>OZ012738.1:276467970-277927970 GCA_963859935.3 Lathyrus sativus | reverse complement strand
TTATTATTAATATTATTATTATGGGTGAAATAATATTATTAATATTGCTATGTGTATTATTATTATAATGATTATTATAATTATTATTATTAGTAATATTTTTTTTATTATTATTA
The DNA here is from genome assembly GCA_963859935.3 of Lathyrus sativus. Taxonomy (NCBI): domain Eukaryota; kingdom Viridiplantae; phylum Streptophyta; class Magnoliopsida; order Fabales; family Fabaceae; genus Lathyrus; species Lathyrus sativus. Next base: position 277,927,854 of record OZ012738.1, on the reverse strand, counting down.
TTGGGATTAGAATTAAAAGAAAATAGAAGTGGAAGGGGTTATTAGGGATAGGAAGGAAGTAAGTTGAGAAGTCACTATAGATAGAAACTGAGAAGAGGAAATTGAGAGAAGAGCGAAGAAAGAAGCGAAGAACGGAGAAGAAGAGGAAATGTCAGAATTGGCCAATCTTGGAGGAATTTATCACCGATCAGAACAATTATCCAGGTAAGGGGGGAGAAACTGATTGGGATTGATATAATGCATGAAATTGGGTAGAGGGGATTCCTTAACCCCGTAGGAATTTGATGATTATGATTGATATATGATATTATGTCTGTGTTTATGAAGGTTGTTGTGATTGAAGAGTTTTGTGCATACATTTTATGATGATTGTGGGGTTCGGTGTAATTCCTGTAATATTAGTGATGAACACGAATTTATGACATTATGCCTGTTGTTGTTGTTGTTGATGGTGATGAAATTCGTACATTGTTACGATGTTGGCGAGTTCCTGTATAACCTCTGTGGTTTAGATAATGGCCATGAGTATTGGTGAGATTTTGTGTAACCTCTGTGGCTTGGGTAATGACCATGATATAGGTTCTGAGATATAGTTTAAGGAACAATTGATTAGAGTAGAGTGTGATGATTGTTGCTGATACTGATAGAGTGGTGTATTTGCTGTTATGAGATTGGTGAAATCCGATATAATTTCCGTAGTAATAGCGATGAGTATGAAATAGGTTCCGAGAGGACAAGAGATAAAAGTGGAGAAATAGGCTTGAATTTGTGCAAGATAATAGTTCCGGGCAGTAAGGGTGGGTTTTCGTATGATCATGGGGATTATGTGATAGTGTATGATGGGTAGGATCACATTTAGGATAGAAACTCCTAAATTCCATGGTGTTGAAAAGTATGGTTATATGATATATGATGATATGATCTTTAAAAATATGTTGTTGGCTGTTATAATTGTCATATTATGGTAGGATTTCGAATTCTGAAACCGGGGCTTTTTACGGAATTGAAATCGGAGGTCTGGAAGGCCTCCAACGGTGGAAAACACAGAATTTTCTGCATTCTGCGCTGTTTGCGTCGACTCAAAGCTGTATATTGGTGAATATTTTGTTTTGACGATTTTGGCCATAATTTTTGATCCGTAAGTCGGATTTAGTCCCCGTTCGAAGCGTTGGAAAGCTCTTGAATAGATCTATAACATGGTATAAATAATATAGTTATTTGCCAAATATTTTTATATCCAATAGTTTTGGGGAGTCATTGTTTAATTAAATAGTAACTAAACCATGGATCGATTGAAACAATTTATTGATTATTTACTTGAGTTTAATTGTTGTGCACTTAGTGTGCTTGTATTTATTGGTGGTGTAATATATATAATGTGTGGTGATGTGATCAGGAGGATTGTGTGCACTTAGGATGCTTGAGTTTGTTTGTCGTGCATTGTTGTCGTGCATTGGTGTCGTACATATCATGGTGTTTGGTGGGATGAATCATTGCTCAGGAGGAGTGTATGTGATTCATCCGTACTCCTTTGTGGGGAATGGTGGGGATAGATCATATCTCAGTAGGAGCGTAAGTGATCTGTCGGGGATAGATCATATCTCAGTAAGAGCGTAAGTGATCTGTCGGGGATATATCATATCTCAGTAGGAGCGTAAGTGATCTGTCTAGGGTTCGATTGAATGAACCAATGAGTCGGTACCGCATGCTTGGTGTTGAGTTGCATATTTGCATTATAATATGTTATATTGTAATTTGAACAGTAGGTTCGATGATTGGTGTTATGGGGTGAATATTGGTGTGTTTTACTACCTTTATTGCATGTATTAAATTACCGATATATTTTGATCATGTTTTCTCACCCCTTTGTTGTTGTTGTGGTCTGTGCTTCCTCGGAAGTACAGATAATCCAGGTACATAGATAGCTTGGATAGCGGTGTGCAAGTCGAGTCTTAGGATGCTCTGATACGTAACACGGGATATGGGTGTTTTATTTGTTTATGTTAAACTTGTTGAAAATCCTGTGACGTATCACATTTTGTTGAATTATAATAATAAAGATTTTATGTAAATCTAGCGGATGGCCGAGAATGTTGGAATAATAATTTCCGCTATATTATTTTGAAAATAATGAATAAAGTATTTTTGATAACTATTGGTGATGTGATATCCCACTGTTTTTATGAAAACTCTGATGTTTATTTATAATGTTTATATTTTATTTAATTTGGGAAGTGGGGTGTTACAATTGGTATCAGAGCAGGTCGGTCCGTCCGACCAATGTTGTCTAGTGTTGTTGTTCCCTGGTATGCGACATGTGTGTAAAAACACTATCGGTACATGTTGTTGTTTAAACTTTGTCGGTAGAAGTGAAATGATTCCAGTGGGGGAGAAATTGGTATTTCTCCAGAATGTTGCAGTGTTGTGGCTTAGTGTGTTACGCTCTTATAGTTTGGTAAAGATGGTTTATACCCCATCATGATTTTCGGCTGTCTATTGACAAATTGAGGAACTGATCACCCTCAATCTCTTGTTAATAGTAGACGGGATTGTGTTGGATGGGATAGACGTGTCTTGCAAGCTTAGGTGGTGTGAGCAATGAATTGTCTTGAGTTAAGCTAAGTGCTTAAGGAATTATTTTGAGGAGTTGGCGTAAGACGGTGTTGAGGTGTGTATTTTGACGGAAACTTTGAATGTTAAGGAAAGTGAGAAATTGGGGTTTATCACTTAATTGTGATTGTCCGGAAGTTTTCCTGAGGAGGTAAATGGTTTACTATCGAAATGTGAAGTAAAGTTTACACATTGACTTCGTTCTCGGAACTAGTCCCATATGGGTGACTCCATATTGTGTGTTTGCATTGGGATTGAGAAAGTTAAAGAGTCAACTTGAAGACCTGCTGGAAGAGAGGTTCTTTTGTTTGAGTGTGTTACCATAAGGTGCACCGATTTTGTTGGTTAGACAGACGAAAGGTTTTGTGAAGCTTTGGGTGAACTATGAATAAGTGAACAAGGTGACTATCAAGGATAAGCGTTCGCTTCCAAGAGTTGATGAGTTGATGGATCAACGGGCTGAAGGATGTGAGTTTTCCTTGGTCGTGTGAGCTCGGGTAGAGCTATTGTGGTTGTGGTATCAAAGGTCGAAGTTGTATCGCAATGGGAGGCTCCAAGATCTGTTGTTGAGATTGGGAGTAATTGGGTTTTAAAATATTTAAAGATTGAAAGTGTGTTGGAAAGCTATTGAAATTCTCTATGAGATGGTGAAGTATTGACATGGAATTAAGCTATTTATTGATGAAGTGTGTTTGAATGTTGTGGTAAGGACGGGCGGTACGGTCCGTGTTTCCGCCAGAACTCACAACTTGTTTGTCCGTTTGGAATGGGATCTTCTTTAATTATTTGAGCAAGGCAATGGTTATGTTAATCATTGATATTTTAAGACATTCGAAGAGTATAGAGGATTATGTTGAGCATAAGGAACTTGAGTTATCAGTGTTGGAAAAAGAGTAGCGATATACTTCTGGGAGGAAAGTTTTGCCGAATCCGACATAACTATTTGTTGCGTTTATGATGCTTGTTGATATAATTGGGGATTTGCTAAAGGCAACTTCAGCAAGTTTTAATTATGCTTTAAGGCAATTTGAAGTACGTAAGAAGAATTATCTGACCAGTGTTCTAGAGTTGGTTGCTGTTGTAGTTGTGCCGGAGTTGGAGGCTGAAATCGTTTAATCTGAGATTTTGTGAGAAATCAATGCTTTACGGAAGAAAGTCGGATTAGATTGCATAGTGGCGTCGGGTGATGTTAAGCCGTGATTGAGTATGCTTGTTTTTATCAAATTTGGTTGGTTTTGTAAGTTTTGGTATTTTTGGAGATTTGAAGGTTTAAAAATCGGATTGAAATCGGACGTCGTAGAAATCATGTTTAATGGTTCTAATTCGAGGCTATATGTTAGGTGAGTATAAGTATGTGTTTGTTTCGAAGAAAGGAATTGAATCGGTCAAATTTTTGGACAAGAATGCAAAATCCCGTAGCAGTTTTTCGGCAAAATTCTGGTTTTTCGGAAAACTTCGAAAATTCATAACTCTTGAACCGTATGTCCGTTTTGACCCCCGTTTGAAGCGTTGGAGAGCTAACGAGATGCTCTTTCCGGGAAAAATGGTTTTTATGTCAGTGGATGATCCAATTATAGCAGAATATTCGAAACGTGTAATTTGGTCAACTTTTACCGTCGTGATCGGGTGCGTTTGATGTGTTATCTTACTGTATGTTTTCGGTATATACCGTGGTAGTTGATGCTTCGATTTGGAAACCTTGCTTGTACCGAGGAAAATGGCGAAAAGAGTTGGAACCGGTTGGGAAATTTTGTGATGCGAGTCTGGTCTGTGAAGAGACTTCTTATGGAGTTAAGCCTTGTATGTTAGACCTTACTAGTAGTATTCTTGATGAGATTCGAGGTCAGAAATCTGGGTTGAGTTGGTGAATTAGTTGAAATTGATAAATCAGAGTCGAAGAGTGGGTTGTCGGGTTTGTGGAAATAGTACCATGATATGTTGTGATGGGGGTATGTGGACCGGATGTTGTTGAGGGGAGTAGGAGTACTCGTGAAGAAATACATTGAGGTAGATGGAGTGTCCATCCCGGTGCTATGAAGAAGTAACCGAATTTGAGTAGATTGTTTTGGTGACCATAGATGAGGAGAGGAGTGGTTGAGGTTGAATATACTGGTTAGAATTGTTGGAATTCGAAGAGTGAACATCAGAGACTGTTGAGTCTGATGCAGCCGTTGAATATTCCAGAGTGGAAATCAGGTAGTATTTTCACGGATTTGGTGTTGAGATTTCCAAAGAATTGGAAAGACATAATTTTAATTTGGGCTGTTGTGAGTGGATGAACTATCCCGTGTTAAGGATATATGAGATACATATTGAGGAAGTAGTGAAGTTGGATGAGATACTGTCGAATGTTGTGTTGGATTGAAATTTGAGGTTTATATTGAGATGTTGGAGGGGCTTACAGGAAGCTTCAGGTACTAAGTTGAAGTTGAGTTCGGCTTACCATCCGCAAACTGATGGTCAGTCAGAGAGGACTATTGAGTCTGTAGAGAATTGGTGAGAGCTTGGGTGTTGGATCAAGGTGGATTGTGGGATGAGTAATTACCGTTGATTGAGTTACCTATAATAACGATTACCATCCTAGTGTCGGAATGGCACTATATATGGCTTGGTGAGATAGGGAGTGTAGGACTCTTCTGTGTTGGAATAAGTCGAGTGGGAGTATTGTGCTCAGACCGAGAATTATGCTTGAGATGGCTGAGAAGATCAAGAGGATATAAGGAAATATGTGTTTTGAGAGTCACATCGGTGACTGGTGCTGGTCGGGCTTCGAAATCTTGGAAGTTCGCACCGGGTTCTGTGGTTGTATCAGAGTAGCGCAACAGAGGCATGGGAGGAGTAACATGTTAGATCGTTTTGCCGCTGTCGCTGTGAATTGGCATGACGTGTTTTATGTGTCTTCGTTGAGGAATTACATTGATACAGGTGGATGATGTACCAGTGAAAAATAATTTGATTGTGGAGGCATTGCTAGTTCGTTTGACGAACGAGAAACAACTCCGAGGGGAGGAGATAGCTTTGTTGAAAGTGGCTTGAGGGGGGTGCTGCAGAAGGCAGTGTGACCTGAGAATTGTAATGAAGGATGCGGGAAGCGTATCCGGAACTATTTTCATCAGGTAATTTTCGAGGACGAAAATAATTAAAGTGGGGGAGAGTTGTAACACCCATTTTAATTATTTAGTCATTTTATTACTATTTTAATTATTATATGTTGGTGTGCCCTTTGGTGGGGGTGTGTTGGATGATGATTGGTGGGTGTCCCTGATATGAGAGGATTATTGGTGGTGAATTGGTGTGAATATAATAATAAAATAAATAGTAGTAATATGATGGTATTATTATTATTGTTGTTATTATTATTATTATTATTATTATTATTATTATTATTATTATTATTATTATTATTATTATTATTATTATTATTATTATTATTATTATTATTGTTAATTGTAGTAATATTATTAATATTGGAGAATATTATTATTATTAATATTATTACTATTATTATAACTATTAGTGAGAGAATATTATTATGATTATTATTATTATTATTATTATTATTAATATTATTGGTGGAGTATTATTACTATTATTATTCTGGGTGAAATAACATTATTAATATTGCTATGTGTATTATTATTATAATGATTATTATAATTATAATTATTAGTAATATTATTTTTATTATTATTATTGGGATTAGAATTAAAAGAAAATAGAAGTGGAAGGGGTTATTAGGGATAGGAAGGAAGTAAGTTGAGAAGTCACTATAGATAGAACGTGAGAAGAGGAAATTGAGAGAAGAGCGAAGAAAGAAGCGAAGAACGGAGAAGAAGAGGAAATGTCAGAATTGGCCAATCTTGGAGGAATTTGTCACCGATCAGAACAATCATCCAGGTAAGGGGGGAGAAACTGATTGGGATTGGTATAATGCATGAAATTGGGTAGAGGGGATTCCTTAACCCCGGGGCTTTTTACGGAATTGAAATCGGAGGTCTGGAAGGCCTCCAACGGTGGAAAACACAGAATTTTCTGCATTCTGCGCTGTTTGCGTCGACTCAAAGCTGTATATTGGTGAATATTTTGTTTTGACGATTTTGACCATAACTTTTGATCCGTAAGTCGGATTTAGTCCCTGTTCGAAGCGTTGGAAAGCTCTTGAATAGATCTATAACATGGTATAAATAATATAGTTATTTGCCAAATATTTTTATATCCAATAGTTTTGGGGAGTCATTGTTTAATTAAATAGTAACTAAACCATGGATCGATTGAAACAATTTATTGATTATTTACTTGAGTTTAATTGTTGTGCACTTAGTGTGCTTGTATTTATTGGTGGTGTAATATATATAATGTGTGGTGATGTGATCAGGAGGATTGTGTGCACTTAGGGTGCTTGAGTTTGTTTGTCGTGCATTGTTGTCGTGCATTGGTGTCGTACATATCATGGTGTTTGGTGGGATGAATCATTGCTCAGGAGGAGTGTATGTGATTCATCCGTACTCCTTTGTGGGGAATGGTGGGGATAGATCATATCTCAGTAGGAGCGTAAGTGATCTGTCGGGGATAGATCATATCTCAGTAAGAGCGTAAGTGATCTGTCGGGGATAGATCATATCTCAGTAGGAGCGTAAGTGATCTGTCCAGGGTTCGATTGAATGAACCAATGAGTCGGTACCGCATGCTTGGTGTTGAGTTGCATATTTGCATTATAATATGTTATATTGTAATTTGAACAGTAGGTTCGATGATTGGTGTTATGGGGTGAATATTGGTGTGTTTTACTACCTTTATTGCATGTATTAAATTACCGATATATTTTGATCATGTTTTCTCACCCCTTTGTTGTTGTTGTTGTGGTCTGTGCTTCCTCGGAAGTACAGATAATCCAGGTACATAGATAGCTTGGATAACGGTGTGCAAGTCGAGTCTTAGGATGCTCTGATACGTAACACGGGATATGGGTGTTTTATTTGTTTATGTTAAACTTGTTGAAAATCCTGTGACGTATCACATTTTGGCCGAGAATGTTGGAATAATAATTTCCGCTGTATTATTTTGAAAATAATGAATAAAGTATTTTTGATAACTATTGGTGATGTGATATCCCACTGTTTTTATGAAAACTCTGATGTTTATTTATAATGTTTATATTTTATTTAATTTGGGAAGTGGGGTGTTACATCGTTCCCCTAACAGAATCTATGTCATTGACTTCTCTCCCCTAACAGAGATCGATGTTGATTCCCTTAACGAGTAAACCAGCAATGGTTGATATCCTCAACAAAGTCCAATGGTCATTGACATTCTTCGAAGTTAGATTTTTGGGATGATCTCCCAAGAGATGTCTTTCTCAATTCCCAGCAGAGTGGAATTATTCCTAGAAGAGTTCTATTCAGGAAGGCCGTTCAAGGCATTTTCCTCGGCGGATTTTTTTTAGCTGATTCTTCCCAGCACCTCTCCTGGTGGTGTTCTTTTGCATATAACTTGCATTGCATCCCTCCAAATGAAAGTCCGAGTTGCACCTAAGAGGGGGGGGGGGGGTGAATTAGGTTCTTTGAAATTTTCTGGTTTTAGAGACTAATTTATTACTTTCTTGAGATATGATGATGGTATGAAAGCGATAAAGTGCATAAAGTAAAGAACACCAAGAAATATCCTGGTTCCCTTTACACTCCGAAGGTACTCCAGTCCCCTTTCAACACGAAAGAGATTTCACTATAGTTAGGATCAGTGTACAATACTTTCTAACCTATAGGTAGATCAAAGGCTCTTAAACACCTTTAAGATCTAAAACACTAAGTGCAGGAAGAACAATCCTCTTCAATGCACACACTTGCTTTCAACAATCCTGAATAGCAAGGGAAAATAAATACAATATGATTTTGTAATAAGTTTGTAACGATGCATACAATGTTTATCAATGCTGTAGATTGATCTTCTCTTTCAATGATAGTTTCCACAAATGTCTAAGACTTATTCCTCAAGAATTTTCTTTCAAAAGATATAAAAATTATGCAGAAAATTCTTTATGTAAAGTGATTTTACTTAGATGTGGAAAGATGAATTGTGATAATGATTTTGAAAGAGAATTGAAAGAGATGTGTTTTTGAATTTGAAATATTTAGGTATTTATATTACACAAACACCTCTTGAGAAAATCATGCAAATCTCCAGAAAAATTGATGAACAATTGCCATGTTTCAAAGGAAATATTTCATGGAAGATTGGTTGAAGAGATGTAATTTTTCAGAATGATTTTTCAAAAATGTTCAGTGAGCAATCGACTGCACATATAGACCAATCGATTGCACCATCACAAAAACACTTGAAAATTCAAATTTTCAACAGAGCAATCGATTGCACCAAAAGGACCAATTGATTGCACACAAACAGAAGCGAAAAAAGAGAGATTTTCAAGTATGCAATCGATTACACCAATTGATTTCTTCATAGAGTCTTCCGCCGGAGGTTGGAATATCCAAAATCCTTCCAAGCGTCTTTGGGTGAAGTGGGATTCTCTTTCCTCTAACATAGGTTACCATTTTGCCTTCTTTCATTTGTAAATTGCTATAGAACAATCGTACAGAATCTGGATAATATGGTCAGGATGAGGAAATCAAGGATTCCAAAATGCATGCAATCAAGGATTCTTGAAAGGAAAAACATTCTTTAGGGAATGATGAGAGAATACCATACTTTGGGGTTTGCACAATCTTCTTTTGAAAGTACTTAGTGAATCTTTCTTGTTGTTCATCTTTCAAGTGTTGAAGAACAAGTGGAGTCTATGAAGATGAAGAGGCTGTACCTTTTCTTTTGCTTTATGCTGAAATATTCCTTTTTGAACGTGAAACCATGAGAAAATGATGAAAGGATGGAGTTTTAGGGTTTGTGAGGGAAGGGAGAATTTTTTTGTTGAGAGGTTATGTTTTGGAAGAGATGGTTAAGGTTGGTTATGAGAAGTTGGGTTTTATAATGATTAAGAGAGGAGAAAATAGTAATTGTGGGATATGAGTAGTTGAGGGTTATTGATGTTTATGACTTTGGAAAGGTAAGAAATTTTGGTCAAAGTCTTGAGAATAAGGCTATGTAGTAAGATAGAGTCATAGGTAGGTCAAAAGTTATAATGATAGGGTAGTTGGAAAGGTTAAAAGCCCATGGATCTATTAAATAAATATAGAAAAACCGATTTATAGTAGGTGCAATCGATTGGCACAGTGGTGCAATCGATTGCTCTACAAAAACAGAAACGAAATAAAACAAAAGCTACATGGTGCAATCGATTGACACTAGGGTGAAATCGATTGCAAGCTTCAAAAATTGAAAATTTTTAGGAAACTTACAGCGAGCAATCGATTTACACAGAGGTGTAATCGATTGCAGGCAGTGAAAAGTGAGACAAACACCACAGATGGAGATCTTTCATGATTCAGCGTCAATTTCATCCAGAATTCCAAGTTCTCTTCGAATTTTGAAGAAAGATTCCTTTGCCAAAGGCTTTGTGAATATATCGGCAACCTGATTATGAGTATCCACAAATGTTATCTCGACATCTCCTTGAAGTACATGATCTTGCAAGAAATGATGTCGTATGTCGATGTGCTTGGTTCTTGAATGCATGACTGGATTCTTTGTTATGTAGATTGCACTTATGTTGTCACAACGAAGAGGAATGCTACCAAGGTCGAGTCCATAGTCATGAAGTTGCTGCTTGAGCCAAAGTATCTGTGCACATCAACTACCCGCTGCTATGTATTCTGCTTCAGTTGTACTAAGTGCTACGCATGCTTGCTTTTTGCATGCCCACGAGACTAGTGCATTTCCCAAGATGTGACATATTCCACTTGTGCTCTTTCTATCAGTTTTACAACCTACATAATCCGTGTCAGAGTATCCAATTAAATTGAAAATGCTACCTTTAGGATACCATAAGCCGACATTTGTTGTTCCTTTGAGATACTCCATGATCCGCTTGACCGCCATTAAGTGAGATTCCTTTGGATTTACTTGAAAGCGAGCTAAAAATAAAATAATTGCAACTCGGGTATAGGTAACCCTCACAAGGTCATTTAACCAAAAAAGTTGTAATTTCAAAAAAAAAATAAAAAAATGATAAAAACAAAACAAAAACAAAAACATCTTCCCATTGTCAGTTGGTTCAGAGGTATCTGGTACTAAACTTGGTAGGGCAGATTACGATCCGATCCCCCACAGCTGCAAGTGGGCTAATAAAAGGGGCTACATCACTTTGTGTACCAGAACCCCATGCTTAAGATCAGAAACACTAACCAGTCACTTCACCAAGATTTCCTACGGATAACGGGCTTAATGTGATTGCACTCGAATGAAAAGGACTCAAAAGGAGATTTGAAAGTAGGCCTAGGTACAGTAGGGTAGTATGGATTGATTTGTGTAAGAGCGAAACTTATGTCCGTGTTTACAGAGAAGTGTCATTTCGATACCCGTGGTTCACTGAGTCATCACCTATCGCTTCATCCAAACTTGAACTTATAAGACCTTTTTGCCCAAATCATTTATGAATGTCACCCTGTTTTTTGTCATGACATTTTGCTTGAGGACAAGCAAAGGTTTTAGTGTGGGAGAATTTGATAGACCTAAAATATACTGTTTATTTGACTCGATTTGCGCACGTTATTTAGATTTTTTTTTCCCGTTTTCTTGTATTATGTCTTTGATTTGTTTCTTTTTCAGGTTTTTGTATTTTCAAAGCTACTTGAGAAGAAATGAAGAAAAACGAGCTAAAAGACCTACATTCTGAGGAATTGTACACATGGCTTCCACCATGGCGGGCGCCATAGGAGATGCCACACATTGGATAGAAGACAACTGCTGACAACTTCCACGTCTCCCACTCCTTTCCACTCTAGTTCATGTGGCGGGCGCCACCTTCACAAGCTCGTTTCCCTTCCAAAAGGAGTTGGGGGCATTCTTGTCCTTACCTGTACTTTCCTACCCCTATTAATAGAGGAGTTATGTTTCATTTCTAACCATCCATGCTTAGTGTCGCGGTGAAATTTGGATATCAAACTATTAATTAGTTTAAATCTGTAATTCAATTTGCAACCGAACTTTGATTTGTCCAAAGGAAGGGATAAAGATCGAAATTCCCACAATGCAATGCAAATGCAAGGTTTAGAGAGTTTTAGGTTCGGGGATTGGTTAAACTTAGGGAAGGTACTAGCATCCTAAATTTCTGTAGTACTCTACAGGAACCTCTTATTTTACGTTTGTTTATTGCTAAGGTTTATCTGCTTAAGGTATAAAAGACCTAGGGGTTTATTTTCTAAGTATACTCGATAAGATGTCGTTTATTTTCTAGGGAGTGGAATCAGAGTATCTGTAGTTCCCTTAAAGGGTTTGAGGAGTTCTTTGACTGTGCTCAAAGTTCCTACGGGTTTAGGGTAGTTGATTGATTGATTTTAGGAGAAGAGATGCATTATCATTTTAGGAGAAGAGATTATTAAATTGATTAAATTAAAATAATTAGCGGTGGGTTAATTAGATTTAACGGTGTAATTAGTGTGTGTAGGTGATGTGTGTACTGGATAAACAAATTATAACAGATAACAAAAGAAAATAAAGTGAAAAGAACCCTAAATCCCTCCCGATCCCCGATCCTTCTTGTGATTGCCATCTTCTCTTCGATTTTTCTTCTTCTCCTTCCGATCTCATCCCCCTATTCTTAGATGAGGATCATCGGCGGATCGCAGTGGTTTTTTGCAGCGTGAGGATTTGAAGGCAAGTTCTGCTTTTGCAGCGGCGGTTTGCGTTGCAATTTCGGTGGAGGAAGATAACAGATAAGTTCCTTGGCTTTCCTCTTCTCCAGCTTTTAGGGTTTTACGAATTGGGATCCTTTGGGGGGTTTTCAGGATTGTTCATGTACTTCTTTGTGTGTATCCTCCCCCTTTTTGCCTAACTCGGTCTTCTTATATATAGGTCAAGATCCGCAGGGACACGACGTTAAAGCAAATAAAGACCCTTTCCATCTTTATTTCGGTGCCTCTTAAATGGGTCTGGCTCCAGAAGGAAACTGATGAATGTATTTTTGACCAGGAATTGATGAAGGTAAACCCCTTTGGAACATGTCGTAAATATGTTTTGATGCACTTTTCTTATTTCCTTCTTGAAACAAGCCTGTCGCAGTGTTGTTTTTGGAAAGAACTTTAATGCGTCTTGATTTGCCGTAACAGTTGGTGCTGCTCTGTTTTATCGAATTTGAAATCCCATGAAAATTCTATTTTTACCTCGATATGTTGATGATGTGTGTTAAAGAACTTTCTTCTTTTTATGGATTGTGCTGGAAATGCATCTCAATCACTGCTCTCGATTTCAAACAATATTGTGCCCCCTTTAATTGTAACAACTTTTAATTTATGCAGGGAAAAGGTAATTTGGCGTCACTTCGATGTAGGACATGCGGCCTAATAGATGGCGATCCCCTGTTTTGGAAAGGGCGGATATTGTCGAGAATATGCTTGCTTTGTTTGGAAGTGATCTCTTGATGATGTTGTTGAAGCCCTCTGATCGTGTTTAGGAAAGCTTTTAAGTCGAATTGCTGCCATCTCTAATGAAAGATCTGGTCTTCCCTCTAAGAAAACAAGTGGATTTTCCTCTTAGTCAAACCAAATATCTCTGCTCACATTCTGTTTTTTAACTGTGTTTGAGATGTGTTAGAACTAATCTCTCTTCTGTGTAATGATTCTGTCTTGAACTTCTATGCAGGAAGATTGATGCCGGCGAAGTCAAACCGACGATATGGCTTCCCCAACTGAAGACTGGAAACCCGTCTCTTCTTCGGCATTTAATATTGTTTATTCAACCTTGAATGTTCCTATCTTGATTCCCATAAATACCTGTCACACCTTCGTGTGCTCTTCAGCTATGGCTTCGTCAGCTTACGGAGTGGAGATATATCGAGGTTGTGGCGTCGGGGTTTGAGCGGGACTCAGGCATATCACACAGGTTCGTGATGATAAGGTGGGGGGTTTACTTGGAATTGAGTAATGAAAAATTGTGAATTGACTGACTTCATCTCCCTCCTACACAACAGGACTTTGGTAGATTCCTGGATCCGCGAATCAACCTGCTAAATTCCACATCAGCCACAACGTGGAGCTGCTCCGCCACTTAGCAGCCGTGGAGGTTATGCGGTGTCAGGATTGGTAAGAACATTCTGCTCCAAAAATAAGTTCAGCAAATAGGATAGGATTTATCATGTGTTCTTTGTGTTTGAATTTTCTTCTTCAAATTCGTCATGAATATTATTGTAAGTTATTCTAAATTTGGCTGATAATCATATCCTTCATCGTGAATGCAGGTTGTGAAGACTTAGAAACATTGTTGTTCGAGTTGTGTCAGCGAAAGTTGAAGCTGCTTATTAGGGCATTGTGTGTGAACTGAGGATCTCTCAATTTCTTGACTGACGACATTAGAAATTGATGATGGTAATTGATTCGGTTGCACTTGTGTCAATGTTATTCTAAGCATTTGATCTTATTTATTAATGTTGCTCAAATTGTTTGTATTACCGATAGTGACTACTTGCTGCTTTTGCGCTTTGTAATTTAAACTCAGGTTTCGGTGATGAATGCTGGGTTGCATGATTCTACGGTGTTTATTCCATCAGAAAAGAGAGACTCTTCTTAAAGTCAGCTCTACACTTGAAGAAGAAATCTTTCTTGACTTGATGTCCCTTTGCCATTGCAAGGAGTTCATCTTTGTTCTTTCCCATAACATGAGACAAATCCGGTAGAGGAAAACATGGTGAGTTTAAATATTCAGCATTATAGTGATCAATATACTGTGATTTGCTTTGTGTTCGTAATATCGTTGATGTCGTGATATGCTAAACAGTATTGTGCTAGGTTGTCTCAGATGATGATGGTGATAATGTTTGAGCACGTTGGTTGTCGTTTTCGCGGTATTTCCTTAGAGGGTGGTATTTCCCTTTCGAGTGTTAAGTCAGGTGAAAATTCAAGTCAGTCAACATCCTATTTTCAGAATTTCTCAGAAACTTCTTCAACCTGGAGATTCTCAGTGACACTTCCTTCATTGTTCATATTATTGCCTTTAGCCGGATAATTTGGGTGAGACAAAATTTCTAAATCTACCGACATATCCCTTCCCTCATATGCTTCAAGTGGGTCTGATAATGAGAATGGCTCCTTTAAATCAAAATTGCAGTCCATAGAAGTATTTTTTTTTAACACTATGGCCAGATTCTCCATGGTTACAAGCTCTTAACTCCTGTATTTTTGTGGTGCAGGGAAAAATATCCTTTGCAATCATCAGATGTCATCTTTTCAATTAATGGCTGCTCGTTCATCTCCTTTGTAAGCTCGTCATCATTCAGATCAAAATTACGCGTATGACTTGATAAGTCTGGGCTTTATTCTTTGATATTGAAGACTTCGGGACCAGCCGTGTCCTTGCTTACTTCGTTGTATTATGATTGTATCTGAATTTTTAACCATCTTTGCATTTTCTACCTGCAGCGGGTTTACGTGTTCAACATCAAGCTTCAAGGCTTCCATCTCAATACCAGGCAAACCAGTGGTTGAAGGAAGTGCCGACACTTGCCGTCGTGAGTAGCATTTGGAGAATTTAGCATGTGTGCTCCATCATTGAGGTGCTGGTGTGGGGAGCCCACTGGTTATGATGAAAGGCCTGCGGCTGCTCTTGGATAACCGTAGTTACTTTGGCGATATTTCCTTGTAATTGTCTGTACGTACCCGGTATTGGGGTATGACAACGCTATGGTTGGCTTACCCATTTCGCTTTTGGTAAGGATATTAGCATTCTCACGAGCTTTAAATTCTGTTTAATCCTATGCAGCGGCGAGGTTGCTGGGCATATTCAATTGTATGACAGCAACCTTTCACATTAGTTCTCACAATATACAAGCAGTCATTAATTCAGCATATGTATATTTGCAGGGGGATAGTGAGCGGTGCACGTGTATCCTTGGGGCAACCGTCACGAGAGCAGAATAGTGGGTACTCATGGCATGAGTGTTTAGCTGTTTAATATATTTTGGCACTCTTGGAGAGTAGCGTTGTGGAGAAGATTTGCTCCTAACCCGAGTTGGCTTATTTTAGTGTATCCACGTAGCAGCACAGTTGTAGTAGTAGTCATTTATCACTTTTAAATGCATTTCAAACTTCAATTGTATAATGGTCACTTATTCCATAATGGTAAAAGTGATACGACTTCCTTCTTATTTTTTTTTACTAAAATGTGTTGCTTGGTTATAAAATTAGGAAAGCTTTTGTGAATGCAAATGGTGTATAATCCTGTAGTGCCGAAAATACATACTCAGAGTTACAGTTGTGAGGTTTTGTCGGTCATGGTTGAAGACTAGCAAGCCTTGCAATTTGAATCCGAACTCTTGTAATAATAATTTCTACTTGTCTTTGAAATGTGGGTGAATTGAGAATTTATGGGATTCGTAAGCCTTCATCATTCTCCACCTTTATGTCTTCACAATTGAAATTTCTCCTCTTATGACTTGAATATATTCACATGGTTATAAATAACAAATGAATTTATCTCTTGGATTTTAATATAACAACTTTGACAATGGGCCTGGCATAACCGATGGGTCCTTGAGTGGATAAATTTGAACCAACTTTGTGTAACATCATTGAACTAGGAAATGGTGGCACCTTGAATTTAGGAGTGGACCTTGTAATGAGAATGGTTTTCGCCGAGATTAGGTCTTGTATTTAAGCATGAACTTCAAATCAGAACTTGTGATGAATTGAAATCATGAGTCTTGATTGTCACTCTGAGGACTTTTGAGTCTTGAATTTTAAGCAAGGAAGTCGTCCAGTGTAGGCCAGCTTTAAAACAAATAATTTTCCAAGTACGAACTAATATGAGGAATCCATCACGCCAATGCATAGCCAATGTAAATTGAACCATCGAGACCAACACGTCTTTGTGATGCTTGATTATGAGAGTGAGTATCATCCACACTCGAAAATAAGGTACCTGCACAAGTCAGTTAGTCGCACACAAAAGTAGATAGATACAGAGGTGGAATCTCAGGGTTAAAAATTAGGGTGCGACAGATGCCCCTATTTAAGTTACTTCTATCCGGAGATATGGAGATTGAGATCTCCGTCTCGACGAGATAGGAGGGACTTAAATACAAACATTGCACGAATTTTTGGCCCTAAGAAGCCACCGAATGCATATGATATGAAATGCAAGACACAAGGTCCTATGGAGAAATGGCGCCATAGGGGAAAAGCTAGACACGACATACGGGAAGAACAGGCCCAACAAAGCAAGACTCCACGAGGAAAGATTGGCAATCACAAAGTATCTGTAAATATGTTGTGAAGAACTCGGTGAGAGAACCACTTGAAGAACCTACTGTATGGGTCAAAATGTAATGATTTCAAGATATCAGCTGGAAAAGTCTATTACCGAGACTTGTAAATGTAATAGGGGATACTTTTGCCAAGGTATTTATTGTTGAAATCTATAAGGAATCTACTGCCGAGATTTTGTGTTGAAGTCTATTGGAGAAATACCTCTGACGAAGTCTTCTGGGAATCTACTGCCGAGATTAACCAGGAAATGAAATATGGCTACCTACTGCCGAGGTCTTCTGAGAATCTGCTGCCGAGATTAACCAGGAAAAGAGATGTCTTTGAATAAATATTCAAAAGGATGTATAACCTCCCCGAGCGTCATGATATGGGAATCATGAGCTGGTCTCGGTCTCTGATGTAGGACCTCCCCGAGCGTCATGATATGGGGATCATGAGCTGGTCTCAGTCTCTGCCCGAAATGACGAAAACTCGTGAGAGCATCTTCACAGGGGGTTGTAGATGTAAATTATTGTTGTCAATGTAGATGTAGTTCATTGTAGAACTTGTAGATGTAAATTGTTGTTGATGTAATCTGTAGCTGTAGTTGTAAATTTGTAAATGTAATTGTAAATTGTAGATGTAGTTGTAAAGCTTCACCGGGGATCTTCGGAAGAGACGTGAGCCGGTTGAATTGTAAAGTATGTTTTCTCCAATAAGGAGAGACTATTGTGATAAACTTCTTTGACTTCTTCGGGGAGATGTCACTTGATGGAAGTAAACTTGTGTGATGAACTCGCTGGGGAATACATTCCTGAGGAGCATCCTTATCGTAGTTGTAAAAAGTGTGAATTCTCAAATAAAGAGAAATATATGTAAGCTTTTCCATTTACCAAGTTGATAATCACTGGGGATGGACAAACGGTCTTGCGGAGATAAAAACCTGATTGAAATGAGTTGCTCGAATAAAGAGCTGCTTGCAATTCAGATGTACATTGTTGAGAAGTTCTGATAACACTGTTGGAGAAATGCACCTTTATAAAGATCCTTCCTGGGGAACTGAGTGCAAAATAAATGCACACTTAATCCAAACTCAAAAGTTGGAGATGTCCACAATGTGATTGCCAAGGACCGAAGTTCAATTCAGGAAATATCTGAAGAGAAACTGTCAAGCAAGACTCGAACATTGAGGTATGAATTCAAATGGGAATTTAACTAAAGCAACCGTCTTCCACGAGGATCGAACTCTGTGGGGAAATAGAAATATGGAGCTTTTTCTGCCTAGGGCGGACAACTCTAATTAGAAGGAGAAGACGCGCCCAACCACTCGAGGGTAAACACGGCCAAAGAGACAGAACAAACAAACACACAGATGCAAAATGCATATGCCATGCTATCTATCTATATGCTATGCGTGTGCTTATGCTGACAACACAAACAAGGAAAAGCAACCAGAGATGAAACAAACATCTCAGAGCAAAACATCCGACCGATCTTCAAAGACAGAAGTACCATTAGGGATAGGTGGAGCACTGAAATATGGGATCACCATCCTGCTTCGGGTCTTGAAAAACTTCTACTTGGGGAATAAAGAACATTCCACTTGGGGATGTAATGTCTTGATAAGTCTGAAAGATTGTCCTGTTGAAGACGAGAATAAAGATCTACCAGGGGTGGATCAAACTCATATAAAATAAATATCTGTCTCGCTGGAGAGACTCATGCTGGAGAAGATTGACGTTGTAGAAGGTTCATTGGGGGAGTTAGATACGTCCATTTCATTAGGAAGGTGAATTTGGAGAAGATCCACTGGGGATTAAAGTATTACTTACTTCATTGGGGAAGTGAAGTTAAGCAGACCACTGGGAATTCTACATCTAAAAGCTTCATCGAAGAATGTCGTGACCACCAGAAATAAAATTATCGGGGACATGAAGAATGTTGTGAAATTGATGAAAAATCGTATTGAAGATTGCGTGGTAGTCTCCATTTGAACGATAGTTGTTGTATATGGACCATATAATCTTTGTTTCTCAGGTGCCCCAAGTCACATGGTTATGAGAAGAAGTCGTTCTAAGAGGATTTCACAGAAAACATGGCGTCCCATTGTTTTCAAACTCTTCGAGAGATTCGCCGAATCTCGACGTAACCGGCTCTGATTGATGGTACTATGAATAAGTCTTCAAAAATAGATCTCTAGATGAAGTCAAATTTGCATAGAATAACCACTTGGGAATAACTTGCCCCAGGTCGGCAGAGTCTTCAAATTTTAGTAGAACAAGCTTAATGTTGATACTCAGGTGTAAACTTTCTATGCCTTCGGCAAAGATCAACACGTATGAAATGTTGATTCTGAAACCGTTAATGCAACATATATGTTTGTCTTGAAGTTTTGAAAAGAGATATCCCAATAACTTGTGACCGGAATCACTAGTTAGGATATGAAATTATTTTTATAAAGCCAACAAAATATTGAGCGTAGCTCATAGGAGTCAGGAAACGTTATCTCATCGAGTATGCTTTTGAAGTAACCTTACTTCAATTAGGACTTTGAAGGTTATATTATTTGTAAAACAAAGGTATAAGGGTAAAAGTATATTTGTACCCATCCATTTTTTAAAGATGCTCACTTTTTTTGAAAACTTAGGTGCTCAATCAAGCTGACTGAAAATTTCTCTAGGTTAAAATGAGGTTGAAAGATGGTTAAAGAGGGATTAACCGCTTTATATCTAGTGATGTTTTGGAGGTTTGAAGAAAATGCCTTACATCATCAGTAGGTTTTTTTTCAAAAGCATACATCGAGAGACCTTACGTTTTTGATTCATCATCCTCCTTTCAATTCTTCACCAAAGTGAGAAAAATTGGGTAAAGTTGGCATTGAAAAACATTTTAAGAGTGAAACGAATGGGTTTCTTCAAGACGAACGCTTATCGCACTACTTATTCAAAATAACATGTTCTTACATGCCAATTATGCTTTTAATCAAAGAAATAAAACACATAAGCGAACGAAAATAAATAGGTGATCAACATAACAGTGCTCCATTCACGACCGGGCTTCCTCCCTTGAAAGTCAGCACTTCATCATCTATCATTTCTTGCACTTTCTCTTGAAAAACTTTGCACTCCTCAATCGAATGCCCCAACACTCTATCATGAAATTCACAACTGGCGTTTGGTTTGAACCACGGCGGGTGAGACTTCATGATTCTATTCTTTCTGGGAGTCATTACTGAGTTTCTAGCAAAATGAGACCATAGTTGACTATAAGTCATTGGGATAAGATCAAACCAACGAGTTTCTTCTTTTGGAACACTTAGAGGTGTCTTCTAATTCTGAAACCGTCTTCGAACCTGTTGATCTTGATGTTGATCTGGAGATGTCATTCTTCGCTTACGAGGTAGTCGTTGCTTGCGCTGAACATGCGCTTCATGTTGAGGATAAGATACTGGAACCGGATCTGACAGGACCTGAGAGGAATCCCAAACTGCATTAACATCAATGCTTCTTTCCTCTAGGGAATCATCAACTGAAACTTCTTCATTAGCTTGGTCATTCAAGTTATCCTGAATTCTTCCACTCTTGAGTGCATTCTCGATGTTTACTCCGACTTCTATAATTATGGAGAAATCTGATGGTACAGCGCCTACCATCCTAACATAATAAGAGTCTGGCAGTGTTCTTAGAAACATCTTGGTTAGATCTTTCTCTGGAAGTGGTGGACGAACCTAGGCTGCCAACTCTTTCCATCGCTGAGCATATTCCCTGAAAAATTCATCATCATTCTTACTCATTCCTTCTAGTTGATCACTGTCTAGAGCCACGTCCAAATTATAATGGTATTGCTTCACAAAAGCATTAGCTAAGTTTCTCCAAGACTGAATGTGATTCCTTTGTAGTTTCATATACCACATAAAGGATGCCCCATATAAGCTTTCTTGGAAGCAGTGAATCATCAGTTCATCATTGTCAACATGAGTAGACATCTTTCGACAAAACATCGTCAAATGGTATCTTGGACAACTAACACCCTTGTAAACTTCAAAGATAGGCATCTTAAATTTCAGAGGAATAATTACGCCTGGAACTAAACATAAGTCATGAGCATCTAGGTCAAATGCATTAGCTTCTTTCACTATTTTCAATTGTTCTTTAAAATCACATAATTCCTTTTCCATTGCTATGAATCTAGGATCGTCCACCTTCATCTCAGTATGAACATTCTGAAGATTTGGTACATGCTGTAGAGGCTGGGAAGCTTGAGCAACCAGGTTGTCTTGCAAATTTTGAGGTTGAGTAGGGACATCCACTTGCTGAACATCTTCATCGGAGGGAAGATCAAACAACGGATTAGTCACAATTCTGAAACCAGTCATAGAATCCATGTCCTTGTTCTCTTTTATCCTTTAATAATACTTCAAGCTTGGTCAGACGGTCGAGACGTCAGCTGACAGACAAAGACAGAAGACCGGATGAGGACGCGGCGGAGAAGAGACACATGCATGTGCAAAATGCTAGATGCTAATGCAGAAATGAAAGGTTTCATGGAACTTAAGTTCTTATAAACGTTACAGAATTACCAAGTAGAATTATTATTTTCCGATATTGGATTACAAGTGAATATTCGTAATAGCTAGACAAAAGCTAAATAAAGCCCTAAGGAAATCCTTCATCGTGCCTGTTGATTTGTTCCTCCACTTGGATCGTCTAAAGATTAAATTGATAGAGGAAAATAAATCCTCCATCTCTTCTTTTATTCTTGTTGGAAAGTGAGGAATGAATCCCTTGTATTCTCGGACCTTTAATATTAGTGAGAGTCTTTTGAACTTAATCTGTTCTCTGATAATAAGGGAAGTCTTTTGTATTTGTCCTTCTGAGTTTCTTGATTCAACGCCTTTAATTTCCTTAGGTCACCCAAGTTAGGACTCTTAAAAGGACATTTCAAAATATTTTCTTTTGTAATCCATATTGGTTCTATAATGTTTATAAATAAACTAGGAATTCCATGAAACCAATGTAATATGATGCTATATGAATGCAACAAACACAAGTAGGCACATAGATAAACAAGGATAAACAAACAAGGGGACCCTAGGTTTGCAACGAGCATGGAGCAAAGGTATACCCATTCCCAAAGGTTGTGGACTAAAGGTTGATTGTACCTGCAGAACAAGGTTCTAAAAAGGTTCCCAAAATCATTAGCCCATCTTTCGGATATTGTCAACTTCCCAACTAACTCGGGGGTTAATAATATTCTCAAGAGAACTTCTTTTGAGTGTAGCATCGCGTAGCACTATTTTGGGAGTACTTCCTCATAGTCCCGCACTACGTCCTAATAAAGGCCAAAGTTGGGTTATGGTAACTACGGTCCTCAATATCATAGGCTCCAAGGTCGAAAATAGTGAGTGTCTTCACGATTACTCGTTCAACAGTACTATTTCGAGAGGGCCTCAATTGAGCGGGATTCTCGATTTAACTTAGTCGGGACTCAACTCCCTATAAGCCTCCTCGAATATATCACCATCCTATCTTAATTTCTCTCAAGTCCGGGTGTAGAACTTTTATCTCACCTCTCAAGGATAACAACCCAAAAAACACAAGAGAAAGTATAAACAATTAATCAAGTAAGCAGATATGTAAAGCAGTAAACAAATAAAATAAGATAGGGAAACCCACTAGGGCTCCCCAGTGAAGTCGCCATTTCTGTCGCGGTGAAATTTAGATATCAAACTATTAATTAGTTTGAATCTTTAATTCAATTTGCAACCGAACTTTGATTTGTCCAAAGGAAGGGATAAAGATCGAAATTCCCACAATGCAATGCAAATGCAAGGTTTAGAGAGTTTTAGGTTCGGGGGTCGGTTAAACTTAGGGAAGGTACTAGCATCCTAAATTTCTGTAGTACTCTACAAGAACCTCTTGTTTTACGTTTGTTTATTGCTAAGGTTTATCTGCTTAAGGTATAAAAGACCTAGGGGTTTATTTTCTAAGTATACTCGATAAGATGTCGCATCTTATGCCTACATATCCTTACGGGAGTGGAATCAGAGTATTTGTAGTTCCCCTAAAGGGTTTGAGGAGTTCTTTGACTGTGCTCAAAGTTCCTACGGGTTTAGGGTAGTTGATTGATTGATTTTAGGAGAAGAGATGCATTATCATTTTAAGGGAGATTTAACCGCCACAAATTGTAGGAGAATAGTCTTTGCATTGTCTTAAGAGAAAGGCTCGAGTACTCTATTATTGATCGACGATGTACGCCTCTATCTCTCTTAAGGCAAAGTCCCTACGGTATTGATTGTATTATTGTGGGGTGGAGATTCTATCTCACTTAAGATGATTAACATCTATTTCTCTATTGTTTGAATATTTGTTGTTTTGAGTTGATTGTTTGTGTTTGTCTAAGTTGTAAAGATAATGGTCCTTCCTATGGGGTAGGATCTATCCTAGAGATCAACTTGAATGGGATCAAGGATCGGGGGGATAATGATGCAAATGAAGCACTACACACAAGTGTTGACTCATGTGTAGGTTTTTCCTTTGGACGGAATGCGATGCAAAAAATAAATTGCGGTAATATTAAATTGCTGAAGAATAAATTGCAAGAAAAGTAAACCATACACAAACGCATGAAAGCGCTGAAGTGTGTGAGGGTGAATGTGTCGTGAATGTGAGTGTGCACGATTGATTTGTATCGTCGATGTTGATTGACTTTAATCGGGGTTGAATTGATTTTAGTTTGAATGGTCTTGAGAAAGGATTGTTTTTAAGGCGAAATGTTAATTAATTTTAAAAAAAGATTATTTGATTATTTTAATTTTAAAAGTTAAGTCAAATTATTACTAGTCTTTTTTATTTTACTTTAAGAGAAAATGTTCAAAATATAGAAGTATTTATTGAATTAATTGGAATTTTAAATAAATGAGTCTTCAATAAAAAGATTTAGTCGTTTAATAAATAAAACAAATTATATGTTTTTTATTTGTTTAAAAAAGGGTCATTAAGATAAACTAGTTTTAAAGTAGATTAAATTATAAAAGATTTTCTTACTACTATTGTTTAAATAGAAAGTTATTATTATTTTTTTTTATATGAAAAAGGGTTTTTTAATATATGAATAAGTTATATTATTATTCTTAAAAAAGTTGTTATTGAAATTGCTAAATAAATAAAATAAATTGATTAAATTAAACTTAAATTGGTTGGATAAAAATTAATTATTTAAATTATATTAAATATCAGATTATTAAATTGATTAAATTAAAATAATTAGCGGTGGGTTAATTAAATTTAACGGTGTAATTAGTGTGTGTAGGTGATGTGTGTGCTGGATAAACAAATTATAACAGATAACAAAAGAAAATAAAGTGAAAAGAACCCTAAATCCCTCCCGATCCCCGATCCTTCTTGCGATCGCCATCTTCTCTTTGATTTTCCTTCTTCTCCTTCTGATCTCATCCCCATGTTCTTAGATGAGGATTATTGGCGGATCGCGGTGGTTTTTTGCGGCGTGAGGATTTGAAGGCGAGTTCTGCTTTTGCAGCGGCGGTTTGCGTTGCGATTTCTGTGGAGGAAGATAACAGATAAGTTCCTTGGCTTTCCTCTTCTCCAGCTTTTAGGGTTTTGCGAATTGGGATACTTTGGGGGGTTTTCAGGATTGTTCATGTACTTCTTTGTGTGTATCCTCCCCCTTTTTTTCCTAACTCGGTCCTCTTATATATAGGTCAAGATCCGCAGGGACACGACGTTAAAGCAAATAAAGATCCTTTCCATCTTTATTTTGGTGCCTCTTAAATGGGCCTGGCTCCAGAAGGAAACTGATGAATGTATTTTTGACCAGGAAATAATGAAGGTAAACCCCTTTGGAACATGTCGTAAATATGTTTTGATGCGCTTTTCTTATTTCCTTCTTGAAACAAGCCTGTCGCAGTGTTGTTTTTGGAAAGAACTTTAATGCGTCTTGATTTGCCGTAACAGTTGGTGCTGCTCTGTTTTATCGAATTTGAAATCCCATGAAAATTCTATTTTTACCTCGATATGTTGATGATGTGTGTTAAAGAACTTTCTTCTTTTTATGGATTGTGCTGGAAATGCATCTCAATCACTGCTCTCGATTTCAAACAATATTGTGCCCCCTTTAATTGTAACAACTTTTAATTTATGCAGGGAAAAGGTAATTTGGCGTCACTTCGATGTAGGACATGCGACCTAATAGATGGCGATCCCCTGTTTTGGAAAGGGCAGATATTGTCGAGAATATGCTTGCTTTGTTTGGAAGTGATCTCTTGATGATGTTGTTGAAGCCCTCTGATCGTGTTTAGGAAAGCTTTTAAGTCGAATTGCTTCCATCTCTAATGAAAGATCTGGTCTTCCCTATAAGAAAACAAGTGGATTTTCCTCTTAGTCAAACCAAATATCTCTGCTCACATTCCGTTTTTTAACTGTGTTTGAGATGTGTTAGAACTAATCTCTCTTCTGTGTAATGATTCTGTCTTGAACTTCTATGCAGGAAGATTGATGCCGGCGAAGTCAAACCGATGATATGGCTTCCCCAACTGAAGACTGGAAACCCGTCTCTTCTTCGGCATTTAATACTGTTTATTCAACCTTGAATGTTCCTATCTTGATTCCCATAAATACCTGTCACATCTTCGTGTGCTCTTCAACTATGGCTTCGTCAGCTTACGGAGTGGAGATCTATCGAGGTTGTGGCATCGGGGTTTGAGCGGGACTCAGGCATATCACACAGGTTCGTGATGATAAGGTGGGGGTTTACTTGGAATTGAGTAATGAAAAATTGTGAATTGACTGACTTCATCTCCCTCCTACACAACAGGACTTTGGTAGATTCCTGGCTCCGCGAATCAACCTGCTAAATTCCACATCAGCCACAACGTGGAGCTGCTCCGCCACTTAGCAGCCGTGGAGGTTATGCGGTGTCAGGATCGGTAAGAACATTCTGCTCCAAAAATAAGTTCAGCAAATAGGATAGGATTTATCATGTGTTCTTTGTGTTTGAATTTTCTTCTTCAAATTCGTCATGAATATTATTTTAAGTTATTCTAAATTTGGCTGATAATCATATCCTTCATCGTGAATGCAGGTTGTGAAGACTTAGAAACGTTGTTGTTCGAGTCGTGTCAGCGAAAGTTGAAGCTGCTTATTAGGGCATTGTGTGTGAACTGAGGATCTCTCAATTTCTTGACTGACGACATTAGAAATTGATGATGGTAATTGATTCGGTTGCACTTGTGTCAATGTTATTCTAAGCATCTGATCTTATTTATTAATGTTGCTCAAATTTTTTGTATTACCGATAGTGACTACTTGCTGCTTTTGTGCTTTGTAATTTGAACTTAGGTTTCGGTGATGAATGCTGGGTTGCATGATTCTTCGGTGTTTATTCCATCAGAAAAGAGAGACTCTTCTTAAAGTCAGCTCTACACTTGAAGAAGAAATCTTTCTTGACTTGATGTCCCTTTTCCATTGCAAGGAGTTCATCTTTGTTCTTTCCCATAACATGAGACAAATCCGGTAGAGAAAAACATGGTGAGTTTAAATATTCAGCATTATAGTGATCAATATACTGTGATTTGCTTTGTGTTCGTAATATCGTTGATGTCGTGATATGCAAAACAGTGTTGTGCTAGGTTGTCTCAGATGATGATGGTGATAATGTTTGAGCACGTTGGTTGTCGTTTTCGCGGTATTTCCTTAGAGGGTGGTATTTCCATTTTGAGTGTTAAGTCAGGTGAAAATTCAAGTCAGTCAACATCCTATTTTCAGAATTTCTCAGAAACTTCTTCAACCTGGAGATTCTCAGTGACACTTCCTTCATTGTTCATATTATTGCCTTTAGCCGGATAATTTGGGTGAGACAAAATTTCTAAATCTACCGACATATCCCTTCCCTCATATGCTTCAAGTGGGTCTGATAATGAGAATGGCTCCTTTAAATCAAAATTGCAGTCCATAGAAGTATTTTTTTTAACACTATGGCCAGATTCTCCATGGTTACAAGCTCTTAACTCCTGTATTTTTGTGGTGCAGGGAAAAATATCCTTTGCAATCATCAGATGTCATCTTTTCAATCGATGGCTGCTCGTTCATCTCCTTTGTAAGCTCGTCATCATTCAGATCAAAATTACGCGTATGACTTGATAAGTCTGGGCTTTATTCTTTGATATTAAAGACTTTGGGACCAGCCGTGTCCTTGCTTACTTCGTTGTATTATGATTGTATCTGCATTTTTTAACCATCTTTGCATTTTCTACCTGCAGCGGGTTTACGTGTTCAACATCAAGCTTCAATGCTTCCATCTCAATACCAGGCAAACCAGTGGTTGAAGGAAGTGCTGACACTTGCCGTCGTGAGTAGCATTCGGAGAATTTAGCATGTGTGCTCCATCATTGAGGTGCTGGTGTGGGGAGCCCACTGGTTATGATGAAAGGTCTGCGGCTGCTCTTGGATAACCGTAGTTACTTTGGCGATATTTTCTTGTAATTGTTTGTACGTACCCGGTATTGGGGTATGACAACGCTATGGTTGGCTTACCCGTTTCGCTTTTGGTAAGGATATTAGCATTCTCACGAGCTTTAAATTCTGTTTAATCCTATGCAGCGGCGAGGTTGCTGGGCATATTCAATTGTATGACAGCAACCTTTCACATTAGTTCTCACAATATATAGGCAGTCATTAATTCAGCATATGTATATTTGCAGGGGGATAGTGAGCGGTGCACGTGTATCCTTGGGGCAACCGTCACGAGAGCAGAATAGTGGGTACTCATGGCATGAGTGTTTAGCTGTTTAATATATTTTGGCACTCTTGGAGAGTAGCGTTGTGGAGAAGATTTGCTCCTAACCCGAGTTGGCTTATTTTAGTGTATCCACGTAGCAACACAGTTCTAGTAGTAGTCTTTTATCACTTTTAAATGCATTTCAAACTTCAATTGTATGATGGTCACTTATTCCATAATGGTAAAAGTGATACGACTTCCTTCTTATTTTTTTTTACTAAAATGTGTTGCTTGGTTATAAAATTAGGAAAGCTTTTGTGAATGCAAATGGTGTATAATCCTGTAGTGCCGAAAATACATACTCCGAGTTACAGTTGTGAGGTTTTGTCGGTCGTGGTTGAAGACTAGCAAGCCTTGCAATTTGAATCCAAACTCTTGTAATAATAATTTCTACTGGTCTTTGAAATGTGGGTGAATTGAGAATTTATGGGATTCGTGAGCCTTCATCATTCTCCACCTTTATGTCTTCACAATTGAAATTTCTCCTCTTATGACTTGAATATATTCACATGGTTATAAATAACAAATGAATTTATCTCTTGGATTTTAATATAACAACTTTGACAATGGGCCTGGCATAACCGATGGGTCCTTGAGTGGATAAATTTGAACCAACTTTGTGTAACATCATTGAACTAGGAAATGGTGGCACCTTGAATTTAGGAGTGGACCTTGTAATGATAATGGTTTTCGCCAAGATTAGGTCTTGTATTTAAGCATGAACTTCAAATCAGAACTTGTGATGAATTGAAATCATGAGTCTTGATTGTCACTCTGAGGACTTTTGAGTCTTGAATTTTAAGCAAGGAAGTCGTCCAGTGTAGGCCAGCTTTAAAACAAATAATTTTCCAAGTACAAACTAATATGAGGAATCCATCACGCCAATGCATAGCCAAAGTAAATTGAACCGTCGAGACCAACACGTCTTTGTGATGCTTGATTATGAGAGTGAGTATCATCCACACTCAAAAATAAGGTACCTGCACAAGTCAGTTAGTCGCACACAAAAGTAGATAGATACAGAGGTGGAATCTCAGGGTCAAAAATTAGGGTGTGACACTTAGTTACAGAACTCAAGCCATAAATTTCACCTATTCTAAAGTGATAAACTTCTCACGTCGAGGGGTTATCACACTGTCTAATCGAGTCTGTAATCGAGTTTGGAGCACTTGGGTAGAAGTTAATCCTGCCGCCATTTTATTTCTGTCATTTACTTCCAGTTGTACAAGATGTTAAAGCCTCTCGTTTAGAGCAGGTTTCTGTCTATTTATCGCCGTTAATTTTTTTGTACAAGAATTACTTAGGGGTTATTTTAACTTTTAACACTTATTTTCTGTACTTAAAATTTGTTGGGTAATATCGAAAGTCGTCCAACCTGTAGATAAATTTGGTTAGTTTTAACGGATCCAAGGAAGCGAAAGCGCTTGGCTTAGTTAATTAGGAATCTTTAATGTTTAAGAAAACCAATTTTAAAACTATTTTCGGATGCGTTTATGGATTTAAAGTCCGGTTCGCAAGAACCTCTTTTTGTTAGAAATTCCAGGTCAAAATACTTTTCAACTAAGTCAAGAAACTATATTTCTTAAAAATAGGTTTATTAATTCTAATGCAATACGCGCCTCTTTATAAGTGACAATAAGAGGGATCGATTAGGGATAAACTCGGTTCTGATTACGCGAAAGCGACAATTCCCGTTAAATTAGTTCTTTTCATGAGTAGAAAATATTACCCCATAAGGCATCCTATCTGTACACATTTGGAATACTACGTAGCTATGTGAATTAGATCTATGCTTGTAGTTTTTATTATTGAAATTATTTCCGCACTTTAATTTTATTTCGCACAACTCAACCTTTTATTTGACTTGCCTTAGATAAACACTGTAACACTAGCGAACGATAGATTAACGTTTGGTCTCTATGGGATCGATAATCTTTTATATTACTCTGACACTATTCGTGCACTTGCGAATCGCCCATCAAGTTTTTGGCGCCGTTTCCGGGGACCAACTACGTCAAAATTTCGTACCCTATTGTTATACCGTCTAGACTAAGGCTATACCCACGGGTCAATGCGAAGAACTCGTAGCACTAGTACTCTTATAGATCCTTTAGAGGAACCTGAATGTTACACTCGAGAGCGTATCTTATTTTGTAGAATTAAGAGAGTTATGGACGAAGACCGTAACCAAAGACCCCTTAAGGATTTTGCGCAACCATCTAATGGAGAACCTAGTTCTAGTATTGTAAACCCCAATATTCCTGCTCACAATTTCAAGCTAAAACCTTCCCTATTACAATTAGTGCAACAAAACCAGTTCGCGGGACTCGCTACCGAGAACCCAAACCAACATTTAAAAACTTTTATTCAATTAGCTAACACTTTTAAAACCAATGGTGCTACCCCTGAGGCAATTCGGTTAAGATTATTTCCCTTTTCCCTCAGAGACAAAGCCCTTACTTGGTTAGATTCCCTTCCAGCCAATTCTATAACAACTTGGGAAGACCTTAAGAGAGTTTTCCTCGCTAGATATTTTCCCCCGAGCAAAACTGTTGTTCTTAGAAACCAAATAACCATATTTACCCAAAACCAAGTTGAATCACTCTTCGAGGCTTGGGAAAGATATAAAGACCTGTTGAGAATATGTCCACACCATGGCCTAGAATCATGGCTAATCATTCATACCTTCTATAATGGACTTCACTATAACACAAAGATGACCATCGACGCTGCCACAGGTGGCGCTCTGATGAATAAACCTTACCCTGAAGCTTACACTCTCATCGAGGATATGGCTCAAAACCATTGTCAATGGGGGATAGAGCAAGCAACGGTGGAAAAGAAAGAAGCCCAAGGAGGAATACATGAGATAAGTTCTATAGACATGATGCAAGCCAAAATGGACGCTTTAGCCCTTAAGATCGAACATATGTATGCAAACCTAGTAGCTGCGACAACAACCTCAACTGAGTGCGAATTATGTGGAGCCAAAGGACACCAATCGGCAGAGTGTAATCTGCTGAATGAAACTCATTCAGGAGAGGGCAAGTATACCCAAGGAAATCCATTTTCAAACACTTATAACTCTGGATGGAAGAACCACCCTAACTTTTCCTACAAAAATAATAACCCTATCCAAAACCCTGCACCCCGAGACCATTCGGCTTTCAAGCTCAAAGACAAAACCCGCCTATGCAAGCTGTGCAACCTAAGCCGAACCTTGAGAAAATCATGGAAAACTTCATTACGGCTCAGACCTAGCAAAACAAAGAATTCCTAAACTAGAACATTCATGTAAATGAATTGATTACCCAGTTAGGAACCAAAGTAGACCAAATAGTCACCCATAATAATATGCTTGAAACCCAAATATCTCAAATAACTTTAAAACAAGCTCCTGAGACTACACCCGGAGGACAGTTCCCTGGTCAACCTCAACAAAACCCCCGAGGGCAAGCCAATGCAATTACCTTACGGAGTGAGACCGCTTATGATGCACCGGTTAACCCGATATTGAGCGACCCCAAGACTCCTAAGGAAAGCATGGTACCCACGAGCGAAGTAGAGGAACCAGTAGGATCTGAAAAGCAGAAGGATAAGGACAAAACCAACGAACCACCTCCACCATATAAACCTCCCATACCCTATTCGCAAATACTAAAGCAAACCAAGATCAATAACCAATACCAGAAATTTGTTAAAGTCATAGAGAAACTTCATGTGGAAATCCCTTTCACATAAACCATCACCCAAATACCATCATATGCAAAGTTCCTCAAAGACATCCTTACCAATAAACGTAGACTTGATGATCCAAAATCTTTAGAATGCAATTCCATTTCCAAAAATAAACTTGCCAAGAAGGAGAAAGATCCTGGAAATTTCTCCATACCTTGTATTTTAGGAAGTCATGTCATCAATAAAGTTTTTCTAGACTTAGGAGCTAGTGTAAGCCTCATGCCTCTGGCAGTTTTTGAAAGGTTAAAACTAGGAGAATTACAACCTACGAAGATGTCTCTTCAGTTAGCCGATAGATCCGTCAAATATCCGGTCGACATATTGGAAGACGTCCCCGTTAGGATCGGTCAATTATTCATTCCGACCGATTTTGTTGTCATAGACAATAAAGAAGATGATGACATACCAATCCTTCCAGGCAAACCATTCTTATCAACCGCTGGAGCCATAATAGATGTCAAGAGAGGGAAGTTGACTTTTGAGGTAGGTGACGAAAAGATAGAATTCATTCTATCGAAGTTTCTTATGGCACCAGTATTAGGAGATGCATGTTATGCCATAGACATCATCGATGAAAGCGTTAGGGAGCTAGAATTAGAAGAAACCATCAAACTGCCTTCAACCTTCATAAAAGAAGATGATGGATTTATAGAACCATACATTAATGATAACCTGTACGAATGTTTATCCCTTACCCCAGATCCTATACCCTGCCTAAAAAACCCAGCTTTAGAACTTAAGGAACTACCTAAGAATCTAAGATACAAGTCCTTGGACGAGGAAATGAACCGCCCAGTTATAGTTAGTGCTACCTTAAACCAGGGAGAAACAGACCAACTCTTATTTGTCTTACGCAAATATCCATCTGCCTTAGGATATAACATCTCTGACCTAAAATGTATAAGTCCGTCCGTGTGCATGCACCAGATCTCGCTTGAGGAAGACTCAAAACCCTCTAGAGAACATAAGAGAAGGATAAACCCTATAATGAGTGATGTTGTAAAAAAGGAAGTTCTCAAGTTACTAGAAGCAGGTATAATTTATCAGATCTCAGATAGTAAGTGGGTAAGCCCTGTGCATGTAGTACCTAAGAAGGGAGGCATCACGGTCGTGCATAACAAGAAAGGAGAACATGTAGCAAAACAGATAGAAGGAGGATGGCGAATCTGTATAGATTATAGGAAATTAAACAAAGCTACTAGAAAAGACCATTTTCCCTTACCATTTATAGACCAATTGCTGGAACGTTTGGCCAGACACTCCTATTTTTACTATCTGGATGGATATTCAGGATTCTTCCAAATCCCAATGCATCCAGAAGATCAAGAAAAGACTACCTTCACACGCCCTTATGGAACTTTCTCCTACAGACGAATGCCTTTCGGTCTCTGTAATGCACCAACAACCTTCCAACGTTGCATGATGACAATCTTCGCTGATTACCTTGATAGAATTATGGAAGTATTCATGGATGACTTCTCGGTGTGCGAATTTGATTTTAACAACTGTCTCGCTAACCTTGAGAAAATCCTGAAAAGATGCATTGACGTCAACCTGGTGTTGAACGAGGAGAAATGTCACTTTATGGTCACCGAAGGCATAGTTTTAGGACATATAGTCTCCGAAAGAGGTATTGAAGTAGATAAATCCAAAATAGAAGTGATTGAAAACCTTAAACCCCCTAACACTGTCAGAGAAGTCCGAAGTTTTCTTGGACACGCTGGTTTCTATCGGTGTTTTATTAAAGACTTCTCTAAAATAACTAAACCTTTAACCGGCCTCCTAATGAAAGATGTCGAGTTTAACTTTGACGAAAAATGACTTGAAGCATTCAACTTTCTAAAACAAGCATTGATCTTGACACCCATTATTCAACCTCTAGATTGGGACCAACCGTTCAAAATCATGTGTGACGCTAGCGACTATGCTGTAGGAGCTGTTCTAGGGAAAATAAAGGATAAATAATTACATGTTATATACTATGCCAGTAGAACCCTAGAAGCTGCTCAGCTTAACTACGCTACCACAGAGAAAGAACTTCTTGCTGTAGTTTTCGCTATGGATAAATTTCGATCCTATCTGGTAGGAGCCAAAATCATAGTTTATACAGATCATGCTGCCATCCGTTACTTATTAAGCAAGAAGGATTCAAAACCTAGGTTACTTTGATGGATCCTCTTATTGCAGGAGTTTGATCTGGATATTAGAGACAAGAAAGGCAGGGAGAATGTAGTTGCCGACCACCTTTCTAGGCTTGAGTATCTAAAACCAGACCCACTCCCTATTAAGGATGATTTTACCTATGACAGGTTAATCACTAGGATAGAAGCCGTAGAAGAAAGCAACCTAGAACCTTCTAAGAACCCTTAGAGATCTCTGGTAGTAAGCAACATACCTTGGTACGCAGATTTTGTAAACTACCTAGCTGCCGATATCATACCCCCTGATTTTAATTACTAGTAGAGAAAGAAGTTCTTTAACGATGTAAGACACTTCTATTGGGACGAACCACTCCTTTTTAAAAGAGGCACGAACGGTATTTTCCGTCGTTGCGTCCCAGAAGAAGAAGTAAGAAAAATAATAGAACACTGCCACTCTGCACCTTATGGAGGACACTCTAGCACATCTAAAACTCACGCCAAGATTCTCAGAGCAGGCCTGTTTTGGCCAACAATGTGGCGTGATATACACACCTATATAGTCAAATGCGACCGGTGCCAGCGCACTGGAAACATCTCAAGATGTGACGAAATGCCTTTAAGAAACATTCAAGAGGTGGAACTCTTTGACGTTTGGGGCATAGACTTTATGGGACCATTTCCGTCTTCCTTAGGAAACAAATACATCTTAGTTGCAGTTGATTACGTGTCTAAATGGATCGAGGCCATAGCCTCTCCCACCAACGACACATGTGTAGTCATTAAGCTGTTTAAGAATTACATATTCCCTAGATTCGGAACCCCCCGTCTTGTTATCAGCGACGGTGGATCGCATTTCATATCAAGAATCTTCGAAAAACTTTTAAGAAAATATGGAGTTAAGCATAGGATAGCGACATCTTATCACCCACAAACTAGTGGACAAGTAGAAGTTTCCAATAGAGAAATTAAACAAATCTTAGAAAAAACAGTCTCTATATCAAGAAAGGATTGATCTCAAAAGCTGCAAGATGCGCTATGGGCCTATAGAACCGCCTTCAAAACCCCTATTGGAACAGATCCTTACCAACTAGTCTATGGAAAATCATGTCATTTACCCTTTGAATTAGAACACAGGGCCTATTGGGCCATAAAAACCCTTAACTTTGACTATTTGACTGTTGGACAAAACCACGTCCTTGATATACATAAACTAGAAGAACTCCGCCAATCCGCCTATGAAAACGCCATTATATATAAAGAAAGAACTAAGGCCTGACACGATAAGAAGATCGTAAAGAAATATTTTTATATAGGAGACCCTGTTCTCCTGTTCAACTCTAGATTATGACTCTTTCCTGGCAAGCTTCGTTCAAGGTGGACAGGTCCCTTTACAGTTACTAAAGTTCTACAATCAGGAGCAGTCGAGATCTAGAACCAGTAATGTAGCCCATTCGTTGTAAACGGGCAGAGATTAAAATTCTACGAAGGAGTGGACGTTCCCGATGATTACTCCAGCCATACCTTGATTGATCCATCATTGCCTACTTCAGACATATAGGTTCTATTCGTCAAGCTAACCACGTTAAACAAGTGCTTCCTGGGAGGCAACCCACAGTTTTCTTTATTTTTCTTTATCTTTTATTTTATTTTATTTTCATTTTATTTTATTTTGTTTTCTTTTATGTGTCAACTGACGGTTTATGATGATTGTGCTTTCAGGTTTTGTTCTCTGATTTTTATTTTTCAGGATGCAGCAACATGATGATATGCACGTCGCCTTCAGAGATGACAAGCAGAGAGAGATGTACTCAATTCTTCGACATTGTCCTATGGCACCGACCCGGTATTCGGATTAGGCCTGCATGTAAGCTTTAGGGATCGAACCCAACGTACGGTTTCTCTGCCATCAGCTTCATTGGGGAGAATATGATGACTAGGTGAACCAGACCTACAGGCACCTTACATTGGAATTTCTCAGCTTATTCCACCATTAGCCATATGCCGATCAGGACGGACTAGCCACATTCAGACTCTTTGGGAAAGAGTATGCATTCACCCATAAGGGATTCGGCGACCTACTTAGATTTTCGACCACCCCAAATGCTATTCCTGACCTCCCGATGGGCTATTTTATGAGCAGAGACATCGATCAGTTCTGGGGAGAGATTACAGGCGGAGGAAGCCTATATCCATCGACTCAGCTATCTCTGGTCATCCACAACCCGGCTATGAGGTATTTTCAGATGACCCTGGCTCACACCTTTCTTGGAAAGGAGGACTCCGACATGCATGTTAGTGAGGAAGAGATATTCTTCCTATTCTGCGCAAATAGGTTACGCCCAGTGGCATGTGGAAACTTCTTGCTGCATACTCTTGAGGGTGCATCTAGATCCTTCGAAGGAGTTATTCATGTGGGAGGCACAATCACTCATATAGCCACTGCATTAGGACTCACCAGCCAATTGCTGCATCTGACTCCGTATTGTGGATACACCCTGTCGGACATTGACTTCTGTTTGGACAGAGGGCTGATGAGGAGTTCATATTTTCAGCCTGATACTTTCAGACTTTTGATTGACTACCAGACTGTCCATTATTTTACATTACCTAACCCAGTTGTGACCAGTGTACATGATCCTTCAAATTGGAGTTACGTGTTGGAAGGCTATGGAGAGACGATCGATGAGCCACGCACGCCGCCCTCAGTGGAATACCATCCTTCACCACCATGTCCAAGGATGACAGTGTATTCTAATAATCATGCATTGCAAATGACCGACTTGAACACCCAGATAGCAGCATTGCGCATAGAGATAATGCGACTCCAGTAGACAGTAGCCGATCTCACCTTATAGGTTCAGATATCAGACATGACCCATGCAGCTGAAGTAGACGTTTTGTATTAGGAGATATCGGATTTGCACATAGAGCTGCACTCACTCCGTCATCCCGATCAGTCAGATGAGCAACCAACCCCATGATGACACTACTTCGTTACTTTTTATTATTTGCTTTGTTTTCATTTTTCATTTACAGACTTATTGCATTTCTTTTACGTTTTATTTCATGACATTTCACCCAATTTATTTTAATTTTAATTTTTATGTTTTTTGAATTTTTTATGTCGAAATAGGGAAATAGAAAAAAATATATTTACAGAGAAAATTAGTGTGCCAGGACAGATGAATTCTACTGCCAGCACACCCCCAAAAATCAAGAAGGAGCACCAAGGCCCAAACAAAGCACACAAATCCGACCCAACCACCTTTTACAAGGATGGCGCCCGCCATATAGTCCATGGCGCCCGCCATATAGTCTATGGTGCCCGCCATGGGGTCTGGACTATATGCGGGGCAAAAGTTACAAAACCACCATTTTTGAACTCAAAACCTCAAAATCTCCATTTTTGGCTACACGAAAACCTTCCCCAAAGCACCAAAAGTTCCCAACTTCATCTTCCACTCACCAACCCATTAACCATTCCAACTTCCATTTTCACTTTCCCTCACCAAAATCCATCAAAAACCCATTTTTACAAAACTAAAAAATATACCCATTTTTCATCATCTTCCACCTCAAGAGTTCATCCATGGAGTACGAAGGTTATATCTTGCACCAATGGAAGCCCGGAGAAAGACAACGGAAAATTCTCGACAAACTGCAAAGTCGGGACATCGCTTCGACACGGTAGTAGATGATAGCTGTCTCTATTCTTTGGATATTTACCATAGCGTTTATCACTTGTTAGATATTCTAGGACTGCATAAAATATTTGCCAGGCGTGATCCTACTTTTGAGAGGCTGACCAGGGAATTCTTGAGTTCCCTGATTTATGTTGTCAGACCTGACACTTCTAGTACCGTCGGTACCGTACAATTCCGAATGTTTAATGTGGAGTACGACTTTAGTATCGATGAACTCGCAGAGAGGCTAGGATTGCCTTTTGGTGCGGGTGCTATTTGTGAAGCACCTCTGGATTCTGAATGGTCTGTGGAAGCATTTTTATTTTGGCATAGGTTGTCAAATTTTACTATTACATCTTTCGAAGGAATACTTGCCTCCAGGATCCATAACCCGACCATCCGCGTGTTTCGCTACATGCTAGCCTATACTGTCTTTGGCCGGGAGAATCCTAATAAGGTAAATGCAAAAGAGTTACTATTTTTGCAGGGGTGCCTTACAAATAGGAGATTTAATGTGGTCCCGTTCATGATTTCCCATATGAATGCTTCAATCAAGGGCACTGAGACCATTGCCTTCGGAGGATTTATTACGTCCATTGCAAAGGCTCTGGACCTAGATGCTGAGATAGCCACTCTAGCACCTCTTCCTCCTCGCACAATTAATTTGAAAATTTTAAAAGATATGAAACTGTGCAAGGTCAGGAATGAAGGGGGCTTTGAGCTTATGATCCATGGGAGGGCTATCCCATCTATCGTTCTGCCTTACACTAGACGCACTGATGTGACTAGCGAGAGGAACTGGACCTACGATTTAGATGCACCACCCATTACAGGTCAAGTACCCCCGAATATTCCGGTTGGTGAAGGCGATGATACTGATGACGAGTATGACCGGCAAGAGTGATCTCTCGATCATCCTATGCCACCTCACCATGTACCACAGACACACACTGCACCGCCTTCCTCTTACCATTCTGCAGGTACCGCTCCTGGATTTTATATATCTGAGCAGATGTGGCGAGAACAATTAGCCAGAGAGGAGAGACGCGATAATTTGCTCACCACCATTCAACATCAATTAACTGAGAATATGAGATTCATGCAAGAATCTCAGCAACAGGTGAGCCAGTCCATGCAAAGCATTATGCAATCTCAAGCTGCTCTGACCACCTAATTCGACGCATTCGATGCTTCTCAGACCGATCGTCGTCGCAGCTGATCTCGCCGCCCTAGGTACTCGCCGCACGCTGGCGACAACACTGGCAACATGCCTTAGGCCACTTCAGGTATCTTGTCCCTTGCTTATTTTGAAACATTGGGGACAATGTTCAATTAAAGTGTGGGAGGAGACTTTATTTATTTTCCCGTTTTTTATATTTTATTTACCGCTTTTTAGTTTATTTTCCCTTCATATTTTTCTTTTTGTTTTTAGAACATACTTGTGCTTAACGAGTCGTATTGCAATATACCCATATTCTCCCATTACTTTGACCCACCAAATATTTTATTGACAAATAGTGTACCATCCTAAAATTTTTTTAGGCTTTGAGGCAAGTTCGAGTTAGGATGCAGATGATTTGGAAAATTCTCTTTATTATAACACCTTAGACTTCGCAAATGTAGAAATCAACCCCGATACTCTATGTACCATGGCCTTAATAGAATGTCCATAGTGAGTCCTTAGTAATTTATCCTAGCAGTCAGCTTCGACCAAAGCATTATCTAAGTGAAGGATCGATGAAAATAAGTGAATGATCGGTATGCTAAAAATAAAATAATTGCAACTCGGGTATAGGTAACCCTCACAAGGTCATTTAACACAAAAAGTTGTAATTTTGAAAAAAAAGAAAAAAATGATAAAAACAAAACAAAAACAAAAACATCTTCCCATTGTTAGTTGGTTCAGAGGTATCTGGTACTGAACTCGGTAGGGCGGATTATGATCCGATCCCCCACAGCTGCAAGTGGGCTAATAAAAGGGGCTACATCACTTTGTGTACCAGAACCCCATGCTTAAGATCAGAAACACTAACCGGTCACTTCACCATGATTTCGTACGGATAACGGGCTTAATGTGATTGCACCCAAATGAAAAGGACTCAAAAGGAGATTTGAAAGTAGGCCAAGGTACAATAGGGTAGTATGGATTGATTTGTGTAAGAGCGAAACTTATGTCCGTGTTTACGGAGAAGTGTCATTTCGATACCCGTGGTTCACTGAGTCATCATCACCTATCGCTTCATCCCAACTTGAACTTATAAGACCTTTTTGCCCAGATCATTTATGGATGTCACCCTGTTTTCTGTCATGACATTTTGCTTGAGGACAAGCAAATGTTTTAGTGTGGGAGAATTTGATAGACCTAAAATATACTGTTTATTTGGCTCGATTTGCGCACGTTATTTAGATTTGTATTTCCATTTTCTTGTATTATGCCTTTGTTTTGTTTCTTTTTCAGGTTTTTGTATTTTCAAAGCTACTCAAGAAGAAATGAAGAAAAACGAGCTAAAAGACCTACATTCTGAGGAATTGTACACATGGCTTCCACCATGGCGGGCGCCATAGGAGATGCCACACATTGGATATAAGACAACTGCTAACAACTGCCACGTCTCCCACTCCTTTCCACCCTAGTTCATATGGCGGGCACCACCTTCACAAGCTCGTTTCCCTCCCAAAAGGAGTTGGGGGCATTCTTGTCCTTACCTGTACTTTCCTACCACTATAAATAAAGGAGTTCTGTTTCATTTCTAACCATCCAAGCTTAGTTACAGAACTCAAGCCATAAATTTCACCTATTGTAAAGTGATAAACTTCTCACATCGAGGGGTTATCGCACTGTCTAATCGAGTCTGTAATTGAGTTTGGAGCACTTTGGTAGAAGTTAATACTGCCGCCATTTTATTTCTGTCGTTTACTTCCAGTTGTACAAAATTTTAAAGCCTCTCATTTAGAGTAGGTTTCTGTCTATTTATCACCTTTTATTTATCCGCTTTTATTTATCGCACCACTTTTATTTCTCGCACCTTTACCGCACTTTATTTATTTACCCGCACTTCATTTACTCGCATTTATTTACCATGTTTATTTACTTTACCATGTCCGGCTAAATCTTAAAGGCTAGGATGCGAGGATTGTAGTTATAATAGTATTCCATACGACT
Organism: Lathyrus sativus; assembly: GCA_963859935.3. Classification (NCBI taxonomy): domain Eukaryota; kingdom Viridiplantae; phylum Streptophyta; class Magnoliopsida; order Fabales; family Fabaceae; genus Lathyrus; species Lathyrus sativus. The sequence continues at coordinate 277,887,383 of OZ012738.1, read as the reverse complement.
GTCGATAGAATTACTTAGGGTTTATTTTAACTTTTAACACTTATTTTCTGTACTTAAAATCTGTTGGGTAAGATCGAAAGCCGTCTAACCTGTAGATAAATTTGGTTAGTTTTAACTGATCCAAGGAAGCGAAAGCGCTTGGCTCAGTTAATTAGGAATTTTTAATGTTTAAGAAAACCGTTTTTAAAACTATTTTCAGACGCGTTTATGGATTTAAAGTTCGGTTCGCAAGAACCTCTTTTTGTTAGAAATTCCAGGTCAAAATACTTTTCAACTAAGTCAAGAAACTATATTTCTTAAAAATAGGTTTATTAATCCTAACGCAACACGCACCTTTTTATAAGTGGTAATAAGAGGATCGATTAGGGATAAACTCGGTTCTGATTACGCGAAAGCGACAGTTCCCGTTAAATTAGTTCTTTTCATGAGTAGAAAACATTACCCCATAAGGCATCCTATTTATACACATTTGGAATACTACGTAGCTATGTGAATTGCATCTATGCCTGTTGTTTTTATTATTGAATTTATTCTGCACTTTACTTTTATTTCACACAACTCAACCTTTTATTTGACTTGCCTTAGATAAACACCGTAACACTAGCGAACGATAGATTGACGTTTGGTCTCTGTGGGATCGATAATCTTTTATATTACTCTGACGCTATTCGTGCACTTGCGAGTCGCTCATCAATACCATAAGCCGACATTTGTTGTTCCCTTGAGATACTTCATGATCTGCTTGACCGCCATTAAGTGCGATTCCTTTGGATTTGCTTGAAAGCGAGCACAAAGACAAACACTGAACATTATGTCAGGGCGACTTGCTGTCAAGTATAGTAAGGAACCAATCATACCTCTGTATTTTGTGATATCAACCGACACACCGGATTCATCTTGATCTATATATGTACCAGATCCCATAGGTGTAGACAAAGTCTTGCAATTGTCCATATCAAACTTCTTCAATAATTCTTTGCAATACTTGGATTGACTGATAAAGATCCCATTCTCGAGTTGCTTGATCTGAACTCCAAGAAAGTAGTTCATTTTTCCCATCATAGACATTTCAAATTCTCCTTGCATCATGGATGAGAATTCTTCACATAACGTTGTGTTTGTTGAACCGAAGATTATGTCATCAACATATACTTGTACCAAGAGAGTATCTTCTTTTATTTTCTTGATGAACAAAATCTTGTCTACCTTTCCTTTTTCAAAGCCTTTGTCACATAAGAAATTGTTGAGACAATCGTACCATGCTCTCGGTGCTTGTTTCAATCTATAGAGAGCTTTCTTTAGTTTGAAGACATGAGAAGGATATTTGTAATCTTCAAAGCCAGGGAGTTGCTTGACATAAACTTCCTCATTTATGAATCCATTCAAGAATGCACTTTTGACGTCCATTTGGAAAAGATGAAAATTCATAGAACATGCATAAGCCAATAAAAGTCTAATTGCTTCTAACCTTGCAACCGGAGCGAATGTTTCGTCAAAATCGATTCCTTTTTCTTGGTTTTATCCTTGGGCGACCATTCTTGCTTTATTCTGAACTATAATTCCATTTTCATCGAGTTTGTTCTTGAAGACCCATCTTGTTCCAATTATATGCTTGTTGTTTGGCCTAGGGACAAGATTCCAAACTTGATTTCTTTCAAACTGGTTCAGTTCTTCTTGCATAGCTATTATTCATTGATCATTGCCTAAGGCTTCATCGATTTTGACCGGTTCAATTTGCAAAACAAATTCCCTGTTTAGACAAGCATCCTTGAGATTTAATCTTGTTGTAACACCTTGACTGATATCACCAATGAATTTATCGATCAGGTGATCTTTATGAGTTCTCCATTCTTTAGGTAGATCATTGTGTTCTTCATTTTGTTGTGAATCCTCTTGTTGTTGTTTTGGTTGATCACTTGCAACACCATTGATATTATCATGTTGGGAGGTTTCTATTACACCATCATCATCAACAATAATATCTTTCTCCTTGGAGGGGTTAGATTCATCAAAAGAAACATGCATAGATTCTTCAATTGATAAAGTTCTTTTGTTAAAAATTTTGAAAGCTTTACTAGAGAGAGAGTAGCCGAGAAAAATACCTTCATCGGATTTCTCGTCAAACTTACTGAGATTATCTTTGTCATTGTTCAAGACAAAGCATCTACACCCAAATATGTGAAAGAATGATATGTTCGGTTTTCTCCCTTTGAAGAGTTCATAGCGGGTCTTCTTGAGAATTGGTCTGATGTTGACACGATTACTTACAAAACATGTCGTGCTTACTGCATCTGCCCAAAAATATTTAGCAAGATTTGAACCGCTAAGCATTATTCTTGCAAGTTTTACCAACGACCTATTCTTTCTTTCTACTAAACCATTTTGTTGTGGAGTTCTTAGTGCGGAGAAGTTGTGTGAGATTCCATTTTCTTTGCAAAATTATTCAAATAAAGCATTATGGAATTCTCCACCATGGTCACTTCTAATGGAGACAATTGAAAGTGACTTCTCATTCTGAATTTGTTTTGCATACTTATTGAATGCCTTGAAAGCTTCATTTTTTTTGCACTAAGAAGAAAGTCCATGTATATCTAGAGAAGTCATCAACAATTACTAATGCATAAACATTACCTCCAAATTTTTTTGTTCTTGATGGTCCGAAGAGATCCATATGTAACAGTTGTAGTGGCCTTGTTGTGGACACCACATTCTTGGATATGAAAGTTGATTTAGTCTGTTTCCCTTTTTGGCATGCGCCACACAATCTATCTTTGATGAATTTTATCTTTGGAATACCAACAACTAAGTCATATTTGATCAATTTGTTCAAATGCTCCATATGAACGTGAGCAAATCTTTTGTGCCATAACCAAGAGTCGTTGTTGTTCGCCATAAGACACTTAACCTTCAAAGACATGTTATCTAGGGAAATCATGAAAACATTGTTAATTCTATTACCTTTTAACATTACCTTATGAGTGACTCTGTTTTCTATCAAACATTCATCTTTAGTGAAGTTGATTATGAAACCTTTATCACAAAGTTGGCTAATGCTAAGTAGGTTATGCTTTAGGCCTTCTACATAGAGGACATCTTCTATGGTTGTAAAAAGTGGTGCACCGATGCTGCCTACGCCAAAGATCTTTCCTTTATTGTTATCACCATAGGTTACGAGTCCTTTGGCCTTAAGCGTTAGATGTGAAAATTTGGTAAGGTCACCCGTCATATGCCTTGAACACCCACTATCAAGATACCACTGATATGAAGATGTCTTCAAGCATACCTACAAAACAAGATTAAGTTTCATTAGGTACCCAAATTTCCTTGGGTCCTTTATAGTTAGTGCCTTTCTTGACCTACACATAATGCCCCTTTGCAACACTGAAGTTTCTTACATAACATGCATTAGGTTTATGACCTTTGATACCACAATAAAAATAGGTGGGCTCAAAATTACTTTTATATCTAGCAGGATAATACTTTTTCTTACTAGATACTTTCTTCTTGGGGTATTGATGAACCACTTTAGGCTTGACCACTTTCTCTTTAAGAGTTTGTTCACTAGCTTTAACAAAGATGGTTTTGTTGGAACTTGGTTTAGAAAATTTTGAGTAACCAAGTCCACTTTTATCATTTGAGAATCTTTATTGACTAAGAACAGCCTCTAGTCCAATATGTCCTTTTTTATACCTCTCAAGAACTCTTTTTAATTGGACAATTTGAAATGAAATTGACTCACACTTTGTGCATGCAAAATTCTATTTTTGATTACTAATTAATTTCTATTTTTCATCTTTGAAATTATTTTCCATTGTCTCAACCTTTTTCTCTAAAATTGAGATTTGGTTCTTTTGTGATGAAATGGTATTGTACAAAATTTTGCATTCACCCAGAAGTTCATCAATTGCCCCTTGAGCATCATTATCATAAATTGAAAAATTATTACTAACCTTGTCGTCTTCATCATCAGAATGATGTGAGGCCATTCGTGCTAGATTTGCGCTTTGATCACTATCTGATTCTAATGAAAACTTATCTCGTTATCCTCCCATGCTACATATGCTTTATTTTTCTTGAACCCCTTTTTGCTTTTATAGGCATCGTTCTTGGAGAGCTTAGGACAGTTTGGTTTGATGTGCCCTTATTTTCCATATTCATAGCATTTAACATCTTGTGTGGACATTGACGCCTCTTTCTCTTTGTTCTTTGAAAAATTCTTCCTTTTCATATAGTCAGAATTTCCAATATTATTTTTAGAACCAAAATATTTTCCTAACCTTTTTACGAGAAGCATGAAGTTTTCGTCTTCAACTAGATCGTCTCCTTTTTCTGCTTCTTTGGAATCAACTTTAATGCGATGCTTTTAGATTTCTTCTCTTGATTCTCATGTTTTCCAATCGCCCAAATTTCGTCTCATATTCATGGAGTTTTCCAAACAGTGTAGCGGATGTCATCATGGATAGACTTTTCTTTTCAAAAATTGCTGTCACCTTGGGCTGCCATTCTCTGGACAAGGATCTAAGTACTTTAAGATTTAATTCATCGTTAGTTAATGTCTTACCGAGTGCTCTGAGATGATTTGTCAAGTGCACAAATCTTTTCTACAAATCAAGAATTGGTTATCCTGGCTGCATTCTGAATACCTCGTATTCCTGACTCAACGTGTTTTATCTCGATCTCTTAACTTCAGTGGTTCCCTCATGGGTTTCCACTAAAGTATCCCAGATTTCCTTTGCTGATGTTCATGTTGAGACGCAAAAGAATTCATCCATGCTTAGTGCATTTTGCAGAAGATTGATTGCCTTTTTGTCATAGAGAACCTTTTTCTTATCATCGTCATCCCATGAAGGTTTGGGCTTTGTTGATCCAACACTGTTAATGACCGTTGTAGGAAGGAAAGGGCCATTTTGGACAGCATCCCATATTTCATCTCGTGCTTCTAAGTGAGCCTTCATGCGATTTTCCAGAAATCAAAATATTCACCACAAAGCAGTGGAGGCTTGTTGCTACTACCACCGTCTTTAAATACACCTCTGTTGTTTGCAGAAGTCATATTGGATTTGTAGAATCAAGATTCAAAAGCCTCTATTGTTTTGATGAAGACAACTCATATCAGCTTAGCTCGCAAGATACTATATACCCGTGCGGGTATATACACTGAAGATAAAATCTGAAGCATCTCTATTCTGAACACTTCACAAAAAGCAAGAGGTGCAAGCATATCAATAAGTATAAATTATCAAGATCAAGGCAAAGTCACATATGTCGATATGGATCAAGTTTCATCTATCAAGTTTCAAATGGTGTTGAAGATTCAAGACACGGTATAACATTGTTTACTTAGAATTATGTATGCAAGTGTTCTTTAATCTCACCTCACTACACCACTAACACAAACCATTTTAAAACTCTTTTAAAATACTCTTGATATTTTAAATTAAGTACTTTTACAAAAACCTTCAGTGTTAACCGATTAACGCATGGGGTTAACCGGTTAACACACTTCAAATTTCTGTATTTTTGGGATTTCTAACAGTGTTAACCGATTAACCATATAGGTTAACCGATTAACACATGAAAAATTTGAATATTTTGAACATTGTAAAGGTGTTAACGGATTAACCTATATGGTTAACCGATTAACACTATAACAACAAGCAAAAATAGCAACTGTTCATGGAGAATTGCATTGCTCTATGATCTTCTTACTGGCTATTTTTTATGTCCCAAAATCACACCTTTTTGGAAAGGTTTTTGATTAGTATAAATTGATTTCTTTTTCAAAATCAAATTCACCTTCTAGAAACAAATTTCAAAAAATTACTCTTTGTCTTCAACCTTTTAAATTTTCATAAAAGTGTTCAAACCAGAATTTTGAAAGAAGCCATTGAAATACACTTTCACATTTTCACAGCTTGCTTTCACTATAAGAACACTTGTATATTATTTCTGAGTAATCTTTGTTTCGAGAAGAAGATCAATATTTCATATTGATATACATTCAATTGTTACTTATATACAAATTCAGAATTGACTACAACTTATTCTTATAATTATAAAAGATAAGTTTGTAGGGTTTTCCTTGTGATCCGGATTGTGGATACAAGAGGTTCTTTTGTGAGATATTCATTCTCGGTAGGACTTAAAAATTGTGTAAATCCAAGAATGGTGTTCTTGGTTGTTAGGATTGTCTTGTGTATAAATCTAACATTGATAGTAAAATACTCTTTCATATTGAAAGGGGAGTGGAGTACTCTCGGATTGTGAGGGGAACCACTATAAATCGTTGTGTCCTTTACCTTCTGCACTTTACTGCTTTTTCATCATCTAGAAGAACTTAAAGAAGTAAAATCCAAGAATCATCAAAAACCAGAAAAAGTGTCTAAGAACCTAATTCACCCCCCTCTTAGGCATACATATAATTACATGATCGATTAAGAACAGGTTACCTAAACCTGCTCTAATGCCAATTGAAAGTCTGAGTTGCACCTAAGAGGGGGGGGGGGGGGGGAGGGTGAATTAGGTTTTTTGAAATTTTCTGGTTTTAGAGACTGATTTATTACTTTCTTGAGATATGATGATGGTATGAAAGCGGTAAAGTGCAGAAAGTAAAGAACACCAAGAAATATCCTGGTTCCCTTCACACTCCGAAGGTACTCCAGTCCCCTTTCAACACGAAAGAGATTGCACTATAGTTAGGATCAGTGTACAATACTTTCTAACATATAGGTAGATCAAATGCTCTTAAAAACCTTTAAGATCTAAAACACTAAGTGCAGGAATAACAATCCTCTCCAATGCACACACTTGCTTTCAACAATCCTGAATAGCAAGGGGAAATAAATACAATCTGATTTTGTAATAAGTTTTTAACAATGTATACAATGTTTATCAATGCTGTAGATTGATCTTCTCTTTCAATGAGAGTTTCCACAAATGTATAAGACTTATTTCTCAAGAATTTTCTTTCAAAGGATATAAAAATTATGCAGAAAATTCTTTATGTAAAGTGATTTTACTTAGATGTGGAAATATGAAATTGTGATAAAGATTTTGAAAGAGAATTGAAAGAGATGTGTTTTTGAATTTGAAAGATTTAGGTATTTATATTACACAAACACCTCTTGAGAAAATCATGCAAATCTCCAGAAAAATTGATGAACAATTGCCATGTTTCAAAGGAAACATTTCATGGAAGATTGGTTGAAGAGATGCAATTTTTCAGAATGATTTTTCAAAAATGTTCAGTGAGCAATCGATTGCACATATAGACCAATCGATTGAACCTTCACAGAAACACTTGAAAATTCACAATTTCAACAGAGTAATTGATTGCACCAAAAGGACCAATCGATTGCACACTAAAACAGAAGCGAAAAAAGAGAGATTTTCAAGCATGCAATCGATTGCACCAAAGCACCAATTGATTTCTTACTGAAACAGAAGCAAAAATGATTTAAAATTTTGATCATGCAATCGATTGCTCTAAGAGTGCAATCGATTGCACTTACAAAAACTTAGAAATAATCTGTTTTAAAAAGCTTGTGTTAGTGTGAAAAGTAATGTAAAAGATTTTTAATGTTTTGAGCAATCGGGACTTAAACACTTGATGAGAATTCTCATTATACCTTCTGAGGGAAATATTCTTCATGTCAAATCTTTGTGCTGATTCTGGTATCTTAAAATGGTTGATCATCTTTTCCTTCTTTGTCAAGTGATTTGTCTTCATCAAAACATAGGTTGATCTCTGGGAATCTTGAATTCACACCAAATGCTTAGCATTTCCATTTCATATGGAACATTACACCATATTCAAACATATGCATCCGAAGCATAAGCCAGGTTTGATGCCTCTGTGGCCAGACACCTCCCCGACAGAGAACCACATAATTCATGAGACCTTGTGGTACCCGACCCTAGAAAAATCATTGATAGATGTTTTCATCTTACTTTTACTCCTCTACAGAGCTTGCTTATTTAAGTTTCTCTTTCCCCAGCAGAGTTTTCTTTTCAGGTTTTAAGTCGGTTGATTCTACTTCCTTCCTTATTCTGGATGTCATCTCAACTTTTGGTTGGCAGTCCGTTGTTTTGTGGATATCATCCCAACTTTTGGTTGGTAGTCCTCTTTTCCAGTGATCCTAAATTTTGGTTAGTAGCCTTGATCCTAACTTTTGGTTGGTAGTCCATCGTTTTATGGATGCCATCCGAACTTTGGGTTGGTAGTCCTCTGTTGTTCCCTTGCGGAGTCGTTATCCTAACTTTTTGTTGGTAGTCTCCCGTCCTGGTGATTCCAACTTTTGGTTGGTAGCCATCCGTTTATTTATTGACGATCCCAAGTTTTGGTTGGTAGTTTTCGTTCTTGTGATCCCAAATTTTTGTTAGTAGCCTTCATCCCAACTTTTGGTTGGTAATCTTCTTTTATTCTCCGCAGAGTCGTTATCCCAAGTTTTGGTTGGTAAGCCTCGTTTTGGGTGAGTTTGCATTTAGTAGGCGTCCTGGTGATTCCAACTTTTGGTTGGTATCCATCCGTTTATTTATTGATAATCCCAACTTTTGGTTGGTTGTTTTCATTCTGGTGATCCTAACTCTTGGTTAATAGCCTTCGTTCCAACTTTTGGTTAGTAATTCTGTTGACGATCCCAACTTTTGGTTGGTAGTTTTCTTTTCTGGCGATCCTAACTTTTGGTTAGTAGCTTTCATCCCAACTTTTGGTTGGTAATCCTTTGGATGATCCCAACTTTTGGTTGGTAGTATTCATTGCTTGTGTGTTCGCTTTCGGTCGGCGTTTAGGTAATCCTAACTCTTGGTTAGTAACCTCTTTCTCACAAATTTCGGTTATAACTCTCTTGCAAACCTGAATTTTGGTTAGTAGTCGTTGTTATCGTCCTAATAGGTTACTGTGTCGGTTATCCCAACTTTTGGTTGGTACCCGCTGATTTTAAGTCCACCCTCGACTGGAAATCATTTTTATCCTGCCTACATCCCCGCAGGTTGCAAATTTCTGGGTTCTTTTTGGGTATTTGTTGCACCCCAAAATTTGACCAACCCCTTTTCTTAATCTTTGGCTTATGTTTCATTGCATTTGACCAACCCCTTTTCTTAATCTTTGGCATAGTTTCTTACAGGGGATCAAGTGTTTGTGTTTCCTATCCAAGAGGAGAGCCTTATTGACCACAAGCTCAAACAGAGGCATTGGCAGAGGTTGTTGTGTGTATGTCATCATCATGAAGATATCGGAGCTCCTAGAAAGGAGAGGTGTGTCATAGCTCAATATCAAAAAAACCATCAAAAGGTTGTCAAGGGGTCCATGAAGATTTATTGTTGGTGAGAACATGAGGTAGAAGCTTGTGGAGCACCTCAGAGGTTATAATGGAGTTGGAATGGTCACTCAGTTCATCTGCACAATGCTTGGGCAAAAAGGATGAATTAGGGTTCCGTACAGTAAAAATTGAGGTTTCGACGGTTTAATCAGTCAATGTGTTGGATTGATTCTCCAAGAAAAAATCTCCACATCATCAAAGATACTCCGTTGGGTCAAGTATGAATCCAATTTGAGGTTATCACCCAAAGATTAAAGACAGTGCAGTTCAGGATTCCCGATTAGGGTTTCTAATCAGGAAAAGTCAACTGTATGTTTGACTTTTGATTTAAAAGGTGTTACAATGATTTAATTATGATCCATGAAGCTCATATGGTTTAGTGAAGTCCACTCAAGAAGTTTCGAGGCCTCAGAAGACCCAGAACATTAACAATCGACTCGGTAGTCATTGATCTATCGTTTCGTTGACCAAAAGGTCAACTCTTCAACCGTAAGGAATTTGACCTCAAAGTGTGAAGCCAAAATGTTCCTAATAACATATTACACCTATCCATGAAGTTTCATGACCATCAGATCAAGGATGGAGGAGTAATTGAGAAAGTCGAGAATTAGGGTTTTGAAAGGGGCAAGACCATAATTTCCTAACCACACATCCAATTGAGTTGGATCAAAGCTTGTTGGAAAGGTCTTGACAAATACTACAAAAGTCTCACAGAGGTCCATGTGCAAAAAATGAGTAGATTTGGAGTTATGATCAAAATCATTATAAGAGGGGAAAACACTTTGAAAATTTCTAAGTTTTCCGGCCTTGCAAATCATGTTTTCAGCCAACTTTGAAGGGATTTTTGACCTAGTTCCACTTGGAATATGAAGATCACGTAAACATGAAAGTTGTAGAGCTCCATGAGGGATTTCTAAGAAGTAGTAGAACGCCTCCATAGCCCTTGTGAGTTGAGAGTTATGAATCCAGAAAGTTAGGGTCTCCACACTTGAGTGCACCATTTCCACTTTTTCACAAATTCACTTTTTAGCCACTTGGACCATTCTCAACCATTGGATCATGTCTTAATCTGATATTTATAGGGTTTGATGGTTTAAAATGCAGAAGGAAGATGGATTTGGTAGACAATGCAAGTGGCAAGCAAGTGAACATTATTTTATTCAAAAATAGAGTAAAGAGAAACTTTTTTGGTGAAGACTTGCAGCTGCAGCCTCTAGCCTCACTTCAGTCACCTCATGTCCTTCATTTCACTTAAGTTTTGCCCTGCATTGAGCCAAGGGACTGATGAGCACAGCTGCCACATGATATTGGATAGATTTTCTTCCAAAACTCCCCCCAAAAGCTTGAAACCAAATCTGCCCTAATGCCTCTCCTGGTCTATAAATAGAGACTTCCTTCCACTCTTTTAGACACACCAGAGCTATTCAAAAAACTAGAAACACATAGCTCTCATTCTTACTCTCCTTGCTTGAAAGGGAAGAAAGTCACAAAATCATCAAAATCCATCACTTTACACTTTTCACACCCGTCCTTGTTCCAAATACTAAACCACCATAAAAACCATATAAACACCCTTAAAATGACCATCTGAAGCTGTTTCCATCATCACATTCATCAAAAAATTCATAGATAAAAAAGTCAACTGTCCACACACTTAAGTTTGACTTTTATGCTCATTTCAAGCCAAATCACCACACAAACATTTTCCCACCAATTTAACACTCGGAGCACTTCATATTTGTGATATGTCAACTGTCTAAAACCTTAAAAAGAAACTAGAACCTCATTTGCTAAATCTCCCCCAAAGGATCACTTGTTGCTTCAAAAGGAAGAAACTTCAAAGCTTTGCTCAAAGGAGGGAGGGATATTTTGCTCTTGCTGCTAGCTTGCTTTTGGAGGTCTACAAGAGGTAAGTGGCCTCTAAAATCTTGCTTTTTCTCACATATGCATGATCCAAAACTGTTGAACATGAGTTTCCTATGCTTGCTGTCATGAACTTGTGAAACATTTTAGTGCATTTGATCATTATGTTAAGGTTACATTTGCTGACTTACATTTGTATGTGTTACAAAGATGAAGTTTGTTAATTTTCAAACATTGGCTTGGTGTTGTCATTTGTGGTCTTATTAAAATTACAAGTTTGTTGGCATGCTGTGCTAGAGGTTATGGTATTAGGATTGTTGATTCTTGCTGAGTTTCACAGCTGCTGTTAGACTGTCATCAGGGCAATGTTGTTGTCTTTGTAAAAGAATTGATGCAGACTGTTGAAGTGTATGATGCATTGAGGATTGATATTGTTATTTTAAACTCATGATCTCTGCTGTCCAAAACATGTTTCTCATAATAAAGGCTATTTAAAAGCAACTGTCCTCTCATGTGAAATGAAATAATTGGTGGTTTAGGTTTGATTGGTGCCATGTTTGAAATCTCACTGCTGTTAGGAATGTCTTGAGTTGGAGTTTATCAACTCATGTCTTGTTGCTGCCAAAGGCTTTTTGCTGTAGCCTGTTAGTGAATGGAAGCTGCCTCCTCATGTAGGTTCTGTTTAGTTTGAGTGAACTGGAGATTGTAATGTTCAAGGTTACATTTGTGTTGTCTTTGGTTTTGAGTTTGAGTTTGTTCAACTCATGGATTGGACTTTGTCACTAGGGCATGTATGTATAGGTTGTGTGCTTTTGGGAATGTTGATGTGTGATGCTGCAGTACATGGTGCATTTAGGAGTTAACTTTACCATGTTTCACTGCTGCCTATGATTATGCTTGAGAGTTAAGTTTGATAACTCAGGTGTGGATTTCTATCAGGTTGTAGGAATTTAGGTTTATGCTGTTGGTCTTGGAACAGATTTAGAGGACCAAAGTAAAGGCATGTATTGAGGATTTAAGGTTGTTTTTGTTTTGGTTTAGAGGTTGCTACCTTAGTTTTGGTGGGGTTTTGAGGTTAGGCTGTTCAATTAATTTTTATAGGTGCATTGTAAACATTGTTATGTGCATCTCTTTTGGAGGTCTGATCTGATTCATGTTTCTAGACCAGTCTAGCATTTTGTAGGTGCATAGATTTATCATGAGAGTAAGAGCTGTCATGGGAGTTCAACTATTGAGTGCCTTAGCTTGTGGATCATTGGTGGCTGCTGCCACTAAGCATTGCCTTAAACATTGTTATATTGGATTAAACACACAAAATATTTTGAAAGGAGGATAGTTGGAAACATAAGAGTTATAGGTATTAGTGGGTTACTGTTAGACATTGCCATGTCTGATCTTTCTCATTAGAGACTTAACCTTGCTCCCACTTGGATCTATCTAGCATAGGTAGAACCTGCACTTTGAACTATAATTAGATTTCTTTCTTTGCATGAAGCTGCTTGTTAGAGTTTGTAGGAGGTTGGATCCATCAATTCAGGATGAAGTGCTTGGAGTTGATAAGCTCTTTATGTTAGTTTGTTTTGCATTATAATGTCAGTTTGGAGTGCAGCCTAGGTCTAGTGCCCTTGCTGTTTTGGAAGTTATAACTTCATGTTGTGTTTGGCTTGGTTTAGATGTTGGAAATGCTTAAGTTATCCATGACTATCCTGGAAGGTGGACTGTCTCATATCAGGCCTGTTAGTGGCCAGGTTTTTTCCTCTCATTCTAGAGGGTAGCCTTGGTTTGGGTTTTCATTAGGGGCAGAATTAGAGAACCAGTTTTTGGTCATGAGGATGGTGGACTTTTAGTGCAGCCAATGAGAGTGTAATTTGAGTGTCTTAGGTACTGCTTGGTTGTGTAAACTCAGGCCTAGTCTTGTTTCTCTGCTTTCTGTTGATCAGTATTGATTGGTCTAGGTTGGTGTAGTGCTGCTTTAGATCCTCACCATGAGAAATCACCACCAAAATCTGTTGGCATGGGGGTTCAAGAAGCCTGTTTAGGATTCACTAATTGATTGAAAATTCCAGTGTATTACCATAGTGGCCTTAGCGTTGAACTTGATATCTAGGTTTGTTGAGAGGTTTGTCAACCTAGATTTCTAATCAGAATTCCATTTAGTCTTTTAGAGTACATATAGGTTAGATCTTTGGCTTGGTTGTCTAGTTGAGTTAGTTTGGGTTTGTAAGTTTCTGCTTGGGTTGTTGATGCTGTCAAATTCATTTGTTTTAAAGATATGTCTTATTGTGGAAAAATATTGCTGCTAACTAATCATGTTTGCTTTTGAAAGACATTTCCCTGTGCTTACTGTCCAATTTCTGCCTTGAGGTTGTCAACCTCTATTCCCATCTGGATTTCAGTGAGCCTCATATCTTGTTGTTGCATTGATGTGTATTGGAGTACAAATCTGTTGGCATTTTAGATGATGCCATTATGCATGGTAATGATATCACACATTCTGTTTTGAAGCAAAAAGAACTTGTTTTCACTAAACTTGCAACTTGACAATCATATTTTGACTCATTGAGAGACTGAGCTTTTCTCTTGGAGCATAATCATGAGTAACATGTTTAAAGCATGTGCAGACCCTTGTTAGCTTTTAAACTCATCAGTTTTGGTCCAAACATTCCAAAATGCATCTCAAAAGCCACAACAACATTTTCATTCGAATTTTGTTGTGTGTGTTTCATTTTGAAAAATGGTGGTTACCATTGTATTTCTCATGAAAAAACAAGCAGGTTAGACTTAAATTTCATCAAATTTGGTTGAGATTTGGAGAAGTTATGATTGAATCACATTTGGCTTTTTCACTTGGTTTTGCCTTGTTCATTATCCAACCATGCGCCTCTTTTGATACTTATACGCATGGGGTGGCTTGATACAATGGATGTATAGCTACCCCAGTGGTTGTAACCTTTCCTTGCCACGCCTTGACCTGAGTTCGACCCCCAACGGGGGCGTTTTTGCTTCCTTTTTAATTATTTTCATGCTTTTAATTATTTTTCTTTCTTTTTCCTTTTTATGTCACACGCGTGAAAGTGGTAGAACTGGTTATGTTTTGTGCTTGCAGCCCCAAGGTCTTGAGTTTAAGCCTTGGGTGGTGCATTTCCTTCTTTTTTAGCATTTATTTATTTCCTTTCCTTTTGTTTTATTTTTCTTCTTGTTTTGTTTTTCTTATTTTAAAATAATAGCTTTAAATATTATAAAATCCCAAAAAATCATTTTTCCATATTTTAATGTGTTAATTTATTTTTCATCATTTTTATTTTAATTTTCATTTTGTTTTACCATTTTATTTTGAATTTACAAATTAATGTGCTTTGTGTGTGCTTTGATCTTGTCATGAATTTTGGTGTTTGTTTGCCTACTTTGGTGTTTATTTGCATTGTTTTGTTTGCATTGCATTGTGTGAATCTTAAGAAATGTTGGTTGAGATGTGCTTGTGGTGGTGGTTGCCCCACACTTTTTCCTCCCTCTTTTCTTTGTGTATGCATCTTTTCTTTGTATCTCATTTGCCTGCATTGCATGTCAATTTCATTTCTTCCCTATTTCATTTGTGAGTGAATTATTTAGTGTTTACTTGGCCTTGTGCCATGATCCCCCTAGGATTCTTAGTCCCTCCGTTTAGGATGGGAGTAGGAGAGACATTAGGTGTTCAATCCTATGCATGACAACATTAGGGTAGTTCTTTCCCTTTCATCCCGACTTTAGAAGCATTATGCATGATAACTTTAGGGTCCAGTTTCCCCTTAGTTCGAGTCTTTCTCTTCTCATCTCCTAAACAATTCAAAACACTTAATAAAGAAATATTTGTGTCGTATGCTACGAGCCTTAAGTACTCGAGGAATGATGGTTGGGGGGCCTCCTCTCACTTGTCTAGAGTGTTTAGCATATGCCCTTTGGGCGATATGCGACGCATTCGCTCTCGAGTCATAGTCTTTAGTGCGACATGAGTTTCAAACCATAACTCAATCCACTTCTTGTCTTAAAAAACACAAAACACAAAAAACAAAAACATCAAATCTTTTTATCCTTCGGGATCTTAATTGGAAAACCATTTTCAGAAAGAGTTTTGTTAAGCTTTGGTTCTACCGCAAACATGCATCGTCCCTAACTGCTGGAACCACTGTTTAACCCTACTCGGTTTAAAATACTTGAACCAATCTGTGGTCGTGTCAGCCCGAACTACGTTTACTCTGATTTCTCATACCAGACGCGGATACGTAGGCACAAGACGGCGATGTATTGGCGAGCAACCTTCCCCACTTTCACCCGTAGTTTTCTGAACTACGTTGACTCTGACTTTCCCATTGGACGAGGGAATACGTAGGCATAGAGCGGCGACGCTCTATCGAGTCTCTTTTCTTTTCTTTTCTTTTCTTTTGTCCCCGTGAGCCTTTAGCATAAATAGATTTACACCCTTTTAAATTAGACAACAAGCATGGATCCCGTCGAGTATGACGGACGTGAGGGGTGCTAATACCTTCCCCTTGTGTAACCGACTCCCGAACCCGAGATTTGGTTGCGATGACCTGTCTTATTCCCTTTTTGTAGGTTTTCTCTGATCGTTTCCTTTCTCTCTCTTTGGGATAAATAACGAACGGTGGCGACTCTTCTGTCATTGTCGGCCCCTCTTTGCAGCGATGTGACAGTTGGCGACTCTGCTGGGGATGACTTCCCATCCCCTATGTGAGTCAATCCTAGCGCTTGTGTGTTTTGTCTTTGGGTGTGTACATATGTGTATATGTGTTTGCATTTCTATTGCTTTTGTTGCATTTTACTTTCAACATTATATATCATTGTTGCTGTGTTATGGAGGGGGGTGTTTCTTTGAGTGATAAGCCAAAACCCAGGCTTGAGGATGACCATAGTATTAGAGTGAAAAGTAGTGATGGACCTGTATGTTTTAGAATGCATTAGTCCCCACGAAATTCGCGTTCAGACGAGTTTTTCTTTTGAAGACATCCTATCCTGTAGATTAGTCGGGAGGGGGTGTTAGAACAGAAAACTGTCGACTCTGGAGACCGATCATTTGGAAGTCAGCTAAGTGAGGCCGCTTCGTAAGGCAATGATGCCAAACCAGAAATGGTGAATGTATCTTCGTTTCTTGAAAGTCTGTGACGCTGACGACCGCATAGGATGCCGAACCTTATCAGTTTAAGTCCATACCTGTGAGGGGGATTGGGTTATGCAGGGAACTTTGACCTTCAACCTACCCATTTTTTTTCTTATCAATGGAGGTTTTGAGCTAGTTACAATGGGTTACTTGTACTAGTGTTCTTTTCTCGCCAAAGCGAAGCGCTGGTTCATCTCCGTCAACAACACAACAACACTTGATCCTCTGTTGCATTTGCATACTCATTCGCATTTTTTTCATTAACATGTATCTGTGTTTCAGGTGTACGCTTTCTCCTTGATTCTAGTCATCCTAATCCACTGCTGTCATGGGATCTGATTTGAAGAAAAGTGTGCTATACAAGTTTCCGACTCCTGAGATAGGACCTTGTCTTAAACTAATCTCCGTGGCTGACCGTAGTGTAATGGAGGATTTTAGAAAAGAATATGGGAGGATCCTGAGTCTTGTTTGTAAAGATTCCAAGTTTGAACTGGATGGTATCTATGCACTGCTGCAGTTCTATGACCCCCATTTGCGCTGTTTCACATTCCCAGGTTTTGTTCTATTACCCACTTTAGAAGAGTTTGCTCAGTTGTTGGGGATTCCAATGGTGGAGAAGATTCCTTTTGTGCATTCTGAAGGGGAACCTGAATTGGTCAAGTTGGCTGACGCTCTACATATTGACGTCTCTAAGTTGGAAGGTAATCTTATGCGAAAAGTTGGAACACCTGGTTTTCTACTGTCATTTTTAGTGGGGAAAGCTCAGCATTATGCCAAAGAGGGATGTTGGATAGTCTTCAACACTATTCTGGCCCTATGTATCTATGGGATAGTCCTATTCCCTATCTTGCCTGATTTTGTAGACTGGGATGCTTGTTGTATCTTCGCCTTAAGGAACCTAGTTCCCACTCTCTTGGGCGACGTGTATCATTCTATTCATTACAAGAATGAGAACAGGCGGGGAAAAAACGTTTCCTGCTGCCCTCCATTGCTGTACAAGTGGTTCATCTCACACCTACCAAAATCTGGGCCTTTTGTTAGCCTCGCAAAGTCTGCAGAGTGGCCAGAAAGGCTTATGGGATTAAGAGCAGAGAATATTGTTTGGTTCAACAGAGACCTGTTGGGAATGGAAGTTATTCACAGCTGCAGAGATTTCTCAAACATCCCACTGATTGGAAGAAAAGGAGGCATTAATTATAACCCGACTCTTTCTGTGAGACAATTTGGATACGCTCTTAGGGGACCTCCAAAGGAAGAAGAAATACAAGAATCCCTATATTTTACCGGTTTAATTAATGACGAGACCTTGATCAGATTTGAGAAGGCTTAGGGGAAGGTCCATCGCAAGGGAAAGCCTTTATTAGGCAAGAGCAATTCTAGAGCCTATGAACCTTACACATAATGGATTCAGGAGAGAGTCGAGAAACTGTTGCTCCCCTTTCCAATAAGAGAACCTTTGTACCCTTCGGAAGTTGCAGAGCCTACAACGGTCGATGTGCAGAAATATAATCAACTGTGGGCTGAGAAGGAAGAACTGCATAGGGCTAATGAAGAGCTAGAAAGGGAAATTACTCAGCTTAGGAGCGAGAAGAGTGAAGCCACTTACATGTCTAAGAAGCAGACGGAGTTAGTGAACAAGATGGGTATGCAATTGATAAAGGAGATTAGTTACCGAGAACGAGTGGGTAAAGCTTTGAAAAGCGTCAGTGATGTCCTCTCAAGCAAAAAGAAGGAGTTGGAGAAAGCTCATATGAAGATATTCAAATTTGACACTCAATGGAATGCTCTGCTAACCAACAACAAAGAGAGGGAAGATAAACTCCGTCAAAAGGTAAATAATTTGAGAGCTCAGCTTTGAGTCAAAATTCAAAAAGATCCTGGTGAATACATGCGCCTCCTAGAAAGCAACCGCAAACTCCATAAAGCTCTTGCAACGTTGGAAGAATACAAGCTGAGGTTAGACTTGAAGAAACCAAGACTTGAAGACGCTTTTGGGGAGGGCGCTTGGGAAGACTACACCCAAGATTTACAGGAAACTATCAAGAAGAGGAACTCGCTTATTCAGGGATTGATCGATAGGCCCGATCATTCGGACATAAAGAAGTTGTTAGAAGAGTTCCAGAATCGACGCCGTACCTGATGTATTTTCCCTTGTTTGCTTGTTGTTTTGTATTTCCGACCATCACCAGGACTGTTGGATGAGGCCGTGTTTTTCTTATGGTACTCTTGTGATGTTGTACGTTGATACTCTATGGCTCATCTTATATATGGGAAGATTTCTTTTCGGCTATCTCTATGGTTTTACATTCTCCTACCATGTGCGTGGAACTAGAATCAAGGGGAGAAATTTCCCTAAAATACATTTGCATGGTTGCATTTTGCATCATTCTTCATTTGCATTACAAGTGTTCTATTACTGTTAACCTTAGCTCTACCTGTGGTTCTTCAGAGTTTGTTTCAGGATTGAAGGTCAACCGATTCATTGGTATTCTACACGAGGAAATCAACAAAGAGCCATGGAACAGATTTAGACTGAGATTCAAGAGTTTTGTGAAAGGATGGCGCAATTCATGGAAAAGATGCAAGGGGTAGCCAATGGGCAGGAACAATTAAGAACTCTGGTTCAACCATTGATAGCTCGAGTGGATGGCAGTGGTGTCCTGCATGGAGGAACTACTGTTATTCCTCCTCCGGTTAATGGTAGCACTTCACAGGTCAATGTTGGTCCAACTGTAGTCAACCTTCCGGGTGGAGGAAACCAAAATGGAATTCTTATCCCAGTTGCGGCGGGCGCCATACCTGTTAACAGTGGTCCTCAGTGGGACCAAGATGAGCAAGATGACGTTTTCTCCATGGGATACCTTGAGGCAGGATTACAACTCGACGCTGATAGAAGGTTCAAGGTAATAGAAGAAAAGATGAGGAGCCTTGAAAACCATAATTCTATGGGTCTTGACATGTCCAGTCTGGGATTGATTCCGGGACTTAGGATTCCTCCAAAGTTCAAAGTGCCAGATTTCGATAAATACAAAGGAGCAACATGTCCAAGGGTGCATCTTCGCTCCTATTTTCGAAAGATGTTTGCGTACTCCGATGATGAGAAGTTGTTGATGCACTTCTTTCAAGATAGCCTGTCAGGTCCGTCCTTAGAATGGTATATGGGACTAGAGCCGGTCCATATCAGAAGTTGGAGGGATTTGGCAGAAGCTTTTGTCAAACACTACCAGTATAACAGCGACCTGGCACCGAATCGTGTACAGTTACAGAACCTATCGCAAAAGAATAATGAAGGATTCAAGGAGTACGCCCAGAGGTGGCGCGAGTTGGCTGCAAGGGTTCAACCTCCGATGGTGGAGAGAGAACTCATTGACTTATTTGTAGCTACATTGCCTAGTGTATATTATGAGAAATTGATTGGCAACATGTCTGGTAGCTTCTCAGATTTGATCATTACAGGCGAGAGAGTTGAAAATGGGATTAAGTTGGGAAAGATACAAGCAGGGGAAGGGACCTCATCTGGAGGTGGAAGGAAGAACTTTGGTATTAAAAAAAGGGAGAATGAGACAAATGCAGTGTCAGGTTTTAAGAATCGAAATTGGAATCAGAATCAGAATGAACATCGACAACAACCATACTATCAACAACCCCCACAAGTAGCTAGTATTGCCATTCCGGCAGTACAACCTCAACAACAACAACCACGTCAACAACAGCAATAACAACGACCTCAACAATAGAATTATGCACCGAGACAGTTCCAAGATTGGAGAAGGATGATGGATAGGCACTTTGACGCACCGCCAATGCCTTACACCCAATTATTACAACACTTAATGCAATTGCAGTTGGTCCAGAAAAGGACAATGGCACCTCTAACTGGTCCATCACCTCCCGGGTATGACGCTAACGCTAGGTGTGACTTCCACCCTGGCGCACCCGACCACCATATCGACAACTGCAAAGCCTTTAAACACAAGGTACAAGACCTTGTCAATAGCAAGGCTATCAACTTTAATCATGATGCGCCAAATGTCGTCCAAAACTCCATGCCTAACCATGGAGGGGCCGGTGGTGTGAATGCTATTGCCAGTGAGGAAGGCTTGAACTTGGTGTCTAGTGTGGAGGATTTGAAGACTCCGTTAAGCTTTGTGAAGAGTAAGTTATTAGAAGGTGGGGTGTTCCCCGGTTGTGGGAAAGATTGCGAAGACTGTGTGACTTGTCCTGAGGGATGTTTAAATCTGAGGAACCATATGCAACGTATGATGGATGACGATATATTATAATTTGACAGGATTCAGGAGAAGGATGATGAAAAGATGATCAGTGAAGAGGAGGATGAGGTGGCCACCATCTCCATCCCTTACAAAATAATTACCATTTCTGCGCCTCCAGCATGGCCTACTATCATATTTACAAAGGCAGGACTTATTCCCTATGAGAGCTCTAAGGCGATCCCTTGGAACTATGGGGCCGAGGTCTATTGCAACGGGCAGAAGCAGGAATTAAAAAGTTCTCCCTTGGACTCAATTGACAATCTAGTAGGAACTGGAGGAATGACTCGAAGTGGGAGGGTATTTGCACCTCCCGAAGTAAATGCTGAAAAAACTGACAAAGGAAAAGGGAAGGCGGTAGTCGAAGAGGGTTCTCAAACTAGAGAGAAGGGAACCTTGTTGAAGGAGGCAGAGGAGTTTATACGTTTGATAAGGAGGAGTGATTACAAGGTTGTGGATCATCTACAACAGACTCCTTCAAAAATCTCCATCTTGTCATTGTTGTTATGTTCTGAAGCTCATAGGAATGCTTTGCTCAAGGTTTTGAATAATGCTTACGTCCCTCAAGAGATATCCATGAATCAGTTGGAAGGGGTGGTGGCCCACGTCAATGCAGGCAACGGGTTGGGTTTCACTGACTATGACTTAACACCAAAAGGAAGGAATCACAATTCGGCGCTGTACATATCCATCTAGTGTAGAGGAATTGTTTTCTCTCATGAATTGGTAGATACTGGGTCGTCACTAAATGTGCTTCCCAAGAAACCCCTTATGAAGCTGGACACTCAAGGGATAATATGTACTCCGAGCGACTTGGTGGTCAGAGCATTTGATGGGACGAGAAGGTCCGTGTTTGGGGAGCTGACCTTGCCAATTCAGGTCGGTCCTGAGATTTTTTATGTAGTATTCTATATAATGGATATCCAACCAGCGTATAGTTGTCTTTTGGGTCGGCCTTGGATACACTCAGCAGGAGCTGTGACATCAACCCTGCACCAAAAATTGAAGTACATGGTGGGCGACAACATTGTGACTGTTTGCGGAGAGGAGGAAATCATGGTGAGCCATCTGTCTTCATTCAAATATATGGAGGTCGATGGTGAAATTCATGAAACACTGTGCCAAGCCTTTGAGACTGTCCAAATCAAGGAGAAGACACTAGCTGAAGCCAAAGCGCCAGAAGTTGCTATGTCATCCTACAAAGAAGCACAAGCCGTAGTGAAGTCTGGATCAGCACAAGGGTGGGGGCAACTGGTGAATGTCCCCAACAAACAAGATAAGTTCGAGTTGGGATACAACCCATATGCATCCTCTTCACAAAGCACTCTGCGCTACAAAGGGTCTGTCCAGTTCACCAGTGGTGGGTGATATTCGAGAGGATTAATTCCGTATCTGACGAGGAGGGAGACAGCGACTGCGACATGGACGCGTGGATCAAGCCATGTATCCTTGATCGGGGTTTGAAGAATTAGACTGTGGAAGAAGTTATCTCTGTGACCTATGAAGAGTAATTACTTTGTTTTGATTAATGTATTTCCCTATGCTCTTCCCGGAGCATAGTGGTCTTTATTTGTAGGGCCTTATCAATTATGTGTGTGAACAATCTTTTTTATCATTATCAATCAAAAAAGGCGTCTTTTCATTCAAAATTTGTGATCCTTGTTTTTCTTGTTTTTATTTATAACAATAAAATGGCAATGTGGTTTGTGTTTGTTTTTTTCCATATCATTTAAGCATAAAATCATCTTCATTGTAGGTTACACATTTCAGATACCACCGACTCAGACTCGCCTATGACTCAGTGTGACTTTGACAATCCGATCTTTCAAGCGGAAGAAGAGATTGAAGAAGACGAAGACCTGCCCGAAGAGCTTGCAAGATTATTAAGACAAGAGGAGAAGGTCATCCTGCCTCATCAAGAAGAAGTTGAAGTTGTCAACCTGGGAACAGAGGAGGATAAGAAGGAAATCAGAATAGGGGTCGCGCTGCAAAGTGATATCAAGCAAAGATTGGTCGAATTACCCCAAGAGTATAAGGATGCATTTGCTTGTTCATACGAAGACATGCCTGGACTCGACACGGATATTGTAGTTCATCACCTACCTCTTCGAGAAGAATGTCCTCCTGTCAAACAGAAGCTTAGAAGAACCAGACCAAATATGGCAGTGAAGATCAAAGAAGAAGTCCAGAAGCAATTGGACGTTGGATTTCTTGTTGTGACCAATTACCCTCCGTGGGTTGCAAACATCGTACCCGTGCCTAAGAAGGACGGAAAAGTCAGGATGTGTGTTGACTATAGAGAATAGAATAGAGCGAGCCCAAAGGATGATTTCCCGCTCTCTCATATTGACGTGCTTGTTGATAACACCGCACAATACTCAGTGTTTTCCTTCATGGACGGTTTTTCGGGCTACAATCAGATTAATATGGCACCAGAGGATATAGAGAAAACGACTTTTATCATGCCATGGCGGACGTTCTGCTATAAAGTAATGCCTTTTGGTTTGAAGAACGCAGGGGCAACTTATCAGCGGGCTATGGTAACTCTTTTTCACGACATGATTCATCATGAGATTGAGGTTTATGTCGATGATATGATCGCAAAGTCCCAAACGGAGGAGGGGCATCTGGTGAATCTTCTAAAGCTGTTTGAGAGATTAAGGAAGTTCAAACTTAGGCTAAATCCAAACAAGTGTACTTTCAATGTACGGTCAGGGAAGCTGTTGGGTTTCATTGTCAACAAGAAAGGTATTGAGGTCGATCCTGCGAAGATCAAGGCAATTCAAGAAATGCTAGCACCAAAGATCAAGAAAGAGGTTTGTGGCTTCCTGGGTAGATTGAACTATATTGCAAGGTTCATATCTCACCTCACAGCCACCTGTGAACTATTGTTTAAACTATTGAAGAAATATCAGGCGGTCGTCTGGAACGAAAATTGCCAGAGGGCGTTTGAGAAGATAAAAGAGTACCTGCAGGAACCTGCAATACTGATGCCCCTGGTGGCTGGAAGACTGTTGATAATATACTTAACGGTTCTTGAGAATTCCATGGGTTGTGTTCTCAGTCAACATGACGAGACTGGAAGAAAAGAGCATGCAATTTACTACTTGAGTAAGAAGTTCACAGATTGTGAGTCCAGATACTCAATGTTGGAGAAAACTTGTTGCGCACTTGATTGGGCCGCCAAACTCCTAAGATAGTATATGGTAAACCATACAACCATGTTAATTTCGAAGATGGATCCGATTAAGTATGTATTCGAAAAGCAAGCACTGTCAGGGAGGATTGCTAGATGGCAGATGGTTCTGACAGAATATGACATTCAATACGTGTCACAGAAAGCTATTAAAGGGAGTGTTCTGTCAGAGTATCTCGCAGAGCAACCGATTGACGACTACCAGCCGATGAAGTTTGATTTTCCTGATGAGGACATTATGTACTTGAAGATGAAGGATTGTGATGAGCCGTTTCCTGAAGAAGGTCCAGAGTTGGGTTCCTAGTGGAAATTGATCTTTGACGATGCAGTTAACTCCTACGGTAGTGGGATTGGAGCAATCATTACAACTCCCCATGGCTCTCATATACCATTCACCGCAAGGTTAACATTTCCATGTACCAACAACGAAGCCGAATACGAAGCATGTTATTGCACCCTAAAATTTGACCAACCGGTTCTCCTATCTGGTTCATGGTTTAAATTCATATTTCGCATATCAGCTGCATGACATTTGTGCACAGACAGGGGATGTCAGGGTTACAGCTTGGGTTTCATTTACCGGATATTTCAGATCCAGTCTAGATAATCAGAGTTTTATTTTCGGGGAATTGTGCGCTCCTCGATGTTTTCAGCTTGCATGGTGATTGTGGGATATTCTGATGCCGGGGGTTTACTGTTTGATTCGATCTGGTCTCGCGCGCTCTTTTATGTTGGTTATTTGTATTTGTTTGCATTTTTTAGGGTTTAATAGCCTTTTGGGGATTTTTAATAGGCTTTATAGATTTTTTAAGAATTTAAATAGGTTTTTTAACATTTTTTAATAGTTTTAAATCTTTTTTTTAGAATTTTTAATAGGTTTAATAGTTTTTTTAATCATTTTTAGAATATAATAGATTTTAAATAGTTTTTTTTAATCATTTTTAGAATATAATAGATTTTAAATAGTTTTTAAATGTTTTTTAGAATAATATAGAAAAGAATATAGTTTTTTCTTTTATTAATAATAGATTTTAATAGTTTTTTTATATAGAAATTAGTAGAGTTTTAGTAATTTTAGTTTAATATAGGTTTAATTAGATTTTTAATCATTTTTAGATTTAATTAGGGTTTAATTAGGTTAATTAGGATTTAATCTTTTAATTAGAGTTAATTGAGTTCATTTAGTTAATTGTTTTAGAGTTAGTTAGATTTAATCTTTGATTAATTTTTAATTAGGTTTAAGCATTTTATTTCAGAATTTCTTAAATCATTTTCATTCAGACTTATTTTGGGTTTATTGCAGTTTTTTCGTGGGCCCAGTTATGGTTTTTTGGAGGCCCAAGTCATTAGTCCGTTTTTTGCTTTTTTTGTCCCATTTGCAGTGACACTTGTCACTATATAGCTGATCCACGCGTGTCAACGAGACGGACCCACCTCACAATTCACTACACTCAGCAGCCACACACGTGGATTCCACTACTCCCTCTCTCTCCACGCCTCAGACACGTGCCACACATGCAAGCCTCCACTGAGACACTTGTCTCCACCTAGCCCTCACCGGAGTCCTCCATCGCCGGCCATGCAAACGCCGGCCGGACCACTCCCCTCCACCGTAACAGTCGCCGGAGACCGGTAAGGTCGCCGGAAACTGCAAACTTGAAGAATTTCCCAGAAACACATCCGATCGCCCCTTCCTCCTCCGTCCACCTTCATCAACGGTCACCGGAAACTTCATCCGTGACCGGAAAATTCAAAGAATCTCCAGATCCTTCATCAGAAACCTCAGAAATTTCCCAGAAAAATCTTCAAAGAACGTCATTGTTCTTCACGTTGCCCAGCAACCTTCAAGCTCCATCTGGATTTTCCAGAAACTCATCCATCGTTCTTCATCTCCTTCAAGAGCATCAGCAATAATCTCCCAACAAGATCAAGAACCTTCAACAAAGGTTAACACCATTCGTCATTGCCTTCATCAGGGACCTCAAAGATCTCCAGATCTCCTTCAACTTTCCCAGCGAACCATCAAATCTTCCAAGAACATTCATCGTCAAATCCCCAGATCTTTCGCGATACTCCCAGAATCTTCAAGATTTCTTCAACTGCGTCTCAAGAACATCCCTCCAAATCATCCAGAAGCTTCTAAGATCTTCGTCTTCCTCAGTTTTTCCCAGAAAGATTGTTGATCTTCAAGCGAACCTTCGAGGAATTCCAGAAACGTCATCGTCTCCAGGTTCGTTTTTTTTCTCGCCTCCAATGTTGTTCTTTCGCTGAATTAAGGCTCGTATTTGGAGACTTGAATGTCAGTTTTGTTCTGGTTAGGGTTTAGGTTAGGGTTAAATGTGTTTGAACTTGGGGATAGTGTTCTGTTTGAGATTTGTGAAGGTTTGTTAGAGGATTCTGGAGAGGAATTGCAGAGAGGGTGTGAGGAAGATGAGAGGAGCGGCGTATTAGGGTTTTGGATGAACAGTAGTCAGAGAGGTTAGAGAGGAGGCATGGTTTTGTTGTCTGATCATTTGGGCTAGGGTTGGGATAGCATTTGGGCCCAAAATTGGTTTTGCTGAATCACTCCCCCGTTTACTCGTTACCCCCCCCCCCCTGCGTGTGAGATTAATGAGAGTGTGGACTGGGCTTAGGCCCTGAGTGTTAAGCTCACCCCCCCTCAGTCTGAGCCCATTTGAAAATAACTAGAGAGTTGCTAGCGCTGCACCCCCCCTGTTTTATTTCTTTTTCATTTTCTTTTTAATTTTCTTTGTTTGTATCATGTTAGAAATAAATGCATTAAAAATAGTAGGATAATCCAATTTAATCCATTATTTTTCCCATAGGTCCCCAATTCAATTTAGGATTTTATTAAACAAAAACATTAGTTTAATCATGCATTTTCATTTTAATTGCATTTTTTACATGTTTATTGATTTTGAAGTGCATTTTGTGGATATGTCTGCCTTGTTGATTTTATTCCTACCAATTGGTATTGATTTTTTTGCTTTGGTTTTTTAGTATGTTGCACTAGACTGATGCATGCTCCCCATAGAGTTTTTGTGGATTTTTTAGAAATTGTTTGATATTGTTTTAGGGTTAGGGAATAGAGACCTCATAACTTGCCGGTTAACCCTTGACCATTCATATATTAGGGATTGTTTAGTAGCCTTAGAAGTTGACTTAGGCTTTGAGATTTGATCTTGGGATCATAGAGCCATGTAGGTTTCCCCTAGATTTTTTATAGATTTTTATAGGGTGTTCTGTTATTTTTGTTTGAGCCTGAGAATAGGAGAAGTCTTGATGGCTTCTGACTTTGAAGTTCAACTGTGGTTGAACTTCAGAGATAGCCTCTTGTGGTTTGAGGGCCTGTGGTTTCTTCTTGAAGAGGGAGGTTGGATGAAGTCTTGTTGGAGCTTGCAAGGATGCATGGATTGAGGTCCTAGTCTAGGAGCTTGTTCTCTGTTTGTGAGGTTTGAGATCCTGAAGTTTGAGGGAAATTTATGGTACTTTCCTGAGGAAGGTACTATGGATGCCTTTCATTCTTTCTTATCACCTCTTTCTCAAGTATCCAATGATGTTGGAGCCTTCATGTGAGTTTAGTTTCTCCTGAGGAGGAATGTAAACTGATCACAGTTGTTGAGCCACATGGGATATGATTCCTAAGTGGAAGCCTCCTGGTACTTTCCTGAGGAAGGCACTATGGGCCTGTTCACTTAGTTCCCTTAGTTCATCTAGGATTTCTTAAGTATCCAATGATGTTGGAGCCTTCATGTGAGTTTAGTTTCTCCTGAGGAGGAATGTAAACTGATCACAGTTGTTGAGCCACATGGGATATGATTCCTAAGTGGAAGCCTCCTAGTACTTTCCCGAGGAAGGCACTATGGGCCTGTTCACTTAGTTCCCCTAGTTCAGGTAGGATTTCTCAAGTATCCAATGATGTTGGAGCCTTCATGTGAGTTTAGTTTCTCCTGAGGAGGAATGTAAACCGTTCACAGTTGTTGAGCCGCATAGGATATGATTCCTGAGTGGTAACCTCCTGGTACTTTCCTGAGGAAGGCACTATGAGTCTGCCTACTTAGCTCCCTTTCTTTGGTAAGCTTGTTTTGAAGCTTGAAGATCTGGATTGATTTCTCTTGTGTAGGGTTTTGATTAGGGTTTTGATTAGAGATTTGATTAGGGTTTTGCATAGGGCTTTGTTAAGGGGTCTGATTAGGGTTTTGTTTAGGGGTCCTGCTCAGGGTTTTGGGTTTAAGCTTTGGATAGGAGTTTGCCAGGCTGGCTAGCCTTCTCTTTGTGTTGTTTGACTTGCGTGGTGTTGTGTTGCATTAGACTTAGGGGTTCATCTAGATATTTCTGAGGTAGGTGCATCTTAGAAGTAGGTTTTGTATGCATGAGAAGTTGAGGTGGTCCTCCTTCTGCTTGTTTGTTATTGAGTGGCTTTGCTTGCTGGTATTTGGTAGAGCTGAGCTTCTTTACCTCTGTGGTTTGCGGCCTTTGTGCCTTGTTTGTTTGGTTGTTGCATTCATGCATATTTCCAGTATTTCTTTACTTTGCAGTTGATTCCTGTTTGCTGTTTAGTCCTGTTGCCATGATCCCTTAGGAGCTCTAACTTCTCCGCTGCGGAGAGGTTATGATAGACATTAGGATGGTCAACCAGGCATGATAACAGTAGGTAGATTCCCCTTTTCAACCATAGTTTTAGGGTGTCTTTTCCCTTTCCCAGCAATAGAAGCCCTTGAGTAGCTTGTGTCGTAGTTAGCCGAACTACAGCTGCTTTGATTTCTCGTACCAGACGAGAATATGTAGGCATAGGATGTGATATCCTAGCGAGCACACTAACAACTAACCTTTTGTTCTCTCGCGGCTGTGCGATCGAGACTTTCCCGCTGACGACTGATTGTTATCCCTTTTCTCTTGCCCGAGCGCATTTGAGACCAGACCGTAGTTGTAGGTTCCCGAACCTTTAAAACCAGTTTATTTTCTCACTGCTGTGAGAGAACCCCCAGATTAGTAGTAGTTAGTCGAACTACGTTTGCTCTGATCTTCCATGCCGTGTGGAAGTACGTAGGCACATGACGCGATGTCCTGGCGAGCAACCTTTCCCCCGTCTAGATGTAGGTAGTCGAACTACGTTGACTCTGACTTTCCCATTGCACGAGGGAGTACGTAGGCCTAGAACACCGTATGTTCTGTCGAGTCCTGTCCTTTTCTTTTCTTTTCAGACTGACCATTAGCGTAGATAGATAAACACACCCTTTTCCTTATAAACACCAAGCGTGGATCCCGTCGAGTACGACGGACGTGAGGGGTGCTAATACCTTCCCCTTGCGTAACCGACTCCCGAATCCAGGTTTTGGTTGCGATGACCATACCTTTCCCGTTTTTTTGCGAGGTTTACTTCAAGCGTTTCCTTTCCCTCCGTTGGGATAAATAACGCACGGTGGCGACTCTCCTGTCAGCCGGCGCCGATTTTCACAGTAGCGACAGCTGGCGACTCTGCTGGGGATATTATAGCATCTAGGGACTTTTCCCATCCCTTATGCTGGGACCGTTTCCCATCCCCTACGCGAGTCAATCCTAGCGCTTGGGTGTTTATCTGTTGGGTGTTGTGCATATGTGTTTTATCTTTCCGCACTTTACTTTCCTGCACCTTTACCTTTCCGCATTTACTTTCAGCACTATATTATTATGATTATTGCTGTGGGAGAGGGAGGTTACTATGAGTGAGAAGCCGGACCTGGGCTTGAGTATGCACCTAGACATAGTTGCGGAGAGTAGTAGACGAACCTGTCTGCTGAGCAGGCACAGTTCCCTACGAAATCTGCGCTCAGACGAGGTTCTCATAGAGGTGCTCCTTTCCGGTCCTGAGGATCTGAGGGGAGTCCAGACGTGAGGATTGTCGACTCTGGGGACCGATCATTTGGAAGTCAGCTAAGTGAGGCCTCTTCATGACTTGATGATGCCACTCCTTCTGGGAATCGTATCGTCACTCATGAAAGTCTGTGACGCTGATGACCGCATAGGATGTCGTACCTTTGTCCGTGGATTAGGTCATACCTGTGAGGGGGATTGGGTTATTGCAGGAAAACTGGCCTTCAGAAACCATGATTCAGTATTTATCAGACGATGTTCTTGATTCATCTCCAGGTGTGTTGTTTGGATCAGATGGGTTTCTTGTTTGAGGTTGATACTATTATCAGATGGTTTTCTCGTCAGATACAGAGGTTCAGATGGATTTCTCACCAGGGGATTGGTATTTTGAGTATCAGATGATAGTTAGTGTCTTGAGGTTCTGGTGACTGTGGTGGTTTTCTGCTCTTGATATCACAGAGATGTTCCTCTCCAGGCTACAACATGGCCCCTGTGTTCGCTGATTGCATCATTTATCATATTGCATTATTGCATCACCATTTGCATCCAACTAACGTGTGTGTATTGCAGGTACATATTTTCCCTCCCAGTTCCGGTGTTTGTTTCCTAGCAAGACATGGAAGCCATGAAGAGAGTGTTACCCTACAGATTCCCGTCTCCAGATATCAGTCTGTTGTCAGAATTAATCACTATTGCTAAGAAGAAGGTGATGGGAGATTTCAGGAAGACATATGGGAGGATCCTGACTTATGTTTACCAGCCCTCGGCTTATGAGATCAGCGGCATTTATACCCTATTGCAGTTTTATGATGCGGAGCTCAGGTGTTTCGTATTTCCTGATTTTGTCTTGGCTCCTACCCTGGAGGAGTATTCTGCACTCTTGGATATACCGATTTGCGAGCAGATGCCTTTCTATCACACGGACGCTAAGCCTAATCTGGCTGAGCTTTCTGCTATTCTGCACTTAAGAGAGTTTGAGCTGACAGGGAAGATGATCAGAAGAGGAGATGTGTGGGGATTTCCGTTGGTTGTTTTGGTGGAGAAGGCTCGAGAGTATGCCAAGAAAGGTGGCTGGGTTGTTTTTGACGCCATCCTTGCTGTGTGTGTTTATGGCATTGTATTGTTCCCAAACATTCCTGATTTTGTTGACGCAGATGCTTTCTATATTCTGGCTGCAAAGAACCCAGTTCCTACCTTGCTGGGAGATATCCACCATTCCACTCACTACCAAAATGAAAAGCGGCAAGGAAGGAATGTCTCTTGCTGTGTACCTCTACTGTGCAGGTGGTTTACTAGTCATATGCCGAAGTCAGGGCCTTTCGTCACTTCTATTGATTCTTTAGGATGGCCTGAGCGCCTGATGGGGTTGACTTCTGAGAATGTGGTGTGGGTTAATGAGGAGGTGTTCGGAGTTGAGGTCATATGCAGATGCGAAGGATTCCCTAATGTTCCGTTGATAGGAAGGAAAGGGTGCGTCAATTACAACCCTTCCTTATTAATCAGGCAGTTTGGATATACACCTCAGGAAGCGCCAAAGCCCGAGGAGATACAGGAATCTCTGTATCTTACTGGGGAAATAGAGGAAGAGATGTTGATCAAGCTTGAGAAAGCATGGAAGAACCTGCATAAGAGAGGGAAGCCTTCAGGTAGCAGAGGGGGTACTCGAGTTCTTGGTCCGTATGTGGAATGAATTCGTGAACGAGCTACGAAGTTCCTTATGCCTTATCCTGCAGTTCAGCCATTGTATCCTTCTCCGGTAGAGGAGCCTACTACTGTAGACATACAGGTATACAAGCAGCTGATGGCGGAGAAAGAAGAGTTAGCAAAGGCTAAAGAAGCTTTAGAGAAAGAGAATGCCCAGCTTCGTCATGAAAAGATTGAAACAGGATATTTTTCCAAGCAACAGGCCGAAACTTTGAAACATATGAAGACTACTTTATTGGAGTTGAATGAAACCAAGAAGCGTCTGGAGTTAGATGTAGACTCAGTTAGCAGTGTATTGGCTACTAAGAAACAAGAGCTGGAAAGGGCCTACACGAAGTTAGCTAAGTTCAGAGAGCACTGGGATCTCACTATGGCCAAACGCAAAGAACGGGAAGAAGAGCTAAAGACACAGGTTGCTCAGTTGGGAGAACAGGTTAAAGTGAAGACTGAAGAGCTTGAAGAAGAGGCATGCCGTCGATATGAGGCCGAACGCCAACTGATTGATGCCTTGAAGAATCTGGAAGATTGTCAGCGCAGAGCAGACATCAAGAGGCCCAAACCTGAGGATGGTGCCCAGGATAAGGCTTGGGAAGAGTTTGTCAGAGACATCCATGGAACGGTCAGGAAAAGGGATCAGTTGATAGAAGGCTTGATTTACCGACCGGATCACCCAGAGACGAAGAAGCTGGTCGAGGATTTCTGCGACCGTACCCGCACTTGATTTCTCTCTTGTATTCTATGTGTTGAGATCACCACCAGGCATGTTGGTCGGGATCCTCCTTTATCACCTCAGTTGTATGGAACATAGTTGTGTAACGCCCTGACGAGACTGTTATTCCAATAAATATATGAGGGTTTTTCTAAATATTGTCTTTATGGTTTATCTTGTCTTGCTACCTTGACACTGGAATTGGAGGGGAAATATCCCCAATGCACACATGCACGTTAGCATTTTTTGTATTCTGTCTGCATAAATCATATTGCATAGCATTTCTCTAGCTGGCCAGAGCACTTATCCAGCCTTTGTTTTCACCAGAGGGTGATCCTCGGGGATTGTTCGAGACAAGTGTGGAGTGTTGAAGACGACCAAGGGGCTGAAGTAGATTTGATCAGAATCAAGCAGTGTAGTCAGGTGCAGGTAATTGGTAGCTATGTCTGAAGGCAATCTCCAGGCTCCTAACACCTTGACAGGGTTTACTGCGACGTCCAACCATCGGTATGATTCTATGGAAGACTTCCCGCAAGCGAACAACGTTACTGCAGACCAGGTTGTACAACCTACTGTGGAGAACCGAGATCGACATGAGCAGTTTGTTGCCCGAAATGAACGTCCTCCTCCTATTAGCAATCAAGGTGCTGCTTTCCCTGAGAGGAATCCACGCAGAGATATCCCGGTAGCCAGGACTGTAAACTCAAGAGCTCTTGAAGGTGCTAGAAGGTTCCTAGTATTGGAAGAAAGAGTTAAAGCTTTGGAGGTCAAAGATGCTGTTAACCTGGATGCTGCAGACATGTGTTTGGTTCCTGACCTGGTGTTGCCTTATAAGTTCAAAGTGCCGGAATTTGAGAAGTATACGGGAGATAGCTGTCCGAAGCTGCATTTGATGATGTTCTGTCGAAGAATGACTTCGTTTGTGCGAAATGACAAGCTGATGATCCATTGCTTTCAGTATAGTCTGACTGGGGCATCTTTGAGGTGGTATGTGCAGTTAGAGAGTAATCTGATTCGATCATGGGTGGATTTAGATAGAGCTTTCGTGAAGCAATACGATTACAACCTGGATATGGCTCCTAGTCTTGTACATCTGCAAGAATTATCTCGGGCGGAGAATGAATCATTTAGAGGGTATGTGCAAAGATGGAAAGAATTAGCTGCTAGTGTTCAACCACCGCTTCAGGAAAGAGAAATGGTTGACATCTTCTTGGGTACTCTAAAAGGCCATTATTATGACAAATTGTTCGGCTGTACAAGCTTTGTGGGCCTGATGAGGATGGGTGAGCTTGTTGAGAGAGGACTCAAGAATGGAAAGCTTCGAGATGTTCCTTATATCCCAGTTGATAAGAATGAGTCAGTTGTCAGTTCTCAAGAAGAGTGGGAAGAACGAAATGGCGTCGTCTCAGAATCTCTAGCATCTCAGGATCGGTTTTCAAACACTTCAAGTTAACGGTCATCCTGTCGTCGATCGCGTCAGCACGCCCAACGAAGACCAAGGAAACCTGAAAGGCAGTTTACTCAGCTACCGGTGTCGTACAGTCAGTTGTTGCCAGATCTGGTCAGAAGTGGATTGATAGGGCCGAAAGAGACTAATCCAGTGATTCCACCATATCCTCCAGGTTTTGATGCCAGCGCCCGCTGTGAGTACCATGTTGGGGCACAGGGGCATTCAACAAATGATTGTAAGGTGCTCAGAAGTCAGATTCAGGATCTGTTAGACTCTAACCGGATTTTCATCACGCCCCAGGGTTTTGTTCAGATCAACGATTCTCCGTCATCCAGTTGTGTGGGTTCGTCAGTTAATGTCATGGAAGACTCCACGGGAAGTGTATGTTCTGAAGAATGTCAAACAGAGAGTTCAGTTGGATATGGGAGAAGTTTCTAGAGGTTTCGGTGTCGGGTGTCGCATCTGTTTTCTCTGCCTAATCCGTTTAGCTTTTGCGCACTAGTGTTTGCTGACCACCACCAGGATTGTTGGCTGGGGTCATTGTATTCGTACTCATTTGTGCTTACGTGCTGCTTTTGTTGGTTATACATGTGTGGGAGATGTTCGTCTGGATGCTTATAGTTTGAGTTTCTCTTTGTCTTGCCATGAATATGTGTTTGCTTTCTGCTTTGCATTATCATTCAATAGGTACATCAGAACTGTGGGTCTTATTTCCTCATCGTCCAGTTCGTTGCAGGAATTCCTTCAGAGATATGGAACAGAATCAGGTTGAATTGATTGAAGTCCGAAGCCAGCTGAGGCAGATGATGAGAGACATGCAAGAGATGCGTCTGGAGCAGAAGATCCTCAAGGAGGAGAATAGTCAGCTGAAGACCCAAATGAGCTTGATCATGGAAGTAGTCAAGAATGTGCTTAGGAAAGAGGATGATCAGCTATTTGAAGCCGCAGTGAAAAATCTCGTGCCACCTGTGTTTGTGGAACCTGAGCAACAGCAACAAAGGATGCACCCGGCTCAACGGAGGATTCAGGAGGGGAAGCCAAAGAGGATATTTGAGGCGCCACCTTCAACGTATGCCGAGCTCTTTCAGACTTTATTGAGGTCTAATCTGGTTGAGAAGAGAACGTTGGAACCACCCACAGGAGCGCTTCCTCATGGGTACGATGCCAGTAAGCAGTGTGAGTTTCATTCTGGAGCACTCGGACACGACATCGAGGGTTTTCATGCTTTTAAGCACAATGTTCAAGACTTGATTGACTCGAAAGATATTGAATTCTCGCCAAGCGGTGTAACTGTGCGTATTGGTCCTATCCCAGTTGATGCTAAGATGATGGATGTTTCTAAAGCTGCAGTGGGTCAGAAGCGTATCCTGGACTCCATGGTGTCAGAATCTCCATGCCCACAACTGTTGCCTATTCCTGGGGCAGATCTGAGAAAGAAGATGGCTAAGCATAAGGAGTGCCTTAATCAGTACAGTGAAAGTCAAGAAACCGATGTTGTATTGGCTACGAAGGTGGTTCAAGAGTCAACCCGGTACCAGCGACGACAGCAACAGTGGAAGAAGCAGCAGCATCCTAATCAGCGAAGAGCTCAAAATCAGAGGCCGTTGAGGGTATTTAGTGTGCCTCCGATGCCGTATGCCGAACTTCTTCAGGTGTTGCTACGATTGCAGTTGGTTGAGAAGAGGAAGTTAGCTCCGCTGACAGGTACGCCTCCAGCAGGGTATGATATCAAGGAGCGCTGTGATTTCCATTTAGGAGCGCCGGGGCACAACATTGAAGATTGTCTGGCCTTCAAGCATAAAGTACAGGACCTACTGGATAGTGCAGCAATCAACTTCGGACAGGAAGGGTCCAAAATCATCTGAATGAAGAGGAGGGGCCCTATAATTTGGTTGGGTCGCTGAAAGCAGATCAGGACAACAGCGAGTTGCCTCTAATAACTGATTGTGAAGATAGCTGGTTCAGCAGCAGAGCAGATGTGAAAGCCCGGTTCTCGGAAGCTAGCATTTTTCTTTGTTTTATCTTGTCATTTCTTTACATTTGTAGTTTCTTTCCTGTTCAATTTGCAATCTTGTTTGTAAAACTTGTTGTTTTCATTCAATTGATGATAATGAAATAAATATGCATGTTTTGATTGAATCCATTCGTGTTCACTAATTGTTTTTTACAAATGTCCAACGCCTGGTTAAGAAGAATCTGGGGAGGATGACGAAAATGAATGACATGCAAAATTCCGATCGTATGCTTTTGAAATAAAACCTGCTGATGAGGTACATGCATTGTTTCAAATCCCTAAACACCGGTGATATAAGGAAGATAATCCCTTGTCAACCCCTTTGAGCCTTGTAGTAGGAGTTCTTTCTGAAAACGAAAAACCCTTCATCTTTAACCTGGGGCAGGGTAGGTGTTAGTTAATTTGGCCGAGCGTTCAAGTTGCAAAAGGAGTGTCCGTTCGAGGATCAATCACACCTCTAGAGGTCGTGCCTAAAAAACCACAATGGTTAAATCAAGAGTGAGACAGTCACATTATTCTCCAATGAGTCAGGCAACCAGCGTCACACGACTTGTTCGAAGGAGAAAGTGAAAAAAGAATCAAAAGCCCGCTAAGTCAAAACTTCAAAACAAATGACTTAGGCAAAAATGAGGGCATCCCGCTGGACTTCAAAAAAGGAAAAAACCAAAAGAACTCAAAAGAGTCAGTCCAGGAAAAAGTTAGGGATATGAAAAGAAAAAAGATGAAAGGATGGAAAAATCCTCAAATGAAATACGAGTCGTGTGACCTCAAGTGTCAAAGACGAAAGGTGAGTGGCTGTCACTCCCAACAATCATAAGTTCTCGAACTATCACTCCTATCTTTCAGCCTCTGAGAGGTAAGCGCTAGGGTCGAATTAGCTGAACGTAGGATGGGAGAACATCAAGGAGAATGGGTGGGTTAAAATAAACTTTGAGCCTTTATCCTTTCTTTCATAACCGTGAACTTGACCACGTTATAACCTTCAAAAGTCCTAATTGAAGCAGGTTGTTTCGAAAGCATACTTCGGTGAAGGTCGCGTCGATTCTGACTTCTGAAAGAGTTCTTTTACCATGTTGGTACTGATGTTGATATTCTTGATAAATGGTGTGTGCATTTTATGCCATAAACTGTTTTTTCCTTTTCCCAGTGAACATATTGGATGTCAAAGCTGTCATATGTGTTGCATTAATACGTCTTTCATGCATAACAACTTGTTTTACTCGCGAGTAAGCGCTTGACAGCAGGAAAGTTTTCTACAATGAGAAGTATGGTCAGGATAGAATACAGAGCGCCCGAATGTTCCGAGACCAGGGGCAAGCTATCACCCGGTGATCCCCAGTCAGGTCAGCCTTTTGAAGTCAGTTATCCTGGGGCAATCAGGTTGAGATTCGGTAAATATGTCGTAGTCAGGGGGACTACTCTGAATCAGGTAATCAGGAGCAAAGTCATTGCAGTCAGGGGCAGGCCATCTTAAGAGCGCAAAAGTTATTCTTTATTCGAGAAGCATTTGAGGTGAAGTATCTCTCCGAGGTTCAGAATGCTGGGGCATTTCATATCAGACCATCAGGGAACAAATTTTCAGATTTCCTTTTGAGGAGTATCCCCACAGAGGTCCTGCAGGCTGGGGCATATCAGAAGCGAAGGGATTATTCTTCTCCGTATCATCAGGGTTATTCAGAGTTATTCGAGCGGATTCAGCCAATTTTCGAGTGCGAGGCGAATGTCAGGAATTTGTGTTACTATCCCTGGACCCTTCAGCCAGAAAGCTGTATATTCAGACCGATTGTTGTCCAACGTCAGTTGTACCTGACCCATCGCAGATAGCTTAAAAGCCTAAGTCCATGTTGGCGGTCACTGTGAGGCCCATCCGTGTTGGCATACCAGTTTCCAAATCTAATCTTCGGCAGTACGCGGGAAGACTCCGACTATTTTTTCTCCAGCAAAGCCCAATTTTTCAGTGGCACGGGTGAGCTATCCCCAGAGAAGTCCAATCATACTTGGCACATCTGCTATTTCCCAGCAGAGTTACATTCCCCAGCAGGGTGTTACTTCGTCGAGGTGCGTGGTTAAGTTCCCAATTTCCCCAGCGGAGTTGATTTCACACTTCCAGCATTTATTTTGCTGGAATAATTCTGTGATATCCGGTTTATCCCCAGCGGAGTTGGCTTCGTCTTCAGCATTTATTTTTTTGAAATGGTTTTCTGTACCCGACTTTCTCCAGTAGCTCGAGCCTGCATTAGCATGTTGCATGCATCATCATATTTGCATCATACTTGCATTTCATTTTCAAGATGCGTAGCATTTCCATCCTGAATGGAGCATTACGCCATAGAAAGATTCAAACATATGCATAGGCATACGGAGCATAAGCCAGGTTTTCTATCAGGCTCATATGGCGCGTGAATTACGCTGTGATCAGTTCAGGGGCCTTCATCCAGCATCGGTGTTCAGACAATTTAGCGGTTTATTCGTATTTCAGATCATACAACAGCTATGCTTTGATCAACCAGTCATCTGGTATCGACAGACTTTCTTCCCGTCAATTCATATTGACGATGTGTTCCTCCAATAAGTGGTGTTTTCTCCGTCTATCATTAGACGTCTTGAGTTCGAATATGGCTTTCTTCCCGTCTATCAGTAGACGATGTGAAGTTTCGGTTGATTTTGTTTAGTAGGGTTTCAAGATGGGGTTCTGTAGAATGTGGTTTTCTTTCCGTCTATCAGTAGACGATGTGAAGTTTTGGTTGATTTTTCAGTGGGGTTTCAAGATAGGGTTTCTCTAGCAGGTGGCTTTCTTCCCGTCTATCAGTAGACGATGTGAAGTTTCAGATGAGTTTTCAGCGGGTTTCTTATTGTCAGATCATATGGATGGTGTGTTTCCCCAGCGAGTCTTCTCCGGCTATCTTTAGATGTTGAGGGTTTTCAAAGCGATCTTTCGGATAGGGGTTTTCTTTCTGTTTATCGGATAAGATGACATTTCAAGAGGGTTTTCCTGATTGTCGATTCTTATTGACGACAAGGCTATTTGAAGGTGGTTTTCTTCCCGTCGGTTCTTACTGATGATGTGACCCCTTTAAGGATATTGTTCTTTCCATCAAGTCCCGTAGACGAAAGGATTCTGAAATTTGATGGATGGTGTTGAAGTGCGTATGGGTGTCTTTCCGTCTATCCTTAGACGATGTGAGTATTGGATTGCAGGGTGTCTTCCCGTCTATCTTTAGACGATGTGAGTATGGATTATGGGTGTCTTTCCGTCTATCTTTAGACGATGTGAGTATGTGATTTTGAGTATTTCGCTTCCCGTCTATCTTTAGACGATGTGAGTATGGAGTTATGGGTGTCTTTCCGTCTATCTTTAGACGATGTGAGTATTGAATTTTTTTTCCTTCGGGATTATGGGTGTCTTCCCGTCTATCTTTAGACGATGTGAGTATTGATGTTTTTCTTTCGGGATTATGGGTGTCTCTCCGTCTATCTTTAGACGATGTGAGTATGGATTTGGGTGTCTTCCCGTCTATCATTAGACGACATGAGTATCGATTATGGGTGTCTTCCCGTCTATCCTTAGACGATGTGAGTATGGATTTAAGGGTGTCTTTCCGTCTATCTTTAGACGATGTGAGTATATTTCTCTTCCCGTCTATCCTTAGACGATGTGAGTATTGAATTTTTCCTTCGGGATTATGGGTGTCTTCCCGTCTATCCTTAGACGATGTGAGTATTGATGAATGTTTCCTTCGGGATTATGGGTGTCTTCCCGTCTATCCTTAGACGATGTGAGTATTGATGAATTTTTTCCTTCGGGATCAGGGTGTCTTCCCGTCTATCCTTAGACGGTGTGAGTTTTGGTTTGTTTCTTCAGATTGTGGGTGTCTTTCCGTCTATCCTTAGGCGATGTGAGTATATTTCTCTTCCTGTCAATCAGTAGACGATGTGAGAGGATCAGGTGTTGTTGCAACCCTCGGGTTGTCATATGGGGTCACAGGTAATTGGCATTCAAATCAGGAGTTCTTTATCAGATGATTGATCAGTTTGTTGCCATAATGCCTGGGTTCGGTTCTGGAGTTTATTCCCCAAGCAGTTCTACAGTATATTCTCACGGTTGGCAAATTTTCGGGTTTTATTGGTATTCAACCGTCTCGTACCTCCGAATGTTTGAAGGCTGAGCGCTCTTCAATCCTTCAGGTCCAAGTCACTTGAATAGGGGCAGTTGTTGCACCCTAAAATTTGACCAACCGGTTCTCCTATCTGGTTCATGGTTTAAATTCATATTTCGCATATCAGCTGCATGACATTTGTGCACAGACAGGGGATGTCAGGGTTACAACTTGGGTTTCATTTACCGGATATTTCAGATCCAGTCTAGATAATCAGGGTTTTATTTTCGGGGAATTGTGCGCTCCTCGATGTTTTCAGCTTGCATGGTGATTGTTGGGATATTCTAATGCCGGGGGTTTACTGTTTGATTCGATCTGGTCTCGCGCACTCTTTTATGTTGGTTATTTGCATTTGTTTGCATTTTTTAGGGTTTAATAGCCTTTTGAGGATTTTTAATAGGCTTTATAGATTTTTTTAGAATTTAAATAGGTTTTTTAACATTTTTTAATAGTTTTAAATCTTTTTTTTAGAATTTTTAATAGGTTTAATAGTTTTTTTAATCATTTTTAGAATATAATAGATTTTAAATAGTTTTTTTAATCATTTTTAGAATATAATAGATTTTAAATAGTTTTTAAATGTTTTTTAGAATAATATAGAAAAGAATATAGTTTTTTCTTTTATTAATAATAGATTTTAATAGTTTTTTTATATAGAAATTAGTAGAGTTTTAGTAATTTTAGTTTAATATAGGTTTAATTAGATTTTTAATCATTTTTAGATTTAATTAGGGTTTAATTAGGTTAATTAGGATTTAATCTTTTAATTAGAGTTAAATGAGTTCATTTAGTTAATTGTTTTAGAGTTAGTTAGGTTTAATCTTTGATTAATTTTTAATTAGGTTTAAGCATTTTATTTCAGAATTTCTTAAATCATTTTCATTCAGACTTATTTTGGGTTTATTGCAGTTTTTTCGTGGGCCCAGTTATGGTTTTTTGGAGGCCCAAGTCATTAGTCCGTTTTTTTCTTTTTTTGTCCCATTTGCAGTGACACTTGTCACTATATAGCTGATCCACGCGTGTCAACGAGACGGACCCACCTCACAATTCACTACACTCAGCAGCCACACACGTGGATTCCACTACTCCCTCTCTCTCCACGCCTCAGACACGTGCCACACATGCAAGCCTCCACTGAGACACTTGTCTCCACCTAGCCCTCACCGGAGTCCTCCATCGCCGGCCATGCAAACGCCGGCCGGACCACTCCCCTCCACCGTAACAGTCGCCGGAGACCGGTAAGGTCGCCGGAAACTGCAAACTTGAAGAATTTCCCAGAAACACATCCGATCGCCCCTTCCTCCTCCGTCCACCTTCATCAACGGTCACCGGAAACTTCATCCTTGACTGGAAAATTCAAAGAATCTCCAGATCCTTCATCAGAAACCTTAGAAATTTCCCAGAAAAATCTTCAAAGAACGTCATTGTTCTTCACGTTGCCCAGCAACCTTCAAGCTCCATCTGGATTTTCCAGAAACTCATCCATCGTTCTTCATCTCCTTCAAGAGCATCAGCAATAATCTCCCAACAAGATCAAGAACCTTCAACAAAGGTTAACACCATTCGTCATCGCCTTCATCAGGGACCTCAAAGATCTCCAGATCTCCTTCAACTTTCCCAGCGAACCATCAAATCTTCCAAGAACATTCATCGTCAAATCCCCAGATCTTTCGCGATACTCCCAGAATCTTCAAGATTTCTTCAACTGCGTCTCAAGAACATCCCTCCAAATCATCCAGAAGCTTCTAAGATCTTCGTCTTCCTCAGTTTTTCCCAGAAAGATTGTTGATCTTCAAGCGAACCTTCGAGGAATTCCAGAAACGTCATCGTCTCCAGGTTCGTTTTTTTTCTCGCCTCCAATGTTGTTCTTTCGCTGAATTAAGGCTCGTATTTGGAGACTTGAATGTCAGTTTTGTTCTAGTTAGGGTTTAGGTTAGGGTTAAATGGGTTTGAACTTGGGGATAGTGTTCTGTTTGAGATTTGTGAAGGTTTGTTAGAGGATTCTGGAGAGGAATTGCAGAGAGGGTGTGAGGAAGATGAGAGGAGCGGCGTATTAGGGTTTTGGATGAACAGTAGTCAGAGAGGTTAGAGAGGAGGCATGGTTTTGTTGTCTGATCATTTGGGCTAGGGTTAGGATAGCATTTGGGCCCAAAATTGGTTTTGCTGAATCACTCCCCCGTTTACTCGTTACCCCCCCCCCTGCGTGTGAGATTAATGAGAGTGTGGATTGGGCTTAGGCCCTGAGTGTTAAGCTCACCCCCCCCCCCCCTCAGTTTGAGCCCATTTGAAAATAACTAGAGAGTTGCTAGCGCTGCACCCCCCCTGTTTTATTTCTTTTTCATTTTCTTTTTAATTTTCTTTGTTTGTATCATGTTAGAAATAAATGCATTAAAAATAGTAGGATAATCCAATTTAATCCATTATTTTTCCCATAGGTCCCCAATTCAATTTAGGATTTTATTAAACAAAAACATTAGTTTAATCATGCATTTTCATTTTAATTGCATTTTTTACATGTTTATTGATTTTGAAGTGCATTTTGTGGATATGTCTGCCTTGTTGATTTTATTCCTACCAATTGGTATTGATTTTTTTGCTTTGGTTTTTTAGTATGTTGCACTAGACTGATGCATGCTCCCCATAGAGTTTTTGTGGATTTTTTAGAAATTGTTTGATATTGTTTTAGGGTTAGGGAATAGAGACCTCATAACTTGCTGGTTAACCCTTGACCATTCATATATTAGGGATTGTTTAGTAGCCTTAGAAGTTGACTTAGGCTTTGAGATTTGATCTTGGGATCATAGAGCCATGTAGGTTTCCCCTAGATTTTTTATAGATTTTTATAGGGTGTTCTGTTATTTTTGTTTGATCCTGAGAATAGGAGAAGTCTTGATGGCTTCTGACTTTGAAGTTCAACTGTGGTTGAACTTCAGAGATAGCCTCTTGTGGTTTGAGGGCCTGTGGTTTCTTCTTGAAGAGGGAGGTTGGATGAAGTCTTGTTGGAGCTTGCAAGGATGCATGGATTGAGGTCCTAGTCTAGGAGCTTGTTCTCTGTTTGTGAGGTTTGAGATCCTGAAGTTTGAGGGAAATTTATGGTACTTTCCTGAGGAAGGTACTATGGATGCCTTTCATTCTTTCTTCTCACCTCTTTCTCAAGTATCCAATGATGTTGGAGCCTTTATGTGAGTTTAGTTTCTCCTGAGGAGGAATGTAAACTGATCACAGTTGTTGAGCCACATGGGATATGATTCCTAAGTGGAAGCCTCCTGGTACTTTCCTGAGGAAGGCACTATGGGCCTGTTCACTTAGTTCCCTTAGTTTATCTAGGATTTCTTAAGTATCCAATGATGTTGG
Source organism: Lathyrus sativus (assembly GCA_963859935.3). Lineage (NCBI taxonomy): Eukaryota > Viridiplantae > Streptophyta > Magnoliopsida > Fabales > Fabaceae > Lathyrus > Lathyrus sativus. The sequence continues at coordinate 277,844,340 of OZ012738.1, read as the reverse complement.
AGCCTTCATGTGAGTTTAGTTTCTCCTGAGGAGGAATGTAAACTGATCACAGTTGTTGAGCCACATGGGATATGATTCCTAAGTGGAAGCCTCCTAGTACTTTCCCGAGGAAGGCACTATGGGCCTGTTCACTTAGTTCCCCTAGTTCAGGTAGGATTTCTCAAGTATCCAATGATGTTGGAGCCTTCATGTGAGTTTAGTTTCTCCTGAGGAGGAATGTAAACCGTTCACAGTTGTTGAGCCGCATAGGATATGATTCCTGAGTGGTAACCTCCTGGTACTTTCCTGAGGAAGACACTATGAGTCTGCCTACTTAGCTCCCTTTCTTTGGTAAGCTTGTTTTGAAGCTTGAAGATCTGGATTGATTTCTCTTGTGTAGGGTTTTGATTAGGGTTTTGATTAGAGATTTGATTAGGGTTTTACATAGGGCTTTGTTAAGGGGTCTGATTAGGGTTTTGTTTAGGGGTCCTGCTCAGGGTTTTGGGTTTAAGCTTTGGATAGGAGTTTGCCAGGCTGGCTAGCCTTCTCTTTGTGTTGTTTGACTTGCGTGGTGTTGTGCTGCATTAGACTTAGGGGTTCATCTAGATATTTCTGAGGTAGGTGCATCTTAGAAGTAGGTTTTGTGTGCATGAGAAGTTGAGGTGGTCCTCCTTCTGCTTGTTTGTTATTGAGTGGCTTTGCTTGCTGGTATTTGGTAGAGCTGAGCTCCCTTACCTCTGTGGTTTGCGGCCTTTGTGCCTTGTTTGTTTGGTTGTTGCATTCATGCATATTTCCAGTATTTCTTTACTTTGCAGTTGATTCCTGTTTGCTGTTTAGTCCTGTTGCCATGATCCCTTAGGAGCTCTAACTTCTCCGCTGCGGAGAGGTTATGATAGACACTAGGATGGTCAACCAGGCATGATAACAGTAGGTAGATTCCCCTTTTCAACCATAGTTTTAGGGTGTCTTTTCCCTTTCCCAGCAATAGAAGCCCTTGAGTAGCTTGTGTCGTAGTTAGCCGAACTACAGCTGCTCTGATTTCTCGTACCAGACGAGAATATGTAGGCATAGGATGTGATATCCTAGCGAGCACACTAACAACTAACCTTTTGTTCTCTCGCGGCTGTGCGATCGAGACTTTCCCGCTGACGACTGATTGTTATCCCTTTTCTCTTGCCCGAGCGCATTTGAGACCAGACCGTAGTTGTAGGTTCCCGAACCTTTAAAACCAGTTTATTTTCTCACTGCTGTGAGAGAACCCCCAGATTTGTAGTAGTTAGTCGAACTACGTTTGCTCTGATCTTCCATGCCGTGTGGAAGTACGTAGGCACAGGACGCGATGTCCTGGCGAGCAACCTTTCCCCCGCCTAGACGTAGGTAGTCGAACTACGTTGACTCTGACTTTCCCATTGCACGAGGGAGTACGTAGGCCCAGAACACCGTATGTTCTGTCGAGTCCTGTCCTTTTCTTTTCTTTTCAGACTGACCATTAGCGTAGATAGATAAACACACCCTTTTCCTTATAAACACCAAGTGTGGATCCCGTCGAGTACGACGAACGTGAGGGGTGCTAATACCTTCCCCTTGCGTAACCGACTCCCGAATCCAGGTTTTGGTTGTGATGACCATACCTTTCCCGTTTTTTTGCGAGGTTTACTTCGAGCGTTTCCTTTCCCTCCGTTGGGATAAATAATGCACGGTGGCGACTTTCCTGTCAGCCGGCGCTGATTTTCGCAGTAGCGACACATGTATCATGGGTATTGAGGAGGCAATCGATTTGAGAATAAAAAACCTTGATATCTATGGAGATTCAACTTTGGTGGTTAACCAGATCAAGGGAGAGTGGGAGACCTGCCAACCAAATCTGATCCCTTATATGAACTACGCAAGAAGGTTGCTACCTTTCTTCGACCATGTAGAGTTTCACCATGTGCCAAGAGCAGAAAATCAGATGGCAGATGCCTTGGCTACATTGTCTTTAATGTACAAAGTGAACTTTTGGAACGATGCACCAAGAATCGTCATCTCACGCCTTGATAGGCCGACATTCGTTTTCGCAATAGAAGAAGCTTCTGATGGCAAGCCATGGTATTACGACATCCAGAACTTTCTCAAGAACCAAGAATATCCGCCTGGGGCATCGGCCCGGGATAAGAAGACCTTAAGGAGGTTGTCTGGTAACTTCTATCTGAATCCAAACGGTGTACTCTATTGGAGAAACTTTGACTTGGTGCTACTAAGATGTGTGGATGAAAAAGAAGTGAATTTGTTGATGGAAGAGGTCCACGAAGGTGCTTTTGGAACACATGCAGGTGGGCACGCCATGTCTCGAAAGCTGTTGAAAGCAGGGTATTATTGGTTTACTATGGAGTCTGATTGCTTCAAGTACGCCAAGAAATGCCACAAATGTCAGATTTATGCTGACAAGATTCATGTGCCGCTATGTCCTTTGAATGTCATGTCCTCCCCGTGGCCTTTGTCCATGTGGGGCATTGATATGATTGGCAAGATCGAGCCGACTGCATCTAATGGGCATCGTTTCATCTGTGTAGCTATTGACTATTTCACCAAGTGGGTCGAAGCAGCTTTTTACACCAACATCACGAAGCAAGTTGTAGCCCGGTTCATCAAAAGGGACATCATCTGCCGCTATGGGATACCTGAGAGGATCATTACTGACAATGGATCCAATCTAAATAACAAGATGATGAAGGAACTGTGCCAGAACTTCAAGATTGAGCATCACAATTCGTCTCCCTATCGTCCAAAGATGAATGGCGCCGTGGAAGCGGCCAACAAGAACATTAAGAAGATAGTGCAGAAGATGGTTGTGAGTTATAAGGATTTGCACGAGATGTTTCCCTTTGCTTTGTATGGATATCGTACCTCAGTGCGTACTTCAACTGGGGCAACTCCTTTCTCGTTGGTATAAGGTATGGAAGTTGTCCTGCCATTGGAGGTCGAGATCCCTTCTTTAAGAATTCTGGATGACGTCAAGCTAGATGAGGCAGAATGGGTGAAGAACAGGCTAAATCAACTCAGTTTGATGGATGAGAAGAGGTTGGCGTATATTGCATACGGTCGTCTGCATCAGAGCAGGATGAAGAAAGCCTATGATAAGAAGATGCATCCTCTTTCAGGCAGGTGATTTGGTGTTGAAACAAATTCTCCCACCACAGAACAATCACAGGGGCTAATGGACTCCCAACTATGAAGGTTCGTATGTTGTAAGGAATGTCTTCTCTGGAGGAGCCTTACTACTCTCAACCATGGACGATGAAGATTTCACGTTCTCTGTGAATGCAGACGCAGTCAAAAGATACTTTGCTTAAAAATAGACCCGCTGGAAAGAAAAAGAAAATCCAGGCAAGAATGGGGCATCCCGGCGAACCATAAAAGGATAGGTTCGGGCAAAAATTAGGGATAAAAAGAAAAAGTGTAAACCCGCAAAGTTGAAAACCTGAAAGGGCGACTTTGGCAAAAATGGGTATCCCGGTGAATCGAAAACCCGCAAGGGCGATTTAGGCAAAAGTTAGGGATTTGAAAAGCAAACGACTGTGGTCCGCGCGTTGATCCTCAAAGCATAGTGGATTATGGGGGAACTCGAGAGTTAATCGTTCAAGTCAATCTCTTCAGAAGACGAAGCATCAGAAAGGCGTCGAAGTCACGCGATTCATAGTTGAGTCGTTCTATGGTGGTTTTCTGTGCCACATTGCCAACATTTTTGTTCATTTCTATATTTTTCTTACACAACTTTCTCATTTCAGGAGTTGCATCCTTTGTAAATTTTCCTATTTACAGGCTATTTATCAATAAAACATACTATTCAGAAAACTTTTGTTTTTGATTCAGCTTTTACCATTTTGTTTGCAAAAGACGTCTGATGTTTTTGATAAAACTCTGCATACATAATTTTGTGGGCTCTGCCAACCATAATCGAAATGATGTTTTTGCTTGAATATAGTCACATGTGATAATTAAGATGACGTTTGTTGCACAAAACATGTTTGTTTGTTTGTTATTCGCAGGACCCTCATCCTCGGGACTTTTCCAGAGGTCCCGCATCTAAAGGAGGTGTGCAGTTTAAGTGTGTTCTCGTCTTCAACAGGTTGAAACTTCATACAGTCAAGATTATCCTCAGCAGGTCAAGATTGATATCTCCAGCAGAGTAGGATCGTCTCCAGCAAGTAGGCGTGGGATTATCCCCAGCAGTGGAATGAATTCAGAAATTCATTTTCCCCTCCGAGTCTAGGTCATTGACTCATTCCCCAAGCGGAAGTTGCTATTGTTGAGTTTATTTCTCATTTTCCCCAAGCAGAGGTCGATGCTGATTCCCTCCCTATCTAATCCCCAACGAAGTCAGCAGAGTTAATTTTCTTCCCCACAGAATGGGACTAACTCAGAGATTGTTATTCTCCATCCTCAGCAAAGAGAAAGCTTGGGACGGTTCCCCAGTAGATCTACTCATAATCCCTAACAGATAGCAAATTAAATCTTCAGCAGGGCGGAATCTCTGGCAGAATAGAGCCATCCCTCAGCAATCTGCCTTGATTCCCCAGCAGAGCTATTTGTTCCCCGGAATGTTATATTCTGGCAGACCATCCAGGGTTGATTTCCCCGGTAGAATGGATTTTTTTATTTCCAGCCAAGTTGTTAGTTCCCCAGAAGAGTTGTATTCTGGTAGGCCATCTGGGACGTTTTCCTCAGCAGAGTTTGATTTTGATCCCCAGCGGAGTGGATTTGTGCTTAGCAGAGAAGTTTTACCCAGAAATTTTCTCGGGGGCCATCCATGGCTTGTATTCCACAGCATGAGTCCTTTTGTACTAGGCGTGTCTAGTCTTTCCCCAGCAGAGTTGGTTTCCTCTCTTCATCATTTATTTTGCTAAAGTGGTTCCTTTACATTTGCATCGTGCATGACATCCTCCCAAACGTGTAGCATTTTCATTTCGTATGGAGCATTACGCCATATTCAAACATGTGTATTTGAAATATAAGCCAGGTTGTTACCTCTTTGTTTTCAGGTGTATCTCTAACAATTATCAGTATATTTCTCAAGCCTATATGGTATCCAGGTCTCCAGCAAAATCATTGACAGATGTGTTCATCTTATCATTCTCTCCAACAGAGTCCATTTATTCAAGTTCATATTTCTCCAACGGATTTCTTCACCCAGATGGTGAATCGACATATCATCTTCTCAATTTTTATTGAGCCGACCTTCGAGTTCAATGCCTGGTTGTTTAACAGAGCTGACGGCGAAGTCAGATTATTTTGGGAACTGACGGTGAAGTCAGATTATTTTGAGAACTGACGGCGAAGTCAGATTATTTTGGGAACTGATGGCGTAGTCAGATTAGTTTGAGAACTGACGGCGAAGTCAGATTATTTTGGGAACTGACAGCGAAGTCAGATTATTTTGGGAACTGACGGCGAAGTCAGATTATTTTGGGAACTGACGGCGAAGTCAGATTATTTTGGAAACTGACGGCGAAGTCAGATTATGTTGAGTTCTGACGGCGAAGTCAAATGATGTTGAGTTTTGACGCGAAGTCAGATGATGTTGAGTTTCGACGGTGAAGTCAGATGTTTTTACATATTTGATGTTGAGTGCTGACGGCGAAGTCAGATGTTTTTCCCGACTGGATATCGAGGCATGACGGCGAGGTCAGATGCTTTTACCGATTTGATGTCGAGGCTTGACGGCGAGGTCAGATGCTTTTACTTGATATTGAGAACTGACGGCGAAGTCAGATAATTATATTAAGAACTGACAGCGAAGTCAGATTATTTTTGAGAATTGACGGCGAAGTCAAGGGATTATGTTGAGAACTGACGGTGAAGTCCGAAGATTATTTTTTAGAACTGACGGCGAAGTCAGATTATGTTGAGAAATGACGGCGAAGCAGATGGTTATTTTGAGGACTGACAGCGAAGTCAGGTATTTTAACAACTTTATGTAGAGTTCTGACGGCAAAGTCAGATGTTTTTACAGATTTGATGTTGAGTTCTGACGAAAAAGTTAGATGCTATTAAGATCTGACGGCGAGGTCATATGTTTGTACTTGATTGATGACTGACGACAAAGTCAGATGTTTTACTGGATAGTGATGACTGAAGGCGAAGTCAGATATTCTACTTGATATAGATGCCTGACGGCGATGTCAGAGGTTTCATTCTGCGGTTGGCAAATTTTTTGAGTTCTTTGGTATTCAACCACCTTTTACCTTGATTGTCTGAAAGTCGTTCGCTTTTCATCCCTTCAGGTCCAAGTCGCTTGAATAGGGGCAGCTATTGCACCCCAAAATTTGACCAACCCCTTTTCTTAATCTTTGGCTTATGTTTCATTGCATTTTAGCATTCTTGCATTTGCATAGCATAGTTTCTTACAGGGGATCAAGTGTTTGTATTTCCTATCCAAGAGGAGAGCCTTATTGACCACAAGCTCAAGAAGAGGCATTGGTAGAGGTTGTTGTGTGTATGTTATCATCATGAAGATATTTGAGCTCCTAGAAAGGAGAGGTGTGTCATAGCTCAATATCAAAAAAACCATCAGAAGGTTGTCAAAGGGTCCTTGAAGATTTATTGTTGGTGTGAACATGTGGTAGAAGCTTGTTGAGCACCTCAGAGGTTATAATGGAGTTGGACTGGTCACTCAGTTCATCTGCACAATGCTTAGGCAAAAAGGGTGAATTAGGGTTCCGTACAGTAAAAATTGAGGTTTCGACAGTTTAATCAGTCAATGTGTTGGATTGATTCTCCAAGAAAAAATATCCACATCATCAAAGATACTCCGTTGGGTCAAGTATGAATCCAATTTGAGGTTGTCACCCAAAGATTAAAGACAGTGCAGTTCAGGATTCCCGATTAGGGTTTCTAATCAGGAAAAGTCAACTGTAGTTTGACTTTTGATTTAAAAGGTGTTACAATGATGAAATTATGATCCATTAAGCTCATATGGCTTATTGAAGTCCACTCAATAAGTTTCGAGGCCTCAGAAGATCCAGAACGTCAACAATCGACTCAGTAGTCATCGATCGATCGTTTCGTTGACCAAAACGTCAACTCTTCAACAATAAGGAATTTGACCTCAAAGTGTGAAGAAAAAATGTTCCTAATGACATATTACACCTATCCATGAAGTTTCATGACCATCGGATCAAGGATGGAGGAGTAATCGAGAAAGTCGGGAATTAGGATTTTGAAAGGGGGAAGACCATAATTTCCTAACCACACATCCAATTGAGTTGGTTCAAAGCTTGTTGGAAAGGTCTTGACAAATACTAAAAAAGTCTCACAGAGGTCTATGTGCAAAAAATGAGTAGATTTGGAGTTATGATTAAAATCATTACAAGAGGGGAAAACACTTGGAAAATTTCTAAGTTTCCTGGCCTTGCAAATCATGTTTTCGGCCAACTTTGAAGGGCTTTTTGACCTAGTTCCACTTGGAATATGAAAATCATGTAAACATGAAAGTTGTAGAGCTCCACGAGGGCTTTCCAAAAAGTAGTAGAATGCCTCCATAGCCCTTGTAAGTTGAGAGTTATGAATCCAGAAAGTTGGGGTCTCCATAATTGAGTGCACCATTTCCACTTTTTCACAAATTCACTTCTCAGCCACTTGGACCATTCTCAACCATTGGATCATGTCTTAATATTATATTTAGAGGGTTTGATGGTTTAAAATGCATAAGGAAGATGGATTTGGTAGACAATGCAAGTGGCAAGCAAGTGTACATTATTTTATTCAAAAATAGAGGAAAGAGAAACTTTTTTGGTGAAGACTTGCAGCTGCAGCCTCTAGCCTCACTTCAGTCACCTCATGTCCTTCATTTCACTTAAGTTTTGCCCTGCATTGAGCCAAGGGACTGATGAGCACAGCTGCCACATGATATTGGATAGATTTTCTTCCAAAACTCCCCCCAAAAGCTTGAAACCAAATCTTCCCCTATGCCTCTCTTGGTCTATAAATAGAGACTTACTTCCACTCTTTTAAACACACCAGAGCTATCCAAAAAACCAGAAATACATGGCTCTCATTCTTACTCTCCTTGCTTGAAAGGGAAGAAAGTCACAAAATCATCAAAATCCATCACTTTACACTTTTCACACCAGTCCTTGTTCCAAACACTAAACCACCATAAAAACCATACAAACACCCTTAAAATGACCATCTGAAGCTGTTTCCATCATCACATTCATCAAAAAATTCATAGATCAAAAAGTCAACTGTCCACACACTTAAGTTTGACTTTTATGCTCATTTCAAGCCAAATCACCACACAAACATTTTCCCACCAATTTAACACTTGGAGCACTTCATATTTGTGATATGTCAACTGTCTAAAACCTTAAAAAGAAATTGGAACCTCATTTGCTAAATCTGCCCCAAAGGATCACTTGTTGCTTCAAAAGGAAGAAACTTCAAAGCTTTGCTCAAAGGAGGGAGGGATATTTTGCTCTTGCTGCTAGCTTGCTTTTGGAGGTCTACAAGAGGTAAGTGACCTCTAAACTCTTGATTTTTCTCACATATGCATGATCCAAAGCTGTTGAACATGAGTTGCCTATGCTTGCTATCATGAACTTGTGAAACATTTTAGTGCATTTGATCATTATGTTAAGGTTACATTTGCTGACTTACATTTGTGTGTGTTACAAAGATGAAGTTTGTTAATTTTCAAACATTGGCTTGGTGTTGTCATTTGTGGTCTTATTAAAATTACAAGTTTGTTGGCATGCTGTGCTAGAGGTTATGGTATTAAGATTGTTGATTCTTGCTGAGTTTCACAGCTGATGTTAGACTGTCATCAGGGCAATGTTGTTGTCTTTGTAAAAGAATTGATGTAGACTGTTGAAGTGTATGATGCATTGAGGATTGATATTGTTATTTTAAACTCATGATCTCTGCTGTCCAAAACATGTTTCTCATAATAAAGCCTATTTAAAAGCAAATGTCTTCTCATGTGAAATGAAATAGTTGGTGGTTTAGGTTTGATTGGTGCCATGTTTAAAATCTCACTGCTGTTAGGAATGTCTTGAGTTGGAGTTTATCAACTCATGTCTTGTTGTTGCCAAAGGCTTTTTGCTGTAGCCTGTTAGTGAATGGCAGCTGCCTCCTCCTGTAGGTTCTGTTTAGTTTGAGTGAACTGGAGATTGTAATGTTCAAGGTTACATTTGTGCTGTCTTTGGTTTTGAGTTTGAGTTTGTTCAACTCATGGATTGGACTTTGTCATTAGGGCATGTATGTATAGGTTGTGTGCTTTTGGGAATGTTGATGTGTGATGCTGCAGTACATGGTGCATTTAGGAGTTAACTTTACCATGTTTCACTGCTGCCTATGATTGTGCTTGAGAGTTAAGTTTGATAACTCAGGTGTGGATTTCTATCAGGTTGTAGGAATTTAGGTTTATGTTGTTGGTCTTGGAACATATTTAGAGGACCAAAGTAAAGGCATGTATTGAGGACTTAAGGCTGTTTTTGTTTTGGTTTAGAGGTTGCTACCTTAGTTTTGGTGGGGTTTTGAGGTTAGGCTGTTCAATTAATTTTTAGAGGTGCATTGTAAACATTGTTATGTGCATCTCTTTTGGAGGCCTGATCTGATTCATGTTTCTAGACCAGTCTAGCATTTGGTAGGTGTATAGATTTATCATGAGAGTAAGAGTTGTCATGGGAGTTCAACTGTTGAGTACTTTAGCTTGTGGATCATTGGTGGCTGCTGCCACTAAGCATTGCCTTAAACATTGTTATATTAGATTGAACACACAAACTGTTTTGAAAGGAGGAGAGTTGGCAACATAAGATTTATAGGTATTAGTGGGTTATTGTTATACATTGCCATGTCTGATCTTTCTCATTAGAGACATAACCTTGATCCCACTTGGATCTATCTAGCATAGGTAGAACCTGCACTTTGAACTGTCATTAGATTTCTTTCTTTGCATGAAGCTGCTTGTTAGAGTTTGTAGGAGGTTGGATCCATCAATTCAGGATGAAGTGCTTGGAGTTGATAAGCTCTTTGTGTTAGTTTGTTTTGCATTATAATGTCAGTTTGAAGTGCAACCTAGGTCTAGTGCCCTTGCTGTTTTGGAAGTTATAACTTCATGTTGTGTTTGGCTTGGTTTAGATGTTGGAAATGCTTGAGTTATCCATGACTATCCTGGAAGGTGGACTGTATCATATCAGACCTGTTAGTGGCCAGGTTTTTTCCTCTCATTCTAGAGGGTAGCCTTGGTTTGGGTTTTAATTAGGGGCTGAATTAGAGAAGCAGTTTTTGGTCATGAGGATGGTGGACTTTTAGTGCAGCCAATGAGAGTGTAATTTGAGTGTCTGAGGTACTGCTTGGTTTTGTAAACTCAGGCCTAGTCTTGTTTCTCAGCTTTCTGTTGAAAAGTATTGATTGGTCTAGGTTGGTGTAATGCTGCTTTAGATCCTCACCATGAGAAATCACCACCAAAATCTGTTGGTATGGGGGTTCAAGAAGCCTGTTTAGGATTCACTAACTGATTGAAAATTCCAGTATATTACCATAGTGGCCTTAGCGTTTAACTTGCTATCTAGGTTTGTTGAGAGGTTTGTCAACCTAGATTTCTAATCAGAATTCCATTTAGTCTTTTAGAGTACATATAGGTTAGATCTTTGGCTTAGTTGTCTAGTTGATTTAGTTTGGGTTTGTAAGTTTCAGTTTGGGTTATTGATGTTGTCAAATTCATTTTTTTAAAGATATGTCTTGTTGTGGAAAAATATTGCTGCTAACTAATCATGTTTGCTTTCGAAAGACATTTCCCTGTGCTTACTGTCAAATTTCTACCTTGAAGTTGTCAACCTCTATTCCCATCTGGATTTCAGTGAGCCTCATGTCTTGTTGTTGTATTGATGTGTATTGGAGTACAAATTTGTTGGCATTTTAGATGATGCCATTATGCATGGTAATGATATCACACATTTTGTTTTGAAGCAAAAAGAACTTGTTTTCACTAAACTTGCAACTTGACAATCACATTTTGACTCATTGAGAGACTGAGCTTTTCTCTTGGAGCATAATCATGAGTAACATGTTTAAAGTATGTGCAGACCCTTGTTAGCTTTTAAACTCATCAGTTTTGGTCCAAACATTCCAAAATGCATCTCAAAAGCCACAACTGCATTTTCATTCGAATTTTGTTGTGTGTGTTTCATTTTGAAAAATGGTGGTTACCATTGTATTCCTCATGAAAAAACAAGCAGGTTAGACTTAAATTTCATCAAATTTGGTTGAGATTTGGAGAAGTTATGATTGAATCGTATTTGGCATTTTCACTTGGTTTTGCCTTGTTCATTATCCAACCATGCGCCTCTTTTGATACTTATACGCATGGGGTGGCTTGATACAATGGATGTATAGCCACCCCAGTGGTTGTAACCTTGCCTTGCCATGCCTTGACCTGAGTTCGACCCCCAGCGGGGGCGTTTTTGCTTCCTTTTTAATTATTTTCATGCTTTTAATTATTTTTCTTTCTTTTTCCTTTTTATGTCACACGCGTGAAAGTGGTAGAACTGGTTAATTATTTTCCTTATTTTTTAGCATTTATTTATTTCCTTTCCTTTTGTTTTATTTTTCTTCTTGTTTTGTTTTTTTTATATTTTAAAATAATAGCTTTAAATATTATAAAATCCCAAAAAATCATTTTCCATATTTTAATGTGTTAATTTATTTTTCATCATTTTTATTTTAATTTTCATTTTGTTTTACCATTTTATTTTGAATTTACAAATTAATGTGCTTTGTGTGTGCTTTGATCTTGTCATGAATTTTGGTGTTTGTTTGCCTACTTTGGTGTTTATTTGCATTGTTTTGTTTGCATTGCATTGTGTGAATCTTAAGAAATGTTGGTTGAGATGTGCTTGTGGTGGTGGTTGCCCCACACTTTTTCCTCCCTATTTTCTTTGTGTATGCATCTTTTCTTTGTATCTCATTTGCCTGCATTGCATGTCAATTTCATTTCTTCCCTATTTCATTTGTGAGTGAATTATTTAGTGTTTACTTGGCCTTGTGCCATGATCCCCCTAGGATTCTTAGTCCCTCCGTTTAGGATGGGATTAGGAGAGACATTAGGTGTTCAATCCTATGCATGACAACATTAGGGTAGTTCTTTCCCTTTCATCCCGACTTTAGAAGCATTATGCATGATAACTTTAGGGTCCAGTTTCCCCTTAGTTCGAGTCTTTCTCTTCTCATCTCCTAAACAATTCAAAACACTTAATAAAGAAATATTTGTGTCGTACGCTACGAGCCTTAAGTACTCGAGGAATGATGGTTGGGGGGCCTCCTCTCACTTGTCTAGAGTGTTTAGCATATGCCCTTTGGGCGATATGCGACGCATTCGCTCTCGAGTCATAGTCTTTAGTGCGACATGAGTTTCAAACCATAACTCAATCCACTTCTTGTCTTAAAAAACATAAAACACAAAAAACAAAAACATCAAATCTTTTTATCCTTTGGGATCTTAATTGGAAAACCATTTTCAGAAATAGTTTTGTTAAGCTTTGGTTCTACCGTAAACAGGCATCGTCCCTAACTGCTGGAACCACTGTTTAACCCTAATCGGTTTAAAACACTTGAACCAATCTATGGTCGTGTCAGCCCGAACTATGTTTGCTTTGATTTCTCGTACCAGACGAGGATACGTAGGCACAAGACGACGATGTCTTGGCGAGCAACCTTCCCCACTTTCATCCGTAGTTTGCCGAACTACGTTGACTCTGACTTTCCCATTGCACGAGGGAATATGTAGGCATAGAGAGGCGACGCTCTATCGAGTCTCTTTTCTTTTCTTTTCTTTTCTCCCCGTGAGCCTTTAGCATAGATAGATTTACACCCTTTTAAATTAGACAACAAGCGTGGATCCCATCGAGTACGACAGACGTGAGGGGTGCTAATACCTTCCCCTTGCGTAACCGACTCCCGAACCCGATATTTGGTTGCGATGACCTGTCTTGTTCCCTTTTCGTAGGTTTTCTCTGATCGTTTCCTTTCTCTCTCTTTGGGATAAATAGCGAACGGTGACGAATCTTCTATCATTGTCGGCCCCTCTTCGCAGTGATGCGACAGTATTCAATCACCTTTTACCTTGAATGTTTGAGAGTGGTTGCTCTTCATCCCTTTAGGTCCAAGCTGTTTGAATAGAGGCGGCTGTAGCACCCCAAAATTTGCCCACCCCTTTTTGTTATCTTGGCTTATGTTTCATAGCATCTTGCATTGACATTTGTGCATAACATTGGTTCTAGACAGGGGATCAAGGTACTTTATTCAACACCCAAGAGAAGATTTCCATCTTCAAAGCTCAAACAAGGGTACATATTCATTTTTGTGGCAACTTTAAGCCACAAAGTTTTATCATCATCAAGACATGTCTCACAACCACTTGAGTCAATGATGCAAGCAAACCATATCCTCTTATCTTTGGTTTTCAAGCTAGATTTTGGGTGTGTAACATCTTCATAGGCAATATTTTTTATGCGTCATCACCATTATGCTACACAAGTTATCTTTGTTTAAGAGGTCCTTCAGTTTACTCAAAAGGAATGGAGTTTTGAGCTTGGGTCGACCTCTCCTATCTTTGTAGGACTGAAATTAGGGTTTTGGATAAAATCAGTTTATGTTTGATTCTTTGAGCAAGACTTGATTCCATGGTCTTTTATATGTCTTAAGATGTCTAGAGGTAGAGAGTTGATCCTCAATTTCAGTCAGAGAAGCTTCAATTAGTTAGATGATTGTGAATAATTTGAATTGGTGACAAAGTCAATTATGCAAGAAAATAGTCAACTCCTGACTTTTTGGAGTCAATTTCATGCTTTTCATGTTAAATATGACTAATGGGTGAAAATTGATCAAGAGATGTCAAAGGAATCATTAAAAATCAAGAATTTGGAAAAGTTACCATTTTTGGAAAATTAGGGTTTAAGAAAGGTTACTATTTTTTGAAGGTTTCATGCATGGATCAACTATCTTCATGACCATTTTTCTCCATGTTTAAGGCTTTGTTTCAATTTGTTTTCAACATGAACTTTTTTCTACCATCCCTAAGCTTTCCAACCATATAGATTTCTTCATCATTGGATCATTTTTGAGTGAGTTATGATTGATCAAAGTAGGGTATTTCAATTTGATGAATTCCATAACTTAGAATTTTCTTGGTTTCCTTTGGATCAACTTCATATACCAATCTCCATGCTTATTTTTTAGTAACTTCCAAGCATAAATTCATCTTCCCTCCAACATCAAACTTGTTCATCATGCCTCATACTTTCATTTTATATCAAGATTGTAGGATATGGGCTCTTGTACATCAAGCAATGGTTTGTCAAAGTGACCTCCATGTGCAAAATGTGTAGAATTTCATGACCAAATATTTGAGCTTGCTGCACGCTGAAGATGTGTATTACCTCACTCCAAATGTTGTAAAACTTTACCAAAGAAGTCCAACACATGACTTGTCACATAAGCGAGAGAATTGCTAGATGTATCTAAAAATGGAATTTGCAAAGTGGACCAAAACAAAACCAGAAACTCATACCTCAATATCAGCCCATTACTACATGAAAATACCTCATATCAGCCACAAACCAAGGTAGAAAATCTCTCTCCAAGGCTGCAAATAAGCCACAATTCGAACATATGCCCCATGTGCATCATTTTCATATTTTTCTGTCCAAACCAAAAACAACAATTCCCGAGCCCCAGCCTTGTTGCCAACCCTAGAAAGAGCCCGTATAAAAGCATCTGAGAGAAAAACTTAGCCTCATTGACACCATTTTTCAGATCTGAATTTTTTTTCTCCAAAAATTGCTTCTCTTCGAATCCTTGTCCTCCTTGAACTTTTCACTAATTTCTTGCCTCATATCATCTTCCATAAGCTATTTACTACCTTCTGTATGCAAGAAAACATATCTGTGAGCATCATCTTCACCACCTGTTCAAATTTGGTTGAAAGATTGGAAGAAGATTCAGAGCAATTTTAGTTTTGATTTAAGATCCCCAAGTTCTAAGAAAGCGTTCTGCATCTTTTGGTGACCTCCTTGGAAGTGTTGAAAAGGCAGTGGACTATCTCCTCTTAGTAAGTTTTCTCATCCTTTTCCTCTTAATTCATGTGCATCTTGAGTTTATTTTGTTTGTTCTTAGCTTGTTATATTATTTATGAACATGTTGATATACTTGTTGTGTCGTTTTGTGCAACTTCAGTTTGTATGATCGTATTTTATTTCTTTCGATTCACCATGATAACTTGTTTATTTCCTAAGTCTAATGTTGGATTCATGTTTATTGGGTTTTTCTGTGTGGAATGATGTTGGTTTTGCATGTTTCTGGGAAGTTTGATATTGCTCCGGCGAAGGGTTGGTCGGAGAAGATGACCGGAGCTAGGGCTCCGACGTCTGAAGGTTGAAGTAGGGATGACCTGGCCTTCACGCGTTTTTTTAAATACAAATTGAATTGTTTGGCTTGCTATGATTTGTTCTTGTTGCTGACTTAGTGCCATGTCAATCAATGAAGCCAACGTGGCTGGCTAAATGTGTTTTGTTATTGGATTGGGCTTGCGTGTTTTGCTTTCTGCACCCTCATTATTTGAGCCCATTTGTGTCTAAACATGGTTTGTGTTCATTGTGTGATTACTGATGCACCCCCATCCTATTTTATTTCCTTTGTTTTTTATATTTTCTTGTCATTTTGATTTTGATTTTGATTTTATTTGTTCCAACCATTTTAAAAAATATACAAAAATATGTTTCTGATTAATTGATGTGTTGGGGTATTTTCCATATTTTTTATTTTATTTCTCATTTAATTTTATTTTTTTTAATTGATTTATTTTGTGAAGTGGTTTTCCATGTTTTCCCTTGAACTTTGGTTTGTTGTTTGATACCATTTGATTACCTTCATGAACCAATTTTCCTCTCACACTTGGGTACTTGATTGACGATTGTTTGGATGTGGTGTTGATGCCTTGGTGATCATTTCTCGGATGATTCTTATTTGTGTTTGTTTGACCTTTAAAATATGCTCAACTACTTGAATACTTGAGTTTGTTTGATGCAATTGATAATGTTTTCATATAATCCATGTTGAGATCTTTTGCACACTGATTCTTAATGAACCTAACTTGAGTTTGGGAATTTATTTGGATTTTATTTGGTCATGTGTCTATTTTTGGATGTTGCATCAAGTTCTTGTTGTTTTGATCATGTGTTTGTGCATATCTTGACCTAGTCTTTTGAGATTGCTTCTTGTAGGATTCCATGGATGTTTGATGAGTCTTGTATGCTCTTAATGATATGTTTGAGGTTCTAATTTCTATTATTAGGGGTCCATTGTATGATCACTTTATCTCATATGCTTTACATGATTATGTGTTCCTTTTGTGGATGACTTGTGAGATGTTTGCTTGAATTTTATGCTTTAACTTAAGTTTGACTCTTCTTAATTTTGATTGTTGATTTGAATTTTAACATGACGCATATCATTTGAACTTGTTTCTAATCTTGATGAGTTGATACTTAATCATTTGTGCCTTTTGTGGAATGTCTCATTTCTTTTAGAATGACTTTGTTATGTGAGCTTGTTTTTGAGGAATGCTTTGAATTCAACTTTGATGTCTCTCTTATGTGTCCATGAATGAATGTTTGATTTAATAATCATGTTGATGTTGCTGCCCACACTTTATATCATGCCCTAATCTCATGTCTTTTCCTGAAAAAATATGTCTTACATGCTTGTTTGGTGTGACAATTGAGTTATTTGTGAATGTGGTGTATGTCTTGTCTCTTTGTGTTTCTTCTTTGACCATTGACATGTATTGAATATGATATGATGTAGATGCTTCCCCATTTTGTTTATCATCTCATTTAACCTCTCTTCACTTTTTGTGTGATTGATATTGCTTCTTTTAAGATGTTTAAGTCATTTGAATGTGTGAAAGTGTTTTGTTTTGCCATAATGTTTTGATTTCCAATCTTTTGACTTGGTTTGGCATGTGTTTGCTTCCTTGATGTCTTGACGTGATATTAGGTATTCATCTTACATGATTGAAATATGAGTTTGACTTGATTCATTTTGCTCTGAACTACCTTGTTTGTCCATCCTGTTTCTTCTCTTTCATCTCTTGTGACTTGTTTAAGTCTTACTTTTGTTTTCATTTATGATTGATTAGTAATGTGTTTACTTGTGCTTGTTCACATGATACCTTAGGATTCCTAGTCCCTTTGTTAAAGATGGGAGTAGGAGAGACATTGGGCTTTCAATCCTTTGCATGATAACAATTAGGATATTCCCTCTTTGACTTCAACTCTAGGTCCATCATATGTATGATAACATTAGGTAGACTTCCTTTTCATCCTAACCTTATGACCACTTTGTATGATAACAGTTAGGGTTCAGTTTCCCATTAGTGTTTTTGTGTCATCTCTTCTCATCTCAAACTTCTTTAAGACACCTAATAAAGAACGAAAAACGTTGTACGCTACGAGCCTTAAGTACATGGGAAATGATGAGTGAGGGGTTTCTCCTTACTCCTTTAGAGTGTTTAGTGTATGCCCTTTGGGCGATATGCGACGAATTCACTCTTATGTCAAAGTTTTTAGTGCAACGTGAGTCTCAAACTAACTTAATCCACTTCACAAAACTAAAAAACCAAATTCAAACCTTTTCATCCTTCGGGATTGATCTTCAAATCATTTTCAGAAAAGAGTACGTTGTTTTTCCACTGTACCGCAAACAGGCATCCACCCTAACTGCTGGAATGGAAACTTAACGTCACTCATAAAAAACAATTAACCAATCGGTGGTCTAGTTCCCTGAACTATGTTTGCTTTGATTTCTCATACCATATGAGGATACGTAGGCACAAGACGACGATGTCTCAGTGAGCAACCTCCCCCCATCATCCTTAGTTTCCTGAACTACATTGACTCTGACTTTCCTATTGCACGAGGGAATACGTTGGCATAGGACGACGATGTCGTATCGAGTCTTTTCTTTCCTTTCCACCCCAGTTTAGCAGTAGCTTTTAGATAGCTTTCACCCATAGATTATACAACAAGCATGGATCCTATTGAGTACAACAGACGTGAGGGGTGCTAATACCTTCCCCTTGCGTAACCGACTCCCGAGCCCTAGATTTGGTTGCGATGACCTCGTCTTTTCCTTTCTTTTAGGTTTCTTCGATCGTTTACTTTCCCTCTCTTTGGGATAAATAACGTTCGGTGATGACTCTTATGTTTGTTTCCGCTGGCCCTTTTCGTAGTTATGACAATGGCTTGAAAATCACTTGAGATATGGCCTACAAAATCACTTTGAGATATCGCCTAGAATCACCTTGAAGTTCCATCATGTTTGTAATGGTAACTTTTCAAATTTTCTCCAATACCAATTGAGAGTTTTCATGGCATTTTGACATTAAATCATATAGCAAGTATTATACACCATTTTCTTAAAGTGGATAAGGGATGAAACCTTTATAACTATGCCAACCATGTCTCTTGAGTAATGAAGTATCTTGAGTAAGCCTTTAAACCACTTGCATTCAAGTCCTTCCCATCTTGTGAATGAGGGAACCATCTTCTCTTACTTCCACCTAAACTCCAACTACTTATTGCTTGATATAAGAAAAATGAGAGGGTAGGATAAATTTGAGGTATGTCAATTATGACATAAGAAAAGAAGTGTGTGTGGTTTGTAGTTAGGTGATGACGGACACGTAAAGGTTGGTGGGTGAGTAACGTGAGGTCATCATGTTGTTTTATAGTGAGGAAGTATATCCCTTTTGTTGGTAGTGTCATGATATCACGTATATGGTGAACCAAAAATGGCTTGTGAGGTCCTTTTTATGTGCAATGCTTACTAACTAGGTTAGTCAAATGAAACTCAAAGTTAAAAGAAAATTTTGAAACTTAGTTGTTAAGTGTTACTTAAAAAAGAAAAAGACAAAATACTAAATATTAATTTAAAATGAAATGATAAATAAATTAAAAATAAAATAAACTATTTAAATAAACCTAACATAAAAAATCTGATTATATTAAAAGATTATTAATTAAAAATTAAAAAGAAAATCAGTTAAAAAATGAATAATTAGAAGGTATCAAAGTGCTCAAAAAAATAAAATGAATGCACCAAAATGATCAACGCAAAATAAAAGACTCGAAAAAATACAGCATTTTGTCATACTTTGAAATAAATATTTCCTAGTTAAATGACTCAGACGGATCAAAATACGACCGAAAAGCAGTCAAAAAATTAAAACGAGCACGCCAGGTTAAACTACGCGAAACGTAGATTAAAATGAATGGCGTCTGCAAGCTCGATGAACTTTTCGTCCACTGATTTTACGCACAATTGACTTTTAGTTTGACTGATTCGCCTGTAAATTCGAAAGTTTATTCTTGCTGATAATTTGGGTATTATGAAGATGAAATGCATGCCATGCTATCCAGATGATATACATGCTATGATAATGCATCGATTCAAAAGTTCAAGGTCAAAATTAGGGTGCGACACCCTAATGTACTGTTGCACCCCAAAATTTGACCAACCAATTCTTGTATTTGGCTTATGTTTCGACTCATTTTGCATTTTGCATCTGCCTACCGCATACATTGCATTTTTAGTTAGATTGACTTTATCGGGATTACAGCCTTTTCCTGGCGTTTCAGGCAGTTCAAACCAGTTCGAATAAGCAAGTTTTGTTGTGGAATTTGTGCTCGTCCCGGTGTTTTCAGCTCTTGCTGTTGTTTTTGAGGACATTTTGGCGCCCGGTGGTTACCGTTTATTTCGCTATATTCTCGCATTCTTTTTAATCGATTTAATTGGCTTTTATTGCATTTTCTAGTTTTTCCCTTAATTTCTAGAATTTAAAATAGATTTTAAATGGTTTCCGTAGGTCAATTGTTTTTCTAGAATATTAGAAAATAAATTTTAATAGATTTTAAATAGGTTAATTGTTTTTTAGGATATTAATAGTTTTTCTATTTTTAATAGTTTTATTTTCTAGATTTTAATTTCTTTTCTAGATATTATTTGCTTTGGTTTAGAAATTAATAGAAATTTTCTAGATTGTAAATTCTTTTAGATTTAATTTGTTTAGAAATTAATTGATAGTTAATTCTTTTCTTAGATGTTAATTGTTTCATTTTAGAAATTAATAGGTTATTTTCTAGATTTTAAATCTCTTTTTAGATTTAATTTGGTTTAGAATTTAATAGATATTAATTGAATTCTTTTTTGATCTTATTTTCTTTTTAGACTAGTCTGATTTGTTTTAAAATTTAATAGATTTTTTAGAATTAATTAGATGTTAATTAGGGTTTTAATTCATTTTAATTGGATTAATTAGCTTTAATTAGGGCCAGAGCTTTATTAATTTTCGTTTAGGTTAATGGAGTATTAATCATCATTTCTAATCATCATTAGTGCATTAAGTGGAACCATTTAATTTTTATCAGGTTTTAGTCATCATTTAATTGCAATCATAGTATTCATTTTCGTTGGCCAAGTGCATTTTGGGGGCCTAGCTTGCAGTGCCACATGTCCCTTTATAAAGCCTCACACGCTTTTCACTCACCGGGGGGCGGGGGGGGGGGGGGGGGGGGGACCTCACATTTCCACTTCACCACATCATGCCACCTCATTCACCAGACCCCACGCGTCCCTCTCTCTCTCCCATGCAGCTACACGCATCCACCTCCATCCCACAACACGCCACGTGTTCTCCCACTCACTACCTCGTCGCCGGCCATGCAAACAGCCGGAGGCGTCCGCCGGAAAAATCAAAGTAACCCAAAACCAAACCATAACCGTCGCCGGGAACTCAACTACTCACCGGAGAACTCAACCTTCCACCGGAATCATCATCATGCACCTTCAGATTCATCAGATGTTCATCATCTCCAAACGATGTTCATCATCTCCTTGAATATTTTTCCGGAATTCTCACCAACTTGCACTGTTCTTCATCTTCATTAACATTCATCAAGATCCTTCAAGATCTTCATCGACAGAAACTTCCAACAATCTTCACGCTTTCCAGATTTGCCTCAGTCTTCAACCACCTTCACAGTTTCCCACCGAAACTTCATCAATCTTCATCGTTTACACCATTTTCTTCACCATCTTCGTGTGATCTTCATCAAAGATCTATCCAGAAACCGATCAAAACCTTCGCTTGACCTTCAACAACAAACTCCTACATCCAACCGTTCATCAAGTTTTCCTCAAGAGCTCTGTTCGTTTCTTCACTAGAGACTGTATTCAAACAATCATCAACCTTCATAGATCTTCAACGAGTGTTCACGATCTTCGTCCAGATCTTCCACCTTCGTGTCAACCGTTCATCTTCGATCGCGAACAAACAACGATGAAGCTTCACAGATCTCCAAAATCCAAAACGCCATGAATTTTCATCAACATCCATGAACTAGTCTTCGTGAGAGATTGAACGGAAAGGTTGAGGAATGAACGACGAAGGCTGAGTGAGAAAGGAAGAGAGGAACTAGGGTTTCAGACTGAGGATTGGGAGAAGGAAGGTGGAAGGTTCGTGGATTGGGATGTTAGGCCCCAAGCCCAACGAGTTGCTGGATCCATCCCCCCGTTTTTCCTTTCACACCCCACTTTGCTGTTGGTTTCAATTGTGGACTGAGTATATGGGCCCAACAACGAGTTTTCCTGGACCTTACACCTCCGTTCCATAAGCGCACCCCCTGCTGGATTTGTTTGGTTGACAGTTGGGTTGGGCCCAATGAGTTACTAACGTGCACACTCCCATTATCAAACGCCCCCTGTTTTTTGTTGGTTTTTTTTCCTGGTTGTATTGTGGGTTGGGCCCAGTGGTTTTTTACTGCTTTAGACCCCTGTTTAGTGGTTGTACCCCCTCCCCTTTACTTTAAATTTTGCTTGTATTGGACATGTGTTTGTAATAGATATTAGATTTATTTTTTCTATTTTCCTTTTAGGATTATAGTTTATTTTTTTCTTAGAATATTAGCATATTTTTAATATAGATTTTATATTGTAGAATTTATATTCCTTTTTTCTTTTAGGATATTATAGAATTTTATATAGAATTTTCAGGTTATATTCTATTAGCATTTCCTTTTATTATAGAACTTCACATAAGATTTTATTCTATTTTTTGTATGCCATTTACTTGCATTTCTTTAGAGATTTTATTCTATTAGGAATTTATTTTCATAGTTTAGGAGTAGAATTTTATTTCCATTTTGTTATTGGATTTCTCTCCTCATTTCTCATTTCTTATCTGATTTTACGTTGATTTTATTTTTGGCTGGCCGTGTGACATGATTCAATTGGAGAATGATTTTCAGTATCATTTCTCTATCTTGTCTTTGACACGGATATCAATAAGCTACCTCTTAGAGTTCGATTTCTTGTATAAGTCGAACCATGACGGTCTAAGCATTACATGGTTCTAATTCGAACGTCAATATCAAGGATCCAGAGAGGAGAAGATTGGAATGGATCTTGCGCACATGTCAAGAGCCAACGGAGCCGCTTTGTTCGATAACATCTTTCTGATTCAAGTCTTCGTGCAACCGTCGAGTGTTGTGAGCTAGTGTTAGATACATGGGAAATGACAATCGAGCGGTCTCCCCTCGATCGTTTAAAGTGTTTAGTATATGTCCTTTGGGTGATATACGACGCACTCGCTCCTACGTCTTAGGTTCTTGCGTGTGTGTCCCGAGTTCCTTCCCGTTTAGGTGTTAAGCCTGCTTCCTCTTTGTTCCTGCCCCCGCGCGATCGAAACCCTTTTCTCTCGCGTTCAGGCGATTGAGACCCCTTCTCTTGCCCCTGTGCAATCGAGACTCGTTTCCCCGTAGAGTCGAACTACGTTTGCTCTGATCTCTCGTACCAGGCGAGAGTACGTAGGCATAGGATTGCGATGATCCTAGCGAGCACCCTTTTTCACTTTGCTGTAGTTGGCTGAACTACAGCTGCTCTAATTTCTCGTACCAGACGAGAATATGTAGGCATAGGATGCGATATCCTAGCGAGTACACTAACAACTAACTTCTTTGTTCTCTCGCTGCCGTGCGATCGAGACTTTCCCGCTGACGACTAATTGTTCCCTTTCTCTTGCCCTAGTGCAATTGAGACCAGACCATAGTTCTAGCTCCCGTAGGTTCTCATACCTTTGAACCCCGACATACTACGTCCGTTCTACCGCAAACAGGTAACGCCTAAGTCTCCGATGAGCGAGCAACATACACCTAACTGCTAGAATGTGTACGCTAGTATCGTCAATCCCTTCTCTCACCCTTGTATGATCGAGAACACCCCGGTTAGCCGTAGTTATCCCGAACTATGTTTTCTCTGATCTTTCACGCCGTGTGAAATTACGTAGGCACGAGATGCAATATCTCGGCGAGCAACCTTCCCCCCGTAATCTGTAGTTAGGCGAACTACGTAGACTCTGATTTCTCGTTCCAGACGGGAATCGTAGGCATAGAACTGCTGTGTTCTGCCAAGTCATTTTCTTTTCTTTTCAGACCAGAGCTTTAGGTAGATAGTAATCAACCCGTCAGATAAACACAACAAGCGTGGATCCCATCGAGTACGATGGACGTGAGGGGTGCTAATACCTTCCCCTTGCGTAACCGACTCCCGAATCCAGACATTGGTTGCGATGACCTTGTCTTGTACCTTTTCGTCAGGTTTTTCTGATTGTTTCCTTTCCCTTTCTGTGGGATAAATAACGAAAGGTGGTGACTCTTCTGTTTTGCCGGCACCTTATTTTCGCGGTAGCGACATGTACCACTAGTCTTCCTAAACACTCAATCTTTAGAGATGAGGGTCCGTAACATTGGATAAAGAATAAGATTGAAGATGATTAACATTGCCAAAGAATCTCTCTCTCTCTCTCTCTCTCTCTCTCTCACACACACACACACACACACACACACACACACACACACACACACTTTAATTCACAAGATAAAAATAAGGAATTAAATGGTGGTGAATTAAGAACAGACATAAAGGTTCTCTCAAGTTTTTGGATAAATGTGTATTGGATCTTGAAGGCTACCATGAACTTGATCAAAATTGAATCATTACTAGATTGATTAACTCTGTTTCTATGGTTTTCTCTCAACAACAAAATTACACACAATGCAACAAAAAGGAAATGTAACTTGACATAAGTTACACTTAAGAAGTTGTTCATCAAACAAGAGAAAGATTCAATGGTGCTAGGAATAGACATACTAGATAAGGAAAGAAAAATTGACAATTTTGTCTAAGAGTTTGATCAAATCTTTCATCATGAAAAGATTTAGAATGAGAGACTCACTTATATCATGTTGTATTTGGATCAAAGAAACAAAAATTTAAATCTGAGGTGGAAATTTGGATTTTTTAACCTATGATTTGAATCAAGTGCAAGCCATGATTCGAGTCATATTGTGTTGTGATTTGAGTCACTTGTAATGTATGATTCAAATAAATTTTGGCAGAGCCAAAATCTTGCTTTCAAGAGTTATGTTTCGAGTTAAGTTCATGTTGTGACTCTAATCAAATCAAACAAAACCAAATTCTAATTTTCATAACTTTGTAGGTTCGAGTCATCCAATTTGCATGATTCGAATCAAACATTTTATCACCTTGATTCAAGTGTCCTAACTTGTAATTCAAGAAACACCTGATGAAATGACAAAAATCAATTTTCTAGGCTCAAAAAGAAAAAAAATGATCAAGGACCAACATTTTAATTTATTGATTAATGAAGGGACTTAAGATACAATGCTAAATAGCCGAAGCAAACATAATAGAATCTAAATGCGCGTAAATTACAAACATGAGAATAATTGAATATCAAACAAATTACAAACACGCAAGTAATAAAATAAAAATATACACATAAATTTACAAAAACATCAAAACTAAAAGAACGATACCATATGATAACGTGACTTCAATTTCACAATGGGTTCATATGGCCATCCTCTGTGGAAGACTTGAGTTAATAATTTCATGCAGACCCTAATGGGTTCACGTGGCCACCCCTTGTGGAGGACTTGGGTTAAATATTTTATACAACTATTGCTCTTATCGATTCACTGCTTCAACCTGAAACCAATAGTTTAAGAAAATGCCTGAAGTGCCTCGTTCAAAACACTGCCCTTGCAGAGGAAAAAGTGTTACTTCAGGTCGCCAGGTTATTAAATACCATAAATATTTTGTTTACAACTTATTCTAGTAAAAACTGAATGAAAAAAACGAAACAAAATTAAAAGAAAAACTTATTACCTTGCTGAAGTAATTCCTCAGATTCCTAACATTTCAATTGTGTGGGACTACTGATTCCTTTAGGTAATGCAACTTATAAGATTCATGGGACAATTTATGTGAAATCCTTAAAGGTGCTTCCTAATTGGGCTATAAATTGACTTTTTGTTGGGTCCATAATTTGCTTTAGAACTAGTCACCTTTTTCCACCGCCCCTCTTTTAACTTTGTGTTATACCTCCTCCCAGCCCTCTACTTTGCGACATATTCCTGAATGTGTGGTATTTTCTGGGCCTCATTGAGCAATTATGCATCGTCTCTTAATCCATCATGGTTACTCTGTTTATTGAAGTTCTCTCTTCGCCACACCAGGATATTAATTTTGACCAGAAGCATCACATCATATATATAAAGCATCTATAAATAAGTTTCCTTAGTTAAAGAATAAGGGGTGGTGTGGTATGACCAGAGAACCTAGTGAAGTTGCTCGGCCATAAGCCTTTGGCCTCGTCCTATTTTTTCTTCATTCCTAATAACAAAAGTTTATTGGCAGCCTGGGCCTGCCCATTTGCTTGGGGATGTTAACCTAAAATGAAATTTGGTCTAGATTCCTATATGTGAGCGAAATTTCATTACCATCGACATATGAATTTGGGTAGGCCAAAATTACATATGATGTTCCTCCTATGAAAATGCTAAACCCTTTCTACTGTTATTTTTACCACCGCTTCAGCTTAAGCCCATTTGGCCTGTTAACCAACCCCTAAAAGATTTCTAGCCAGAGCCCTTCCTTCGACGTGACTCCCATAGATACCTCCATGTACTTCCACCATAACCAAGCTTTTCATCTTCTATGATACACCTCATCGTTGGAGTCGATCTTTCCATCTTATAAAGTTTCCCCGCTACGACTATGTATCGAGCAAGCAACCTCCTGACCTTTTGAGCTTTATCTTTTTCTTCCGATTGATGGTCTTTAGTTAAATATACAATTATGGGATACACCTAATTTATTCCATGCTCAATCATGATTACTTCTTTAGCTTTTGTGCTTGAAAAATTGAGGGTTTCCTAAATTATTGTCTTGTTCATTTCTGGTTTCAATGTACAGGCGAGTTTTGCTAACAAATTGGCCCATATATTTTTTCCTGAGGCGTGTGCATTATTTCAAATGTTTTGAAGCATTTCATCATCTTCTGGATTAACTATAGGTATTTGACCAAGCCTAGCTCCTTGGCCTGATAATCCCATCGCACCTGGTTGGTGATTAGTTATGAGTCTCTTGTAACTCTAAGACGTGTAGCTCCAATCTTTCACGTCAACCTTATCACATCGGAGAAGGCTTCGTATTCCACTTGGTTATTGGTATCCTAGAATCTAAAACACAAAGATTTCTCCATAAATACCTCTTATGTTATTTCTAAAATGACACTGACCCACTCCTTTTACATTTGAAGACCCATGTACTGACAAAAACCACATGCAAGGAGACTTTGCCTCGACAGGAGTGTTGAACTCAACCAAGAAATCTGTTAGAATTTGAAATTTTATACTACCCCTTGGTACGTAAGATATATCATACTCAGATAGTACGACCGCACATAATACCATTCTTCCTGCTAAGTTTGTCTTCTTTAGAATTTGCTTAACTGGGTAATTCGTCCTTACCATGATCGAGTGACCATGGAAATATGTCCTTAATTTCCTGGTCGTGATCACTACTATTAAAGCCAACCACTCTATCTTCTGGCAGTGCACTTCATCTCCTTTCAATACTTTGCTCAAAAAGTAAACTGATCTTTCACCTACCTCGCAGTCTTGTACTAACACCAAGCTCAGTTCTTTGTTCGATACTGACAAGTAAAGTATCATTGGAGCTTCTTCATTTGGTCATGTAAGGATAGGCGTGTTAGAACAAGATTTGGTTCTACATCTATACCTTTGAGTTTTGATGATAATAAGGTAGTATTTGTGTGAGAACAATTTTGGTACCCTAATGGTTTGTTATTGTGTATCTTTAAAAACCATTTTTAATTATGAGAATATGACGTGCAACATCATAAGTTTCTGAACTTTGTGTTCAAAAATGCGCTTCTGCACTGATTTACTTCTAAGAAGCTTATGAGGAGACACCATGTTGTTGTTGCAATGTTCTCTTGGTTTCTGCTTCTGGATGTGACTCTGATCATCAAACTTCTGAAGAATGGCAATCTTCCAAAGTTTCTAGCTGAAGATTCTGAAGTTTCTGAAGATCTCAAGTCAGACGCTGATGTTATCAAGGTTCTAATTGATGATTCTCAATATTCTGATTTCAAGCTACGAGGTTCTTTTATTCATGTTTCATCAACTTTTCATCAGAAGCTAATGAATTTGAACATAAGGATAAATGATACATGATCAAAATAGTACACAGTACAAAATAAAATTGTTCCTTAACTACTTGATTTTGTGGGCGAAAAGATTGTACTATTTTTCACACCTGTCACTATTTTGTTAGTGGACAACTACATTTTTGTATTCCTGATTTTCCCTCCAACAGTTCTCTTTTCCATTCTATATATAGAGGACTTGGAGACTTGAAGAAAGTTTCCGAATTTACAAGACTGTTTCTACGTGAAAAGCTTCCAACTTTGTGCAAACTTTTCTTTAAGAATTTTTCTGTATTTCATTTGTGTAAAATGTGTGTGTAGAAGTAACTTGTAAATGCACAATCTTTATTCAAACTATTTTTTTATACTTCCTTGAGGGACCAGTTAGATCAGTATGCTTGAGAAGACATTGACTGTTTGTCTTTATGGTTCATTAGTCACCTGTTGTTGCTAGTACATTTGTAATCAGTTGATTATAGTGGATTAAGTCCTTGTGTATAAGGAGAAATCACCTTGGCGGGTGGATTGGATTAAATTTGAGTTTCAAGCGAACTAGGATAAAAATCCTTGTGTCTCTCTCATTGTTCAATCTTTTGATTATTTGTTTTTGAGTTGGTAAAAAGCTTTTGTTTTAAAACCCAATTCAAACCCCCTTTTTCTTGTATTTTTTGCACCTTCAGTTGGCATCAGAGCTTCTATTCTGATTGTGATAAAAGGCTTTATCAACACTTCACTATGTTCAGTACCAATCCAGTTTGTGTGAGAAACAATGGCTGCTCTAGCTGCTGCTAACAATGAGAAAGATCACTACAGTGCCAAACCACCAGTCTTTGATGGTGATAAGTTTGACTACTAGAAAGATAGAATCAAAAGCTTCTTTCTTGGTTTTGATATAGATCTTTGGGATCTCGTAGTTGATGACCACACTCACCCAATTGATACTGTAGGTAACAAAGTAGCAAGAAATGCTATGACTGATAAACAAAAGAAGGACTATAAGAGTCATCATAAGGCAAGAACTATATTGCTTAATCTTATATCTATATTGAGTATGAGAAGATAACAAACAAAGATACTACCAAGTCCATCTTTGATTCCATAAGGCTGACTCATGAAGGGAAAGCTCAAGTAAAGGAGACAAAGGCTTTAGCCCTAATCCAAAAATATGAGGCATTCAGAATGGAGGATGATGAAACAATTGAGACTATGTTCTCAAGGTTTCAAATGCTGGTCACAGGACTTAAGGTTCTGGACAAAGGTTATTCAACTGCTTACCATGTCAAGAAGATCATCAGAAGTCTCCCCAAGAAATAGAGACCTATGATAACTTCCTTGAAGCTATCTAAAGATCTGAATAGTATCATTCTTGAAGAACTTTTTAGTTATTTAAGGAGTCATGAGATAGAGCTCGAGGGAGATGAACCTCAGAAGCGAGGTAAATATGTTGCCTTGAAGTCCAAACCTAAAAAGGAAAGGGCTTATCAAGTTGAGGAAGAATAAGAAGATTCTGATGAAGACTCAGAAGATGATGATGATGAGTTGTCACTGATTTCCAAAAGAGTCAATAGACTCTAGAAAAATAGGCACAATGGTCAAGGGAAGTTCAGAGGAGCAAGTAAGACAACTGGTCATTCTAATTTCGTCGTCTGGACAAGAGATGTAGGGTTCTAAAAAAGAGGTCATTTGCTATGAGAGCAATGAGCATGATCACTACAAGAATGAATGTCCTAAGCTCAAGAAGGACAAGAGGTCTAAGAAGAAATTCTCCAAAGTCAAGAAGGGGTTCATGGCTACATGGGACAACTCAGATTCAGAAGAAGAAAATTCTGAAGAGGAATAGCCCAATGTTGCTTTGATGGAAACTACAGCTAATGCTGAAGTCTCTGGAGAACAAAAAAATAGGGTGCTGCCAGAATCAGAATCAGAATCTGACTCCGATTCTAAATAGGTATTCTAAGTAAATACAAGGACCTTAAACACGTTTGGGTAGTTGCTTCTAAAGCTTGTGATGAGCTTGAATAGAATATTTATTTGTTAAATGAAAAAATTCTTTAGAAAGTACTAACTCAGCTTTGAAAGTCAAAATTTCAAAATTAGAGGAAGAAATAGTCTCAAAAGCTTCTGGTACTGATTGTGTCATCAGATATGACTGGGCTTTCTATTATTTTCTAGCTAAAAGCATAAATAGAAGCAAAATGGATTCCGTGATCTATGGAGTTAGTAAAAATGGCAAGAAAGGTTTAGGTTGTATAGAAACTTCAAAACCTTACGAAAGTCAAAAGGTAAAACCAAAACCTCTCTATGAGCATTTCGTGCCTGTTGGCCCTGAGCTTGATTATTCCGAGCTTGCATAGAAACCTTTAAAGATACAAAAATTTATTCTAAAACCCAAGTATCATGCATAAATTCCACTTGACTATCCTACTGCACAAGAACCCAAGGTTGTGAGAAAATCTGGGAAAACTAACAAAAACAGACCCAGAAAGTGGGTACCTAATGATAAAATTATTTATGTTGCAGACATCCTTAGCAGCTTAATTGAAACACCAGTCATGGTACCTGGACAGTGGTTGCTCATGACACATGACGGGAAGAAGGCATATGTTCCATGGTTTAAAACTTAAGCCTGGAGGCTTCATCAATTTTGGAGGAAACCAGAAGGGAGAGATCATTGGCTCTGGAACTATTGGTAATGATAAACTTCCTTCTATTACTAATGTTCTTCTGGTTGATGGTTTGATGCATAACTTATTGTTTATTAATCAACTTAGTGATAATGGTTATGATATCATTTTCAATCAAGAGTCTTGTAAGGTTGTTAGTCAGAAAGATGGATCAATACTTTTTAACGAAAAGAGGAAAAACAACATTCATAATATTAGACTTTCTGATCTTAAGGACCAGAAGGTAACTTGTTTAATGTCTATTAATGAGGAGAAATGGGTATGGCATAGATGTTTGGTCCATGTTATCATGAGGAGGATTTCTTAGCTAAATAAGCTTGGATTATTCAGAGGCTTACCCAACCCGAAGTTCGCTTCAGATGCTTTTTGTGAAGCATGTCAGAAAGGAAAGTTTTTCAAAACTTCTTTCAAAGATAAAAATGTTGTTTCCGTCTTCATACCGTTAGAGCTTCTGCATATTGATTTGTTTGGTCCAGTGAAAACTGCATCCATCAGTGATAAGAAGTATGGGTTGGTCATTGTTGATGACTATAGTCGTTGGACATGGGTAAAGTTCTTGAAACACAAGGATGAGTCACATTCTGTGTTCTCTACCTTCTCTGCTCACAAGTGCAAACATAAAAGAATTGCAAAATAGTTAGAGTCAGAAGCGATCATGGTGGTGAATTTGAGAACAAATACTTTGAGAATCTTTTTTATTCTTATGGAATTTACCATGATTTCTCCTGTCCTAGAACTCCATAACAGAATGGGGTTATAGAAAGGAAGAGTAAGACTTTGCAAGAGATGGCTCGCACAATGATACAAGAAACTGACATGGCTAAGCATTTCTGGGAAGAGGCAGTAAACACATCATGTTATATTTGAAGCTATCAGGATTATACCTGAGCGTATTGCACGCTCGGCGGTACAATAGAGTCACCATCAAACTGTATTTATTCCAAAAGGAAAGGGAAAATATCTATAAAACCCAAGGGGAAGAGAAACGGGTAAGGGAGTCAGTTATGCGAGAGGAAGGTATTAGCACCCCACACATCTGTCGTACTCAACGAGAACTATTTTGCTTTCTTCTAGGCTCGGATGGGTGATTTATCTAAAGGTTACTTGCTAAAGAGGGAAGGAAAAGGGACAAAGAGAGTACTCGTGGAGGATGGGGGCCTCGTGTCTACGTATCCTCATAGTGCAATGAAGAATTCAGAGCTTCGTAGTTCATTGAACCAAGGAAGAAAGGAAGAAGGTTGTGGAAGAAGGGTGCTCGCAATCTTGTGCCTACGTATCCTTATAGTGCAATGAGGAAATCAGAGCTCCGTAGTTCATGGAACCAAGGTAGAGAATGAGAGAAATGGTGTCAAAACAAAGAGCAAGGAAGAAAATAAATGGTCAAAACCAAGAGAGAGGAATAAGAGGTAGGAGTAAAAAAAGAAAGGGGGCAAGGAGTAGAGGCAAGAGTGTTTAACTGAAAATCAGGGGTTAGTCCAAGGAAAATGACAAGTGTCTCTACTGAGGAACAAAAGACTTGACCCTTTTTAAGGAAAAGAAAAGTATTTGGTCTCTTAACTAGCGTGCATCGGTTAACCAAAGAAAGGGTATTGAACTAAGAGAAGGTTACTAACCAAAAGGGACTCGGTATGTTAACTGATAAGCTGTGGCTAACCGAATCAAAGAGGAAGTTGGTCTTTTAACTGACAGGTAGTGGTTAACCAAAGGAACGAGGAAAAGACTCCACTAGGGATAGGAAAATTGGTATTTTAACTGGAAGGCAGTGAATAACCAAAGAAATGAATGTTTGAACCAAAAAGAGGTGTTTGACCCATTGGGATTCGGTCTTTTAACTGACGGACAATGGTTAATCGAAAAAAAGGGAGTTGAACCAAGGAAAGGTGTTAACCCAAAAAAGAGACTCGGTATGTTAACAGACAGCCTATGGTTAACCAAAAAAAAGAAAATTAGAGTATCTTTTAACCGACATGCAGTGGTTAACCAACGAAAAGAGGTTGGAACCAAGAGAAGATTTCATACTCCAGTGGGGATTCAGTATCTTAATAGACAGACTGTGGTTAACCAAAAGAAAGAAAATATTGCGACTTTACCGAGGGAGGAAGATTGGTTTGTGTTTTAACCGACGGACGGTGATTAACCAAGGGAAATGGTAGTTTAACCAAAAGGTGATTAACACAACAAGAAAGAGAGGGAGATTGGTTTTAACAGACAGATTTTGATTAAACAAAAGAATAGGTAATTTAACCAAATGGTGATTAACCCAAAAAGTAAGAGAGATATTCGGGGCGGGAATGAGTGACTAAGAATCGACTCAAGAGACACTATGGTCTAGGGATAGAGATGACTATTCTAGGCACAGGGTCATTCGTCCCCTACCAAAAAAAGTACGAATGAGGGTAGGAATTCTCTATTCTCATTCCTTCTCTAGCACCCAAACTGTAATGCAAAAATTGAAATGAACAGAGTAACAATGCAATTTGTACAGTGCCCCAGTGTGTTGTGCAGACATCCAGCTCGAGACAGGATCAAGAAAGAAAGGCTTCTAAGGAGATCCTAAAGAAGAAAGTGAGGCAATTAATCAATCAAAATGAGTTTCGATCAATCAATCAAAGGGAAGAAAATGCCAATAATCTCTCGAGCGGATTAAGAGATTATCAAAGTAAGTATGGGGAATAAGATTGAACAAGATTAAATTTGCTCAAGGAAAAACAAATCTAATGCATCAAGTTGAATTGCAAAGTATTAACAAGATAAGCTAGCATGTATTACTAAGCAATTTCATGTTAATATACAAACAAAAATGTGAAAAAAAGTGCTTCAAACATGTGATATAATTGAAAATAATCAAGGAAAATCATGAAATTAATCAAGTGAATATTATTGCAACTAGGTACTAACCTAAAACAATGGCATTGACATGAATATAGGTAATCCTGAGAAGTTATACAAGAAAGTTATGCAAAATAGTCTTAAAACAACAAGTTTTTGGCAAAAAAAGTCAGGTGCAATTGATTAACAAAATGTTGTTAATCGATTACACCATGCAAAAAGTGGATTCTGAGGCGCATGCAAAGGTGTAATCGATTACACCATATGTGTTAACCGATTACACGTGCAAAAATAGCAGAAACAGATTTTTGAAAATCGCTTTTCGGAATCACTTATCGCATGTAATCGCAGTGTAACATAACATGAAAGTAGATGCAAAGTTCATGTTAATTCAGAGCAATCAAGAGCTAATAAAACCAATCATACAAAGCAATTATTCATGTAGCAAAAACGTCAATTAAGCACTACATTGCAAAAATGCGAAACTGATCAAAAGCGATAAGTTAAGTAGAATTCACCAACCTACAAGACTGAGATTTGTCTTGGTAACTTTTGTGATCAAAATGGGATGAAGAAGACCTTAGAAAACCAAAATATATAGAAATATCTAGCAATCCATAGCGAGAAAACCGAAGATAATGCGATAATTTCTTCGGATCCGAATTTGCACTAAAATGTTTTAATTAATCAACTTTCAAAGCTTAAATTGAAGTTGTTGTGGTGAGAATCGTGATACCAAGCTATTGATTAACTTGAATCTTAATTCATTAAATTCACAATCAGACTTTAATTTATCGAAAGGAAAGGTTAAATAAAGAAAGACCTTTTGCGTGATGTAACAACAACGCTAAGAGATTCGGGGATGGGGTGGTTGGTTATGCTTAGGGTAGGTATTTCACATCCTAAACATCTGTAGTACTCTACAAGAACCTTTTGTATGTTTGTATGTTATACTTAATAAACGTTTGCTATGGCTTGGGATTTGGGTACAAGGTAAAGGTGAAGACCTAAGGATAGTTTCTAAGTTTGCTCGCAAAGATATCGCATCTTCTGCCTACGTATCCTAGCTAGGATAGAATCAGAGCACCCGTAGTTCACCTTACAAGGGATAGATGAACACTTGATTATGATCAAGGTTCAAAGGGGAACAAATATAACAATGCTTGTATAGATTTTAACAAAACTCTCTAATC
Organism: Lathyrus sativus; assembly: GCA_963859935.3. Taxonomy (NCBI): domain Eukaryota; kingdom Viridiplantae; phylum Streptophyta; class Magnoliopsida; order Fabales; family Fabaceae; genus Lathyrus; species Lathyrus sativus. The sequence goes on along the minus strand of OZ012738.1, from coordinate 277,810,024 downwards.
TAAGTTGTACACTCAAAGGGATTTGACTTTGACAAAAGCCAAGAGGGGAGTAAGTAATCATGACAATGGTTCTTACATAGAGTTAACAAACTCTATCTTAAAGTTCTAATTGAAGGATACTCCTAACAAGGGGTAGGTCTTTTAGACTTAAATCAAAATTATAATGGATATGGGTTCTAACTTAACTAAGTTAGGGTTCAAGGTGACTTAACAAAGTCAGAAGGAGAGCAATGAGCTATCTATGACTGTAAAGTCAACAGATAGACTTTCCTTTGGAATGGGACTAGGTGAGGCGACTGGATGAGAACTAACAAGTTTCATCACTTGGGGAATAACTTAAAAAAGTTAAAAATCACACATAAGCATTCATTTAAACATGATGGAGATATATAAAAGAGCATGGTAACAACCAAGAAAAGATATGCAAGCATGTGACAACATCAAGCAAAGAACAAGGTTACAATCAAATCAAATGGTTATAACCATTAACAAACAAAGATATTACAATATCCAAAAGGGGATGATGAGAGAGGTTCTTATAAGACCAAACATATAAGGCAAGATTAACTTTAAACATCTTAACAAATATGAAGAGCAATGAGGTAACAACCATCAAGGCAAACAAAAGAACATGTGATTTAAGCAAGTTTAAAGCAAGTAAGTTACAACTTGAGGCAAGCATATTATAGGGATCAAAGAATGTCAAATGTAACAACATAAGACCAACTAACATGCATTGATGACAATAAAAAAAAATATAAGAAATGTTACAACCATTCAAGTATAAGTTCATGGTTTCATGGGAAAAGCAAACAAATTTTATGGCAACAACCAAGACAAAGCAAACCCTAGCATGTTATGGTTCTAACAAGACACATAAACAAGTATAGAGAGGCATAATGAACACTTTCAAGAGGTTACAACATCAAGAAGATGGTATGGTTTACAAACAAAGTTCAAAGTGTGGTTTTCATATAGATGCACTTACAAAAGCAAATATTGAACATGGTAAGACATTTGGATCAAGAAAATTTGATTACCCAAGCATGTTATCAAATACATATGAATCATACACAATCAATCTTACAAGATAGATCAAGTTATAAGTTGAGAAAAGTTTCAAAACATTAAGGTGAAAACCCTAAAAACACATGATTTTCAAATGGGTCAAAGTCTTTCTAGGATGTCAATCCTTGAATTATTTACCCACTATTTGAAACTAGACATTATGAAGAACAATTTTAAAAAAGAATGGTGCAAAAATGTTGAAAAATGAACAAGTTATGATGAAATTAAATTTGTGAAGAAAACATGAGAAAAAGTGGTAAAAATATTGGAAATGTCCTTCCAAGGGTTGAACCCACGCCCTATGGCTCACATGTTTAAAACATTACCAAACCAAATAGGATGCGCGTGTGATATTAGGATGGAAGAGAAACAAGATATTTCTAAAGTCATAAAAATGATGAAAATACACAAAAGAGTCATCCCTGGCAGGATCGAACTCGTGTGGGCAATGCAAAGAGAGGATAACACACGTAGGTTTTAACCACTGGGATGGTGATACATCCAATGTATCAAACCACCCCATAAAATGATAAGCCTTAAATCAAATGAATTTTGGGAAAAACCTGACCCAAGCCCAAGCCAAAACTCAAAAACATGAACAACCAAACTCTTCCAATTCTTAATGGATTTCAATGAAATTTTAGTCAAACTTGAGTGAAATTGAACAAGGAATACAATGGTATCCTGGGTTTTTTTTCTTCTGAAAGTGTGTATATTTTAAAATTCGATAGTAATTGCAAAAATGAGGCAAAGATGCATTTTCAAAACCATAGATCAGTTTAAGCATGCTATAACCAGAATAAAAGTTCAAACACATTCTAAATATCATATACAAAGTGTTCACAAACACATATAACTCATATCCAATCCAGAACATCAAATGGCATATGGAATGAAATTCATGACATGTTGGCAAACAAGGAAGTTCATGACAGTGGATAATAGGCAATGACTCAGCACTCAAACATGATCGACATAACTTAAATAGCATACAAATGAGGTCGTTGATCACTCCAACAACTGGTTCGAACAGAATACAAACTTTGTACATGAAATTGGAAGACCTTAAACCATCTTAATAGGCACAAAAAAAAACAGTTCACAAACACATACATTCTACATTATACATTGTTCACACATGCTTAAAATGACCTATAAATGATCTTAGGCACAAACCACAACATTCACCCTAGGAAGAATCAAAACATGGCACATGGAACAGAGTTATAATCACACTAGCAATCTCTAATCTCATGACAGTTTACAAACTTAAAGGAACATCTACCAACAAAGTACACACATGACTTATAAGAGATTCTAAGCATGTTCAAGCTAATGTACATTAAACATAAACATGGTGCCTAATAAGTGTGGTTAGCAAAGGTAACTTACCTCTTGAAGACCTCCTAGCAAGCTCTTTATGCAAAGCTTCTTGTTGAGTATAAATGAGTTGAGCAGCCTCTCTAAATCCCCAATGTAGTGTCTACAAAGTTCAAGCTCATTTCCAAGCAGCTCCTTGTGCAAATAGGTTGACTTAGGCAAGAAGTATCCAATGGATCCTTATGACAGATTTGGGAAATGGTGGTACAGTTGAGTTATGATTATTTGGACAGTAACTACACCTTAATTTGAGGTTTTTTAGGTGTTGGAAGAGATGGAACATGCCTGAACAGAGAGATCTCTTGAATAATGTAGAAACTCAATCTTTTTTGGTTCAAGAGTTGACTTTTGGAAAAAAGATGTTTCTGGTGGAAATGGTGGTTGAGGTAGCTTCAATATAACATTTTTGGAGTGTGTGAAGTGTTTGTGGAGAGTTTTAATGGTTGGAAATGGATTTAAGATGAATTGTGCTCAAGGCAGATTTTATGCTTTTTTGGAGTTTTTCTTGGTTGGCAAGAAAATGGAAAACAGAAAAGAGAGAGTTGTTTTTGTTTGGATTGATAGTTGTTCTAGTGTGTGTTTTATGTGTAGAGAGTGTGTTATTTATAGGAGAAGTGGAGAGTAAGGATTTGGTTGATTTTCAAGTCTCTTGCTAACTAGTTCATTTGAGAACCAACTTGCTAGCAATCATGATTTTCCTTGATTCATGTGATCAAGTACAAAGCTTGATGGCTTTAGGACATGATTCTGAGTTTGAGATAGACCTTGGAGTGTGGAAGGAGATAAGGGAGTGGCTCAAGGAATATTTTGAGGGAAAGTGTTGCTTTATCAAAATGGCATTGATCACTTTATGCCATAAATGGAAGTTTCTCTTGGTTCCAACCTTTAATCTTTATGTAATCCTTGGATTTTTCGTGTAACACCTTGTTTATAATCTATCTTGCAACTAATCAACCTAAACCAACCAGATTGACAGCAAATAAATGGTTTTGTATCATGTCATTACAAGTTGAGATTTTGCATTTCATGCTTTTGAACCTCAACTTCCCTCCTTCAAAACTCTTAGCTCACAAAGGCTATGGAGGAGTTCTTGTACTTTTTGGAAATACCTATTCATTCTCTACATATTTTATGTTTTACACAAATTCAAATTCCAAGTGGAACTATGTCAAAAATCCTCTTGAAGTTGGCTGGAAAATTGACTTAAAAGTGCCAAAAACATGAAATTTCTCCAAGTGTTTTTCCCTCTTGCCTTGACTTTAATCATAACTCAAAATCCATTCATTTTTTGAACATAGGTCACTGTGGCACTTTTGTAGGGCTTCTCAAGACCTTTCCAACAAGCTTTGAACCATTCCATTTGGATGTGTGGTTAGGAAGTTATGGCCTTTCCCCTTTCAAATTCCTAATTTCCCGACTTTTCGATTACTTCTCAATTGTTGACCCAATGGTCACCAAAATTCAGGATTAGATATGACATTTTTGTTAGGAAGTTATGGCCTTGCCCTTTCAAAGAATGAAGAGTGAAAATTCAAAGAAAAATGAGAGTGAAGAGTGAAAATTTTAGAATGAAAGTGAAGGTCCTTGAATCAATGTGAGGGTTTGCTTATATAAAGCATAGGTTTGGAGTGAGTTAGGCTTGGAACTTGGTACAGAGGTAGTTAAATGAGATTTGAAACTTGGTTTGGAGTTAGTTAGATCCAACTCACTGAGTTGGGGTCTAACTCAGTTAGTTATTGGTTAACTTGGTTGGAGAATTACAATGCAACATAATGATCAAGTGGCCCAAATGATTGGAATTGAGGGTGCATGGTGAGCATTATTGGTAATGAGGTAGTGTAGCAAATGTAGCTGATATTTTCTGGTGTAATCACATGTCTAAAACCTTCCAGAAGATACTAAAATGATGTAAACCAAAGGAAAATAGTGGTAGCTACTGCAGTGCTAAGATACTACTGAAAATCAGCAAAAATAGCAAGTGTAATCGATTACAAGAATACTGTTAATTGATTACGCCATGCAAAAAGTGCCTTCCTGGGCTAATTTATGAGGGTGTAATCGATTAACATGATTTGGTTAATCGATTACCACAGGCTAAATTCATCCTTTTTGCATGGAATGAGGTGCTTTAGTCATGGTTCAATGCCTTGACCCCTTGCTTGGATAAATAAGCATATAAATCCTTTGTTTTGTCTGTATTAATGATGTGATGACTCTGCGGGGGATGTGATCATAAGCTCGAGATTCTATGGGGATTTGGGGAATGCAAGTGCATATGCTTATGCAAAAAGGCAAAATGGGTAGTCAAATTTTGGGTACGACAGCGGCCCCTATTTAATCCTCTTGAGCATGAATGTATGAATTGCGACAGATTTTCGAGTATTCGAGGTGGAAGGGGATTAAATAAAAGAGTAGCTTAAGAATTTGGCAGTTGATGGTGGAAGTGTATTGAAAGAGATATGAGTTGAGAAATGGATTATGTGGAAGTACGCCAAAGATGCTTTGGTGTGAGGTCATCTGTTGGGGATTGGTTGAACATTCTGCTGGGGAAATGTGTTAGTCACTGGAAGACATGATTGATGCACATGAAAAATGCAATGTATGTTTAATCTTACATGGTACATTAGATTATGCTATACAACGATGCAAGTTATGGCACTGTGTTGCGAAGGGGCAGGGGATGTAACAAAATAGACTGTGACTCGGCATCCTCAGCTGGGGAAAGAGTAACAGACATGGTCTTCGAGTCGTCACCATTCCTGGGGATAAAGGAACATGAACGATCTTCAAACTACCACCTCTGTTGCTGGGGAAAAAGAAGCACAGATGATCCACAACCCACCACCACTACTAGGGAAAGCGGGGCCTGGACGATCCTCGAATGACTATCACTTTTGGGGAATGACTGCTCCGACCTGCTGGGGACTCTTTGAGGACACAATTCTATTGGGAAATGAGAAGAATCATAGCTTTGCTAGGGAGGCAGAAGGCAAACAACCTTTGAGGTAGCCATGTATTAAGCTTGAAATGGGGACTATCGATCACCCCTTAGAGATTTCTGGTAAATCATGCAATGCATAATGCTTTCTCTGTTGGTTTAACTTTTTGTTATTCTCGAAGCTTTATAGTGTTATTTGATCACAAATAGTCGTTTATTTTGAAAACAAAATACTGAAAGAGATGATTGAGAAAGCAATTGCTGAATTTTATTGAATAAGAAAAATTTGTACATAAAGTGTGTACAAGGATGAAAATATCATTGATGAGGAGATTTTCCCAAATTAAAAAATTAAAGCAAATGGGAATGGGAAATTTGTGTTTTGCATTATTACAGCATTGATTACCATCCACTGTAAGATCTAGGTTCCAACACTTTGCTTTCGTTGACGATGATTGAATTGATCCTTTACTATCTGAGGTTTAGCTCTGGTGAAGACAGGCTCAAGTGTTTGCAGTCAAATGCCTTTATCCCTAATTTTTTTCTGGACATTTTTTCTCTTTTTTTCTTTTCTGTCCATCGGGATACCCATCTTTGCCTAAGTCGCCCTTTCGGGTTTTCAACTTAGCAGGCTTATGTGTGTGTTTATATATATATATATATATATATATATATATATATATATATATATATATATATATATATATATATATATATATATATATATATATATATATATATATATATATATATATATATATATATATATATATATATATATATATATATATATATATATATATATATATATATATATATATATATATATATATATTCAGATTGTCCAAAACATAAATTAATAGATAAAAAATATTTAAAATTTTTTTAACACAAAATACCACACAAAACTCATGTTATAATAATGACAAATGTAACTCGATACTAAAATTCCACTTAAAAATACACATGTCATATTTTGATGAAAATAAAGTGCAATTACATTATTTACACAAACCCCACCATATATATATATATATATATATATATATATATATATATATATATATATATATATATATATATATATATATATATATATATATATATATATATATATATATATATATATATATATATATATATATATATATATATATATATATATATATATATATATATATATATATATATATATATATATATATATATATATATATATATATATATATATATATATATATATATATATATATATATATATATATATATATATATATATATATATATATATATATATATATATATATATATATATATATATATATATATATATATATATATATATATATATATATATATATATATATGCGCATGTATGTCTCTTTCTTCCTTCTTCTTCCCCTTTCTCTTCTCTTTTTTCCCCTCTCTTCTTTCTCTTCTCTTACCAACTTTTTTCTTTTGCTTTTTATCTCTTTCTTTTGCATGGACATTTTTTTGGGTCCATCGGGATACCCTTTTATTTTTCTAGATTGTCCTTGCAGATGTCAACTTAGCAGGCTCTTTATCTTATTTTTTTTCTTAGGCATAATATTTTTTGACTCCGTCAGAGTTCACAGGTGTCACACCCTCTTTTTTTTCACCCTACATATCATTATCATTTGCATTAGCATTTGCACCTAGCATGGATCTTAGACAGAGAATCAAGGTATCTTATCTAACAATCAAGAGAAGAGCTTCATCTTCAAAGCTCAATCAAGAGCTTAAGCTCAACTTTGTGGAAATCTCAATCCACAAGGTATCTATCACCATCAAGGCATGTCACTCAATCACTTGAATCAAGAACACAAGCATTGATTTTCCTTCTCCTATCTCATGGATATCTGTCTAGAGTTTTGGTTCAAAGGAAGATTTATGGCTAGTTCTTTAGGCAAGACATGATTCTAAAGCTCAACACACACCTTGAGGGTCTTCTACATGGATTATGTGTCATCACAAGCTATCACAAGAGCCTCAGTCAATGGAAATGGTCTTAGGGATTCACCTAGTCAACAAAAGTCAACTGTGATTCAATTAGGTCAAGATCTTGAATCTCAAGGCCAATAAAGGGGATGATACTTGTTTTCAAGTGATTTAATGAGTTTGAAACAAGAATAATCAAGGAGAAACATAAAATCAAGAGTTTGACTAAATTAGGATTTTGATAAAAAAATTTCTAAGTGTGAAAACCCTTAATTCTAGCCATCTTGTAACTTCCATGACATTCTCATTTTTGATCCAATGAAGGCAAACTAGCTATCAAATTGAAGAAGACATCATGAACTACAATTTTGTTTAAGAAATTATTTCCAAAAGATTCATGGTTTAGGAGATATGATGAGTCAAAGTTGGGAAAAAGGGGATTATGACATTTCTACACTTAGAAATTTTTCGAAGTATAGAAATTCAGTTTGAAATACTTACTTGCAAGCCCATTTTCCATGGTGATACAAGCTTCACTTGAATTTTCCTACAAAATGAAAATTGTAGGGTATCCTCTAAGATTTCGTTTAAGTACTAGATCATCTCCATTGGATGTGTAGAGCTCAAGTTATGATGTTCCCAACTTAGGGTTTCAAAGTTGTCAAAAGTGGTAAGTGGTTAGATAGATTTTTCAACCCAACTTCCAAGACATTTTTCACCAAGTTCTTGACTTCAATTGAGTTTTTCCATAACATGAAATTTGAAGATCATTCTTCAAGCTTTATATCCATTACCAGAACACCTCCATTGGATCAAAACTCCTCAACTTATGTGGATTCAAAGATAGGATGTCAAAGTTGCCAACGGTTTATAACTTAGAATTTTTTCTAAGTTACTTTGGACATATTTGAGGACATGTTTTCCAACCTTTTATTCATGGTCTTCCAAGCCTTATCTCAATGTGCCTTGAACATGAGTTTTGATCACCATTCTTCGTACTTCACATTGATCACAAGAACTATTATTTTGTATCCAAAATCATCAAGATAGGACCAAGGAAAGTGTGGTGTTTGAACATGATTCTAAGGACCCAACTTGACACGATTCTTTGACATGAATTTCATTTAGTCTTGCAACACTGATTTTTACCTCATTCCTTGTGCACTAAAAGCCACATCTTTTTGTCACAAACCTTACTATAAAAGAGCCAACAAGACGTGTACTACATGCCCTCATTTTTGAATTATCTTTCTTAAAGAAGAAAGGACACATTATGCATGAAGCTCGCCCTCCACTCACTATGTCATATGCTTTTCATAACACATCCTTGTAGCCATCAAAAGGACATCAATACAACCAAAACCACCTCACCATGGTACCAAACTTGAGTGCCTCCTTCAAATTCAAATTTTCACCAAAAACTTTAACAAAACTTAACCACAGTAAAAGATGCCCCTAACCATTCTCAAACCCTCATATATAAGTCAAAAAGCAAATATTGTAGAGCTTCAGTTTAGGTAAGGTGTTGAAGCTGAGGTGTTGAAGCTCAAAATAAATATTGTAGAGCTTCAGCTTAGGTAACTTTTTCTTCAATTTATTTCTCTAATTTTACACATTCATTTACTTTGTGGTTTGTATATTTGATCTTCTGGATGGATGTAGACCATGCTTATGTTAGTTTTGTGCTTATATATTGACATTTTAGTTTATGAATATTTTATTCATGCTCAGCTTTCGTGGTGTTAGAGTGAATATAAATGATTATTGAGTTCAGATTTGGATTCTATGTGAAAAATCCTTGAGTTTGGTGTCTTATTTTGTTTGATTTGATGTGGTTTTGTTTCTGCTCCAATGGGATCGACGGGAGAAGACGATCGGAGCCCTAGCTTCGGCGTCTACGTGTGTGAAATGCACTGACTGTTTGACCTGCGTAGTTGGAAGCCATGTGAAGCCACATGGCGCTGACTGGATTAATGAGCTGCTCACGTGGCTCAGCTCTTTTTTGTTTCTGATCTGAATGTGGATTGGGCTTTGTCCCTTTTGATTCTTGCACCCCCATATTTCAGCCCATATGCGCGCATCATATGAATCATGTGTATTCTGATTTTGCTACCTCACCCCCTTTTTGCCATTTTATTTATTTTGTTTTATTTTTTTTATCTTATTTTATTTTGATTTTATTTTTAATAGGTAAATCTTTTTTAAAATTACACAAAAATATTTTTTAGTTGCTTTGACATGTTAACTAAGTTTTCATAATTTTTATTTTTATTTTTATTTTATTTTTTAATTTTATTTTAAATTATTGATAAAAGGTATCTTTTTGACCTAGTTTTGAACTTTTGCTTTGATTCATGTCCTTCCTTCTTTATTCTTAATCTAATTTTTTGGAGTGTTTTGGCACATATGGTGAGGTTGATTTTAGTGTGCTTGCTGGTCTTGAGGGGTTTTGTTTGGCATAATGCTAACTTTTTTGTTTATGACCCTCGAAATATGCTCGATTCTTGAGCTTGCTTGGACTAATTGATTTCATTTGATGTTGCGCAATTACTTTGAGGATTCTTTCCTCCCATGTTATTAGGAGTCTTAGCATGAGGTAGAGTCTTGTGCCCATAACTGTTTGATTGTCTAAGGTCTTTGAATTGGTTTATCTTTGTGGTGTTGCTAAAAGATGAAGCATGTTTCCTTTTGACCTAATTCTTGAACTTGTGTTCTTGTGTGAATTCACTTGATGTTGGTGATCTTAGGTAACATGGAAGGCTATATATAAGTCTCATACTTCTCTTGATTCATTATGTGTGGCTTGACTTTTAACTTCTTTTGTTGTACATGAATGTTGGATCACTTTTAAGAGTGATAAAGAATGATGCATGCATATTTCTTTGCTCATGTTTTGAGTTTGATTCTCATTAAAATTCCTTGATGTCTTGATGTCGAATACACTTTGAAATGCTTGTGTTTATTTTTGACCTCTCATGTTTACATGTTCTAATTGCATGATTTTGTTCATTATTGTTTTGTTCCAATGAGATAATTGTTTACATATGATTGGCTATTACTTTGACTCTTGGAGAATGCTCTTGTGCTTCTTCTCTCATCCTTTAAATGTGTTGATCATGGTGTCATATATATTCTGACCTCATTTGTCTTTCAAATTAATTTACTCACATTGCTTTGGTTTGTTCACTCTTGTATGTGGGGTTGATTCCTTAAAGCATAAGTACTTGTACCTTAACTCTTTTGACTTTGCCTAGTTGATTGAGATGTGTGGTGTGATTTATTTGAACTTTTATAGATATTTTAGGTGTGTATTAGTATTCATTGGTATGCCTCTATTTGTCCTTAATTCAAGTTTGAAGAATATCATCTTACATACAGTAGCACCCCAAAATTTTCCTTTCGTTTTAATCGTTACTGGCTTTTGTTTCTCGAGGCATGGGATCAAGGTATTCCTGTAGCTCAAGTTCATTTCGGTGCAAAGATTGAGAGACGGACCAGTAAGCATCAAGAGCTTCGGCATTTATTTTGCCCAAGAATCGAGCGATCGATTTTATTCTGTTTTGCAGGTTAATTTCAGATCAGGATCAACACTCAAGCTCATAACAAGCATTTTCACAGTGATAACGTTCAAAAATGAGGTTCAGAAGCTAAACAGAGCTCAAAACGGCAAGAAACAGGCAAATGGACAGGTTTTCCTTCCAAAAGGCGCCAAATTCAAAATTTTGAAGATGTTAATTGGTTAACACATATGGTTAACCGGTTAACCATTGGAGAATCAGCCTAGATTTGAAATTTTAACAGTGTTAACCGATTACCGCATATGGTTAACCGGTTTACCATAGCAGATTTTTCCCTATACGTGATTTTGCAAGCCAATTGCACTTGGGGTCTGTCGCGGTGAAATTTGGATACCAAGTTATTAATGAGCTTGAATCTTATTCATTTGCAACCGAACTTTGATTTGTCCAAAGGAAGGGATAAAGATCGAAATACCCACAATGCAATGCAAATGCAAGCTAGAGAGTCATAGGTTCAGGGGTTGGTTAAACTTAGGGAAGGTGCTAGCATCCTAAGTTTCTGTAGTACTCTACAAGAACCTCTTGTTTTATGTTTGTTTTATTGCTAAGGTTTATCTGCTTAAGGGATAGAAGACCCTAGGGGTTTATTTCTAAGTATACTCGATAAGATATCACATCTTATGCCTACATATCCTTACGGGAGTGGAATCAGAGTATCTGTAGTTCCCCTAAAGGGTTTTGAGGAGTTCTTTGACTGTGGTCAAAGTTCCTACAGGTTTAGGGTAGTTGATTGATTGATTTTAGGAGAAAAGATGAGTTGTCATTTTAAGGGAGATTACTTTGATTTAAACCACCACAACGTTGTAGGAAAATTGATTGTGTTGTTATGGGGTAGAAGTTTTATCTCGCTTAAGATGATTAACATCTTATTCTCTAATGTGTTTGAATAGTTTTGAATTGAGTTAAATTGTTTGTCTAAGTTGTAAAGATAAAGGTCCTTCCTATGGGGTAGGATCTATCCTAAAAGATCAACTTGAATGGGATCAAGGATCTAGTGGGGAGAATGATGCAAATGATGCGTACGCACAATTATTTAAGTTATGCCCAGATTCTTCCTTTGGACGGTATGCAATGCGATAATATAAATTGCGATAATATAAATTGCGATAAAGTAAATTGTGAAAAATAAGGCGTATAAGGTAAATTCATACACGGACGCATGAAAGCGCTAAGTGAGTGTGTGAATTGTGCATGTGCGATGCGGATGCGGGAGCGTGCACGATTGATTGAGTTACGATGTTGATTAAATTATGGGTGAATTGATTTTAGGGAGGGTTGAATTATTTATGAGTTATATTATCTTTTGGTGAGAAGGATTTTATAAAAAAAGGTGCATTAATTAATTTTATTTGTTTTAATAAAAGTTACTTTGATGATAATAATAATAATTAGATTTTTAAAGATTACCATAAATTTTGAGAAAAGTTAAAAAATAAGCTAATTTGAATAAAAACGAGTGTTTATTATTTATTTTGAAAGTTATTATTTTTAGTTATGAAATAAGTCTTTTTATTATTAAATGAAATACACTTAGTTACTATTATAAAAAAAAAGTTAATTAATTATATAAAAAGTTGTTTTATTATTATTTGTTTGATAAAGTTATTTTAAAATATTGAATAGGTTTTATTAAAAAAGAACAACTATATATATCATTATTAAGTGAGAAAAGGGTATTAAGTGGTGGAAAATTTTTCAAAAAAGTGAGTAAAGTGAATTAAATTACTAAATATAGTTTTGGTTTTTTGTTAAAAAGGTTATTAAAACTTTATTTAAAAAAACAATTTTATTATATTACAAAAGCATTAAGTTGATACAATAAAGTTTAATCAATAAAAGTTTGTTTAATTAAAAGATTAATTAGGTGCTGATTATTAAAACAAATATAAAAACAAGATTTATTTTTAATTGACTACATTAATTAGGGGTTATTAGGTTAATTAAAGTATAATGGTGAGATTAACGGTTAATGGTAGGGATCAGTGGGGGCGAAAGATCGTGTGTGGCGCAGGTGCACGGGTTATCGTGGGCATGCGTGATATGAGTCGCGTGATGGGATCTGTTGGAGATCCGTAGGTGTCGAGTGAGGGTGCATGTGAGTTAGTGTGTGCGTGCAATATATGTGATTACAAGTACAAAACAAAATTAAAAAAAAAAAGAAGGAACCCTAGTTCCCAAATCTCCTCCGCCGTGGGTTCTTCTTCCTCAATCTTCTCCTTCTTCCATCGCTATTTCCGCACTTCACTTTGCTCGATCCTTCTTCTTCTCTGTCTTCACCGTTCTCTTCTTTCTACTTCTTCATTTTTTTCTGCTTAAACAAACAACAAGTTAACGTTAGCTAAAAGGAAGGAAATCTCACGTTTTGATTGGTTTCGAAGCATAAGTTTGTGGTTCGCGAAGGTGATCTCCCGACGGCTGAAGAATGATTTCCGGCGAGGCGGTTTCGACGGTAAAAACAAAGATGAGTTTCCCCCTTTCTGATTTCCTTTTAGGATTCGATCTGGGTTTTCTTATGTTTCGAATTTTCTTCTCTTGATCTTGTGTCCCCCTTCTTGAATCCTCGGTGAATAGCAGGTATACTTCTTTCCCGTGTTCTGTTGCAATTAAAAATGTCGTCATCATCTCATTTACTATTTCGTCATAATAAACTCCCTCCTCTCCAACTGGCAGATGAATTCCTCATTTTAAATTGATGATATTGCCATCTTTGTGCTTCTGGTGCAGCCAACTTCTCGAAGATCTTGTCTTTGAGTATCCGTGCGGTTTGCGGAATAATGTTGGTGAACTTACCTTTTTGGTGAACCTCTAGCGGGGAAGAATGGTAAGCTGTTCTTTCTAGTTCTCCACTTGAGAATTAAATTCTGGTTTCGATGAAACTGATTCTCGTTCTGATTTCGTATTATGACTCGATTGATGCACCCGTAGGCCAAAGTTCTAACATTCATCACTTTTCTCAACAGGTTTGTGTCTCTTGTATCAGCCTGAGTATTTTGAAAGTTGGAGAATGAATATAATTCTTTAGTTGTGTTTTGAAAGGAAACTAACTTGCCATATTTTTACTTACGGCATGAAGGTACGACTCTGCATCTACGTTCTCTCGCACAACATTAATATCGTAGCCTCCGAGAAAGTAAAGAATTTATGATAGTCATCTCTGGGGTTTGAAGTGGGAATTCCACCGGATTAATGGAGGTGGTACTCTGATACATATGCGTCTTGTTCTAGGAGTTATGATAAAGTGAAGACTGCTAGATTGCAGGCGTTATGTCGCAGCTTTCGTAGCTTGGAAAGTCGCCATAGGTAAGTCTGACATGAATTCCTTGATTTTACAGTTTGATTATCTCTTCCTCAGCCTGTGAGTACTTAACTTTTGTGCCTCCGTGCTGCTTATGTAGAAATTTCAAGCAGGTGTTCGAGGAGCCAGAAGGATAACCAGCAACGGAGTTTAGCAGCATGTTATTGTTGATATGGGGATGTTGTTACCGAAGTCAAAACAGAGGCCGCCGCTGCCACGAAACGCGAACAATTGTTGCTGCTGCAAAAACAAATTGTTGAATGTTTTGATGAGGAAATATCTTGAGCAATCCATAACCAGTGTCATATTATATCTCGAAGATGACTTGATGAACTTCCTGATCGTGGCAAAGGGTCTTGTGGCGGAAAGAAAACGTTGATGCTTACGTGCATATGAAAGGTAGCGCGACTTAAATTCTTCTATACATCAAGATTGCTCAAAAGAAATATTTCTGAATCAAGTCCTGCTGTTTGAAGTGCAGGTCGAGAAGGTGTTTCTGTTGTCGCAGTTCCGTCTTGGCTTTGTTGAGGAAAGTCGTGAAGTTGATTGTATGAGGACCAAGTGTTGAACTGTTAGGTCAAGATCATGATCTCGGAATGGTGAAGGTGCCTTCTATTTCCAGTCGAACATGCTTGGTATGTTTCGATTCTTTCTCTTGTAAATGCTCTTGCTATCACTTCTGTTGACTAACTTGGTCTTCTTGCAATTGTCATTCACAGGTGAGGAATTTGGATGGATTCAGAGACATTCTGATGGCCTTGGTAACTTCAAAAGTAATTGTGAATCATGCTACCTCCGGAAGGCCGTTGTTCCTCCTTATCATAAGGAATACTCTCCTTATCGCCAATTCCCGAAGAACTTCAACGTT
This sequence comes from Lathyrus sativus, assembly GCA_963859935.3. NCBI lineage: Eukaryota > Viridiplantae > Streptophyta > Magnoliopsida > Fabales > Fabaceae > Lathyrus > Lathyrus sativus. Next base: position 277,794,938 of record OZ012738.1, on the reverse strand, counting down.
AACCAGTAGCGGTTCATGCCGCCGTATGAACTTGTATTAAACGTATAGGGAATAGGATAATCTTGTAAATAAAAAAAGATCCCTTTTGGGTAAATATGAATTGTGGTGTACTTGAAATACTTTGGATTTGTACGTTAATAATCCACCAATTCTTGGTTACTGTAATCGAATTCTTCTCTTGCGGTACGGTGGATAGGTTTGGATATTACGCCACTTGTTTTCTTTTGCATGGCCAGTATTTTATTTCAACTAGTATGGAGCGGCTTGCAAATGGCACCATGTTATATATTTGCAATTATTTGTAATTGTTTGTAGTTATTTTAATCATGGCCCTTGTGCCATCGAACTTCCAGTCAATGTGGTGTTTATTTGGAAGATTAACACAAACACAAATTTGCCAAAATGAGTATCACTTGGTCTTGAGATGCTTTGTTAGAATGCTTAGACACCTATCCTCTGGCATTCTTTTTCAAATCAACGGTGTACACATCTTGCGCCACACATCACTTTTCAAGTCTCAATTCTTATAATTTGAGGGGATTTTGAATTATATGATATTGGTCCTTTGAATTGTATTCAACTTAAACTATAATGCTTGAATTTGACTTGAACTTTGAGTTTTGCATTTGAATTTGTTAACTTGGAACTGATGTGTTTTTATAATCAAAGCTTAAAATCTCTCCAATCTCATGAGAAACGTCACTATGACTAGATCTTGACTTTTGGATGCTTGACACATGCTTAGACTTGCGCTTAATTCTTGAATCTCAATTTTGTAGGAAAACGTGGGTCTTTGAACTCGGTGAGACTTGACAAATTTGTAATCTTGTCATAGAATTTTAGGGTCATGGTTTCTTGAAATATCTTGAACACTTCTCAAAAGTGTCACGGCGTGTGATTCACAATCGTTTAGGATTAGTTTGGAATATGCTTTAAAACTGACTGTAAGCACCCCATGCAAACTTGATTCATACTTTGGAAGAATCTCAGAGGAAGATGAATTTTGAATGTAACAATCACACAGTCTTCAAGGAGATTCCTCTTGTTCATGGCGATTTTGCCATAATAATAGCTATTGCTTAATGCTGATGGGAAGACACTCCGATTCTCCAGGTGACCATTGATTCCAGATATGCTTGACGGCAGGAACAAGTATCACCGACACTTGAGATCAATGTACCAGCATACGCTTGTTAGTAATAATAAGCAGACACACAGAGTTTTCACCAGCATCTAAATCTCCTGCGGCAAACCCATAAAACAAAAACAAAACTGGTTAAACGGTTAGCAAAAATAGGGATGATGAACCTAGATGATATGCAAGAAAAGTGCACAAGGAGGTGGGATCTCAAGGTCAAAAATTAGGGTGCGACAGATGCCCCTATTTAAGTTACTTCTATCCGGAGATATGGAGATTGAAATCTTCGTCTCGACGAGATAGGAGGGACTTAAATACAAACGTTGCACGAATTTTTGGCCCTAAGATGCCACCAAATGCAAATGGTATGCGAGATGATGATATGGAAATGCGAGACAAAGGGTCCTATGGAGAAATGGCGCCACAGGGGGATAACGGGACACGACACCCAAAGAACAGACTCAACGACGCGAGACGCCATGAGAAAAGACAACAATCCGCATTGTGGAATCTTCAAAATAAAGATATGATATAACAATACCACCAGGAGTACAGTAGCTTGAATAGTGAAACGAGATCTTGAAAGTGAAGGGTAGCCCACTACCAGCGTGTGGCAGCTTAAACAAAGATATTTGGTTGAAACAAGAAACACGTATTACCTACTATCAAACATATGATAGCCTAAGCAAAGGCAACATGAAGAGGAAAGGTGACCTACTACCAATCTCGGCAGCCTAAGCAAAGGTATCTGACTACAAGAAGATGTGTTACCTACTATCAAACATATGATAGCCTAAGAAAAGGTGGTAAACAAAAGGAAAGATCATCTACTACCAAACATATGGCAGCCTAAGAAAAGGTGATAAACAAAAGGAAAGATCACCTACTACCAAACATATGGAAGCCTAAGAAAAGGTGTCTGACCATAATAAGACGTGTTACCTACTATCAAACATATGATAGCCTAAGAAAAGGTGACAGCCAAAACACGATATATTACCTACTATCAAATGTATGATAGCCTAAGAAAAGGTAATAACCCAAAAGGAGAGATCACCTACTACCGAACATATGGAAGCCTAAGAAAAGGTGTCTGACCCAAAAGATATGGTATATTACCTACTATCAAATGCATGATAGCCTAAGCAAAGGCAATAAACTTGAAAGGAGAGATCACCTACTACCAAACATATGGTAGCCTGAGCCAAGGCGTCTGACCAACAATCAAAATGTACTAGAGATTGTAAAGCTTCGATGGGGATCTTTTGAAAAGATGTAAGCCGGTTGACCAGTAACATATGTCTTCTCAAATAAAGAGAGATCCATTGTAATAAACTTCAGCAAACCTCTCGGGAGGGATGCTATTTGATGGAATTAGCTTGTGTGATAGACTCGTTGGGGAATACATTCCTGAGGAGTATTTCTTGTTGTAGTTGTAAAATATTCTGTGAATTCTCAAATAAAGAGAAGTATTTGTAAAGTCTTCGACGAACTTCTCTGATGGATTTCCGGAGGAATGCCTTTTGATGAATTGATAATCTTGATAAATCCACTGGGGATGGATGAATTGTCTTGAAGAGACTGCCATTTGTCGTTTTGAAGGGGATCCTGATCAAAACGAGTTGCTCAAGTAAAGAGGGTGTTTGTAGTCCAGATGTAAATTGTTCAGAATGTTGTCGGAGAAATGTCCATCTTCAATAATTATCTTCATAAATTCTTTCTGGGGAGCAAGGTGCAAAATAAATGCACGCTCTATCCATATTCAAAAGTTGGAGGTGTCCACGATGTGATTGCCAATGACCGAAGTTCAATTCAGGAAATAACTGAAGAGAAACTGTGAAGTAAGACTCGACCATTGAGGTATGAGCTCAAATGGGATTTTAACTAAAACAATCGTCTTCCACGAGGATCAAACTCTGTGGGGAAATAGAAATATGGTGCCTTTCTACTTAGGACTGACAACTCTACTTGGAAAGAGAGAATACAACTAGTCACTTGGGGATAACACAGCCAGAGTGACAGAACAAACAACACAAATATGCAAAATGCATATGCTATATTATCTATCTATATGCTATGCGTATGCTAACAAAACTAAATAGAGATGAAAAACATCCCAGGCGGAGGGCACTCAAACCAAATCTTCGCAGATCAAACATTGCTTGAAGAGTGTACACTTGCTTCTAGAATTCCTTCTGGGGGACAAATATCGGACCAATCTTCGAAGATAGAAGCGTGATTGTGGATAGGTGGAGGACAATATATGGGATCATAGTCTTGCTTCAAGGCTTCAAAAACTCCCGTCTGGGGAATATAAAACATTCCACTTGGGGGTAAAACATCTTGATCTTACTGACGGATTGTCAAGAGGAATCCGGGTATCCTGTTGAAAATGAGAATATATATCCACTGGAAACAGATCCATCTCTTAATTGGAGAAACTTCATGGATAAAATAAATATCCACTTCCCTTGGAGAGATTCGCCGAATCTCGACGTAACTGCCCCTGATTGACGGTATAACCGAGTCTTCAAACTTGTGCTATAGATGAAGTCAAACTTTTATGGATCAAACCTCTTGGAAAATGACTTGCCCCAGGTCAGAAAAGTCTTCAAATTTAATCGGTGATGTCTTCACGTAATCTTTCTAAGATATCAAGCAAAATTAGCGAGCCAGAAATGTTAATTCTGAAACTGTTAACACAACATATATGTTTGTCTCGAAGAAGTCTTTTTGAAAAAGATATCATAATGACTAGTGACCGAAATCACTAGTTAGGACATGAATTAAATTTATTTATAAGGCCGATACTAAATTTGAGCATAGCTCATAGGAGTCAGGAAACGATATCTCATCGAGTATGCTTTCGAACTAAACCTTACTTCAATTAGGACTTTATGGGTTATATATATAGGTTTAGTTTATGATTTGTAAAGCAGAGGAATAAAGGGTCAAAGTATATTTGTGCCCACCCAATTTTTGAAAGATGCTCATTTTTGATGCCCTGCCCCAGGTTAAAAACGAGGTTTTGACTTAAGAAAGACGGATTCTTCATCCAGGTTCAAAAGGTTAAATATTTCTGGTGTTTAGGAGGTTTGAAACAGGAATGCCTCACATCATCAGTAGGGTTTTTATTCAAAAGCATACAACGAGAGATCCTGCATTTTACTTCATCATCCTCCTTCCCCTTCTCTATCAGAGCAAGAGATCGGGTAAAGTCGGCATTATAAATTATGAAGAATATTTTACGAGTGAATATGAATGGATCTCTTTAAGACAACCATTTATTGCATCAATTATTCAAAATAACGAGTTCTTACAAGCCAATCACGCTTTTAATCAAGGAAATGAAATACGCATAAGCAAACGAAAAGAAAACACCCTGATGAGCCCTTCTCAGGATTTTATTCAGTCTTTGTACGGAAAGGAGAAGCTTGCAGAATCGTCTGATATGTCACCTTCAGATTCATCTTCAGGCACTATATTGATATGAGCTTCCCGAATAACCTTGGATCATGTTCACGGAGGACGAACCATGCTGAGGCGGGGGATTATCTTGCACGTTAGGAATGGAACCCTTAAAGGATAAAATTCCGCACATAAGCAACCTTTGAACGTCTGCTTTCAAACCCTAACAGTTCTCAATATCGTGGCCTGGAGCACCTTGATAGTATGGGCAAAATTTGTCAGCTTTGTACCAATACACAAGTTTCTTGGGTACCTTAGGTGGAGCTCTCGTTTTGGATGTGACCTTTTTGAATCAATGTTGGGAATAATTCAGCATATGTCATCGGGATGGGATCGAAGTCTATTCTTTTGTGGACACGACTCTGATCGTTGAATGGCTGATTTTGCTGATTTTATCGATGTTGTGGTTGATAAACTGAAGCAACCTGATGTGATGGCGGATACCCTCTCTTGGATCGTCCCTGCTGCACAACACTTGCCTCATGTTCTCTCTTTTTCACAAAACAACTCCCATACTTTTGAGCATTATTGGGAGCACTTCCTTCCTTGACTAACCTTCCTTCACGAACCCCCTCTTCCAAGCGCATTCCCATGTTTACCATTTCGGTGAAGTCACTGGGTGCACTTGCTACCGCTTTCTCATAAAAGAAAGGACCCAGAGTCTTTAGGAAAATCTTGGTCATTTCCTTTTCTTCTAATGGTGGTATGACTTGAGCGGCTAACTCGCACCAACGCTGAGCATATTCCTTGAAATTCTCTTTGTCTCTCTGAGCCATAACCCTCAACTGATCACGGTCAGGAGCCATGTCCTCATTATACTTGTACTGTTTAATGAAGTTTCCACCCAGATCATTAAAAGTTCGAATCTTCGCACTATCCAATCCCATATACCACCTGAACGCGGCTCCTATTAAACTGTCTTGGAAATAATGAATGAGCAATTGATCATTGTCAGTTTGGGAAGACATCTTTCTAGCGTACATGATAAGATGACTTTGAGGACAGGTGTTCCCCTTGTACTTTTCAAAATCAGGAACCTTGAATTTCGGAAGAACCTTGACATTTGGGACCAAGCACAAGTCAGAAGCGCTCTTCCCAAACATATCCTTTCCATGAAGAGCTTTCAATTCTTTTTAAATCTCAGAAAACTGGTCTTGAAATCCATCCATCATTTCTTCAAAACCCACGGTTTCGCTGGGTGTCCCATGGAAAACTGGCTCGTCTAGAACATACGGAGTAACATTCATTTGTGGAGGTGTTGTAGTCATCACAACAGTAGTTGCAAGAATGGCTTGAATAGTGGTCCTGGCAGAGACCTCAGGAACAAGTGGACGATAACCGGCCGGAGTGAAATGAGGACGCATTCCCCACGGGAAACCTGGCAGCATGCTGTAGGTCACTTTAGCAACAGTGGGCACCACTGGGATCGGTGCTGACACAACTTTGGAGATAACAGTCCTCTGAATGTCTTGATTGTTGAGTGCAGGCTGGTTGGACAGAGCTTCAACTAAACCATTCAACCTTTCCAAATTTTCCTTCAGAATTGCAACTTCGTCATGGAGTACTCTGTTCTCTTGTTCCAATTGATCCATCTTTTGGCGTCGATTGACTCAAGTGTTGTACTGGTGATTCAGCTTGTCTGTGAAGATGAAGCAAGAGTGAGACCCCCCGGAACGCAAAGGATGCTATGTTGATGCAAAATGCAAAATGCAAATGCAAGAATGCAAAAAAAAATGTTTCATGGGACTCAAGTATTTATAAACGTCACAGAGTACCCAAAGAAAACTCGTTTTTATTGGATTACAAGTGAATATTCCCATAAGAGTCCTAACATAATAGCTAAATAAAAGCTAGTAAAAGTCCTAAGGAAGTCCTTCATCGTGCTTCTTGATTTGCTCTTCTAATTAGACTCTCTTGAAGATAAGCTTGTGGATGATCAACTTATAAGGAGTAGTGCGATAGAGAAAAATAAATCCTCCATCCCTCTTCTTTTCTTGCTGGAAAATAAGGAAGGAATCCTTGTTTTCTTGGATCTTCAATATTGATGAAAGCCTTTTGAAACTTCATTTGATCCTCAATAATAAAGGGAAGCCTCTTGTATTTGTCCTTTTGAATTTCTTGATTCTTCAATCAGTGCCCTTAACTTCCTTAGGTCATCCGAGTTTGGACTCTTAAAAGAATATTTCAAAATATTTTCTTTTGTAATCCCTATTGGCTCTCTAATGTTTACAAATAAACTAGGAATCCCATGAAACCAATGCAATATGATTCTTTATGAATGCAACAAACATAAGTAAGCACATAAGGACACAAATGTAAACAACAAGAAAGTCCTAGGTTGACAACGAGCATGGAGCAAAGGGTATACCCATTCCCAAAGGATATGGACTAAAGGTTGATTGTAGCTGCAGAACAAGGCTCTAAAGAGGTGGCCAAAGTCATTAGTCCATCTTTCAGATATTATCAACTTTCCAATTACTCGGTGATTAATAATATTCTCAAGAGAACTTCTTTTGAGTGTAGCATCGTGTAGCACTATTTCTGGAGTACTCCCTCATAGTCTTGCACTACATCCTAATAAAGGCCAAAGTGGGGTTAAGGTAACTATGGTCCTCAGTATCATGGACTCCAATCGAAAATAGTAAAGTCTTCACGATTACTCGTTCAACCAAACCATTTTTGAAAGGGTCTCAACTGAGCGTGATTTTCAAGTCAACTTGGTCGGGATTTAACTCCCTATAAGTCTCGTCGAACATATCACTATCCTATCTTAAGTTCACTCAAGTCCGGGTGTAGGACTTTGTCTCACCACTCAAGAGTATCAACCGAAAAGCAATAGATAAACAATTATACAAATAACAGATATAAAGCAATTATACTTGGCAGATCATGTTATTAGCAAAAACGGAGTTTCCGGCTTTACTTTACCCTTCCTGGTCGACAAAGCCCGAGAGTATGCTGAAAAGGGTTGTTGGGTGGTTTTCAGTGCTATCTTGGCTTTGTGTGTCTATGGCATTGTGTTGTTTCCCAACGTACCAAATTTTGTGGATTTTGATGCTTTTCATATCTTCGCTTCCAAGAACCCCGTGCCTACTCTTCTAGGAGACTTGTATCATTTAGTGCATTACAAGAAGGAGAAGAGAAGAGGAAAGATGGTTTCTTGTTGCACACCGCTGTTGCATAAGTGATTTGTTGATCACCTTCCGCACTTTGGAGCTTTTGTGGATTCCGCGAACTCATCTGAATGGTCGAAGAGGCTTATGGGTTTAACGGAGAAGAATATTGTCTGGTTCAAACGAGACTTACTGGGTCATGAGCTTATCTTTAGTTGTGGTAGCTTTCCTAATGTGCCCTTGATGGGGAGGAAAGGCGGTATCAACTATAATCCTTCTCTTGCTATGAGGCAATTCGGTTATGCTTTGAAAGGACCTCCGAAAGAAGAGGAAGTGCAGGAATCTCTGTACTTCACAGGTGTAGCTGATCCTTGTCTCTCAGCCAGATTCATGGACACTTGGGGTAAGATTCACAAGAAGGGAAAGCTTTCTTTGGGCAAAGGAGATTGTAGAGCCTATGATGCATACTCGTATTGGATTCAGAAGAGGTTTGAAGAGGCACTGTTGTCGTTTCCTGTTGAAGCACCAGTGTATCCCTTAGTCATTGAGCCACCTACAACTGTCGATATCCTGAGATATACCAAGCTTTGGGCAGAGAAGGAAGAGCTGCGCAAAGAGAATGAAGAGTTGAAGCAGGAAATCAGTCAGCTGAAGCATGATAAGGGTGAAGCTGTGTATTTGGCCAAGACAAATGCAGAACTATTGACTAAGTTGAAGGAGGAACTTGCTGATCAGGTACAAGCACGAAAGCAAGTTGGTCTTGATCTGAAAAGCACTTGTGATGTTCTGAGGAGTAAGAAGGAGGATTTAGACATAGCCTATCTAAAGATATCCAAATTCAATGAGAAGTGGAATGCTACTGTGACCATTAACAAGAGTAGGGAAGATCAACTTCGTATTCAGGTTGATAAGCTGAAAGCCCAATTCAAGGCTAAGGAGAGAGAGTATTGCTAGAAACTTTCCGCAGGAGCATGATCGAGCAGAAATACCAAGAGACTTTGTCAGCACTTGAAGAGTTCGAGATTTGGGCAGACGTGAAGAAACCCAGGCTTGAGGATGCCTTTGGCGAAGATGCGTGGGAAGATCATTGTCATTATCTCTGGGACGTGATACACAAGAGGGATGTCCTTATCCGAGAGTTGATGGAGAGGCCATACCATCCCGACACAAAGGAGATGCTTGAGGAGTCTCAAGAATGGCGTAGAGATCATGGCTACTAGGAGTTTTATCTTTTGTAGTTTCATTTGATTTTGTATCTTGATCATCAGTAGAGATGTTGGATGAGATCAATACCTCTTTGTATGCGGATATTTCTCATTTGGTTGTATTGTTTCAGCTTTACTTGATATATGAGAAGATTTGTTATGGTGTCCTTATCCATCTCTGCTGTTCTTGTTTATTGAAACCGGAATCAAGGGGGAGATCTCCCTGTGCATACATAGACATGTTTGCATTTTGCATTTTGCATTCTCATTTGCATTGCAGGTTGTTCTTGGTGGCCTTGTGTTCTTATCTCTGCTTGGTTTTCTTCAGTTAAGGATTGAGGAGTTCAGTTTCCACAGGTATTCTACTCGAGGGAATCAGCAGAAGGCGATGGATCAGGTTCAGGAAGAATTGCAGGAGGTTAGGGCTTGCATGGCCCAATTCATGGAACTGATGCAGACTGTTGCTAGTGGATAGGAACAGTTGAGAACTCTAGTCCAGCTGTTGATAGCACGAGTTGATGAAGACGGTGTTTTGCACGGAGGAGCCGGTGTTGTTCATCCTCCGATTGGTGGGTCTATTCCTCAAGGCATTCCTACTATTGTTGTACCTCCGGGCGGAGGAGCTGCTAGTGAGAACGATAATATTGCTGGTAATGGCACTGTGTGCACTGTGCATGGGGTTGCTGGGCCTCATTGGGAGGATAATCAGGATGATATATTTTCTGTGAAAGATCTGGAAGGTGGTTTGCCAACTGAAGCTGATCGAAGGTTCAAACTGATTGAGGAGAAGATGAAATCGTTCGAGAATCAGAACTCTTTGGGCCTGGATATGTCTAATCTTGGTTTGGTTCCTGGGGTCAGGATTCCCCCAAATTTAAGGTGCTCGATTTTGATAAGTACAAAGGGACGACCTGTCCCAGAGTACACATCCGGGCATACTTCAGGAAAATGTCTGCCTATTCTAGTGATGAAAAGCTGCTGATGCATTTCTTCCAGGATAGTCTGGCAGGGGCTTCGTTGGAATGGTATATGGGGCTTGAGAGAATCCATATTCATAGATGGAAAGAATTGGCCAAGGCTTTTGTGCAGAATTATCAATATAATAGTGATCTGGCACCAAACCGACTACAATTGCAGAGTCTGTCACAGAAAAATTCTGAGAGTTTCAAAGAATACGCCCAGAGGTGGCGGGATCTGGCTGCAAGAGTGCAACCTCCTTTGGTTGAAAGGGAGTTGATAGATTTGTTCATGGCTTCGTTACCTGGCGTGTATTTTGAGAAGTTGATAGGCTGCATGTCTGCAGGATTTTCTGATCTGGTGATCGCTGGTGAAAGATTGGAGAGTGGAACCAAGTCTGGTAGGATTCTGAATGGCGGTGGATCCTCATCGGGAGGAACGAAGAAGCCATATTCTGCAAACCCCAAGAGAAAGGAGGGGGATGCAAATGCTATCTCGCACAAGGGTAAGGGTAGAGCTCAGTCCCGTTATCCTTAACAAGTCGCTACAGTAGATATCCCGGCTGCAGCTCATCAGCAAGCCAATGTTCAACGACCTTATGCTGCCAGGCAAAGAACGGCTAATAGGCATTTTGCGAATCCTCCTATGCCGTATTCTCAGTTGTTACAACGGTTGCTGCAATTACAGTTGGTTCAGAAGAGGACCTTGGCTCCTCTCACTGGTCCGCCACCTGCTGGGTATGATGCGAATGCTCATTGTGATTTTCACTCGGGTGCTCCAGGGCACGATATTGAACATTACAAAGCTTTCAAGCATAAAGTACATGACTTGCTTGATTCTAAAGCTATCAATTTTACCAACGAGGGGCCTAATGTGACTCAAAACCCGATGCCGAATCATGGTGTGGCCCGAGCCAATGCCATTATTGAGGGTGAGAAGTTGAATCTGATAATTGATATTAAGGAGTTGAAGACTCCACTGAGTTTTGTGAAGGTTTGTTTGTTGAAGAAGGGGGTGTTTCCTGGTTGTTCTGCTGACTGCTCAGAATGTGAAGCGCAATCTGAGGGTTGTGATCTTTTGAAAAGGGGTATTCAGAGAATGATTGATGAGGGTTGTTTGCAATTTGATAAAGTCGTGAAAGAAGATGTTTTGAAAGAGGTGAGTAATGATGGAAACGAAGTTTCCACTATTTCCATTCCATACCGAACTATCAATATTTCAGCGCCTGCTAGGCCAGCTTCGGTGACCATTACTATACCTGGACCTATACCGTACGAGAGCACTAGAGCTATCCCATGGAATTACGGGGGAGAGGTGTTCTGTAACTGGAAGAAGCAAGAATGGACAGAATCGGCAAGCGAAAGTTTGTCGGTTGAGAACATAGTGGGTGCCAGAGGTATCACCAGAAGTGGTAGGGTCTTTTCTCCACCAGAGATTATTGCTGATCAAAACGACAAGGGTAAGCGTAAGGTTGTGATTGAAGAGAATTCCCAACCCCAGGTTTTTACTGATGATCTTTCAAACGATGCAGAGGAATTTATAAGGTTAATTCAGAAGAGTGATTACAAAATTGTAGATCACTTAAATCAAACTCCTTCAAAAATTTCTATCCTGTCATTGTTGATGAGTTCGGAGGCACATCGCAACGCTCTACTAAAAGTTTTGAATGCAGCATACGCACCTCATAAGATTTCTGTTAATCAGTTAGAGGGGGTAGTAGCTCATGTGAATGCTGGTAATGGTCTCGGCTTTACTGATTTGGATCTGACTCCTTCCCGGAGAAACCATAACCGTGCTCTGCATATATCGTTAGAGTGTAGAGGATCTCTGATGTCACATGTCTTGGTTGATACAATATCATCCCTCAATGTGCTTCCGAAGAAGGCATTTATGAAGTTGGTGTTGCACCCCAAAATTTGCCCAACATTTCTTTACCTAGCTTATGTTTCATTTCATTCACATTAGCATTATCATTTGCATTTCATTGACACGTATGCAGGAGATCAAGAGGTATGATTACCAATCAAGAGCTATACAAGACTGTGAGGCTAGCTAAGAAGGTTATTCAGATTTTCAAGGGTTGATATCCTTGTCGGAGAAGTTAAAAGATCCTCAGAGAGAGTGATTGAAGCCAAGTGTGTAGGTCTCCTAACTTGAGAGTTGTGGGAAGCCATCAGATGATTCTAAGGTCATGAAGATGGACTTGAGGTCTTGAGAGAGCTCATGAGAAGTGTTAAAGATCACTTTGATGCCTAGACAGGTCATTGTGCAAGATTAAGAAGCCTCAGCCATGAGTCGTGCAGCTAGGGTTTGACTAGGTCAACCCTAAGTCAACTGAGGATTTGAAGGAAGTTGAGACTTAAATCAAGAGCCATGTGATCATGGATTGATACATTGAGATGTTATAAGGATGATTTCAAGGTTAACTCATCATGATTGAAGAGTTTGAGAAGTTTCAAGCTAGGGTTTCTAAGACTTGACAGTGGAAAATCCCCTAGTGTGACCCCTATCTTCAAGACAATTTAACTCAAGATATGATTTTCATATCATCTTGACCCCAACATGATTGTTGTAGATCATGAGCTTAGCTTTAATTTGAGTACTAGAAGTCCTTGATAGGATCCATAGAACTCAAGTTATGAGCCAGACAAGTTACAAGTCATCTGAGGCATGTGAATTTGGAGCCTGAATGTTACCCAACTTGCATGGCACTTTTTCTCTAGAAGGATGATTCCTATGAACTTTTGGTCAACATGAATTTTGTTCCTTATTCTCTTATCTTTCTAGAGAGTACTAGAAGTCCTTGATAGGATTTATATAACTCAAGTTATGGCTTTGACAAGTCAAGGGTATTTTGGGAAGTTGTGATTATGGGTCATTTTCACCAACTTAGACATCTCAAATGAAATTTTGTTCAACTTGAAAGTTTCTCAAAATAAGGTTTTTACCTTTACCATGTATCAAGGAAGCATTGAAACGGCTCAAGGAGAGACTTGGTTCAAAAGGTTGTGAAAAAGGAAGAATTAAAGGCATTAAATGATCAAAAATTCAAATAAATCATTTTGTGTGCAAATGAGGCAAAATTATAGGTCATTTTGAATGGAAAAAGCATTTTGGAAACTTTGGCAATGTTAGAATTTTGATTTGAGTCCAATATCATGACCTTTTCCTTTGTTTCTTCATGAGGAAGTAACATAACATACACAAGCCATTGGATGAAAACAAGGAGGGAAACATCACCATTCATGTTCAATATCTCATGAGAAGTTGAATGCAAGCTTGCTGAGGCCAAAACAGAGAAGGAATCGTGACTGGTGTGGATGACATTTTGAGGAGAAATTGGAAATTGGAAATCTCATTCTGAACCTTGGAGAAGGTTCTAGATCATTCAATTACATCCTATATAAGCACATGGAGGCATTCAGCTCATTTTTTGGTGAAGATTGAAGCCTGAAGCAGAGAGTGAAGTTGAAATTTCAGAGGTGCAAGTGAGAATCAAATTCTGAGTTTCAGGCCAAATCAAGGGAAATTGAAGATTGATGGAGGCTGAAGTGATCAAGAACCTCTTCTGTTACGCCTCTGAACACAGGTTGGTACATTTTGTTTTTGTGCATAATCTCGGAGGAGATAGATAGAAATCTATAGGTGGTTAGGATCTGGATGATGTATAGATGGATTTGAGCAGATCAATTTGGGAATTAGAGACAAGTTAGGATGTGGATCATTTTCTGTTGAAGCTGAATTCTTGCAATTCTTGGATTGATAATCAAGATTGGATAGGGTAAGATGATCACCATGAGATAAGGATCATTTCTGTGCATTTAATTGAAGTTCTGATGAGATTCAAGATTGAGGTGTATTTTGGAATAGCTATCGGGTTTGAAAATCCATGGAGATTTAGATGATTCTAAGGCTGGATTCATGATCAACATGAAAAATTGGACAAGATGATGTATCATTTTGTAATTTTTGATGAACTGTGTGTTGGTCTTCACCGGAGAAGACGGTGGCGCCACTGCTCAGGCCACCGTCTGTAAATTCCCTCCATCTGAATGTTTGAATGAAGAAGATGCACTGCAGGCGTTGGATCATCCTTGAGACTTGACCAAGTAATCCAAATAGATGGCCACGATTGAGTTTGAAAAGTATGAATATTGACTGAAGCCAATATGCACCGTTTCACTTAACTGAATTGAATGGGCCTAGCGCTTGGATTGATATCCACACCCTCCATCTGGCCCAACCCAGGATTTGAACTGACTTTAATTGCTATTTGGCACGCAAGTTTATTAATTTCTTTTGCTTTTCTTTTAATTTCATCATTTCATGTTAGTTTGACAATAATTCATAAAAAATAGAAAAATAGGTCAATTAATTCCATATTTTTTCCCCCTGATTCATGATTGAATCTAGAATTTTATTGAATAAAAATATTAGTAAAATCATGCATTTTCAAGTTTTGTGAATTTTTTACATTTTATTTGATAATAAAATTGCCATGGTTGATACCTCTGTTTGATGATTTTAGTGTGATCATTGGGTGATGAGTTTTGGCTTGATTTTTTGTGTGTGATTATATTAGAAATGTATTCTCCCATAGTATTTTTCTCACATTTTTGTGAGGAAATGAAGTGTTGTTTTTAGATTGAAACTTTATGTGCTCCCTTTTAGGGTTTAAGCTTAGTACCTTGTAGTGTAGAATTTATTTATAGGTCTTATTTAAGGCTTTGATCTCTGTAATTAACATGGTAGAGTCATGATTGACATAGGTTCCCATAGTTATTTTTGTAGGATTTTATAATTGATTTTAGTATTTTAGTTAGAATTAACTTCAATACTAGGTTTTAGGTGATCCTAACTTGCTAACTCAACTAGAATGATTTCATTAGTTCCCTTAGAATAGGGTTTTGCTTCTCTTGCTCTTGGATGATGATGAAGACTTGTGTGGGCTGCTGTGGAAGGCATGGTGGAGCTTGGACTTGAAGATTGCTCCCCTTTTGGTGTAGTTTGTTTAGGGTTAAGGATTAGGGTTTAGGGAGATCCCTTTAGAATAGACTTTCTTCCTTCATGAAACATGGAAGGTGTTGATCACTTCATTCCTCCATTTGATGTAAGGTCCCATTGTGAAGGCCTCATCCCTCCTTTGGTAGGATGTGTGGCTCCTCACAAGTTGGTAGAACCTTTGAGGGTTCTTTTCCTTGATGGTGGAGTGCTTAGAGGTGACCTTTGGTCTTCACTTTGCTTCTCCCTATCCCCACCTTACTCTTGTTAGATGAATCTCTCTCCCTTGTTAGAGGATGGAGTTCCCTGCTAGAAGATTGAAGATGCTAGAGGATGGAGTTCCTTGTTAGGAGCTTGAAGATCAAGAAGAACCAGTTGACACTTGTGTGAAGCAGATCAATTTGAGAATGAAGAAAGAGCTGAAGCTTGAAGAAGATGAAGAACAAGTTGATACTTGTGTCTGATGCATTGAAAGCTTGAAGAAGCAAGTTGACACTTGCTATTGAAGAGGAAAAGCCTTGAAGAACAGTTACAGACTGAGGACTGAGCTGCTGTCAGAGGATTGCTTTACTGTGAAGCTGTGGAAGTTGTTAATTTGCTTTCTTTCCTGCTGTCTTCTTTCTGTGCAACTGTATTGATGTGACTTGTGTGATTTGCTTGATGCATTAGAATAAGTTCATGTTTAAATTGTGTTAAGCTAGGAGCATGATTGCACTAGAGGTTGAGTTGCTCCCTCTGCTTGTATTTTTACTGTGTGGCTTTGCTTGCGGGTATTCGGTAGAGCTTCGCTCCCTTGCCTGTGTGGTTTGTGATTTGCTTGATGGCATTTTATTTTCCTTTATGATTGCAATTATTCATATCTGGCTTGAGGTTGAGACGAGCTTGTGGAGGCTGGTGCCCCACACACACTTCCTCCCTCACTTGCATTTCATGCATTTTACAGCTGATTCTGTATATCTGTGTACTGTTAGGCTGATGCTTTATCTGTTTCTGGTTATCATTGACATGATCCCTTAGGAATCTCACTTCCTTTGATAAGGAAGTGATGATTAGAACTTTAGGTTGAAACCTTTGCATGATAACTTCTAGGAGATCCCTGTTTCAAACCTCAACTATAGGATGAATCCTTGGCATGACAACAGTCAGGACTTGATAGTCTCCCCTTTAGTAGAGACCTTTCTTCTCTTCTCATCTCAAAACAACAGTAAAAAAATGTAATAAAGGCAAGTTAGTATAAGCGCGTTACGAGCCTTAAGCTACTTGGGTAATGATAATTGAGCGGCCTCCTCTCAATTGTCTAGAATGTCTAGTATACGTCCTTTGGACGATATGCGACACATTCGTTCCCAGGTCATAGTCTCTAGTGTTGTACGAACTACAAACAAACATAAAAAACAGTTCTTCCGTAAAAGACAGAAAATAAACTTCAAATCTTTTTGCCCCGTGGGCCCATAAGTCAAAGGAAGCTTTTCTGAAGAAAAGAGTGTTGTTAACTCCCAGTTCTACCGCAAGCGGTAACGCCTAAGTCTCCAAGGGTCGAGCTGCGTACGCCAAACTACTGGAACTGTTTGTTAACCCTACTCGAAAAAACAAATGAATCTGAATTCCCGTAATCCGTATTATCCCGAACTACGTAAGCTCTGATCTCTCATACCTGTTGAGAGCACGTAGGCACAATACTGACGTATTGGCGAGCCACCTTCCCCGTAACCCGTAGTTAGTCGAACTACGTTGACTCTGATTTCTCATTCTCTGATGAGAATACGTAGGCATAAAGCGCGACGCTTTGCCGAGTCATTTTCTTTTGTTTTTATGCCGGCCTTGATAGGTAGATAGTAAACAAACCCGTCAGATAAACACAACAAGCGTGGATCCCATCGAGTACGATGGACGTGAGGGGTGCTAATACCTTCCCCTTGCGTAACCGACTCCTGAATTCAGACATTGGTTGCGATGACCTTGTCTTATACCTTTTCGTCATGTTTTTTCCGATCGTTTCCTTTCCCGTTCTGAGGGATAAATAACGAAAGGTGGCGACTCTTCTGTTTTGCCGGCACCTTATTTTCGCGGTAGCGACAACTGGCGACTCTGCTGGGGAAATGATAGTTTCCTGGGATCCAACTTCCCTTAAGCGAGTCAACCTGGGGATCCAACGTCCCCTGTGCGAGAGTAAATCCTAGCGCTTGTATGTTTACTTGTTGGGTTGTGTTTATTTATCGCATTTATTTCCCGCACTTTATTTTCAGTATGATATGATTATTTATATTGTTGTGGGAGGGGCATTCTGATGAGTGAGAAGCCAAACCCAGGCTTGAGCGCTACATAGTATTAGAGTGGGTTAGTGGAGGACGTGCTTGCTTTGCTTGCAGCTGTTCCCACGTAATCCACACTCAGACGAGGTTCTCTTTGATGGCTTCCTATCGGTCCTTTGGACTCGAGGGGTTGTTGGATCTGAGGATTGTCAACTCTGGGAACCGATCATTTGGAATTCAGCTAAGTGAGGCCGCTTCAAGAGACGATGATGCCACACCTCCTGGGTATCTTATCGTCATTTCTTGAAAGTTTGTGACGCTGATGACCGCATAGGATGCCGAACCTTTTCCGTGATTAGGTCCATACCTGTGAGCAGGGTCGGGTTATTACAGGAAACCCTAACCCCCAGACTACCTGGTTTTCTTGATAGTGAATCAGTTTTGTTGGTACCAGAGGCTCTCATCAACAGATATGTGTGTTCTTGATAGAGCAGATTTATGGTCTGGTATAATGGGGTTCTCATCAGAGATATGGTTGTTCTTGACAGAGCAGTATTGTGGTTTTGTTGATACAGAGCCTTCATCTCCTCAACAGCACAGTCATCTTGATCTCCTGCTGCATGATTGCATTTTGCATTGTTTTCATCCTCATTTGCATGTCATTAACGTGTGTCTGTGTTGCAGGTGCATATTTCTCCCCTGGTTCTAGTGATCTTGATCCTTATGGCAGATATGGCATCTCTGAAGAAGACTGTGGCTTACAAGCTACCAACACCTGACATCCGAGAGTTACGGACTTTGATTTCTTTGGCTGACAAGACAGTGATGGAGAGTTTCAGAAATAGTTATGAGAGACTTCTGGGTATTGTGTATAAGCTTCCTACATACGAGTTGAATGGCCTCTACGCCCTGCTGCAGTTTTACGACCCACAACTCAGATGCTTTGTGTTTCCCGACTATGTCCTAGCTCCGACGCTGGAGGAGTACTCTGACCTGTTAGGGGCGCCTTTGATGAATCAAATGCCTTACTACCATGTTGAGGGTGAACCCAAATTGAGTAAGCTGACTGACGCTCTGCATGTAGATGAGTCTGAATTAGAAGGGATGGTATCCAGAAAGATCGGAGTTCATGGTTTCCTTTTGCATTTCCTGATGGAAAAAGCCCGAAAGTTTGCCGAGAAGGGTCGCTGGGATATATTCAATGCCTTCCTAGCCCTATGTATCTATGGGATCGTGCTATTCCCAAGTCACCCGGACTTCATAAGCATGGATGCTTGCCATATATTTGCCTCCGGGAATCCAGTACCCAATCTCCTCGAAGACGTCTACCATTCAGTTCACAGCAAGAATGAAAACAGAAAGGGGAAGAACGTGGCATGTTGTGCTCCTTTACTGTATAAGTGGTTCGCTAGCCATCTTCCTAAGTCGGGGCCGTTCATTGATTCTGCTGAGTCTTCACCTTGGTCCGCGCGTTTGATGGGTTTGACTACTAACAATATTATCTGGTTCGATCGAGATCTACTGGGCAAAGATATTGTACATAGCTGCTGTGGCTTTCCTAACATCCCCCTGGTCGGAAGGAATGGATGTATCAACTACAATCCATCTCTGCTGGTTCGACAATTCGGGTATGCACTACGAGGTCCTCCTGAAGAGGAAGAGATACAGGAATCTCTGTATCTCACAGGGTTGCTTGAAGGCGACACTTTGGTCAAGGTACAAAATGCTTGGAGCAAAATTCACCAAAAGGGGAAAGTCTTGCTAGGAAAAAGCAACAACAAGGCCTTTGATCCGTATGTGACTTGGGTTCGAGAAAGAGCCGCCAAGTTTCTAATGTCGTTTCCTGCTGTGGAACCATTGTATCCTCTCGTGTACAAAGAGCCTACTACAGTTGATGTTCATAAACTCAACCAGGTACTCCAAGAGAAGGAAGAGCTACGAAAAGCCAACGAGGAGTTAGAGAAAGAGATCGCTCAACTTCGGAAAGAGAAAAGTGAAGTCGTTTATACCTGCAAGAAGAAGACTGAGATGATCAACCATCTAGGCGCTAACCTGACCAAAGAAACTGATGCTAGGGAACGTCTGGGGTTGGACCTGAAGTCAGTACATGGCGTGTTGACAACCAAGAAACAGGATCTGGACAGAGTGTACCGGAAGCTAACCCAATACGAGAGGGTCTGGAGCAGCACCCTAGCCAAATACAAAGAGTGGGAAGAAAAGCTGAAGCAGGAAGTAGCCAAGCTAGAAGCTCAGATTACGGTGAAAGACAAGAAGATAGAGGCTGAAGCCTCACTGCGACGAGCCGTCCAGTATAGATTGGCTGAGGCCGAGGCGAAGTTGTAAGATTTTCAACTCCGGGCTGATGCTAAGAGGAGTAGAGTCGAGAACCATTCTGAAGAAGGTGTTTTTAGGAGCGTTGCCGAGAACCTTCCAGAGTCCATCAGGCAGAGGGACCTGCTGGCCCAGGGTTTGCTTACTCAGCCAGGTCATCCCACTACAAAGAAGTTGATAAAAGATTCCCGTGCCCGTGGCCGCACCTGATCTTTCTGTAGTTTCTTTGTACATTTTATGCATTGATATGCTGATCACCACCAGGTCTGTTGGTTGGGGTTATGCCTTGTTGCTTCAGTTATATGTGATTACAGTTGTACGCTACCCGAGCGGGATTTTTAGATGAATATATGAGGATTTCTTTTCCATGATTGGATCATAGACTTTATTTGTCTCGGAAACTAGGATCGGGGGGGATCTCCCCAAGGCACAGACACACGTTTGCATTTGCATGAAGCATTTGCATAACGAGCACCTTGTCGTTTTTCTAACCCTTTGTGTATGCAGGTTGTTCCAGGATTGATCGAAGACCGATCCACCGCTATCCGACCAGAGCGAATCAAGCTAGAGCAATGGAACAAGTGCAAACTGACGTCCAGGAACTCCGAGAGAGGATGGAACGCTTCATGGAGCTCATGCAAGTGGTCGCCAACGGCCAAGACCAGCTCAGAACATTGGTCCAGCCTCTGATCTCAAGGGTTGACAGCAACGGTGTACTCCATGGTGGGAATGTTCCAACCCCTCAACCCGTTGAAACTCCTCAGGGTGGCATCCCCGTGACCCCCCGGGGAATGGAAGTGGTAACGGCAATGTGATCACTAACATAGGGCTCAATGGTAATACGACTGTCGTCGATAATGGAAATTTTAAAGCTAATGGCAACACTGGACTAGGCAACGGCAACACAGGTGCTGGAAATCAGTATGGGCCTCAGCCATGGCTAGAACATCGCCAAGAAGATTTGTTCTCGCAGAGGAGTGCTGAAGGAGAACTGACTGCTGAAGCACGTCTGAGGTTTAAGGCACTCGAGGACAAAATGAGGAATTTCGAGAACCTGAACACTATGGGGGTCGACATGACTAAATTGGGATTGATTTCTGATTTCAAGGTGCCTCTTAAATTCAAGGTACCCGACTTTGAGAAATACAAGGGCACCACTTGCCCTCGTGTCCACTTAAGATCATACTACCGAAAGATGTCCGCTCACTCTGAAGACGAGAAGCTGCTGATGCACTTCTTTCAGGATAGCTTGCCGGGCCATCCTTAGAATGGTACATGAGTTTGGAACCCACCAGTGTGCGCACATGGAAGGAACTGGCTGAGGCCTTGGTACACCATTATCAGTATAACAATGACTTGGCTCCGAACCGGGTTCAACTGCAGAACTTGTCACAGAGGAACAACGAGGGGTTCAAAGAATACGCCCAGCGATGGCATGAATTAGTAGCTAAAGTTCAGTCGCCGATGGTTGAACGAGAGCTTGTTGAGATGTTTGTAGCCACTCTCCCGGGGGTCTATTACGAGAAACTGGTTAGTGGTATGTCAGGGAGTTTCTCAGATCTTATCATTACTGGCGAGCACGTCGAGAATGGGATAAAATTGGGGAAAATTCAAGGTGGTGATCTATCCTCAGCCGGAGGAGGAAAGAAACCGTACGGTAGCAAAAGGCGTGAAGGAGAGATGAGCGTCGTGTCCAACGCTCGAAGGAAGGATAAAAGCCAGCGCCAGCAGGTGGCTAGCATAACCATCCCTGCTGTCCAGCAACCCCAGCCGCAGTAGCAGCTGCAACAGCAGCAGCCGAGTCAATAAGGATACAGAAGGTATCAGAACAGGGCACCTCTGTCAAGTCGTCAGCTTGAAACGCCGCCCATGTCTTATGCTCAGCTGTTACAGACTCTGCTTCAGTTACAGTTAGTCCAGAAGAGAACCCTGGCTCCTTTGATAGGGGCACCTCCGTAGGGTTATGATGCGAATGCAACGTGTGATTTTCACTCAGGGGCACCTAGCCACACGATAGAAAACTGCAAAGCCTTCAAGCACAAGGTGCAAGATATGATGGATGCTAAGATCATCAATTTCTCAGATAATGTGCCGAATGTCACAAAGAACCCTATGCCAAATCATAGAGGAGGTGGGGTAAATGCCATTATTGAAGAAGAGAACTTAGATTTATTGACTGATGTCAAGGATCTGAAAACGCCGCTTAGCTTCGTTAAAGCCAAGCTGATGAAGATAGGCTTCTTTTCGGGTTGTGGAGAATTGTGTATGGGCTGTGCGACTCGTCCTGATGGATGTGAACAGTTGATAGAGGGAATTCAGAGTATGATGACCGAAGGAATCTTGCAGTTTAGCCGAAGGGCCGAATGTGGATTTGGAGAGGTAATGCTGAAGCAGGATGATGAGGTTGCCACCATCACCATCCCTCGCCAGACGATAACCATTTCTGCACCCAGGCCGCCCACAATTACCATCACAAAGGTCGGGCCGATACCTTTTGAAAGCACCAACATTGTCCGATGGCACTATGGGGCAGACGTCTACTGTAACGGACAAAAGATGGAACTAGAACCCTCTGGGCAGTCGGTGGATAACCTAGTGGGAATTGGCGGAATCACGCGCAGCGGAAGAGTATTTGCTCCACCTGAGATTGTGGTGGACAAAGCAGACAAGGCAGAGGAAACTGATAAGGGAAAGAGTAAAGTCGTTGAGGAAACCCCCCGTGGGGTAGAGAAAGACTTACTTGTAAAGGACGCTGAAGAGTTCATGAGGTTGATCAAGAAGAGTGACTACAAGATCGTGGATCACCTCCATCAAACACCCTCGAAAATCTCCATCCTGAATTTGTTGCTATGTTCGGAGTCACATTGCAACGCGCTGTTAAAGGTTTTGAACGCCACGTATGTACCGCAGGAAATCTCGGTCAACCAGTTGGAAGGGGTAGTAGCCCACGTGAATGCTGGAAACGGGCTAGGATTCACCGACCTGGAGCTGACGCTGAAGGGAAGAAACCACAACAGTGCCCTGCACATCTCGATAGAGTGTAGGGGAACCGTTATGTCTCATGTGTTGGTGGACACTGGGTCGTCGCTCAATGTTCTTCCGAAGAAAGCATTGATGAAGTTAGACACTCGAGGATTGATTTGCACACCCAGTGATCTGGTTGTGAAGGCTTTCGATGGAACCAAGCGTCATGTCTTTGGAGAGGTAACTCTGCCAATCCATGTTGGGCCGGAAACTTTCGACGCAGTCTTCTACATTATGGACATCATGCCAGCCTACAGCTGTCTCTTAGGCCGGCCATGGATCCATTCTGCTGGTGCCGTGACCTCCACGTTGCACCAGAAGCTCAAGTATGTTGTCGGAGGCAGCATTATAACTGTATGTGGCGAGGAAGATATAATGGTGAGCCATTTGTCGTCCTTCAAGTACGTAGAGATGGATGGAGAAATCCATGAAACCCTATGTCAGGCATTCGAAGCTGTTAAAGTCAAGGACGTGGCTCCCGCAATGACTGAAAAACCAGAGATGACTCTCTCTTCCTTCAAAGAAGCTCGGGCCGTTGTTCAAGCCGAATCTACCCCAGGCTGGGGACAAGTGCTAGAAATACCTAACAAACAGGACAAGTTTGGGTTAGGATACTCTCCTGCAGCTGAAGCCTCCTCTTCTCACAGTGCGTCGCGAGGTAAAGGGCCGATCCAGTTTACCAGTGGCGGGGTGATATTTGAAAGTGTCAACGCAGTGTCTGAAGACGGCGAGGACAGCGATTGCGACCTAGACTCTTGGATCCAGCCAAGCAAACCAGGCCAGAGCCTCAACAACTGGTCCATCAGGGATATCATCCAAGTGACAGGTAAAGAGTAATGATTTACTTTCTCCAATTATTGTACAACCCTATGTCCTACCCGGGGCATAGTGGTTTTATTGTCAAGGCCTTGTTTGATTATGTACATGCATTTTACCAATAAATCAAAAGGCATTTTTCTTCGCATTCAAATGTTTTGATCTCTGTTATTCCTGTTTTATATTTGTTTTGAAAAACAACAAAATGGCAATAGGGTTTGTGCTAACCTGCATATCCTTATTTTAAGCTTAACCCTTGATTTTGCAGGATCCACATAGCAGATGACATCGACTCTGGACCTTCTACGACTCACTTCGACTTCGACTGCCCGATCTATCAAGCCGAAGAAGAGATTGATGAAGACGAAGACCTTCCCAAAGAGTTGGCCCGCTTGTTGAAACAAGAAGAGAAAGTTATTTTGCCTCATGAGGAAGAGATTGAGATTGTGAATCTGGGTTCTGAAGAACTGGTCAGGAACGTCAGGATAGGGGCTGCATTGCAGAGTGATGTCAAGCAGAGATTGGTCGAGATGCTGAGAGAGTATAGTGACATCTTTGCTTGGTCATATGAAGATATGCCCGGACTCGATACTGACATCGTGGTCCATCACTTGTTGCTGCGAGAAGATTGTCCTCCCGTTAAGCAGAAGCTTAGGAGGACACGACCAGATATGGCCGTTAAGATCAAAGAAGAAGTGCAAAAGTAGCTTGATGATGGCTTCTTAGCGGTCACTACTTACCCTCTATGGGTCGCCAACATAGTGCCTGTACCGAAGAAGGACGGTAAGGTGCGAATGTGCGTCGATTATCGGGATTTGAATAGGGCGAGCCCTAAGGATGATTTCCCGCTCCCTCATATTGATGTGTTAGTCGACAATACAACTCAGTTCTCCGTATTTTCGTTCATGGATGGCTTCTCCGGCTACAATCAGATCAAGATGGCGCCGGAGGACATGGACAAAACTACGTTTATTACACCTTAGGGAACATTTTGCTACAAGGTAATGCCTTTCAGTCTGAAGAACGCAGGGGCCACTTACCAACGAGCAATGGTTACTTTGTTTCATGATATGATTCATCATGAGATTGAAGTCTATGTTGATGACATGATTGCGAAGTCCCAAACGGAGGAGGGACATCTGGTCAATTTGCTGAAGCTTTTTGAGAGGCTTAGGAAGTTCAGGTTGAGGCTGAATCCTAACAAGTGTACTTTCGGAGTACGGTCGGGAAAACTATTGGGGTTTATCGTGAGTGAAAGAGGCATCGAGGTTGATCCTGCGAAGATAAAAGCAATACAAGAAATGCCAGCGCCAAAGACTGAAAAAGAAGTTTGTGGTTTCCTGGGCAGAATAAACTACATTGCAAGGCTTATTTCTCAGCTCATGGCCACGTGCGAACCGATGTTCAAACTGCTAAAGAAAGATTAGGCGATTATCTGGAACGAGGATTGCCAGAAGGCATTTGATAAGATAAAACAGTATCTATAGGAACCTCCGATCTTGATACCCCCAGTGGCCGGAAGACCCTTAATCATGTACTTGACAGTTCTTGAGAATAGTATGGGGTGTGTTCTCGGTCAGCACGACGAGACAGGCAGAAAGGAGCACGCCATTTATTATTTGAGTAAAAAGTTCACAGATTGTGAATCCCGTTACTCAATGCTGGAGAAAACGTGTTGTGCACTAGCCTGGGCTGCCAAACGTTTACGACAATACATGCTCAACCACACAACCATGCTAATTTCGAAGATGGATCCGATCAAGTACATCTTCGAGAAGCAAGCGCTTTCGGGCAGGATTTCCAGATGGCAAATGGTGTTGACAGAATATGATATTCAGTACGTTTCCCAGAAGGCCATCAAGGGAAGCGTATTGTCTGAATACCTTGCCGAACAGCCGATCGAAGATTATCAGCAAATGAAATTTGAATTCCCTGATGAGGATATCATGTTTCTCAAAGAAAAGGATTGTGATGAACCGTTGCCCGACGAGGGGCCAGATAGGAAATCTCAGTGGAAATTGATATTTGACGGGGCAGTTAATTCTTACGGAAGTGGCATTGGGGCGATCATCACGACTCCTTATGGATCCCACATCCCGTTCACGGCTAGACTGACGTTTTCGGTCACCAATAATGAAGCGGAGTACGAAGCATGCATCATGGGTCTAGAAGAAGCGATTGATTTAAGAATCAAGAATCTAGATGTATATGGTGACTCAGCACTTGTGATCAACCAGATTAAAGGGGAGTGGGAGACTCATCAATCGAATTTGGTGCTGTACATGAACTATGCCAGAAGGCTGCTTTCGTTCTTTGATTGAGTGGAACTCCATCATGTGCCCAGAGCTGAAAATCAGATGGCTGATGCCTTAGCCACGTTGGCTTCGATGTATAAAGTCAATTTTTGGAATGAAGCTCCAAGGATTGTCCTTTCTCGTCTTGATAGACCTGCATTCGTCTTTGCGATCGAGGAAGCCTCCGATGGCAAGCCATGGTTGCACGACATCCAGACCTTCCTTATGACTAAGGAATATCCTGCGGGAGCGTCAACCCAGGATAAGAAGACTCTGAGGAGGCTGTCAGGAAATTTCTATCTCAATCCTGACGGAGTTCTGTATAAAAGAAACCACGATCTCGTGCTACTCAGATGTGTAGATGAGAAAGAAGCGAGTATGCTCATGGAAGAAGTCCATGAAGGCACATTTGGTACGCACGTCGGTGGACATGCTATGACGAGAAAGATCCTGAGAGCAGGATATTACTGGCTGACGATGGAGTTGGATTTCTTTAAATTCGCGAAGAGATGTCATAAATGCCAGATTTATGCTGATAAAATTCATGTGCCGCCGTGCCCGTTGAATGTCATGTCCTCCCCGTGGCCGTTCTCCATGTGGGGCATCGATATGATAGGCAAGATCGAGCCCACTGCATCTAACGGTCACCGCTTCATTCTAGTAGCCATCGACTACTTCACCAAATGGGTGGAGGCAGCCTCGTATGCTAACGTGACCAAGCAGGTGGTGGCTAAATTCATAAAGAGGGACATCATCTGTCGGTACGGAATTCCCGAGCGGATCATTACTGATAATGGTTCGAATCTGAATAACAAGATGATGAAGGAGTTGTGCCAGAGTTTCAAGATTGAACACCACAACTCGTTTCCTTACCGGCCGAAGATGAATGGCGCCGTTGAAGCGGCCAATAAAAACATTAAGAAGATTGTACAGAAGATGGTTGTGACCTATAAGGACTGGCACGAGATGTTGCCATTTGCATTGCACGGTTATCGTACAATGGTACGTACATCAACCGGGGCAACCCCTTTCTCACTGGTGTACGGTATGGAAGTTGTCCTACCGTTAGAAGTTGAGATCCCTTCTTTACGAGTTTTGGTTGATGTGAAACTCGATGAGGCAGAATGGATTAAGAACCGAATAAACCAACTCAGCCTGATGGACGAGAAGAGGTTAGCATCGATTGCATATGGTCGTCTGTACCAAAGCCGAATGAAGAAAGCTTATGATAAGAATGTGCGTCCTAGAAGCTTTCAGACGGGTGATCTCGTCCTGAAGAAGTTTCTTCCTCCACACTCCGATCACAGGGGCAAGTGGACTCCCAATTACGAAGGTACGTACGTCGTCAGCAAGGTCTTCTCGGGAGGAGCCTTGTTGTTATCCACAATGGATGGCGAAGATTTTGCATCCCCGGTGAATGCGGACGCAGTTAAAGAATACTTTGCTTAAAAATGACTCGCTGGAAAGAAAAAGAATATCCAGGAAAAAATGGGGCATCCCGGCGAACCATAAAAAAGGAAAAAGGTTCGGGAAAAAATTAGGGATATAAATGAAAAGAATGTACACCCGCAAAGTCGAAAACCCGGAAGGGCGACTTTGGCAAAAAAGGGTATCCCGGTGAGTCGAAAACCCGGAAGGGCGATTCAGGCAAAAGTTAGGGATTTGAAAAAGCAAATGACTGCGTTCCGCGTGTGGACTTTCATTGTTTAGTGGTTTGGAAGACCTGAGGGCCGTTTTTCTGAATCAATCTCTTCTGAAGCTGAAACGTCAGAGAAGTATCGAAGTCGAGTGGGTCATAGAGGGATCAACTCATGGTGTTCGTCTACGCCACATTGCCGACAGTTGTATGTACTGATGTATATTTATGTTTTTATGCTTGCGCAGCTTCCTCATTCCAGGAGCTTGCATCTGTTGTAAAACATTTTTACCCATTCAGGGGTTCGTTATCAATGAAATATATACTATTCAGCAATTTTGTTTGCTTGTTTAGCATTTATCTATTTTGTTTGCGAAAAGGAATGCCGATGTTTTTGATAAAATGCGCATACATAAACTTACTGGCCTAGGCCACTAATTGTTGAAACAATGAATTACTTGAACTTTGTCGCAGGATGATAACTTTGATAGGTCCCTTTAAGAAGGGTATCTCGTCTGTTTGTTTGTGTTGTTGCAGGTATGGCATATTCCACGCAGTACGCCGCATGTTTCCCAAGCAGGATGATTCCTTCTACCCCAGCAAGTTCAGTAGCGTCTCCCCACGGAGTCTGAACATGGGATCTAGAACATTGATATGTATCCCCAAGCAGAGTAGATTCTCTCCAACCAGATGCATCCTAGGCAGGATCATCCTCTCCCCAGCTGAGTCATGCGCTAAAGCGTAGGTTCATTCCAAGCACGGGGTCAGTGTGCAGTTTCTTGTAGAAGACTATTCGCAAGTGTGCATCTTTCGATAGTTCCAGACTGAAGTCTTCCAGTAGAATTGAGATTCCCCACAGAGTTGTACTCTCCCCAGCAAGCAGGATGACTCCTTCTTCCCCAGCCGAGCTGGCAAATCCCCAGAGAGTCGAGTCCCTGGAAGTCGTGCGGGCCACGATTGGTTTTCCCCCAGAAGAGAGTACTGAATAACTGATGCTGTATTGCCCCACCGGAGTCGTTATCTCTAGGAAAGCTTTGCCGCGAAGGCCGTGCAGTTTATTTCTGTGATTGATATGGTTCCTTCGACAGTTTGTGGTTTGAATACCTGGTTGAGCGGGTTCAGGTTCTCGTAGAACTTTGTTCCCCTACAGCAGTCGACTGAAGTTCGTTTCCCCAGGCGGAATCCAATTGAGATTGGTGTGACTTCTTCTCCTCGGCAGGATGATTCCTCCTCTCCACCAGAGTGGTTCCTTCTCCTTGACAGGAGGATTCTCCTTTCAGCATTTATTTTGTTGATGGGGTCGTAGCATCTTGCATGATTGCATAACATTTACCCTAAAAATGCGTAGCATTTCCACCGTGTGGAGCATTGCGCCATTATCAAAGCATATGCATACGAAACATAAGCTAGGTCGTTACCGTTCTTGTTTTGCAGGTGTTCCTCCGCAGAAGGGTCTGATCAAGATGATTCTTGAATTCCTCAGCGGAGTTGGTTGCTTAAGATGATTCTTAACATCCCCAGTGAAGTCGGCAGAGAGGGTTACTCAAGTTGATGCTTAGAGTCCCCGACAGAGTGTTTGCTCAGGATGATTCCTGAAATCTCCAGCAGAGTTATTGGTTCAGGATGATTCTTGAAGTCTCCGGCGGAGTTATTTGTCCCAGATGATTCTTGAAGTCCTCAGCAGAGTTGATTCACCCAGAATGATTTCTGGATCCCCGAAGCAGAGTTACTTGATAGTTCTCCAGAATCCCCAGCGGAGATGTGTCATCCCCAGTAGGTTTTAAACAGAGAAGTTGAAATTTCTTTGAGGACTTGATGATTGAAGTCTGGAAGTAGTGCCAAATTCCCTGACTTGCTGAGGAAGTCTAACTGCGATGTTGAAGTAGTTCTCCCAGCTGACGCGGAGTGCCCGACGGCGAAAGAATACATATCCCTATTGGGTTCATGATTGACCGATGATTCTATTCCCGACTTACTGACGGAGTCCGGCTGACGCCCGAAAATTTCTTTGAATGCCCGATGGCATAATTAACTTGATTGTTAAAAAAGTTCCTAATGACCTGATGAGTCCCGAGGAATTCTTCTGCCGCAGTGCCGCAGAATGCCTGATGGCAGTACCGGCCATATATCACCGGTTACCGAGTGACCAGTGATCCCTTGATGACTT
This sequence comes from Lathyrus sativus, assembly GCA_963859935.3. Taxonomy (NCBI): domain Eukaryota; kingdom Viridiplantae; phylum Streptophyta; class Magnoliopsida; order Fabales; family Fabaceae; genus Lathyrus; species Lathyrus sativus. The sequence continues at coordinate 277,765,536 of OZ012738.1, read as the reverse complement.
GAGGAAGAAGCTGCAGCGAAATCTGATGATCATCCTGACGGAGATTTGAAAGTAGCCATTCACCAGTTCCCGAATAATTGGTGATCCCTTATTGAATTACTGATGAAGTCCGACGAAGATGTTGTTGACGTGCCTAGCAACATGATGAGTCCATAGGCGACGATAAGGAATTCTTCTGCTATGACGCAGAACGCCTGACGGCGCGATCAACCATTCATTACCAGTTACCGTGTAACCGGTGACCCCTTGATGACTTGAGGACGAAGACCTACAGCAAAATCAGATGATCATCCTAATGGAGATTTGAGATTAGACCCTTCACCAATTACCGTGTGACCAATTCCCCAGCAGAGTTGTCGTGCAACTGTCATGCTCAATTTTTGAAGATGTGCCTACCAATCAAAGTATCGCTTACCTGTGCGGTGGCAGATCGCCTATTTCCGTGTAACCGGTGATCCCTTGATGATTTGAAGACGCAATGAAATCAGATCAATCATAGAATCATCCTGATGGAGATTCAGATTGGTATTTCTCCAGCTAGTTGTCGTGCAGCTATCATTTCAGTTTCCGAAGATTTGTCCCCATCAGAGTACCGTGTACTTGTGAAGTTGGCAAATTTCTGGGTTTGTTGGTATTCAACCGTCTTTTACCTTGATTGTTTGAGAGTCGTTCGCTTCTCACCCAGTCAGGTCCAAGCCGTTTGAATAGGGGCAGCTGTTGCACCCCAAAATTTGCCCAACATTTCTTTACCTAGCTTATGTTTCATTTCATTCACATTAGCATTATCATTTGCATTTCATTGACATGTATGCAGGAGATCAAGAAGTATGATTACCAATCAAGAGCTATACAAGACTGTGAGGCTAGCTAAGAAGGTTATTCAGATGTTCAAGGGTTGATATCCTTGTTGGAGAAGTTAAAAGATCCTCAGAGAGAGTGATTGAAGCCAAGTGTGTAGGTCTCCTAACTTGAGAGTTGTGGGAAGCCATCAGATGATTCTAAGGTTATGAAGATGGACTTGAGGTCTTGAGAGAGCTCATGAGAAGTGTTAAAGATCACTTTGAGGCCTAGACAGGTCATTGTGCAAGATTAAGAAGCCTCAACCATGAGTGGTGCAGCTAGGGTTTGACTGGGTCAACCCTAAGTCAACTGAGGATTTGAAGGAAGTTGAGACTTAATTCAAGAGCCATGTGATCATGGATTGATACATTGAGATGTTATAAGGATGATTTCAAGGTTAACTCATCATGATTGAAGAGTTTGAGAAGTTTCAAGCTAGGGTTTCTAAGACTTGACAGTGGAAAATCCCCTAGTTTGACCCCTATCTTCAAGACAATTTCACTCAAGATATGATTGTCATCTCATCTTGACCCCAACATGATTGTTGTAGAGCATGAGCTTAGCTTTAATTTTAGTACTAGAAGTCCTTGATAGGATCCATAGAACTCAAGTTATGAGCCAGACAAGTTACGAGTCATCTGAGGCATGTGAATTTGGAGCCTGAAAGTTACCCAACTTGCATGGCACTTTTGCCCTAGAAGTATGATTCCTATGAACATTTGGTCAACATGAATGTTGTTCCTTATTCTCTTATCTTTCTATAGAGTACTATAAGTCCTTGATAGGAGTTATAGAACTCAAGTTATGGCTTTGACAAGTCAAGGGTATTTTGGGAAGTTGTGATTATGGGTCATTTTTGGTTATGGGTCATTTTCACCAACTTAGACATCTCAAATGAAATTTTGTTCAACTTGAAAGTTGCTCAAAATGAGGTTTTTACCTTGACCATGTATCAAGGAGGCATTGAAATGGCTCAAGGAGAGACTTGGTTCAAAAGGTTGTGAAAAAGGAAGAATTAAAGGCATTAAATGATCAAAAATTCAAATAAATCATTTTGTGTGCAAATGAGGCAAAATTATAGGTCATTTTGAATGGAAAAAGCATTTTGGAAACTTTGGCAATGTTAGAATTTTGATTTGAGTCCAATATCATGACCTTTTCCTTTGTTTCTTCATGAGGAAGTAACATAACATACACAAGCCATTGGATGAAAACAAGGAGGGAAACATCACCATTCATGTTCAATATCTCATGAGAAGTTGAATGCAAGCTTGTTGAGGCCAAAACAAAGAAGGAATCGTGACTGGTATGGATGACATTTTGAGGAGAAATTGGAAATTGAAAATCTCATTCTGAACCTTGGAGAAGGTTCTAGATCATTCAATTACATCCTATATAAGCACATGGAGGCATTCGGCTCATTTTTTGGTGAAGATTGAAGCCTGAAGCAGAGAGTGAAGTTGAAATTTTAGAGGTGCAAGTGAGAATCAAATTCTGAGTTTCAGGCCAAATCAAGGGAAATTGAAGATTGCATTAGCTTTAGAAGGAGTTTTGGAGTGTATCTGCATCATCTTGGAGGCTGAAGTGATTAAGAACCTCTTTTGTTACGCCTTTGAACATAGGTTGGTACATTTCGTTTTTGTGCATAATCTAGTAGGAGATAGATAGAAATCTATAGGTGGTTAGGATCTGGATGATGTATAGATGGATTTGAGCTGATCAATTTGGGAATTAGAGACAAGTTAGGATGTGGATCATTTTCTGTTGAAGCTGAATTCTTGCAATTCTTGGATTGATAATCAAGATTGGATAGGGTAAGATGATCACCATGAGATAAGGATCATTTATGTGCATTTAATTGAAGTTCTGATGAGATTCAAGATTGAGGTGTATTTTGGAATAGCTATCGGGTTTGAAAATCCATGGAGATTTAGATGATTCTAAGGCTGGATTCATGATCAGCATGAAAAATTGGACAAGATGATGTATCATTTTGTAATTTTTGATGAACTGTGTGTTGGTCTTCACCGGAGAAGACGGTGGCGCCACTGCTCAGGCCACCGTCTGTAAATTCCCTCCATCTGAATGTTTGAATGAAGAAGATGCACTGCAGGCGTTGGATCATCCTTGAGACTTGACCAAGTAATCCAAATAGATGGCCACGATTGAGTTTGAAAAGTATGAATATTGGCTGAAGCCAATACGCACCGTTTCACTTAACTGAATTGAATGGGCCTAGGGCTTGGATTGATATCGACACCCCCATCTGGCCCAACCCAAGATTTGAACTGACTTTAATTGCTATTTGGCACACAAGTTTATTAATTTCTTTTGCTTTTCTTTTAATTTCATCATTTCATGTTAGTTTGACAATAATTCATAAAAAATAGAAAAATAGGTCAATTAATTCCAGATTTTTCCCCCCTTATTCATGATTGGATCTAGAATTTTATTGAATAAAAATATTAGGAAAATCATGCTTTTTCAATTTTTGTGCATTTTTTAAATTTTATTTGATAATAAAATTGCCATGGTTGATACCTCAGTTTGATGATTTTAGTGTGATCATTGGGTGATGAGTTTTGGCTTGATTTTTTGTGTGTGATTAGCTTAAAAATGTATACTCACATAGTATTTTTCTCACATTTTTGTGATGAAATTAAGTGTTGTTTTTAGATTGAAACTTTCGGTGCTTCCTTTTAGGGTTTAAGCTTAGTACCTTGTAGTATAGAATTTATTTCGAGGTCTTATTTGAGGATTTGATCTCTGTAATTAACATGGTAGAGTCACAATTGACATAGGTTCCCATAGTTATTTTTATAGGATTTTATAATTGATTTTAGTATTTTAGTTAGAATTAACTTCAATACTAGGTTTTAGGTGATCCTAACTTGCTAACTCAACTAGAATGATTTCATTAGTTCCCTTAGAATAGGGTTTTGCTTCTCTTGCTCTTGGATGATGATGAAGACTTATGCGGGCTGCTGTGGAAGGCATGGTGGAGCTTGGACTTGAAGATTTCTCCCCTTTTGGTGTAGTTTGTTTAGGGTTAAGGATTAGGGTTTAGGGAGATCCCTTTAGAATAGACTTTCTTCCTTCATGAAACATGGAAGGTGTTGATCACTTCCATTCCTCCCTATGATGTAAGGTCCCATTGTGAAGGCTCCATCCCTCCTTTGGTAGGATGTGTGGCTCCTCACAAGTTGGTAGAACCTTTGAGGGTTCCTTTCCTTGATGGTGGAGTGCTTAGAGGTGACCTTTGGTCTTCACTTTGCTTCTCCCTATCCCCACCTTACTCTTGTTAGATGAATCTCTCTCCCTTGTTAGAGGATGAAGTTCCTTGCTAGAAGATTGAAGATGCTAGAGGATGGAGTTCCTTGTTAGGAGCTTGAAGATCAAGAAGAACAAGTTGACACTTGTGTGAAGCAGATCAATTTGAGAATGAAGAAAGAGCTGAAGCTTGAAGAAGATGAAGAACAAGTTGATACTTGTGTCTGATGCATTGAAAGCTTGAAGAAGCAAGTTGACACTTTCTATTGAAGAGGAAAACCCTTGAAGAACAGTTACAGACTGAGGACTGAGCTGCTGTCAGAGGATTGGTTTGCTGTAAAGCTGTGGAAGTTGTTAATTTGCTTTCTTTCCTGTCTGTCTTCTTTCTGTGCAACTGTATTGATGTGACTTGTGTGATTTGCTTGATGCATTAGAATAAGTTCATGTTTAAATTGTGTTAAGCTAGGAGCATGATTGCACTAGAGGTTGAGTTGCTCCCTCTGCTTGTACTTTTACTGTGTGGCTTTGCTTGCTGGTATTCGGTAGAGCTTCGCTCCCTTGCCTGTGTGGTTTGTGATTTGCTTGATGGCATTTTATTTTCCTTTATGATTGCAATTATTCATATCTGGCTTGAGGTTGAGACGAGCTTGTGGAGACTGATGCCCCACACACACTTCCTCCCTCACTTGCATTGCATGCATTTTACAGCTGATTTTGTATATCTGTTTACTGTTAGGCTGATGCTTTATCTGTTTCCTGTTATCATTGACATGATCCCTTAGGAATCTCACTTCCTTTGATAAGGAAGTGATGATTAGAACTTTAGGTTGAAACCTTTGCATGATAACTTCTAGGAGATCCCTGTTTCAAACCTCAATTATAGGATGAATCCTTGGCATGACAACAGTCAGGACTTGATAGTCTCCCCTTTAATAGAGCCCTTTCTTCTCTTCTCATCTCAAAACAACAGTAAAAAAACGTAATAAAGGCAAGTTAGTATAAGCGCGTTACGAGCCTTAAGCTACTTGGGTAATGATAATTGAGCGGCCTCCTCTCAATCGTCTAGAATGTCTAGTATACGTCCTTTGGAAGATATGCGACGCATTCGTTCCCAGGTCATAGTCTCTAGTGCTGTACGAACTACAAACAAACATAAAAAACAGTTCTTCCGTAAAAGACAGAAAACAAACTTCAAATCTTTTTGCCCCGTGGGCCCATAAGTCAAAGGAAGCTTTTCTGAAGAAAAGTGTGTCGTTAACTCCCAGTTCTACAGCAAGGGGTAACGCCTAAGTCTCCAAGGGTCGAGCTGCGTACGCCAAACTGCTGGAACTGTTTGTTAACCCTACTCGAAAAAACAGATGAATCTGAATTCCCGTAATCCGTATTATCCCGAACTACGTAAGCTCTGATCTCTCATACCTGTTGAGAGTACGTAGGCACAATACTGACGTATTGGCGATCCACCTTCCCCGTAACCAATAGTTAGTCGAACTACGTTGACTCTGATTTCTCATTCTCTGATGAGAATACGTAGGCATAAAGCGCGACGCTTTGCCGAGTCATTTTCTTTTCTTTTTATACCGGCCTTGATAGGTAGATAGTAAACAAACCCGTCAGGTAAACACAACAAGTGTGGATCCCATCGAGTACAATGGATGTGAGGGGTGCTAATACCTTCCCCTTGCGTAACCGACTCCCGAATCCAGACATTGGTTGCGATGACCTTGTCTTATAACTTTTCGTCAGGTTTTTTCCGATCGTTTCCTTTCCCGTTCTAAGGGATAAATAATGAAAGGTGGCGACTCTTCTGTTTTTCCGGCACCTTATTTTCGCGGTAGCGACAGTTGGACATTCAGGGTTTGTTGTGCACGCCAAGTGATTTTGTCGTGAGGGCTTTTGATGGATCTAAGAGATCAGTGTTTGGAGATATCACGCTGCCTATTCATATAGGGCCGGAGATCTTTGATGCAACTTTCTATATTATGGATATCCATCCAGCATACAACTGTTTGCTCGGCCGACCATGGATACATGCTGCTGGGGCAGTTACCTCAACGTTGCATCAAAAGCTGAAATATATGGTTGAAGGGAAGATAGTTACTGTGTGCGGTGAAGAGGACATTATGGTTAGCCATCTGTCATCCTTCAAGTATGTAGAAATGGATGGTGAGATCCACGAAATGCTCTGCCAGGCATTTGAAACAGTTCAGATTCAGGGGAAGTCTCCTGTAGAAGCCAAAGCTCCAGAGGTTTCGATGTCATCGCTCAGGGAAGCCCGTGCTATCGTAGAATCCGGCAAGTTCTCGATGTTCCTGTCAAGCTGGACAAGTTCGGCCTGGGATACAAACCCTCAAGTTCTTCTCAGATTCCAAGATACAGGGGACCTGTGCAGTTCACCAGCAGTGGTGTGATATTTGACAGGATTAATGTCGTTGAAGACGATGGAGGTGACAGTGACTGCGGCATGGATGCCTGGATCCGTCCATGTACTCCTGGCCAGAAGCTGTGCAATTGGACTACCGAAGAAGTCATTCATGTTACTACTGCAGAGTAATGTTCATTGTTTTGATTATGTTTAGTCCTGCATTCTGCCTTCTTGTTATTTACAGTTTATTATTAATAAAAGACGTTTCACATTCAAATATTGTGGTCCCTGTTTTTCTTGTTTTTGTTTTGCATTTATACCTAACAGAAAAATGGCAATGTGTTTTGTTTGTTGCATCGCATAATAAACATAACATCCTCATGCAGGTCTTTTCTATCAGATGCCATCGATTCAGGTTCAGCTATGACTTCGTATGACTTTGATAATCCTATTTATAAAGCTGAAGATGAGACTGACGAAGACTGTGAACTACCCAAAGAGTTAGCCATACTTCTCAAGCAGGAGGAAAGGGTTATTGTACCTCATCAGGAGGATATTGAGATTATCAATCTGGGTACCGAGGATGACAAGAAAGAGGTTAAAGTGGGGGCTGCATTGGAAGACAGTGTCAAGAGAAGATTGGTTGAAAAGCTCCGTGAGTATAAGGATATCTTCGCTTGGTCTTACCAAGACATGCCTGGGCTGGATACAAATATTGTGGTACACCGGTTACCTCTCAGAGAAGAATGCTCGCCAGTCAAGCAGAAGTTGAGACGGACAAGGCCTGACATGGCAGTCAAGATCAAAGAAGAAGTTCAAAAGCAGTTGAATGCTGGGTTTCTTGCTGTCACGAATTACCCTCCGTGGGTCGCTAATATTGTTCCTGTGCCTAAGAAGGATGGAAAGGTCAGGATGTGCGTTGATTATCGAGATCTGAATAAAGCGAGCCCGAAAGACGATTTCCCGCTCCCCCATATCGATGTGTTGGTTGATAACACCGCTCAGTATTCTGTATTTTCATTCATGGATGGCTTCTATGGGTATAACCAAATCAAAATGGCCCCAGAGGACATGGAGAAAACTACTTTCATCACACCATAGGGAACTTTTTGCTATAAGGTGATGCCCTTTGGATTGAAAAATGTCGGGGCAACTTATTAGCGAGTGATGGTCACTTTGTTTCATGATATGATTCATCATGAGGTGGAAGTCTATGTTGATGACATGATTGCAAAGTCACAGACGGAGGAGGGACATCTGGTCGATCTTCTGAAATTGTTTGAAAGGCTGAGGAAGTTCAAGCTGAGGCTGAGTCCTAACAAGTGCACCTTCGGGGTGAGATCTGGAAAGTTATTGGGTTTCATTGTCAGTGAAAAGGGTATTGAGGTAGATCCTGCCAAGATAAGAGCTATACAAGAAATGCCTGAGTCGAGAACGGAAAAAGAGGTTCGTGGTTTCCTGGGGAGATTAAACTACATTGCAAGGTTTCTATCTCATCTTACAGCCACTTGTGAACCAATATTCAAATTACTAAGAAAAGATCAAACAGACAGGTGGAATGAAAATTTCCAAAAGGCATTCGAAAGAATAAAAGAATATTTGCAGGAACATCCAATACTCATGCCTCCAGTTGCAGGGAGACCACTGATCATGTATCCCACGGTTCTTGAGAATTCAATGGGATGTATGCTCGGTCAACAGGACGAGTCAGGTAGAAAAGAGCATGCCATCTACTACCTGAGTAAGAAATTCACCGATTGCAAGTCGAGGTATTCGATGCTGGAAAAAACATGTTGTGCACTCGCCTGGGCCGCAAAGCGTTTGAGACAGTACATGTTAAACCATACAACCCTATTGATTTCGAAGATGGATCCAATCAAGTACATCTTTGAAAAGCAAGCACTCTCCGGAAGGATTTCCCGATGGCAAATGGTGTTAACAGAGTATGATATTCAGTATATTTCCCAGAAAGCCATTAAGGGAAGCGTTCTGTCGGAATATTTAGTGGAACAGCCGATTGAGGATTATCAGCCGATGAAGTTTGACTTCCCAGATGAAGACGTCATGTTTTTGAGGATGAAAGACTGTGATGAGCCTTTACCTGGTGAGGGTCCTGAGAGGGGATCTCAGTGGAAATTGGTTTTTGACGGAGCGGTTAATTCATATGGTAATGGAATCGGCGCGATCATTAATACTCCTCATGGTTCTCATATACTGTTCACCTCCCGATTGACATTCGCTTGCACCAATAATGAAGCCGAGTATGAAGCTTGCATTATGGGATTAGAAGAGGCCGTTGATATGAGGATTAAGAATCTAGATGTATACGGTGACTCAGCATTAATCGTTAACCAAATCAAAGGAGAATGGGAAACTCGTCAGGCTAACCTGGTGCCTTATAGAGATTATACAAGGAGACTGCTGCCTTTCTTTGGTAGAGTTGATTTCCATCATATGCCGAGGGCTGAGAATCAGATGGCAGATGCCTTGCCCATGCTCGCTTCGATGTACAAAGTGAATTTCTGGAATGAAACTCCTGTTATCACCATCATGCGTCTTGATAGACCTGCTTTTGTGTTTACCGTTGAAAAAGCATCTGATGGAAAGCCTTGGTATTTCGATATCAAGCATTTCCTCAAGACTCAGGAGTACCCATCTGGGGCATCCAACAAGGATAAGAAGATTCTAAGGAGGTTAGCTGGAAATTTTTATCTGAATAAGGATGATGTGCTCTACAGGAGAAATTTCGACATGGTCTTGCTGCGTTGTGTGGATGAGCTTGAAGCAAACCTGTTGATGGAGGAAGTCCATGAGGATTCTTTTGGCACCCATTCCAATGGACATGCAATGGCTAGAAAATTGTTAAGAGCTGGGTATTATTGGATGACTATGGAATCCGATTGTTTCAAATACGCCAAAAAATGTCATAAATGCCAGATTTATGCTGACGAGGTGCATGTGCCACCGGCTCCTCTGAATGTGTTGACATCTCCTTGGCCTTTTGCCATGTGGGGAATTGATGTGATTGGAAAGATTGAGCCGGCTGCTTCTAATGGGCATCGTTTCATTCTGGTCGCGATTGATTACTTTACGAAGTGGGTAGAAGCAATGTCCTTTGCCAATGTCACGAAGCAGGTAGTCGCCCGATTCATAAATAAGGACATCATTTATCGTTATGGAATTCTTGAGAGAATCATTACCGATAATGGTTCAAATTTGAATAACAACATGATGAAGGAACTGTGTCATAGTTTCAAGATTGAACATCACAATTCTTCTCCATATCATCCGAAGATGAATGGCGCTGTTGAGGCAGCTAATAAGAATATCAAGAAGATTATGCAGAAAATGGTTGTGACCTACAAAGACTAGCACAAGATGTTACCTTTTTCTCTTCACGGTTATCGTACTTCGGTGCGTACGTCAACCGAGGAAAATCCTTTCTCACTAGTGTATGGTACGGAAGCAGTCCTGCCATTAGAAGTTGAGATTCCTTCTTTAAGGGTATTGTCGGATGTAAAGCTTGACGAAGCTGAATGGGTGCGAACCAGGTTGAATCAATTGAGTTTGATTGATGAGAAGAGATTGGCATCCATTGTGCATGGTCGGGTGTACCAGAGTAGGATGAAGAAAGCCTTTGATTAGAAAGTGCGTCCTCGGTGCTTCCAGACGGGTGATTTGGTGTTGAAAAGGATCCTTCCTCCTCAGACAGATCACAGGGGGAAATGGACTCCTAACTATGAAGGTCCGTATGTGGTAAGAAAGGTTTTCTCTGGCGGAGCCTTATTGCTATCTACCATGGATGGTGAAGATTTTTCGTCCCCTGTGAGCGCGGACGTGGTTAAAAAATACTTTGCTTAAAAGAGACCCGCTGGACACAAAAAGAAAAGTCCAACCAAAAATGGGGCATCCCAGCGAACCATAAAAAGAAAAGGTTCAGGAAAAAATTAGGGATAAAAAAAATAATGAACCCGCAAAGTTGAAAACCTGAAAAGGCAACTTTGGCAAAAATGGGTATCCCGGTGGATTGAAAACCCGAAAGGGCGGTCCAGGAAAAAGTTAGGGATTTAAAAGGCAGGTGATCACGGTGTGCATTCGATCTATACGCTTGTAAGCAGTTATCCCAAAGGAAAGGAATCATTCCAGTCAGTCTTGTAAGAAGACGAAGCACGGGGAACATTGAAGACATACAGGTCATAGCCGAATCGACACATGGTGGTTGTCTGTTTCCACATTGCCGACATCTGTATTTTATTTGTTTTCTTGTTTGTGGGTAATTACCTCTTTTCAGGAATTGCATATGAATTGTAATTTGCCTATTTACATGCCTTTTATCAATAAAGTATTCATTTCAGTCAAAGAGCTTTCTTTTTCTTGTCTGTTTTACTGTTTTGTTTGCGAAATGTCTGTTATTTTGGTAAACAATGCAGGTAAAAGCAAGAGCATGTACAGAGCATAACGAAAGCGCTGACTTTGCTTGATCGACAAGTATCATGGATGGTAACTGAGGTAACCATTTCGCGTATAGAACATTTATGGTGTTTTTCTTTGTTGCAGGTCAACAGGGTTATCTCAGGCGAGTGAGATTCCTTCATCCTCAGCAGTTCAAAGTCGCAACAAGTGGTAGTTGTTGTCAGCCGGGTATTCTCAGTAGGTTATGATACTTCTGAAAAAATGGACTTGTTCCCCGCAGGTTAAGTGCAGTCAGGCATGAACAACGAAGAGGTTTGCTTCCCATAGCAGAGATTTCGCTTCCCTAGTGAAGTGGTCACCTTCTCTCCGGCAGAGCTGTATCCTCTCCCCGGCAGAGTCCGATTATCATGTTTGAAATATTGTATCTCCAACCGAACAAAGCTTTATCTTCATGAGAAAGTGAGTCCCCAGCAGGGTGGAGTTTGCTCCCAGCAGAGCAAGATAAAAGTGATTCCCTCAGCGGTAGGGTGGTTTGTAAACCAGTTTTCTTCTCCAGCGGAGGCAACGTCAGTGACGCCCTTTCCCAACGGAGTTGACGGTCAGGATTTTCTCTAGCAAAGTGCAATGCTGATTCCCTCAACAGAGTAAATGGTAGAACAGGAGTGTGGGATTTCCCCAGTAGATTCAAGTCCCCGTAGAGTAGGAGTATCTGATATTCCTCGACAAGACAGGTGGATGCTTGATATAATCCCAAGCAGAGTGGATTTTCTCCCCAAGCATGATAGAGTTTTTAGGAATGCCAGTCAGGGCTGATTCCCCGAGCAGAGTAAAGTTCATCTTGGCAGTTGGCCGTATCTCTCACACAGGGTCGGTTCCCTCAGCAGAGGGGGTGTGATTTAAGCAGAGGGTTGCTTGTATTTCAGCCAAGTTATTCAATTCCCTAGAAGAGTTGTGTTTCAAGCAGGATATGATTTGATCCCCAGTGGAGCGGATTTTTGTTCCCGGAGGCCGTCCAGGATTTATTTTCCCAGTAAGTCCAGTTTGCTGGCATATGCCAACGCTCCCTGGCAGGGTTGTTTTGTCCCCGACATAGTGTGTATCTTTTCTCTCTAGCATTTATTTTGCTGGAGTGGTTCTTCTGCATTTGCATCCTCCCAAACGCATAGCATTTCCATCTTGTATGGAGCATTACGCCATTTTCAAACATACGCATGTGAAGCATAGGCCAGGTTGTTATCTCTTTGTTTCAGGTGTATTCCCCGGAGAATTAATCTTTTCTTGCCCTTGGTATCCAGACCACGGTAGCTTTGGTTAGCCCGCGTGGTATCCAGACCCCGGCTTATGTTACTCCCCAGCAGTATCATCGGATTTCAGCTGATTATGTTGTTTTATGACTCATTTGGTAGTCAGATCTTGAGGAGTATTTGTGATGAATGTCCCTGTCTGTCGAGTGTCCTCCGGTCGGTCCCCAGTTGTTGATGTTTTTCTCTTTCCGTCAAGTGCCAAGACTCCGGTAAAGATAGTGGTGGTATTCAGACCATGGTGATGTCAGATATGTGTTCTTTGTCCATTGAGTATTCAAATTCCGGTCATTGTCGTCGAGTGTCCAGATTTTGGCAAATTTCTGACTACAGAAGTGTGTTCCTGTGTCATCGAGTATCCAGGCTCTGGCAGACTTCATTGATTCATTTAGTCCGTGCAGTATTCAGACTCCGGCGATTTGAGATGGTATTAAACTCGCATGGTATCCAGACCATGGCAGCTCTCGTTAGCCCGTGTGGTATCCAGACCCGGCTTGTGTCATTTCCCCTCAGCAGTGTCGTCAGATGTTGGTGGATGATATCTTTGCAAACTCAGGTGGTATTCATCCATAATGAATATTTCTTCGTCCTTTGAGCGTCCAGGCTCCGGTCAATCTATGTTGAGTAATTAGGCTCCAGTTATTTCGTTGAGCGTCCAGGCTTCGGTCAATCTTTGTTGAGCAATCAGGCTCCGATTATTTCGTTGAGCGTCTAGGCTCCGGTCAATCTTTGTCGAGCGTCCAGGCTCCGATTATTTTCGTTGAGCGTTCTAGCTCCGGTCAATTTTCGTTGAGTATTCAGGCTCCGGGTTCTCCGTTGAATTTCCAATTCGGGTTGCATTGCTTTCTCCGTTGAGTAATTAGGCTCCGGTCAACTTCCGTCGAGTACTCAGGCTCCGGTAAATCCCCAGTGAAGTCGCCAATTCCATTGAGTATCCAGGCTCTGGTTGTCACGTTGAGCATCAAGGCTCCGGTCTTCGTTCGTCGAGCGTCCAGGCTCCGGTTTCTTTATTCGTCGAGTGTTCAGACTCCGGTCATTGCGTTGAGCAGCCAGGCTCCAGTTTTTCTTCGTTGAGTATCCAGACTCCGGTCAGTTTCGTTGAGCGTTCAGGCTCCGGTAAATCTTGTTGGTTATTTCGTCCGTTGAGTACCCAGACTCCAGTCATTACGTCGAGCATCCAGGTTTCGGTTCCTTTATTCGTCGAGTATTCATACTCCAGTCATTACGTTGAGTATCCGACAATGCAAGGTGTTACCCTTGCAGCCGACATGGTATCCAGACCATGGCACAATTTGTGATGGACGTGTTCATTTTGTTATGAATTTCCCCACAGAGTTACTTGGTTAAGTTTCTCTTTTTCCCCGTGCAGAGTTATTTGTTTAAATTTCTCTTGTTTCCCCGCCATAATTTCTTGGTTAAGTTTCTCTTCCTCAGCGGAGTATAAAGATGTTTTATCAGTTCAGCTATTTCCAGAGATTTACATCCCCAATCAAGGTTTGCAGTTTATTTCTGCGGGTGACAAATTTTCGGGTTCTTTGGTACTCAATCGTCTTTTACCTTGATCGTTTGAAAGCTGATGCTCTCATCCCTCCAGGTTCAAGTCGATTGAATAGGGGCAGCTGTAGCACCCCAAAATTTGCATTTCATTTTAATCGTAACTGGCTTTTGTTTCTTTGCATTTTGCAATTTTTGCTTATCATGGGATCGAGGTATTCCTGTGGCTCAAGTTCATTTCGGTGCAAAGATTGAGAGACGGGCCAGTAAGCATGAAGAGCTTCGGCATTTATTTTGCCCAACAATCAAGCGGTCGATTTTATTCTGTTTTGCAGGTTAATTTCATATCAGGATCAGCACTCAGGATCATAACAAGCATTTTCACAGTGATAACGTTCAAAAATTAGTTTTAGAAGCTAAACAGAGCTCAAAACGACAAGAAACAGGCAAATGGACAGGTTTTCCCTCCAAAAGGCGCCAAATTCAAAATTTTGAAGGTGTTAATCGGTTAACACATATGGTTAACCGATTAACCATTGGAGAATCAGCCCAGATTTGAAATTTTAACAGTGTTAACCGGTTAACGCATATGGTTAACCGGTTAACCATAGCAGATTTTGCCCTGTACGTGATTTTGCAAGCCAATTGCACTTGGGGTCCAATTTTGATCACCTTGGAATTCAAATTTTCACTTGGGAAGAATCTAGAACATCTTTAAATTTCAAATTTCCCTCCAAAATCCCATGCCACTTTCCAAGCCAAGTTTTCCGATCCAATTTCCAAACCTTGCTTTGGATCCAAACTTAAGTCATACTTAAGTGATTTACTCCAAACCAAGCCATCCAATCTCTCATAATTCAATTCATTTTTCAGAATTCACTCAATTCTCTCTCAAATTTCTCCATTCCCAAAACCTCACTCAAAGCTCTTCATCCTTTGGATTCATTGGTTTTTCATTGAAATCAATGGATTCTTGAGCATAAACCTCCATCTATCATCATCATTGGATCAATTTTCATAATCAATTTTCGTGCAAGCTTGGATCTGAATCTGGAGTTGGATCTAGAAGTGATTATTTGAAGCATTTTGGTTCAAATTTGGTGGATCTTCATTCATACAACAACAATTGGCTTGGATCTTGAAGTTTTTCGGATAATCTTGTTTGGATATGTGCAAATTCAGTTGATCAACATTTACCGAAGCAAATCTCCGCTTCGAAGGTTGGAATTCTCGATTCGATTTAATTTTTGAGCTTATCATGTTAATCTTCATATTCGATTGAATTTTGGTTGATTTTGATCCGTTCGAATTGTGATATTGTTGTATAATTGTGTATCCATGTTGTTGGATCTCTGTCTTCTATTGTTAATTTCGTGCTTAATTGATAAGTTGATCTATTGGAACCTTGGATAAGCTGTTTTGGTGCTAGAAGTGATTTTCTGCTGCTGTTTTTAGCTTCTGGTACAGTGTTAACCGGTTAACCAATTCAAATATTCAAATATTTCAAAGTTTTTAGGGTGTTAACTGGTTAACGCCTGGTGTTAACCGATTAACACCTATGAATTTCCAGATTTTCACATGTTTTACACAGGTTAACCGATTAACAGTATGGGTTAACCGATTAACAGTGTGCCAGAATGTCATATTTGTTGTTTTGCTTGCTTGTTTGCGTACCCTTTCAATTCGAATCATCATAGATCAGTGTGATGTATTAGGATTGAAATGTTTTGGATATTTGTCACTGTTTGTGGTTGGTTAATCATGGTTTGTTGACATGTGTGTTCATTTTCCACTTGTTTGCATGCTTGTGTATGTGGTTCGAAGTGAGCATTTGTTTGCATGTTTATTTGCTCTCATCTCTTGTTTTTCTCCATATGTTTGCACCATTTTGCATCGCTGTTGAGGTCGAGACGCACTTGTGGCGGCTGCTGCCCCACACTTTTTTCCCTCCCTCCCACCATTCTAAGTGTGCATTTTCATGTTTGCATTTTCTACTTGTGATTGATCCTTCCTTTGTTCTTCTTGGGCTTTCTGCCATGATCCCCATAGGGTTCCTAGTCCCTCTATTTAGGATGGGAGTAGGAGAGACATTAGGTGTTCAATCCAAGCATGCTAACAATAGGGTAGATGTTTTCCCTTTTCAGTCCAAACTTTAGGACCACTTTGCATGACATTATTAGGGCCGAGTTTCCCTTAGACCTTCCGTGCTTCTCTCTTCTCATCTCAAAACAATTCTAATTCATCTAATAAAGGCGATAAACGTTGCGCGCTACGAGCCTTAAGCTACATGGGGAATGATGAATGAGGGGTCTCCTCTCGCTTATCTAGAGTGTTTAGTATACGTCCCGTTTGGGGGCGATATACGACGCATTCGCCTTCATGTCATAGTCTTTAGTGCAATGTGAATCACAAACCGAATTAATTCACTTCACTAAAAAACACAAAACAAAGTTCAAACTTTTTCCTTCGGGATTAATCAAACTTCTTTTTTTCAGAAAAGAGTGTTGTTAAGCTTCGTTTCTACCGCAAACAGGCTTTGTCCCTAACTGCTAGAACGGAGGTTTAACTTTACTCGGTTAAAACACTTAATCAACTTGTGGTTTCATGTCAGCCCAAACTACGTTTGCTCTAATCTTTCATACCAGATGAAAGTACGTAGGCACAAGACGCGATGTCTTGGCGAGCAACCTTCCCCCTTCTCTCCCGTAGTTAGCCGAACTACGTTGACTCTGACTTTCCCATTGTACGAGGGAATACGTAGGCACAGAGCGGCGATGCTCTACCTAGTCTCTTTTCTTTTCTTTTGTCCTGTAAGCCTGTAGCGTAGATAGTAAACACACCCTTAGATAGACAACAAGCATGGATCCCGTCTAGTACGACGGACGTGAGGGGTGCTAATACCTTCCCCTTGCGTAATCGACTCCCGAATCCAGGATTTAGTTGCGATGACCTTGTCTTTCCCTTTTTTGTTAGGTTTTTCCGATCGTTTCCTTTCCCTCTCTGTGGGATAAATAACGAAAGGCGGCGACTCTTCTGTTTTCCGCCGGGTGTTTTTCGCAGTTGCGACACATACTTGCTTGCTTCATCCTAATTGATTTGACTATGCTCTTTTTTGGGTTGTCTGAAATGATTTCTTGATGATTTGCTCCATTAATTCCTACTCATATCCTTTTCATATTCCACATATCATCTCCCCTCTTAGTGGATATTATGTATCCCACTCCCCATTACAATGTAATAGTCTAGCTCTTTTTGCTTTATGTTTGCTTTTTTCTTGTTAAGAAAGATAAAATTGAATTAGGCTAGAACACTTTTTTCTTCAAAATAAAAGAACAAATAAGACTTGATCCTACATCAAGTCATTTTCAAAACCCACTAACTTGGTTTTTCCTTTAGGGTTTCTCTCATCTCATTATCTTTCCTCATCTCTTCCATTAAAACCCCACACTAGCCTTGTATGTATTTTACCTTTGTAAGTCGATTGCTTCACGCATCACCATCAACCTACCTTGCTTTATTCACCACCCTTTCTTTTCAAAAACTTTTCTCTATTTCTTTGTCTCCTTGAGTCTAAAAACCCTAGTCTTGTACCAAGTGTATTTTCAAACTCTTTTCCTGATAAACTTGGATGGTTGTGGAGTGGTTAGGCGAAGGCCTTCTCCTATCCCGAGTGCTTGACATTACCTTTAGGGTTCACTGTCATAAAGCACTTACCATCCAAAATAAAACACTTTAAACAAGAGAATAAGGTTCTCTTTGTATTGAATTAAAAAGAGAGGATTTAGTAATGACTTCTTTCTCTCCGAGTATTAGGATACTCACTTTAGAGTGTGTGGTCTCGATACTCGTCTTTTAATACGAAGACGTGACTGTCGCAACTGCGAAAAACCACCGGCGGAAAAAACAGAAGAGTCGCCACTTTCGTTATTTATCCCAAAGAGAGGGAAAGGAAACGATCGGAAAAACCTAACGAGAAAGGGAAAGACAAGGTCATCGCAACCATATCTGGATTCGGGAGTCGGTTACACAAGGGGAAGGTATTAGCACCCCTCACGTCCGTCGTACTCGACGGGATCCAAGCATTGTTGTCTATCTAAAAGGGTGATCATCTATCTAGCTAAAGGTAAAAGGACAAAAGAAAAAGAAAATAGAAGTGACTCAGTAGAGCATCGCCGCTCTGTGCCTACGTACTCCCTCGTGCAATGGGAAAGTCAGAGTCAACGTAGTTCGACTAACCACGGGCAGAGAAAGGGGGAAGGTTGCTCGCCAAGACATCGCGTCTTGTGCCTACGTACTTTCATCTGGTATGAAAGATCTGAGCGAACGTAGTTCGGGCTAAAAGGACCACAGGTTGGTTCAAAAGTTTTTTAAGCCCGAGTAGGGTTAACAAGTAGTTCTAGCAGTTGGTGTATGCAGCTCGACCATTGAAGACTTAGGCATTACCGTTTGCGGTAGAACTAAGAGCTAACGACACTCTTTTATCTGAAAATATTTTCCTGATTAAGGTCCCGAAGGATGAAAAAGGTTTGAAGTGTTTTTGTGTTTTTTAGAGAAGAAGTGTTTTGAGTTTGATTTGTACCTCATGTCGCACTAAAGACTATGACTTAGGAGCGAATGCGTCGTATATCGTCCAAAGGACATATACTAACATTCTAGAAAATTGAGAGGTAACCACCCATTCATCATTTCCCAAATAGCTTAAGGCTTGTAGCGTTCCACACTTGTCATCCTTTATTAAGTGTTTTATGAATGTTTGAAGATGAGAAGAGAAAAGAGAACACTAATGGGAGACTAATCAATCCTAAAAGTTATCATGCAAAGTGGACTTAAAGTTGAGATTCAAAAGGGAACTACCTAATGTTATCATGCATGGTTAGGCACCTAATCTATATCATAACCTCAAGAGGTTAGAGAACTTATGGGGAGCATGGCAAAGAAAAGCAAAAGAAGAAAGAAGAAGAAGGATGCATATGCAAATGAAAATGCAAACATAAGATGCGCAAATAGAATGAAAGTGGGAGGAAGATAGTGTGGGGTAGTAGCCTCCACAAGCTCATCTCAACCAAGAATGCATATGGAAATGCAAGAAAAGAGAAGAAAAAGAAGTGCACAAGAAGAAATCAATCAAACAAGAACAAACCACACAAAGATGCACCAAAAGTGGGATGAAATGACCTAAGTCAAACAACATCAACCACACCACCAAGACTAAACCAAATGAAAGGTAAAAAAAACCCAAAGCCAAGTGAGGATGGGAGACAAAATGAGGGCAGCAAGGACCTCATAATAGGTACTTAACCATGAGCATCACAAACCAAGTGCAAAAGAAGCACAAAAGAGTCCTCGAGGATCCATCATTTTAGGTACACTTCAAGTACCTCCTCAGAAGGGACTAAGATACCTTAAATGAGGTTCCAAAGTCATTGGACAGAAGGTAAAGATGAAGAGGAAAGCTCGAAAGCAAAAGCAAATCACACCAAAAGGAAATGTAAGCCAAAACATAAGAGAATGCAAGCACAAATCACATTAAAACCCTAATTGAAAGCTCAAAAGAAAACAAACAAATGAACAAGGAAGAAATAATATCATGACCTAAAATTGAACCAACATCATCCTTAACATGTTAGCAACATGAAACAAAATGCATTGATAGCTCAAAGGATCCAAAAATGTCATATCCAAATCAAACTAGGTCAAGGTACATGTGTGAACCTCTCTTGGAGGTAACTTGACTTGCAAGTTAAAATAGGAAAATGGTTCAAAAATAATCAAATAAAATGCACAAGGTACTTAAACATGTTGGCAAACAGAGGCCAAAAGCTCAAAGCAAATATCCCCTCAAAGCACCATCAAAAGAAAATAATATTCAAGATGTACCACTTTGAAATGGGAGAATCGAGGGTCAAAAGAAAAGCCACCAAAGTCAACCCTAAAGTCAACGAACCAGGGGCAAAATGGTCCTCAAAAATTTTTCAACTCATCATGGATATGAGGATCAATTTTAATTCATTGGATCAAAGGGAGATGAGAGAAACAATTCAAAGAACAAACAATGTCACAATTTAATCCATTTAAAACAATTCCAATGTTCAATCCTTTTTTAAATTGAAAATAAAATCAAAAAATAAAATAAAAATATTCTAAAAATAAAGGATATCTTAAAGTCTCTAAAAAATATTTTTGTGTGATTTTATGAACATTGGAACTATTTATAATGAATTAAATCTTGACAGAATTAAAACAAAATAAAAAAAGAAATAGGAAATTAAAATAATAAAGAGACAGTGCAAGTAGCAATTAAAATCAGTTCAAAACAAGGTTGGGCCCAGAAGGGAGGTGTGGAAAGCACGCAAGCCCAAGGTCCATCAGGCATTTCCACGTAATCGCATGCGTTCAGTCAACACAAGACTACCGTAGGTCTTAATCATCGCGTTGGTTCAAATAGTAATCAGATCTCACATCTATCACTGCGCCACGTCAATTAAAAGGTCAAACCCTAACTGAAACTAAATCTCACGCGTTGGATAAGGATACCAAGTCCAAGAAGTCACCAGATTGGACGGTGACTGAATCATCCTCTTCATTTCAAATGGAGAAACAGAGGGAAAGTGCAGAGGTGGCCGGAGAAGACTCTGATCGTCTTCTCCGACGAGTGTGAATAGTGGCCGGTAAATATGTCATGAAACTTGCAATTAAACACATTATTCTCTTCCTCATGCTACGTACAAATCAAATCCATGATTCAAATTAAATTTCAGTGGAAGAACAAGCCAGATCGAAAGCCACAAGTTTAAAGGTCAAACCATAAAATGTCATGAACATCAACAAATATGCACCAGAAATGATCTACGTAGTTCATGGATTACAAATATACAACAATGGCGTGCTAATTCAACATGAATTGTGAGAATTTTGGAAAAGTAATTTACCTAGTGGAGAACCTCCACTGGGCCTTCAAACGTGTAGAATTCTTGATGATTTTGATCCAGAAACGTTCAATGATCCTTCCTAGAGATGTTCACAAGCTTGATTTGCCTTGAATCTTGATAAATCTCCAAATTCGAATTTCACATTTTCTCCACTTTTTTCACACGAGTTCTTGAGCAAATCACCTCCAAATTCCATTCTGAAGCTTTGTACATCCTCAAAAGTTTATATGTGATGGATCTTGATTGCTTTGGAGCCCAATTACAGTTCCTAAGAGCCCAATTGAAATCCAACTTTTCTTCACTTTTTCACTTGTTCAAGTGCACGAAAATGCCTCCAATTTGCCTCCAAAATGATGCACTTTGCTTGCTGATAGTGTATGGAGTATGAATGGCTGTGATTTGATCCTTGTTTGATCTCAATGGTTGATATTACAAGTGTGACTTAAGCTTGAAGTAAGCTTGAAAATGGCACCTCAAAACTCACCAAATTCAAATTCTAACATTGCCATTGTATTTGAAATATGGTTTGCACTCAAAAAATGTACTCATTTGCACAAAAATGATCCAACATGAATTAATTCCCATTTTCTCATTTTAAGGCTTTTTCCATGAAAATCACTTTAGGAATTCACCCTTCCAAGCCAAATTCATGAATTTTCAATGCTTGGTTGAACAATTGACACCATTTGGAGCACATTTGATGTTGGAAAAATCTCCATTTGAGGTGTTCAAGTTGGTGAAATGGACCTATAATCTCACATTCCCAAAATACCCCTGACTTGCAAAGCTCATAACTTGAGTTATACAAATCAGGTGAAAGACTTCTAGTACTCTTCGGAAAGCTAAGATCATGAGGAAAAATTTTCATGTTCACCAAAAGGTTAGGAGAAACATCCTTCTAGGTGAAAAATGGTTCGGAAGTTGGTTGACTTTTGTTGACCAAAATCACATTCATCTGATGACCTGTAACTTGTCTGCATCATAACTTGAGTTCAATAAATCCAATCAATGACTTCTAGTACTCAAAAGAAAGCTAAGAACATGCTCTACAAGTTCCATGTTGGTCAAAAGTTGAGATGAGACTTTTATCTTGAGATAGGTGGTCTTGAAGTTAGGAACTAAACAGGGGATTTTACACTGAGAACCCTAATTTAGTAACTTCTCACACACTTGATCCTTGATGAATTGATCTTGAAATGATGTCTCATGTATCTTAACACAACATCCCATGACCATAGAGACTTGGAATTGAGTTTTAATCTCCTTCAATTTCACAGTTGACTAAGGAGTAACCAGATGAAAACCCTAGCTGCAACATTCTTGACTGTGGCTTCTTTCACATCACACAACAACTTGAATAAGCTCCAACATGGCTCTCAAAGCACTCAATGAGCTCTCTCAACATATTACATCCATAACCATGCATTCAAAATCCTCTGATGATCTTGAACTGGCCTCTAAGTTAGGGGCTGACCCACATACATCCATCAACTCTTTCACAAGACTTTGACCACTTCTTAATGACTTGACGACCATTCAAACTTGAGTAACACCCCTTGCTTAGGCTCAACTCTCTGAGTAGACTCCTCTTGTTATGCACAACCTCTTGATCCCCTGTTCAATGAAAAATGCTATGCAATGCAGATGCTAGAAAGAAATGAAATGAAACATAAACCAAGTTAAGAAAAGGTTGGGCAAATTTAGGGGTGCAACAATGACTATATTCGCCACACCATTTTCATAATAAATCTTTTGAGATAAATAATTGGGTACTACCCACAAGGGGTTACTATCTGAGGACTTATTTCACCCTTAAAAATAACTTTCACAAATCAAATGTGACATCTTGCCTTGATGACAAAACTATTTATTTTCAAAAAGTTCATGTTACGTTCGTTCTATCGCAAACAGGTAACGCCTAAGACTCCACAATCGAGTTGCAATACACCTAACTGATAGAATGCACAGTTGGAATCGTCTATAAAAAACACACCAACAAACTGTAGTCTGAACTACGGACGCTCTGATTCTTCACTTCTTTTAAGTGAAGATACGTAGGCACAAGGGCCCCAATCCTTGGCGAGCACACTTCATTCTAGTTACCCGTAGTCCTCCGAACTATGTTGACTCTGACTTTCTCACACCTATTGATAATACATAGGCATAGGATCGCGAGGTCCTACAGAGTCTCTTTTTCTTTCTTTAACCTTCTTTTTTTCTCTCTATTTTTGTTACCAACCCTTCCACCTCCCTTTAGAACACTATTAGAAAGAACAATCCTTTAGCAAATATCCTCACACATAAACAAGCAAATGGTTCCCATCGAGTACGATAGATGCAAGGTGCTAATACCTTCCCTTCGCATAACCGGCTTCCGAACCCTTTCTCTTGGTTGCGAGACCATCTTATCCATTACCTTCTTTTGGGGTTTTCTCGATGTTTTCCCTTCCCCTTTTGGGATAAATAAAATTCGATGGCGACTCTTCTGTTTCTTCCACCTTCACCTCTCCGTCGTTGCATGTTTTTGAGTAGCGGCAATGGGTAGTGGCAACTCCTCCCCATCCATGGTGGTGAGGATCAGGGCTTCGCCCGAGAAGGCCTTCTTGACGATAAAGGGTCCTTCGTAGTTGGGAGTCCACTTGCCTCATAGGTTCGAGTGTATAGGAGAGTATCTCTTGAGCAAGAGTTCTCCTTCTTGGAATGCTCGAGGGAGAACCTTATAGTCAAAGCCTCTTTTGAGGCGTCTTTGGTACAACTGACCGTGGCAGGCGGCTGTCAGGCACATCTCTTCGATGAGATTCAACTAGTTAAACCTGGATTGGAGCCATTCAGCTTCATCGATATCGACTTCCATGATGATTCAGAGTGAAGGGATTTCGACTTCAATAGATAGGACGACTTCCATACCATACACAAGCGAATACAGAGTTGTCCCAGTGAAAGTACAGACCGAAGTTCTGTAGCCATGCAATGTGAAGGGAAGCATCTCATCCCAATCTTTGTAATTTTTTTTACCATTTTTTGGATAATCCTTTTGATGTTTTTGTTTGCTGCTCCGATGGTGCCATTCATCTTGGGCCGATATGGTGAAGAGTTGTGGTGCTCGATCTTAATTTCTTGACACAAATCCTTTATCATCTTGTTGTTCAGGTTACTGGCATTGTCAGTGATAATGCAGCTAGGAATACCATAGCGACATATTATCTCTTTCTTGATAAAACTTGCAACCACTTGTCGTGTAACTTTTGCATATGAAGCAGCTTCAACCCACTTGGTGAAGTAATTGATGGCAACCAAAATGAAATGATGACCGTTGGAAGCTTCCGGCTCGATCATTTCAATCATATCAATATCCCACATAGAGAAGGGCCAAGGAGAAGTCGAAACATTCAATGGAGTTGGTGGCACATGGATTTTGTCACAATAGATTTGGCATGTGTGACATCTTTTGGAAAAGTTGGAATAATCAACCTCCATTATTGTCCAGTAATAACCAGCTCGAAGGATTTTCTTAGCCATGGAAGTCCCTTTTGCATTTACACCTTCACAACCTTCATGTATGGACCTTATGATCGTGTTTTCTTCGTGTCTATCCATGCATTTGAGTAACATGGAGTCATAATTCCTTTTGTATAATACACCACCACTCAAGACAAATTTGGCACAAAGCCGACTGAGAGCTTTCTTATTAGTGGTGGTTATACCCTCGGGATACTATTGTTTTCCATGTACTTTTTAATGTCATATAATCAAGGTTTTTCATCAGACTCGTCCTCAATTGCTAGACAATGTGCCTATTTGTTCAAATGATCAATGCGGATATCAAGTGCTTCATTTTTCCACTTGACTTTGAACATGGATGCCAGGGTGGCGAGAGCGTCATCTAGTTGATTCTCTTCCCAAGGAATATGATGAAAAGTGATTTCGTCAAAACAGGGGATCAAGTTTACAATATGTCTTTGATATGGAACCAACTTAGTATCCCGAGTCTCAAAATTCCCTCTGACTTGGCCAATTACCAAAGCAGAATCCCCGTAGACCTCAAGAATCTTGATTCTCATGTCAATAGCCACTTCAATTCTGTAGACACATGCTTCGTATTCGGCCATATTGTTAGTGCATTCAAAGTATAATCTGGCAGTCAAGGGAAGATGAAAACCTCTCGGAGAGATGAGGATATCCCCAATTCCACGACCCCGAGCATTGGAGGCACCTTCGAACATGAGCGTCTGTCGCGCCCCTAGTTTGAGTCCTATATCAGGGTCAGGAGTTTCAAATCTTCGATAAACAGAAAGTCCTCATCCGGAAAGTCAAACTTCATTGGTTGACAACCCTCCACAGGTTGAAGAGCAAGGTAGTCAGACAAAACACTCCCTTTTATAGCTTTCTAGGCAACATGCTGGATGTCGTACTTAGTTAGCAATATTTTCCATTGAGAAATTCTTCTAGAGACAATAGGCTTTTCAAATATTTACTTTATCAGATCCATTTTGGATATCAATAAAGTGGTATGGCAAATCATATATTGTCTTAGGCATCGAGCGACCCAAACCAGAGTACAACAAGTCTTCTCCAAGAGTGAGTATATAGTCTCACAATCGATGAACTTCTTGCTCAAGTAGTAGATTATGTGTTCTTTTCATCTCGTGTCGTCGTGCTGACCCAATAAACAACCCACAGATTCATCTAGGACAGTGAGATATATGATCGAAGGACTGCCAGGAACCAGTGGTATTAAGATCGGTGGTTCTTACAAGTACTTTTTATTTTTTCAAATGCTTCTTGACAATCATTTTTCCATTCAATCGATTTATTTTTCTTAGCAATTTGAATATCGGTTCACAGGTAGCCTTCAAATGAGAAATGAATCGGGAGATATAATTAAGTCGGCCCAGAAGGCCTCATACTTCTTTTTCAGTTTTTGGAGGCGACATGTCTTGAATTGCTTGAAATTTTTCGGGATCAAGTTCAATGCCTTTCTTACTTACGATAAATCCTAATAGTTTACTAGATCAGACTCTAAAGGTGCATTTTGCAGGATTCAACCGCAGCATAAACTTTCAGAGTCTAGCAAACAGCTTTTTCAGATGGTCCAAATGATCTTCTTCAATCTTGGATTTGGAAATCCTGTCGTCCACATAAACCTTAATCTCTTTATGTATTATATCGTGAAAGAGGGTGTCATACCCCAAATTTTGACCCCTTAGATCTTCATCTTCATCTTAGGGTCATATTCATTTGATTATCTAACCTTAACCGGTTTCAAGTTTGTCTTTGTTAAGATACAGGAATCAGGGTTCCGTACAGCCGAAAATCGAGGTTTCGACGGTTAATCAGTCAACGTTTTGGATTGGTTCTCCATGAAATAAGTCTCCACATCATCAAACATACTCCATTGGATCAAGTATGAATCCAATTTGAGATTGTCACCTGATCAGTGCATTTTGATGCACCTTCCTCTATGTTTAGACTTAGGCATTTCTATAGTTTAGTTTGTTTAATTTCGTATTTTATGATGTTTTTGCAATTTAATTTATTTTCAGCTTTATTTAATTTTCGTTTGTTATTTTTCAGCATTAGCAGCTTTTAGTAAAAAATTCATAACTGGAGCTATAGGAATCAGATTGAGGCGTTCTACCAGTTGTTAGAAAGCTAAGAAAAAGATTTACAACTTTCATGTTGCACAAAGGAGCTCATTCGGATTGCTTGAGACTCGAATAATTCATTGAAATTTCTGACTTGTGATAATGTAGTTTTCCTTGCGGGCCTAGTTTAGGTTTCTGGCCCAGTTATTTTCTATTTAAGGTTGCTGCTGTGATGCAAAACAATATCCTAGTTTTTATTTTCCTAATTTCTTTCTTGCTTTCTATTGTTTTCATGGCGAACTAATCTTAAGGGAAAATCCGCCAGTTTCGAATCCCGTAATTCTTTGAGGTTTATTTCAATTTCAATTGCGATTTATTTTATTCAATCCTGTTCCAAATTGTTTTATAATTTTGTTTGCTTAATTCGCTATTATAAGATAAATTGGATTTAATTCGGTCGATCAATATTCCTTAACTCAATCGCAGATTAACTTAACTTTTTCGTTAATTTGCGCAAATCTTTAACCGTCTGCTTAATTCGGTAATTAGGAATAAAAGTCGTGCGATATTGTCGATGCTTGTTCGTCAATATTGTAATCGAATAGGAATTGAAACCTTTTTGAAAATATTGAATTCTAATAACCGATGATAAGTTGGGAGTCGAACCAGTGGATTTACCTGTTTCTAATCACTTATTTTAAAATCACTTATTTTTGCCTTTTACTTAATCGAGTTCTTAATCAAACAACCCCCCAATTTGTCTCAATTGGCTATTTTAAATAAGAATCCTTGTGAATCGACATCCGAGTTACCGTCGCTTTTACTACGTTTTTTCAATCCGCTCGGTTTTGATCCGCGCACGACCGCGGATCAATTGGCGCCGTTGCCGGGGATTCTTGTTGATTTTAGCCAATTGTAGAATTTTAATTTTAGAGTTTTTGTTTTTTTTTTGTTTTTTGTTTTTTGTCTTTTTGTTTTTTGTTTTTGTGTGTTAATTTTCAGTGTTGTAGTGCAGTGGTAAGCGTTTCAGCCTGTCAGGTGAGTTTGGAAGCTGTTGTTTCG
This sequence comes from Lathyrus sativus, assembly GCA_963859935.3. Classification (NCBI taxonomy): domain Eukaryota; kingdom Viridiplantae; phylum Streptophyta; class Magnoliopsida; order Fabales; family Fabaceae; genus Lathyrus; species Lathyrus sativus. The sequence goes on along the minus strand of OZ012738.1, from coordinate 277,738,277 downwards.
ATTTGCTCTGAATTTTGTTTCCAGAAAATTAGAAAAAATCGTTGAACAATACTCATTTAGAATAAAATTTTAAAAGATTTTGATTCTGAAAATCGCAAATTCGTTATTTTTCTATTTTATTTGATTTATTTTCTATTTTCATATTTTCAAAAAACTCCGAAATTTTGTTTATTGATTCGTTCTGATTTGATTTGATTTTTAGTTATATTTTCATAATTTTTAGATTTTATTTTATTCGGTTTTCTATTTTTCAATTCTTTTTCTAATTAGGGATATTGTTGGTATTTTTCAAATTATTTACTGAATTGCTGAATTAGTTTTGTGATTTATAATTTTTTGTTAATTTTTTTCCCTTTTGATAACGTGGGTGATCAAAGAACTCTCAAAGAACTTGCTGCTCCTGATATGAATTATAATGAGTTATGTATTAAATATCATGTTGTTACTGTACCTTTTGAATTGAAACCTGGTTTAATACACTTGTTGCCAAGGTTTAATGGTATTGCAGGTGAGGACCCATTTAGGCATCTGAAAGAATTCCAGGTTGTGTGTTCTACAACTTTGAGACCTGAAGGAATCACAGAAGATCACATCAAGCTGAGAGCCTTCCTGCTTTCACTACAGGGAGCTGCCAAAGATTGGTTTTACTATCTTGAGCCTAATTCTGTCACAACCTGGAACGATTTGAAGAAAGTCTTTCTACAGAGATACTTTCCTGCCTCAAGAGTTGCCTCAATTAGAAAAGATATATGTGGTATTAGACAGATTGACATGGAGTCATTGTCCAAATACCTGGAGAGATTCAAACAATTAGTGTCCAGATGTCCGCACCACCAGATTACCGAACAACCACTTATCCAATATTTCTATGAGGGATTGCTACCAATGGATAGAAACATCTTAGATGCTGCTAGTGGTGGATCACTTTTTGATAAAACCTCGACTGCTGCCAAAGCCTAGATTGAGAATATGTCACTTAACTTCCAACAATTTACAACTATAAACAATTCTGTCCAAACAAAATGTGTGAATGAGATTCAGGTTTCTTCTTACAATAAAGCTCTAGAAACAAGACTTGATGAGCTTACTTATTTAGTGAAACAACAATTAATGTTAATATTACCACCACCACATAACCCTCCACAAGTAACCACCTCTGCACCTTCTGGACCTTCACTAGAGGACCTTGTCAAGCAAATGGCTATAAATGATCTCCAATTTCAGCAACGGACAAATTCTAGTATTCAGACCTTACAAGCACAAATTGGACAGCTTGCCACTTCAATGAATGCCATACAACAAGCTCAAGGATCAAACTAACTACCTGCCCAAATAGTAGTAAATCATAATGTCACTAACCCTAATATGAGTGCAATGTGCTTAAGATCCGAAAAAGTTGCAGAACCAGCCCTAGAAAAAAATAAAGAAGTTGTTGAGGTCACACCTGAACCTACACCTGGACCTGAACCTAAACTTGAACCTTTCATTGTTGTTGAGCCTGAAAAACAGTATGTATCACCAATTCCTTTTCCACATAGAGTACTGAAAAGTAAGAAGATTGATGAGGAAGAAGAGCATTCTATTTTTCATATTGAATTGATTTAGGAGTTGGTTGATGATACTTGTACTGATTTGTTTGCAGTTGAATTTCCATCATTGTCTTATTTTTATGATAGTTGCTCATATGATGACTGCATTGAAACTAACCTTTGTTCTGAGATTGAGGGTGCCTTGCAGGTTAATATTTTTCCTACAGATGGAGTTGTTGAAGTTGTTTATACAACTGAAGCTCTCGGCATCTCGGCTGCCCCAACCAAACATTCTATTAAACAACCACCTTCTGAACCACTTCCTGAGGATTTATATTGTTTATCAAAGCTTCAATTTGAGCAGGAAGCAAATTTATTGTAGGAACATAAGAAGGGAATTGGGTGGGCCTTGGTTGACACTCATAATTTTAGCCCATCCATGAGTATGCGTAGGGTCTCAATTGAAGATGGAAGAAAAGCGGTGAGGCAGCCCCTTAATCCTTTGATTCTTGATGTTATGGAAAAGGAGACCACTTTCACGTGCCCATTCGACACGTTTACTTATCAAAGGACCTTCTTTGATCCTGGAATAAAAGACGAAAGCATTACAAACAATTTCAAAAACAATGGTCACTGCCCAAAGCTACTCCATGAGAGCCCCACTTTGGAAGAGGAGACTGCATAAGAGCTCTCTTTAGGAAAGGCTGATTATGCGATCATCTATCCACCTCGACTCCTCGGGTGTGTCCTTTCCTATCTCTCCTCACTTTTATTTTATATTTTTGTTCTTTCATTGAGGACAATGTATGTTTTAAGTGTGGGGGAGAGAATCATTTCTTTGTTTTGTTTTCTTTCAGTTTTCTTTATTTTGTTCTGTTTTATTTAAGTGAAAAAAAATTACAAAAAAAAATTGTTTACTTAGCACAATGCATTTTGTGAAAATTTTGGGCTGTAGATCAATTGGAGGTCAGATTGTGGAGACTTGGGAACAATTCATAAGATCGGTATCGTTTTAACACCTTGAGTCTCCTAAATATGGAAATCGATTTAGATACTTATTGTGGCATAGTCTTGAGTTCTCGTCCTTTAATAGCTCTCAAGTAGTTTATCTAGCAGTCAGCACCATCTAGAAATCACATGTTAAGTAATTGAGCTGATGCAAATAAGTGAGTGATCCCGTGCTTAATAAGAAAAAAAAAAGACAAAAAGAAAAAGACAAAAAGTGAAAAAAAGAAAAAAAAAAGCAAAAAGTGTCTAATTCTGAATTGTTGAGAAAAAAAATATGGATCGTAGTCACTAACAAGCTCAATTACCATGTGTGTGAATAGATAAAGGACTTAATATGATTGCACTAGAATGAAAGAGAGGAAAAAGGAGGATGAATAAGTTAGACTTAGGCGTAACGACATGATTTGGATTGGTTTGTATAGGAGGGAGCCTTATGACCGCACAATTGTGGATTTGTGTTCTTACGATATCCTTAGTGTGCAAAATTAGTACCTATCGATGCAATCTTGACCAGAGAAGAGCTCACAGCCTAGAATGAGTATCTAAATGTTTTTGTGTTTCATGAGTTTTGACAATACTTTGCTCGGAGTGCAAAGGTTCAAGTGTGGGGGAATTTGATCAGTGCATTTTGATGCACCTTCCTCTATGTTTAGACTTAGGCATTTCTATAGTTTAGTTTGTTTAATTTCATCTTTTATGATGTTTTTGCAATTTAATTTATTTTCAGCTTTATTTAATTTTCGTTTGTTATTTTTCAGCATTAGCAGCTTTTAGTTAAAAATTCATAACTAGAGCTATAGGAATCGGATTGAGGCGTTCTACCAGTCGTTAGAAAGCTAAGAAAAAGATCTACAACTTTCATGTTGCACAAAGGAGCTCATTCGGACTGCTTGAGTCTCGAATAATTCGTTGAAGTTTCAGACTTGTGATAATGTAGTTTTCCTTGCGGGCCTAGTTTAGGTTTCTGGCTCAGTTATTTTCTATTTAAGGTTGTTGCGGTGATGCAAAACAATATCCTAGTTTTTATTTTCCTAATTTCTTTCTTGCTTTCTATTGTTTTTATGGCGAACTAATCCTAAGGGAAAATCCGCCAGTTTCGAATCTCGTAATTCTTTGAGGTTTATTTCAATTTCAATTGCGATTTATTTTATTCAATCCTATTCCAAATTGTTTTATAATTTTGTTTGCTTAATTCTCTATTACAAGATAAATTGGATTTAATTCGGTCGATCAATATTCCTTAACTCAATCGCGGATTAACTTAACTTTTTCGTTAATTTGCGCAAATCTTTAACCGTCTGCTTAATTCGGTAATTAGGAATAAAAGTCGTGCGATATTGTCGACGCTTGTTCGTCAATATTGCAATCGAATAGGAATTGAAACCTTTTTGAAAATATTGAATTGTAATAACCGATGATAAGTTGGGAGTCGAACCGGTGGATTTACCTGTTTCTAATCACTTATTTTAAAATCACTTATTTTTGCCTTTTACTTTCTTAATCGAGTTCTTAATCAAACAACCCCCCAATTCGTCTCAATTGGCTATTTTAAATAAGAATCCTTGTGAATCGACATCTGAGTTACCGCCGCTTTTACTACGTTTTTTCAATACGCTCGGTTCTGATCCGCGCGCGACCGCGGATCATCACCCGAGGATCAAGAACAGTGCAGTTTAGGATACCCGATTAGGGTTTTCGATTAGGAAAAGTCAACTGTGGTTTGACTTTTGATTTAAAAGGTGTTACAATGGTTGGATAATGGTCCATAAAGTTCATATGGCTTGGTAAAGTCTACTCAAGAACTTTTCAAGGCCTCAAAAGACCCGGAGCATCAACAGTCGGCTCAGTAGTCACCGATCGATCGTTCGGTTGACCGAAAAGTCAACTCTTCACTCATAAGGAATTTGACCTCAAGGTGGGAATAAAAAATGTTCCTAATGTCATATTGCACCTACCCATGGAGTTTCATGACCATTGGATCAAGGATTGGGGAGTAATCGCAAAAATCGGGAATTAGGGTTTTGAAAGGGGCAAGACCATAACTCCTTAACCACACATCCAATTGAGTTGGTTCAAAGCTCATTGGAAAGCTCTTGACAAATCATACAAAATTCCCAAAGTGGTCCATGAGTAGAAAATGCATAGATTTAGAGTTATGACCAAATTCATTACAAGAGGGAAAAGTAACTTAGAAAAATTCTAAGTTATTTCACTTTTTAGGCATGTTTTTCAGCAACTTTGAGAGGTTTTTTGACCTAGTTACTTTGGGAATATGAAATTCATGAAAACATGAAAGTTTTAGAGCTACATGAGGGCTTTCCAAAATATATTTGAACTCCTCCATAACCCTTATGAGCTGATAGTTATGAATTGAACAAGATGAGGTTTCAACCTTGAGTCCAACATTTTCACTTTTTCACAAACTCATCCTTGGATCACTTGGGCTATTCTCAGCCCTTGGATCATGTTTCTATCTGATATTTAGAGGATATGAGGAGAAGAAATGCAAAAAATGAGGAGGTTTAGTGAGTCTTGCAAGTTGGAGGCAAGTGGGATTATTTTAATCAAATAAAAGGAAGAATGAGAAACTTTATGAGACACTTGCAGCAAGCAGCCCTCCTACTGCCTAGCCACTACAATCACTATTATGTCATTCATGCCACATGAGCAATGCATCAGCTTGAGCCAAAGATCTGAATTTGCAGCTGCATCAAAATCTCAAGCAAAGTTACTTTTTCAAACTCCCTCCAAAAGTGCCAATTTACAAATCTGTCCTCACCCTTCATTTTTCTTATAAATAGAGGCTCCCTCTATGTTACTCCGGACACCAGAGCACTCTTAGAATCAAGAGAAAACCACAACTCTCATTCCTTTCTTGCTTGCTTCATTTTCAAATTTCCAAGTTACATCAAAATCTGCCTTGGGCAGTTGGCTTCCCAAATCCATTTCCACACACTCCAATCCTTCAAAAACCATCTTCACAATCCAAAATTGATATGTGGAAGGTGTTCATACTCTTAAACCACTCAAAAACTCCATTCTCCCAAAAGTCAACTTTCAAACCAAGTAAAGTTTGACCTCACACACAAAGTCAAGAAAACCTCTGTCCAGACCTGTTTTAATCATTCTAACCATCCATACACCTTTAATATATGATGTCCCAACTGTCCATAACATAAAACAACCTCATCCTCATTTATTTTTAGATTTGTCAAAAGTTCCTTCAAGTGTAAGCAAGGGATGTTTTCATCAAAGCAGAGTTGAACAACAGCTGGAGTTTTCTCAAGGCATTCCATATTGCAACAAGCTTGTTTGGAGGTCTACAAGAGGTTAGTGGTTACTATCCTTTTTATTTCTGTCATAAACATACTTGACATGATTGGTATTTGAATGCAAAATGTAGCTTATGTGCAAATCTGCCAATTTTTGTATCTGCGTTGATCATATTATGTTTAAGTGTTTGTTGGCCAATTCATGATGTATTATTGTACCTAAGTCATGTGTGAACTCTAGGGGGTCTTTAATTCATAACTGTTGCTTGAAATTAAATTTGGATGTTGAGTTGTCTTCATGAACATTTTGTTGTTGTTGCTGTTAGGATGTTGATTTGCTTTAGAGCATCTCATCTGTTTGTGTCCAGCATGACCTTGCTCTTGATATGTTTGATCTTTGAATATAGCATGGAACAATTTCTGTTATGCCTTTTTGCTACAAGATGTATACTATGCCATGCTCAAATCCATTGCCTTAATGTTGTCTTGTGTTGGTTATGTTTGTGAATATCAACTTGCTTCTGTTGCATTACCACTCTTCATGTCATGAACTTGTTTGTTAACATGTTGATGTGGAAACCCTTGCATATTAGATCCATGTGATGTTTGTACTATGGAAATCTGGTTAGGTTTTGGTTCTGCAAAATTTTGTTCTTACCATTTCTCAAAATCATGTTCATTTTCAACTCATAGGCCTTTTTTGGTTCTACCATTTTTTGGGATCATGTGTGTGTTTAACTTGGTCCTTAATACATTTTGAACATGCTTGTGAGTGTTTCTGCTTCATTTAACTTGCCAAGGTTGTTGGAATGACTCATTGGAATAATGAGGACCAATGCCTATTTTTGATGTTTTGATGATTGTAACTGCTGACATAGGCTTTGTGCTTGATACTTGCCCTTTGATATGATCAGTGTGCCTTATATTGCTTTGAGCCTTGCCTTGTGTTTGTTAACATGGGATCCTTGTTACCTTGAATCATGAATGTTTGGCACTATGATTTTGCATCAGCTGATGTTTTAATTAGATTTATGTGGCATGACTGTCTCAACTTGATATGTTCAAAGTTGTTACTTGCCATTGTCCTTTGTGGCATATATGTGTTAACATAAAACCTGTTACTTTTTGAATCTTGGCATTGTTTCATCCTTTGCATCACCACTGTCATCACTTAGGCACTAGGATAAGGTTTTGGTTGTAACCATGTTTTGTTCACATTGTGTTTACATTACCAACTGTGTCAAACTTGTATGTTTTGTTCTGATACATTGCAACCTTTGATATGAATCTGCCTTGAACTTGCCAGTCAGCCCAATTGTTTAATTTTTTTCACTTGTATCTTTGTGCCTTGTGCTTTCTAATTGAACCAACTGCCATGATGATTGTGTTAAACTTGCAACTGATGTATGCATTAGGGATTAGGACTGAGTTGTTGGTTTGTGCCAACCTTGCCATTTTGTGAAATCCATACTTGCTGCCATATGCCTAGGTTCACTTGAAACTGCCATATCACCACTTTTATTGTATGTTCATATTTGACATGTGCTTGCAAGATGACTTGTGCATATAGGACTAGGGCTTTTCATTGATCTTTTGTGTGGACATGTTTTGCTGTTATAGTTGTTTAAATTCATGAACACTACCATGATGCTTTGTTCTTCTCAAATTTTGTCAAGTTATGCTACCATGCTACTTTGTTTCCTTCCAACTTTGTCAAATTCATGCTGCTTTGATTACTTCCTATCTCAATCAAACATTTTACATTTGTAACTTGTTTGTAAACCAAGAGCATACTACTGTTGGTGTTGATTGTCACTTTTACTGCTTGCTGCCAGTTTTGATTTTCTTGTTAGAAATCTGACTAGGTCTTTATTCCTATGGTTGTAACCATCATTTTCAAAGCTTGATGAGATTTTGGTATGCTTGGCATGATTTTATTTTGGAGGACCAATTGTTGTTGTTGTTATGTATGAGTTACATGTTGGATCAATTTGTCAATTGCTAGTCCATGAACACCAAACTGTTGAACTGTCAAGATTAGACCATGTGGTTGAACTGATACATTTTCTTAGGTTTTTTTGATTTTGTTAAGGCATTGTAGAATTTCACACGTGTGGTTGGTTTGAATTTTGATTTTTCTTGCCATATGTTTTGTTGTCCTAGTTCTGTTTTCTGTTCCAATTCATGTGCCATCATTTATGTTCAGTTCTTGCAAGTTGTTTGATGAACATTAATCATCTTGTATTTGATATTTGAAGTTGAGAGTGTAGGCTGCATCATTGAACTTTCACTCTTTGGTTAAGTTTTGAATGATTTACGTGGTTACCGTTTTCATGTTTTGGCTTTTTCTCATGTTCATCTTGCCTTAGCCCAAATTCATTTGCTTGTTTAAGTACTTAAGTTTTAGGGGTGGCAAAATACACGGATGTATCGCCACCCCAGTGGTTAAACCTTCACTCTCTCATATGCCTTGCACCTCTAGATCCTGGGTTCGATCCACAGTGGAGATCAACCCTTTTATTTATGTTCCATTTTGCCTTATTTTCATGATTTTGTCTTTCTTTCCTCTCACTTAAACAAGCGCGCGCCTTGGCCCATTTGGTAGAATTTTCAGCTGGTAGCCATGAGGTGGTGGGTTCAACACCCACCAAGCGCCTCCCTCTCTTTTTTATCACTAAATTCTCTTGTTTTCTTATTTAATTGTTTAAATTTCTAAAAATCATAACTTCTTCATTTTTTATTATTTTTGATCGGTTCTTTTTGCAACTATCTCGTGTTTGTGCATATTTTCATGTGGTGCATTAATATTCTAGAATTTTCATTTGTTAAAACAACTTTGCATTGAAAGCGTTCATGTTTCTTTTAAGGTTTTTACCCTCCTAATCTTTTCAAACTTTTGATTCATTTTTTCTTCAGTTTGTTGTTGTGCTTAATGTTAGCTTTTGTCAAACCCTTGATGTAATTGTAATTACTTTTTGCTTGTGAGCATTATGTTTGATTCATTTTGATTTCCATGTAATATCCCCATGATGTTTGACTTATTTGCATTGGTCGTTACCTTCATCTTTGTCAAGATGTGCTTAAGTCTTTATCTTTCATTGAGTCTTGTAAGAACTCATATTTACTTGCCTATCGTAATACGCTTGCATGCTTTGGTTGTAACCATTCATCCTATTTGACGTACTTGCTTATTGTAATATTCTTGTATATGCTTGGTTGTAACCATGTCTCTTGTACTCATCATGTTTGTTTGATGTTTTTTTTGCTTTGCTAAGTTTAGTTTCCCCAAGTGATGGAACTCTTTAGTTCTCATCCAAGTTGCCTCATCTTTCTCCTTCCAAAGGAAAGTCTCTCTATTGACCTTTAGGTCATAGATATCTCATCACCCTCCCTCGACTTTGTCAAGTCATCTACACTTAGTTAAGTTAGAACATGTCCATTGGACTTTGCTTAAGTCTAAAAGGCCTACCCCTTGTTAGGAGTGCTCTTTCAATTAGAACTTAGGATAGAGTTTGTTAACTCTATGTAAGAATCATGGAGATGATTACTTACTTCCCTTTCTTGAGTGTTCAACTTAGGTCTAGAGAGTTTTATTAAACTCTACACAAGCATTGTAATGTTTGTTTCCCTTTGAACCTTGATCATAATCAAGTGTTCTTCATCCCTAATGAGGTGAACTACGATTGCTCTGATTCTATCCTAGTTAGGATACGTAGGCAGAGGACGCGGTGTCTTTGCGAGCAAACTTAGAAACTATCCTTAGGTCTTAACCTACACCTTTTACCCAATCCATAGAAAACATTTAGCAAACTTAGCATACAAACAAACAAAAGGTTCCTGTAGAGTACTACAGATGTTTAGGATGTGAAATACCTACCTTATGCATAACCAACCCCTGATCCCTGGATCTCTTAGCGTTGTTTTTACATCACACAAAAGGTTCTTTCTTTCTTTAGACCTTTCCTTTGGATAAATTAAAGTCCGGTTGTGAATTTTAAGAATTAAATATTCAAGTTAATCAATAGCTTGGCATCACGATTCTCAACGCAACAGAAATGGTGACTTCACTGGGGAAACTTAAACTTGAGGGTTTAACCTATTTTGTCTTGATTGTATGCTATATTTGTGAATATTTGCTTAACATGTATATTTGTCAATATATTTGTTTGTATGTTGGATATTGGGACCATTGAGTGGTGAGACGGTCCTATACCCGGACTTGAGTGCAATTATGATAGGATGGTGGTATATTCAAGGAGGCTTATAGGGAGTTGATTCCCGACCAAGCTAACTTGATAAACCACCGCTCAATATAGGCCCTCTTGAGAGTTTAGTATTGTTGAACGAGTATTCGTGAAAACAATACTACTTTCGACGAAGGAGCCCATGACACTGTGGACTTTTAGATTACATTTTACCCTACTTTGGCCTTATTAGGACGTAGTGCGATGGCTATAAGGAAGTATTTCCGAAATAGTTGATACGCGATACTACACTTGGACGAGACTCTCTTGAGAACATTATCGGCTACCAAGTGATTTGGGAAGTTGATAATATCCGAAAGATGGGTTGTTGACTCTGAGAACCGTTTAGAACCCTGCTCTACAGGTTTGGAAATCCATATTACACACCTTTTTGGGGATGGGTAGACCTTGGATCCACGCTCGTCCTTTAAACCTAAGCTTGTGTTTGTGTGCATATGTGTGATCTTTGCATTTACCTGTGTTTGTACATTCTTGCATTCATGAACATCATGTCATAAAGTTTTATGGAACTCAGACTTTTTGTTTGTAAACATCAAGGTCACTATGGATGGTGAAAGAAAGAAAACGTTGAAGTACACTTATAAAAGTTTTAAATAAGATGACCTAAGGAGGTTGGGCACCTTGGTGACAGATCCAGAGGGATTTCAAAGTAGGTATGGGAAGTTGTTGTTACTATTGAAGATAAAAATGGATAGTGGACTTCTTTTTATGCTTCTCCAGTTCTATGATCCACTCTACCGTTGTTTCACCTTCCCCGATTATCAGCTAGTGCCCACGCTAGAAGAATACTCTCACTTGGTTGGGTTGCCCATTCTTAAAGAGTCTCCTTTTTCGATCATGGAGAAGGACCCTAAGGATCAAGATATTGCCAAAGCTACACGTTTGGGATTGGTTGATATTCAAAAGAACATGACTACAAAAGGAGGAATTTTTGGGTTGAGTGCAGAATTTTTGGTTGAAAAAGCTCAATACTATGCAGATCATTTGAGCATGGACGCATTCGAGGCTATCCTTTCCTTGCTCATTTATGGTATCTTTCTGTTCCCTAGCTTCGAGAACTTTGTAAACCTCAATGCCATTAAAATCTTCTTGAAGAAAAACCCTGTACCTACTCTGCTAGCGGATGCGTATCATTCTGTTCATCTTAGAAATTTCCACAAAGGAGGGATGATCACTTGCTGTTCTCCTTTACTATACAAGTGGTTTATTTCACACTTGCCTAAGGCTAACACCTTTTGGAATCCGAAGAAAGGGTGGTGGTCACAGAAGATTATGGCTCTCACGCACTCTGATATTGATTGGTACGATCGTGACTATGATGGAATAATGATCATTAACAGCTGTGGAGATTTTGGTAATGTACCTCTTCTTGGTGCTAATGGAGGAATTAGTTACAACCCAGTCCTTACTCGTCGACAGTTGGGATATCCTTTGAAGGACAAGCCCAACAATGTTCATGTGGAAAATATTTTCTTCAAGGAAGAGAGTAATAGTCAGAAGCAAAAAGAGAAAATTCTAAAAGCCTGGAGTCATTTGCACAAAAAGGGAAAAAAAGACATGGGAAAACCCAATTGTGTCTCTTTGGAACCTTATCTCCAATGGGTTCGAAAGAGAGCCATCGAGTTGAATATGCCCTATTCTCGATAAGAACCCATGGCTTTAAAAGAGGAGCGCAACTTGAGCTTCATGTCTGAGGAGGAGAAGCTAAGGATTGCCTTGAGCAAGGCACGACAAACCGAAGATGCTTGGAAGCACAAGTATCAAGTGGTTGTTGAAGAAAATGCAGAGCTCTAGAAGCAATTAGAGTTGAAAAATGAAGAAGTAATCTCTTGCAAGAAGAGAAAGGCGCAAAAGGATTTATTTTCTTTTAGTCCTCAGTCGACCCCGTGGAAGTTGATCGTGGATAAGCTTATTCTTGAGAAGGCTCAGATGGAAGAAGAAATCAAGAAGCTTAACATGAGGTTGTCAGGAGAATCTCCTTAGGACTTTTGTCAGCTTTTACTTAGCTTTCTATTTAAGACTCTTGTAAGAAGTACTGACATGTTGTAATTCAAACTGTTGGTTAATGAAAAGAAGTTTTTGGTATATCTTGATGTTTGTAAATATTTTGAGTTCCATGAAACTTTTTGCATTGCACGAGTATGTCGTCACATTTACATTTGCATTGGCATTTTTCAGCCTTGAGTCTCATCTTTCTCTTCCTGTCTAGAGAGGGATGCCTAGCACGCATTCTGGACCAATGGAAACGATGAACGAGCTTTTGAAAGGACAAGAAGCCTTGAAGGAGGAAATCAGGATCCTCAAAGGTCAGATGAATTAGGTTTTGGAGACACTGCAAAATTTGATGAGGAATGAGGGGTATTCTCTCCCTATAGCGCCTGGAGAGGTTGTGAGTCCGTCACTTCCGGTGACTCTTCCAGCTCAAGGACCTCCTAAGTTTCAATGGTTAGACCGTCGTCAACCAGCATTTGGGCCTACGCCAAAACGTCATCCTTGTCAGGTGGTTACCAAAAGAGCATCTCAGCATTCATTGGCTGCTTCCCATCAAGGTTCTCGAAGCCAGAACATGAATAAGAAGAATCCTGTCAAAAGGAACACGGCATGCTACAAGTCAGTTCCTGTGCCGCTAAGTAAGCTTTATCCGCTACTAATTCAGAATTCGTTGGTGACTCCACGAGCTCTTAACCTTTTGCCAGGACCATGGCATAATGAAAACTTGATTTGTGAGTTTCACAAAGGGGCTGAAGGACATGAACTAGACAATTGTTTGGCGTTACGGTATGTTGTGCAAGAGCTAGTCTATGACAAAGATCTGATCTTTGAAGAAGATCACCCAAAAGTTGAATGCAAGTACCATATTGGAACAATGGGGCATCTGGTGGAAGAGTGCAAAGGTTTTGGGTTGAAGGTGCAAAACTTGTTGGAGTTGTTAAAACCTCAAGAAGGTAAACCAAGTACCAGTGTCTCAGCTCTTGAAACAAGAGGCAAAGGACCTATGAAGCCTCTCAAGGTTCTATACCACAAGGAGCAAGTAATCAGTGATGGAGGTGTTCCCCTGTTTGGGCCTGGAAACTGAAGTTGTTAAGTCAATTCTCCTAAGCTGGCTGTATTTTGATTGTTTCAGTATTTTCAGTTGTATTTTCCTTGTTGTTTAACTTGAATTGCTTGTAAGCTGTTGTCCATTTTGAATTGGCAATATTAATGAAATGTTTGTGCATCTTTTGATTAAGTCCATTCGTTTCATTCTTTCGTTTTCCTTTCATTGTTATGAGATGACGAAATATGCAAAAATTTCTTTTCTTTACTAAACTGTTGTTTGAAACAAAGATTGGGGAGGATGATGAAAACTATATCCGTAACTGCTTTTGATATGCTTTCAATTTAACTTTTCCGATGATGTAAGGCATTGTTTCAATCCCTAAACACAGGAGAAATAAGGAAGATAATCCCTTGTTAACCCCTTCGAGCCTAGAAGTAGGAGTTTTCTTTCTTTACAAAAACAGAAACCTTAAATCTCAAACCTGGGGCGGGTAGTTTTCAGTTAACTTGAAGATACGTGCGTACAAGACACTTTTCCTATAAAAGTGGTGCATTCAGGTTTTTCCTTCGTACACAAAAAGCAAGTGTCGAAGTTCAAAAGACGATGATGGTTCGCCGTAGCATTAAACTAGGTGGTCACCTCCTTTCTCAAAAAAAAAAGGAGAGAAGAAGAAAAAAGAAAAATTGAAAAGCCGCTAAGTCAAACCCTATGAAGGAGACTTAGGCAAAAATAGGGGCATCCCGCTGACTGTATATCCAAAAGAAAACAGTTCAGGCAAAAGTAAGGGATAATAAAAAGAGGAAATCCTTAAAACTTTCACTTTGAAATCCTCAATTAGCAAAAAGCTATCAAAAACTGTAAGGGAGTCTTGACTACCCTAGGTTTGTAAGCCATCACCAACTATCATCAGTTCAATTCTTAAAGCCTGTAAGAACCTGAATGTGTAGTTTGAGTTAACCGAGCGTAGGATTGAAGTTCATCATGGAGATTGGGTGGGACAAATAACTTCGAGCCTTTATCCTTTGTTTCATGAACCGTGAACCAAGCCACGTTACAACCCTTAAAAGACCTAATTGAGGTAAGGTTGTTTTGAAAGCATATTACAACAAGGTTGGATAACCTGACTCCTAATGATCTTTGATGTTTGTGTGTGTTAATCACTTTATCCATCATCTGTAAAATGATTGGACCGCTTTCACTTTGATCATTTGATCACTCCGCCGCGTGTGTTTCATCAAAAATGTTTTCAAAAGATTGCATGAATTTTACATTGAAAAATGCCAATTTCTAATGAACAGTATTGTTTGCTAGACAATCCAATGTCAAAATAATCCCAACAAACGATGTCAGCTAGGGAATTTGATTTGATAAAGGAAGCTCGGCCTGGGGCAACTAATTTGAAGGATTGGTTAATCATTTGTCACAACGTTCAGCTAATCAGAGCCGACCAAGTCAAGATTAGATTAATCTCTCAAAGACAGTTAAACTGGGGCAGTTACGTCGAGATTCGTGAACCTCTCTAAGAGTTTGAAGATATTGAAGCATCTTGTATATCAATTCTTCTGTAAAATCCTCTTAATGATTCCTTCCTGAAGACCATGTATTCTGGGGCAGAGAAGTTTGGAGATCATTAGTTACAAGGGTCGTTACTCGTTGTGATGATCATTATGCAAGATAGAGTACAAAGCTATTTGGTTCGTGTGGCGTCTTCTGTCAGTTCCCCAATAAGTTGTTACTTCAGTTGATATTGGAAGTTTCCCATGGATTCCTCCTCCAACAAAGAAACCGGACTCATTCTGCCAGACCCTCAGGTGAAGCATGACGTTACATCCTGAGTGGAGTGATATTTTCCCCAAAAAAGGTTGTAACCTTGAAGTAGAGCTGTGTGATTCTACATGTTCATCCCCGGTGATGGTCCATCTGGTAAGGTTGGCTGGGTATCCGTGTCGAGATGTTTATTTCATCTTCTGTTTTGTTTCGTCTGTTTTGTCAGCATAACCATAAGCATGGCATAAATCATATGCATAGCATCCGTGCATTTTTGCTATCTCTGGTTATTACCTGTTCCTGTTTCACTTTGGTGTTTTTCACCAAGTGATTGGGTTTGTCTCTTCTCTCCAATAGAGTTGTCATCCCTAGGCATAAAGTGTCCGCCAATTCTAATTTCCCCACAGAGTTTAATCCTCGTGGATGATGGTTTTTTCAGTTATCTTTTCCACGCCTGGATAAGATAAATTCCCATTTGAGTTCAATCCTCAGTGGTTGGAGTCTTGTTTGACCGTTTCTTTCTAGCTCATTCCTAGATTGAACTTTTATCCCTGGAAAATGGTTTCCAAATCTATGTTGTGCGCACATTTATTGTGCACTGTGTCCCCCAGGAAGAATCTTTTACAGATCCTATTCGAAGAAAAATCTTTCTCCAGTAGTGTTGTAGTAACGACCTCTCTTTGGATTAAATGACATATCCTTGAGGAGTTGAGGATTTCTGTTGGTTATTTCTCTTTGTTTGAGAAAATTTGGCTTCTAAAGCAATTGTGCCACATCTTTTAGTGAGGTCCCCAGTAAGTCCAGTGGTGACTGGAATTTCTTTTTAAAGTCCAGTGGTGACTAGCATTTCTTTTTAAAGTCCAGTGGTAACTGGAAGCTTTCCTTTAAAGTCCAGTGGTAACTGACAACTTTCTTTTAAAGTCCAGTGGTGACTGGCAGCTTTCATTTAAAGTCTAGTGGTAACTGGCAACTTTCTTTTAAAGTCCAGTGGTAACTGGCAGCTTTACTTTAAAGTCCAGTGGTGACTGGCAGCTTTCTTTTAAAGTCCAGTGGTGACTGGCAGCTTTCATTTAAAGTCCAGTGGTAACTGGCAGCTTTCTTTTAAAGTCCAGTGGCAAGTGGCAGCTTTACTTTAAAGTCCAGTGGTGACTGGCAACTTTCTTTTAAAGTCTAGTGGTGACTGACAGCTTTCATTTAAAGTCCAGTGGTAACTGGCAGCTTTCTTTTAAAGTCTAGTCGTAACTGGCAGCTTTACTTTAAAGTCCAGTGGTAACTGGCAGCTTTCCTTTAAAGTCTAGTGGTAATTGGCAGCTTTCTTTTAAAGTCCAGTGGTAACTGGCAGCTTTCCTTTAAAGTTCAGTGGTAACTGGCAGCTTTCTTTTAAAGTTTAGTGGTAATTGGCAGCTTTCCTTTAAAGTCCAGTGGTGACTGGCAGCTTTCTTTTAAAAGTCCAATGGTGACTGGCGTTTTCTGTTAAAGTCCAGTGGTGACTGACATTGTTTGAAAGTCCAATTGTCTTTGGCGATCTTATCCCATTTTGCTATTACTATGCAAAGTCTGTTTTTTCTCTGTTTCATTTCTGGTGTTTCTTGAAGATCCCGTTCGAACTCTTCGTTATAGGAAACTCCTCATTTTATTATCACTAATAAAGTTTGTGTCTCTGATTTCTTTCGTTTCCCCGGTGGAGAATTGCCTTCTTCCCCAATGGAGTGTGTGTTTCCTTTTCCCTAGTGAAGAATTGTCTTCCCCAGTGGAATTTGCGTCCCCTCTGTAAAAGGTTCCCCTTGAGCAACATGTTTAGTTGTTTGAACTATTCTGCTTGTTTTGCCTCGGATCTTTCCCCAGTGTGTTGGGTCCCCCGTGAGAGGTTACTCGTCGTATTGTCGTTCTTTATCTTTGCTCGTGTGTCTGCATCTGTCTTGCATTCAAGCATCATAAAGCATCATTAAGATTCATGGCATATTCGCATTTGTCCTTTTGCATACCATCCGATCTAAGGGACAAAATTTTTTTGTTTGCTATATTTAAATACCTTTCACTACGATTCTGTGAGGATTATCATCTCTCATCGCCATCTAGAGAAAATATTTAAATAGGGGCAACTGTCATACCCTAAATTTTGACCCCTTAGATCTTCATCTTCATCTTAGGGGCATATTCATTTGATTATCTAACCTTAACCGGTTTCAAGTTTAGCTTTGTTAAGATACAGGAATCAGGGTTCCGTACAGCCGAAAATCGAGGTTTCGACGGTTAATCAGTCAACTTTTTGGATTGGTTCTCCATGAAATAATTCTCCACATCATCAAACATACTCCAATGGATCAAGTATGAATCCAATTTGAGGTTGTCACCCGAGGATCAAGAATAGTGCAGTTCAGGATACCCGATTAGGGTTTTCGATCAGGAAAAGTCAACTGTGGTTTGACTTTTGATTTAAAAGGTGTTACAATGATGGGATCATGGTCCATAAAGTTCATATGGCTTGGTAAAGTCTACTCTAGAAGTTTCAAGGCCTCAAAATACCCGGAACATCAACAGTCGGCTCGGTAGTCACCGATCGATCGTTCGGTTGACCGAAAAGTCAGTTCTTCACTCATAAGGAATTTGACCTCAAGGTGCGAATCAAAAATGTTCCTAATTTCATATTGCACCTACCCATGGAGTTTCATGACTATTGGATCAAGGATTGGGGAGTAATCGCAAAAATCGGGAATTAGGGTTTTGAAAGGGGCAAGACCATAACTCCTTAACCACACATCCAATTGAGTTGGTTCAAAGCTCATTGGAAGGCTCTTGACAAGTCCTACACAATTCCAAAAGTGGTCCATGAGTATAAAATGCATAGATTTGGAGTTATGACCAAATTCATTACAAGAGGGAAAAGTAACTTTGAAAAATTCTAAGTTATTTCACTTTTTACGCATGTTTTTCAGCAACTTTGAGAGGTTTTTTGACCTAGTTCTTTTGAGAATCTGAAATTCATGAAAACATGAAAGTTGTAGAGCTACATGAGGGCTTTCCAAAATATATTAGAACTCCTCCATAGCCCTTATGAGCCGAGAGTTATGAATTCAACAAGATGAGGTTTCAACACTTGAGTCCAACATTTTCACTTTTTCACAAACTCATCCTTGGATCACTTGAGCTATTCTCAGCCCTTGGATCATGTTTCTATCTGATATTTAGAGGATATGAGGAGAAGAAATGCAGAAAATGAGGAGGTTTTGTGAGTCTTGCAAGTTGGAGGCAAGTGGGATTATTTTAATCAAATAAAAGGAAGAAAGAGAAACTTTATGAGACACTTGCAGCAAACAACCCTCCTACTTCCTAGCCACTCCAATCACTATTATGTCATTCATGCCACTTGAGCAATGCATCAGCTTGAGCCAAAGATCTGAATTTGCAGCCGCATCAAAATCTCAAGCAAAGTTACTTTTTCAAACTCCCTCCAAAAGTGCCAAGTTACAAATCTGTCCTCACCCTTCATTTTTCTTATAAATAGAGGCTCCCTCTATGTTACTCTAGACACTACAACACTCTTAGAATCAAGATAAAACCACAACTCTCATTCCTTTCTTGCTTGCTTCATTTTCAAATTTCCATGTTTCATCAAAATCTGCCTTGGGCAGTTGGCTTCCTTAATCCATTTCCACACACTCCAATCCTTCAAAAACCATCTACACAATCCAAAAATGATGTGTGGAAGGTGTTCATACTCTTAAACCACTCAAAAATTCCATTCTCCCAAAAGTCAACTTTCAAACCAAGCAAAGTTTTACCTCACACACAAAGTCAAGCAAACCTCTGTCCAGACCTGTTTTAATCATTCTAGCCATCCATACACCTTTAGTATATGATGTCCCAACTATCCATAACATAAAACAACCTCATCCTCATTTATTTTGAGATTTGTCACAAGTTCCTTCAAGTGCAAGCAAGGGCTGTTTTCATCAAAGCAGAGTTGAACAGCAGCTGGAGTTTTCTCAAGGCATTCCATATTGTAACAAGCTTGTTTTGAGGTCTACAAGAGGTTAGTGGTTACTATCCTTTTTATTTCTGTCATAAACATACTTGACATGATTGGTATTTGAATGCAAAATGTAGATTATGTGCAAATCTGCCAATTTTTGTATCTGCCTTGATCATATCATGTTTAAGTGTTTGTTGGCCATTTCATGATGTATTATTGTACCTAAGTCATGTGTGAACTCTAGGGGGTCTTTAATTCATAATTGTTGCTTGAAATTGGATTTGGATGTTGAGTTGTCTTCATGAACATTTTGTTGTTGCTACTGTTAGGATGTTGATTTGCTTTAGAGCATCTCATCTGTTTGTGTCCAGCATGACCTTGCTCTTGATATGTTTGATCTTTGAATATAGCATGGAACAATTTCTGTTATGCCTTTTTGCTACAAGATGTATAATATGCCATGCTCATATCTATTGCCATAATGCTGTCTTGTGTTGGTTCTGTTTGTGAATATCAACTTGCTTCTGTTGCATTACCACTCTTCATGTCATGAACCTATTTGTTAACATGTTGATGTGGAAACCCTTGCATATTAGATCCATGTGATGTTTGTGTTGCACCCTAAAATTTGCCCAACCTTATTCACTTGGTTTATGTTTCAATGTCATTAGCATTTGCATATAGAGTCATGTGCATAGTCTAATCATCTGCATAGCATAAGCATAGCAAGTCATACAACAGGGGGACCAATCATTATTCTTATCTCTAGAAGCCTATCAAGAGGTTATCATCACAATTCAATCTCATTCAAGTCATCAGGAAAGAATTTGAAAGCAAAGAGTTCAGCAGATCAAGCCTTGAGTCCATCTCCTAGCTGAGGGTATCTGAGGGTCAACAAGAGGGTTGTGAGCTGTGAGTTGAAGGCATGGAGAACATCTAGACATTATGAGAGACTTAGAAAGTCATTTAAAGAAGGGGACAAGTCATTGATGAGAGCACAAGAGCTATAGCTGAAGGCAGTCAACTAGGGTTTCATCTGGGTCAACCCTAGGTCAACCCTAGGTCAATTGACTGATTTAAGGGGCATTCAAGTCTAGTGGAGAGATATGGGGTTCATCATTGGACATATAAAGAAGGATATGGAGATATGCCAAGAAGAATTCAAGAGAAATCAAGGAGAAGAGGAGTTTCTAAATTAGGGTTTCTGTGTAAAATCCCCTAGTTTAGGTCAAATTTCCAAGCAAGATAAGTCAAAATGCTAGCTTCAAATGGATCCTTGGACAACATGAAACTTGTAGATGATCTCAAGACCTTTAATTTGAGTGGTGGAAGACATCAAGGAGATTTATAGAACTCAAGTTATGGTCCTTGCAAGTTACAGGTCATCTGAGGTATCTGAAATTTTGTCTGTGAAAGTGACTTGACTTCCAAGCTAGTTTTACCCCTCAAGGAGATTTCAAATGAATTTCTGGTCAACATAAGAATTGTTCCTCATTGTCTTAGCTTTCTATAATGGTATAGCATGCCCTCATATGATGTGTGGAACTCAACTTATGGTCTTGGCAAGCAAAGGGTATTTTGGTCATTTGTGAATTACAGGTCATTTTAACCTATGTCCAAAACTCATACAAGGAGTCCTCAAATGGAAAAACTTACAACATCAAACTTGCTCCAAATGACATTTTGAGTCTAGAAAGAAGGTCACAAATTGTTGGAAAAGCTCATAACATGAAGTTGCATGATTGGTCAAATTTGAACTAAAATGGCTTATAACTTGAATAAAGTCAAAGTGAAAAATGGTTTGAGAGATTTATAAGTCCAAATGGAGACTTCCCATATATGATTTTGGGTCCAAAACACATTCTAAGAACAATGGTTCAAGTACATTTTTGAGCTTAGTGAAAAAAATCAAAGTTACTCATGGTTACTTGCATTTGAAGAAACATAACCAAAATCAATCAAAGTTGGAAGGCAAGGGAAGTTGCAAGATGGTTCTAGAAGATTCATTTGAGCATTATATATTCATGAAATCAGAATTGAGCAAGGGTTGGATTCATTTTTCACCAAAAATTTCCCAAAGTTCTCTCATTCTCCAAGTTGCAATTTCATCCAAATTTCACAAATTCAGCATCAATTCTCATCAACATTGATTCCACCATATTCAATCATCATCATGGACTAAAGATCAATAAAGATCTGATTGAAATTGATCCATTTTCGAGCACCATAATCATCAATCTCCAAATTGCAATTTCAAGTGGACAGCAAGATCCAAGGCAAGAATCATCAAGGTTTTGCAAACAGAATCAAGCACTGAGATAGTTGATCAAGATCCAAGCATTAGAGGCCTCAGATCCACGAGTTCAACATTCATCTCCAAGCTTTTGCATCAGGTGCATTTTCTCTCCCATAGCTTGATATAGATAGAGTTACATGGTTTTATTAGTTTAGATGTGATCTAGGTTGTCAGTAGAACGATTAGGATGAGTTTGGTGCTGTTTAGTGACAATTCATAACAGGTGTACAAAACTGTTTGGATCAAGAACTCGTAGGATTTTGCATGATGATCTTAGTTTTGTGGTTTAGAATGATTACCATAATGTGTAGTTTAGATTAGCATAAGTTTGAGCAAGAATTATTGTGATGCATCTCAGTGTATGTTCATGGTGGCAAGAACTTCATGTGATCGGGTTGAGTGATATGATGAGTTTCAAGACAAACTACTACCATAGCTGGATAGAGCCTGAAAATTGGAGCAAGTTTGATGTTTACATCGTGAGTTTTGGGGGATTGTAGAGAGAGAACAGAGAGGAGGAACTTGGATGTTCATGGCATGCGTGTGAGGGTTTCAGAAACCCTAGATGGATGGAGGTAGGAGACGTAATCCCAGCCCTCCATTTTGTTTGAATTATTTGACTGCTAGACGCATCCAACGGCCCCAATTCATACTGATTTTGGAGGGAATTATAGCTGGGTGCCCTAAACGCACCGTTTCATTAATTGAAACGGGCGGGCCTAAGACTCTATTGCTAATCCCACCACCCCAGTACTGAGCCCAATTCATTTTGCACGTGAAAACCCTGCTATTCTCACCCCCTGCGTCCCTTTTTTATTTTCATTAATTCTGACTTGTTCTGGGCCTAATACCAACTTGCTACGCGCACCCCACCATTGCTGGCCCATCCTGATATGAACTGAGCGTGTTTGCTTAATAAACCCCCCCCCCCCCTCATTTTAATTCAATTTAGTTTTTTAATTCATTTTAATTTTTACCAACTTAAAAAAATCATATAAAATAGGAAATTAACTCTTTTTTAGTGGTTGTTTTTTCTATATTTTCTTGGTTCTGTCTAGAAAATTATAAAAAAGTAAAAATTGCATTTTATTTTTATTTGATATTTTTCTCATATTTTCTAAATAAATGACATTTTAAATAGCTTCATTTCATGCATGATTTTGTTAATTTTTGTTCTACTAGATGCTTTCATAATTTTTGTTCATTCTTTTTAGGTTGTTTAGATGAGATATTGAACTTGTAGAAACAATTTAGTTCCCATTTTTAGGAATTAATTTTAGGTGCTTAATGTAGGCTTGAACAACATGAACAAATTAGGGTTTTTTAGGTGATGACTTAAGAAGTTTGATTTCATTTCCCTTAGGACTTAGGGTTTGAATAGTTTAGCTATGGGATTATAGGGGCTATGGGTAGTTATTAGATCCCCTTAGAAAAAGTCAGGATTCCCCTACTGCTATTAATACTCTGTGTATGTCTGATTGACTGGTGTGGTGTGCCCTCTGGGGATTATTGCTTGCTTGCTTGGGTATTGGGATTGTCTGGGGACTTGGGAGAGCTGAAGACTTGAGGAGATGAAGACCAGTGGAGATCCAGAGATTGAAGATCAACTGCCAGAGTTGAAGAGAAGATTCTTGCTAGCAGATGCTGAGGAGACTAGGGTTTAGGAGCTAGGCAGAGCTCTAGGTTAGAAAGCTTGTTTCTCAAACATGGATTGCCTTGTCTGCATCCATTCTTCTCTGTGATTCAGAGTCTCTCTAAGACACTCACCCCCTTCCTTTGGAAGGCTTGGTGATAGGGTCTATGAGATAGAACTCTTGAGAGAAAATGTCTCTTGTGTTAGAAGCAGTCTGTTCATCACCCTTGGTAGTCAGCTGATTGCTTAACACCCAATTCACTCTTGTGACTAATCCCTCATCCTGGAGGTTTGAACTTGAAGAAAAGCCATTGCAGATGGAAGAATGATGATCAAAGCCCTTGCCTGAAGGTCATGAAGATGGAGATTGATGCTTGTTGAAGCCTGTAGCTGATTGGAGATTACTTGAAGCCAGATGTTAATTCAGAGCTGCTGAAGCTGTTTGCTTTTGCTGTATTTCATTTCTTGATGTATTGATTGGTTTTCCTGACTGTATTGTTTGCCGTTTACCCTGCTGGGTTGAAAGTGAAGCCTGTTCACTTTTGCCTATTGTTTTCTAGGTTCGAGGTTGAGTGGGACTCCCTTGCCTCGCTTGTATTGTTGCATCCATGCATTTTACTGCTTTATTATATCTGTTATTGTTTCTGTTTCTGCCTATCCCGTAGGATCTCTGTTTCTCTCTGCGCAAGAGAGGAGCATGATAGACACTAGGTCTTAACCCATGCATGATAACATTAGGTTAGTTTGTTTCCCTTCGCAACCGTAGGTTAGAGTTCTGTCTCTTTCTTTCTCAAAACAAACAGAAAAACACATAAAGATTTCAAACCCAATAAAAGACGCTTCTTCCGTAAAAGAATGTGAACTCATCAAAGACGTCATTTTTGTCCGCCGGGACTGTTAATCAGAAAAAACCTTTTTCAGAAGGAATAAAATCAACCAAGACAAGCTTGTGTCTTCCGTGGCCCGAACTACGTTTGCTCTGATCTTTCATGCTGTATGAAAGTACGTAGGCATAGGATGCGATATCCTAGCGAGCAACCTTCCCCTCCTTTCCCGTAGGTAGGCGAACTACGTTGACTCTGATTTCTCGTTCCAGACGGGAATACGTAGGCATAAAGTGCGACACTTTGCCGAGTCATTTTATTTTCATTCTCTTTTCTTCTTAACCCTTGACCTATAGTTTAGATAGAATAACAATCCATACCCGAAAACAAGCGTGGATCCCGTCGAGTACGACGGACGTGAGGGGTGCTAATACCTTCCCCTTGCATAACCGACTCCCGAATCCAGGTTTTGGTTGCGACGACCATACCTTTCCCGTGTTGTGCGAGGTTTACTCTGAGCGTTTCCTTTCCCTCCCGTGGGATAAATAACGCACGGTGGCGACTCTTCTGTTCAGCCGGCGCCGATTTTCGCAGTAGCGACAGCTGGCGACTCTGTTGGGGATACAACGTCCCCTGGCTGCTAAGGATTGCGATAGTTCTTATGCATTTGGGATCCAACGTCCCTTAAGAGAGTCAATCCTAACGCTTGTTTTCCCGTCGAGGATTTTGTATGGAGTTATTTTTATATTTCTAACCTTGTATTTTCAGCTTTATATATTGTTTATTATTGCTGTATCGGGGTGTGACGGGTGTTCTGATATTGAGAGATAAGCCGGACCTGGGCTTGAGTGCACCTAGAATTAGAGTAGAAATTAGTGGGTGCCCGCTTGCTTTGCTTGCTTTGGTGTCCCATGAAATCTACACTCAGACGAGGTTCCTCTGGTTGGCCTCCTGCCCCTTCCTTTGGTTGGCGTGGGTTGCTGGTTAGTTGGATTGTCGACTCTGGGGACCGATCATTTGGAAGTTGGCTAAGTGAGGCCTCTTCAGGAATTGATGATGCCACTCCTTCTGGGAATCGTATCATCAACCCTGAAAGTCTGTGACACCGACGACCGCATAGGATGCTGTACCTTGTGCCAGTTATAGGGCCACCCACCTGTGAGGGGATTCAGGGTTATGCAGGTAACTAGACCTTCAGACCACCGGTTTGTTGATCAGGATCTTGGATATTTATGGAGGGTTCTAAGGTCTGTCAGAGACCAGTTGGTGTGTTCCGAGGTCTGTCAGAGACTATTTGGAGATGTGTTCTGAGGTCTGTCAGAGACCAGTGGGGGATATGATCTGAGGTCTGCCAGAGACCATTCAGGTTATGATTATGGGGTCTATCAGAGACCAATATTGGAGCTTTGTTTGAGGTATATCTGAGACCAGGGCTTGAGGACTTCTGGATGGTCTATCTGAGACCTTTCTGGATTGGGTTCAGGCTATTCAGCTACAGCTTTGGTCCCTGTTGCATGTTACTTGCATTGCATCACTGCATATCCATTACCATTTGCATTTCACTAACGTGTGTCTGTGCTGCAGGCGCATTTGCATTTCCCTAGTTCTAGTGCCCAGACTTCTGAGTGTTTGATCATGACTAGCTTAAGGAGAACGGTTGCTTACAAATTGCCTACGCCTGATATTGTTCCTCTACTTGGGTTGATCTCTCTTGCTGATGAGGGTGTTCGTAGGAGCTTCCGGATGAGCTATGGTAGACTACTGAGATTGGTGTGCAAACCTACAGAGGTAGAGTTAGATGGGATGTATGCTTTGATGCAATTCTACGACCCTGCTTTGAGGTGCTTTACGTTCTCTGACTTTATTATGGGACCAACCCTGGAGGAATACGCTGAGTATGTTGAGCTGCCCGTGCAGAACCAGGTTCCATTCATTCATTATGACGCCAAGCCCAAGCCGGAGGACTTGGCAAAAGCTTTGCATATTGATGCTTCTGAACTGGTGACTACTATTTCCCGTGGAGTTCCAGGCTTCTCACTCCAGTTCTTAGTTGGTAAAGCCCAAGAGTACGCCAAGAGCGGGTGCTGGGTTGCTTTCAATGCTGTGTTGGCTTTGTGCATTTATGGCATAGTTTTGTTTCCCAACATACCGGATTTTGTGGACTTTGATGCTTTCTACTTGTTTGCCGCTGGTAATCCTGTACCTACCTTACTCGGAGATCTCTACCACTCACTGCATTACAAGAATGAGAAGGGAAGAGGGAAGAATGTTCATCTGTGTGTACCCTTGTTGAGTAGGTGGTTTGAGAGTCACCTTCCTAAGAGAAGATCTGTTGCAGAGACTACAGTCCCAGCTGGTTGGCCAGAGCGCCTGATGAGGCTATCGTCGGAAGATATGGAGTGGTTTGATCAAGACCTGTTGGGATCTGAGCTCATCTTCAGTTGTTCTGGGTACCCTAATGTGCCGTTGATAGGAAGAAAAGGGTGTATCAATTACAACCCTTCTCTATTCATTCACCAGTTCGGATATGCACTGAAGAATCCACCTCAGGAGGAAGAAGTACAGGAATCTCTGTACTTCACAGGTGATTTGAAGGGAGAATTGCTAGCTGAGTTGCAACACGCCTGGACACGTATTAACCGCAAGGGGAACCACTGTTAGGTAAGAACGATTGCCAGGCCTATGCACCTTACAGGGTTTGGATCCAGGAAAGAGCAAGTCAGTTGAAGATGCCATTTCCAGACGCACCAATCCTCGCTCTTATTCCGGCAGAAGAGCCAACTACTGTTTCTAGGGAGGCGTACGAGCAAATTGTGAGAGAAAAAGAAGCCTTAATGAAGATTAATGAAGGGTTAGAGCAAGAGTTAGCCCAGGCACGCAGCGAGAAAAACAAGGCCGTATATGCTTTCCAACAACAGATCGAGCTGTTAAACAGGTTAGGGGCTGAGTTGACTGAAGAAAAGAAGAAGCGCGAACGTCTAGGGCAAGAGTTCAGAAGCTCCCATGACATGCTTGAATCCAAGAAGAAGGCGCTTGACATCGCTCACCGAGAGATCTCTTCTTGCAATAAGACTTGGAATGCCACACTCACCAACAATAAGAAGAGGGAAGATAAGCTGAAGCAGCAAATTTCCGACCTCGAAGAGAAGTTGAAGTCTAGCATCAAGAAGTGCGAGGAGGAAGTGATGACCCGGTATAGTGTCCAGCATGCACTGAACAAGGCAATCAAATCCAGAGATGAAGCAGTGTCTCAGAAGCGAAAGTTAGAAGATTGCTTCGGAGAAGCAACATGGGAAGAAACTGCTGAAGACGTACGCCGTGTCCTTAAGAGGAGAAACCAGCTTGTTGAAGGGCTGCTTGATCGACCAAGCCATCCGGAGACCAAGAAGTTGATAGAGGAGTACCAGACTTTTGGGAGGATTTGATCATTTCATGTAGTAACTTGTATGCTTTATTTGCATAGTGCTGACCATCACCAGGATTGTTGGTTGAGGTCATGCCTTCTTTGTACTCTCAGTGATATTGTACCCTGGGCTTATTGATTCTCCCTGCAATATATGAGGCTTTCTATGATTCAGCTCCGATATCCCTATTGTCAACACTGTCACTGCACCGGCACCTTCGCACTAGAACTGGGGG
The DNA here is from genome assembly GCA_963859935.3 of Lathyrus sativus. Lineage (NCBI taxonomy): Eukaryota > Viridiplantae > Streptophyta > Magnoliopsida > Fabales > Fabaceae > Lathyrus > Lathyrus sativus. The sequence goes on along the minus strand of OZ012738.1, from coordinate 277,711,031 downwards.
AATGAACTTCCCTAATGCACAGACACATTGCATTCATATTGCATTACAGGTAATCTTTGAGTAGTGTCTTATTTCCCGCTTTTAACAGGTACTTAACAGGATTGCAGATCAACATCCGCACCGCTATTCTACACGCTCCAATTGTCGAAAAATCATGGACCAAATGCAGAACGAGATGCAAGATGTGCGCGAGAAGCTCGCCCTCTTCATGCAGACCATAGAAGCTATAGCAAAAGGGCAGGAGAATTTGCAGGCCATGGTCCAGCCTCTGTTGGCCCGAAGCGCTGGTCATGGTAATGAAGATCATCAGTCTGTTCGGGTCGATACTGCTCATGGAGACGGCACTCCCACGCCAGTGGCTCCGCCTGTAATCAATACACCTGCTGCTAATGTCAACAACGCTACCGCTGCTGTGAATGGTAACGTTGGAGTGGGGAATGAGACTGCTGTCCATAATGTGGGGCTGGGTGATGTCAATTTGGGAGATAATCTAGGAGGCAATGGCTTTGTTAATACTGGATTCGGATTCAACGATCAGGGATTCGATAACACTGGGAAGTATGGCTTTAATGCTCAAGGCTTTGGGCAAGATGGTTATGGTATGGTCAATCAGGGTTACGGAGGCTTTGGAAACGGAAATGGTACTGGATTTATGGCTTTTGGTCTCGCTGGAGGTGTTCAAGGGTACGGCAACAGAGGCCGAGGTCCGGGGATGAATCAGATCAGAGCTGGACGTAATAATGGATACGATGGGTACGGGGCTGGAAACGGTATGTGGCAAGAAGATCAGCAGGAGGACGCCTTCTCCGGAGGAGGTTTTGAAGGGCCGATGGATGATTCCCAAAAGATTAGAATGCTGGAAGAGCAGATGAAGGGAGTCTTAAACCAAAGTGTTGTGGGCTTGGACATGGCAACCATGGGCTTGGTACCTGGCTTGAGGGTGCCAATTAAATTCAAAGCTCCTGCGTTCGATAAGTATAAAGGAGACACATGTCCGAAAGTGCATGTACGAGCTTATTACAGAAAGATGTCTGCATACTCCACTGATGAAAGAATGCTAATGCATTTCTTTCAGGATAGTCTATCAGGCCCTTCCCTAGAGTGGTACACGGGGTTGGAGCCAACTGATATCAAGACATGGAAGCAATTGGCGGAGGCATTCGTAGCCCATTACAAGTATAACAGCGACCTGGCACCCAATCGGGTCCAGTTGGCCGGGCTTTCGCAGAAGAAGGGGGAGAGTTTTAAAGAGTACGCGCAAAGGTGGCGCGATATGGCTGCCAGGGTCCGTCCTCCTGTAGAAGATAAGGAAATGAATGACATGTTTGTCGGCACATTCACAGGGCTGTTTCATGATATGCTGTTTCATACGTCTCTGGCCAGTTTTTCAGACCTGATTCTGATGGGGGAAAAGATTGAACGTAACATTAAGCAAGGAAAGTTCCAAGTCGAGGAATCAACCGCATCTGGCAGTAATAGGAAAGCTTATGGTGGGCGCCGTCAGGGCGAGGCAAGCGCAGTATTTGGAGGCCGAGGCCGGGGCCGAGGCAGGGGACGAGGTCAATATCGTCAGCCGCAGCAGGTGGCGAGTGTTACTATCCCATATCAACAACAACCACTCCAGCAACAACAACCGGTTCAGCAGCAACCAATGCCACAGCAGCAGCAGCCTCAGCAAGGGGCACAACAGGCTCAACGAAGATTCCAGGGTAGTAAACCGAGAAGAGTGTTTGAGAAGCCTCCCTCAACCTATGCCGATTTATTGCAGACATTGTTGGGATTAAACCTGGTAGAGAAAAGAACTCTGGCGCCGATAACGGGAGCTCCCCCGTTTGGGTACGATGCAAGCAGGCACTGCGAGTTTCATTCTGGGGCTCCGGGCCACGATATAGAAGGTTGCCACGCTTTTAAGCACGTTGTGCAGGATCTTTTGGACAACAAGACTATCAATTTCGGAACGGCAGGTCCGAATATAGTCCAGAAACCCATGCCCAATCATGGGGCTAACGCCATTCTGACTGAGGAGGGTCTGAATCTTATTATGAATGTTGAAGATTTAAAGACGCCGCTGAGCGAGATAAAGAGCCGACTGTTACAAGGAGGTGTTTACCCAGGATGTAACGAGTATTGCTTAGATTGTTGGACCCTAGCTGGGGGGTGTGAGGATTTGAAGAAAGGCATTCAGGCTTTAATTGATGAGGGCATATTGCAGTTTGATCGAGCGGCAACTGAAGAGCCTGCAGGGGTAGTAGTGGATAATCGGAGTGATGTGGCCACAGTAACGATTCCTTGGAAGACGATCACTATTGCAGCACCAGCTCAGCGACCACCGATCACCATAACTAAGGCCGGGCCAATCCCGTACGAGAACACGAAAGCAGTCCCATGGTCATATGGGTTAGAGGTGTATTGTGATGGGATAAAGATTGATGTTAACAAGCAGCCAGCGGAGATTGTGGATAATGTTGTTGGTTCAGGAGGCATGACAAGGAGCGGCAGGATCTTTATATCTCCTGAAGTGGAGGCTGAAAGACTAGCGAAAGGAAAAGGGAAAGTGGTTGAAAATGTTCCGGTACAAGCAAGTGAAAAAGAAGCAGCATCGAAGGATGTAGAAGAGTTCATGCGCTTAATTCGAAAAAGTGATTATAAGATTGTGGAGCATCTGCAGCAGACACCGTCCAAAATATCCATCTTGTCATTGCTGCTGTGTTCGGAAGCTCACAGAAATGCTTTGCTGAAAGTCCTGGACACTTCTTTTGTACCCCAAGATGTCTCCGTAAATCAGCTAGAAGGAGTATTGGCACATGTGAATGCAGGCCACAGTCTGGGTTTTACCGATTTTGACTTGACTCCGAAAGGGAGAGATCATAATATGGCATTACACGTATCGGTTGAGTGTAGAGGATCAGTAATGTCGCACGTATTGGTTGACACCGGGTCATCTCTGAATGTGTTACCCAAGAAGGAGATGATGAAGCTGGATGTTCGAGGGATTTTGTGTACACCCAGTGATTTGGTAGTCAGAGCATTTGACGGCACGCGGAGAACAGTCTTCGGATCGATTACCTCGCCTCTGCAAGTGGGGCCGGAAGTGTTTGCAACGGAGTTTTATATCATGGATATACAGCCTGCGTATAGCTGCTTGCTTGGAAGACCCTGGATTCATGGGGCAGGGGCCGTCACGTCTACCCTGCATCAGAAGTTAAAATATATGGTCGGAGACAGTGTAGTCACCGTGTGCGGAGAAGAAGACATCCTGGTCAGCCATTTATCTTCATTTAAATATGTGGAAGTCGACGGGGAGATCCACGAGACACCATGCCAGGCATTCGAAGGTTTGCGCATCAAGGACAAAGGTCCCGGGCCGAGCAAAGTGCCAGAGATAGCTGTCTCATCGTATAAGGAAGCTCAAGCTCTAGTGGAAGCAGGAGAAGCCAAGGGCTGGGGCAAAGTGTTGGACATTCCTGTGAAGATGGACCGGTTCGGACTGGGGTACCAACCGTCGTCATCAACTCCTTCCGTGGGGGCCCCCCGTTTCAGAAAGTCAATTACCATCTCTGCCAGTGGAGTGTGTCATGAAACTGTCAATGCTGCTTCAGAGTCTGATGAAGGAGACAGCGACTGTGATATGGATGCCTGGATTCAGCCAAGCACGCCAGGACAAGGACTGTGCAACTGGTCTATTCAGGAGCTTGTTCCTGTGACTTTTAAACAGTAATGCTTTGCTTCATTAATTGTTGAATAATCTGATGTCTTGCCCGGGGCATCAGGATTTGCTTAGGGCTGTGTTGTTATAAACATTGTGTGTTAATCATTAAATAAATGGCGTTTTTTTCATGTGCAAATACTGTAATCTCTGTCTTTCTTATTTTGTATTTTTCAATAAAATGGCAACGTGGTTATTCGCTTTATACGCATTTTGAAGCACTTAACCATTCCTTTTGCAGGATAACATTTTCAGATGACATCCTTGAACCACCTATGACTCGTCCCGACTTTGAGCACCCGGTGTTTCGGGCTGAAGAAGAGGTTGTCGAAGATAGCGACGTTCCTGAAGAACTGTCTTGGTTAGTAAAGCAAGAGGAAAGAGCCATTCTGCCTCACGACGAGGTCATCGAAATTATCAATTTGGGGTCGGAAGGGGTTGAGAATAACATTCGTATCGGAGCCGCACTGCAGAGTGATATCAAGCGAAGACTGGTTGGAATGCTCCAAGAGTATAGTGATGTATTCGCTTGGTCATATGAAGATATGCCAGGGCTCGATACAGATATAGTCGTGCATCGTCTGCCATTGAAAGAAGATTGCCCGCCGGTCAAACAAAAGCTTCGCAGAACTCGACCAGATATGGCAATGAAGATCAAAGAAGAGGTTCAGAAACAGTGGGACGCTGGTTTCCTGGCTGTGACGAAGTATCCTTCATGGGTTGCCAACATCGTACCAGTGCCAAAGAAAGATGGCAAGGTTCGAATGTGCGTGGATTATAGAGATTTGAATAAAGCAAGCCCAAAAGACGATTTTCCACTTCCTCACATTGACGTGTTAGTTGATAATACTGCTCAATACTCCGTGTTCTCCTTCATGGATGGCTTTTCAGGCTATAATCAGATTAAAATGGCGCCAGAGGATATGGAGAAGACTACTTTCATAACGCCGTGGGGAACATTTTGCTACAAAGTGATGCCCTTTGGTTTGAAAAATGTTGGGGCAACATATCAGCGTGCGATGACGACTCTTTTCCATGACATGATGCATAAAGAGATCGAAGTTTATGTTGACGATATGATTGCCAAATCCCAGACGGAGGAAGAGCATCTGGTGAATCTGCTGAAGTTGTTTAAAAGACTTAGGAAGTTCAGGCTGAGGCTGAACCCTAATAAATGCACCTTCGGAGTGAGATCGGGTAAACTGCTGGGGTTTATCGTAAGTGAAAGAGGAATAGAGGTCGATCCTGCTAAAATAAAAGCGATTCAAGAAATGCCGACGCCTAAAACAGAGAAAGAGGTGCGCGGGTTTTTAGGGAGATTGAACTACATCGCTCGGTTCATATCTCACCTAACTGCTACGTGTGAACCGTTATTCAAGTTGCTAAAGAAAGATCAAGCTATAACGTGGAACGAAAATTGTCAAAAGGCGTTCGATAAAATAAAGCAGTATTTGCAGGAGCCTCCTGTTCTGATACCCCCAGTGGCAGGTAGACCCTTGATAATGTATTTGACGGTTCTTGAGGGAAGCATGGGTTGTGTTCTCGGTCAACACGACGAGACGGGGAGAAAAGAGCATGCGATCTATTACCTGAGTAAGAAATTTACAGACTGTGAATCTCGATACTCAATGCTGGAGAAAACTTGTTGCGCGCTAGCCTGGGCCGCCAAGCGTTTGAGGCAGTACATGCTGAATCATACAACCATGCTCATCTCGAAGATGGATCCTATCAAATATGTATTCGAAAAGCAGGCGTTGTCAGGTAGAATTGCCCGTTGGCAGATGGTCTTGACTGAATATGATATCCAATACGTCTCGCAAAAGGCTATAAAGGGGAGTGTGCTGGCTGAGTATCTGGCGGAGCAGCCTATTGAAGAATACCAATCGATGAGGTTTGATTTTCCTGACGAGGATATCATGTACCTAAAGATGAAAGATTGTGAAGAACCGTTGCCAGACGAAGGACCAGAGTTGGGGTCCAAATGGAAGATGATATTTGACGGAGCCGTGAATGCTTACGGTAGCGGAATAGGGGCAATCATCACCACGCCACACGGGTCGCACATCCCGTTTACTGCCCGATTGACCTTTGCCGTTACCAACAATGAGGCCGAATACGAAGCTTGTATAATGGGGCTTGAAGAAGCCATTGATTTGCGAATCAAGCATCTAGATGTATACGGAGACTCGGCTCTGGTAGTGAATCAGATAAAAGGGGAATGGGAGACACGGCAGCCTAATTTGATACATTACATGAATTATGCAAGGAGATTGTTGCCTTTCTTCGACAAGGTTGAATTGCATCACGTACCGCGGGCAGAGAATCAAATGGCTGACGCCCTGGCCACTTTGTCTTCCATGTACAAGGTCAACTTCTGGAACGAAGCTCCCCAAATCACTATCTCTCGGTTGGACAGGCCAGCTTATGTATTTGCTATTGATGAAGCATCTGATGACAAACCGTGGTATTTCGATATCCTTAATTTCCTGAAGAATAAAGAGTATCCGGCTGGGGCATCCAGTCAAGATCAGAAGACTCTCAGGAGATTAGCGGGTAATTTCTACTTGAATCCAGATGGCGTCTTGTACAGAAGAAACCACGATTTGGTGTTGTTGCGTTGTGTAGACGAGAAAGAGGCAAAGCTTCTCATGGAGGAAATTCACGAAGGTACCTTTGGTACGCATGCTGGTGGGCATGCTATGACGAGAAAGCTGCTGAGGGCAGGTTACTTTTGGTTGACGATGGAAACTGATTGTTTCAAGTTCGCGAGGAAGTGCCACAAGTGCCAAATCTATGCTGACAAGATACACGTGCCTCCGAGTCCTCTAAATGTGATGTCATCTCCATGGCCATTCTCGATGTGGGGAATCGATATGATCGGAAAGATTGAGCCGACGGCTTCTAACGGGCATCGGTTCATCCTAGTAGCAATCGATTATTTCACCAAGTGGGTGGAAGCGGCGTCTTACGCGAATGTAACGAAGCAAGTGGTGGCTAGATTCATCAAGAGAGATATCATTTGCCGATATGGGATTCCCGAGCGGATAATCACGGATAATGGTTCAAATCTGAACAACAAAATGATGAAGGAGCTCTGTCAGAATTTCAAGATCGAACATCACAACTCCTCCCCTTACCGACCCAAGATGAATGGCGCTGTCGAAGCGGCCAATAAGAATATAAAGAAGATCGTCCAGAAGATGGTGGTGACCTATAAGGATTGGCATGAAATGCTACCTTTTGCTTTGCACGGTTATCGTACGACGGTACGCACATCAACCGGGGCAACTCCGTTTTCGTTGGTATACGGAATGGAAGCGGTATTACCATTGGAAGTTGAGATCCCTTCTCTGAGGGTATTGCGAGACGTTCAGCTGGACGAGGCAGAATGGGTAACGAATAGATTGAACCAACTGAGCTTAATGGACGAGAAGAGGCTAGCTTCCCTAGCATACGGTCGTTTGTACCAGAGCCGAATGAAGAAAGCGTACGACAAGAAGATACATCCGCGAAGCTTTCAGACGGGCGACCTTGTGCTGAAAAGGATTCTCCCGCCGCAAGCAGATCACAGGGGCAAGTGGACCCCCAACTACGAAGGGCCATACGTTGTCAGAAAAGTCTTTTCAGGAGGAGCTTTATTGTTGTCCACCATGGACGGAGAAGACTTTGTGTCACCTGTGAATTCGGACGCAGTTAAAAAATACTTTGCCTAAAATAGACCCGCTGGACAGAAAAAGAGAGTCCAGGCAAAAATGGGGCATCCTGGCGAACCAAAAACAGAATGAAAGGTTCGGGCAAAAGTTAGGGATAAAATTGAAAAAATGTACACCCGCGAAGTTGAAAACCTACACTGGGCGGCTTCGGCAAAAAAGGGTATCCCGGTGAACTGAAAACCCGTAAAGGGCGGTTCACGCAAAAGTTAGGGATTTGAAAAGCAAATGACTGCGGTCCGAATTCAATGAGCATCAATTCGGGAGAATATATTTGAGGAGCCAGTTATCGGATACAATCTCTTCAGAAGTGAGGATACCGGGAAAAGCATTAGAGTCGGGCGAGTCATGGGAGGATCAGTTCGTGGTGTTCATCCGCATCCCGTTGCCGACATGTGTACAAATTTAAGTTGTCAATATTCATGCTTCTTGTGCATACTTGCATACTTGTATATTTGCTTTGCGTAGCTTCCTCTTTTCAGGAGTTACATCCCATGTACAAAAACTCCGCCCATTCAGGGGCCCGATCAATAAAATATGTTATTCAGTACTTGATGCTGGTTCTTTACTGTTTTGTGCATGATAAAACGCCTAAGTTTAGTGAAGCTAGCATGAGTATAACATCACTGGCCCTTGCCAACAATCATTAAAGCTTTGAATTAACTGAGTGTAACGTCACTAACCTGAATTGATTTGATTGCATAGGCTTGTCGTGTCTTGTTTGTGTTGTTGCAGGTTTCATAACCATACGAGGAAGATGATCAAAAGATTGCGATAACGAAAGACTCAGTCCCCACGTAGGTCACGCATGTTCTTCCTGAAGAAGGATAGAATTCCCCAGCTAGCCGTAGCTTATCCAAAGGACGTGCCCCAGAAAAGTTATTCGTCCTCAATAGAGTTTGGCGATTCCAAGATCGTAAGGCTGTATTCAGACAGGTTCATCTTTCCCCGCAGGGTCATGCACTCTCCCCCAGCGGAATCAGTTAATTTTCCCCAAGAGAATCATCCCATCCCCAGCGGAATTCTCTTTGCAAGTGTTTTCATTCCTTCCAGTGGAACTCGAAGATTAAGACTCTCCCAAGCAGAGTTGATGGTGGGTCCTGTCATTTATTTTGTCAGGGATACTGTGTAATATCAGTTCACTCTCCAGCAGAAAGTCCGATCATACTGTGCACATCTGCTATTCCCCAGCAAGGTTATTTTCCCCAGCAGGGGGTTACCTCAACAGGGTGCTCGGTTTGAGTTCCCAATTTCCCAGCAGGGTTGAATTCATCCTTCCAGCATTTATTTTGCTGGAATAATTCTGTAGCATCTGGCTATCCCCGGCGGAGTCGGCATTATCTTTAGCATTTATTTTGCTGAAGCAGTTTCTGTACTCTAGCAGTTCAAGTGGAGAGAACTCTTGCTCAAATGAACAACTAAACGTTCAAGATCTCGGCATGAGAAATTCAATGATAATGTCAGTTTCGGCAGTATTTCCCACAGAGTTGCCAGGATAAGTTTCTCTTTGTTCCCAGGCAGAATTGGTTGTCATCAAGGGTTCCATGAATCAGAATTTCAGAGGCCACTGCCGGTTATTAGAGCAGGCGTCCGATAGTTTGGTTTCCAGACATCCCCAGTAGAGTCCGTCTCAAAGTCGCTGTCACGTCAGTGCTAAGAAGTTTGTGGGTGAGGATCATTGGAGAACTAAGTCCTGACGTGGACAATTTATTCCTATATTGACGGGATTTCTTCAGAAGTGGGCGTCTTAACGTGGACAGGTTTATTTCCCCGGATTGGTGAGGTGTGTTAGTCCTAACGTGGACAGATTCGGGTTCTCGAAATTAGTGGAATGGGAAGTCATGACGTTGACAAAAGTGATTACTCTTTGTGTTGGTGCCTTGACGTGAACAGGTCAGACAAGGGTGTGAGTCCTTACGTGGACAAGTCTTATTTCCTCAGCAGGCCGAAGACGCCTGAGTCCTAACGTGGACAAATCAAGACGAGATCAGTGTCCTGACGTGGACAAATCAAAGAAATTATTATTATTCCTAACGTGGAGAAGTGGGTCCTAACGTGGACGATGTAGTCCTTACGCGGACATATCAAGTTGGATTCCGTACGTGGAAAGAGATGATTCCTTACGTGGAAAAAGATAGTTTCCTTACGTGGAAATGACAGCATTCCTGACGTGGAAAGATTGGAGTCCTTACGTGGACAGATTGATATAGTTCTCCTTATGTGGAAAGAAGATTGCTTCCTGACGTGGAAAGATGAAAAGGTGAGTCCTAACGTGGACAGTATTATTCCTAACGTGGAACGGTTATTCCTTACGTGGAAAGGTGAGTCCTAACGTGGACGGTGGTATTCCTAACATGGAAGAGTTTATTCCTAACGTGGACGATTTATCACTGACGAGAAGGCAGACGAGCCGTCCCCAGCAAAGTTGTTGAAGTTTTTTCCGAGTTGACAGCAGATAGAGTCCTGACGTGGACAAGCAAAGGACGAAGTTTCCGATAATTCAATCTTTTTCAGGATGATGAGAAGAATCCCCAGCACGGTCGCACGAGATCAGTGGGTTGCCGTAACAGTTAAATTCAGCTGATGAATGTCGTTCCCCAAGCAGTGGCGCAGTTTATTTCTGCGGTTGGCAAATTCCTGGGTTCCTAGTATTCAACTGTCTCGTACCGCGAATGTCTGAAGGCTCCGGGCTCTTCACCCAATCGGGTCCAAGCCGCTTGAATAGGGGCAACTGTTGCACCCTAAAATTTGCCCAACCTTATTCACTTGGTTTATGTTTCAATGTCATTAGCATTTGCATATAGAGTCATGTGCATAGTCTAATCATCTGCATAGCATAAGCATAGCAAGTCATACAACAGGGGGACCAATCATTATTCTTATCTCTAGAAGCCTATCAAGAGGTTATCATCACAATTCAATCTCATTCAAGTCATCAGGAAAGAATTTGAAAGCAAAGAGTTCAGCAGATCAAGCCTTGAGTCCATCTCCTAGCTGAGGGTATCTGAGGGTCAACAAGAGGGTTGTGAGCTGTGAGTTGAAGGCATGGAGAACATCTAGACATTATGAGAGACTTAGAAAGTCATTTAAAGAAGGGGACAAGTCATTGATGAGAGCACAAGAGCTATAGCTGAAGGCAGTCAACTAGGGTTTCATCTGGGTCAACCCTAGGTCAACCCTAGGTCAATTGACTGATTTAAGGGGCATTCAAGTCTAGTGGAGAGATATGGGGTTCATCATTGGACATATAAAGAAGGATATGGAGATATGCCAAGAAGAATTCAAGAGAAATCAAGGAGAAGAGGAGTTTCTAAATTAGGGTTTCTGTGTAAAATCCCCTAGTTTAGGTCAAATTTCCAAGCAAGATAAGTCAAAATGCTAGCTTCAAATGGATCCTTGGCCAACATGAAACTTGTATAGGATCTCAAGACCTTTAATTTGAGTGGTGGAAGACATCAAGGAGATTTATAGAACTCAAGTTATGGTCCTTGCAAGTTACAGGTCATCTGAGGTATCTGAAATTTTGTCTGTGAAAGTGACTTGACTTCCAAGCTAGTTTTACCCCTCAAGGAGATTTCAAATGAATTTCTGGTCAACATAAGAATTGTTCCTCATTGTCTTATCTTTCTAGAATGGTATAGCATGCCCTCATATGATGTGTGGAACTCAACTTATGGTCTTGGCAAGCAAAGGGTATTTTGGTCATTTGTGAATTACAGGTCATTTTAACCTATGTCCAAAACTCATACAAGGAGTCCTCAAATGGAAAAACTTACAACATCAAACTTGCTCCAAATGACATTTTGAGTCTAGAAAGAAGGTCACAAATTGTTGGAAAAGCTCATAACATGAAGTTGCATGATTGGTCAAATTTGAACTAAAATGGCTTATAACTTGAATAAAGTCAAAGTGAAAAATGGTTTGAGAGATTTATAAGTCCAAATGGAGACTTCCCATATATGATTTTGGGTCCAAAACACATTCTAAGAACAATGGTTCAAGTACATTTTTGAGCTTAGTGAAAAAAATCAAAGTTACTCATGGTTACTTGCATTTGAAGAAACATAACCAAAATCAATCAAAGTTGGAAGGCAAGGGAAGTTGCAAGATGGTTCTAGAAGATTCATTTGAGCATTATATATTCATGAAATCAGAATTGAGCAAGGGTTGGATTCATTTTTCACCAAAAATTTCCCAAAGTTCTCTCATTCTCCAAGTTGCAATTTCATCCAAATTTCACAAATTCAGCATCAATTCTCATCAACATTGATTCCACCATATTCAATCATCATCATGGACTAAAGATCAATAAAGATCTGATTGAAATTGATCCATTTTCGAGCACCATAATCATCAATCTCCAAATTGCAATTTCAAGTGGACAGCAAGATCCAAGGCAAGAATCATCAAGGTTTTGCAAACAGAATCAAGCACTGAGATAGTTGATCAAGATCCAAGCATTAGAGGCCTCAGATCCACGAGTTCAACATTCATCTCCAAGCTTTTGCATCAGGTGCATTTTCTCTCCCATAGCTTGATATAGATAGAGTTACATGGTTTTATTAGTTTAGATGTGATCTAGGTTGTCAGTAGAACGATTAGGATGAGTTTGGTGTTGTTTAGTGACAATTCATAACAGGTGTACAAAACTGTTTGGATCAAGAACTCGTAGGATTTTGCATGATGATCTTAGTTTTGTGGTTTAGAATGATTACCATAATGTGTAGTTTAGATTAGCATAAGTTTGAGCAAGAATTATTGTGATGCATCTCAGTGTATGTTCATGGTGGCAAGAACTTCATGTGATCGGGTTGAGTGATATGATGAGTTTCAAGACAAACTACTACCATAGCTGGATAGAGCCTGAAAATTGGAGCAAGTTTGATGTTTACATCGTGAGTTTTGGGGGATTGTAGAGAGAGAACAGAGAGGAGGAACTTGGATGTTCATGGCATGCGTGTGAGGGTTTCAGAAACCCTAGATGGATGGAGGTAGGAGACGTAATCCCAGCCCTCCATTTTGTTTGAATTATTTGACTGCTAGACGCATCCAACGGCCCCAATTCATACTGATTTTGGAGGGAATTATAGCTGGGTGCCCTAAACGCACCGTTTCATTAATTGAAACGGGCGGGCCTAAGACTCTATTGCTAATCCCACCACCCCAGTACTGAGCCCAATTCATTTTGCACGTGAAAACCCTGCTATTCTCACCCCCTGCGTCCCTTTTTTATTTTCATTAATTCTGACTTGTTCTGGGCCTAATACCAACTTGCTACGCGCACCCCACCATTGCTGGCCCATCCTGATATGAACTGAGCGTGTTTGCTTAATAAACCCCCCCCCCCCCCCCCTCATTTTAATTCAATTTAGTTTTTTAATTCATTTTAATTTTTACCAACTTAAAAAAATCATATAAAATAGGAAATTAACTCTTTTTTAGTGGTTGTTTTTTCTATATTTTCTTGGTTCTGTCTAGAAAATTATAAAAAAGTAAAAATTGCATTTTATTTTTATTTGATATTTTTCTCATATTTTCTAAATAAATGACATTTTAAATAGCTTCATTTCATGCATGATTTTGTTAATTTTTGTTCTACTAGATGCTTTCATATTTTTTGTTCATTCTTTTTAGGTTGTTTAGATGAGATATTGAACTTGTAGAAACAATTTAGTTCCCATTTTTAGGAATTAATTTTAGGTGCTTAATGTTGGCTTGAACAACATGAACAAATTAGGGTTTTTTAGGTGATGACTTAAGAAGTTTGATTTCATTTCCCTTAGGACTTAGGGTTTGAATAGTTTAGCTATGGGATTATAGGGGCTATGGGTAGTTATTAGATCCCCTTAGAAAAAGTCAGGATTCCCCTACTGCTATTAATACTCTGTGTATGTCTGATTGACTGGTGTGGTGTGCCCTCTGGGGATTATTGCTTGCTTGCTTGGGTATTGGGATTGTCTGGGGACTTGGGAGAGCTGAAGACTTGAGGAGATGAAGACCAGTGGAGATCCAGAGATTGAAGATCAACTGCCAGAGTTGAAGAGAAGATTCTTGCTAGCAGATGCTGAGGAGACTAGGGTTTAGGAGCTAGGCAGAGCTCTAGGTTAGAAAGCTTGTTTCTCAAACATGGATTGCCTTGTCTGCATCCATTCTTCTCTGTGATTCAGAGTCTCTCTAAGACACTCACCCCCTTCCTTTGGAAGGCTTGGTGATAGGGTCTATGAGATAGAACTCTTGAGAGAAAATGTATCTTGTGTTAGAAGCAGTCTGTTCACCACCCTTGGTAGTCAGCTGATTGCTTAACACCCAATTCACTCTTGTGACTAATCCCTCATCCTGGAGGTTTGAACTTGAAGAAAAGCCATTGCAGATGGAAGAATGATGATCAAAGCCCTTGCCTGAAGGTCATGAAGATGGAGATTGATGCTTGTTGAAGCCTGTAGCTGATTGGAGATTACTTGAAGCCAGATGTTAATTCAGAGCTGCTGAAGCTGTTTGCTTTTGCTGTATTTCATTTCTTGATGTATTGATTGGTTTTCCTGACTGTATTGTTTGCCGTTTACCCTGCTGGGTTGAAAGTGAAGCCTGTTCACTTTTGCCTATTGTTTTCTAGGTTCGAGGTTGAGTGGGACTCCCTTGCCTCGCTTGTATTGTTGCATCCATGCATTTTACTGCTTTATTATATCTGTTATTGTTTCTGTTTCTGCCTATCCCGTAGGATCTCTGTTTCTCTCTGCGCAAGAGAGGAGCATGATAGACACTAGGTCTTAACCCATGCATGATAACATTAGGTTAGTTTGTTTCCCTTCGCAACCGTAGGTTAGAGTTCTGTCTCTTTCTTTCTCAAAACAAACAGAAAAACACATAAAGATTTCAAACCCAATAAAAGACGCTTCTTCCGTAAAAGAATGTGAACTCATCAAAGACGTCATTTTTGTCCGCCGGGACTGTTAATCAGAAAAAACCTTTTTCAGAAGGAATAAAATCAACCAAGACAAGCTTGTGTCTTCCGTGGCCCGAACTACGTTTGCTCTGATCTTTCATGCTGTATGAAAGTACGTAGGCATAGGATGCGATATCCTAGCGAGCAACCTTCCCCTCCTTTCCCGTAGGTAGGCGAACTACGTTGACTCTGATTTCTCGTTCCAGACGGGAATACGTAGGCATAAAGTGCGACACTTTGCCGAGTCATTTTATTTTCATTCTCTTTTCTTCTTAACCCTTGACCTATAGTTTAGATAGAATAACAATCCATACCCGAAAACAAGCGTGGATCCCGTCGAGTACGACGGACGTGAGGGGTGCTAATACCTTCCCCTTGCGTAACCGACTCCCGAATCCAGGTTTTGGTTGCGACGACCATACCTTTCCCGTGTTGTGCGAGGTTTACTCTGAGCGTTTCCTTTCCCTCCCGTGGGATAAATAACGCACGGTGGCGACTCTTCTGTTCAGCCGGCGCCGATTTTCGCAGTAGCGACAGTTTGTACTGTGGAAATCTGGTTAGGTTTTGGTTCTGCAAAATTCTGTTCTTACCATTTCTCAAAATCATGTTCATTTTCAACTCATAGGCCTTTTTTGGTTCTACCATTTTTTGGGATCATGTGTGTGTTTAACTTGGTCCTTAATACATTTTGAACATGCTTGTGAGTTTTTCTGCTTCATTTAACTTGCCAATGTTGTTGGAATGACTCATTGGAATAATGAGGACCAATGCCTATTTTTGATGTTTTGATGATTGTAACTGCTGACATAGGCTTTATGCTTGATACTTTCCCTTTGATATGATCAGTGTGCCTTATATTGCTTTGAGCTTTGCCTTGTGTTTGTTAACATGGGATTCTTGTTACCTTGAATCATGAATGTTTGGCACTATGATTTTGCATCAGCTGATGTTTTCATTAGATTTATGTGGCATGACTGTATCAGCTTGATATGTTCAAAGTTGTTACTTGCCATTGTCCTTTGTGGCATATATGTGTTAACATGAAACCTGTTACTTTTTGAATCTTGGCATTGTTTCATCCTTTGCATCACCACTGTCATCACTTAGGCACTAGGATAAGGTTTTGGTTGTAACCATGTTTTTTTCACATTGGGACCTTATTTAGGATCGGAACACCTAAGATGAAGGCGAACTCCTCCAAAGTCGGAACCAAAACATAATCTGGGAATGTGAAACAGCGCAGTGGCGGATCATAAAACTGTAACAGGGTATGAATAGCACCATACTCATAGCTCGTGATCTTACGGACAAGATTCAGAATACTCCCATAATCTTCCCTGAAGGTTGCCAAAACACCAGGATTAGCCAGGGAAATAAGACCCAATAAAGGTCCTAACTCAGGCACAGGAAACTTGTACACAACAATTCTCTTTCTGCTTGCTTCCATCTTTATAGAAGACCAGTACCAGAATCAAGGGAAAGACAAGAACCTGTAACACACACAAACATGCTCAAAAACCTCGTCTGAACGTGAATTTCATGCATGCTATTGTGCAGCCAAACGCCACACAAGCTCCCGCTAATATTCACTCTAACCCTATGTGTATACTCAAGCCTAGGTCCGACTTATCTCTCAATGGAATAACCCAACCCACAACACAACAACAACATAATATGATAATAAAATGTAAATGTAATAATAATATACAACAAATAATGTACATAAAGCAAAATAACTGCATAAAAGTAAACACCCAAAGATGCAACAGACAAACGCTAGGAATGACTCGCATGCGGAACCATCGCAGTCCCCAACAGAGTCGCCAGCTGTCGCAACAGCGAAAAACACCCGACAGAAAACAGAAGAGTCGCCACCTTTCGTTATTTATCCCAATGAGAGGGAAAGGAAACAATCGGAAAAACCTGACGAAAAGGGAAAAGACGAGGTCATCGCAACCAAGTCCTGGATTCGGGAGTCGGTTACGCAAGGGGAAGGTATTAGCACCCCTCACGTCCGTCGTACTCGAAGGGACCCACGCATGTTGTCTATCTAAGGATGTGTTTAAACTATCTACGCTACAGGCTCACAGGACAAAAAGAAAAGAAAAGAGACTCGGCAGAGCATCACCACTTTGTGCTTACGTATTCCCTCGTGCAATGGGAAAGTCAGAGTCAACGTAGTTCGGCTAACTACGAGTGAAAGAGGAGAAAGGTTGCTCGCCGAGACATCGCCGTCTTGTGCCTACGTACTCTCAACAGGTATGAGAGATCAGAGTAAACATAGTTCAGGCTGACACGAAACCACAAGTCGATTAGTGTTTTAACCGAGTAGGGTTAAACATTCGTTCCAACAGTTAGGGACAAAGCTTGTTTGCGGTAGAACCGAAGCTTAACAACACTCGTTTCTGGAAAAAAAATCCGATTAATCCCGAAGGAATAAGGTTTGAATTTTGTTTGTGTTTTTTAGTGAAGTGAATTAATTCGGTTTGTGATTCACGTTGCACTAAAGACTATGACATAAGAGCGAATGCGTCGTGTATCGCCTCCAAACGGGACGTACACTAAACACTCTAGACAAGCAAGAGGAGACCCAACACTCATCATTCCCCATGTAGCTTAAGGCTCGTAGCGCACAACGTTCATCGCATTTATTAGATGAATTAGAATTGTTTTGAGATGAGAAGAGAGACGCACGGAAGGTCTAAGGGAAACTCGGCCCTAAAATTGCATGCAAAATGGTCCTAAGGTTGGGATTAAAAGGGGAAACATCTACCCTAATGTTAGCATGCATAGTTCGAATCCTAATGTCTATAACCAACCTTAAACAAGGAAGGTTAGATCCTAAGGGGAACATGGCAAGGGAGGACAAAAGGAGAAAGCATAATAAAATGCAACATGCAAACATGAAAATGCACACTTAGAATGGAGGGAGGGAGGAAAATACGAAGATAATGGATGGAGGTTTGAGCTCAAGAATTCATTAATTCCATGGAAGAATAAAAAAATTCAATAGAAAAGAGCTTTGGTGAAGGTTTTGGAATTTGGAAAATTGAGAGAGAATTGAGAGAGAATGGGATCAATTCTGAATTTGAAATGAAATTATGAGTGATTAGATGTGTTAGGTTTGGAGTGGATCACTTAAATACCAATTAGGCTTGGATCCAAATGAAAGGTTTGGAAGATGGTTTGGAAAATATGGTTTGGAATGAGGAATGGGCATTTGGAGGGAAAATCAAATTAATCAAATTCCAAATAGGTTCTAGATCCTTCCTAAAGTGAAAATCAAGTTTGCACATGACCAAAATCGGACTCCAAAACAGCCTGCATTGAAAATTCATGTACAGAGACAAAAGTTATACTGGTTAATCGATTAACCATATAGGTTAATCGGTTAACACCTTCAAAAATCCCAATTTACCCTAATTTTGCCTTGGTTAATCGGTTAACCATATACGTTAACCGATTAACACCTCAAAATTTTGAATTTTGGCGCCGTTTGTAGGGAAATCTGTCCGTTTGTTCGTTTCCAACTGTTTGGAGCTCTGTTAAGCTTCTGAATCCCGTTCTTGAATGTTGCAACTGTAAGAATGCTTGATATGAGCCTGAGTACTGCTTCCTGAGCTGAAAATACCCTGCAAAAAAAAAATCGGTCGCTCGACCGCAAGGCAAAATAAATGCCAGAGCCTCTAAGCTACCGCGAAAATAAGGTGCCGGCAAAACAGAAGAGTCGCCACCTTTCGTTATTTATCCCTCAGAATAGGAAAGGAAATGATCGGAAAAACATGACGAAAAGGTATAAGACAAGGTCATCGCAACCAATGTCTTGGTTCGGGAGTCGGTTACGCAAGGGGAAGGTATTAGCACCCCTCACGTCTGTCGTACTCGACGGGATCCACGCTTGTTTGTGTTTATCTGACGGGTTTATTTACTATCTACCTATCAAGGCTGGTCTGAAAAGAAAATAAAATGACTCGACAAAGCGTCACACTTTATGCCTACGTATTCTCATCAGAGAATGAGAAATCAGAGTCAACGTAGTTCGACTAACTACGGGTGATGGGGGAAGGTGGCTCGCCAATACGTCTGTATTGTGCCTACGTACTCTCAACAGGTATGAGAGATCAGAGCTTACGTAGTTCGGGATAATTCGGCTTACGGGGATTCAGATTCATCTGTTTTATCGAGTAGGGTTAACAAACAGTTCCAGCAGTTTGGTGTACGCAGCTCGACCTTTGGAGACTTAGGCGTTACCGTTTGCGGTAGAACTGGGAGTTAACGACACTCTTTTCTTCAGAAAAGATTCCTTTGAATTACGGGCCCACGGGGCAAAAAGATTTGAAGTTTGTTTTCTGTCTTTTACGGAAGAACTGTCTTTTATTGGATGTTTGCAACCAATATCGCACTAGAGACTACGACCTGAGAGTGAATGCGTCGTATGTCACCCAAAGGGTGCCATATTAAACATCCAGACTGTTGAAAAGAAACTCTCCAACAATCCTTACTCAGATAGCTTAAGGCTCGTAACATACGACGTCAGTTAACCTTTATTACTGTATCTTAATTTGTTTTGAGATGAGAAGAGAGAACGAGCTGGTTCAACTAAAGGGGAGACTATCAAGTCCTAATGTTGTCATGCCAAGGATTCATCCTATGGTTGAAGTATGAAACGGGGAACTCCTAGAAGTTATCATGCATAGGTTTCAACCTAAAGTTCTAATCATCACGTCCTTATCAAAGGAAGAGAGATTCCTAGGGGATCATGTCAATGATAAACAGAAATAGATAAAGCATCAGCTTAAACAGTAAACAGTAAACGACTGTAAAATGCATCCAATGCAAGTGAGGGAGGAAATGTGTGTGGGGTAGCAGCCTCCACAAGCTCATCTCAACCTCAAGCCAAGTATGAATAACTGTAATCATCTAGAAGAAATAAAATGCTATCAAGCAAACACAATAACTGCAATCATACATCAGAAATAACATGCTATCAAGCAAACACAAACCACATAGGCAAGGGAGCTGGGCTCTACCGAATACCCGCAAGCAAAGCCATACAGTAACAATACAAGCAGAGGGAGCAACTCAACCTCTAGTGCAATCATGCTCCTAGCTTAAATCAATCTAAATATGAACTTATTCTAATGCATCAAGCAAATCAAACAACTCACACCAATACAGTTGCACAGAAGAAAACAGACAGTCAAGAAAAGAAAGCAGATCAACCACTCCTACAAAGCAACCCTCTGACAGCAGTTCAGTCATCAGTCCTCAACCACTCTTCAGGGCTATCATCTTCAATAGCAAATATCAACCTGCTTCATCAACTTATTCTCTCTTCTTCAAGCCTCAGCTCTTCAGTAAATTCCACCTTCAGGCTTCACTCCTAATATCAAGTATCAACTTGGCTTTCAGGCTCTCAACATAAGTATCAACTCATTCTCTCCTCTTCAAGCATCAGCTCTTCAGTAAATTCCAATTTGGTATTCTTCACAAGTATCAACTTGGTCTTCAAGCTTCAGCTCTCTCCTCCTTACAAGTATCAACTTGCTCTTCCTGATCCACAAGCTTCAGCTCCTAAAGGTAGTCTTCAAATACAGAGAAGTGTCAACTCCTATCCTTCAATCTCTTTAAGCAAGGAACTCCATCCTCTAGCAAGGGAGAAAGATCCATCTAACAAGAGCAAAGTTTGGATGATTGGTAGCAGAGTGAAGACCAAAGGTCACCACTAAGCATCCTATCATCAAAGAAATGGACCCTCAAAGGTTCTACCAACTTGTAAAGAGCCACACATCCTACCAAAGGAGGGATGAGGCCTTTACAAAGGGGCCTTACATCATAGGGAATAATGGAAGTGATCAACATCTTCCATGTTTATGAAGGAAGAGAATCTATCTAGAAGCTCTGCCTACAAACCCTAATCTTAACACCTAATCAACACTACACCCAAAAGAAGGGAAGATCTTCACATCCAAGCTTCTTCAAGCAATCCATTGCATCTTCAACTTGCCTCCATCATCTTCCAATAGCAAAAGAAACAAAACCCTAATCTAAGGGAACTAAAGAAGCCACTCTAGTTGAATTAGTGCATTAGAATCATCTAAAGTTAGCACCTAAACTAAAATCAAACAAAAATAGTAAACTACATTGTAAATTCCTACAAAAATTCCAAAGGGACCCTAATTCAATCATGAATCTACCATACAAAAATCAGAGGTTGGATTATCCACCAAGTTCTAGAAATAAAACCTAAGTCATAAGGTATCAACCATAAACCCTAAAAATGGAGCTCTTAAAGTTTCAACCTAAAACTACCACTTATATTCATCACAAAAATGTGAGAAAAATCTAGGGGTAGCATGTATATCTATGCTAGCTACACACAAAAAAATCAAGGCAAAAATCATCATCACATGATCAAACCAAAATCAACAAAATCAAGCATCAACCATGATTATTTTAATATCAATTAAAATTCAAAAATGCACATAAAATCAAAAAATGCATGGAATATTAATATTTTCTATCTAAAAAATACTAGATTCAATCATGGATCCATGGCAAAAAGAATGGAATTAATTGATTCATTTTTCAATTATTTATGAATTTTCCAATAACCATGTATGAAATGAAAAATAAAATGAAAATCAAAATAAAATGAAAGGCGCGCGGTGTGAATAGAAAATGAATTCAGTTCATTTTAGTGATTGGGCCATAAGGGGGGGTGGGAGTATCAACAAGTAACTTAAGCCAAAAACCATCAGATAAATTAAACGCAGTGTTTCATATTATTCAGAATCCTTCACAAAATTAGAAATGATCGTGGCCGTGGGATGATGTCTCCAGTCAAAGTCCACCTAAGATCTAATGGCTATCAAGTCATCTTCTCCATTTGAATTCTTGAAACACGCGCGCAACCATGGCCACCGCCGGTGGTTCTCCGGTCATCAGCTCAAACCCTAACTCTCTCCAGAATCCACCATTCCAAATGGTCTCTACACAAAACTTGTCTCAAATCTTACAAGGAATCTTCCTATACCATTTAATCATCCTAAAAGTTCAAGATTCGCAAGAACACAATCTCAACCGAAAATTGGAACAACCCTAATTGGTCACTAATCTCCAAATTGATGATCCAAAAACCTTCCTACATCAATCTACAATGCATCTAACACAATAATTCCCATTGATTCTACCTAATTTAAGCCATAGAACAAGAACTGCATACCTGGTAAAATTGAGCAAACAGAGTGGTTAAATCCTCAAATCAACCCTCAAGATCTTGCAGATTCCTTCACTAGCCTCCAATCAATCTTCTGTATGCAAAGAAAGGAGTTGAAATGCCCTGAATTCTTGAAACCGATTCTGAGTTGCAAGCTTCCAACTTCAATGGCAAACTCACGATTCCTCCACAGGTTGGCCTTGACTTTGATCTGGAATTGATCACCAACCTCAGAGTAAGCTATTGGGATCAATATCTTGGCTTGAAATGGCCTCTAACCTTGTAACAGATTTTTGTTTGCAAGAATGGATTTCAAAGTGCAATCTCACTCTCCTCTCTCAATTCTCACCAACCTTCACTCTGAACCACTTCTAAATCATATATAGAACATGGATGAATGATCTAGAAAGTTCTAGATCAATCCAATGAGTATTTCAATATCTCATCTCACTTGAAATCTCATGATATGCTATGTGTATGACAGTCCTTGCAGCAGCTTTCCTTGGCCCTCATTCCCATCCAAATTCTCTCCACATGAGATTTTGAAAGTGTTAAGATATGCTTGTACCTTGGTTTAAATCTTATGAGAAGTTTTGCATATGTTACTTAAACCTTAAGCAAGCAAAAGCAACTCCATGATTTTGAGCTCAAATGAAAAAAGTTCCATTGCCATTGTCTTTAAAATGCATTTTACAATCAAAATGACATATAGGTTTGTCTCATTTGGTCACCAAATGAAAAATCCCAAATTTGGTCCTTTTAATGAACTTTAAATCTTCCTTTTTTAAGCCAATTTTTCAATCTTGAGTTACAAGCAATTCCAACCTCTCATGACCTCTTTACTAGCCTTAAAACATCATTTTGAACAAGTTTGATATTGAACATTTTCCCATTTGAAGTTTGCAAATAGGAGTTATGGCCTTATGATTGAAATGACCTATAATCTCCAAATGACCAAAATACCCTTGACTTGTCAAAGCCATAACTTGAGTTCTATAAATCCTATCAAGGACTTCTAGCACTCTCTAGAAAGCTAAGAGAATAAGGAACAACATTCATGTTGACCAAAAGTTCATAGGAATCATCCTTCTAGGGCAAACGTTTCATGCAAGTTGGACAACTTTCAAGCTCCAAATTCACATACCTCAGATGACCTGTAACTTGTCAAAGCCATAACTCGAGTTCTACAAATCCTATCAAGGATTTCTAGCACTCAAATTAAAGCTAAGATCACGCTCTACAACATTCATGTTGGGGGCAAGATGATATGACAATCACATCTTGAGCTAAATTGCCTTGGAGATAGGGGTCAAACTAGGGGATTTTACACTGTCAAGCCTTAGGAACCCTAGCTTGAAACTTCTCAAACTCTTCATTCATGATGAGTTAACCTTGGAATCATCCTTATAACATCTCAATGCATCATTACATGATCACATGGCTCTTGAATTAGGCCTCAAACTTTCCCCAAATCCTCAGTTGACCTAGGGTTGACGCAGTCAAACCCTAATTGCACCACTCATAGCTGAGGCTTCTTAATCTTGCACAATGACCTGTCTAGGACTCAAAGTGATCTTCAACACTTCTCATGTGCTCTCTCAAGACCTCCAGTCCAACTTCATGGCCTCAGAATCATCTGATGGCTTCCCATAATTCTCAAGTTAGGGGACCTACACACTTGGTTTCAACCCTTCTCTCTGAGGATCTTTTAACTTCTCTGACAAGGATATCAACCCTTGAACATATGAATAACCTTCTTATCTAGCTTCATAGTCTTGTGATTGGTAATCATACCTCTTGATCTCCTGCATACATGTCAATGAAATGCAAATGATAATGCTAATGTGAATGAAATGAAACATAAGCTAGGTAAAGAAAAGTTGGGCAAATTTTTTCGTGCAACAGCTGCCCCTATTTAAACGGCTTAGACCTGACTGGGCGAGAAGCGAACGGCTCTTAAAAAATCAAGGTAAAAGGCGGTTGAATACCAACAAACCCAGAAATTTGCCAACTGCACAAGTACACGGTACTCTGATGGGAACAAATCTTCGGAAATTGAGATAATAGCTGCACGACAACTAGCTGGAGAAATACTGATCTGAATCTCCATTAGGATGATTCTCTGATTTATCTGATATCATTGCATCCTCAAATCATCAAGGGATCACCGGTTACATGGTAACTGGTGATTTGCCAACCGCACAGGTAAACGATACTCCGATTGGTAGGAACATCTTCGACACTGAGCATGACAGTTGCATGACAACTCTGTTGGGGGATTTTGGATAACTATCAAGTAACTCTGCTTCGGGGATCCAGAAATCATTCTGGGTGAATCAACTCTGCTGAGGACTTCAAGAATCATCTTGGACAAATAACTCCGCCGGGGACTTCAAGAATCATCCTGAACCGATAGCTCTGCTGGAGATTTCAGGAATCATCCTGAGAAAACACTCTGCCGGGGACTCTAAGCATCAACTTGAGCAACCAACTCTGGCGACTTCCCTGGGGATCTTAAGAATCATCTTAAGCAAACCACTTCGCTGAGTAGTTCAAGAATCATCTTGGGCAAACGACTTTGCTGGGGAATTCAAGAATCATCTTGAGCCACCTAACTCTTCCGAGATTGCAGGAATCATCCTGAGCCAACACCCCGCCGGGGAACACCTACAAAACAAGAATGGTAACGACCTAGCTCATGTTTCATATGCATATGATCGACAATGGCGCAATGCTCCACCCGGTGGAAATGCTACGCGTTTAGGATAAATGCTATGCAATCATGCAAAATGCTACGACCCCATCAGCAAAATAAATGCTGAAGGGAGAATCCTCCTGTCAAGGGGAAAGAACGACTCTGGTGGGGAAAGGAATCATCCTTCCAAGGAGAAGAAGTCACGCCAATATCAACTGGACTCCGCCTGGGGAAATGATCTTCAGTCGACTGCCGCAGGGGAATAAAGCTCTACGAGAACCTGGGCATGCTCATCTAGGTGCCCGGACCATAATTGCTGAGGAAAACAATGTCAATCGCCAAAATAAACTGTGCGGCCTTCGCGGCTAATCTCTCCTGGAGATGACGACTCTGGCGGGGAAATACAGCATCAGTTATTCAACACTCTACTGGGGAACACCACCCACAGCCTGAACGACTTCCAAGGACTCGGCTCTCTTGGGGAACCGCAAACTCGGCTGGGGAAGAAGGAATCATCCTGCTTACTGAGGAGAGTACGACTCTGTGAGGAGTTTCGATTCCGCTGGAGACTTCAGTCTGAAATATCGACAGCGACATACTTCAGTATATGACTCAGTTGGGGAGACGATGATCCTTCAGGATACATCTGATTGGGGAGAGAATCTTCTCTGCTTGGGGATACATATCATTGCTTATGATCTCATGTCCAAACTCCACGGGGAGGTGCTGCTGAACTTGCTAGAGAGGAAGGAATCATCCTGCTTGGGGACGCATACGGCGTACTGCCTAGTATGTGCTACACCTGCAACAACACGAACAAACAGACAAGATACCCTTCTCAAAGGGACCTATCAAGGTTATCATCTTGTGACAATGTTCACGTAATTCATTGTTTCAACAATCAGAGGCCTAGGCCAGTAAGTTTATGTATGCGCATTTTATCAACAACATCGGCATTCTTTTTCGCAAACAAAACAGATAAATGCTAAACAGACAAACAGAATTGCTGAATAGTATACATTTTATTGATAACGAACCCCTGAATGGGTAAAAATGTTTTACAACAGATGCAAGCTCCTGGAATGAGGAAGCTGCGCAAATATACAACATAAATATACATCAGTATATACACAAATGTTGGCAATGAGGCGTAGACGAACACCATGAGTTGATCCCTCTATGACCCACTCGACTTCGATACTTCTCCGACGCTTCAGCTTCAGAAGAGATTGATTCAGATAAACGGCCCCCAGGTCTTCCAAACCACTAAACAATGAAAGTCCACACGCGGAACGCAGTCATTTGCTTTTTCAAATCCCTAACTTTTGCCTGAATCGCCCTTTCGGGTTTTCGATTCACCGGGATACCCTTTTTTTGCCAAAGTCGCCTTTCCAGGTTTTCGACTTTGCGGGTGTACATTCTTCTCTTTTATATCCCTAATTTTTGCCCGAACCTATTTCCTTTTTTATGGTCCGCCGGGACGCCCCATTTTTGCCTGGATATTCTTTTTCTTTCCAACGGGCCATTCTTTAAGCAAAGTATTTTTTAACTGCGTCCGCGTTCACCGGGGATGCAAAATCTTCGCCATCCATCGTGGATAACAACAAGGCTCCTCCCGAAAAGACCTTACTAATGACGTACGGACCTTCGTAATTGGGAGTCCACTTGCCCCGGTGATCGGAGTGTGGAGGAAGAATCTTCTTCAGGACGAGATCACCCGTCTGAAAGCTTCTAGGACGCACCTTCTTGTCATAGGCTTTCTTCATTCGGCTTTGGTACAGATGACCATATGCAATCGATGCTAACCTCTTCTCGTCCATCAGGCTGAGCTGGTTTAGTCAGTTCTTAATCCATTCTGCCTCATCGAGTTTCACGTCAACCAAAACTCGCAAAGAAGGAATCTCAACTTCTAATGGTAGGACAACTTCCATACCGTACACCAATGAGAAAGGAGTTGCCCCGGTTGACGTACGTACCGTTGTACGATAACCGTGGATTGCAAATGGAAACATCTCGTGCCAATCCTTATAGGTCACAACCATCTTCTGTACAATCTTCTTGATGTTCTTATTGGTCGCTTCAACAGCTCCGTTCATCTTCGGCCGGTAAGGAGATGAGTTGTGGTGTTCAATCTTGAAACTCTGGCACAGCTCCTTCATCATCTTGTTATTCAGATTCGAACCATTATCAGTAATGATCCGCTCGGGAATTCCGTAACGACAAATGATGTCCTTCTTTATGAATTTAGCCACTACCTGCTTGGTCACATTAGCGTATGAGGCTGCCTCCACCCACTTGGTGAAGTAGTCGATGGCTACTAGAATGAAGCGATGACCATTAGCCGCAGTGGGCTCGATCTTGCCTATCATGATGATGCCCCACATGGAGAACGGCCACGGGGAGGACATGACATTCAACGGACACGGCGGCACATGAATCTTATAAGCATAAATCTGGCATTTATGACATCTCTTCGCGAATTTAAAGCAATCCGACTCCATCGTCAGCCAGTAATACCCTGCTCTCAGAATCTTTCTTGTCATGGCATGCCCGCCGACGTGCGTACCAAATGTGCCTTCATGGACTTCTTCCATGAGCATACTCGCTTCTTCCGCATCTACACATCTGAGTAGCACGAGATCGTGGTTTCTTTTATACAAAACTCCATCAGGATTGAGATAAAAATTTCCAGACAGCCTCCTCAGAGTCTTCTTATCCTGGGTCGACGCTCCTGCTGGATACTCCTTAGTCATAAGGAAAGTCTGGATATCATGGAACCATGGTTTGCCGTCGGAGGCTTCCTCGATCGCAAAGACGAATGCATGTCTATCAAGACGAGAAAGGACAATTCTCGGAGCTTCATTTCAAAAATTGACTTTATACATCGAAGCCAACGTGGCTAGGGCATCAGCCATCTGGTTTTCAGCCCTGGGCACATGATGGAGTTCCACTCGATCAAAGAACGGAAGCAGCCTTCTGGCATAATTCATGTACGGCACCAAATTTGATTGACGAGTCTCCCACTCCCCTTTAATCTGGTTAATCACAAGTGCCGAGTCACCATATACATCTAGGTTCTTGATTCTCAAATCAATTGCTTCTTCTAGACCCATGATGCATGCTTCGTACTCCGCTTCATTATTGGTGACTGGAAACGTCAGTCTCGCAGTAAACGGGATATGGGATCCGTGGGGAGTCGTGATGATCGCCCCGATGCCACTTCCGTAAGAATTAACTGCCCCGTCGAATATCAATTTCCACTGGGATCTCCTATCTGGCCCCTCATCGGGCAACGGTTCATCGCAATCCTTCGCTTTAAGAAACATGATATCCTCATCGGGGAACTCAAATTTCATCGGCTGGTAATCCTCGATCGACTGTTCGGCCATGTATTCAGACAATACGCTTCCCTTGATGGCCTTCTGGGAAACGTACTGAATGTCATATTCCGTCAACACCATTTGCCATCTGGAAATCCTGCCCGAAAGCGCTTGCTTCTCGAAGACGTACTTGATCGGATCCATCTTCGAAATTAGCATGGTTGTGTGATTGAGCATGTACTGTCGTAAACGTTTGGCAGCCCAGGCTAGTGCACAACACGTTTTCTCCAGCATCGAGTAACGAGATCCGCATTCTGTGAACTTTTTACTCAAGTAGTAGATGGCATGCTCCTTTCTGCCCGTCTCGTCGTGCTGACCGAGAACACACCCCATACTATTCTCAAGAACTGTCAAGTACATGATTAAGGGTCTTCCGGCCACTGGGGGTATCAAGATTGGAGGTTCCTGTAGATACTGTTTTATCTTATCAAATGCCTTCTGGCAATCCTTGCTCCAGATAATCGCCTGATCTTTTTTCAGTAGTTTGAACATCGGTTCACACGTGGCCGTGAGCTGAGAAATAAACCTTGCAATGTAGTTTATTCTGCCCAGGAAACCACGAACTTCTTTTTCTGTTTTTGGTGCTGGCATCTCTTGTATTGCTTTTATCTTCGCAGGGTCAACCTCAATGCCTCTTTCACTCACGATAAACCCCAGTAGTTTTCTAGACCGTACTCCGAAAGTACACTTGTTAGGATTCAGCCTCAACCTGAACTTCCTAAGCCTCTCAAAAAGCTTCAGCAAATTGACCAGATGTCCTTCCTCCGTTTGGGACTTCGCAATCATGTCATCAACATAGACTTTAATCTCATGATGAATCATATCATGAAACAAAGTAACCATAGCTCGTTGGTAAGTGGCCCATGCGTTCTTCATACCGAAAGGCATTACCTTGTAGCAAAATGTTCCCCAAGGAGTGATAAACGTAGTTTTCTCCATGTCCTCCGGCGCCATCTTGATCTGATTGTAGCCGGAGAAGCCATCCATGATCGAAAATACGGAGAATTGAGCTGTATTGTCGACCAACACATCGATATGAGGGAGCAGGAAATCATCTTTAGGGCTCGCCCTATTCAAATCCCGATAATCGACGCACATTCGTACCTTATCGTCCTTCTTCGGTACATGCACTATGTTGGCGACCCACGGAGGGTAAGTAGTGACCGCTAAGAAGTCAGCATCAAGCTGCTTCTGCACTTCTTCTTTGATCTTAATGGCCATATCTGGTCGTGCCCTCCTAAGCTTCTGCTTGACGGGAGGACAATCTTCTCGCAGTGGCAAGTGATGGACCACGATGTCAGTATCAAGTCCGGGCATATCTTCGTATGACCAAGCAAAGATGTCACTATACTCTCTCAGCATCTCGACCAATCTCTGCTTGACATCACTCTGCAATGCAGCCCCTATCCTGACATTCCTGACCAGCTCTTCAGAACCTAGATTCACAATCTCAATCTCTTCCTTGTGAGGCAGAATAACTTTCTCTTCTTATTTCAACAAGCGGGCCAGCTCTTCGGGAAAGTCTTCGTCTTCATCAATCTCTTCTTTGGCTTGATACATCGGGCAATCGAAGTCGAAGTGAGTCGTAGAAGGTCCAGAGTCGATGTCATCTGTTATGTGGATCTCTTTGCCTGCCACTTGGATGATATCCCTGATGGACCAGTTGTTGAGGCTCTCGCCTGGCTTGCTTGGCTGGATCCAGGAATCCAGGTCGCAGTCGCTGTCTTCGCCGTCTTCAGACACTGCGTTGATGCTTTTGAATATTATTCCGCCGCTTGTAAACTGGATCGGTCCTTTTCCTCGCGACGCACAGCTAGAAGAGGAGGCTTCAGCCGCAGGAGAGTATCCTAACCCAAATTTGTCTTGCTTGTTAGGTATCTTTAGAATTCGCCCCCAGCCTGGGGTAGATCCGGCTTGGACAACGGCCCGGGCTTCCTTGAAGGAAGAGAGAGTCATATCTGGTTTCTCAGTGATTACAGGAGCTACGTTCTTGACTTTAACAGCCTCGAACGCCTGACATAGGGTTTCGTGGATTTCCCTATCCATCTCAACATATTTGAAGGACGACAAATGGCTCACCATTATATCCTCCTCGCCACATACAGTCACGACGCTGCCTCCTACGGCATACTTGAGTTTCTGGTGCAACGTGGAAGTCACGGCGCCAGCAGAGTGGATCCATGGCCGGCCTAGGAGACAGCTGTAGGCAGGCATGATGTCCATAATGTAGAATACTGCATCGAATGTTTCTGGCCCAACTTGGATTGACAACGTCACCTCCCCGAAAACATGACGTTTGGTTCCATCGAACGCTTTCACAACCAGATCACTGGGTGTGCAAATAAATCTGCGAGTATCTAACTTCATCAATGCTTTCTTCGGAAGAACATTGAGTGATGACCCTGTGTCCACCAACACATGAGACATAATCGTTCCCCTACACTCTATCGAGATGTGCAGAGCACTATTGTGGTTCCTTCCCTTCGACGTCAGCTCCAGGTCAGTGAACCCTAACCCGTTTCCAGCATTCACGTGGGCTACAACCCCTTCCAACTGGTTGACCGATATTTCCTGCAGTACATACGTGGCATTCAAAACCTTCAGCAGCGCGTTGCGGTGTGCCTCAGAACACAGCAACAAATTCAGGATGGAAATTTTCGAGGGTGTTTGATGGAGGTGATCCACGATCTTGTAGTCACTCTTCTTAATCAACCTCATAAACTCTTTGGCATCTTTAACAAGTAAGTCTTTCTCTACCCCACGAGGGGTCTCTTCAACGACTTTACTTTTTCCTTTATCGGTTACATCAGCTTTGTCCGCTTTGTCCGTCACAACCTCAGGTGGAGCGAACACTCTTTCGCTGCGAGTAATTCCGCCAATTCCCCCTAGGTTATCCACACACGACCCTGATGGTTCCAATTCCAACTTCTGTCCGTTGCAGTAGACGTCTGCCCTATAATTCCATGGGACAGCATTGGTGCTTTCGAAAGGTATCGACCCAGCTTTGGTGATGGTAATTGTGGGCGGCCTGGGTGTAGAAATAGTGATCGTCCGACGAGGGATGGTGATGGTGGCAACCTCATCATCTTGCTTCAGCATTACCTCTCCAGATCCACATTTGGCCCTTTGACTAAACTGCAGGATTCCTTCGGTCATCAGACTCTGAATCCCTTTTATCAACTGTTCACATCCATCAGGACTAGTCGCACAGCCCATACATAGTTCTCCGCAGCCCGGGAAGAAACCTCTTTTCATCAGCTTGGCTTTAACGAAGCTAAGCGGTGTCTTCATCTCTTTGACATCAGTCAACAAATCCAAGCTCTCGTCTTCAATAATGGCATTTACTCCACCTCCCCTATGATTCAGCATAGGGTTCTTCGTGACGTTTGGCACATTATCTGAGAAATTAATGATCTTAGCGTCCACCATATCCTGCACCTTGTGCTTGAAGGCTTTGCAATTTTCTATCGTGTGACCCGGTGCCCCTGAGTGAAACTCACAGGTTGCATTCGCATCATAACCTGGCGGAGGTGCCCCTGTCAAGGGAGCCAGGGTTCTCTTCTGGATTAATTGCAACTGAAGTAGAGTCTGTAACAGTTGAGCATACGACATGGGCGGTGTTTCAAGGTGACGGCTGGACAGAGGTGCCCTGTTCTGATACTTTTTGTACCCTTGCTGATTCGGCTGCTGCTGCTGCTGTGGCTGTTGGACCGCGGGGATGGTTATACTGGCCACCTGCTGGTGCTGGCCTTTACCCTTCCTTCGAGTGTTGGACATGGCACTCATCTCTCCTTCCCTCCTTTTGCCACCATACGGTTTCTTTCCTCCTCCAGCTGAAGATAGATCACCTTGAATTTTCCCCAGCTTGATCCCATTTTCAACGTGCTCACCCGTGATAATGAGATATGAGAAGCTTCCAGACATACTGCTGACCAATTTCTCATAATAAACCCCTGGGAGGGTGGCTACGAACATTTCCATAAGCTCCCGTTCAACCATCGGCGGCTGAACCCTAGCTGCTAATTCACGCCACCGCTGGGCGTATTCCTTGAACACTTCGTTGTTCCTCTGTGACAGATTCTGCAGTTGAACTCGGTTCGGAGCCAAGTCACTGTTATATTGGTAATGGTGCACGAATGCTTCAGCAAGTTCCTTCCACGTGCGCACACTGGTAGGTTCCAGACTCATGTACCACTCCAAGGATGGCCCAGACAAGCTATCCTGAAAGAAGTGCATCAGCAACTTCTCATCTTCAGAGTGAGCTGACATTTTCCGGTAGTATGATCTCAGATGGACACGAGGGCAAGTGGTGCCCTTGTACTTTTCAAAGTCGGGTACCTTGAACTTGGGAGGCACCTTGAAATCAGCAATCAGTCCCAACTTGGACATATCAACACCCATGGTGTTCTGGTTCTCGAAATTCCTCATCTTGTCCTCGAGTGCCTTAAACCTCAGACGTGCTTCAGCAGTCAGCTCACCTTCAGCACCTCTCTGCGAGAACACATCATCTTGACGGTCTTCTAACCATGGCTGATGCCCATACAGATTTCCAACACCTGCGTTGCCGTTGCCCAGTCCAACATTGACGTTAGCTTCGAAATTCCCATTACCGACGCCAATCATATTACCGTTGAGTCCCATGTTAGCTATCACATTGTCGTTGGCACTGCCATTCCCCCCGGTCACGGGGACGCCATTCTGAGGAGTTTCAACAGGTGGAGGGGTGGGCACAGTCCCACCATGGAGTATGCCATTGCTGTCGACCCTTGAAATCAGAGGCTGGACCAATGTTCTGAGCTGATCCTGGCTGTTGGCAACCACTTGCATGAGCTCCATGAAGCGGTCCATCCTCTCTCGGAGTTCTTGAACGTCAGTTTGCACTTGCTCCATAACTCTGGCTTGATTTGCTCTGGTCGGATAGCGGGGGATAGGTCTTTGATCAATCCTGGAACAACCTGCATACACAAAGGGTTAGAAAAACAACAAAGTGCTCGTTATGCAAATGCTTCATGCAAATGCAAACGTGTGTCTGTATGTTAGGGAGGTATCCCCCGATCCTAGTGCCTGAGTGCCAGTGCTGATAATAAGAAGTCCGAGTCCAGTCATGGAAATAACATCTCATATATATAAAGAAAGCCCATCAAGGCGGTACATAGCGTCACTGAATACAAGCTGAATCAATAGCATGACCTCGACCAACAAGCCTGGTGATGGTCAGCATACAACAATGATCAAAACAAAAGGATCACAAATATTCAAGCACGGACACGGGCGCGAAACTCTTCTAACAACCCCTTCGTTGCTGGATGATCAGGCCGAGTGAGCAACCCTTCGACGAGTAACTCCCTTTGCATAACGGTGTATTGAAGACCTTCAACCGAATCTTCCCATGCTCCTTCGTCGAAACAATCTTCTAACTTCCGCTTCTTGGATTCAAACGTCAGCTTGTGCTCCCTCAGGTTAGCAAGAGCCTTGTTGAGCTGGCCTTCAGCGGCATATCTGCGAGTAGTTTCTTCATCAAACCTTTTCTCACTAGCTTTCACCTGGGCTTTCAACTTGGAGATTTGTTGCTTCAGCTTATCCTCCCGTTCTTTGCCGTTGGCTAGGGTGGCCTTCCAATGCTGATTAAACTTGGATATTCTCCGGTACGCTTCATCCAAGTGCTGCTTCTTAGTGGCCAGTACATCATTGACAACTTTGAAGACTCGACCCAAGCGCTCATGCTCAGCTATCTGCTTAGTCAAATCTATCCCTAACTGGTTCACCAGCTCTGTCTGCCTCTTGAAGGAATGGACGGCTTCGCTTCTCTCGCTTCTAAGCTGAGCCAATTCTTTCTCCAATTCTTCATTTGCCTTTTTCAGCTCATCTCTCTCAGC
The DNA here is from genome assembly GCA_963859935.3 of Lathyrus sativus. NCBI lineage: Eukaryota > Viridiplantae > Streptophyta > Magnoliopsida > Fabales > Fabaceae > Lathyrus > Lathyrus sativus. The sequence goes on along the minus strand of OZ012738.1, from coordinate 277,677,502 downwards.
TAACACCTGATTATGCTGCTGAATAGGCATGGTGGTAGGCTCTTCAATCACTGGAGGGCTTTCTGGCTTGGCAGGAGGAAACGACATCCCTATAGCATCTGCTCTGGCTCTGATCCAAGTCACATATGGAGCGTAGGCTTGGCTATTACTTTTCCATAGCAACGGCTTTCCCCGCTTACTGATACCATTCCAAGTGCGCTGAAGCTTGGATAACATATCCCCTTCTAGAAGACCAGTGAGGTACAGAGATTCCTGCACCTCTTCATCCTTCGGCGGAGCTCTCAAAGCATAAGCAAACTGTCGGACCAGCAGATACGGATTATAGCTTATACAACCCTTCCTGCCTATCAAAGGCACATTCGGAAACCCGCTGCAGCTGAAGATGATCTCAGTACCCAATCTATCTCTATCAAACCAGTCAATATCCCCCGCTGCCAGACTCATCAAACGCTCGGACCACTCAGCTGTGGGTGCAGACGAAGCAAAGGGACCCTTCTTGGGTAGGTGGCTATCAAGCCATCTATAGAGCAGGGGCACACAGCAAGATACATTTTTACCCCTTCTGTTCTCGTTTTTGTAGTGGACGGAATGGTAGACATCTCCTATCAAGGTGGGGACTGGATTGCCTGATGCAAAGATGTGGAAGGTGTCGAAGTCTACAAAGTCAGGCATATTGGGGAACAGAATGATGCCATATATGCACAGGGCGAGGATGGCATTGAACACGACCTAACATCCGTCTTTGGCGCACTGTTGAGCCTTTCCCACTAAGAACTATAAGGAGAAACTGGGAACCTTGTTCCAACTAGACAAGATCAACTCGGAGGCATCTAGATGAAGTGAAGGAGCTAGACTAGCCAGATTAGGCTCCGCATCCATATGAATAAAGGGCATCTGACTCTTGATAGGCACACCTAACAAATCAACATACTCCTCTAGTGTGGGTGCGAGAATAAAGTCTTGGAAAGTAAAGCATCTCAACGGAGGATCGTAGAACTGCAGCAGGGCGTGCAACCCATTCAACTCAAACACAGAGGGTTTACGAACCAAACTGAGCAGTTTACCGTAAGACTTTCTGAATTCATCTCTCACAGAATCATCTGCCAAAGCAATCAAACTAGTCAGCTGAACAACATCAGGAGCAGGGAGCTTGTAAGCCACAGTCTTCCTCAGAGAACCCATGAAAGCACAATAGAAGGCAAGAAATCCTGAATCGGGGGAAACAATACCTGCAACACAGACACACGTTAATGAAATGCAAATGAGTATGCAAAACAATGCAAAATGCAATCATGCGGCAGGAGATCAAGAAAACTGTGTTGTTGAAGAGATGAAGGTTCTGTATCAACAAAAACCACAATACTGCTCTGTCAAGAATAACCACTATCTTTGATGAGAAGAAAACCCTGGTGTCGGACCATAAACCTGTTCTGTCAAGAACACACATATATCTGATAATAAGGACCTCTGATACAGGACCATAACACTGCTCTGTCAAACAAATTCATCTCATAATAAGGACCTCTGATACAGGACCATAAATCTGCTCTGTCAAGAACAAATACATCTGATGATGAGAACCTTTGATACCAACAAAACTGATTCACTATCAAGAAAACCAGGTAGTCTGAAGGTCAAGGTTCCCTGCAACAAACCCAACCCTGCTCACAGGTATGGACCTAAACTGACACAGGTTCGGCATCCTATGCGGTCATCAGCGTCACAGACATTCAAGAGGGGTGATACGATACCCAGAAGGTGTGGCATCACCGCCTCCTGAAGCGGCCTCACTCAGCTGAATCCCAAATGATCGGTCCCCAGAGTCGACAATCCTCCAAACCAACAACCCCTCAGGCCCAAAGGGCCGGAAAAGAAGTCAACTGGGAGAACCTCGTCTAAGCGTGGATTTCATGAGACACTAGTGCCTGCAAAGCAAGCACGCACCCACTAATTTCCACAACTAATGCTAGGTACACTCAAGCCTGGGTCTGGCTTCTCACTCATCAGAATGCCCCTCCCACAATAACACAGATAATCATATCATACTGAAAATAAAGTGCTGGAAATAAAATGCGATAAATAAACACAACCCAACAAGTAATCATACAAGCGCTAGGATTGACTCTCGCAGGGGACGTTGGATCCCCAAACTGACTCGCATAAGGGACGTTGGATCCCAGGAAACTATCAAGTCCCCAGCAGAGTCGCCAGCTGTCGCTACCGCGAAAATAAGGTGCCGGCAAAACAGAAGAGTCGCCACCTTTCGTTATTTATCCCTCAGAACGGGAAAGGAAACAATCGGAAAAACCTGACGAAAAGGTATAAGACAAGGTCATCGCAACCAATGTCTGGGTTCGGGAGTCGGTTACGCAAGGGGAAGGTATTAGCACCCCTCACGTCCGTCGTACTTGACGAGACCCACGCTTGTTTGTGTTTATCTGACGGGTTTATTTACTATCTACCTATCAAGGCTGGTCTGAAAAGAAAAGAAAATGACTCGGCAAAGCGTCGCACTTTATGCCTACGTATTCTCATCAGAGAATGAGAAATCAGAGTCAACGTAGTTCGACTAACTACGGGTGATGGGGGAAGGTGGCTCGCCAATACGTCTGTATTGTGCCTACGTACTCTCAACAGGTATGAGAGATCAGAGCTTACGTAATTCGGGATAATTCGGCTTACGGGGATTCAGATTCATCTGTTTTATCGAGTAGGGTTAACAAACAGTTCCAGCAGTTTGGTGTACGCAGCTCGACCTTTGGAGACTTAGGCGTTACCGTTTGCGGTAGAACTGGGAGTTAACGACACTCTTTTCTTCAGAAAGGATTCCTTTGAATTACGGGCCCACGGGGCAAAAAGGTTTGAAGTTTGTTTTCTGTCTTTTACGGAAGAACTGTCTTTTATTGGATGTTTGCAACCAATATCGCACTAGAGACTACGACCTGAGAGTGAATGCGTCGTATGTCACCCAAAGGGTTCCATACTAAACATCCAGACTGTTGAAAAGAAACTCTCAAACAATCCTTACTCAGATAGCTTAAGGCTCGTAACGTACGACGTCAGTTAACCTTTATTACTGTATCTTAATTTGTTTTGAGATGAGAAGAGAGAACGAGCTGGTTCAACTAAAGGGGAGACTATCAAGTCCTAATGTTGCCATGCCAAGGATTCATCCTATGGTTGAAGTTTGAAACAGGGAACTCCTAGAAGTTATCATGCATAGGTTTCAACCTAAAGTTTTAATCATCACGTCCTTATCAAAGGAAGAGAGATTCCTAGGGGATCATGTCAATGATAAACAGAAACAGATAAAGCATCAGCTTAAACAGTAAACAGTAAACTACTGTAAAATGCATGGAATGCAAGTGAGGGAGGAAATGTGTGTGGGGCAGCAGCCTCCACAAGCTCATCTCAACCTCAACCCAAGTATGAATAACTGTAATCATACAGAAGAAATAAAATGCTATCAAGCAAACACAATAACTGCAATCATACATCAGAAATAACATGTTATCAAGCAAACACAAACCACATAGGCAAGGGAGCTGGGCTCTACCGAATACCCGCAAGCAAAGCCATACAGTAACAATACAAGCAGAGGGAGCAACTCAACCTCTAGTGCAATCATGCTCCTAGCTTAAATCAATCTAAATATGAACTTATTCTAATGCATCAAGCAAATCAAACAAGTCACACCAATACAGTTGCACAAAAAGAAAACAGACAGTCAAGAAAAGAAAGCAGATCAACCACTCCTACAAAGCAACCCTCTGATAGCAGTTCAGTCATCAGTCCTCAACCACTCTTCAGGGCTATCATCTTCAATAGCAAATATCAACCTGCTTCATCAACTTATTCTCTCTTCTTCAAGCCTCAGCTCTTCAGTAAATTCCAGCTTCAGGCTTCACTCCTAATATCAAGTATCAACTTGGCTTTCAGGCTCTCAACATAAGTATCAACTCATTCTCTCATCTTCAAGCCTCAGCTCTTCAGTAAATTCCAATTTGGTCTTCTTCACAAGTATCAACTTGGTTTTCAAGCTTCAGCTCTCTCCTTCTTACAAGTATCAACTTGCTCTTCCTGATCCACAAGCTTCAGCTCCTAAAGGTAGTCTTCAAATACAGAGAAGTGTCAACTCCTATCCTTCAATATCTTCAAGCAAGGAACTCCATCCTCTAGCAAGGGAGAAAGATCCATCTAACAAGAGCAAAGTTTGGATGATTGGTGTCGCTTGCGCGAAAATAAGGTGCCGGCATGACAGAAGAGTCGCCATCTTTCGTTATTCATCCCTCAGAGCGGGAAAGGAAACGATCGGAAAAAAGTGACGAAAAAAAGGGTAAGACAAGGCCATCGCAACCAGTGTCTGGATTCGGGAGTCGGTTACGCAAGGGGAAGGTATTAGCACCCCTCACGTCCATCGTACTCAACGGGATCCTCGCTTGTTGTGTTTACTCGGACGGGTTGGTTTTATTCTATCTACCTATCAAGGCTGGCTGAAACAGAAAAGAAAAATGACTCGGCAAAGCGTCGCGCTTTATGCCTACGTATTCTCATCAGAGAATGAGAAATCAGAGTCAACTTAGTTCGGCCTATGAAGGGTTATGGGGGAAGGTAGCTCGCCAAGACTTCGCCATCTTGTGCCTACGTACTCTCAACAGGCATGAGAGATCAGAGCTCACGTAGTTCGGGAAACTACGGTTTATTTCCTGTCTTTTACGAAAGAAGTGTTTTTTATTGTGTTTGCGATTTCAACCGCACTAGAGACTATGACCTGCGAGTGAATGCGTCGCATGTCACCCAAAGGGTACCATACTAAACATCCAAACTGTGGAAAAGAAACTCTCCCACAATCCTTTCTCAGATAGCTTAAGGCTCGTAACGTACGAAAGAAATCATTCATGATTACTGTATCTTAAACTGTTTTGAGATGAGAAGAGAATAGGCCCAACTAGGAGGGAGACTATCAAGTCCTACTGTTGTCATGCCATGGATTCATACTATGGTTGAGGTTTGAATAGGGAACTCCTAGAAGTTGTCATGCATAGGTTTCAACCTAAAATTCTATCATCAAATCCTTATCAAAGGAAATGAGAGTCCTAAGGGATCATGTCAATGATACACCAAAACAGACAAAGCATTAGCTTAACAGTAAAATGCATGCAATGCAAGTGAGGGAGCAAATGTGTGTGGGGCTTCAGCCTCCACAAGCTCATCTCAACCTCAAGCCAGAATGGATAACAGTAATCATACTGAAATATAAAACAACATGCTATCAAGCAATAACAGTAAACTACAATCATACAGATAAAATGAAATAAAATGCCATCAGGCAAACAAACCACATGGGCAAGGGAGCTGGGCTCTACCGAATACCCGCAAGCAAAGCCACACAGTAACAATACAAGCAGAGGGAGCAACTCAACCTCTAGTGCAATCATGCTCCTAGATTCTACCTATTCTAGATATGAACTTATTCTAATGCATCAAACAAGTCAAATAAAACACAACAATACAGAAAAGGAAAAGAAAGCAGATCAACTCCTCTTTCAACTTCAAGCTTCAGCTTTTCCAACAGTAATCCAGTCTTGAGACTTCAATCACTCTTGACAAATATCAATTTGCTTTTCCTACAACATATGTTTCAACTCATCTTCTCCCTTAAGCTTCAGCTTCTTGATCAGCTCCACCTTCAGGCTTCACCTAATCTTCAGGGGTCTTCAAGTGTCAACTTGCTCTTGTTGCTCTTCAAGCTTCAGCTGGAATGGCAATACTCAAGGATTCATCCTCTTCAAATCTTAAATGAAGCTTCATCTTCAAACTCAAGCTCAACATCTCTCAAGATCAAACCAGAGGAAATTACTTACTGGATAACCTGGGGGATATTGAACTGCTTATTGACCACCAAAGGTGACCTATAAGGGTTCAACATCAAAGGAATGGTTCCCTCAAAAGTTCTACTTCCTAGGTACATCACTTATCCCTCCAAAGGAGAGAGGTGTATACCATGGAAGGATTTTGAATCATAGGGAGGAATGGAGGTGAATGATACCATCCATGTTTAAGAAAGAAGTTATCTACATCTAAACTCTTCCTAATCCCTAACCCTAAAACAACAAGAAAAGAAATAAGAACAAGCTCTCAAGCTCTTCAATCCATCTTCAAGTCTTCTAGCAAGCTTCTCAATGCTCCTTAGGACAAGATCAAGCTCTCCAAGCCCACAAAGCAAAGCAAACAACAACAAACATGCCCTAAAGGCAACACAAACAATCAACCAATACAAAAATCAACTAAAAATAGCATAACTATATTAAATCCTAATATAATTTCTAAGGGATCCTACATACCTACCCTTAATACCCATATATGTCCCATAGTCTAATTTGTCCTAAAAACCCAAAAATCTAAAGTTATTATGGACCTATGTTGAAGTTTAACCTAATTCTACAGAACCTAGAATTATCTAATCAAAACTATCCTAAAAATCATCACAAAAATATGGAATAAATCCAGGGGGAAGCTAAAACATATATCTAACTATCCTAAAAATATTGACCTAAAAATATGAAGGGAGCTACCTAAACTAAATTCTACAAAATCATTGATCAACATAAAAGCAATAAAAAGCAATTAAAGAAGAAAATATGCAAAAAATATTAAAATGCATGAAATGACAAATATTTTTATTTTATATTTTTCTTGACAAAAATATGAAATGGGAGCAAAAATTCCCATTTAAAAATCTTTATTTTTCAATTTGATATGATTTTCAAAGTATGACATAAAATGGAATAAAAATAGAATGCAAATATGAAGCATGGGGTGTAGTTAGCAACACTATGCAGTTTATTCACGCTTGGGCCCAACATGGGGGGTACCAATAACAAAGCGCCTGGGCCCAATTTAAATCAGAAAAAACAATTGAGAAAATCAACAGAAAGTAAAAAAGACGGGGTGCAAATATCAAAGAAAATCAGTTTAAAATTGCAATGGGCCTGAAAAGGGGGTGGGGATATCATTTTTCACTTAAGCCCAGAGTTCCTTTTAAATGAAACGCGGCGTTTCGCTGCGCTTTCAGTCTCCCACCAAAACTTAATTAAATCTGGGCCATTGGATCTGGTCTCAAGTCAAGGGTCAAGCGCATCATCCAACGGTTAAAACATCATCCCTAACCTCCAGCTAGGGTTTTACTGAAACTTCCATTAAAACACATTCCATGCACTCATCTTCCATCCCTTCGTGTTCCTTCGAATCATCATCAAATTCAATCGTTCAAAACCCTAAGTTGATCCATTTTCCATGCTGAACATGATCCTAGTCTTGGAATGCATTGAAACGGCCTCTATCATGCAACCCGATAGTGAATCCAAGTAAATCTCAAAATATGACCAATCCTCAACTTCAACCAGACTCAGATTTCTCTACATCAAAATGATCCTCACATTCCACTAATCAAAATCAGCTATTAAACTAGCATTATCACTCATTATGCCACGAGTTCTTGCTCCATCAAGAAATGGTATCCATGAATGAAACTTCACCAATTACTCCTAAACTCATCAGAATTGATCACCTAGTTGTCTCTAACAGTTCTACACTAATAACTTAACCTAACCATGCCTAGATTATAAGGTGAAAGAGATTTTGCAAACCTGGCTTCTTGATATGGTAGATGATGAAATCCTTGCTTTCAAGGCTTGCAACTCTTCAAGAATAATCCTTGGATGATGAAACTTCTTCTGTTTGCAAAAGATTGGAGGGAGAGAGCTTTTACTTCAAGATTCGATGGTAATTGCCTTCTTGCAAATTCAATTGGAACACCTTCAATCTTCCATCAATGGAGCTTCAATTCAGCATGCACACACTCAGAAGGATCTATGGAGAAAGTTTGTGAAGAAAAAAGGGATTGCAATGAAGAAGAATGAAGAAATTGAATGTGACTTGCAATGGAGGATTTTGGATTTCACTCTCTCTTCTCTACACCAATTAACACCAACCTTGCATCTGAGCAAGTTGCACTCATCTTATAGAGTGGTTTAGAATCATCTAGAACCCCCTAGAACAATCCAATGAGAAATTGATCTTTTCATGTCATGGTATTTTGAATTCACATTCTCCATACATGCTATCTCATGCCAAGCTTCATGTAACTTCCCATTCTGACTTGAATTTATCCCCACATGAGATTTAGGGTTAGTTACAATGCACAAGTACCTTGCTTATTGAGTTTTGTTGAGTTTTGGTTTGGTACCTTAAGATGCAAGTAATCAAATTCCAAAGCAGCCCTATGATCCAAGCCTCAAATCAAAATTGTGGCTGAACCATTGTTCTTAGAATGTCATTTGGAGTCAAAATGACCTATTACATGACATGGTTTGGACTTGTAACTTGGGATTTATGATTTTCAACTTCACTTGAATTAACTTATGCCTCATTTTTAGGCCATTTTTATCACTTTTTGATATGAGCCTTTTCAACATCTCATGACCTCCCTACTAGCCTTAAAACATCATTCTAAGAAAGTTTTATGTTGAAGATTTTTCCATTTGAAGCTTGGAAATAGGAGATATGGCCTTGTACTTGAAATGACCTATAACTTCCAAATGACCAAAATGCCCTTGGCTTGTCAAAGCCATAAGTTGAGTTCTACAAATCCTATCAAGGACTTATAGTACTCTAAAGAAAGATAAGAAGATCCTCTTCAACATTCATGTTGACCAAGAATCCATAGGAATCATCCTACTAGGGCAAAAGTTGTCTGCAAGTTGGGTGACTTTCAAGGACCCAGATTCACATACCTCAGATGACCTGTAATTTGTCAAAACCATAACTTGAGATCTACAAATCCTATCAAGGACTTCTACTACTCAAATTAAATCTAATAACAAGATCTACAACATTCATGTTGTGGGGAAGATGAGATGACAATCACATCTTGATCTAAACTGCCTTGAAGATAGGGATCAAACTAGGGGATTTTACACTGTCAATCCTTAGAAACCCTAGCTTGAAACTTCTCAAACTCCTCAATCATGATGAGTTGGTCTAGGAATCATCCTTATAGCATCTCAATACATCATTCCATGATCACATGGCTCTTGGATTAGGTCTCAACCCTCTCCAAATCATCAGTTGACCTAGGGTTGACCCAGTCAAAACCCTAATTCCATCACTCATGGTTGAATCTTCTGAATTCTTGTACAATGACCTCTCTAGGCTTCATGATGGCTTTCAAGACATCTCATAAGCTTTCTCAAAGCTTCAAGTCTATCCTCATAGTCTCAGAATCATCTGAGGAGCTCCCACAACTCTCAAGCTATGAGGCATACAACCTTGGTTTCAACCAGTCTCTCTGAGGATCTCTTGAGTTCTCTGGAAAAGATATCAATCTTTGAACCTTTGAATAACCTTCTTGGCTAGCTTCATAGTCTCATACAACTCTTGATAGGTAAATAAATGTTGGCCAAATTTTGGGGTGCAACAGCTGCCCCTATTCAAACGGCTTGAACCTGACTGGGTGAGGAGCGAACGGCTCTCAGCCAATCAAGGTACGAGACGGTTGAATACCGATAAACCCGGAAATTTGCCAACTGCACAAGCACACGGTACTCAGGCAGGAACGAATCTTCGAACACTGAAATACTAGTTGCACGGCAACTAGCTGGAGAAATACTGATCTGACATCGCCGTCGGAAACAAACGTCCAACATCGCCGCTGGAGCTACAAAGGATCTGAGAAATACCCAACATCGCCGCTGGAAAACTGAAGAATAATCTGACATCACCGTCGGAAACAAAATACCCAACATCGCCGTTGGAAAATCTGACATCGCCATCATAAACAAAACATCCACCACACCCAACATCGCCGCTGGAAAGATGAACCACCTGACATCGCCGCCAGAAACAAACGTTCAACATCGCCGCTGGGGAACTTTCTCGCCTGACATCGCCGTCAGACACAAACATCCAACATCGCCCCCGGAGAACAAACTATCTGACATTGCCGTCGGAAACAAACATAATCTGACTTCGCCGTCAACCAACATAACTCTGGGGGAACATCCGACATCGCCGTCAAGTACTCAACATAATCTGACTTCGCCGTCAAAACAAACATCGTCTGACCTCGCCATCAAACCCAAACATCCAACATCGCCGCTGGAGAACTCAAAATAATCTGACCTCCCTGTCAAACACCAACATCCAATATCGCTGCTGGAGAGCCTAAAGAACCTGACATCGCCGCCAGAAACAACCATCCAACATCGCCGCTGGAAAACTAGATCAACTGACATCGCCGCCAGAATCGAACATCCAACATCGCCGTTGGAGAACAACAAACTCTGAGAAACAAATATCCAACAACGCTATTGGACACCAACATAATCTGACCTCGCCGTCAGGGTGAAGAAACTTCATTGGGGAATTGGTCACACGGTAACCGGTAGTACATAGTCAATCATGCCATCAGGCATTCAAAGGACACTGTCGAGCATCAGCCGGACTTCAACCATCAGGTTGACCATGCCATCAGGCATTCAAAGAGATTGTCGGGCATCAGCCGGACTTCAACCATCAGGTTGATCATGCCATCGGGCATTCCACATTAACACGGTCAGACTTCAATCATGGAGTCTTCAAGGGAGATTTCAACTTCGCCGTTGGAAACCTGCTGGGGAGGACGCTTCGCCGCTGGGGATTCTGGAGAACTATCAAGTAACTCCGCTCCGGGGGTCCAGAAATCATTCTGGATGAATCAACTCTGCTGAGGCCATCAAGAATCATCTTGGACAAATAACTCTGTCGGGGATCTCAAGAATCATCTTGAAGCGATAACCATTCTGAGCAAACACTCTGTTGGGGATTCCAGGAATCATCCTGGGCAACTCTTGCTGGGGACAAACCAATCATGGCTTGAGCAGCTTCCAAGGATTCGGCTCTCTTGGGGCTTCAGGAATCATCCTGGGCAACCTTCACTGGGGGCTCTACTGGGGAGCTTAAGAATCATCTTAAGCCAAAGCCCTGCTGAGGAATTCAAGAATCATCTTGAACCGAAGACTTCGCCGAGGATCTCAAGAATCATCTTGAGCAAGCGACTTCGTTGGGGAGAATGTCAGGAATCATCCTGAGCAACTGATCCTTCGGCGGAACACCTGCAAAACAAGAACGGTAGCAACCTAGATCATGTTTATTATGCATATGCTTCGGCGCCGTGCTCCACACGGTGGAAATGCTATGCGTTTATGATAAATGCTATACAATCATGCACAATGATGCGATCCCGTCAGCAAAATAAATGCCGAAGGGAGAATCCTCCTGTCAAGGAGAAAGAACTACTCAGATAGAGGAATCATCCTGCTGAGGAGAACATGGTCACGCCAATCTCAATTGGACTCCGCAGGGGACACAACTTCAGTTGACTGCTGCGGGAGAGACAACTTCAGCTGACTACTGCAGGGGAACAAAGCTCTACGAGAACCTAGACCTGCTGAGGGAAAGCGATATCAATTGCGGGAATAAACTGCGTGGCCTTGTCAGCTACTCTTCTGGGGATAAGAGCTATGGGGAAACAACTTCAGCTGTTCAACACTCTACTGGGGAAAAACCAATCATGGTCTGAGAAACTTCCAAGGATTGGGCTCTCTTGGGGATCTGCAAGCTCGGTTGAGGAAGGAGAAATCATTCTGCTTCGCTGGAGAGAGTACGACTTTGGGGGAAATACAACATCAGTTGTTCAACGCTCTACTGGGGAAAACCACTCATGGTCCCAACTGCTTCACCAGAGAGGGTACGTCTCTGCGGGGGAATCTCAATTCCGCTGGGGAAGAAGGAATCATCCGACTTTGGGGGAGAGTACAACTCTGGTGGGGAATTTCAATCCGCTGGAGACTTCAGTCTGGCACCATCAGTTGCTGCATACTTCGGCGTACGAATAGTTTCCTACGAAACCTGCACTTGTGACCCGGTGCGGGGGATAGAAATCATGCTTCGGCGCGTGACCATTTCTATGAAACCTGCACTTGTGACCCGGTGTTGGGGGATGAATTCATGCTTCGGCGCCTGACTCAGCTGAGGAGATGACGTTCCTTCAGGATGCATCTGCTTGGGGAGAGAATCATCTCTGCCTGGGGAGACATATCAATGCTTGCTATCTTGCGTTCAGACTCTGCGGGGAGAGGCTACTGAACTCTGCTGGAGAAGGAGGAATCATCCTGCTTCGGGGATGCGCACGGCGCACTGTCTAGAATATGCTACACCTGTAACAACACAAACAAACAGACAAGACACCCTTCTCAAAGGGACCTCTCAAGGTTATTATCTCGTGACAATATTCAAGTAACTAATTGTTTCAACAATCAGTGGCCTAGGCCAGTAAGTTTATGTATGCGCATTTTATCAAAAACATCGGCGTTCTTTTTCGCAAACAAAACAGGTAAATGCTAAACAGACAAACAAAATTGCTGAAGAGTATGCATTTTATTGATAACGAACCCCCGAATGGGTAAAAATGTTTTACAACAGATGCAAGCTCCTGGAATGAGGAAGCTGCGCAAAAATAAAACATAAATATACATCAGTATATACAAATGTCGGCAACGAGGCGTAGACGAACACCATGAGTTGATCCCTCTAAGACCCACTCGACTTCGATACTTCTCCGACGCTTCAGCTTCGGAAGAGATTGATTCAGATAAACGGCCCCCAGGTCCTCCAAACCACTAACAATGAAAGTCCACACGCGGAACGCAGTCATTTGCTTTTTAAATCCCTAACTTTTGCGTGAACCGCCCTTTACGGGTTTTCAGTCCACCGGGATACCCTTTTTTTCCGAAGCCGCCCAGTGTAGGTTTTCGACTTCGCGGGTGTACATTTTTTCAATATATCCCTAATTTTTGCCCGAACATTTTATTCTGTTTTTGGTTCGCCGGGATGCCCCTTTTTTGCCTGGACTCTTTCTTTTTTGTCCAGCGGGTCGCTTTCAAGCAAAGTATTTTTTAACTGCGTCCGCGTTTACCGAGGATGCAAAATCTTCACCATCCATCGTGGATAACAACAAAGCTCCTCCCGAGAAGACCTTGCTGACGATGTACGGACCTTTGTAATTCGGAGTCCACTTGCCCCGGTGATCGGAGTGTGGAGGAAGAATCTTCTTCATGACGAGATCACCCGTCTGAAAGCTTCTAGGACACACCTTCTTATCATAAGCTTTCTTCATTCGGCTTTAGTACAGACGACCAAATGCAACCGATGCTAACCTCTTCTCGTCCATCAGGCTGAGTTGGTTCAGACGATTAGTAATCCATTCTGCCTCGTCGAGTTTCACATCAACCAAAACTCGCAAAGAAGGGATCTTCACTTCTAACGGTAGGACAGCTTCCATACCGTACACCAAGGAGAAAGGAGTTGCCCCGGTTGAAGTACGTACCATCGTACGATAACCGTGCAGTGCAAATGGCAGCATCTCGTGCCAGTCTTTGTACGTCACAACCATCTTCTGAACAATTTTCTTTATGTTCTTGTTGGCTGCTTCAACGGCGCCATTCATCTTCGGCCGTTAAGGTGATGAGTTGTGGTGTTCAACCTTGAAACTCTGGCACAACTCCTTCATCATCTTGTTATTCAGATTCGAACCATTATCAGTAATGATCCGCTCGGGAATTCCGTAACGACAGATGATGTCCCTCTTTATGAATTTAGCCACCACCTGCTTGGTCACATTAGCATACGAGGCTGCCTCCACCCACTTGGTGAAGTAGTCGATAGCTACCAGAATAAAGCGATGATCGTTAGATGCAGTGGGCTCGATCTTGCCTATCATGTCGATGCCCCACATGGAGAACGGCCACGAGGAGGACATGAAATTCAACGGGCACGGCGGCACATGAACTTTATCAGCATAAATCTGGCATTTATGACATCTCTTCGCGAATCTGAAGCAATCCGACTGCATCGTCAGCCAGTAGTATCCTGCTCTCAGGATCTTTCTCGTCATAGCATGCCCACCGGCGTGCGTACCAAATGTGCCTTCATGGACTTCTTCCATGAGCATACTCGCCTCTTTCTCATATACACATCTGAGTAGCACGAGATTGTGGTTTCTCTTATACAACACTCCATCAGGATTGAGATAAAAGTTTCCAGACAGCCTCCTCAGAGTCTTCTTATCCTGGGTTGACGCACCCGCAGGATATTCCTTAGTCATAAGGAAAGTCTGGATGTCGTGGAACCATGGCTTGCCGTCGGCGGCTTCCACGATTGCAAAGACAAATGCCGGTCTATCAAGACGGGAAAGGACAATTCTTGGAGCCTCATTCCAAAAATTGACTTTATACATTGAAGCCAACGTGGCTAAGGCATCAGCCATCTGATTTTCTGCTCTGGGCACATGATGGAGTTCCACTCGATCAAAGAACGGAAGCAGCCTCCTGGCATAATTCATGTACGGCACCAAATTCGGTTGACGAGTCTCCCACTCCCCTTTAATTTGGTTGATCACAAGCGCTGAGTCACCATATACGTCTAGGTTCTTGATTCTCAAATCAATCGCCTCTTCTAGACCCATGATGCATGCTTCGTACTCCGCCTCATTGTTGGTGACTAGAAACGTCAGTCTCGCAGTAAACGGGATGTGGGATCCGTGGGGAGTCGTGATGATAGCCCCGATGCCGCTTCCATAGGAATTAACCTCCCCATCGAATATCAACTTCCACTGGGATTTCCTATCTGGCCCCTCGTCGGGAAACGGCTCATCGCAATCCTTCGCTTTGAGAAACATAATATCCTCGTCAGGGAATTCGAACTTCATCGGCTGGTAGTCCTCGATCGGCTGTTCGGCAAGGTAATCAGACAACACGCTTCCCTTGATGGCCTTCTGGGACACGTACTGAATATCATATTTTGTTAACACCATTTGCCATCTGGCAATCCTGCCCGAAAGAGCCTGCTTCTCGAAGACGTACTTGATCGGGTCCATCTTCGAAATTAGCATAGTGGTGTGATTGAGCATGTACTGTCGTAGACGTTTGGCAGCCCAGGCTAGTGCACAACACGTCTTCTCCAGCATCGAGTATCGAGATTCACAATCAGTGAACTTTTTACTCAAGTAGTAAATGGCATGCTCTTTTCTGCCCGTCTCGTCGTGCTGACCGAGAACACACCCCATACTGTTCTCAAGAACTGTCAAGTACATGATTAGTGGCCGTCCAGCCACTGGGGGTATCAAGATTGGAGGTTCTTGGAGATACTGCTTTATCTTGTCGAATGCCTTCTGGCAATCCTCATTCCAAGTAATCGCCTGATCTTTCTTTAAAAGCTTGAACATCGGTTCACAAGTGGCCGTGAGCTGAGAAATAAACCATGCAATGTAGTTTATTCGGCCCAAGAAACCACGAACTTCTTTTTCTGTTTTCGGCGCTGGCATTTCTTGAATGGCTTTTATTTTCGCAGGATCAACCTCGATACCTCGTTCGCTAACGATAAACCCCAGCAACTTTCTGGACCGCACTCCGAAAGTGCATTTGTTAGGATTCAACCTCAACCTGAACTTCCTAAGCCTCTCAAGAAGCTTCAATAAGTTGACCAGATGCTCTTCCTCCGTTTGGGACTTTGCAATCATGTCATCAACATAGACCTCGATCTCATGATGAATCATATCATGAAACAAAGTTACCATTGCTCGCTGGTAAGTGGCCCCTGCGTTCTTCAGACAGAAGGGCATTACCTTATAGCAAAATGTTCCCCATGGAGTGATAAACGTCGTTTTCTCCATGTCCTCCGGCGCCATCTTGATCTGATTGTAACCGGAGAAGCCATCCATGAACGAAAACACGGAGAACTGGGCTGTGTTGTCAACCAACACATCGATATGAGGCAACGAGAAATCATCTTTAGGGCTCGCCCTATTCAAATCCCGATAATCGACGCACATGCGTACCTTACTGTCTTTCTTCGGTACGGGCACTATGTTGGCGACCCACGGAGGGTAAGTGGTGACCGCTAAGAAGCCAACATCGAGCTGTTTCTGCACTTCTTCTTTGATCTTAACGGCCATGTCGGGTCTCGTCCTCCTAAGCTTCTGCTTGACGGGAGGGCAATCTTCACGTAGCGGCAAGTGGTGGACCACGATGTCCGTGTCAAGTCCGGGCATATCTTTGTATGACCAAGCAAAGACGTCATTATACTCTCTCAGCATCTCGACCAGTCTCTGCTTGACATCACTCTGCAGCGCAGCTCCTACCCTGGCATTTCTGACGAGCTCTTCAGAACCCAAGTTCACGATCTCAATCTCCTCCTCGTGAGGCAGAATAACCTTTTCCTCTTGTTTCAACAAGCGGGCCAACTCTTCAGGAAGGTCTTCGTCTTCATCAATCTCTTCTTCGGCTTGATAGATCGGGCAATCGAAGTCGAAGTGAGCCGTAGAAGGTCCAGAGTCGATGTCATCTGTTATGTGGATCCTACAATAACAAGGGTTAAGTTTAAAACAAGAATATGCAGGTTAGCACAAACCCCATTGCCATTTTACTGTTTTTCAAAACAAATATAAAACAGGAATAACAGAGATCACAAAATTTGAATACGAAGAAAACGCCTTTGATTTATTAACAAAATGCATGTACATAATCCAACAAGGCCCTGACAATAAAACCGCTATGCCCCGGGTAGGACACAGGGTTGTACAATAATTGAAAAAGTAAATCATTACTCTTCACTTGTCATCGGGATGATTTCCTTGATGGTCCAATTGTTGAGGCCCTCGCCCGACTTGCTTGGCTGAATCCAAGAGTTGAGATCACAATCGTTATCCCCGCTATCTTCAGACGCCGCGTTGATGCTTTCAAAAATCACTCCGCCGCTGGTAAATAGGATCGGCCCCTTACCACGAGACGTGCTGCTAGACGAAGAAGAAGAAGCTTCAGCTTCAGGAGAATACCCCAACCCAAACTTATCCTGCTTGATTGGTATCTCCAAAATATGCCCCCAGCCTGGGGTGGAACCAGCTTGGACGACGGCCTGAGCTTCTTTGAATGAGGAGAGATTCATCTCTTGCTTTTCTGTGACGGCTTCAAATGCCTGGAAGAGAGTTTCATGGATTTCGCCATCCATTTCCACATACTTAAAGGATGACAAATGGCTCACCATTATGTCCTCCTCACCGCACACGGTTACTATGCTTCCTCCGACAGCATATTTGAGCTTTTGGTGCAACGTGGAGGTCACGGCACCAGCAGCATGGATCCATGGCCGACCTAAGAGGCAACTGTAGGCAAGCATGATATCCATAATATAAAAGACCGTGTCAAACGTTTTCGGACCAACTTGAATCGGCAGGGTCACCTCCCCAAAAATGTGGCGTTTAATTCCGTCAAACGCTTTCACCACCAGATCACTGGGTGTGCAAAGCAATCCGCGAGTGTCCAACTTCATTAATGCCTTCTTCGGAAGCACATTAAGCGATGAACCCGTGTCCACCAGGACATGCGACATGATTGTGCCCCTACACTCGATCGAGATGTGTAGGGCGCTGTTGTGATTCCTCCCTTTTGGCGTCAGCTCTAAATCTGTGAAACCTAGCCCATTGCGGTACGTAGGCAGCGTTCAATACCTTCAGTAACGCGTTGCGGTGCGCTTCAGAACACAGCAACAAGTTGAGAATAGAAATCTTCGACGGCGTCTGATGGAGATGGTCTACAATCTTGTAGTCGCTCTTTTTGATCAACCGCATAAACTCCTCGGCGTCTTTGACCAGCAAATCCTTCTCTACCCCACACGGGGCCTCTTCGACGACTTTGCTTTTACCCTTATCGGCTGCATCAGCTCTGACCGCTTTATCTGCCACGACCTCTGGCGGTGTGAACACTCTTCCGCTACGGGTAATACCACTGATTCCTGCGAGATTCTCCACAGTCGACCCATACGGTTCCAGCTCCACCTTTTGACCGTTGCAATATACTTCAGCCCCATAATGCCACGGAACAGCATTAGTGCTCTTGAAGGGTATCGGCCCAGCTTTGGTAATGGTGATTGTAGGCGGTCTGGACGCAGAAATGGTTATTGGCCGGCGAGGGATGGTAATGGTGGCGACTTCATCGGCCTGCTGCAACACTACCTCTCCTGATACACTTTCAGCCCTCCGGCTGAACTGCAAAATCCCCTCCGCCATCAGACTTTGGATTCCTTCAACCAACTGCTCACATCCATCAGAATGTGTAGCACAGTCCATGCATAGTTCTCCGCATGCTGGGAAGAACCCTTTCTTCAGCAACTTAGCTTTGACGAAGCTAAGCGGCATCTTTAGGTCTTTGACATCAGTCAACAGATCTGCACTCTCTTCTTCGATAAAGGCGTTCACTCTGCCTCCCCTATGATTCGGCATAGGGTTTTTCGTAACATTGGGCATGTTATCGGAGAAGTTGATAATCTTGGCATCTACCAGGTCCTGCACCTTGTGCTTAAAGGCTTTGCAGTTCTCGATTGTATGGCCTGGTGCCCCTGTATGGAAGTCGCAAGTGGCATTTGCGTCGTACCCTGGTGGAGGTGCCCCTGTCAAGGGAGCCATCGTCCTCTTCTGAACCAACTGAAGCTAAAGCAAAGTCTGCAAGAGCTGCGCGTACGACATGGGGGGTGCCTCGAAGTGACAGTTTGTCAAAGATGCTCGATTCTGGTACTTTCTATACCCCTGCTGATTCGGTTGCTGCTGCTGCGGAGCTGCTGGGATATTTATACTGGCTATCTGCTGCTGAGGGCCTTTGCCCTTCCTTCGAGCGTTGGTGACAGCGCTCGCATCTCCTTCTCGTTGCTTACCAGCATAAGGTTTCTTTCCACCTCCTCCAGCTGAGGATGACTCACCTTGAATTTTCCCGATCTTGATTCCATTCTCGACATGCTCGCCCATGATAATGAGAGATGAGAACGTCCCAGACATACCGCTGACTAACTTTTCATAGTAAACCCCTGGGAGGGTAGCCACGAACATCTGCACGAGCTCGCGTTCAACCATCGGCGGCTGAACCCGGGCTGCCAACTCACGCCACCGCTGGGCGTACTCCTTAAATCCTTCATTATTCCTCTGCGACACGTTCTGGAGCTGAACTCGGTTCGGGGCCAAGTCGCTATTGTACTGGTAATGATGGACAAACGCTTCAGCGAGATCCTTCCATGTACGCACGCTAGTGGGCTCCAAGCCCATGTACTACTCGAGGGATGGCCCAGAAAGGCTGTCTTGGAAGAAGTGCATCAGCAGCTTCTCATCCTCTGAATAGGCAGACATCTTCCTGTAGTACGATTTGAGGTGGACACAAGGGCAAGTAGTGCCCTTATATTTCTCAAAGTCAGGCACCCTGAACTTAGGAGGTACCTTGAAATCAGCAATTAATCCCAGCTTGGACATATCAACACCCAAAGTATTATGATTCTCAATATCTCTCATTTTATCTTCCAGTGCTTTGAATCTGAGCCGCGCTTCAGCGTTCAGCTCCCCTTCTGCACGTCTTTGAGAGAAGACATCATCCTGATGATCCTCAAGCCATGGTTGAGGCACCAACAGATTCCCGACGCCTGCATTGCTGTTG
Organism: Lathyrus sativus; assembly: GCA_963859935.3. NCBI lineage: Eukaryota > Viridiplantae > Streptophyta > Magnoliopsida > Fabales > Fabaceae > Lathyrus > Lathyrus sativus. The sequence continues at coordinate 277,657,934 of OZ012738.1, read as the reverse complement.
ACCGGCCCGATGTTGACATTAGCTCCCAGACTCCCATTACCGACGCCCGTCGTATTGAGTCCGATGTTGGCCATCACATTGCCATTAGCGCTGCCATTGCCCCCGGCCACGGGGACACCATTCTGCGGAGTATCAACTGGTGGAGGAGTAGGCACGGCCCCGCCATGGAGTATGCCGTTGCTATCAACCCTGGAGATCAAAGGCTGAGCCAAAGTCCTGAGCTGGTCTTGACCATTGGCGACCACCTGCATAAGTTCCATAAAGCGATCCATCCTCTCGCGGAGCTCCTGAACATATGTCTGTACTTGATCCATGATCATGGTCTGATTAGCTCTAGTTGGATAACGGTGAATTAGTCTCTGATCAATCCTGGAACCACCGGAAACAGCCTGGGACCTGTAAACCTGAAAAACCTGTAAACACTAAAGGTTAGGAAAAACAACAAAATGCTCGTCATGCAAATGCTTCATGCAAATGCATGCGTGTGTCTGTGTGCTTGGGAGATTTCCCCCGATCCTAGTGCCTGAGTGCCAGTGCTGATAATAATAAGAAGAAGAAGTCCGAGCCCAATCATGGAAACATCAATCTCATATATAAAGAAAGCCTATTAAGGCAGTACATAGCATCAGCGAGTACAAGACGAATCAACAGCGTGACCTCATCCAACAAGCCTAGTGATGGTCAGCATACAACAAAGATCAAAAGGAATACAAATAGTCAAGTACGGCCACGGGCGCGATACTCTTCTAACAACTCCTTCGTCTCTGGATGATCTGGCAGAGTGAGCAACCCCTCGACGAGCAATTCCCTCTGCACAATGCTATACTGAAGTCCCTGAACTGAACTTTCCCATGCTCCTTCGCCGAAGCAATCTTCCAGTTTCCGCTTTTTAGACTCAAACATCAGCTTGCGCTCCTTCAGGTTAGCGAGAGCTTTGTTGAGCTGGCCTTCGGCGGCGTATCTGTGGGCGGTTTCTTCATCAAACCTTTGTTCACTGTCCTTCACCTCGGCTTCTAGCTTGGAGATCTGCAGCATCAGCTTATCCTCTCGCTCTTTCCTGGTGGCCAGGGAAGCCTTCCAGTGCTGGTTGAACTTGGATATCCTCCGATATGCCTCGTCCAAATGCTGCTTCTTCGTAGCCAGTACTTCGTTAACAGCCTTAAAGTCTCGATCCATGCGTTCACGCTCGGCCATCTGCTTCGTCAGGTCTGTACCTAGTTGGTTCACCAACTCTGTTTACCTTTTGAAAGAATGAACGACTTCGTTCCTCTCGCTTCGGAGCTGAGCTAGTTCCTTCTCCAGTTCTTCGTTCGCCCGCTTCAATTCATCCCGCTCAGCTAATACCTGGTTATGCTGATGAATGGGCACAGTAGTAGGCTCTTCGATTGTTGGAGGACTTTCTGGCTTGGCATGAGGAAACGGCATCCCTATAGCATTGGCCCTGGCTCTGATCCAAGTCAAATACGGAGGGTAGGCTTGATTGTTGCTTTTTCCCAGCAACGGCTTTCCTCGCTTACCGATACTATTCCACGCGCGCTGAAGCTTGGACAACAGATCCCCCTCTAGAGTACCAGTGAGGTACAGAGATTCCTGTACCTCTTCATCCTTCGGCGGATTCCTCAAAGCATACGCGAACTGTCGAACCAGCAACGACAGATTGTAGTTTATGCAGCCATTCCTACCTATCAAAGGTACATTTGGAAACCCGCTGCAACTGAAGATCACCTCAGTACCCAACCTATCTCTGTTGAACCAATCAATATCCTCTGCCGATAAGCTCATCAGACGCTCAAACCACTCAGCTGTGGCAGCAGACAAGACAAAAGGACCCCTCTTGGGCAGATGACTTTCAAGCCATTTGTACAGCAAGGGTACACAGCATGAGACATTCTTCCCCCTCCTGTTCTCGTTTTTGTAGTGGATTGAGTGATAGACATCTCCAATCAAAGTAGGGACTGGATTCCCTGAAGCAAAGATATGAAAGGCATCAAAGTCTACAAAATCGGGCATGTTAGGGAACAGAACGATGCCATATATGCATAGAGCGAGGATGGCATTGAACGCGACCCAACATCCGTCCTTGGCACACTGCTGAGCTTTACCTACCAGAAACTGCAAGGAGAACCCAAGAACCTTGTTCCAACTAGTCAATACTAACTCGGAGGCGTCCAAGTAAAGGGAAGGAGCTAAACTAGCCAGATCAGGCTCAGCATCCATATGAACAAAAGGCATCTGCCTCTTGATAGGCACACCTAGCAAACCAGTATACTCTTCCAGCGTCGGCGCAAGAACGAAGTCCTGAAAGTGAAACACCTCAGCGGAGGGTCGTAGAACTGCAGCAGAGCGTGCAACCCGTTCAACTCGAACACAGAAGGCTTGCAAACCACACTGAGCAACCTGCCATAAGATTTCCTAAACTCATCCTTCACAGAATCACCTGCTAGAGCTATCAAACCAGTCAGCTTAACCACATCAGGGGTAGGGAACTTGTAAGCCACGGTCTTCCTCAGAGAGCCCATAACAATACAATAGGAGGCGAGAAATCCTGGATCGGGGAAAACGGTACCTGCAACACAGACACACGTTAATGGAATGCAAATGAATATGAAAACTAATGCGAAATGCAATCATGCAATAGGAGGCCAAAGCAACTGCTGCTGTGGAGATTCTGTATCAACAACCACTGATAAGGAGAAAACCCCGGTGTAGGACCACAAATCTGATCTGCCAAGAACAACCATCTAATAGGACCATATACACAAGATCATAGTTCTGCTATGTCAAGAACAAATGTCTGATAATAAGGACCTCTGATGTATGATCAAGAAATATCTGCTGATGAAGTCTTCAGACCCCAAATCAAAAATCTGCTCTATCAAGAACAAACATACAGCTGCTGATGAGATCTTCAGACCCCAAAAATCTGTTATATCAAGAACAAACAACATCTGTTGATGAGATCTTCAGACCCCAAAACTCTGCTCTATCAAGAACAAACCACTGATGACAATACTCTGCTCTATCAAGAACAACCATGCACCTGATGATAAGATCCTCTGATCAAAACCTGCTCTATCAAGAACAGTCATACACCTGATGATAAGATCCTCTGATCAAAACCTGCTCTATCAAGAACAGACATACATCTGACGATAAGATCCTCTGATCAACACCTGCTCTATCAAGAACAGACAAATCTGCAACTGAGAAACCCTGGTACCAACAAAACTGATTCACTGTCAAGAAAACCAGGTGGTCTGAAGGTCAAGGTTTCCTGCAATGAACCCAACCCTACTCACAGGTATGGACCTAAACTGACTCAAGTTAGGCATCATATGTGTTCATCAGCGTCACAGACATTCAAGAGGGGTGATACGATACCCAGAAGGTGTGGCATCACCAGCTCATGAAGCGGCCTCACTCGGCTGAATCACAAATGATCGGTCCCCAGAGTCGACAATCCACCAAACCAGCAACCGTCTCAACCCAAAGGGTTGAAAGAGAAGCCAACCGGATGAACCTCGCCTGAGCGTGGATTTCATGAGACACTAGTGCCTGCAAAGCAAGCACACGCCCACTAATTTCCACTCTAAGTCTATAGTGCACTCAAGCCTGGGTCTGGCTTCTCACTCCTCAGAACTCCCATCCCACAACAGCACAAATAATCATATTATACTGAAAATAAAATGCGGGAAATAAAGTGCGAGAAGTAAAATGCGATAAATAAACGCAACCCAACAAGTAAACATACAAGCGTTAGGATTGACTCTCGCAGGGAAACGTTGGATCCCCAAACTAACTCGCTTTCGGGACATTGGATCCCTAGGAAACTATCAATTCCCCAGCAGAGTCGCCAGCTGTCGCTTGCGCGAAAATAAGGTGCCGGCATGACAGAAGAGTCGCCACCTTTCGTTATTCATCCCTCAGAGCGGGAAAGGAAACAATCGGAAAAACCTGACGAAAAAAAGGGTAAGACAAGGTCATCGCAACCATTGTCTAGATTCGGGAGTCGGTTACGCAAGGGGAAGGTATTAGCACCCCTCACGTCCGTCGTACTCGACGGGATCCTCGCTTGTTGTGTTTACTCGGACGGGTTGGTTTTATTCTATCTACCTATCAAGGCTGGCTGAAACAGAAAAGAAAAATGACTCGGCAAAGCGTCGCGCTTTATGCCTACGTATTCTCATTAGAGAATGAGAAATCAGAGTCAACGTAGTTCGGCCTACGAAGGGTTATGGGGGAAGGTAGCTCGCCAAGACTTCGCCATCTTGTGCCTACGTACTCTCAACAGGCATGAGAGATCAGAGCTCACGTAGTTCAGGAAACTACGGTTTATTTCCTGTCTTTTACGAAAGAAGTGTTTTTATTGTGTTTGCGATTTCAACCGCACTAGAGACTATGACCTGAGAGTGAATGCGTCGCATGTTACCCAAAGGGTACCATACTAAACATCTAGACTGTGGAAAAGAAACTCTCCCACAATCCTTTCTCAGATCGCTTAAGGCTCGTAACGTACGAAAGAAATCATTCATGATTACTGTATCTTAAACTGTTTTTAGATGAGAAGAGAATAGGCCCAACTAGGAGGGAGACTATCAAGTCCTACTGTTGTCATGCCATGGATTCATCCTATGGTTGAGGTTTGAACAGGGAACTCCTAGAAGTTGTCATGCATAGGTTTCAACCTAAAATTCTATCATCAAATCCTTATCAAAGGAAATGAGAGTCCTAAGGGATCATGTCAATGATACACCAAAACAGACAAAGCATCAGCTTAACAGTAAAATGCATGCAATGCAAGTGAGGGAGGAAATGTGTGTGGGGCTTCAGCCTCCACAAGCTCATCTCAACCTCAAGCCAGAATGGATAACAGTAATCATACTGAAATATACAACAACATGCTATCAAGCAATAACAGTAAACTACAATCATACAGATAAAATGAAATAAAATGCCATCAGGCAAACAAACCACATGGGCAAGGGAGCTGGGCTCTACCGAATGCCTGCAAGCAAAGCCACACAGTAACAATACAAGCAGAGGGAGACTCTCAACCTCTAGTGCAATCATGCTCCTAGATTATACCTATTCTAGATATGAACTTATTCTAATGCATCAAACAAGTCAAACAAAACACAGCAATACAGAAAAGGAAAAGAAAGCAGATCAACTCCTCTCTCAACTTCAAGCTTCAGCTTTTCCAACAGTAATCCAGTCTTCAGAATTCAATCACTCTTGAAAAATATCAATTTGCTTTTCCTACAACATAAGTTTCAACTCATCTTCTCCCTTAAGCTTCAGCTTCTTGATCAGCTCCACCTTCAGGCTTCACCTAATCTTCAGGGGTCTTCAAGTGTCAACTTGCTCTTGTTGCTCTTCAAGCTTCAGCTGGAATGGCAATACTCAAGGATTCATCCTCTTCAACTCTTCAATGAAGTCTTCATCTTCAAACTCAAGCTCAACATCTCTCAAGATCAAACCGGAGGAAATTACTTACTGGATAAGCTGAGGGATATTGAACTGCTTATTGACCACCAAAGGTGACCTATAAGGGTTCAACATCAAAGGAATGGTTCCCTCAAAAGTTCTACTTCCTAGGTACATCACTTATCCCTCCAAAGGAGAGAGGTGTATACCATGGAAGGACTTTGAATCATAGTGAGGAATGGAGGTGAATGATACCATCCATGTTTAAGAAAGAAGTTATCTACATCTAAACTCTTCCTAATCCCTAACCCTAAAACAACAAGAAAAGAAATAAGAACAAGCTCTCAAGCTCTTCAATCCATCTTCAAGTCTTCTAGCAAGCTTCTCAATTCTCCTTAGGACAAGATCAAACTCTCCAAGCCCACAAAGCAAAGCAAACAACAACAAACATGCCCTAAAGGCAACATAAACAATCAACCAATACAAAAATCAACTAAAAATATCATACTACTATATTAAATCCTAATATAATTTCTAAGGGATCCTACATACCTACCCTTAATACCCATATATGTCCCATAGTCTAATTTGTCCTAAAAACCCAAAAATATAAAGTTATTATGGACCTATGTTGAAGTTTAACCTAATTCTACACAACCTAGAATTATCTAATCAAAACTATCCTAAAAATCATCACAAAAATATGGAATAAATCCAGGGGGAAGCTAAAACATATATCTAACTATCCTAAAAAGATTGACCTAAAAATATGAAGGGAGCTACCTAAACTAAATTCTACAAAATCATTGATCAACATAAAAGCAATAAAAAGCAATTAAAGAAGAAAATATGCAAAAAATATTAAAATGCATGAAATGACAAATATTTTTATTTTATATTTTTCTTGACAAAAATATGAAATGGGAGCGAAAATTCCCATTTAAAAATCTTTATTTTTCAATTTGATATGAATTTTCAAAGTATGACATAAAATGGAATAAAAATAGAATGCAAATATGAAGCATGGGGTGTAGTTAGCAACACTATGCAGTTTATTCACGCTTGGGCCCAGCATGGGGGGTACCAATAACAAAGCGCCTGGGCCCAATTTAAATCAGAAAAAACAATTGAGAAAATCAACAAAAAGTAAAAAAGACGCGGTGCAAATATCAAAGAAAATCAGTTTAAAATTGCAATGGGCCTGAAAAGGGGGTGGGGATATCATTTTTCACTTAAGCCCAGAGTTCCTTTTAAATGAAACGCGGCGTTTCGCTGCGCTTTCAGTCTCCCTCCAAAACTCAATTAAATCTGGGCCATTGGATCTAGTCTCAAGTCAAGGGTCAAGCGCATCATCCAACGGTTAAAACATCATCCCTAACCTCCAGCTAGGGTTTTACTGAAACTTCCATTAAAACACATTCCATGCACTCATCTTCCATCCCTTCGTGTTCCTTCGAATCATCATCAAATTCAACCGTTTAAAACCCTAAGTTGATCCATTTTCCATGCTGAACATGATCCTAGTCTTGGAATGCATTGAAACGGCCTCTATCATGCAACCCGATAGTGAATCTAAGTAAATCTCAAAATATGACCAATCCTGAACTTCAACCAGACTCAGATTTCTCTACATCAAAATGATCCTCACATTCCACTAATCAAAATCAGCTATCAAACTAGCATTATCACTCATTATGCCACGAGTTCTTGCTCCATCAAGAAATGGTATCCATGAATGAAACTTCACCAATTACTCCTAAACTCATCAGAATTGATCACCTAGTTTTCTCTAACAGTTCTACACTAATAACTTAACCTAACCATGCCTAGATTATGAGGTGAAAGAGATTTTGCAAACCTGGCTTCTTGATATGGTAGATGATGAAATCCTTGCTTTCAAGGCTTGAAACTCTTAAAGAATAATCCTTGGATGATGAAACTTCTTCTGTTTGCAAAAGATTGGAGGGAGAGAGCTTGTACTTCAAGATTCGATGGTAATTGCCTTCTTGCAAATTCAATTGGAACACCTTCAATCTTCCATCAATGGAGCTTCAATTCAGCATGCACACACTCAGAAGGATCTATGGAGAAGGTTTGTGAAGAAAAAAGGGATTACAATGAAGAAGAATGAAGAAATTGAATGTGACTTGCAATGGAGGATTTTGGATTTCACTCTCTCTTCTCTACACCAATTAACACCAACCTTGCATCTGAGCAAGTTGCACTCATCTTATAGAGTGGTTTAGAATCATCTAGAACCCCCTAGAACAATCCAATGAGAAATTGATCTTTTCAAGTCATGGTATTTTGAATTCACATTCTCCTTACATGCTATCTCATGCCAAGCTTCATGTAACTTCCCATTCTGACTTGAATTTATCCCCATATGAGATTTAGGGTTAGTTACAATGCACAAGTACCTTGCTTATTGAGTTTTGTTGAGTTTTGGTTTGGTACCTTAAGATGCAAGTAATTAAATTCCAAAGCATCCCTATGATCCAAGCCTCAAATCAAAATTGTGGCTGAACCATTGTTCTTATAATGTCATTTGGAGTCAAATTGACCTATTACATGACATGGTTTGGACTTGTAACTTGGGATTTATGATTTTCAACTTCACTTGAATTAACTTATGCCTCATTTTTAGGCCATTTTTATCACTTTTTGATATGAGCCTTTTCAACATATCATGACCTCCCTAATAGCCTTAAAACATCATTCTAAGCAAGTTTTATGTTGAATATTTTTCCATTTGAAGCTTGGAAATAGGAGATATGGCCTTGTGCTTGAAATGACCTATAACTTCCAAATGACCAAAATGCCCTTGGCTTGTCAAAGCCATAAGTTGAGTTCTACAAATCCTATTAAGTACTTCTAGTACTCTCTAGAAAGCTAAGAATATTCTCTTCAACATTGATGTTGACCAAGAATCCATAGGAATCATCCTACTAGGGAAAACGTTGTCTGCAAGTTGGGTGACTTTCAAGGACCCAGATTCACATAGCTCAGATGACCTGTAATTTGTCAAAACCATAACTTGAGCTCTACAAATCCTATCAAGGACTTCTACTACTCAAATTAAAGATAAGAACAAGCTCTACAACATTCATGTTGTGGGGAAGATGAGATGACAATCACATCTTGAGCTAAACTGCCTTGAAGATAGGGATCAAACTAGGGGATTTTACACTGTCAATCCTTAGAAACCCTAGCTTGAAACTTCTCAAACTCCTCAATCATGATGAGTTGGTCTAGGAATCATCCTTATAGCATCTCAATACATCATTCCATGATCACATGGCTCTTGGATTAGGTCTCAACCCTCTCCAAATCATCAGTTGACCTAGGGTTGACCCAGTCAAAACCCTAATTCCACCACTCATGGTTGAATCTTCTGAATTCTTGTACAATGACCTCTATAGGCTTCATGATGGCTTTCAAGACATCTCATAAGCTTTCTCAAAGCTTCAAGTCTATCCTCATAGTCTCAGAATCATCTGAGGAGCTCCCACAACTCTCAAGCTATGAGGCACACAACCTTGGTTTCAACCAGTCTCTCTGAGGATCTCTTGAGTTCTCTGGCAAAGATATCAATCTTTGAACCTTTGAATAACCTTCTTGGCTAGCTTCATAGTCTCATACAACTCTTGATAGGTAAATAAATGTTGGCCAAATTTTGGGGTGCAACAATTGGTAGCAGAGTGAAGACCAAAGGTCACCACTAAGCATCCTATCATCAGAGAAAGGGACCCTCAAAGGTTCTACCAACTTGTAAAGAGCCACAAATCCTACCAAAGGAGGTATGAGGCCTTTACAAAGGGACCTTACATCTTCCATGTTTATGAAGGAAGATAATCTATCTAGAAGCTCTGCCTACAAACCCTAATCTTAACACCTAATCAACACTACACCCAAAAGAAGGGAAGATCTTCACATCCAAGCTTCTTCAAGCAATCCATTGCATCTTCAACTTGCCTCCATCATCTTCCAAGAGCAAAACAAACAAAACCCTAATCTAAGGGAACTAAAGAAGCCACTCTAGTTGAATTAGTGCATTAGAATCATCTAAAGTTAGCACCTAAACTAAAATCAAATAAAAATAGTAAACTACATTTTAAATTCCTACAAAAATTCCTAAGGGACCCTAATTCAATCTTGAATTTACCATACAAAAATCAGAGGTTGGATCATCCACCAAGTTCTAGAAATAAAACCTAAGTCATAAGGTATCAACCATAAACCCTAAAAATGGAGCTCTTAAAGTTTCAACCTAAAACTACCACTTATATTCATCACAAAAATGTGAGAAAACTCTAGGAGGAGCATGCATATCTATGCTAGCTACACACAAAAAAATCAAGGCAAAAGTCATCATCACATGATCAAACCAAATTCAACAAAATCAAGCATCAACCATGATTATTTTAATATCAATTAAAATTAAAAAATGCACATAAAATCAAAAAATGCATGGAATATTAATATTTTATATCTAAACAATACTAGATTCAATCATGGATCCATGGAAAAAAGAATGGAATTAATTGAGTCATTTTTCAATTATTTATGAATTTTCCAATAACCATGTATGAAATGAAAAATAAAATGAAAATGAAAATAAAATGAAAGGTGCGCGGTGTGAATAGCAAATGAATTCAGTTCATTTTAGTGATTGGGCTATAAGGGGGGTGGGAGTATCAACAAGTAACTTAAGCCCAAAACCATCAGATAAATGAAACGCAGTGTTTCATATTATTCAGAATCCTTCACAAAATTAGAAATGATCGTGGCCGTGGGATGATGTCTCCAGTCAAAGTCCACCTAAGATCTAATGGCTATCAAGTCATCTTCTCCATTTGAATTCCTGAAACACGCGCACAGCCATGGCCACCGCCGGTGGTTCTCCGGTCATCAGCTCAAACCCTAACTCTCTCCAGAATCCACCATTCCAAATAGTCTCTACACGAAACTTGTCCCAAATCTTACAAGGAATCTTCCTATACCATTTAATCATCCTAAAAGTTCAAGATTCGCAAGAACACAATCTCAACCGAAAATTGGAACAACCCTAATTGGTCACTAATCTCCAAATTGATGATCCAAAAACCTTCCTACATCAATCTACAATGCATCTAACACAATAATTCCCATTGATTCTACCTAATTTAAGCCATAGAACAAGAACTGCATACCTGGTAAAATTGAGCAAACAGAGTGGTTAAATCCTCAAATCAACCCTCAAGATCTTGCAGATTCCTTCACTAGCCTCCAATCAATCTTCTGTATGCAAAGAAAAGAGTTGAAATGCCCTGAATTCTTGAAACCGATTCTGAGTTGCAGGCTTCCAACTCCAATGGCAAACTCACGATTCCTCCACAGTTTGGCCTTGACTTTGATCTGGAATTGATCACCAACCTCAGAGCAAGCTATTGGGATCAATATCTTGGCTTGAAATGGCCTCTAACCTTGTAACAGATTTTGATTTGCAAGAATGGATTTCAAAGTGCAATCTCACTCTCCTCTCTCAATTCTCACCAACCTTCACTCTGAACCACTTCTAAATCATATATAGAACATGGATGAATGATCTAGAAAGTTCTAGATCAATCCAATGAGTATTTCAATATCTCATCTCACTTGAAATCTCATGATATGCTATGTGTATGACATTCCTTGCAGCAGCTTGCCTTGGCCCTCATTCCCATCCAAATTCTCTCCACATGAGATTTTGAAAGTGTTAAGATATGCTTGTACCTTGGTTTTAATCTTATGAGAAGTTTGGCATATGTTACTTAAACCTTAAGCAAGCAAAAGCAACTCCATGATTTTGAGCTCAAATGAAAAAAGTTCCATTTCTATTGTCTTTAAAATGCATTTTACAATCAAAATGACATATAGGTTTGTCTCATTTGGTCACCAAATGAAAAATCCCAAATTTGGTCCTTTTAATGAACTTTAAATCTTCCTTTTTTAAGCCAATTTTGCAATCTTGAGTTACAAGCAATTCCAACCTCTAATGACCTCTTGAATAGCCTTAAAACATCATTTTGAACAAGTTTGATGTTGAACATTTTCCCATTTGAAGTTTGCAAATAGGAGTTATGGCCTTATGATTGAAATGACCTATAATCTCCAAATGACCAAAATACCCTTGACTTGTCAAAGCCATAACTTGAGTTCTATAAATCCTATCAAGGACTTATAGCACTCTATAGAAATCTAAGATAATAAGGAACAACATTCATGTTGACCAAAAGTTCATAGGAATCATCCTTCTAGGGCAAACGTTTCATGCAAGTTGGACAACTTTCAAGCTCCAAATTCACATACCTCAGATGACCTGTAACTTGTCAAAGCCATAACTTGAGTTCTACAAATCCTATCAAGCATTTCTAGCACTCAAATTAAAGCTAAGATCAGGCTCTACAACATTCATGTTGGGGGTAAGATGAGATGACAATCACATCTTGAGCTAAATTGCCTTGGAGATATGGGTCAAACTAAGGGATTTTACACTGTCAAGCCTTAGGAACCCTAGCTTTAAACTTCTCAAACTCTTCAATCATGATGAGTTAACCTTGGAATCATCCTTATAACATCTCAATGCATCACTCCATGATCACATGGCTCTTGAATTAGGCCTCAAACTTTCCCCAAATCCTCAGTTGACCCAGTCAAACCCTAATTGCACTACTCATAGCTGAGGCTTCTTAATCTTGCACAATGACCTGTCTAGGCCTCAAAGTGATCTTCAACACTTCTCATGAGCTCTCTCAAGACCTCCAGTCCAACTTCATGGCCTCAGAATCATCTGATGGCTTCCCATAGTTCTCAAGTTAGGGGACCTACACACTTGGTTTCAACCCTTCTCTCTGAGGATCTTTTAACTTCTCTGACAAGGATATCAACCCTTGAACATCTGAATAACCTTCTTAGCTAGCTTCATAGTCTTGTTATTGGTAATCATACCTCTTGATCTCCTGCATACATGTCAATGAAATGCAAATGATAATGCTAATGTGAATGAAATGAAACATAAGCTAGGTAAAGAAAAGTTGGGCAAATTTTGGGGTGCAACACTCGACCGCAAGGAAAAATAAATGCCAGAGCCTCTAATGCTCGTTGTTTAGTCTTTCAGTCCTTTGCGCAGAAATGAGCCTGAGCCACAACAATGCCTTGATCCCATGCCTTGGGAACGAATGCTATGATATGTGAAAAATGCAAAAACGCAAAGAAACAAAAGCTAGTTAATCTTAAAACGAAAAGCAAATTTTGGGGTGCTACAGCTGCCCTTATTCAATCGACTTAGACCTGAAATGGTGAGAAGCATCAGCTTTCAAACATTCAAGTTATGAGGTGATTGAATACAACAAGAACCCGGAAATTTGCAACCGACGAGGATGCAAAACAGCGACTACCAACCAAGAATTGGGATGCGACAGGCTGGGGATAACAACCCGATATGAGCAGGAATGCCCACAAAATCTCCAGGGATAACTGATACAAGATATCTGACATCGCCGCCGGGCATCTACACCCAGTTGGAGAAACCTCTGACCTCGCCATCAGGCATCGACACTAAGTCAGACAGAAACCCAAAAATCACCCAACGGATCCAGAATATCTGACATCGCCGCCAGCTCTCTGTAGGGGATAAAAATCTTCTAACCTTGCTGTCAAGATACCATAACATCTGACAAACATCTAACATCGCCGCCAGAAATACAAAATCGACGGAAATCTGACATCTCCGTCAAAAATCACAACTCTGATAAAAATCTGACATCGCTGTCAGAAATCCACGAGCGTCTGCGGGGGGTGAAAATTCTAACATCGCCACCAGAAATTCTGAACATCTGACCTTGCCATCAGAAAACCATAAACGTCTGACATCACCGTCAGACAAACCTTAGGCATCACGTTGATAAAATATCTGACATCGTCGTTAGGCATTAACATCCAATCAGTAGAACCGCTGACATTGCCGCCAAGCCAACTAGGGATAACACATCTGACATCGCCACCAGAACTCCACGCAGTTAAGAACCAACTGATACACATCCGACATCATCATCGGGCGAACACACTGTTAATAAACATCCAACATCGCCGCCGGATAAACCCCATACTGATAAACATCCGACATCGCCGCCAGATACACAAAAAGGATGAACATCTGGCATCGCTGCCAGATAGCATAAACCTGATATACATCGGACATCGCCGCTAGACAACTACGAACATCTGACCTCACTGTCAGACTAAAGGATAGCATGACATCGCCGTCACGCCTCGACATCCCATCAAAATATCTCAAAGTTAATAAAAAAAACCTCTAACATCGCCGTCATACATTGCCATAAAGTTGGTAAAAGAATATGACATCGCCTTCAGAAATTCACAAAGTTAATAGCCCTCTGGCATCACCGCCAGTCCTCTGTTGAATACAAACAATCACTGAACCCAAAGATCAGGACATCTGGCCTTGCTTCCAGGCATTCGCTAAATAAAAGCGAGCAACAACCCGAAGATCAGATCCACACGAAGCTAAAACCATCCCTGATAAAAATCATAAGGGAACTCCGTTGGGGCAAGAGAAAACTTGAACAAGAAACTCTGATGAGGACCACACGATAGGATGAACGCATCTATCACACATCTTCTGCCGAGGTCTGAACACCTGTACGGACCTGGAGAATAGAATATCACAAATTGAAATTTGCCGACATCTCTGGGGAATACCATGAACCGAGAGCGAAATAAACGCTGCTCGCCGGGCCCGAAAACCACACGGGCAGGGATAACGATCACCTGGGAGATACGCCTGAAAGCAACGAGGCAACAACCTGGCTTATGTTTCAAATGCATATGTTTTACAATGGCGTAATGCTCCATACGAAATGGAAATGCTACGCATTTGGGAGGATGTTATGCAAAATGCAAATGCAGAAGAACCACCCCAGCAAAATAAATGCTAGAGAGAAGATACCAACTCTGCCGAGGAGAGATATCACGCGCCGAATACGATTGGACTCACTGGGGAAACAAGCCCTGAGTGGCTTCACAACCTGGGTAATACATGCTCTTTTAAGAACAAAAATCCACTCCGCCGGGGATTAAATCACATCTTGTTGAGGAAAACGCCCTGGATGACCTGCCACACTTCTGGGGAATCAGAAAACTCGGCTGCGAAACAAACAACCCTTAATCCATCTGTTGAGGGAACCGACTCTGCGGGAGAAATACAACCAACCGCCGAGGTTGACTTCACTCTTCCCGAGAAATCAGCCCTGGATGGCTTACCAGAAACTTCCACCCTGCTTGGGAAAGAATCCACTCTGCTTGGGATTACATCAAGTATCAACTTGTCCTGCTGAGGAATATCGAATACTCATATTGGGGAATTTCACTCCACTGGGGAAATCCCGCGTTTATGTTCTAAAACTCACTCTGTCGAGGGAATCAGCACTGAACTCTGCTAGAGGAATAAAATCCTGAATACCGATATTACCAGGGAAATACCAGAACAATGACTCCGTTGGGAAAGGGCGTCACAGGCGTTGCCTCCGCTAGAAAAGAATACCGGACCACCCCGCCGCTGAGGGAACCTCCTTACACCTTGCTTTGCCAGGACAAACATGCCCCGCTGGGAATTAACCTTCACCTGAAAACAAAGATTCGTTCTGCTGGATATACATCAGACCTACACTGGCTACCATATTTCGGACTCGACGATGAAATTTCGTGGCAACTTCACTGGGGAAGCAAAATCTCTGCTATGGGGGAATGAACCCCATCCTCGCTGAAAAAAACGCCTGATTCAACCTGTTGGGGATGAGTCTACTCTGCCAGAAGTATCAACTTCGACCTGCCGAGAACAAACTACCACTTGTTGTGACTTTGAACTGCTAAGGATAGGGTAATCTCAACCCGCTGAGGATAACCCTGCTGACCTGCAACAAAGAACAAACCCAGGAATATCTTCTATGCGAAATAGTTACCTCAGTTACCATTCATGATACTTGCTGCTCGAGAAAAGTCAGCGCTTTCGTTATGCTCTTGTAAAGCCTGTTGCTTTTACCTACAATGTCTACCAAAATAACGGACATTTCGCAAAAAAATAAATAGTAAAACGAATAAAAAGAAAGCTCTTTGACTGAAGTGAACACTTTATTGATGAACGACCTGTAAATAGGAAAATTACAATTCGGATGCAATTCCTAGAAAGAGGTAATTGCTCAAAAGCAAGAAAAATAAAACATACAAATGTCGGCAATGTGGAAATAGAGAACCACCATGTGTCGATTCAGCTATGACTTGTATGTCTTTGATGTTCCCCATGTTTCGCCTTCTGACAAGACTGACTGGACTGATTCCTTTCCTTCGGGATAGCCGCTCACAAGCTTACAGATCAAATGCAGACCGTGATCATTTTCTTTTTAAATCCCTAACTTTTGCCTGGATCTCCCTTTCGAGTTTTCAATCCACCGGGATACCCATTTTTGCCAAAGTCGCCTTTTCAGGTTTTCAACTTTGCAGGTTCATTCTTTTTTCCTTTTATCCCTAATTTTTTCCCGAACCTTTTCTTTTTGTGGTTTGTCGGGATGCCCCATTTTTTCCCGGACTTTTCTTTTTGTGGTTCAGCGGATCTCTTTTAAGCAAAGTATTTTTTTAACCACGTCCGCGTTCACAGGGGACGACAAATCTTCACCATCCATGGTAGATAGCAATAAGGCTCCGCCAGAGAAAACCTTTCTTACCACATATGGACCTTCATAGTTAGGATTCCACTTTCCCCTGTGATCTGTCTGAGGAGGAAGGATCCTTTTTAACACTAAATTACCCATCTAGAAGAACTGAGGACGCACTTTCTGATCAAAGGCTTTCTTCATCCTACTCTGGTACACCCGACCATGAGCAATAGTCTCCAATCTCTTCTCGTCAATCAAGCTCAGCTGATTCAACCTGGTTCGCACCCATTTAGCTTCGTCAAGCTTTACATCTAACAATACCCTTAAAGAAGGAATCTCCACTTTTAATGGCAGGATTGCTTCCGTGCCATACACCAGTGAGAAAGGAGTTGCCCCGGTTGATGTACGCACCGAAGTACGATAACCGTGAAGAGCAAAGGGAAACATCTCGTGCCAGTCTTTATAGGTGACCAACATCTTTTGCACAATCTTCTTGATATTCTTGTTAGCTGCCTCAACAGCGCCATTCATCTTCGGACGATATGGAGAAGAATTATGATGTTCGATCTTGAAACTCTGACACAGTTCCTTCATCATTTTGTTATTCAAATTTGAACCATTATCAGTAATGATTCTCTCAGGAATTCCATAACGAAAAATGATGTCCTTCTTTATGAATCGGGCGACCACCTGCTTCGTGACATTGGCGTAGGACGCTGCTTCTACCCACTTCGTAAAGTAATCAATCGTGACCAGAACGAAGCAATGTCCATTAGAAGCAGTCGGCTCAATCTTTCCTATCACATCGATTCCCCACATGGAAAAAGGCCAAGGCAATGTTAACACATTCAAAGGAGCCGGTGGCACATGCACCTTGTCCGCATAAATCTGGCATTTTCTGGCGTATTTGAAGCAATCGGATTCCATAGTCATCCAATAATACCCAGCTCTCAACAATTTTTTAGCCATTGCATGTCCATTGGCATGAGTGCCGAAAGAACCCTCGTGGGCTTCCTCCATCAATAGGTTCACTTCAAGTTCATCAACACAGCGCAGCAAGACCATGTCGAAATTTCTCTTGTAGAGCACATCATCTTTGTTCAGATAAAAGTTACCGACTAACCTCCTCAAGGTCCTCTTATCTCTGCTAGATGCCCCAGATGGGTATTCTTGAGTCTTGAGAAAATGCTTGATATCAAAATACCAAGGCTTTCCATCTGATGCTTTCTCAATTGCAAACACAAAAGCAGGTCTATCAAGACGCATAATGGTGATGGCTGGAGCTTCATTCCAGTAGTTCACTTTGTACATTGAAGATAGTATGGCCAAGGCATCTGCCATCTGGTTCTCAACTTTTGGCACATGATGGAACTCGACTCTATCAAAGAACGACAACAGTTTCCTTGCATAATCCCTGTAAGGCACCAGATTGGCCTGACGAGTTTCCCATTCTCCTTTGATTTGGTTAACGACTAACGCTAAGTCACCGTATACATCAAGATTCTTGATCCTCATATTAACGGCTTCTTCTAAACCCAATATGCACGCTTCATACTCAGCTTCATTATTAGTGCAGGAGAAAGTCAATTGGGCAGTGAATGGTATATGAGAACCGTGAGGAGTAGTAATGATAGCCCCGATCCCGTTACCATATGAATTAACCGCTCCGTCGAAAACCAGTTTCCACTGAGATCAAATCTCAGAACCCTCGTCAGGTAAAGTCTCATCACAGTCTTTCATCTTCAAAATCATGACGTCTTCATCCGGAAAATCAAACTTTATTGGCTGATAATCCTCAATCGGTTGTTCCGCTAGATATTCTGACAGAACGCTTCCCTTGATGGCTTTCTGGGAAACGTACTGAATATCATACCTTGTTAAAACCATTTGCCATCGGGCAATCCTTCCGGAGAGTGCTTTCTTTTCAAAGATGTACTTGACTGGATCCATCTTTGAAATCAATAGGGTTGTGTGGTTTAACATGTACTGTCTCAAACACTTAGCAGCCCAAGCGAGTGCGCAACATGTTTTTCCAGCATCAAGTATCTTGACTCACAATCAGTGAATTTCTTACTCAGGTAGTAGATGGCATGTTCTTTTCTACCCGAATCGTCTTGTTGACCGAGAACACATCCCATTGAATTCTCAAGAACCGTGAGGTACATGATCAGTGGTCTCCCTGCAAATGGAGGCATGAGTATTAGAAGTTTCTGCATATATTCTTTTATTCTTTCGAATGCTTTCTGACAATTTTCATTCCACCTGACCGTTTGATCTTTTCTTAGCAATTTGAATATTGGTTCACAAGTGGCTATTAGATAAGATATAAACCTTGCAATGTAGTTTAATCTCCCCAGAAAACCACGAACCTCTTTTTCCGTTCTCGGCTCAGGCATATCTTGTATAGCTTTTATTTTGGCAGGATCTACCTCAATACCCTTTTCACTGACAATGAAACCCAATAACTTTCCAGATCTCACCTTCAAGGTGCACTTGTTAGGATTCAGCCTCAGCTTGAACTTCCTCAACCTTTCAAATAATTTCAGAAGATCGACCAGATGTCCTTCCTCCGTCTGTGACTTTGCTATCATGTCACCAACATAGACTTCAACCTCATGATGAATCATATCATGAAACAAAGTGACCATCGCTCGTTGGTAAGTTTCCCCTGTATTTTTCAATCCAAAGGGCATTAATTTGTAGCAAAAAGTCCCCCATGGTGTGAAGAAAGTAGTTTTCTCCATGTCCTCTGGGGCCATCTTGATTTGGTTATACCCATAGAAGCCATCCATGAATGAAAACACAGAATAATGAGCGATATTATCAACCAACACATCGATATGGGGGAGAGGGAAATCGTCTTTCGGGATCACTTTATTCAGATCTCGATAATCGATGCACATCTTGACCTTTTCATCCTTCTTAGGCACATGAACAATATTAGCGACCCACGGAGGGTAATTCGTGACAGCAAGAAACCCAACGTTCAACTGCTTCTGAACTTCTTCTTTGATCTTGACTGCCATGTCAGGCCTTGTCCGTCTCAACTTTTGCTTGACTTACGAGCATTCTTCTCTGAGAGGTAACCGGTGTACCACAATATCTGTATCCAGCCCAGGCCTGTCTTGAAAAGACCAAGCGAAGATATCCTTATACTCACGGAGCATCTCAACCAATCTTCTCTTGACATTGTCTTCCAATGCAGCCCCTAATTTCACCTCTTTCTTACCATCCTCGGTGCCCAGATTAATAATCTCAATATACTCCTGATGAGGCACAATGACCCTTTCCTCCTGCTTGAGAAGCCTGGCTAACTCTTCGGGTAAATCACAGTCTTCGTCAGTCTCTTCTTCAGCTTGATAAATGGGATTATCAAAGTCATACAAAGTCATAGCTGAACCTGAATCGATGGCATCTGATAGAAAAGACCTGCATGAGGATGTTTATGTTTATTATGTGATGCAACAAACAAAACACATTGCATTTTTTCTGTTTAATATAAATGCAAAACAAAACAAGAAAAAAAGGGATCACAATATTTGAATGCAAAAACGTCCTTTATTTAATGATAAAGTGCAAATAACAAGAGGGCCCCACAAATGGGTCACTACGTCTTGGGAAGAAAGTAGGAATGAACATAATCAAAACAATGAACATTACTCTGCAGCAGTAACATGAATGACTTCTTCGGTAGTCCAGTTGCACAGCTTCTGGCCAGGAGTACATGGATGAATCCAAGCATCCATATCGCAGTCATTGTCACCTTCATCATCTCCAATGTCATTAATCCTGTCAAATATCACACCACTGCTGGTGAACTGCACAGGTCCCCTGTACTTTGGAGTGCCCTGAGAAGAACTGGAGGGTTTGTATCCCAGGCCGAACTTGTCCTGCTTGATGGGAACATTAAGAACTTGGCCCCACTTATGAGACGAGCCGGATTCTACGATAGCACGAGCTTCATTGAGAAATGACATTGAAACCTCTGGGCCCTTGGCTTCTACAGGATACTTCCCCTGAATCTGAACTGTTTCGAATGCCTGGCAGAGTGTTTTGTGGATCTCCCCATCCACTACCACGTACTTGAAGGACGACAAATGCCTAACCATAATATCCTCTTCACCGCACACAATGACTATCTTCCCTTCCACCATATACTTTAACTTTTGATGCAACGTTGAGGTGACTGCCCCTGTAGCGTGTATCCAAGGTCGGCCAAGCAAACAACTATATGCTGGCTGGATATCCATAATGTAGAAAGTTGCATCAAAGATCTCTGGTCCTATCTGAATAGGCAACGTGATCTCTCCAAACATTGATCTCTTAGATCCATCGAAAGCCCTCACAACCAAATCACTTGGCGTGCATATCAAACCTTGAATGTCCAACTTCATTAATGCCTTCTTGGGAAGCACATTGAGAGATGATCCTGTATCATCCAGGACATGCGACATCAAAGAACCTCTAGATTCCAAAGATATGTGCAAAGCACGGTTATGGTTCCTCCGGGCAGGAGTCAGATCCAAATCAGTAAAACCAAGACCATTACCAGCGTTCACATGAGCTACTACCCCATCCAACTGATTAACAGAAATCTCTTGGGGTACGTACGCTGCGTTCAAGATCTTCAATAATGCATTGCGGTGTTCCTCAGAACTCAACAACAATGACAGGATAGAAATTTTCAAAGGAGTCTGATTTAAGTGATCTATAATCTTGTAGTCACTTTTTCGAATGAGGCTCATGAATTCCTATGCATCCTTTGAAAGATCATCAGCACCGACCTGTGGTTGGACATTCTCTTCAATCACGACCTTACGTTTACCTTTGTCATTCTTATTAGCATTAACCTCTGGTGGCGAAAAGACCCTACCACTTCTGGTGATACCTCCGGCTCCAATGATATTCTCAATCGACGTATTTCCACCTGCAGACACTGTCCATTCCTGCTTTTGCCCATTATAGAACACCTCTCCCCCATAATTCCATGGGATAGCTCTAGTGCTCTCGTATGGCACAGGTCCAGGTACAGTAATGATAACCGGAGCTGGCCTAGCAGGCACTAAAATATTGATTGTCCGGTATGGAATGGAAATCGTAGCAACTTCGTTTCCATCATTGCTCACTTTATTCTCAGCATCTTCTTTCATAACTTTATCAAATTGCAAACAACCTTCATCAATCATTCTCTGAATACCCTTCTTCAAAAGATCACAACTCTCAGGCTGCACTTCACATTCTGAGCAGTCAGCAGAACAACCAAGAAACACCCCCTTCTTCAACAAGCTAGACTTCACAAACCCCAGCGGAGTCTTCAACTCCCCAACATCAGTTACTAGATTTAATCTTTCTCTTTCAATAACAACATTGGCTCCTTCCACCCCATGATTCAGCATCGGGTTTTGAGTCACATTCGGTCCATCGTTGGTGAAATTAATAGCTTTGGAATCAAGCAAGTCCTGTACTTTATGCTTGAAAGCTTTGCAGTGGTCAATATCGTGCCCCGGAGCACCTGAGTGAAAATCACAATGAGCGTTCGCATCGTACCCAGCAGGTGGCGGACCAGTGAGAGGAGCCATAGTCCTTTTCTGAACCAATTGTAACTGCAGCAAATGTTGTAACAACTGAGAATACGGCATCGGAGGATTTGCAAACTTCCTATCAGCCATTCTGCGCCTGGCAGCATAAGGTCGTGGAACATTGACTTGCTGCTAAGCTGCAGCCGGGATATCTACTGTAGCGACTTTTTGAGAATAACGGGACCGAGCTCTACCTTTACCCTTGTGAGAAATAGCATTTGCATCCCCCTCCCTTCTCTTGGGGTTTGCAGAATATGGCTTCTTTGTTCCTCCCGAAGAGGATCCACCACCATTTGGAATCTTACCAGACTTGATCCCACTTTCAATTATCTCACCAGCTATTACCAGATCAGAAAACCCTGCAGATATGCAGCCTACCAACTTCTCAAAGTACACACCAGGCAGCGAAGCCATGAACAGGTCGATCAGTTCCCTTTCAACCATAGGGGGTTGCACTCTTGCAGCTAAATCCCGCCACCTCTGGGGATATTCCTTGAAACTCTCAGTACTTTTCTGCGACAAACTCTGAAATTGTACCCTGTTTGGTGCCAGATCACTATTATACTGATAGTGACGCACAAAAGCGTCGTCCAATTCTTTCCAACTGCGGATATGAGTTCTCTCGAGTCCCATATACCATTCCAAAGACGCCCCTTCCAGACTGTCTTGGAAAAAATGCATCAGCAGCTTTTCATCGTTGGAATAAGCAGACATCTTCCTGAAATACGCCCGAATATGCACTCTTGGACAGGTCGTCCCTTTGTACTTATCAAAATCGGGCACCTTAAATTTGGGGGGAATCCTGACCCCAGGAACTAGACCAAGATCAGACATATCAAGGCCCAAAGAGTTCTGATTCTCAAATGATTTCATTTTCTCCTCGATCAGTTTAAACTTTCGGTCAGCTTCAGTCGGTAAACCACCCTCCATATCTCTCATGGAAAACACATCATCCTGGTTATATTCCCAATGAGGGCCAGCAGCCCCGTGTACAACGAACACACTTCCATTACCAGCAATATTACCATTCTCATTTGCAACTCCTCCGCCCGGAGGTACAACAACAGTAGGAATACCCTGTGGGATAGATCCACCAATCTGTGGAGGAATAACACCATCTCCTCCATGCAAAAGACCGTCTTCGTCAACCCGTGCTATCAACAGCTGAACCAAAGCTCTTAATTGTTCCTGCCCACTAGTGACAGTCTGCATCAGCTCCATGAATTGGGCCATGCGAGCCCTGACTTCCTGCAATTCGGCTTGAACCTAATCCATCACCTTTCGCTGATTCCCTCGAGTTGGATACCTGTAGAAACTGAACTCCTCAACTTCCTCAATCCTGAACTGAAGAAAACCAAGTATAATTAGGAACAGAAGGCCACCGAGAACACCTGCGATGCAAATGAAAATGCAAGATGCAAAATGCAAACATGTCTATGTATGCACAGGGAGATCTCCCCCTTGATTCTAGTTTCAATAAACAAGAAGCAGAGATGGAAAAACACGTCACAATAATCTTCTCATATATCAGGTAAAGCTGAGATAATACAACCAAATGAGAAATATCTGCATACAAAGATGTAATGATCTCATCCAACATCCCTGGTGATGATCAAGATACAAAAACAAATGAAACTGCAAAAGATAAAACTCCCTAGTAGCCATGATCTCTACTCCAATTATGAGACTCCTTGAGCATCTCTTTTGTATCTGGGTGATCTGGTCTGGAAACCAACTCTCTGATAAGGATGTCCCTCTCACGTATCACATCCCAGAGATAATGAAAATGATCCTCCCAAGCATCTTCGCCAAAGGCATCCTCAAGCCTGGGCTTCTTCACCTCTGCTCGAATCTTGTACTCTTCAAGTGCTGATAAAGTTTCCTGGTATTTCTGCTCGATCGTGCTTCTGCGGAACGATTCTAACAATACCTCTCTCTCCTTAGCCTTGAGTTGTGTTTTCAGCTTATCTACCTGAATACGAAGCCGATCCTCTCTACTCTTGTTGACAGTCAAGGTAGCATTCCATTGCTCGTTGAATTTGGATATCTTCATATAGGCTCTATCTAAATCCTCCTTCTTACTCTTTAGAACGTCACAAGTGCTTTTCAGATGAAGACCGACTTGCTTCCATGCTTGTACCTGATCAGTGAGTTCTTTCTCCAACTTGATAAAGGATTCTGACTTTGTCTTGGCCAAATAAACAACTCCACCCTTATCATGCTTCAGCTGACCGATTTCCTATTTCAACTCTTCATTCTCTTTGCGCAGCTCTTCCTTCTCTGCCCAAAGCTTAGTATATCTCAGGATGTCGACGGTTGTAGTTGGCTCAATGACTAAGGGATACAGTGGTTCTTCAACAAAAAACGACAGTAGTACCTCTTCAACCCTCTTCTGAATCCACTCCAAGTAGAGATCATAGGCTCTACAATCTCCTTTGCCTAAAGAAAGATTTCCCTTCTTGTGAATTTTACCCCAAGCGTCCACGAATCTGGCTGAGATGCCATGATCAGCTACACCTGTGAAGTACAAAGATTCCTTCACTTCTTCTTCTTTCGGAGGTCCTTTCAAAGCGTAACCAAACTGTCTGACAGCCAAAGAAGGATTATAGTTGATGCCGCCTTTCCTCCATATCAAGGGCACATTAGGAAAGCTACCATAACTAAAGATAACCTCACGACCCAGCAAGTCTCGGTTGAACTAGACAATATTCTTTTCTGTTAAACCCATAAGCCTCTTTGACCATTCAAACGAATTCCTCAAATCCACAAAAGCTCCAGAGCGATGAAGGTGATCAACAAACCACTTATGCAACAGCGGTGCACAACAAGAAACCATCTTTCCTCTTCTTTTCTCGTTCTTGTAATGTACCGAATGATACAAATCTCCCAAAAGAGTAGGTACGAGATTCCTAGAAGCGGAGATATGAAAAGCATCGAAATCCACAAAGTCTGGTACATTGGGAAACAACACAATGCCATAGACACACAGAGCCAAGATAGCACTGAAAACCACCCAACAACCCTTTCCAGCATACTCTTGGGCTTTGTCCACCAAGAAAGATAAAGTAAAACCGGAAACTCCATTTCTGCTGATAACATGGTCTACCAAGTCATAGGCGCTCAAATAAAGAGCCACAGATAACTTCTCAAGATTAGGTTCTTCCTCGGAGCTGAAGAATGGCACCTTATTTAGGATCGGAACACCTAAGATGAAGGCGAACTCCTCCAATGTCGGAACCAAAACATAATCTGGGAATGTGAAACAGCGCAGTGGCGGATCATAAAACTGTAACAGGGTATGAATATCACCATACTCATAGCTCGTGATCTTAGGGTCAAGATTCAGAATACTCCTATAATCTTCCCTGAAGGTTGCTAGAACACCAGAATTAGCCAGGGAACCAAATAAAGGTCCTAACTCAGGCGCAGGAAACTTGTACACAACAATTCTCTTTCTGGTTGCTTCCATCTCTATAGAAGACCAGTACCAGAATCAAGGGAAAGACAAGATCCTGTAACACACACAAACATGCTATGTTAAATGAAGGATGATTATGCAGATGCAAACATGGGATCAAGGTATCTAATGCTCAAATACTGTTGTGCTGTTGACTGAACTCAACCAGAGCTTCGCTCTAATCAGAACACTGAGATAATAGAAAACCGGAGTACTCAGGATCAAAAGTATGCACCGGCAAGAAAACCAGGGTTGGTTGAAGGCCAGGTTTCCTGCAAAACCTATCCCCTCTCACATGTGGGTTCTAGTCTTGAAAGGTACGGCATCCTATGCGGGCTGTCAGCGTCACAGACTTTCGAGGAACGATGATACGTTCACCATTTCTACTTTGGCATCATAGTCTAATGAAGCGGCCTCACTTAGCTGACTTCCCAAATAAATGGTCTCCAGAGTCGACAGTTTCTCTAAGTCAATATTCCCTCAACTGCACCAGACGCGCATGATAGAATATTTCCGAAGAAAAACCTCGTCTGAACGTGAATTTCACGCGAGCTATTGCCCAGCCAAACGCCACACAAGCTCCCGCTAATCTTCACTCTAATCCTATGTGTATACTCAAGCCCAGGTCCGACTTATCTCTCAATGGAACAACCCAACCTACAACACAGCAGCAACATAATATGATAATAAAATGCAAATGCAATAATAATATACAAAAGATAATGTACACAAAGCAAAATAACTGCACAAAAGTAAACACCCAAAGACGCAACAGACAAACGCTAGGAATGACTCGCATAGGGAACCATCACAGTCCCCAGCTGTCGCAACTGCGAAAAACACCTGGCGGAAAATAGAAGAGTCGCCACCTTTGGTTATTTATCCCAAAGAGAGGGAAAGGAAACGGTCGGAAAAACCTGAAAAAAAGGGAAAAGACGAGGTTATCGCAATCAAGTCCTGAATTCGGGAGTCGGTTACACAAGGGGAAGGTATTAGCACCCCTTACGTTCGTCGTACTCGACGGGATCCATGGTTGTTGTCTATCTATGGGTGTGTTTAAGCTATCTACGCTACAAGCTCACATGACAAAAAGAAAAGAAAAGAGACTCGGAAGAGCATCGCCGCTCTGTGCCTACGTATTTCCTCGTGCAATGGGAAAGTCAGAGTCAACGTAGCTCAGCTAACTACGGGTGAAAAAGGAGAAAGGTTGCTCGCCGAGACATCGTCGTCTCGTGCCTACGTACTGTTAACAGGTATGAGAGATCAGAGCAAATGTAGTTCGGGCTGACACGAAACCACAGGTCGATTAGTGTTTTAACCGAGTAGGGTTAAATGTCCGTTCCAACAGTTAGGGACAAAGCCTGTTTGCGGTAGAACCAAAGCTTAACAACACTCTTTTCTGGAAAAAAAATCCGATTAATCCTGAAGGAAAAAGGTTTGAATTTTGTTTGTGTTTTTTAGTGAAGTGAATTAATTCAGTTTGTGATTCACGTTGCACTAAAGACTATGACATAGGAGTGAATGCGTCACGTATCTCCCCTAAACAGGACGTACACTAAACACTCTAGACAAGCAAGAGGAGACCCCTCACTCGTCATTCCCCATGTAGCTTAAGGCTCATAGCGCACAATGTTCATCACATTTATTAGATGAATTAGAATTGTTTTGAGATGAGAAGAGAGACGCATGAGATGTCTAAGGGAAACTCGGCCCTAACGTTGTCATGCAAAATGGTCCTAAGGTTGGGATTAAAAGGGGAAACATCTACCCTAATGTTAGCATGTATAGTTCGAATCCTAATGTCTATAACCAACCTTAAACAAGGAAGGTTAGATCCTAAGGGGAACATGGCAAGGGAAGAAAAAGGAGAAAGCATAATAAAATGCAACATGCAAACATGAAAATGCACACTTAGAATGGAGGGAGGGAGGAAAAAGATGCAAAGATGATGCAAACATGAAGGAAAGCGCAAAAGATGAAAACAAACGACCATGCAAAAATCATCACCTTGAACCACATCCATAAGCATGCATTCAAGTGGAAAAGAACACGAATGTCGGCGAAACCTCGATTAAACAATCAAAACAGCGACATATATCCCAAAGCATTTCACTTTTAATGCATCATATCGAATTACGATGACTCGAAGTGAAGCGGTACTCAAATATGCAAGAAAAACAGCAAAACAGACCCACTGGCACAATGTTAATCGGTTAACCCCAGTGGTTAATCGGTTAACCACTGTTAACGTTTAAAATTTGAAAATTTGAACTGGTTAATCGGTTAACCATATGTGTTAACCGATTAACACTCTGAAAACTTTGAAAATCTGTGATGGTTAATCAGTTAACCATATGCGTTAACCGATTAACATTGTGCCAACAGCAGAAAAACAACAACGGAACATAATTTGCAGCAAATAAGCACTTATCCGATCAACTGGATGATCACATAATCATTTAATCACGAAATTAAACCAGCAAATCATGATTCAAACAACATGTAAACAGATCAACATAACCAAATCATAGATCAAACGAATCAAAATAACCAAAATTCAATCTTAGATGAAAATCCACATGACTATGCAAATAAGCTAAAAACAGATTTGGATCCAACCTTCAGAGCGGAGATTTGCTCCGGTTAGTGTTGATTCAACTGGAATTGAATAGATCCAATGCTAGAAGTCCGGAATACTTCAAGATCCACACCAATTCTTGTAGTAGCAATGAAGATCCTTCAGGATAAATCCAAAATAAGTCAAATAATCACTTCCAAAATTACCTCCAAGTTCAGATCCAATTTTGCACGAAAATTGGATGAAGAAATTGATCCAATGAAGATGATGGATGGAGGTTTGAGCTCAAGAATTCATTGATTCCATGGAAGAATAAAAGAATTCAATGGAAAAGAGATTTGGTGAAGGTTTTGGAATTTGGAAAATTGAGAGAGAATTGAGAGAGAATGGGATCAATTCTGAATTTGAAATGAAATTATGAGTGATTAGATGTGTTAGGTTTGTAGTGGATCACTTAAATACCAATTAGGCTTGGATCCAAATGAAAGGTTTGGAAGATGGTTTGGAAAATATGGTTTGGAATGAGGAATGGGCATTTGGAGGGAAAATCAAATTAATCAAATTCCAAATAGGTTCTAGATCCTTCCCAAAGTGAAAATCAAGTTTGCACATGACCAAAACTGAACCCCAAAATAGCCTGCATTGAAAATTCACGTACATAGGCAAAAATTGCATTGGTTAATCGATTAACCATATAGGTTAATTGGTTAACACCTTCAAAAATCCCAATTTACCCTAATTTTGCCTTGGTTAATCGATTAACCATATAGGTTAACCGATTAACACCTCAAAAATTTGAATTTTGGCGCCTTTTGGAGGGAAATCTGTCCATTTGTTTGTTTCCAACTGTTAGGAGCTCTGTTAAGCTTCTGAATCTCGTTCTTGAATGTTGCAACTGTAAGAATGCTTGATATGAGCCCGAGTACTGTTTTCTGAGCTGAAAATACCCTGCAAAATAAAAATAAAATCGGTCGCTCGACCGCTGGGCAAAATAAATTCCAGAGCCTCTGACGCTCGTTGTTCAGTCTTTCAGTCCTTTCCGCAGAAACGAGCCTGAGCCACAGAAATGCCTTGATCCCATGCCTCGGGAACGAATGCGATGATATGTGAAAAATGCAAAAATGCAAAGAAACAAAAGCCAGTTAAGCTTAAAACAAAAAGCAAATTTTGGGGTGCTACAACGTCCACCTCCTTTTTATCAATGTAGAGAGCTTTAACAATAAGGTGAGACTTCAAAAATCTGTTGGTGTAGATGAAGGGGACATGATTCTTGATCTCAAACCCTAAGATATGAGAGTACTCCTCAAGTGTTAGCGCTAACTGATAATCTTGGAACGTGAAGCACCTTAACGACGAGTTGTAAAACTGAACAAGCGTATGGATGGCTATGATGTTGACTTCCATGTTGAGGATGGTCAGAACATTACCATAGTCACATTTGAGAGCCTCTATGTTACCCTAAACTAGACAAGATTCCAAACCCCTCAAAGTCTTCAGCTTAGGTTCCACAAACTTGTAGCTATGGATACCTCTACAACCAATACTCATCTTCTTTGATTAAGTCGACAAAGATTAAACTCACGAATACCGTAGAAATGCACATGCAAAAATTAATTTATATGATGAAATGGTATGCAACACATGAATCAAGAAGTCAGCATAATCTGAATAATCTGGATAATATGCATTTCTAATTCTGTGTAGGTGCAAAGGTATGACATGTACAAGAGAACAAAAAGTATGAAGAGTCTTAGTTTCCTGCAAAAAAAACCCAATATCCCCTCACAGGTGTGTTCTAGTCTTCTAAAGGTGGTCCCTAGAAGGTCTCCTAGAGTCACAAAATCAAGTGAAAATACCCTGCCATAGAGAATTCTTGCAGGATAAAAGTACTCTCAAGTGAAATTAGTCTGGGTGTGGCTCTCGTGACAATCCAACGCACGAAACGCAGGCGAAGCGACTATCCACGAATCTATCATATTTGTATGCTCAAGCCTGAGTATATAGCTTCTCTCAAGTAACATCAGTTCATCCCAACGATAGCAGAAAATATAGCAGGTATCCATAGTATACAACATATGAATATTTAAAGCAACAAAGAATGAAATAAATAACATAAAGATAAAGCAAGTAAAGCGCAAAGATAAATACCTAAAAAAATAGGGAAACAAACAAAACTAGGAGAGACTCCAACTTGCAAGAGCAAGGACTCCCTAGCAGAGTTGCCAACTAAAGTTAGCGGGATTATACCTGAGTGCATCGCACGCTCGACGGTACAACAGAGTCGCCATCAAACTTTATTTATTCCAAATAGGAAGGGAAAATATCGATAAAACCCAAGGCAAAGAGAAACGGGTAAGGGAGTCGGTTATGCGAGAGGAAGGTATTCGCACCTCATGCATCTGTCGTACTCGACGAGTGTAACACCCTACTCTCCCCATTCATCAATTATAGAAATATCAATAATAATAGTTTATGGAATTATTAGAGATACAAAAGTAGGATGTCACATCCCTAAAATCTCATGAAGTATAAAGTCATTTCATGTGTTTACTACTCATGAAAATAAAAATAAATTAAACAGCGGAATATACAAATTGTTTACATCATTAGCGCACAGGCTTTAATAACAAATAACCTCCACAAAAAATTCGTGGTTCAACATAATTTGGAAAACAAGATACGTAACAAATGAAAAACAACATAAATGATAAAAAAATTCCCATCCTTCTCGTGTTACGTATCAGAGCAACTCTAAAGACTCAAACAGTAGCAACACACGTTCCAAGCACTACTCAGGTTTCTAATTATCTGTACTCCCCGAGGAGCACAGACGAAACAACAGAAAAGGGGTGAGAATTACATCCAATAATTACATGGTGAAAATAACATGATAAGGAGTAGTAATCACACACATCACACTAATCAAACAATTATAATGCACGCACAAGTGCCACAACAACATTCATCATGCTCAGTTCATTTACAGTCATACATATATGCCATGTGACTCAACTAACACTACACCATGTATGTGGTACCAACACAATCCATATGGTTCATTTTTTGAACCCGATTCCCACGTTCCTTTGAACTATAACTTATCTCCAACTCGACTCTCACTTAGAGTCTGGATGAGACTAGGCACCCATCATGGATTCCCACCTAGGCTCATCTCCACATGATATGACATGAAATGCATGACATACAACTATGCATAAATACAATACCATTAATGCATAACACACAATCCACCATGATCACACGTGAGTCACATAATCACCATAATTCCTTCTAGAATTACCATTTTCTCCCAAGACTATCCACATAATGACAATCTCATCAACATAGTCCATAAACAACATATCACATAAAATCCACACAAAATTCCATATTTTACCATACTTTCTATAATTAATAATCTTTCTAGATCTACTTATGTCATATTAGTCTTATGAACCAAGAGGAATTACATTTCATGTGAATTCTGGAAAGAAATCTCAAAAACTGAAAAATCACAACACAAGCCTGCTCATACGTGTATGACTCTTTTCCAAACGCGTATGGCCTTGTTATCTCGCCCCAATCACTGCGTATGCTACGCGTAAGGCCCAGGATGCCCATGTATCATACGCGTACTGCCACATGGCCTACGCGTATGACCAGAGGGGGATTTCCCTAAATACCCTTCCAAAAAATTCCCGTACGCATAATGGATGCACCATACGCGTACTGCCCCTTCCCTTACACGTACCAGCATAAGGGCGGACTGGCCATGGTGACAGGATGCAAATCATATGCGTATGCCCCTGGGGTTGTCCCCTCATACGCGTAATGCCCCCTAGTCTGTAACAGCAAAGAATCAGTTTCTCATCAGTTTAACTTTTCACCCATTTGAGCACCTTCAAGCTCCTAATTTCGACACAAAACAACATTCAATACCAGTATACTCCTGAATAGATTACTCTATTTCATTAATCTATCATCCTATAAGGTTTTTTACCAATTAAATCATAGTTTTGTCATCTTTCAAAACCCCAAAATTTCCATATCTGATTTCATGGTAAAACACAACAATAATATACAATTTACATGAAATTCACATCCATATCAGTACACAAATATGAATTCAAACCACAATCACACAGGTATGGGAATCAAACAAGAAGAAATAAGAATATACATAAAATCCTAAGAGGGAAAGGAACCCTCACTACCCTCTCATGTTCTGATCACCATTAAAGAACCCGTTCTCCCCCTTACCTTAATTCCAAGTTTTGTATCTATAAAAATGGTAGAGAATTCTTGATCTCTTCTTACCCTAGCTCTACTTTCTTCTCTCTTTCTCTTTTTACGTGAGAAATTTCTCCCACTCTCTTTCCCACTTCTTCTTAATTATTTTATTTTTCCTAAATTATAGTAATAATAATATTAATACAAATATTACTAAGGATACATATTCCATGTCACTAATGATATTTATAATAATAATAATAATAAAATATTCCATCCCCCACCATTTATATTATTATTATAATATTATTCTAAGATTTATTCCCATTAACTCCTTGCGACTAAGTTCTCACCCTCACCCTTATAGACATACCCTTAACTAAGGCAATGCCAAAAATAATTCTACGAATAAAATCACAAAATGATTAAATATTTAAATGGGGTGTTATAACTCTTCCCCACTTAAAATATTTTCATCCTCGAAAATGTACCTTCTGAGAACAATTCTGAATATGAATCTTGCATCTTGCTCTCTAGTTCCCAGGTCCCACTTCCCCCAACAGCTCCTCCCCAAGCTACTCTCACTAAAGGAATGTCTTTTACTCTTAAATGTTTTATCCTCAATCCTTATTGGCATCATCTCTACAGTAAGATTATCCTGAATTTTCACTTCATCTCTTCGAATGACATGGGATGGATCAAGAAAGTACTTCCGAAGTTGCGACACATGAAACACGTCATGTAAATTCGAAAGCTAGAGTGGCAAAGCCACTCTATACGCAACGACTCCAACTCTCTGCAAAATATAATATGGTCCAATGAACTTAGGATCCAACTTCTTCGATTTCAGTGCATGACCAACACTCATCACAGGATTTACCCTTAGAAACACATGGTCGCCTTCACTGAATTCTAAATCTTTCCTTCTATTATCATTATAGCTTTTCTGCCTACTCTGGGATGCTTTCTCTTCTCTCTGATTATCTGAATTATCTCAGTAGTCTGTTGCATAATTTCAGGTTTGAGTATAGTGCCCTCGCCCAACTCATGCCAGCATAGAGGTGTCTTACACCTCCTACCATACAAAGCTTCAAAAGGCGCCATTATGATACTAGAATGGTAAATGTTATTGTATGTAAATTCAATCAATAGTAAATGAGTATCTGACACACCTCCTTGCTCGAGTATACACGCCCTCAACAAATCTTCTAATGATTGAATAATCCTCTATGATTGCCCATCTGTCTGCAGATGGTAAGCAGAACTCAATTTCAAACTTGAACCCAAAGCTTCCTACAAGCTCTTCCAAAATCCTAAAGTAAACCTCATGTATCTGTCAGACACTATACTTGACGAAACTCTGTGCAACTTCACAATTATTCTGATGTAAATCTATACTACCTTTGACAATGGAAAACTGATGTTAATTAGTATAAAGTGAGCTAATTTTGTCAATCTACCTACTACCACCCGAATAGCATCAAAGCCTCTCATTGTATTTGGTAAACCAATCATAAAGTTCATCAAGATAATGTCCCATTTCCACTTTGGAATTTCCAAGGGCTACAACAAATCGAAAGGTTTCAGATGTTCAACTTTTGACTTCTGACAAGTCAAACAAGCATATACAAATCGAGCTACATCTTTCTTCATACCCGACCACCAAAATAATTTCTTAAGGTCTTGATACATTTTTGTAGCCCCTGGATGAATACTCAAACTACTCCTGTGACTCTCCTCCAAGATCATTTTCCTCAACTCAGGGTTCTTCAACACACAAATTCTGCCCCAAAATCTCAACACACTAAGGTCATATACCTAAAAGTCACTTTCTGTATCTGACTTTCTTGTGGGCATCAAATCCACTAGCTTAAAATCGATTCTCTGACTCTCCCTAACTTCATTAAGGAACTCGTTATTAACCTTCTGCGTACCCAACATCACACTCTCCAGAGTCAGTTTACAAACCATACTTAAGTCTCTGAATTGTTCAATTAAGTTCAACTCCTTATTCATCAATGTTGACATATGAATCATCTTCCGACTTAAAGCATCCGCTACGACATTGGCCTTACCTGGGTGGTAACTCAAGCTAAAATCATAATCCTTCAAGAACACCAATCACCTTCTCTGTCTCATATTCAATTCTTTCTGGTCGAATAAATATTTCAAACTCTTGTGATCATTGAACACTTCGAATCTTAATTCGTACAAGTAATGTCTCTAAAATTTTAACACAAATACTACTGCAGCTAATTCAAGATCATGAGTAGGATAATTTCTTTCATGTACCCTTAATTGTCATGAGGCATAGGACACGACCTTGCCATCTTGCATCAATACTCCACCTAATCCCATTTTAGACGCATCGCCATATACCACAAAAGATTCATTTGGATTTGGTAGAACTAATATTGGCGCTGTAGTTAGCCTTTTCTTCAATTATATAAAACTCTCTTCACAAAAGATATCCCATACAAAGGCTTGACCTTTTCTAGTCAATTGAGTCAGAGGAAGGGCCAAATTAGAAAATCCTTTGATGAACCTGCGGTAATAACCAGCTAAACCCAAGAAACTCCTAAATTTTGTCACTGATTTCGGGGGTTCCCATTGAAGTACAACACTCACTTTGGATGGATCCATTGCTATGCCATCACCAGAAATAACATGTCCCAGAAAGTTTTGCAAACAACTTGTTATCTTTCAACACTTGCAACACAATCCTCAGGTGTTCTACATGATCCTCTTCTGACTAGGAGTAAATCAGAATTTCGTCAATAAAGACTACAAAAAATTGATCTAGGTAGGCATGAAAGATACAATCCATGTACTTCATGAATACGCCCGACGCGTTAGAAACTCCAAACGGCATCACAACATATTCTTAATGTCCATACCGAGTCTTGAATTTCGTCTTATGAATATCATCATACTTCACTCGAATCTGATGATAACCTGATCTCAAATCAATCTTACTGAAAATATGAGCTCCCACAAGTTGATCCATTAGATCATTGATTCTTGGAAGCGGGTATTTATTCTGGATGGTCACTTTATTCACCTAAAGATAATTGCCATACCTTAAATTTTGACCACAAGACTTCATACCATTGTGCAAATCATCACCACAATATGGGTGTATTTTCATACCTCGCCAATCTTCTCAAAGATTGTTGAGTATTCACCTTAACCAAGGATTAAGGTTTTGAGCCCTCTCAAAGCATTCAGGAAAGGGATCAATCAAGAAGTATCAAGATCCTCCCCATCAAGAATTTAACACAAGATTGCACCATTTGAAGTTAATCAAGCCTCAAGACCATCAGTGTCACTAAATTAGGGTTTTGATCGACCAAGGCTTCCAAAGAGAAATTCTCATTTTTGCATGAGCCAATACTTCAATACACAGAAGCTCAAAAGAACCTCATGAGTCCATTTATAAGTTAAAAATAGCCTCAGAGGTTTGCATCTATCAAAAATCAAGAATTAGGGTTTTGACCTAATTTAGTCCCTAGGTTGACATTTGAAGTAAGACATGATCCAAGACCTCGAGATATGTTTCAAGGACCTAAAATACATCGTATTGATCTACTCACAAGATATGATTGATTCAAATACTTGACTCATAAGCAATACAAAGATTTAAATTCATCTGGACCACAAACTAGGGTTCCTGAGAAAAAGTCAACCATACCTTTGAATTTTGACCAAGACATGATCTCAAACCTTGGTACATGATTCAAGACATTCAAAGACATCTTTGGAATCCATTCGTTAGGTTCAATTTAGCCCAAGGACTTAATTTCATAAAGGATCACAAAGTTTAAGTTACATCTAATGTAAAAAGTCAACTGTGATCAAAACCAAGTTTGACTTTTGGGATTTTTTGGAACATGGCCTCTTTAAGTCAAGAAAGATGTTAACTTATGGATTGGATAATGATCAATCAAGAAAAATCAAGAAAAGTGAGGTTACTTGCAAAAAGGGCAACCTTGAGAAACTTGAAATTTCCCTAAGTTATGGAATGAACTTGATTTTTACCCAACTTTGCAAGGCCATAACTTGTGATCCAAGTAACCATTTTCTCCCATCCAAAGCTCAAATGATAGATCTTATTACATAAAACAAGATTACAAAACTGAAGTACCCTAAAAAAATGCGTTGATTTTGAGATATGAAGCATTAAAGTTAGGGTATAATGAGATTTTGAACTTTGACACTTAGAAATTTTTAGGCAGAATCTGCCTCATGTTTTCCCCAACTTTGGAGGCATTTTCATTATGATCCAAGATGAATCAAGACCAAATATAAACATAAAATTTGAAGTATGATATACAAGCTTTCCAAAGAGTACAAGAACATCCATTAATTCAACTTGAGCAAGAAGTTATGAACCTCACAACACGCCTTGCTCAAACTGATTTTCAAGACATATTTTGTGCATTTCTTGTGCCACACGATTCTCATCTTCAATTTTGTCATCTTACAAGCTTTGTCATTTTCCAAGGTCAGAAAGAATCTTGATGAATCACTTGATGTTTTCAACTTTGGACCATTCAGTCAAGAATTTAACTTAGCATGTGAAAATTCATCATTACAAATGCCTTGGATTTAAATTTTGGCATTTGGAATTTATGTGATTGTTCACACGTGTTTTTCGTGCGGATAACCTTTGACCTCCCGACGCGGGTTTGCTTGCGGGACTGGCCAAACTAGTCCCAGGACTCTTGTGTTGGGTGGGTTGGTTACTTAGGATTTATGGTGCACTCGACAGTTGTTTGTTTTTGAGAGCGTGTATGATGAAATCTATACAAGTAAAGACAATGATGCTCTTAATAAAACAAAGAAGTACTGAAAAAATGACATAAAAGTAAGGCAATATTTTCATAACATAAAGACTTGGTAAATTCAATGTAAAAAAGGAAAGTACAACTGGGCATATTCGTACATTTTATAATGAAAAGAGAACTCTTTTCTCTTTAGTGTGTGGTACTCAGAGTGTTTTTCTTGAAATGTTGATAAAAGACGCCCTTATCTTCAAACCAGAATTTGCTTTATATAGGAAAATAAAATAACCGTTAAGTCTCTTCAGGAGCCGCCACGTGTAAGACCACTACTTTTGTAACTTCCCCCATGTTCCTTTTGTCAAATTTATTTCCCGCCAGGCACCAAGGCTCCTCTATCGGTGGTGCCTTTGTTATTTTTTGGTCGACCAACTTAGGTCCCTGTAGACCATGCAATTTCCCTTAGGACGTCGACTTAGGTTGCGTCCCTTCTAGATTTGTCAATGTCGACACTTTGCTGCCTGTATTTTCCAGATGCTTCCTTCCACCAAAGAATACTATCGGTTAGGGACTTATTCTTCCTACCTCCTGTCGAGGTCGGCGCTTTCGCTGTCGATGCTTTCAATTGGCTCATTTTCAGCCAACAAGGTAACCCACCAAAACCCAAGTCTCAACGGAGGCCCTTGTCGACTTAAAGACTTGGTGTTTTCTAGGCATGTAGCAGTTGTTTGTGCCATCATGGTTTCTTGTCGAACCAGCCACGTGTCATTCGTCTCCTGGCATGATGATGGCACCTTTATACGCCACAATTTTCAAGGATTTCCATCATTCTTTTCCACTTTTTCACGTAAGTACCAACATCCACTCATTACTTCTTCCACGAGTGAGAAGCTGAAAAGCCCCTTGTCTTTTCGTCTCCATCCAGCGTTGATTATAAATATCCCCCTGGCCTCATTTTAGAACCTTTTCCCAACACTTTCTCTGTGCTTCTCTTTCTTCAACAAACAACAACTATACCAGTTTCTTAAACCACCACTTTCAATGGCATCCTCAACTGCTTCCCAAACCCACACAACGGGTAACAATCCCATTGCCTTCGTCATCTCAAAGGCTGACGCTCATAAACCTCTTCCTAACCCCACTTCCACTAACGAAAACGTTTTGGCTGCTTGGAAAAAATAAATGATCATTCCTTTCGCGGTGGCCGGAAAAATCCATGTGTTTCATGGCCCTTATCCTACCAGGCAAACCTAGCCATGAGGACATGCAGTCATTTTTTCTTGCTTTCCGGCAGCCATTCCCTTGGCTTTTCACAAAGGTGGCACTCTTGATTTGAAATTCATGGTGCCAAAGGCTAGAGTGTTTCGTTTGATGCCAACCCAGGCAATAAAGATTACCTTGCCTGGTTGAACAAGGTCCAAAAGAAGCGTCAGGACCAATGGAAAAGATCTGGCATCTTCGACGCCATTCAGCTTTCAAGAAATGCTCACAGGGTCAACCCCTATCTTTTACTGGCGTCGATGTTCTTCTGGGAAGGTTCAACAAACACTTTCCAACTACCCTGTGGGATACTGTCGCCTACCCTTTTCAACGAGGCGGTCATTAGTGGTCTCTCCCCATTGGGTGAAACCTTCGACCCTACCATGGAGACTGAGGCATCATTCGATTTCGACCGTGCTGGCTTTCAGAATTTCAT
Organism: Lathyrus sativus; assembly: GCA_963859935.3. NCBI lineage: Eukaryota > Viridiplantae > Streptophyta > Magnoliopsida > Fabales > Fabaceae > Lathyrus > Lathyrus sativus. The sequence continues at coordinate 277,619,495 of OZ012738.1, read as the reverse complement.
CGAAGATCATCACGACAAAGATATAGTCGAAGTGTCAGACAAAAATCACATTTCCTTCTTGACTTTGTGGCTATCGTACTACCTCTTCTGCCCAGGTTCATTGCAAATAGCCAAAAGCTACATCAGCTTGGCTATTCAAATCCATGAGGGTCGACAGGTGGCCCTTGGAAAACTTTTTTTGGCCTCTCTGTATCATTTAATGGGGTTGTTGTCGTTGAAGATTTCCCGTCTCTATGAAACCACCAAAGCCCTAAATATGTCGGGGCCGATGTGGCTACTGCAACATTGACTGAACGCCACCTTTGAGGATCAACTGGGTTATCCAGTGTCGGCCAAGATGCAACGTCTGAATGAAAACCGACCGGTGGAAGGAGTTCGACTTGCTCTCCTGACCACACAAAAAACTCCCAACAAAACCCTCTTCATGAAATATATCACTATGTTTGCTGAGGCAAACATCTTTGTTCCTGGGATGACTCCCTTTGCCCATCAAAGGTTTGGGATGACCTGGTTCTAGAATCCCTTCCCTGGTGCTTTCCCCAGAACAGCTACATTATCCAACTCCATCTGGAGAGCTTTCTTAACCTCAACAATGCTATCATTTCGCATTGATTCGAGCAACACCGGTTATGGGTTCATGAACTATCAGCCCAACCTGGTTGCCCAATAATTTGGCCTGAGCCAGATGCTGCCAAAGCCATTAAATCAACATTGTGATGATGTTGTGTGGGTTGTTCGAAGGCTTAACTTGACGGGGCATAGGAACTGCCTCAAGTTTGCTAAGTCGACTCAACATCTGGAGTTGCCCGTGTTTTGTTACAAGCCTTCGTTCTTCACCACCTAGAGTTTCAATGTCTGGTGGGCGGAGTACCAAACTCAACATTTCGATCATGACCTCTTAGAAAACACGGTCGACACTTTTGCAGCTCTCTCAGGCGAAGCCCTTGGTCCATCGGCACCTTTGGTGGATGCAAGGCCCACTAATGCCTCTGGGGATGTAGAAAAAAGGGTAAACTCACTCTTCTTCGTCTTCATCTGCTTACACTGAGTCTTTGTGTTGTTTTCTAAATATTACTTATCTTTTTTAGGGGCATAAGAGGGAACCCCCTGTGGTGTCGACTTCGACCCATCCATCCAAAAAACAAAAAACTTCTAACGCTCAGGTATGATATGTTTCCTTATCATTTTTTGTTTCGTTTGTCCCTGCCTGTCGACTTACGTGATTTGTTCTGGCCAGATTCCTGAACAACAAATCATTCCTGACATTGTGCTGTCAGATGAGAGTACCCGTTCTCGGGTTTTCCCCTCTGAAACATCAGACTCTCCCCCGACCACTCCTCTGAGACGGAAAAAGAAAGCCCCAACAAAGAAAACACCCCTCAAAGGGTCTATTTCGACTCCAAAACCTGTCGTTCCTGAAGACTTAACTGAGGTCTTCCATGTCGTGGTTACCAAAACTCCTCCTTCACCCAAAACTGCTAAGGTATTCTTCTTTTCGCCCCCTCTTTGTCGATATTCCTTTCGTGCTTTCTTATCGACTTTTTGTCTTGTTTGTTTCGTAGGATGCAAAAGATCCAGATTCTCCAACGCTAGCTGATATCATTGCCAATACTGTTGGGCGATCTGCTGAGACTATTCCTCCTCTAAGTCCCCAAAAGGTTGATGAATTCTCAGGGACATCGATGGAGGAAACTCCTAAAAAAAACTGTTGTTTTTATCGACATCGAGGGTGCGGATGCTAGTCATGCAGCTGGTACTTCATCACCTCTGAGGGATAGCGTCGAAGGTACGCTCAATGCTACCCCAGAGGATATTTTGGCCTCCAAAGTGTCGAAACCTACAGAGATGTTGAAAGCTCTCCTCAAGCTTCGTGGTTCTGTCGAGGCCGTTACCCCTGATGGATCAAAGAACATTGTTAACCCGACCGAAGATAGCACTTTCACCCTCAAACTGCATGAGTTAAGGGCCCACTTGTTTGAGGACGAATTTGTCGAAGTGGCCGCTAAAGCCCCTGTAGCTCGAGACGTCTTCAAGATTCTGGATGCGCTTTCGACTTTCGACGTGCCTACCTCTACAGCCGAATATCTGATTGAGTTTGAAGCCTTCTTTACCCAACTGGCGAAAGATGTGACTTTGTGCAAACAGGCCTAAGCTCAGATACGAGCCCAGATAAATAAGATGAAGCGGGAATGGTATCTCAGCGCTATTTGTGAAAAAAAACTTTAAAGATTATGAGGCTTCCCAGCAGACACACTCCGATAGACGCCACACCATCGACCAGCAGATATCTGGATATCGTTCCCAAATAGAGGAGCTAGAGTAAAAGATTGCTGACGTCGAAAGGGAGAAAGCTTCTCTGGATGTTGAAACACCCTTGTCGGCCAAGGAAGCTATCGACCAAGACGTGGCAAAAGGGATTGCTCATGTCGAAGCTCAACCAACAGATATCTGGCTATCATGCCCAAATAGCGGATCTAGAGTAAAATATTTCTGACGTCGAAAGGGAGAAAGCTTCTCTGGATGTTGAAACACCCTTGCCGGCTAAGGAAGCTATCGACCAAGACGTGGCAAAAGGGGTTGCTCATGTCGAAGCTTCTTTGAAGATCAAGACCTCTATTGAGTAAATGCGCCAAAGGAAATTCGTCCTAGAGAGTCAGATAGACCATGAAAGAACCTTGCTTGAAGGCTTTAAGGCAAGGTTCCCAAAATAATCATGCTTCCCTTTTATTTCTATGTATTTTGTGTTGGTCATCTACATCAGTCGTCCGTTTAATGAAAACATCATTTTTGTTTCCTTTGAATCTCTTGTAGCATAGGTCTGTATGTTTTTAAATACTTCCCATTTATCCTGATGACACACCGGTCCACTCCAATTTCTTGGACCTCATAAGCATTATTACTGGACACTTGGATTACTTGGAATGGTCCTTCCCAGTTTGGGGACCATTTTCCTAACCTTTGGTCCTTTTGATCCATCGGAAGGATGGCCTTCCAAACATAGTCATCGACTATGAATGCCTTCTTCTTGACCTTCTTGTTGTATGCTTGGGCTACTCGAGCCTTCTGATGCAACAACGCGTCGCGTGCCTCTATCCTTTATTCGTATAAGTCCACCATCTCGTCCATCACCATATTCTAATATTGCTCCTTCAGGATGTCATGTTGACGCTGGATGCGTGCTGACTGGAGGTGAATTTCTGCTGGCAAAACAACGTCATGTCTAAAGACCAAACGAAATGGTGACGAACCAGTGGACTCCTTAGGAGATGTTCGACAAGCCCACAATACCTGATCCAACGTCTGGTGCCAGCTCTTAGGTTTTTGGGCAATGTGTTTTTTAATGAGCCCAATTATTACCTTGTTGGCTGCCTCGACTTAACTGTTCGCCTGCGCATAGTATGGGGTGGAAGTAACAAGTTTAAACCTTTCCTTTGCTGCAAATTCTTGCATTTTTTGGCCAACGAATACTGACCCTTGATCTGTAGTGATCGTCTCAGGAGTGCTAAATGTAACACCCATTTTAATTATTTAGTCATTTTATTATTATTTTAAATATTATGTGTTGGTGTGCCCTTTGGTGGGGGTGTATTTGGTGATGTTTGGTGGGTGTCCCTAATGTGGGAGGACTATTGGTGGTGTTTTGGTGAATATAATAATATAGTGTATAATATTAATATTGGTGGGAATATTATTATTATTATTATATTTATTATAGTTACTATTGTTATTAATATTATTATTATTTTGGTGAGATAATAATATTATTATTATTATTATTATTATTATTATTATTATTATTATTTTATTAAGTTATTATTATTATTATTATTATTAAGTTATTATTATTATTGGGATTAGAGAATTAAAATAGAGAATGTGAGGGGTTAGTAGTTTTTACGATACATTGTGAGAAGTTAGAGAAAGTGGAAAAAGAACGATAGAAAGGAGAGAAGTGAGAAGAACGGAAAAGGGAGCGAAGAACAAAGGAACGGGGGAAAATCAGAATTGGCCAAACCTTGGAGGGTTCTTTCATCGATCAACCGATTAACAAGGTAAGGTGGAGAAACCTGATTGGGAATGGGTTATACATGTATAGGGTAGTGGGGAGTCCTTAACCCCGTAGGAGATTGATCGATATATGATATTACATATTGATATGTTGTGATTGTTGACTATTGCTGATAATTGGATGTTGATTGTTGATGAATTGTGGTTTTTGGTTAATTTGGCGGATAGGTTGGGTTTACGGGTTTTAGGGAAAATTCTGTGTGACCTTTTGGGATATCGATAAAATGCCTAAGAGTTGAATTGGGAATGTAGTCTAGAAACCGATAAGTTATGATATTTATGTTATTAGTACTGATGTTAAGAGGTGAATTGGAAGTAGGAAGTTTAACCCATTTGGCTTAGAAAGCACTCTGCAGAACTGTGAGAAATTGGTGAAATCGCAGCATTCGCTGGGCTTCGCCTGGCGAGTGTTGGCGAAGCTTCGCCTGGCGAGTGGAGGCGAGTGTTCGCCTGGCGAGCTGAGGCGAGTGGCAGCGAATAATTCAGAATTAAGTCCCAGACCTAAAGGGTAGGAACTTCGCCTAGCGAATGCCAACGAAGGTTCGCCTGGCGAGTGAATGCTTCGCCTGGCGAATGCACGATAGTTGGAAAGGGGGCTTCGCCAGCAGGTTCGCCTAGCGAATGCCAGCGAAGGTTCGCCCCGGTTCGCCCGGCGAATGCCAGCGAACGTCGCAGAACCAGAATGTGATTTTTGTGATGTTTTGGCCTTGATGCACTGTAAGGTTGGTGAGTGTGGGATTTAACTTGCGTACTGGTGATAGTACGTGTTTCCCTTAATATCGATTGGTGAGCAATTAGTTGATGTATATGTGTGTAGTGATCAGTAGGATCGTGTATTCCCCGAGCGGTGGGATGTGTTTATATTTGGTGATAGAAAGTGAGACTACTCACTATGTGATTGAATTATATGACATTGGTATGTAATATATCTATACATACATGCATTGATGTATGATGATATGATCAGGAGGATCGTGTGCACGTTGAGTGCCTAAATATATTAGTTATGCATTGGTGTGTGCATATCATGGTGTTTTGGTGGGATGAATCATGTCTCAGGAGGAGCGTAAGTGATTCATCCGTACTCCTTTGTGGAGAATGGTGGGGGGATAGATCATGTCTCAGGAGGAGCGTAAGTGATCTATCCAGGTTCGATTGAATGAACCAACGAGTCGGTACCGCATGCATGGTGTTGAGTTGCATTTTGCATTATAATATGTTATATTGTAATTTGAACAGTAGGTTCGTCATATGGTGTTGTTAGGGGTGAATCTTGGTGTGTTGGTGTGTTGTACTACCTTATTTACATGTATTACATTACCATTATATTTTTTATCATGTTTTCTCACCCCTTTGTTGTTGTTGTGGTCTGTGCTTCTTCGGAAGTACAGATAATCCAGGTGCTTAGCTAGCTTGGATATTGGTGTGATTGTCGAGTCTAGGATGTTCTGATACGTAGCACGAGACTTGGGCGTTTTTATTTGTTTTATGTTGAACTTATATTTTATTTCCCTGTGAACGTATCAAACTTTTATTGAATTTTATTATTTAACATTCCGCTGTATTTGGAGAAAAACCTTTTTATAAGGAAACGTTGTTTTTATGTGATATCCCACTTGGGAGAATTGGAACTCTGATTTTGTTTATTTATAATGTTTATTAATTTAGTGGATTTTGGGAAGTGGGGTGTTACAATTGGTATCAGAGCAGGTCGGTCCGTCCGGCCAGTGTTGTTGAGTCGAGTTGAGTCTGTCCTTTATGATGTAGTTGAATATCTTTTAACCTGGTGTTGTTCTTTTTGAGAAGTATGGCAGGAAGGAACGATGCTGCATTGGCTGCTACTATGCAAGCAATGGCGCAGGCGGTTGCTAATCAGAATCAAACTGCAGATGCCCAATTCCGGAGTTTGGCGCAGTTTCGGAGCAACAAGCCGCCAACATTTGAAGGAGGAATTCTGGACCCTGAAGTTGCTCAGAAGTGGCTGAAGGCAATTGAAAAGATCTCCAGGACTATGGAATGTAGCGATGAACAAAAGGTGAGGTTTGGTACTCACATGCTGGAGGGTGAAGCTGAAGCCTGGTGGGACAATAGTCGCCAAAGGTTGGAAGCTGCTGGAACTACCATTACTTGGGAGGTGGTTCGGAAAGGTTTTCTGGAGAAGTATTTCCCGGAAGATATCCGAAGCGCTAAGGAAATTAAATTCTTAGAGCTGAAACAGGGTAGCATGACTGTACCAGAATATGCTGCCAAGTTTGAGGAGCTGGTGCAGTATTGTCCCCACTATAATGTGGAAGGGGCAATGACCTCTAAGTGCTTAAAGTTTGAGAATGGACTGCGTCCAGAGATTAAGTTGGGGATTGCTTGTCAGAAGATCAGGAGCTATCCTGAGCTGGTAGGCAGGAGCAGAATCTATGATAATGATAACCGAGCAAGGATTGCGCACTACAAAGCTGTTAATGATCGTAAGGGTAAGCAGAGGTTTAGTGGTACTCCTTATAGTGTTGCTGCTGATAAGGGAAAACGTAAAGCTGTTGTTGATAAGAAGCCTAGAGATGGGAGAGCATCTGCTGAAGGGAAATGTTTTCGGTGCGGTGGTATGGGACACCGTGCTAATGATTGTCCTAATGAGGCCAAGAAATGTTTTAAGTGTGGGAAACCAGGTCATGTGATAGCTGATTGCAGAGCAACTATGCCGACCTGTTATAACTGTGGTGAGAAGGGTCATATCAGTACACATTGTGAGAAGCCGAAGAAGCCTCAAACGTCTCCGGCTGGTGGAAAAGTGTTTGCCTTGGCAGGAACTCAAGCTGCCAGTGATGAGTGTGTGATCAGAGGTACTTGTATTATCAATAATATTCCTTTGATTGCTATTATTGATACGGGTGCAACGCACTCGTTTATTTCTGTAGATTGTGTGGAGAGGATAGGTTTGGTGCCGTCCACTCTGGAGATACAGATGACTATTGAGACACCCTCTATAGGTTCAGTGACTACTTCTTTGGTATGCCTGAAGTGTCCGCTGACTATTTTCGGTAGAGAATTTGGAGTGGATCTGATTTGTCTACCACTTGGTAAGTTGGATGTTATTCTGGGTATGAACTGGTTAGAGTTCAACCGAGTCTACATCGATTGTTTTCGGAAGGAATTGTTGTTCCTGACCCCTGAAGAGGAAGTTGTGGCAAGTTCTTTGTCTAATAAAGAATTGAGGGCCTTGTTGGAAGATGAAACTAGAGTGTTTGCTTTATTTGCAACTTTATCGATGGATAACAAAGTGCCAATGGAGGAATTAGCAGTGGTGAATGAATTTCCAGAAGTGTTTCCTGACGACATTACGGAATTGCCTCCGACGCGAGAAGTAGAATTTGGTATTGATCTTGTTCCTGGTACGAGACCTATTTCTATGGCGCCGTACAGGATGTCTGCAGTGGAATTGGCTGAGTTGAAGTCTCAGATTGGAGAATTGTTGGATAGAAAGTTTATTAGACCAAGTGTATCGCCGTGGGGAGCTCCAGTGTTGTTGGTGAAGAAGAAGGATGGTAGTATGCGTCTGTGCATCGATTACCGTCAATTGAATAAAGTGACTATTAAGAATAAGTATCCTTTACCTAGGATTGATGATTTGATGGACCAGCTGGTGGGAGCTCGTGTATTTAGTAAGATCGACTTAAGATCGGGTTATCATCAGATGAGAGTAAAAGAAGGTGATATTCAGAAGACTGCCTTTAGGACTCGATATGGACATTACGAATATGCTGTAATGCCGTTTGGAGTGACTAATGCACCATGAGTATTTATGGAGTATATGAACAGAATTTTCCATTCTTACTTGGATCAGTTCATTGTAGTGTTTATTGATGATATATTAATTTATTCTAAATCTGATGAAGAGCATGCAGGACATCTGAGAATTGCCTTGCAAGTGTTGAAGGAAAATAAATTATTTGCTAAACTGTCAAAGTGTGACTTTTGGTTGAAGAAAGTAAGTTTCTTGGGGCATGTAATATCTGAAGATGGAATAGCGGTGGATCCGTCAAAAGTAAGTGTAGTATTGCAGTGGGAACCGCCGAAGACAGCGACAGAGATTAGAAGCTTTTTGGGGTTAGCCGGTTATTACCGCAGGTTTATTGAAGGGTTCTCTAATTTGGCGTTGCCATTAACTCAGTTGACGAGAAAGAACCAAGTTTTTGTATGGGATGCTGCTTGTGAAGAAAGTTTTGAAGAGTTGAAAAAGAGATTGACTACGACACCGGTGTTAGTGTTACCGACTCCGAGTGAACCGTTTGTGGTGTACTGTGATGCGTCTAAGATGGGATTAGGCGGGGTTCTGATGCAGAATGGTAAAGTAGTAGCATATGCATCGCGGCAATTGAGAGTGCATGAGCGAAATTATCCGACTCATGATCTTGAATTAGCTGCGGTTGTTTTTGTGTTGAAAATTTGGAGACACTACTTATATGGTTCAAGATTTGAAGTGTTTAGTGATCATAAGAGTCTGAGATACCTGTTTGATCAGAAAGAGCTGAATATGAGGCAGAGAAGATGGTTGGAATTTTTGAAGGATTATGACTTCAGTTTGAGTTATCATCCAGGAAAGGCCAATGTAGTGGCAGATGCTTTGAGTAGGAAAGCAATTCATATGGCAGCTCTGATGGTGAAAGAAATTGAGTTAATTGAACAGTTTAGAGATTTGAGCATGGTTTGTGAGACTACTGAAGATAGTGTAATGTTGGGTATGTTGCAGGTAAATAATGACTTCTTGGATATGATTAGAGAAAATCAGAAGTTGGATGTGAAATTGGTAGATTTGATGCCTGGAGTAGGGAGTGACTCCGATAGTGACTTTAAATTGGATAGTACATGTGTGTTGAGATTTAGAGGCAGGATTTGTGTACCAGATGATGAAGAATTGAAAAAGTCAATTTTGAGCGAAGGACATCGTAGTAGCCTGAGTATTCATCCGGGAGCTACGAAAATGTATCATGATTTGAAGAAATTATTTTGGTGGTCTGGTATGAAAAGAGACATAGCTCAATTTGTGTATGCCTGTTTGACATGTCAGAAGTCGAAGGTGGAACACCAGAGACCTTCTGGATTTATGCAACCATTAGAGATTCCGGTTTGGAAATGGGATTGCATTACTATGGATTTTGTGACAGGTTTGCCGAATACGGCGAGTGGTTTTGATGCTATATGGGTGATTGTGGATCGATTGACGAAGTCTGCACACTTCGTGCCGATCAATATTAGTTTTCTGTTGACAAAGCTGGCGGAGATTTATATTCGGGTAATTGTGAAGTTACATGGTGTTCCGTCCAGTATTGTGTCGGATAGAGATCCGCGGTTTACTTCGGAATTTTGGAAGAGCTTGCAGGAAGCTTTGGGAACTAAGTTGAAATTGAGTTCAGCTTATCATCCGCAAACTGATGGTCAGTCGGAGAGGACTATTCAGTCGCTTGAAGATTTGTTGAGAGCTTGTGTGTTAGAAAAGGGTGGTGCGTGGGATACTCATTTACCATTGATTGAGTTCACGTACAATAACAGTTACCATTCTAGTATCGAAATGGCACCGTTTGAAGCTTTGTATGGGAGGAGGTGTAGGACTCCTCTGTGTTGGTATGAAACTGGTGAGAATATGGTGCTTGGGCCAGAAATTGTACAGCAGACTACTGAGACAATTCAAATGATTCGTGAGAAATTGAAAGTGTCTCAGAGTAGGCAAAAAAGCTATCATGATAATCGGAGGAAAGAGTTGGAATTCTGTGTAGGTGATCACGTATTCCTAAGAGTTAATCTGATGAATGGTGTGGGTCGTGCATTGAAGTCCAAGAAGCTGGATCCTAAGTTCATTGGACCTTATGAGATTTTGTAGAGAATTGGTGATGTGGCTTATAGGGTGGCGTTGCCGCCTGAGTTGTCAAACTTACATGATGTGTTTCATGTGTCGCAATTGCGAAAGTATGTTTCTGATCCATCTCATGTGATTCAGAGAGATGATGTTCAGATTCGGGAGAATCTTACTATTGAGACGATGCCGTTGAGGATCGAGGACCGTAAGATGAAACAGCTCCGAGGGAAGGAAATACCTTTGGTGAAGGTAGCGTGGGGAGATGCTGCAGGAGGCAGTGTGACCTGGGAGTTGGAAAGCTGGATGCGAGAAGCGTATCCGGAGCTATTTCCATCAGGTAATTTTCGAGGACGAAAATAATTAAAGTGGGGGAGAGTTGTAACACCCATTTTAATTATTTAGTCATTTTATTATTATTTTAAATATTATGTGTTGGTGTGCCCTTTGGTGGGGGTGTATTTGGTGATGTTTGGTGGGTGTCCCTAATGTGGGAGGATTATTGGTGGTGTTTTGGTGAATATAATAATATAGTGTATAATATTAATATTGGTGGGAATATTATTATTATTATTATATTTATTATAGTTACTATTATTATTAATATTATTATTATTTTGGTGAGATAATAATATTATTATTATTATTATTATTATTATTTTATTAAGTTATTATTATTATTATTAAGTTATTATTATTATTGGGATTAGAGAATTAAAATAGAGAATGTGAGGGGTTAGTAGTTTTTACGATACATTGTGAGAAGTTAGAGAAAGTGGAAAAAGAACGATAGAAAGGAAAGAAGTGAGAAGAACGGAAAAGGGAGCGAAGAACGAAGGAACGGGGGAAAATCAGAATTGGCCAAACCTTGGAGGGTTCTTTCATCGATCAACCGATTAACAAGGTAAGGGGGGAGAAACCTGATTGGGAATGGGTTATACATGTATAGGGTAGTGGGGAGTCCTTAACCCCGTAAGAGATTGATCGATATATGATATTACATATTGATATGTTGTGATTGTTGAGTATTGCTGATAATTGGATGTTGATTGTTGATGAATTGTGGTTTTTGGTTAATTTGGCGGATAGGTTGGGTTTACGGGTTTTAGGGAAAATTCTGTGTGACCTTTTGGGATATCGATAGAATGCCTAAGAGTTGAATTGGGAATGTAGTCTAGAAACCGATAAGTTATGATATCTATGTTGTTAGTACTGATGTTAAGAGGTGAATTGGAAGTAGGAAGTTTAACCCATTTGGCTTAGAAAGCACTCTGCAGAACTGTGAGAAATTGGTGAAATCGCAGCATTCGCTGGGCTTCGCCTGGCGAGTGTTGGCGAAGCTTCGCCTGGCGAGTGGAGGCGAGTGTTCGCCTGGCAAGCTGAGGCGAGTGGCAGCGAATAATTCAGAATTAAGTCCCAGACCTAAAGGGTAAGAACTTCGCCTAGCGAATGCCAACGAAGGTTCTCCTGACGAGTGAATGCTTCGCCTGGCGAATGCACGATAGTTGGAAAGGGGGCTTCCCCAGCAGGTTCGCCTGGCGAATGCCAGCGAAGGTTCGCCCTGGTTCGCCTGGAGAATGCCAGCGAACGTCGCAGAACCAGAATGTGATTTTTGTGATGTTTTGGCCTTGATGCACTGTAAGGTTGGTGAGTGTGGGATTTAATTTGTGTACTGGTGATAGTACGTGTTTCCCTTAATATCGATTGGTGAGCAATTAGTTGATGTATATGTGTGTAGTGATCAGTAGGATCGTGTATTCCCCGAGCGGTGGGATGTGTATATTTGGTGATAGAAAGTGAGACTACTCACTGTGTGATTGAATTATATGACATTGGTATGTAATATATCTATACATACATGCATTGATGTATGATGATATGATCAGGAGGATCGTGTGCACGTTGAGTGCCTAAATATATTAGTTATGCATTGGTGTGTGCATATCATGGTGTTTTGGTGGGATGAATCATGTCTCAGGAGGAGCGTAAGTGATTCATCCGTACTCCTTTGTGGAGAATGGTGGGGGGATAGATCATGTCTCAGGAGGAGCGTAAGTGATCTATCCAGGTTCGATTGAATGAACCAACGAGTCGGTACCGCATGCATGGTGTTGAGTTGCATTTTGCATTATAATATGTTATATTGTAATTTGAACAGTAGGTTCGTCATATGGTGTTGTTAGGGGTGAATCTTGGTGTGTTGGTGTGTTGTACTACCTTATTTACATGTATTACATTACCATTATATTTTTGATCATGTTTTCTCACCCCTTTGTTATTGTTGTGGTCTGTGCTTCTTCGGAAGTACAGATAATCCAGGTGCTTAGCTAGCTTGGATATTGGTGTGATTGTCGAGTCTAGGATGCTCTGATACGTAGCACGAGACTTGGGCGTTTTTATTTGTTTTATGTTGAACTTATATTTTATTTCCCTGTGAACGTATCAAACTTTTATTGAATTTTATTATTTAACATTTCGCTGTATTTGGAGAAAAACCTTTTTATAAGGAAACATTGTTTTTATGTGATATCCCACTTGGGAGAATTGGAACTCTGATTTTGTTTATTTATAATGTTTATTAATTTAGAGTATTTTGGGAAGTGGGGTGTTACACTAAACCTGTACAAAATATGTTTCTGGACGAAGTTGATGATAGCCTCTTGGTCTACTTTCGACAACGGTACAACCTCAATCCATTTTGTGAAGTAATCTATTCCAAGAAGGATGAACTTGTGTTGTCTGGTAGAGGCTGGTCGAATCTCTCTGATTACATCTAATGCCCGTCCTCGGAAAGGCCATGGTTTGACTACAACGTGTAATTCGTCAGCTAGCACCCATTGTAGGCCAGCATGCTTTTGACACTCTTGGCAACTTTTTGTGAAATCTATGCAGCCTTTGAGCATCCTTGGCCAGTAGACTCCTTGTCGAAACAGTAACCACTTCATTTTTTGTCCAACTTGGTGGGCTCCGCATGCCCCACCATGCACCTTTATTATTGCCAAGTATGCGTCTGCTTCTTCCAAACACTTAAGCAACGCTTCTTCAGGTGTTTTCTTGAATAGCTCGTTCCCCATTAGGACGTAACTCAATGCTTGATATTTGGTCTTCCTATCGGTAGTAGCCGTTGGTTCTTTTAGATACTCGACCACTGGCCTTGTCTTTCCATGGGTGCTTTGTCTTTCTATTGGGTCACCCACTTCACCACTTTCCTTCCCACCAAGCGATTTGGATATTAATTTCTCATTGACTTCGATGAATTCCTTCAACCTGTCTTCTGAGACTTTATATCCAGAGGCAATTTGTGCCAGCTCGTTGGCTTCTTGGTTGTTTACCCTGGGTACGTGCGCAATATTGACCACCTCAAAGCGCTCCAACAACCTTTTCACCATTGTGAGGTACATCATTAGATGTTCCTTGATGCATTTATATTCTTTGGTGAGTTGCCTGATGACCAGTTCGGAGTCGCCCTTAATTTCGACACTCTTGGCGCCTAGTCTTTTGAGAATTCTTATACCAACGATCAAGGCCTTGTATTCTACCTCGTTATTGGAGCATCTGTCTTTGACCCGACACTTAAACTTGGTCGGATGACCCTGAAGGGAAATAATTAGGACGCCTATTCCGGCTCCATTTTTGTGACTTGACCCGTCGAAGTATAGCTTCCAAGGGTCTGTGCTATCTGCACAAAGAGGTTGTTCGACCATTGCGTGGTCGACCATGAAAGTCCGACACTATCTTTCCCTTCACGGCCCTTAGAGATACATAGGTAAGGGAGAATTCAGTTAGTGCCAGGGCCCATTTTCCCACTCGACTGTGCAAAATAGGTCTTGACAACATATATTTGATAACATCAAAATGCGATGGAACGCGAACTTCGACTAGTTTAATATATTGTTTTAATTTAGTACATGAAAAATAAAAACACAGGCATAACTTCTCAATCATGGGATACCTAGTTTCAGCATCAACTAACATTCGACTAAGGTAATAAATGGGCCTTTCGACGCCATTATCGTCCTCCTGAGCTAACATGCTTTCTATAGTTGTGTCGGATGCTGCAATGTATAACTTCATGTTTTTATTTGGACTTGGCGGCAACAAAACTGGAGGCTTTATGAGATATTCTTTAATGGCGTCGAAAGCCTCTTGTTGCTCCTGTCCCCAACAGAACTCGCTTTCCTTCTTGACTTTCAACAGTGGCGAGAACACTTTCGTCTTGCCACTTAGATTTGATATGAATCTTCGCAAGAAGTTAACCTTCCCCAGCAGGGACTAGAGTTTCTTTTTCGTCACAGAGGGTTTGAGGTCCAGAATTGCCTTCGTTTTGTTCTTATTTATTTCGATGCCCTTCTTATGAACCATAAAATCCAAGAAATCCCCTGCATGTACGCAAAAAGCACACTTTAGTGGATTCATTTTCAATCCATATTTTCTCATCCTTTCGAATGAGCATCGAAGGTGGTCTAAATGGCCGACCTCTGACGACGATTTTATGACTATGTGGTTAATATACTGCATGAAATGTTCGATGAAATCATGAAAAATAACATCCATGGACCTTTGGTATGTTGTTCCAGCGTTCTTCAAACCGAACGACATGACCACCCATTTGCAAGTCCCCAAGGCCCCTGGGCACCGGAACGCTGTCTTAGGAACATCTTCTTCAGCTATGAAGATCTGGTTATATCCAGAATATTTGTCGAGCATGCTCAGATACTCGAAACCAGCGGCTGAATCGACCAACATCTCTGCCACGTGCATGGAACACTCGTCCTTAGGAGTGGCACTGTTTAAGTCTCTAAAGTCGATGCAAACTCTCAGAGTTCCATTTTTCTTGACAACTGGGACTATGCTCGCTAACCACTTGACATATCTTGTTGTGCGGATGAAACAACTCTGCAGTAACCTTTCAATTTCCCTATTGATTTTCAGTGTCACTTCTAGCGTGAATCTATGTGGCTGTTGCTTGACTGGTTTTATCCCTGGTTGGATGGGCAGGCGGTGTTCCACAACCTCCTGGCATAGCCCTGGCATTTCAGCATAATCCCAGGCGAAGCAGTCTTTGTACTCTTTCAATATCTCGATTAGCTCGGCTCTCATTCTCGAGCCAATCTTGGTACTCACATATGTAGGTCTCCTTGTGGTCCCTTCCCCTAGATCGATCTCTTCGAGCGGGTCTTGCGCCTGTATTTTCTGCGCATCATAGGTTGGGTTCCTTTCGAACCCCAAAGGCTCATCGTCATAGATGCAGTCGAGCCTCCAGCTTTCTGAAACTGTTGTCTGGCGTTGTCGGCCAGTTGTACATGTGTTATTGGTGGTATCTCCGTATTTTTCTTTTTTGAGTACCGATTTTCTTTTGCTTTCAGCCAAATAGGCCAAAATTCGATTTAGACTTTCTGACTCAGTGACTATCTTCATCTATGGGGGGCCACCCCATGGGTGGGCAACTCTGCGATGACTCTACTGGGGTATTAGATGAGTCCCAAACGAAACCATAATCTGGCTCCAAATTCAAGATACGACCTGTATTGGAGGAGGTGTATGACCCCGACTCGTCGTCACATGGTGCCATGTTTTCCAGGTGTTGGTCGAAAGACATTTTCGTCCCCTTGGCTTCCTCGATCCTATAATAACTTTGGTCGGCCTCGACATTCTCCACGACGCCGTCTTTCCTCCAAATAGTCAACCTTTGGTGCAGCGCCGAAGGTACCGCCCCAATTCCATGGATCCATTCCCGTCCTAATAGGAGGTTAAATTTTGCTTTTAAATTTATGACCATGAAGAGTGTCGACCTTGTTGTGGTTCCGATTGCTAAATCTAGTTGGACCACTCCTAGAATATTACTAGTTTTGCCCTCATAATTGGATAAAACCATATTGTGTTGCTTGAGGTTAGCCTGCCGATCCATCTAAATAAAGTGTGGGACATCAAATTGACTGTTGCCCCACCATCCACGAATACTTTGTTCATTTCCAGGCCGTCGACCTTTGCCTTTATGAACAACGGTTTCAAGTGATACATCATCCCTGGGTGGGTCTTTCGAACATGGATATTCGTTCTTCTACCATACCATCGTTCATCACATAATAACATAATGACTTATCTTCCACAGCTTCATCTGGCATGAAATCATCCTCTTTCTCCGAGACTTCAGATACCCTATCATACTCTGTTGAAAGTATTGACACAATTCTGCAACTTACCACGAAGTCTTCACCATAGATGTCGTCATTCGTCTCATCATACATGTCCACATCCAGATCCTCTTCTGGAGTCGGGGTGTATTTCTCTTCTGAATGAGGTGTATATTCAGGTTCGTCTTTGTCTGACTGGGGGGTGTATTCCGGCTCTTTCCTGCTTTCTATTCCAGCGATAAACATCGAATTTTGGGTCGACACCACAACTTTTTCTCCAGAGACTTCCATGGTCACTGTTGTGGTCTTGGCTTACCACTATCTTCTCTTTTTCAACCCATCTGGTTTTTGGGGGTTGAATCTTCGACCTGGGATTCCTGACCGATCTCAGCTGCGAAGTTGATGCTTCTCTGGCCGCCTTTTTGTTTCGCTGATGATGCCTCCACTAGGTCCTTGTCATTGGGTTCTTGCCTTTGTAGTTGGAGGACATCATATATCCCTTTGGCTCAGCGTTCTTGCCGGAGGCCTTTGCCTCTCTTACCAAATCCAACACCCTCCACTTTGGCCTTTTGCACCCCTACTGGGTTACGGGAGCCATCCACTTGTACTGTGGGATATCTGACGGGGGCACAAAAGTCTTGGGCCTTTCCTGTTGGAACAAATTCCGGTACTCCTGATTTCGTCGAAGAGCCCCATCTTTGTCGAACACAAACCTTGGGACTGGTGGTTTGCCTGACTTGAATCTGTTCATCGCTCTCTAGTCGAACACAGCATGACATCTAGGACAAATGGCGGCTTTAGAGCCGCTAACTTTTCATTTTTCTTGAAACTCAGCTAAGCTTTCCCCAGCTTGAGGGTAGATTCCCTCAAAATCCTCTTTTGTTTCCTTGTCGAAACCCTCAGTAGCTTCGATCATCATGCATTCGAGGATCGGGGTTGTCATTTGTTCCTTAAGACCCTCAGTAGCCTCGACATCATGCATCATGCCACTTCATAGTACAGTGCTTCCTCCATCTTCAGAGGGTTCACATCCACTTGCATCTTTGGTCTTTCACCAAACTGGACCCGTCCTTCCTTCAAAGCTTTCTGCACCAAATCCCTGAAAAGAACACATTAAGCTATTTTATGACCAAGAAAATAATGAAATTTGCAAAATCCCCCCCTTTTCTTTTGTTCTATAGGGGGACCTTTTGTCCCAACCGGGACGACAATTTGACCATGTTTGACCAGCACATCAAATATCTCTTCACATTTGGATACATCAAAAGAAAATATTTTCGTAACATATTTGTTCGTTTTGTCTATATCGACCAGATGCTTTCTGTTTGACAGCTTCAAGACTCTGCACGCATATGGGGGACCAGGTTTTAGTTTGGCCACATTGACGACATTTTCTTCGACGAACTCCTCGTCGTCAGAGGAATATCTGTCGGTGGCTACAAACACAACCTTTTCTTCCTTACGATATCAACTAGCCTAAGATTTCTCGCTCCTTAATTATTCGACCTGTCGGACGGGTCGGCCAGGTGTGCCATATCCCTAAGGTATTGTGTGTCTAACTTCTTCCAAATAGAATAGTCTAGACCTCCCACGACCATTTCAACCAATTCGTGTTCAGGGACTTGTGTAAAGCATCGCACTTTCAATAGTCTGAACCTGTTCAGACATTGGTCTACAGACTCCGTTGCTTTTTGTTTTACGCTGGCTAATTCCTTTAAGCTAATATTTGATTGTCCCATATAAAATTGCTCGTGGAACAATCTTTCTAACTGTGTCCACGTATGGACCGACTGTGGGGTCAACGAGGTGAACCACGTAAACGCGTTTTTGGTGAGGGAACTAGGAAAATATTTCATTTTTAAATCTTCATTATTTTCTATGTCCCCAACTTCAGTCTGATACCTAGCGATGTGTTCGACGATGGATTTCTCCATTTCACCTGTAAATTTGGTGAACTTTGGCACCTTTCATCCCCTTGGTAACTCTTTTGCAGTACAAAATCTGGTAGAGGGGACGTGTAGGCGGGCCGTTGAAGACTTGGGTTCGCACTATTGCGAACCATAATGCGCTCGACCATGGCCTCTAGGTTAGCTTCGCCCCCCAGATTCTCGTTCCTAACTTGTCTGACCACATGGTCCGGATCTTGGTGCCTGTGGACCATCACAATGGGGGGCCTTTGGGCCACCCTAGGAATATATTCGTACTCAGGCGCCCATAGGTCGTTCCTTTCTTCGACAGGCTTATTCTGTCGGACAGGCGTGTCGTGACGATTGGGAGGGCGCTGCCTTCCTATGGCCCTAGGGGCCCCTAAGAAGTCTCCTATTCGTGTCATCTGAGTTGCCAGTTATTGGTAACTCTGAGTTGAATCTTGTATTAATGGTCTCAGAATAGTGTCTATTTGTTGGGTCAGCATATGTACCATCTCTTGATTGCTTTCGTTCATCTGCTGTCGTATAACCGCGACGGAACTAGTGGTGAAAGCCGGTATTGCGGTGGGAAGTGAACCAAAACCTGGTTGCCTTCCCCCTTGTTCGGTCATTGTTGTATCCCAAAATTTGACCAACCATTTTTTGGATATGGCTTTTGTTTCTTTGCATTTGTGCATTTTGCATAGCATAACATTTGTTCTCGAGGCATGGGATCAAGGCATTTGTGTGGCTCAGAATTCTCTTTCAGTGCAAGAATTTAAACAGCGAGCATCAGAAGCTTCGGCATTTATTTTGCCCGGCGATCGAGCGGTTGATTTTATTTTATTTTGCAGGATAATTTGTAGCCCAGGAGGCAATATTATAGCTATCTCATGCATTCTCACAGTTTTGATATTCAAGGGCAAGTTTTAAAGGCTAAATAGGGCTCAGAACGGGTGAAAACGGACAAATATGAAGGTTTCCCTCCAGAAGGCGCCAAAATTCAAAATTTCAAGGTGTTAATCGATTAACCAAATGGTTAACCGATTAACCAAGTCAAAATCAGGTCAAATTTGAATTTTAAAGGTGTTAATCGATTAAAACTTATGGTTAACCGATTAACCAAGGCAAATTTTTCCGCTGCTCGTGAATTTGCAAAGGCAGTCACTTTGGGGTCCAATTTTAATCACTTGCGAATTTCATTTTACACCAAAGGAAGGATCTAGAACCACTTTGAATTTTGATTAACTTTCAAATTAATTCAAGTTCCCTCCAATTTCCCATTCCTAATCCCAAACCAATTTTCACAAACCACACTCCAAACCACATTTGGATCCTAACCAAGAGCATATTTAAATGATTTGCTCCAAACCTCACAGACACAATCCGCATAATTCCATTGCATTTTCAGAATTCACTCTCATTCTCTCAATTCTCTCTCAACTTCCATCTCCAAAACCTCCTATAGAGCTCTCACCTTGAATTCTTTGATTCTCCATTGGAATCATTGAATTCTAGAGCTAAAACCTTCATCCTTCATCCTTATCATTTCTAATTCTCCATTCAATTTTCGTACTAGTTTGGATCTGAATTTTGAAGTTGATCTAGAGGAGCTTATTTGGATAATTCTTGCTTAATTTTGGTGGATCTTCATTTCTATTACAAGAACTCACTTGGATCTTGAAGGATTTCTGGATTTCTTGCTTGGATCTGCTCAATTAAGGTTGAATCAACACTTACCAAAGCAAATCTCCGCTTTGTAGGTTGGAATTCTAGATCCGATTCTGTTTTAAGCTTATTTTGCATATTCAATATGGATCTTCATTTTTTATTGACATTTGGTTAATTTGATCCATGTGATTTGTGATCTTGTTGTTTAATGTGTTTACATGTTGATTGGATCACTATTTTCTGGTTTAAATTTGTGCGTAATTGATTATATAATCATCTGGATCATTGGAGAAGTGATTAATTGCTGAAAAGTGCTTTTGAGATGTTATTTTCTGCCTCTGGTACAGTGTTAATCGATTAACCAGATGTAGTGCAAACTGGTTAATCGATTAACCAGTACGAATATTCAAATTTTCAAACATTTTCAACTGGTTAATCGGTTAACCCCTGGTGTTAACCGATTAACACTGTGCCAGCAGGCCTGTTTTGCTATTTTTCAAGGTTGCTTTGGGTATCATTTCACTTTGAATCTTCATGGATCAGTATGATGCATTGGAGTGAGATGTTTTGTATATTGTGTTGTTGTTCTTGATTGTTTAATAATAATTTCTTCGACACACGTGTTCGATTTCCACTTGAATGCATGCTTATGGATGTAGTTCAAAGTGATGATCATTTGCATTGTTTCCTTTGCTTGCATTGCTTGGTTGAGATGTGCTTGTGGTGGAGGCCGTCCCACACTTTTTCCTCCCACTTTTCTTTTGTGTTTGCATTTCATGTTGCATTTCATCTTCCCTTTCTTTCTACTTGTGATTGATTTTATCTTGTGTTTACTTGGTTTTCTTTGCCATGATCCCTTAGGATTCCTATTCTCTCGGGAGTAGGAGAGACATTAAGTGTTCAATCCAAGCATGCTAACATTAGGAAGATTTCCCTTTCAGTCCCAAATTTAGGACCACTTTGCATGACAATGTTAGGGTCGAGTTTCCCTTAGACCTTCCGTGCGTCTCTCTTCTCATCTAAAAACACATTCTAACTCATTTAATAAATACGATGAACATTGTACGCTACGAGCCTTAAGCACATGGGAAATGATGGGTGAGGGTTCTTCTCTCGCATGTCTAGAGTGTTTAGTGTACGTCCCGTATGGGGGCGGTATGTGACGCATTCGTTCCTATGTCATAGTCTTTAGTGCAACGGGAATTGTAACACCCTTATCCTACCCCACAGATATTACGGTAAAATAACACGGATTTCAGAGTAAAATATTAACTTTCATAAAAAGCCACAAAAGGGCGTACATTTCTCAATATCTCAAAATAAGTCAATGCTCCGTAACATACGGGTTTTCTCAAAATACATCAATTTGCAAAAAACAGCGGAACTCAAAACATAACTCAAGGTTTTCCTCATAAGGGAAAGTTAGTAAAATAACCCACTGATATATAGTTCAACTCAAAGAACCTAACCCGATGTTACATATCAGAGCAAGACCCTCTAAATTAACCAAAAGGCTAACAACTCTAAGACTTCAAAAATACTCCTCGACGGCATCCACATCTAAACTTGGTCATCTGCACGTTACCCACGTGGAGGTAACATCCAAACAGGCAGGGTGAGTAAAACAATTCATAATAATCAATGTATAACAATTAATGCATAAACGGCATCATAACTATATTCAACACATTCATATCCTTCAATAGGCCTCGAAGGCCACAACGTCATAATTTATACACAAAGGCTCATAAATGCAAATGCAACATAGACTCAATGCATGTGGTACCAATCATCACAGCGCGACGGACACTGGGTCATCAACCCTCCATAGATCCCCATCAATAGGGTCGATTCTACTTGAGAACCGGAGCACATCAAAATACTTTGCATCCACACAGTGGGATCGAAGCCAAAGTAATCGAAGTCCTGAACCGAAGTCCGGATGCACATGAATGCATGATGCCCACATCACAATAATCCTCATAATAACAACATATGATGCATCATCATTCATCGTATTCATCATATTCATCATACGTCATAACTCATCAACATAGTCATCATCATCACATAAATCGTCATATCTCATGTTATCACATAATTCGTCATAATAATAATCATCAGCACATAAATCATCATATCTCATGTTATCACATAGTTCGTCATAATAATAATCATCAGCACATAAATCATCATATAATCACGTCCAAATCACATATTAGCTCATAGTCATCCTCATGTTAGCCCATCCTATTATCACATATTAATTCATAATACTACCCCATGTTATCTCATATTAATTCCTCTTATTGTACTCGCGGTAATCCTCACACTATCGCCTATCAATCACATAACTCCTCACTGTCATACTCATGTTAACTCATCTTAGAAACCTCTGAATCAAACATCAAGGCATCGCTGTAAAATGATCATTTTCGCGAACTCTGCTACGTTTGCTGGCTTGCTCGCTAGGCGAGTCTCTAGCGAGTCTTCGTTGGCTTGCTCGCTAGGCGAACAGCACGACGACAGCAAAGTCTGCTACGCACCAGAACTGATTTTCGCCCAAATACTCATACGATTCACTTACCCAATGCCCCCCAAAACATCCCTAAATCATCCCTAAGGTCCTACGGCGATAAAGGCACAAAACCTACGGTTTATTAGACCAATTCCGGGACATATTCATATCCTAAACCACCATTTTCCTACATTTACCCTAAAGGCATCAAAATTTCTCATATCATATATCTCTCTTCCTTCAAGGTCGAACGCATGTCACCCCATAGTTTTGGCCACGAAGGCCTAAAGTTCTCTAACCCTCATATCAAACATCCAAATATTCAGTGATACATATTGTTGCACCCCAAAATTTTACCAACAATTATTTACCTATCAAGTGTTTGAAAGTTGATACCTTCATCAGAAAGTTCAAGAGATCCTCAGAGGAACTGGTTGAAACCAAGGTTGTGTGCTTCATAGCTTGAGAGTTGTGGGAGCTCCTCAGATGATTCTGAGACTTTGAGAATGAACTTGATGCTTTGAGAAAGCTTATGAGATGTCTTGATAGCCATCATGAAGCCCAGAGAGGTCATTATGCAAGAATTCAGAAGATTCAACCATGAATGGTAGAATTAGGGTTTTGACTGGGTCAACCCTAGGATAACTGAAGATTTGGAGAAGGTTGAGACCTAATCCAAGGGCCATGTGATCATGGAATGAGGTATGGAGATGTTATAAAGATGATTCCTAGACCAACTCATCATGATTGAAGAGCTTGAGAAGTTTTGAGTTAGGGTTTCCAAGGATTGTCAGTGAAAAAACCCTAATTTGACCCCTATCTTCCAGGCAGTTTTAGCTCAATATGTGATTGATATCTCATCTTCCCCACAACATGAATGTTGTAGAGCTTGTTCTTAGCTTTAATTTGAGTGGTAGAAGTCCTTGATAGGAGTTCCAGAGCTCAAGTTATAGTTTTGACAAATTACAGGTCAGCTGAGGTGTGTGAATCTGGGTCCTTGAAAGTCACCCAACTTGCAGACA
The DNA here is from genome assembly GCA_963859935.3 of Lathyrus sativus. Taxonomy (NCBI): domain Eukaryota; kingdom Viridiplantae; phylum Streptophyta; class Magnoliopsida; order Fabales; family Fabaceae; genus Lathyrus; species Lathyrus sativus. The sequence continues at coordinate 277,596,333 of OZ012738.1, read as the reverse complement.
ACTTTTTCCCTAGTAGGATGATTCCTATGGTTTCTTGGCAAACATGAATGTTGAAGATAATCTTCTTATATTTCTAGAGAGTACTAGAAGTCCTTGATAGGATTTGTAGAACTCAACTTATGGTTTGAACAAGACAGGGGTATTTTGGTCATTTGGTGATTATAAGTCATTTTAAGCAAGGGCCATATCTCCTATTTCCAAGCCTCAAATGAAAAAACTCAAAACATAAAAGTTGTTCAAAATGGGATTTTAAGCTTAGAAAAGAGGTCATGAGTTGTTGAAAGATCTTGTAGCAAGGATTTTCATGATTGGGTAAAAATGACCTAAAAATGGCTTATAAGTTAAAAAAGTTGAAATGGAATTTTGGTTTAGGAGATGTACAAATCCAAAATGGGTCATCCAATATGTCATTTTGACTCCAAACATTATTTTAAAAACAATGGTTCAAGTAGAATTTTGATTTGAGGTCTTAAAATGGAGGTTGCTTTGTAATTTTCATTCTTGCATAATAAGGCAACTTAAGAAACTTCACATAAAGCAAAACCAAGGCATGTTTTTCACTCATTCCTTCTCAATATCTCTTGTAAGGAGATTTTAAAGCAAAATTAAAAGGCATTAAGGCATGAGATGAGATATCCAACATATCACTACATGAGATTTTCCATGACATTCTAGCTCATTCTAGGGAGTTCTAGATGATTCTATGGATGGTTATATATTAAGTGGATCAAGGAGAGATTAGAGGTTGGTCAAGGTTGGTGAAATCAGTGGTGAAGAGTGAAGGAGAAAGTGATATTCAAGGTTTCTTCAAAATCAAGCAAGGTCCTTAATTCATCTCTACGAGCTTCCTCCATCAAAACCATTGCAAACAGAAACCTCTACACCATTAGAGGATTCCTTGGAAGCCATTACAAGCTCTGAATTCATCTCTAGCATCACTCACCATCATCACTTGGCAGGTTGGTATGCTTCCCCATATCTCATTATTTATGCGCTTTCCATAAGGTTTCTAGGTGTAGAATGAATAGGCTAGGTCAAGAGATCATGTGCTGAGAATTAGAGAGCTCTGTGTAAGGATCCATGGCAGACCCTAATTTCTTTCACTTTCAAGAATGAGTCGTGTGGTGAGCATTAATTGATATGTTATGGTTTAGATTGGTGAGGGTAACACAAGGAACAAGATCACACCATTAGATTGGAACTCTAGCAAGGTTGATACCAGAGAAAAATGTTGAAACCCTAACCTTCATGCATTCTGTTTGGAGGATACACGAGGTTTTAGTGAAAACTATGGATACCATCGTGTTCTTGGGGAGAAATGGAGTAACTTTGGTCTTTAAAGATTTGGATTTCATTGAGAAACCAGAGAGAAAGAAGAGCTTGAAGGCGGGTGCATGGAAAACAAAACTGAAACCCTAGATGGCTTGTTTGGGACGATGACCCACAGCCCTTGGATTACTCTGAGAAATTGACTTAATAATCTCATCCAACGGGCCAGATTCAAACTTGCAAATGGAGGGAGTCTGAAGCGCGCTAAACGCAGCGTTCCACTAATCAAAACGTGTCGTTTTGTTTAGTTGTTAGACTTGGGCTTCAGCAAATCATTTCTATTCCCACCCCCCTGATTTGGCCCATCTCATATAATAACTAAGCGTGTCTGCTTTTCGCACCCCTCCCCTTTAATTAATTTCTTTTATTTTTCATTTCTTTTACATTTTATTGCATATTAAAAAATTCATAAAAAATTGGAAAATTGATATTTTTTAATGCTTGTTTTTTCACATGCTCATAATTCTGTCTAGAAAATTATAAATAAATAAAATTCCATTTTATTTTTAGTTTAGTATTTTTAGTATATTTTTCATTTAAATAGCTTTAAAATAGGTTTAATATTGTACCTCATTTTGTAGAATTTCTTTTAGGGCTTTCCCTTAGGATTTTTAATTCATTCTTTTTGGTGTGATTAGATATTGAATCATAGTTCCCCATAGGATTTAATTCTTGATTTTTAGATTAAAATTTGATTAGTTTAATTAGGTTAGCATTAGGGTATCATAATTAGGGTTTAAGAATGCATAAGTGAAGTAATTCATTTTCTGTGGAGAGTCTTGATTTGATTTTTGGGTATGGGTATATAGGGATGGTATGGGTAGATGTTATAGACCCTTGTGAATAATTGTTAGAATTTTCCCCCTTGTTTTAGTATTTTTTAGGTATTTTCTGAAGGTGACTGATGGTATTGACTGTTCTGTGGTTATTTGTCTGTCTCTGGGGTTTATTTTGGGGAATTTGTTATGGGGCTTAGTTTGTTTTGAAGATCTTGTTGAGGAGCATGATGAAGGAGAAGATTGAAGATCAAGACTCAGAGACCCAGAGCTTGGAGATTTCCCTGTCTGTGAGGTTTGAGATCCTGAAGTTTGAAGGAAGTTCATAGTACTTTCCTGAGGAAGGCACTATGAATGACTTTCATTCTTTCTTCTCACCTCTTTCTTAAGTATCCAATGATGTTGGAGCCAACTTGTGAGTTTAATTTCTCCTGAGGAGGAATGTAAACTGATCACAGTTGTTGAGCCACATGGGATACAACTCCTAAGTGGAAGCCTCCTAGTACTTTCCTGAGGAAGGTCCTATGGGTCTATTCACTTAGTTCCCTTAGTTCATCTAGGATTTCTTAAGTATCCAATGATGTTGGAGCCAACTTGTGAGTTTAATTTCTCCTGAGGAGGAATGTAAACTGATCACAGTTGTTGAGCCACATGGGATACAATTCCTAAGTGGAAGCCTCCTAGTACTTTCCTGAGGAAGGTCCTAGGGGTCTATTCACTTAGTTCCACTAGTTCAGGTAGGATTTCCTAAATATCCAGTGATGTTGGAGCCTTCATGTGAGTTTAGTTTCTCCTGAGGAGGAATGTAAACTGATCACAGTGGTTGAGCCACATAGGATATGATTCCTGAGTATAAGCCTCCTAGTGCTTTCCTGAGGAAGACACTATGAGTCTGCCTACTTAGCTCCCTTTCTTTGGTAAGCTTGTTTTGAAGCTTGGAGACTGGGATTGATTTCTCTTGTGTAGGGTTTTGCTTTAGGGCTTTGCTTTCTTCTGATTAGAGTTCTATTTTAGTGTCAGGATTAGAGATTAGATGTAGATGGTTTCTTTCTCAAGCATGTGTTTTGTTTGCCTGATGGCATTTTCATTTCTTTTATCTGTATGACTGCAGTTTACTGTTTATTGCTTGATAGCATGTTGTTTATTTTTCAGTATGATTACTGTTATTTCATGACTGGCTTGAGGTTGAGACGAGCTTGTGGAGGCTGAAGCCCCACACACATTTCCTCCCTCACTTGCATTGCATGCATTTTACTGTTAAGTTGATGCTTTGTCTGTTTTGGTGTATCATTGACATGATCCCTTAGGACTCTCATTTCCTTTGATAAGGATTTGATGATAGACTTTTAGGTTGAAACCTATGCATGACAACTTCTAGGAGTTCCCTGTTCAAACCTCAACCATAGGATGAATCCATGGCATGATAACAGTAGGACTTGATAGTCTCCCTCCTAGTTGGGCCTGTTCTCTTCTCATCTCAAAGCAGTTTAAGATACAGTAATCATGAATGATTTCTTTCGTACGCTACGAGCCTTAAGCTATATGAGATTGGATGTTTAGTATGGTACCCTTTGGGTGACATGCAACGCATTCACCCTCAGGTCATAGTCTCTAGTGCGGTTGAAATCGCAAACACAATAAAAAACACTTCTTTCAGGAGATAACCCGTAGTTTCCCGAACTACGTTTGCTCTGATCTTCCATACAGTGTGGAAGTACGTAGGCATAGGATGCAACATCCTAGCGAGCAACCTTCTACCTTTCCCCCGTAACCCTTCGTAGGCCGAACTACGTTGACTCTGATTTCTCATTCTCTGATGAGAATACGTAGGCATAAAGTGCGACGCTTTGCCGAGTCATTTTTCTTTTCTTTTTCAGCCAGCCTTGATAGGTAGATAGAATAAAACCAACCCGTCCAAGTAAGCAAACAAGCGTGGATCCCGTCGAGTACGACGGACGTGAGGGGTGCTAATACCTTCCCCTTGCGTAACCGACTCCCGAACCCAGACAATGGTTGCGACGACCTTGTCTTACCCTTATTCGTCAGGTTTTTCCGATCGTTTCCTTTCCCGCTCTGAGGGATAAATAACGAAAGGTGGCGACTCTTCTGTCATGCCGGCACCTTATTTTCGCGCAAACGACAGCTGGCGACTCTGCTGGGGATCGAACCCAGAATCTCTGGTTCTTCGGTTCCCTATGAGAGTCAATCCTAGCGCTTTCATGTTTGCTTGTTGGGTTGCGTTTATTTATCACATTTTTACTTCCCGCATTTTATTTCCAGTTTGATATGATTATCTGTGCTGCTGTGGGAGAGGGATGTTACTGTGAGTGAGAAGCCGGACCTGGGCTTGAGTATACACCTAGATATAGTTGCGGAGAAGTAGTAGACGAACCTGTCTGCTGAGCAGGCACAGTTCCCTACGAAAATCTGCGCTCAGACGAGATTCTTGCAGAGGTGCTCCTTTCCGGTCCTGAGGATCTGAGGGGAGTCCAGACGTGAGGATTGTCGACTCTGGGGACCGATCATTTGGAAGTCAGCTAAGTGAGGCCTCTTCATGACTTGATGATGCCACTCCTTCTAGGAATCGTATCATCACTCATGAAAGTCTGTGACGCTGATGACCGCATAGGATGCCGTACCTTTGTCCGTGGATTAGGTCCATACCTGTGAGTGGGATTGGGATATTGCAGGAAACTTATACCTTCAGACTACCTGGTTTTCTTGACAGTGAATCAGTTATGTTGGTATCAGGGTTCTCAGTTGCAGATTTGACTGTTCTTGACAGAGCAAGTTTTTGATCAGAGGATTTTATCATCGGGTGTATGTCTGTTCCTGATAGAGCAGGTTTCGATCAGAGTATTGTCATCAGAGGTTTGTCCTGGATGGAGCAGATTTTGAGTGGGGTCTGAAGATCTCATCAGCAGTTGTTGTTTGTTCTTGATAGGGCAGATTTTGAGTGGGGTCTGAAGATCTCATCAGCAGCTGTGTGTTTGTTCTTGATAGGGCAGATTTTTGATTTGGGGTCTGAAGACTTCATCAGCAGACGTTTTCTTGATCATACGTCCGGGGTCCTTGTCATCAGACATTTGTTCTTCACAAAGCAGAATTTTGATCTCGATCTTATCAGATGGCTATTCTCAGCGGATCGGATTAGTGGTCTTGCACCGAGGTTTCCTTCTCATCAGTGATTGTCGATACCGAATCTCCACAGCAGCCACCTGGATATATTGTTGCATGCCTGCATTTTGCATTAGTTCGCATGATCATTCGCATTCCATTGACATGTGTCTGTGACAGGTACCGTTTCCCTGATCCAGGATCTCTCGCCTCTTATTATATTACTACAGCCTCTCTCAGCAAGACTGTTGCATACGAGTTCTCGATCCCTGGTGTGTCGGAGTTGGCTATCGCTGGTCCTGTGTATATGAGAGATTGTTGTTTCCATGATTGGGCCCAAATTCCCCTCCTTATTATTGTCAGCACTGGTACTAAGGCGCCAGGATCGGGGGGAAATCTCTCAAGCACACAGACACACGCATACATCTGCATGAAGCATTTTTGCATGACATACATTCTGTTGCTTTTCCTAACCTTTAATGTTGACAGGTTTTTCAGGTTCACAGGTTCCGAGCCGCTTCCAGTCTCCAGGATTGATCAGAGGCTCATTCACCGTTACTCAACTCGCGCTAATCAGACAAGGATTATGCACCAGGTGCAGTCAGATGTTCAAGAGTTCCGTGAACAGATGGATCGTTTTATGGAACTGATGCAGGTAGTCGCTAATGGTCAGGACCAGCTTCGTACTTTGGTTCAACCTCTGATCTCCAGGGTTGACAGTAATGGCATACTGCACGGCGGGGTTGTGCCTACTCCTCCTCCAGTGGATGCTCCACAGAATGTTGTTCCTGTTGCCGGGGGCAACAGCAGCGCTAACGGCAATCTGGTGACTAATATCGGGCTCAATGCGGCAGGCGTCGGCAATGGCAGTCTGGGAGCCAATGTTAACATAGGGCCGGTCAACGGCAATGCTGGTGTCGGGAATCTATTGGTGCCTCAACCGTGGCTGGAGGACCATCAGATGACGTATTTTCTCAGAGAGGTCTAGAAGCAGAGTTGAATGCTGAAGCTCGACTCAGGTTCAAAGCGCTGGAAGACAAGATGAGAGACATGGAAAATCAGAACACATTGGGTGTTGATATGTCCAAGCTCGGGTTGATTGCTGATTTTAAGGTACCTCGTAAGTTCAAGGTGCCTGCCTTCGAGAAGTATAAGGGTACTACTTGCCCCCGTGTTCACCTTCGATCTTATTATAGAAAGATGTCCGCTTATTCTGACGATGAGAAGTTGCTGATGCACTTCTTCCAAGATAGTCTTTCTGGTCCATCACTCGAATGGTATATGGGTTTGGAGCCCGCTACTGTGCGCACCTAGAAAGACCTCGCTGAAGCGTTCGTCCTCCACTATCAATACAATAGCGACTTGGCCCCCAACCGAGTTCAGCTTCAGAATCTTTCACAGCGGAACAATGAAAGCTTTAAAGAGTACGCCCAGCGGTAGCGTGAATTGGCTGCTCGGGTTCAACCACCGATGGTTGAGCGCGAGTTAGTGCAAATGTTCGTGGCTACCCTTCCTGGAATCTACTATGAAAAGCTGGTCAGTGGCATGTCTGGAACATTCTCGGCTCTCATCACTATGGGCGAGCATGTTGAGAACGGTATAAAGATTGGAAAAATTCAGGGCGAATCATCCTCAGCTGGAGGAGGTAGTAAGAAACCCTACGCTGGCAAGCATCGAGAAGGAGATGTCAGTGCTGTTACTAATGCTCGGAGAAAGGGCAAGGGCCCTCAGCAGCAGATTGCTAGCATAAATATCCCAGCTGCTCCACCGCAGCCGCAGCAGCAGCAGCCTCAGCAGCAGAATAACCAGGGGTACAGGAAATATCAGAATCGGGCTCCTTTGGCAAATCGCCATTTTGAAGCACCACCTATGTCATATGCGCAGCTTCTGCAAACTTTGCTCCAGCTTCAGTTAGTGCAAAAGAGGACGTTGGCTCCCTTGACAGGGGCACCACCACCGGGGTATGACGCCAATGCTACTTGTGATTTCCATACTGGGGCACCAGGCCATACGATTGAGAATTGTAAAGCTTTTAAGCACAAAGTGCAAGACTTGGTGGACGCCAAGGTCATTAACTTTTCTGATAGCGTGCCCAACGTTACCAAGAACCCTATGCCTCATCATAGGGGAGGCGGAGTGAACGCCGTTATCACTGAGGAGAGTGCAAACTTGCTGACTGGTGTCAAAGATTTGAAGACGCCGCTTAGTTTTGTCAAGGCTAAGTTGCTGAAGAAGGGCTTCTTTCCTGGGTGCGGAGAGTTCTGTATGGCTTGTGCTACACTTCCTGACGGGTGTGAGCAGCAGGTAGAAGGCATCCAAAGTCTGATGTCTGAGGGTATTTTGCAGTTCAGCCGTAGCGTTGAAAGTGTATCAGGGGAGGTCGTGCTGAAGCAAGCAGATGAAGTTGCCACCATTACTATTCCTCGTCACCCTATTACTATTTCTGCGCCCCGACCGCCTACAATTACTATCACCAGGGTCGGGCCAATCCCATTCGAAAGCACTAACGTCGTTCCATGGCACTATGGCGCCGAAGTCTATTGCAATGGTCAGAAGTTAGAGATGGAGCCATACGGATCGACTGTGCAGAATCTTGCCGGAGTCAGTGGCATTACTCGAAGCGGTAGAGTGTTTGAGCCAGCAGAGGTTGCGGCAGAGAAAGTGGTCAGAGCTGATGCTGCTGATAAGGGTAAAGGCAAGGCTGTCGAAGAGGTCCCGTCTGGGAAAGAAAAAGATTTTCTAGTTAAAGATGTTGAAGAGTTCATGCGTTTAATCAAGAAGAGTGACTACAAGATTGTAGACCATCTTCACCAGACTCCGTCAAAGATCTCTATTCTTAACTTGTTGCTGTGTTCTGAGGCGCACCGCAACGCATTGCTGAAGGTATTGAACGCTGCCTACGTGCCGCAGGAGATATCAGTAAATCAGCTGGAAGAGGTGGTAGCCCATGTTAATGCTGGTAATGGGCTGGGATTTACAGATCTAAAGCTGACTCCTAAAGGGAGAGATCACAACAGCGCCTTGCACGTCTCGATAGAGTGCAGGGGCACAATCATGTCGCATGTCCTGGTGGATACGGGTTCGTCGCTTAATGTGCTTCCGAAGAAGGCGTTAATGAAGTTGGACACCCGTGGATTTCTTTTCACACCCAGTGATCTGGTGGTGAAGGCCTTTGACGGAACTAAGCGCCACGTCTTCGGAGAGTTGACTCTGCCAATTCAAGTTGGTCCAGAGACGTTCAATACGGTTTTCTATATCATGGATATCATGCCTTCCTACAGTTTCCTCTTAGGTCGGCCTTGGATCCATGCTGCTGGTGCCGTGATGTCCACGCTGCATCAGAAGCTCAAATACGCTGTCGGGGGCAGCATAGTAACCGTCTGTGGTGAGGAGGACATTATGGTGAGCCACTTGTCATCCTTTAAATATGTTGAAATGGATGGCGAAATCCATGAAACTCTCTGCCAAGCATTTGAAACCGTCAAAGTGAAAGAGGTAGCTCCTGTCGTCGTAGAGAAGCAAGAGATGAATCTCTCCTCATTTAAGGAAGCTCGGGCCGTTGTCAAAGCTGGTTCCACCCCAGGCTGGGGGCATGTTTTGGATATACCAATCAAGCAGGATAAGTTTGGATTGGGGTACTCTCCTGAAGCTGAAGCTTCATCTTCTTCTAGCAGTTCGTCTCGTGGGAAGGGGCTGATCCTATTCACCAAGGGCGGAGTAATTTTCGAAAGCATCAACGCAGCGTCTGAGGACAGCGGGGATAGCGATTGTGATCTTGACGCCTGGATTCAACCAAGCAAGCCGGGCGAGCGCCTCAACAATTGGACCATCAAGGAGATTATCCAGCTGACAAGTGAAGAGTAATGATTTGCTTTTTACAATCTTTGTACAACCCTATGTCCTGCCCGGGGCATAGTGGTTTTATTGTCAGGGCCTTGTTGGATTATGTACATGCATTTTGTTAATAAATAAAAGGCGTTTTCTTCGTACTCAAATATTGTGTTCTCTGTTATTCCTGTTTTATGTTTATTTCGAAAAACAGCAAAATGGCAACGAGGTTTGTGCTAACCTGCATATGCTTGCTTTAAACTTAACCCTTGTTATTGCAGGATCCACATAACATACGACATCGACTCTGGACCCTCTACGGCTCACTACGACTTCGATTGCCCGATTTATCAAGCCGAGGATGAGATTGATGAAGACGAAGACCTTCTGGAAGAGTTGGCCCGCTTGTTGAGACAAGAGGAAAAAGTTATTCTGCCTCATGAAGAGGATATTGAGATCATAAATCTGGGTTCTGAGGAGCTCGTCAGAAATGTCAGAGTAGGGGCTGCACTGCAGAATGATGTCAAGCACAGACTGGTCGAGATGCTTCGAGAGTATAGTGACGTCTTTGCTTGGTCATACGAAGATATGCCCGGACTTGACACAGACATCGTGGTTCATCGCTTGCCGTTGCGAGAAGATTGCCCTCCAGTCAAGCAGAAGCTTAGGAGGACGAGACCAGATATGGCTGTAAAAATCAAAGTCCAGAAGAAGCAGAAGCTTAGGAGGACGAGAAGCAGTTGGACGCAGGATCTCTAGCCGTTACCACTTACCCTCCGTGGGTCGCCAACATAGTTCCTGTACCGAAGAAGGACGGTAAGGTACGCATGTGCGTCGATTATCGGGATTTGAATAGGGCGAGCCCTAAGGATGATTTCCCGTTGCCTCATATCGATGTGTTGGTCGACAATACAGCCCAGTTTTCCGTGTTTTCGTTCATGGATGGCTTCTCCGGTTACAATCAGATTAAGATGGCACCGGAGGACATGGAGAAAACGACGTTTATCACCCCCTGGGGAACATTCTGCTATAAGGTAATGCCCTTCGGTCTGAAGAACGCAGGGGCCACTTACCAGCGAGCAATGGTAACTTTGTTTCATGATATGATTCATCATGAGATCGAGGTCTATGTTGATGACATGATTGCAAAGTCCCAAACGGAGGAAGAGCATCTGGTCAACTTATTGAAGCTTTTCGAGAGGCTTAGGAAGTTCAGGCTGAGGCTGAATCCTAACAAGTGCACTTTCGGAGTGCGGTCCGGAAAGTTATTGGGGTTTATCGTTAGTGAACGAGGTATCGAAGTCGATCCTGCGAAAATAAAAGCTATTCAAGAAATGCCAGCGCCGAAAACAGAAAAAGAAGTTCGTGGTTTCTTGGGCCGAATAAACTACATTGCAAGGTTTATCTCTCAGCTCACGGCCACCTGTGAACCGATGTTCAAGCTCTTAAAGAAAGATCAGGCGATTACTTGGAATGAGGATTGCCAGAAGGCATTCGACAAAATAAAGCAGTATCTTCAAGAACCTCCAATCTTGATACCCCCAGTGGTTGGACGGCCATTAATCATGTACTTGACGGTTCTGGAGAATAGTATGGGGTGCGTTCTCGGTCAGCACGACGAGACGGGCAGAAAAGAGCACGCCATTTATTATTTGAGTAAAAAGTTCACTGAGTGTGAATCTCGATACTCGATGCTGGAGAAGACATGTTGTGCATTAGCTTGGGCTGCCAAACGTCTCCGACAGTATATGCTCAATCACACCACTATGCTAATTTCGAAGATGGATCCGATCAAGTACGTCTTCGAGAAGCAGGCTCTTTCGGGCAGGATTGCCAGATGGCAAATGGTGTTAACAGAATATGATATCCAGTACGTCTCCCAGAAGGCCATTAAGGGAAGCGTATTGTCTGATTACCTTGCCGAACAGCCAATCGAAGACTACCAGCCGATGAAGTTCGAATTCCCTGACGAGGATATTATGTTTCTCAAAGCGAAGGATTGCGATGAGCCATTGCCCGATAAGGGGCCAGATAGGAAGTCTCAGTGGAAGTTGATATTCGACGGAGCGGTTAATTCCTATGGAAGTGGTATTGGGGCTATCATCACGACTCCTCACGGATCCCACATCCCGTTTACTGCGAGACTGACGTTTCCAGTTACCAACAATGAAGCAGAGTATGAAGCATGTATTATGGGTCTAGAAGAGGCAATTGATTTGAGAATCAAGAATCTAGACGTATATGGTGACTCAGCGCTCGTAATCAATCAAATTAAAGGGGAGTGGGAAACTCGTCAAGCGAATTTGGTGTCGTACATGAATTATGCCAGGAGGCTGCTTCCGTTCTTCGACCGAGTGGAACTCCATCATGTACCCAGGGATGAAAATCAGATGGCTGATGCCTTAGCCACGTTGGCTTCAATGTATAAAGTCAATTATTGGAATGAGGCTCCAAGAATTGTACTTTCGCGTCTTGATAGACCGGCATTTGTCTTTGCAATCGAAGATGCCACCGACGGCAAGCCATGGTTCCACGATATCCAGACCTTCCTTATGACTAAGGAGTATCCCGCAGGTGCGTCAACCCAGGATAAGAAGACTCTAAGGAGGCTATCTGGAAACTTTTATCTCAATCCTGATGGAGTGTTGTATAAGAGAAACCACGATCTCGTGCTACTCAGATGTGTAGATGAGAAAGAGGCAAGTATGCTCATGGAAGAAGTCCATGAGGGCACATTTGGTATGCACGTCGGCGGGCATGCCATGACGAGAAAAATCCTGAGAGCAGGGTATTACTGGCTGACTATGGAGTCGGATTGCTTCAGATTCGCGAAGAAATGTCATAAATGCCAGATTTATGCTGATAAAGTTCATGTGTCGCCGTGCCCATTGAATGTCATGTCCTCCCCTTGGCCGTTCTCCATGTGGGGCATCGACATGATAGGCAAGATTGAGCCCACTGCATCCAATGGTCATCGTTTCATTCTGGTAGCTATCGACTACTTCACCAAATGGGTGGAGGCAGCCTCGTACGCTAATGTGACCAAGCAGGTGGTAGCTAAATTCATAAAGAGGGACATCATCTGTCGCTACGGAGTTCCCGAGCGGATCATCACTGATAATGGTTCGAATTTGAATAACAAGATGATGAAGGAGCTGTGCCAGAGCTTCAAGATTGAACACCACAACTCATCTCCTTATCGGCCGAAGATGAATGGCGTTGTTGAAGCGGCCAACAAGAACATCAAGAAGATTGTTCAGAAGATGGTTGTGACGTATAAGGATTGGCACGAGATGTTGCCGTTCGCCTTGCACGGTTATCGTACGACGGTGCGTACGTCGACCGGGGCAACTCCTTTCTCCTTGGTGTACGGTATGGAAGTTGTCCTACCGTTAGAAGTGGAGATTCCTTCTTTGCGAGTCTTGGTTGATGTGAAACTCGACGAGGCAGAATGGATTACGAATCGCTTGAACCAACTCAGCCTGATGGACGAGAAGAGGTTAGCATCGATTGCATTTGGTCGCCTGTACCAAAGCCGAATGAAGAAAGCTTATGATAAGAAGGTGCGCCCTAGAAGCTTTCAGACGGGTGATCTCGTCCTGAAGAAGATTCTTCCACCACACTCCGATCACCGGGGAAAGTGGACTCCGAATTACGAAGGGCCGTATGTCGTCAGCAAGGTCTTCTCAGGAGGAGCTTTGTTGTTATCCACGATGGATGGTGAAGATTTTGCATCCCCGGTGAACGCGGACGCAGTTAAAAAATACTTTGCTTGAAAGAGACCTGCTGGACAAAAAAGAAAGAGTCCAGGCAAAAAAGGGGCATCCCGGCGAACCAAAAACAGAATAAAAGGTTCGGGCAAAAATTAGGGATATATTGTAAAAATGTACACCCGCGAAGTCGAAAACCTACACTGGGCGGCTTCGGCAAAAAAGGGTATCCCGGTGAACTGAAAACCCGTAAAGGGCGGTTCACGCAAAAGTTAGGGATTTGAATAAGCAAATGACTGCGTTCTGCGTGGACTTTCATTGTTTAGTGGTTTGGAGGACCTGAGGGCCGTTTATCTGAATCAATCTCCTCCGAAGCTGAAGCGTCGGAGAAGTATCGAAGTCGAGTGGGTCTTAGAGGGATCAACTCATGGTGTTCGTCTACGCCTCGTTGCCAACATTTGTATATACTGATGTACATTTACGTTTCATTTTTGTGCGGCTTCCTCATTCCAGGAGCTTGCCTCTGTTGTAAAACATTTTTGCCCATTCAGGGGTTCACCATCAATAAAATGCATATTATTCAGCAATTCTGCTTGCCTGTTTAGCATTTATCTGTTTTGTTTGCGAATGAAAACGCCGATGTTTTTGATAAAATGCGCATACATAAACTTACGGGCCTAGGCCCATCGATTGTTGAAACAATTAATTACCTGAATAGTGTCACGAGATAATAACCTTGATAGGCCCCTTTGAGGAAGGTATCTTGTCTATTTGCTTGTGTTGTTGCAGGTGTAGCACCTTCCAGAAGATGTGTCGTGCGCATCCCCGAAGCAGGGCGAATCCTCCTTCTCCAGCAGTGTTCAGTAGTCTCTCCTTCGCAGAATCTGAACGCAGGATAGTGAGCATTGACATGTCTCCCCAGGCGGAGAGGATTCTCTTCCCCAAGCAGACGCATCCTGAAGGAACGTCATCTTCTCAGCTGAGTCGCGCGCTGAAGCTCGTATGTCCCCAGCGCCGGGTCACAAGTGTAGGTTTCATAGAAATGTTCGGGTACCGAAGCTCGTGTTTTCCCCAGTAAAGTCGCCGCAGCAGGTGTTGCCCCAGCACCGGGTCACAAGTGCAGGTTTCGTAGGGAATTGTTCGTACGCCAAAATATGCAGTAACTAATGGCGCCAGACTGAAGTCTCCAGTGGAATAGAGATTCCCCACCAGAGCCGTATTCTCTCCCGAAGTAGAATGACTTCTCCTTCCCCAGTAGAGTGTTGGAACAACTGATGCTGTATTCCCCTGCAGAGTTGTACTCTCCCCCGAAGTCAGATGATTCGTTCTTCCCCAGCAAAATCGAAATTCCTCACCAGAGTCGTACTCCCCAGTGAAGCAGAATGATTTCTCTCCCCGGCTGAGTCCGCAAAAGAGCCGAATCCTTGGAAGCAGTTGGGACTATGAGTGGATTTTCCCTAGCAGAGTATTGAACAGCCGATGCGGTATTTCCCCAAAATCGTACTCTCTCCCGCGGAGCAGAATGACTTCTCCTTCCTCAGCCGAGTTCGCAGATGTCCAAGGGAGCCGAGTCATATTTGGTTGATTCCTCAGTGGAGTGTTGAGCAGCTGAAGTTGTTTCCCCACAGAGTTGTTATCCTCAGAAGATTAGCCGAGACAGCAACGCAGTTTACGCTCGCGACTGACATCGCTTTCCCTCAGCAGGTCCAGGTTCTCGTAGAGCTTCGTTCCCTGCAGTAATCAGCTGAAGTTGTTCCCCCTGCAGCAGTCAACGTAAGATCATTTCCCCAGATGGAGTCCAATTGATATTGGCATGTCCATATTCTCCTCAGCAGGATGATTCCTCTACCTGAATGGTTCTTTCTCCTTGACAGGAGGATTTCCCCCCTCGGCATTTATTTTGCTGAAGGGATCGCATCATTGTGCATGACCGCATAGCATTTAACATTGCATAGCATTTAGCATAAGCGCATAGCATTTCCACCATGTGGGGCATGGCGTCGAAGCATACGCACCATAAGCATGATCTAGGTTATTACCATTCTTGTTTTACAGGTGTTCCACCAAAAGGACCAGTTGCTCAGGATGATTCCTGACGTTCTACCCAACGAGGTCGCTTTCTTGAGATGATTCTTGAAGACCCCGGTGTAACTCCCACAGTCGCTCGCTCAAGATGATTTTTGAGATCCCCAGCGAAGGCTTCAGTTCAAGACGATTCTTGAATTCCTCAGCAGGGCCGTTTGCTTAAGATGATTCTTAAGACCTCAGCATAGTTTCCCGAGTTGGTTGCTTAGGATGATTTTTGAGCTCCCCATTAGCGTACCCAGCCAGAGTTGCCTAGGAAGATTCCAGAAATCCCTAGCAGATTGTTTGCTCCAGAATGGTTATCAGTTCAGGATGATTCTTGAAGGTGCCCGACGGAGTTGTTTGTTCAAGATAACTCTTGAAGTCCTTAGCAGCGTGATATGTCTGCTCCAACAGTGATGTCTAATCTGAAGAGTGACGTCGCAAGCGCCTGAAGGCGATATCAGAATGTTCCTGTGGATTCAGGTTTCCGTGCTGATGAATCAGCGCTTGTCTGAAGACAAAGTTCAAAAATTTGTAGATACAACTTTTGTTTGCAAAGTGGTCCGTGTTGGCCTGAAGACCAAGTCAGTTATCCTAAGGTGATGATTGATTGCGATCAGGTGAATGATATTTCTTCTGACTGAAGTCGAAGATGTTTCTCCAGCTGAAGCGGAGTTTTGCCTGAAGGCAAAAAGTTTGAATCCCCGTAGAGTCATGAATGGCTCAGGATACCATTTCTCTGACTGAAGTCATAGATTTCCCAAGCTGAAGCGAGGGTGCCTGAAGGCAAGGTTACCCCCAAGGTTATGAATGACCTAGGATTCATTTTTCGGACTGAAGGCCGAAGTATATCCCTGACTGAAGTCTCGGACACTCTATAGCAGAGGCGGAGTCGCCTGAAGGCAGACCCATGTATCCTTGAAGGCCAAGGGTCATTTCTTTAGACTGAAGTCGAAGATACCTCCTGCAGAGTTACCATCCTTGAAGGCCAAGGATGCTTATCTTCAGAAGTACTTGAAGATCTTTTCTAGCTGAAGCTGGAAGTGGCCAGGGGCCAGGGTTTCATATAGCTCTGATGTTGAAGTTCTACAGTGGGATCATTGTGCAGTAGTACCCCGATGTTCGTTATGGTTATGAGGGTGAACCCCAGATCAGAGTGTGCTCGGTTAAGTCTCTCATTCCTAACGGAGTAGTTTCAAATACGCAAGTGTACCTTTTGTTCCATTTACCAGGGGTGAACCCCAGGTCAGAGTATGTTGAATGTGTTCGACGGCGAGGTTGAATGTTTGTTTGACGGCGAGGTCAGATCAGGTTTGTGTTCGACGGCGAGGTTGGATATTTGTTTGACGGCGAGGTCAGATTATGATTGGTTCGACGGCGATGTTGGATGTGTTCGACGGCGAGGTTGGATATTTGTTTGATGGCGAGGTCAGATTATGATTGGTTCGACGGCGATGTTGGATGTGTTCGACGACGAGGTCAGATTATGATTGGTTCGACGGCGATGTTGGATGTGTTCGACGGCGAGGTTGGATATTTGTTTGACGGCGAGGTCAGATTATGATTGGTTCGACGGCGATGTTGGATGTGTTCGACGGCGAGGTTGGATGTTTGTTTGACGGCGAGGTCAGATCAGGTTTGTGTTCGACGGCGAGGTTGGATATTTGTTTGACAGCGAGGTCAGATTATGATTGGTTCGACGGCGATGTTGGATGTGTTCGACGGTGAGGTTGGATATTTGTTTGACGGCGAGGTCAGATTATGATTGGTTCGACGGCGATGTTGGATGTGTTCGACGACGAGGTTGGATGTTTGTTTGACGGCGAGGTCAGATTAGGTTTGTTTTGACGGCGAGGTCAGATTATGTTGGTTTCCGGCGGTGATGTTCGACGGCGATGTCAGACTCTTTAATCCACAGCAGAGATGATGTTTGTACGACGGCGATGTCGGGTGTCTCTCAGAGCGATGTTTGTTTCCGACGGCGATGTCAGATTCAGTTTTCCAGCGGCGATGTTGGGCATGTCAAGTTGATCCAGTCTTCTGACGGCGATGTTAGGTGATGCAGATCCTTTAGTTCTCCAGCGGCGATGTGGGGTATTTTGTCAGATTTAGTTCTCCAGCGGCGAGGCGGGGTGTTTTGGTTGATCGACGGCGATGTCAGATTTAGTTCTCCGGCGGCGATGTTGGATGTTTGTTTCCCCGAGTTATGGTTGTTCCTGACGGTGATGTCAGGTGGTTTAGTCTCCCAGCGGCGATGTTGGGTGTTCCTCAGAATTTTGTCTGCTTCTGACGGTGATGTCAGGTGGTTTGGCCTCCCCGCGGCGATGTTGGGTGTTCCTCAGAATCTTGTCTGCTTCTGACGGTGATGTCAGGTGGTTTAGTCTTCCAGCGGCGATGTTGGGTGTTTGGTCGCCTGAAGATGATGTCAGAAGAAGTTAACGTGGATAACTGTCAGATCGATATTTCTCCAGTTAGTTGCCGTGCAGCTAGTGTCGCAGTTTTTCGAAGATTTGTTCTCCGCAGAGTATCGTGTGCTCGTGCAGTTGGCAAATTTTCGGGTTTATCGGTATTCAACCGTCTTGCACCTTGATTGGCTGAGGGCCGTTCGCTCCTCACCCAGTCAGGTTCAAGCCGTTTGAATAGGGGCAGCTGTTGCACCCCAAAATTTGACCAACAATTATTTACCTATCAAGTGTTTGAAAGTTGATACCTTCATCAGAAAGTTCAAGAGATCCTCAGAGGAACTGGTTGAAACCAAGGTTGTGTGCTTCATAGCTTGAGAGTTGTGGGAGCTCCTCAGATGATTCTGAGACTTTGAGAATGAACTTGATGCTTTGAGAAAGCTTATGAGATGTCTTGATAGCCATCATGAAGCCCAGAGAGGTCATTATGCAAGAATTCAGAAGATTCAACCATGAATGGTAGAATTAGGGTTTTGACTGGGTCAACCCTAGGATAACTGAAGATTTGGAGAAGGTTGAGACCTAATCCAAGGGCCATGTGATCATGGAATGAGGTATGGAGATGTTATAAAGATGATTCCTAGACCAACTCATCATGATTGAAGAGTTTGAGAAGTTTTGAGTTAGGGTTTCCAAGGATTGTCAGTGAAAAAACCCTAATTTGACCCCTATCTTCCAGGCAGTTTTAGCTCACGATGTGATTGATATCTCATCTTCCCCACAACATTAATGTTGTAGAGCTTGTTCTTAGCTTTAATTTGAGTGGTAGAAGTCCTTGATAGGAGTTGCAGAGCTCAAGTTATGGTTTTGACAAATTACAGGTCAGCTGAGGTGTGTGAATCTGGGTCTTTGAAAGTCACCCAACTTGCAGACAACTTTTGCCCTAGTAGGATGATTCCTATGGTTTCTTGGCAAACATGAATGTTGAAGAGAATCTTCTTAGCTTTCTATAGAGTACTATAAGTCCTTTATAGGATTTGTAGAACTCAACTTATGGTTTGAACAAGACAGGGGTATTTTGGTCATTTGGTGATTATAAGTCATTTTAAGCAAGGGCCATATCTCCTATTTCCAAGCCTCAAATGAAAAAACTCAAAACATAAAAGTTGTTCAAAATGGGATTTTAAGCTTAGAAAAGAGGTCATGAGTTGTTGAAAGAGATTGTAGCAAGGATTTTCATGATTGGGTAAAAATGACCTAAAAATGGCTTATAAGTTAAAAAAGTTGAAATGGAATTTTGGTTTAGGAGATGTACAAATCCAAAATGGGTCATCCAATATGTCATTTTGACTCCAAACATTATTTTAAAAACAATGGTTCAAGTAGAATTTTGATTTGAGGTCTTAAAATGGAGGTTGCTTTGTAATTTTCATTCTTGCATAATAAGGCAACTTAAGAAACTTCACATAAAGCAAAACCAAGGCATGTTTTTCACTCATTCCTTCTCAATATCTCTTGTAAGGAGATTTTAAAGCAAAATTAAAAGGCATTAAGGCATGAGATGAGATATCCAACATATCACTACATGAGATTTTCCATGACATTCTAGCTCATTCTAGGGAGTTCTAGATGATTCTATGGATGGTTATATATTAAGTGGATCAAGGAGAGATTAGAGGTTGGTCAAGGTTGGTGAAATCAGTGGTGAAGAGTGAAGGAGAAAGTGATATTCAAGGTTTCTTCAAAATCAAGCAAGATCCTTAATTCATCTCTACGAGCTTCCTCCATCAAAACCATTGCAAACAGAAACCTCTACACCATTAGAGGATTCCTTGGAAGCCATTACAAGCTCTGAATTCATCTCTAGCATCACTCACCATCATCACTTGGCAGGTTGGTATGCTTCCCCATATCTCATTATTTATGCGCTTTCCATAAGGTTTCTAGGTGTAGAATGAATAGGCTAGGTCAAGAGATCATGTGCTGAGAATTAGAGAGCTCTGTGTAAGGATCCATGGCAGACCCTAATTTCTTTCACTTTCAAGAATGAGTCGTGTGGTGAGCATTAATTGATATGTTATGGTTTAGATTGGTGAGGGTAACACAAGGAACAAGATCACACCATTAGATTGGAACTCTAGCAAGGTTGATACCAGAGAAAAATGTTGAAACCCTAACCTTCATGCATTCTGTTTGGAGGATACACGAGGTTTTAGTGAAAACTATGGATACCATCGTGTTCTTGGGGAGAAATGGAGTAACTTTGGTCTTTAAAGATTTGGATTTCATTGAGAAACCAGAGAGAAAGAAGAGCTTGAAGGCGGGTGCATGGAAAACGAAACTGAAACCCTAGATGGCTTGTTTGGGACGATGACCCACAACCCTTGGATTACTCTGAGAAATTGACTTAATAATCTCATCCAACGGGCCAGATTCAAACTTGCAAATGGAGGGAGTCTGAAGCGCGCTAAACGCAGCGTTCCACTAATCAAAACGCGTCGTTTTGTTTAGTTGTTAGACTTGGGCTTCAGCAAATCATTTCTATTCCCACCCCCCTGATTTGGCCCATCTCATATAATAACTAAGCGTGTCTGCTTTTCGCACCCCCCTCCCGTTTAATTAATTTCTTTTATTTTTCATTTCTTTTACATTTTATTGCATATTAAAAAATTCATAAAAAATTGGAAAATTGATATTTTTTAATGCTTGTTTTTTCACATGCTCATAATTCTGTCTAGAAAATTATAAATAAATAAAATTCCATTTTATTTTTAGTTTAGTATTTTTAGTATATTTTTCATTTAAATAGCTTTAAAATAGGTTTAATATTGTACCTCATTTTGTAGAATTTCTTTTAGGGCTTTCCCTTAGGATTTTTAATTCATTCTTTTTGGTGTGATTAGATATTGAATCATAGTTCCCCATAGGATTTAATTCTTGATTTTTAGATTAAAATTTGATTAGTTTAATTAGGTTAGCATTAGGGTATCATAATTAGGGTTTAAGAATGCATAAGTGAAGTAATTCATTTTCTGTGGAGAGTCTTGATTTGATTTTTGGGTATGGGTATATAGGGATGGTATGGGTAGATGTTATAGACCCTTGTGAATAATTGTTAGAATTTTCCCCCTTGTTTTAGTATTTTTTAGGTATTTTCTGAAGGTGACTGATGGTATTGACTGTTCTGTGGTTATTTGTCTGTCTCTGGGGTTTATTTTGGGGAATTTGTTATGGGGCTTAGTTTGTTTTGAAGATCTTGTTGAGGAGCATGATGAAGGAGAAGATTGAAGATCAAGACTCAGAGACCCAGAGCTTGGAGATTTCCCTGTCTGTGAGGTTTGAGATCCTGAAGTTTGAAGGAAGTTCATAGTACTTTCCTGAGGAAGGCACTATGAATGACTTTCATTCTTTCTTCTCACCTCTTTCTTAAGTATCCAATGATGTTGGAGCCAACTTGTGAGTTTAATTTCTCCTGAGGAGGAATGTAAACTGATCACAGTTGTTGAGACACATGGGATACAACTCCTAAGTGGAAGCCTCCTAGTACTTTCCTGAGGAAGGTCCTATGGGTCTATTCACTTAGTTCCCTTAGTTCATCTAGGATTTCTTAAGTATCCAATGATGTTGGAGCCAACTTGTGAGTTTAATTTCTCCTGAGGAGGAATGTAAACTGATCACAGTTGTTGAGCCACATGGGATACAATTCCTAAGTGGAAGCCTCCTAGTACTTTCCTGAGGAAGGTCCTAGGGGTCTATTCACTTAGTTCCACTAGTTCAGGTAGGATTTCCTAAATATCCAGTGATGTTGGAGCCTTCATGTGAGTTTAGTTTCTCCTGAGGAGGAATGTAAACTGATCACAGTGGTTGAGCCACATAGGATATGATTCCTGAGTATAAGCCTCCTAGTGCTTTCCTGAGGAAGACACTATGAGTCTGCCTACTTAGCTCCCTTTCTTTGGTAAGCTTGTTTTGAAGCTTGGAGACTGGGATTGATTTCTCTTGTGTAGGGTTTTGCTTTAGGGCTTTGCTTTCTTCTGATTAGAGTTCTGTTTTAGTGTCAGGATTAGAGATTAGATGTAGATGGTTTCTTTCTCAAGCATGTGTTTTGTTTGCCTGATGGCATTTTCATTTCTTTTATCTGTATGACTGTAGTTTACTGTTTATTGCTTGATAGCATGTTGTTTATTTTTCAGTATGATTACTGTTATTTCATGACTGGCTTGAGGTTGAGACGAGCTTGTGGAGGCTGAAGCCCCACACACATTTCCTCCCTCACTTGCATTGCATGCATTTTACTGTTAAGCTGATGCTTTGTCTGTTTTGGTGTATCATTGACATGATCCCTTAGGACTCTCATTTCCTTTGATAAGGATTTGATGATAGACTTTTAGGTTGAAACCTATGCATGACAACTTCTAGGAGTTCCCTGTTCAAACCTCAACCATAGGATGAATCCATGGCATGATAACAGTAGGACTTGATAGTCTCCCTCCTAGTTGGGTCTGTTCTCTTCTCATCTCAAAGCAGTTTAAGATACAGTAATCATGAATGATTTCTTTCGTACGCTACGAGCCTTAAGCTATCTGAGATTGGATGTTTAGTATGGTACCCTTTGGGTGACATGCAACGCATTCACCCTCAGGTCATAGTCTCTAGTGCGGTTGAAATCGCAAACACAATAAAAAACACTTCTTTCAGGAGATAACCCGTAGTTTCCCGAACTACGTTTGCTCTGATCTTCCATACAGTGTGGAAGTACGTAGGCATAGGATGCGACATCCTAGCGAGCAACCTTCTACCTTTCCCCCGTAACCCTTCGTAGGCCGAACTACGTTGACTCTGATTTCTCATTCTCTGATGAGAATACGTAGGCATAAAGTGCGACGCTTTGCCGAGTCATTTTTCTTTTCTTTTTCAGCCAGCCTTGATAGGTAGATAGAATAAAACCAACCCGTCCAAGTAAGCAAACAAGCGTGGATCCCGTCGAGTACGACGGACGTGAGGGGTGCTAATACCTTCCCCTTGCGTAACCGACTCCCGAACCCAGACAATGGTTGCGACGACCTTGTCTTACCCTTATTCGTCAGGTTTTTCCGATCGTTTCCTTTCCCGCTCTGAGGGATAAATAACGAAAGGTGGCGACTCTTCTGTCATGCCGGCACCTTATTTTCGCGCAAGTGACACATATCACAACCATAATCTCAGAGTCTTATAATCAATTTCCCTAATTTATCAATTAATTCACAGTCATATTTGCAGTTACAGGTTTAGGCCACGAAGGCCAAAGGTCATTATTTCTCATCTCTACCCTTAGAATCCTTACGGTTACCACCGCCATGATGGATCTAGGCCACGAAGGCCATAGATCACTTGTTCGCATAACCTTCTAATCTTATCATGGTCAAAATCTCAATGATAGATTTTGGCCACGAAGGCCAAAATCCCTTTTTCCCATAATTCTCCCTAAAACCCCCAAACCAACCATAAACACATCGAAAGGCGTACATAGAAAACCATGAACAACGATACTCCCCATACCTTAGCAAATTCAAAGCTTTCACGATTATCTCTGGGCATCTTCGAAGCTTTTGCCTACACTTCTCCCTCCTCAGAGCTGTGGCCTCCATTCTTTTCACGGTTAACAAAATGAATCATAAACCTTCAGAATTCTATTTTGTCAAACTTAGACTTGGGCCACACAATTGGGATTTCTCCATTATACCTTCACTTACTCCTCTCAATTGCCCAAATTACCCTTATTCCTCTTATATTTATTTTAATTCATAATAATATTAATAAATTAATATTATATACTATCAATTAAATAAATAACCCATAAATTGCATAATTCTTAATAATTTTACAAAACACCGAAAATCACCGGAAACACCCAAAATATGAATATTTTCAATTAAATAAATTAATTGAAATATTCTGATTAAATTTCGGGATTTACAAACTCTCCTCCACTTAAAAGAATTTTCGCCCTCGAAAATTACCTCAAAGAAACAGAGTCGGACACGACTCCTTCAACTGATCTCCACACTCCCAAATCTTACTTTCTCTAGTTGGTCCTCCCGAAACTACCTTTACCAAGGAAATTTCTTTACCTCAAGGTTGCTTCTCGTTCACCAATCTGAACTAGAAATACTTCAATAGTCAAATTATCTGCCACTTGTACATCGTCTATCCGAATCAATGTACTTCTTCAACTTAGGCACATAAAACACATCATGCAATTTCGCAAGCGATAACGATAAAACAGTCTAACATGGTACTCCCCCCACGCTTCCGCTGCGCTGCTCTGATACAGACCAACAAAGCACGGTGTGAGCTTCCGAGACTTCAAAGCTCAACCAACACTAGTTACCGGCATAACTCTCAAAACACGAGATCTTTCTCTTGAAATTCAAGTGCTTTTCCCCTCTTATCATGATAACTCTTCTGACGACTCTGCGACGCTTTCATCTTTTCTTGGATCATCTTGATCTTTTCAGTCGTCTCTTGCACAATCTCAGGTCTGAGCACACCACTCTCGCCTGACTCATATCAACACAAAGGAGTCCTACACCTCCTACCATACAAATCCTCATATGGTGCCATTCCGATACTAGAATGTTAATCGTTATTGTAGGTAAACTCAACCAACGACAATGACTATCCCACGATCCACTTTGATCCAACACACAACCTCTCAAAAAATATTCTAAAGACTGGATAGTCCTCTCTGTCTATCCATCTGTCCTTGGATGATAGGAAGAATTCAACTTCAACATGGTACCCAAAGAGTCTGTAAACTCTTCCAAAATCTCAATGTAAATCTCAGATTTCCATTTGACACGATATTCGACGATATGTCATACACTTTGCAACTTCCTCACTATATATCTCAGCTAGCTTCAACATAGAATGATTAATCCTCATTGGTATAAAAGGAGATGATCTAGTCAATCTATCCAAAATCACCCAAATTAAGTCATATCCACCTCACAGCCTTCGGCAAACCCAACACAAAATCCATAGAAATACTATTCCATCTCCACTCTGGAATATTCAATGGTTGCATCAGACCCAACGGTCTCTGATGTTCAATCTTCCACTTCTGACGAGTCTAACCATCATATATAAACTCAACCACTTCTTTCTTCATACTCGGCCGCCAAAACAATTCCATCAAGTTTTGGTACCTCTTCATAGCACCGGTATGGATACTCAATCCACTTAAATGTCCCTCCTCAAGAATACTCTTATCCAACTCACACTATCCGCAACACAACTCTATCACGACACCTCACGATACCGTTTCCATTAATTCAAAACTCAGCTCTTTGATTTTTGCTTCATCAAATTCCACCGATCTACCAACTCAAATCAGATCTCTAACCCCTTAGAATCTCGTCGAAACACTACTAGTAAGTTTTAACGTACCTAACTTAACTCCATAAAAAGTATCTTTACAAACCAAACTTATATCCCGAAATTGCTCAATCAACCCTAACTCTTTTACCATCATCATTGGTATAAGTAAAGAGTTCCAAATCAATGCATCAGCCACCATGTCTGCTTTACCCAAATGACAATTCAAGCCAAAACCATAATCCTTCGGAAGTCTCAATTATTTCCTCTGCCTCATATTTAACTCTTTCTAATCAACCAAATACTTTAAGCTCTTAAGATCACTAGACATCTCAAATCTCGAACCACATAATGAAGCCTCCAAAGCTTCGGCGCAAACACAACAACAACCAACTCTAAGTCATGTTTCAGATAACCCATCTTATGCACTTTAAGTTGCCTTAAAGCATAGGTTAAAACTTGCTGATTTTGTACTAACATACCTTCCAATCCTCTTAACAAAGCATCATAATATACCACAATGGTTCTTTCGGATTCTGAAAAATCAAACCTGATCTGTTGTCAGTCTTCTCTAAAGCTCTTATAACTTTTCTTCATACTTTGCATCCCAAAACAAAAGCTTGCACCTTCCTAGTCCACTGCTTCAATGGCAAAGATGACTCGAAAAATCCTTCAATAAATTCCAATAAAAATCTGCCAACCAAGAAAATTTCTAATCTCAAATACAGGTTTTGGAGCTTCCCATTGCGATACAACTCCAACCTTCGACATATCAACCGCAATAACTCTACTCGAGATTGTTGCACCCCAAAATTTGACCAACATTTATTTACCCATCAAGAGTTGTATGAGGCGTTGAAGCTAGCCAAGAAGGTTATTCAAGTGTTCAAAGGTTGATATCTTTGTCAGAGAACTCCAGAGATCCTCAAAGAGATTGGTTGAAACCAAGGTTGTGTGTCTCATAACTTGAGAGTTGTGGGAGCCCCTAAGATGATTCTGAGACTATGAGGATGGACTTGAAGCTTTGAGAAAGCTTATGAGATGTCTTGAAAGCCATCATGAATCCTAGAGAGGCCATTATACAAGAATTCAGAAGATTCAGCCATGAGTGGTGGAATTAGGGTTTGACTGGGTCAACCCTAGGTCAACTGATGATTTGGAGAGGGTTGAGACCTAATCCAAGAGACATGTGATCATGGAATGATGCATTGAGATGCTATAAGGATGATTCCTAGACCAACTCATCATGATTGAGTAGTTTGAGAAGTTTTAAGCTAGGGTTTCTAAGGATTGACAGTGTAAAATCCCCTAGTTTGATCCCTATCTTCAAGGCAGTTTAGCTCAAGATGTGATTGTCATCTCATCTTCCCCATAACATGAATGTTGTAAAGCTTGTTCTTAGATTTAATTTGAGTACTATAAGTACTTGATAGGATTTGTAGAGCTCAAGTTATGACTTTGACAAATTACAGGTCATCTGAGGTATGTGAATCTGGGTCCTTGAAAGTCACCCAACTTGCATCCAACTTTTGCCCTAGTAGGATGATTCCTATGAACTCTTGGTCAACATGAATGTTGTAGAGCATCATCTTAGATTTCTAGAGAGTGCTATAAGTCCTTGATAGTATTTGTAGAACTCAACTTATGGCTTTGGCAAGTCAAGGGCATTTTGGTCATTTGGAGGTTATAGGTCATTTCAGGCATAAGGCCACATCTCCTATTTCCAAGCTTCAAATGGAAAAATCTTCAACATCAAACTTGCTTAGAAGGATGTTTTAAGGCTAGTAGGGAGGTCATGAGATGTTGAAAAGGCTTGTATCAAAAAGTGATAAAAATGGCCTAAAATGGAGGCATAAGTTAATTAAGTTGAAATTGAAAATTGAAAATCACAAGTTATACTTCCAAACCATGTCATATAATAGGTCATTTTGACTCCAAAGGACATTCTAAGAACAATGGTTCAGCCACAATTTTGATTTTAGGCCTAGATCATAGGGCTGCTTTGGAAATGGCTTACTTGCATCTTAAGGTACCAAAGCAAAACTCAAGAAAACTCAATAAACAAGTTGGTTATGCATTGTAACACATCATAAATCTCATGTGGGGAGAATTTCAAGTCAGAATTGAAGGGTACAAGGACTATGGCATGAGATAGCATATGGTGAGAAGTGAAATCAAATATCATGAGATGAGATATTCATTTTATCATTGGAGTGTTCCAGAAGGTTCTGGACAGTTCCTACAAGTTCTATAAGATGATTAGAACTTGCTCAAAGCAAAGGTTGGTGAGAGTTGGTGCAGAGAAGAGAGAGTGTTATCTTGTTGCTTTCATTGCAAGTCAAGTTTCAATTTCACATTCTTCTTCATTTCCATTCCTTTTTTCTACACAAACATATTCCATAGACCATAGTGAGGGTGTGCAGATCAAATTAGGGGCAATTCCATTGATGAATCGTGTATGAGCTTTTGGATTTTCACCTTTGCAACTCAAGATCGGTTTCCAAGAATCAAGCAGTTTCAACCCTTCTTTTTGCATACAGAAGCAAGAATACTACTCAGTGAAGGAATTAGGAAAGATTGAAGGTCTGAATTGAGGGATTTCTTCATCTGTTCACTCGATTTTACCAGGTTTGTAAATTTCTCTCTACACTCTAATTTAAGTAGAATTGATTAGAGTTGATAGGTTAGAATGGTTAGAGATCATTAGGGGAAGCTTTCTGGAAAGTTTGAAGAGAATTGGTGATGATTTTGTTGTTGACACCATTTCTTTATTGACCAAGAACTCCTTGAATCTTGAGTAATAATCTTAGTTCTTTAGTGGAGGTTGATTAGTGATAGGAGGTGAACATTTTAGTGTAAACAATTTCAAGAATCTTGAGTTTTGATGTTCAAGCATAATTTGAGGTTTGATTCGTGTTTTAAGTTTGAGTAAGATTCAATGGAATTTGAGATTATGATTGTGTTCAACATGAAAAATGGAGCATGTTAGGGTTTTAAACTTTGAGTTTGATGGAGATATGAGGATTCACGATTGGGTAGAATTGGTGTTCTTGAGCTCTGTTTTAATGGAGGTCTCCCTCCAGAAATTTGAAATTGGAGAAGACGATGTTGTGACCCTAGGATCAGAGGAGACTTTTGACTGGAATCTTGATCTAACGGCCATCCACGCGTTTCAGTTTGTGAAGAGGTTTGAACAAGGCAAAATGCAGCGTATCACTTAAGTCCTGGCTTGGGCTTAAGTGATCTTTTGATACCAACACCCCCACTTGTGGCCCACTTGGATTTTACATTGCATTTGGTTTCTATTCGCACCGCTTATTTTCCATTTTTCATTCATTTTCTTAATTATTTTCTGATTTAGTTCTTGGGCTTGGCACTTTCACTACCCACACCCCCCTGTCTGGGCCCACGCGCGCATATGAGTTGCATCCCTTTCTATCTACACCTCCTCATCATCTCATTTTAATTTCTTTTTTTTATCATTTTATGTTAATCTTTGAAAAATCATAATAAATGGAAAAATAAAGATTTTTTAATGGGAATTTTTGCTCCCACTTCATAATGATGTCTAGAAAATTTTCAAATAAAAATATTATCATTTCATGAATTTTTATATTTTTTGTGTATTTTCCATTCTAATTGCTTTTATATTCTTTTATGTTGATACATGAATTTGTAGAATTTTGTTTAGGTAGTTCCCTTAGCATTTTTAGGCCATTCTTTTTAGGATAGTTAGATATAAGCTTTAGCTTCCCCCTGGATTTATTCCATAATTTTGTGATTAATTTTAGGTTAGTTTTGATTAGATGACATTAGGTTGTGTAGAATTAGGTCAATCCTTAACATAGGTCCACAATAACATTAGAACTTTGGGTTTCTAGGTCAAGTTAGACATTGGGGAATATAAGGGTATTAAGGGTAGGTATGTAGGATCCCTTAGAAATTATATTAGGAGTTAATATAGTGGTATGCTATTTTTAGATGATTTTTGTATGTGATGATTGTTTGTGTTGCCCTTGTGGGCTTAAATTTTTGTTTGCTTTGCTTTGTGGGCTTGGAGAGATTGGTTTTGTTCTAAGGAGCATTGATGAGCATAGTAGAAGACTTGAGATGGATTGAGGAGATTGAGAGCTTGATCTTATTTGTTTTGTTGATTGTTTTAGGGTTAGGGATTAGGAAGAGTTTAGACCTAGTTAACTTCTTTCTTAAACATGGATGGTATCTTTCACCTCCATTCCTCCCTATGATTCAAAGTCCTTCCATGGTAACACCTCTCTCCTTTGGAGGGATAAGTGATTGTACCTAGGAAGTAGAACTTTTGAGGGAACCATTCCTTGGATTTTGAACACTTATAGATCACCTTTGGTGGTCAATAAGCAGTTCAATATCCCCAGCCTATCCAGTAAGTGATTTCCTCTGGTTTGAATATCTTGAGAGATGTTGAGCTTGAGTGTGAAGAGTATGGAAGAGGATGAATCCTTGAGCATTGCCATTCCAGCTGAAGCTTGAAGAGCAGCAAGAGCAAGTTGATATTTGAAGACCCCTGAAGATTAGGTGAAACCTGAAGGTGGAGCTGTACAAGAAGCTGAAGCTTAAAGGAGAAGATAAGTTGAAACGTATGTTGAAGGGTTGAAACCTGGAAAAGCAAATTGATATTTGTCAAGAGTGATTGAGGTCTGAAGACTGAGTTGCTGTTGGAAGAGC
Source organism: Lathyrus sativus (assembly GCA_963859935.3). Taxonomy (NCBI): domain Eukaryota; kingdom Viridiplantae; phylum Streptophyta; class Magnoliopsida; order Fabales; family Fabaceae; genus Lathyrus; species Lathyrus sativus. The sequence goes on along the minus strand of OZ012738.1, from coordinate 277,567,044 downwards.
TGAAGCTTGAGGTTGAGAGAGGAGTTGGTCTGCTTTCTCATCTTTTTTCTTTTCTGTATTGATGTGTTTTGTTTGACTTGTTTGATGCATTAGAATAAGTTCATATCTAGAATAGGTAGACTCTAGGAGCATGATTGCACTAGAGGTTGAGTTGCTCCCTCTGCTTGTATTGTTACTGTGTGGCTTTGCTTGCGGGTATTCGGTAGAGCCCAGCTCCCTTGCCCATGTGGTTTGTTTGTCTGATGGCATTTTATTTCATTTCTTTCTGTATGATTGTAGTTTACTGTATATTGCTTGATAGCATGTTGTTTATATTTCAGTATGATTACTGTTATCCATTCTGGCTTGAGGTTGAGATGAGCTTGTGGAGGCTGAAGCCCCACACACATTTCCTCCCTCACTTGCATTGCATGCATTTTACTGTTAAGCTGATGCTTTGTCTGTTTTGGTGTATCATTGACATGATCCCCTTAGGACTCTCATTTCCTTTGAGAAGGAATTGATGATAGAACTTTAGTTTGAAACCTATGCATGACAACTTCTAGGAGTTCCCTGTTCAAACCTCAACCATAGGATGAATCCATGGCATGACAACAGTAGGACTTGATAGTCTCCCTCCTAGTTGGGCTTGTTCTCTTCTCATCTCAAAACAGTTTAAGATACATTAATCATGAATGATTTCTTTCGTATGTTACGAGCCTTAAGCTATCTGAGAAAGGATTGTGGGAGAGTTTCTTTTCCACAGTCTGGATGTTTAGTATGGTACCCTTTGGGTGACATGCGACGCATTCACTCTCAGGTCATAGTCTCCAGTGCGATTGAAATCGCAAACACAATAAAAAACACTTCTTTCGTAAAAGACAGGAAATAAACTGTAGTTTCCCGAACTACGTGAGCTCTGATCTCTCATACCTATTGAGAGTACGTAGGCACAAGATGGCGATGTCTTGGCGAGCTACCTTTCCCCATAACCCGTCGTAGGCCGAACTACGTTGACTCTGATTTCTCGTTCTCTGATGAGAATACGTAGGCATAAAGCGCGATGCTTTGCCGAGTCATTTTCTTTTCTGTTTAAGCCAGCCTTGATAGGTAGATAGAATAAAACCAACCCGTCCAAGTAAACCCAACAAGCGAGGATCACGTCGAGTACGACGGACGTGAGGGGTGCTAATACCTTCCCCTTGCGTAACCGACTCCCGAACCCAGACAACGGTTGTGATGACCTTGTCTTACCCTTTTTCGTTAGGTTTTTCCGATCGTTTCCTTTCCCGCTCTGAAGGATAAATAACGAAAGGTGGCGACTCTTCTGTTGTGCCGACATATTATTTTCGTGCAAGCGACAGCTGGCGACTCTGCTGGGGACTCCAACGGTTCCCTACGCGAGTCAATCCTAGCGCTTGTATGTTTACTAGTTCGGTTGCGTTTATTTATCGCATTTTACTTCTCGCACTTTATTTCCCGCATTTTATATTCAGTATAATATGATTATCTGTGCTGTTGTGGGATGGGAGTTCTGATGAGTGAGAAGCCAGACCCAGGCTTGAGTGCACCATAGACTTAGAGTGGAAATTAGTGGGCGCGTGCTTGCTTTGCAGGCACTAGTGTCTCATGAAATCCACGCTCAGACGAGGTTCATCCGGTTGGCTTCTCTTTCAACCCTTTGGGTTGAGACGGTTGCTGGTTTGGTGGATTGTCGACTCTGGGGACCGATCATTTGTGATTCGGCCGAGTGAGGCTGCTTCATGAGCTGGTGATGCCACACCTTCTGGGTATCGTATCACCCCTCTTGAATGTCTATGACGCTGATGAACGCATAAGATGCCTAACTTGAGTCAGTTTAGGTCCATACCTGTGAGTAGGGTTGGGTTCATTGCAGGAAACCTTGACCTTCAGACCACCTGGTTTTCTTGACAGTGAATCAGTTTTGTTGGTACCAGGGTTTCTCAGTTGCAGATTTGTTTGTTCTTGATAGAGCAGGTGTTGATCAGAGGATCTTATCGTCAGATGTATGTCTGTTCTTGATAGAGCAGGTTTTGATCAGAGGATCTTATCATCAGATGTGTATTTGTTCCAGATAGAGCAGAGTTTGCATCATCCGTTGTTTGTTCTTGATAGAGCAGATTTGTGGGGTCTGAAGATCTCATCAGCAGCTGTGTGTTTGTTCTTGATAGAGCAGATTTTTGATTGGGGTCTGAAGACCTCACCAGCAGATATTTCTTGATCCTACATATGAGGTCCTTATTATCAGACATTTGTTCTTATCAGAGCAGAATTATGATTCTATGTATATGGTCCTATCAAATGGTGGTTCTTGGCAGATCAGATTTGTGGTCCTACACCGGGGTTTTCTTCTTATCAGTGGTTGTTGATACAGAATCTCCACAGCACCAGTTGCTTTGGCCTCCTATTGCATGATTGCATTTTGCATTAGTTTGCATATTCATTTGCATTTCATTAACGTGTGTCTGTGTTGCAGGTACCGTTTTCCCCGATCCAGGATTTCTTGCCTCCCATTGTAATGTTATGGGCTCTCTAAGGAAGACTGTGGCTTACAAGTTCCCTGTCCCCGATGTGGTTAAGCTGACTGGTTTGATAGCTCTAGCAGATGATTCTGTGAGGGATGAGTTCAGGAAATCTTATGGCAGGTTGCTCAGTTTGGTTCACAAGCCTTCTGTGTTAGAGTTGAATGGGTTGCACGCTCTGCTGTAGTTCTACGACCCTCCGCTGAGATGTTTTACTTTCTAGGATTTTGTTCTCGCACCCACGCTGGAAGAATATGCTGTTTTTTAGGTGTGTCTATCAAGAGGCAGATGCCTTTTGTTCACATGGATGCTGAGCCTGATCTGGCTGGTTTAGCTCCTTCACTTCATCTGGACGCCTCCGAGTCAGTATTGACTAGTTGGAACAAGGTTCCTGGGTTCTCCTTGCAGTTTCTGGTGGGTAAGGCTCAGCAGTGTGCCAAGGACGGATGTTGGGTCGCGTTCAATGCCATCCTCGCTCTGTGCATATATGGTATTATTTTGTTCCCCAATATGCCCGATTTTGTAGACTTTGATGCGTTTCACATCTTTGCCTCAGGGAATCCAGTCCCTACCTTGATAGGAGATGTCTATCACTTAGTCCACTACAAAAACGAGAACCGGAGGGGGAAGAATGTCTCGTGTTGCGTACCCTTGTTGTACAAATGGCTTGATAGTCATCTGCCCAAGAGGGGTCCTTTTGTCTCGTCTGCAACCACAGCTGAATGGCCTGAGCGTCTGATGAGTTTATCTGTAGAGGATGTTGACTGGTTCGACAGAGATAGGTTGGGTACTGAGGTGATCTTCAGTTGTAGTGGGTTTCCAAATGTGCCTTTGATAGGTAGGAAGGGCTCTATAAACTACAACCCGTCGTTGCCGGTTCGACAGTTCGCGTATGCTTTGAGAACTCCGCCGAAGGATGAAGAGGTACAGGAATCTCTGTACCTCACGGGTCTTCTAGAGGGGGATTTGTTATCCAAGCTTCAGCGCGCGTGGAATGGTATCAGTAAGCGAGGAAAGCCTTTGCTGGGAAAAAGCAACAGTCAAGCCTACCCTCCGTATTTGACTTGGATCAGAGCCAGGGCCAATGCTATAGGGATGTCGTTCCCTCATGCCAAGCCAGAAAGCCCTCCAATGATTGAAGAGCCTACTACTGTGCCCATTCAGCAGCATAATCAGGTGTTAGCTGAGCGGGATGAATTGAACCGGGCGAACAAAGAATTGGAGAAGGAATTAGCTCAGCTCCGAAGTGAGAGGAACGGGGCCGTTCATTCTTTCAAAAGGCAGACAGAGCTGGTGAACCAGCTAGGTACAGACCTGACTAAGCAGATAGCCGAGTGGGAACGCATGGGTCGAGACTTCAAAGCTGTCAACGACGTACTGGCTACGAAGAAACAGCACTTGGACGAGGCATATCGGAGGATATCCAAGTTCAACCAGCACTGGAAGGCTTCCCTGGCCACCAGGAAAGAGCGGGAGGATAAGCTGATGCTGCAGATCTCCAAGCTGGAAGCCTAGGTGAAGGACAGTGAGAAGAGGTTTGATGAAGAAACCGCCCGCAGATACGCCGCCGAAGGCCAGCTCAACAAAGCTCTCGCTAACCTGAAGGAGCGCAAGCTGACGTTTGAGTCCAAGAAGCGGAAATTAGAAGATTGCTTCGGCAAAGGAGCATGGGAAAGTTCAGTTGAAGGACTTCAGTATACCATTGTGCAGAGGGAATTACTCGTCGAGGGGTTGCTCACTCTGCCAGATCATCCAGAGACGAAGGAGTTGTTAGAAGAGTATCGCGCCCGTGGCCGTACTTGACTATTTGTATTCCTTTTGTTTTGATCATTGTTGTATGCTGACCATCACCAGGCTTGTTGGTTGAGGTCACGCTGTTGATTCGTCTTGTACTCGCTGATGCTATGTACTGCCTTGATAGGCTTTCTTTATATATGAGATTGTTGTTTCCATGATTGGACCCGGACTTCTTCTTATTATTATTATCAGCACTGGCGCTCAGGCACCAGGATCGGGGGAAATCTCCCAAACACACAAACACACGCATGCATTTGCATGACGAGCATTTTGTTGTTTTTCCTAACCCTTCTGTGTTTAACAGGTTTTTCAGGTTTACAGGTTGTCCCAGGCTGTTTCCGTTGGTTCCAGGATTGATCAGAGACTAATTCACCGTTATCCGACTAGAGCTAATCAGACCAGAATCATGGATCAAGTGCAAACAGATGTTCAGGAGCTCCGCAAGAGGATGGATCGCTTCATGGAGCTCATGCAGGTGGTCGCCAATGGCCAAGATCAGCTCAGAACTTTGGTTCAGCCTTTGATCTCCAGGGTTGATAGCAACGGCATACTCCACGGTGGGACCGTGCCTACTCCTCCACCAGTTGATACTCCGCAGAATGGTGTCCCCGTGGCCGGGGGCAACGACAGTGCTAATGGCAATGTGATGGCCAACATCGGACTCAATACGACGGGCGTCAGCAATGGGAGTCTGGGAGCTAATGTCAACATCGGGCCGCGCAACGTCAATGCAGGCGTCGGGAATCTGTTGGTGCCTCAGCCATGGCTTGAGGATCATCAGGATGATGTGTTCTCTCAAAGAGGTGCTGAAGGGGAGCTGAATGCTGAAGCGCGGCTCAGGTTCAAGGCACTGGAAGATAAAATGAGAGATATCGAGAATCAGAATACTTTGGGCGTTGATATGTCCAAGCTGGGATTAATTGCTGATTTCAAGGTACCTCCTAAGTTCAGGGTACCTGAATTTGAAAAATATAAGGGCACCACTTGCCCTCGTGTCCACCTGAGATCGTACTACAGGAAGATGTCTGCTTATTCCGAAGACGAGAAGTTGCTGATGCACTTCTTCCAAGATAGTCTTTCCGGGCCATCCCTCGAGTGGTACATGGGTCTAGAGCCCACTAGTGTGCGCACATGGAAGGATCTCGCTGAAGCGTTTGTGCACCATTACCAGTACAATAGCGACTTGGCCCCGAACCGAGTCCAGTTGCAGAACCTATCGCAGAGGAATAATGAAGGATTTAAGGAGTACGCCCAGCGATGGCGTGAGTTGGCAGCCCGGGTTCAGCCGCCGATGGTTGAACGCGAGCTCGTGCAGATGTTCGTGGCTACCCTCCCAGGGGTTTACTATGAAAAGTTAGTCAGCGGTATGTCTGGGACGTTCTCATCTCTCATTATCATGGGCGAGCATGTCGAGAATGGAATCAAGATCGGGAAAATTCAAGGTGAGCCATCCTCAGCTGGAGGAGGTGGAAAGAAACCTTATGCTGGTAAGCGACGAGAAGGAGATGCGAGCGCTGTCACCAACGCTCGAAGGAAGGGCAAAGGCCCTCAGCAGCAGATAGCCAGTATAAATATCCCAGCAGCTCCGCAGCAGCAGCAGCAGCAACCGAATCAACAGGGATATAGAAAGTACCAGAATCGGGCATCTTTGGCAAACCGTCACTTCGAGGTGCCGCCCATATCGTATGCGCAATTGTTACAGACTTTGATTCAACTTCAGTTGGTCCAGAAGAGGATGATGGCTCCCTTGACAGGGGCACCTCCACCAGGGTACGACGCAAATGTCACTTGCGATTTCCACTCAGGGGCACCTGGCCACACGATCGAGAACTGCAAAGCCTTTAAGCACAAGGTGCAGGACCTGGTAGATGCCAAGATCATCAACTTCTCCGATAATGTGCCCAATGTCACAAAGAATCCTATGCCGAATCAATAGGGGGGTGGTGTGAACGCCATTATCGAAGAAGAGAGTACAGATCTGTTGACTGATGTCAAAGACCTAAAGACGCCGCTTAGCTTCGTCAAAGCTAAGTTGTTGAAAAGAGGGTTCTTTCCAGGTTGCGGAGAACTATGCATGGACTGTGCTACACATTCTGATGGATGCGAGCAGTTGGTAGAAGGAATTCAAAGTCTGATGACTGAGGGGATCCTGCAGTTTAGCCGGAAGGCTGAAAGTGTATCAGGAGAGGTAGTGTTGAAGCAGGCCGATGAAGTCGCCACCATCAACATCCCTCGCCAGCCAATAACCATCTCTGCGCCCAGACCGCCTACAATTACCATTACCAAAGCTGGGCCGATACCATTCGAGAGCACTAACGCTGTTCCGTGGCATTATGGGGCTGAAGTCTATTGCAACGGACAGAGGTTGGAGCTAGAGCCGTATGGGTCGACTGCGGAGAAGCTTGCGGGAATCAGTGGTATTACTCGCAGTGGAAGGGTATTTGCACCGCCAGAGGTCGTGGCGGAGAAAGCGGTCAGAGCTGATGCGGCTGATAAGGGTAAAAGCAAAGTCGTCGAAGAGGTCCCGTGTGGGGTAGAGAAAGATTTGCTTGTCAAAGATGCTGAGGGGTTCATGCGGTTGATTAAAAAGAGTGACTACAAGATTGTAGATCATCTCCATCAGACACCTTCGAAGATTTCTATTCTCAACTTGTTGTTGTGTTCTGAAGCACACCGCAACGCGCTGCTGAAGGTGTTGAACGCTGCCTACGTACCGCAAGAGATATCGGTGAATCAGCTAGAAGAGGTGGTAGCCCACGTAAATGCTGGCAATGGGCTAGGTTTCACAGACTTAGAGCTGACGCCAAAAGGGAGAAATCACAATAGCGCCCTGCACATCTCGATAGAGTGTAGGGGCACAATCATGTCGCACGTGCTGGTGGACACGGGTTCGTTGCTTAATGTTCTTCCGAAGAAGGCATTAATGAAGTTGGACACTCGCGGATTGCTCTGCACACCTAGTGATCTGGTGGTGAAGGCGTTCGACGGGACTAAACGCCACGTTTTCGGGGAGGTGACCCTGCCGATCCAAGTCGGGCCGGAAACGTTCAACGCGGTCTTTTATATCATGGACATCATGCCTGCTTACAGTTGTCTCTTGGGCCGGCCATGGATCCATGCTGCTGGTGCCGTGACCTCCACGTTGCACCAAAAGCTCAAGTATGTTGTCGGAGGAAGCATCGTAACCGTGTGCGGCGAGGAGGATATAATGGTGAGCCATTTGTCATCCTTTAAGTATGTGGAAATGGATGGTGAAATCCATGAAACTCTTTGTCAAGCATTCGAAGCCGTCAAGGTGAAAGAAGTAGCTCCTGTAGTCACAGAAAAGCCAGAGATGAATCTCTCCTTGTTCAAAGAAGCTCGGGCCGTTGTCCAAGCTGGATCTACCCCAGGCTAGGGGCGAATTTTGGAGATACCCAACAAGCAGGATAAGTTTGGGTTGGGATATTCTCCTGGAGCTGAAGCTTCTTCTTCTTCGTCTAGCAGTGCGTCTCGAGGTAAAGGGCCGATCCAATTTACCAGTGGCGGAGTGATTTTCGAAAGCATCAATGCGGCGTTTGAAGACAGCGGGGATAGCGATTGTGATCTCGACTCTTGGATTCAGCCAAGCAAGCCAGGCGAGGGCCTCAACAATTGGACCATCAAGGATATCATCCAGATGACAAGTGAAGAGTAATGATTTACTTTTTCCAATCATTTTACAACCCTATGTCCTACCCGGGGAATAGCGGTTTTATTGTCAGGGCCTTGTTGGATTATGTACATGCATTTTGTTAATAAATCAAAGGCGTTTTCTTCGTATTCAAATTGTGTGATCTCTGTTATTCCTGTTTTATATTTGTTTTGAAAAACAGTAAAAAGGCAATGAGGTTTGTGCTAACCTGCATATCCTTGTTTAAACTTAACCCTTGTTATTGCAGGATCCACATAACAGATGGCATCGACTCTGGACCTTCTACGGCTCACTTCGACTTTGATTGCCCGATCTATCAAGCCGAAGAAGAGATTGATGAAGACGAAGACCTTCCTGAAGAGTTGGCCCGCTTGTTGAAACAAGAGGAGAAGGTTATTCTGCCTCATGAAGAGGAGATCGAAATCGTGAATTTGGGTTCTGAAGAGCTCGTCAGAAATGTCAGGATAGGGGCTGCGCTGCAGAGTGATGTCAGGCAGAGATTGGTCGAGATGCTAAGAGAGTATAGTGATGTCTTTGCTTGGTCATACGAAGATATGCCCGGGCTTGACACGGACATCGTGGTCCACCACTTGCCGCTGCGAGAAGATTGCCCTCCCGTCAAGCAGAAGCTTAGGAGGACGAGACCAGATATGGCCGTTAAGATCAAAGAAGAGGTGCAGAAGCAGCTCGATGCTGGCTTCTTAGCGGTCACCACTTACCCTCCGTGGGTCGCCAACATAGTACCTGTACCGAAGAAGGACGGTAAGGTACGCATGTGCATCGATTATCGGGATTTGAATAGGGCGAGCCCTAAAGATGATTTCCCGCTGCCTCATATCGATGTGTTGGTCGACAACACAGCCCAGTTCTCCGTGTTTTCGTTCATGGATGGCTTCTCCGATTACAACCAGATCAAGATGGCGCCGGAGGACATGGAGAAAACGACGTTTATCACCCCCTAGGGAACATTTTGCTATAAGGTAATGCCTTTCGGTCTGAAGAACGCAGGGGCCACTTACCAACGAGCAATGGTGACTTTGTTTCATGACATGATTCATCATGAGATTGAAGTCTATGTTGATGACATGATTGCGAAGTCCGAAATGGAGGAAGAGCATCTGGTCAACTTATTGAAGCTTTTTGAGAGGCTTAGGAAATTTAGGTTGAGGCTGAATCCTAACAAATGTACTTTCGGAGTACGGTCCGGAAAGCTACTGGGGTTTATCGTGAGTGAACGAGGCATCGAGGTTGATCCTGCGAAAATAAAAGCCATTCAAGAAATGCCAGCGCCGAAAACAGAAAAAGAAGTTTGTGGTTTCTTGGGCCGAATAAACTACATTGTAAGGTTTATTTCTCAGCTCACAGCCACGTGTGAACCGATGTTCAAGCTTTTAAAGAAAGATCAGGTGATTACTTGGAATGAGGATTTCCAGAAGGCATTCGATAAGATAAAGCAGTATCTTTAAGAACCTCCAATCTTGATACCCCCAGTGGCTGGACGGCCTCTAATCATGTACTTGACAGTTCTTGAGAATAGTATGGGGTGTGTTCTCGGTCAGCACGACGAGACGGGCAGAAAGGAGCATGCCATTTACTACTTGAGTAAAAAGTTCACTGACTGTGAATCTCGCTACTCGATGCTGGAGAAGACGTGTTGCGCACTAGCCTGGGCCGCCAAACGTCTACGACAGTACATGCTCAATCACACCACCATGCTAATTTCGAAGATGGATCCGATCAAGTACGTCTTCGAAAAGCAGGCTCTTTCGGGCAGGATTTCCAGATGGCAAATGGTGTTAACGGAATATGATATTCAGTACGTGTCCCAGAAAACCATCAAGGGAAGCGTATTGTCTGATTACCTTGCCGAGCAGCCGATCGAGGATTACCAGCCGATGAAGTTTGAATTCCCTGATGAGGATATTATGTTTCTCAAAGCGAAGGATTGCGATGAGCCGTTGCCCGACGAGGGGCCAGATAGGAAATCCCAGTGGAAATTGATATTCGATGGGGCGGTTAATTCCTATGGAAGTGGCATCGGGGCTATCATCACGACTCCCCACGAATCCCACATCCCGTTTACTGCGAGACTGACGTTTCCAGTCACCAATAATGAGGCGGAGTACGAAGCATGCATCATGGGTCTAGAAGAGGCAATTGATTTGAGAATCAAGAATCTAGACGTATATGGTGACTCAGCGCTTGTGATCAACCAAATTAAAGGGGAGTGGGAGACTCGTCAATCGAATTTGGTACCGTACATGAATTATGCCAGAAGGCTACTTCCGTTCTTTGATCGAGTGGAACTCCATCATGTGCCCAGAGCAGAAAATCAGATGGCTGATGCCTTAGCCACATTGGCTTCAATGTATAAAGTCAATTTTTGGAATGAGGCTCCAAGAATTGTCCTTTCGCGTCTTGACAGACCGGCGTTTGTCTTTGCAATCGAGGAAGCCGCCGACGGCAAGCCATGGTTCCATGACATCCAGAATTTCCTTATGACTAAGGAGTATCCTGCGGGTGCGTCAACCCAGGATAAGAAGACTCTGAGGAGGCTGTCTGGAAATTTTTATCTCAATCCTGATGGAGTGTTGTATAAAAGAAACCACAATCTCGTGCTACTCAGATGTGTAGATGAGAAAGAGGCGAGTATGCTCATGGAAGAAGTCCATGAAGGCACATTTGGTACGCACGCCGGCGGGCATGCTATGACGAGAAAGATCCTGAGAGCAGGATACTACTGGCTGACGATGGAGTCGGATTGCTTCAGATTCACGAAGAGATGTCATAAATCACTACAACATTTTGAATATACAGCAACACAAAAAAACCGTTGCAAAATCCAAAAAAACCGTTGCCTTTACATATGAGAACGGTTTTCAGGGCGTTCTAAACCAAGGCGTTGTTTTAGCCTTTAGGAACGGTTATTTAGCCAACGGCAACGCCTTGTTCAGAGCCGTTGCTGTAATTTTATATAGAGAACGGCCTAGAACAGCAACGGCTGGAGGCCGTTTTCAAATTTAAACCGTTGCAATTTTTGTTTATTAGAGAACGGCTATTTTATGGAATATAGCAACGGTTCTTAGCCGTAGCCTATTCTATACCGTTCTAATAGAGGCTTAAGTTTAATTTTTCTTCATAGGTTATAGCAACGCCTTCTTTACTACAGACACACTTTGTAACTGTTGCAAAAAATTTAATTTTATTTTATAAACCAAATAAATTTATTTATTTTTTAATAAAATAAATTTTTATTTTATTTTATAAACCAAATAAATTTTTTTTTTTAATAAAATAAATTTTTATTTTATTTTATAAACCTGATAATAACATTATTCACAATTTTTTTATATAATAATATTCAAATACAAAACATCTTCAAATTGAAAATGATCCAACAACAAAACATCTTCAAATTACATATCGTAATGTCGACAAAACATCTTAAAATTACATATCAACCCCAATGTCAATCATCATTCATAGTCAAAATAACATCTTTAATCAATTTCTTTCGATGGTCCAGCTTTTGAATGTTTCCAACATTGGTGTTTATAGGATTGCTTCCTTGATTTGTTGGGTTGTCTTTTAAAGCTTTTTCATTTTCAACCTTAATTTTCATCTTCCTCTTTAAATCCGTGCTAGACTTAGCTTGGAAATCAAACACAAAATCGTTCCGGTTCGTTATTTTCCTGCAACAGAAAGTAAAAACAATTAAAGAGGTGATTGGAATTACTGCTGCTGCTAATTAGTGCTTTGAGTAAATACAGTGATACAAGAGAACTTGACAATTACTGCTGCTGCTAATTACTGTTGCTGCTAATTCTGCTTCTCAACAAACATGACAATTACTGCTGCTGCAAACATAACAATTCATAATATATCAATGACATTATAAAGAGGAAGATGAAAATCATAATACTGCTGCTGCAAACATTACAATTCATTATACTGCTGCTGCAAGAGAATAAATTCATACATGACATTATAAATTCATAATATGGGACATACAACACCATTGAGTTTAATTGTAGATTCACATTTCACAATATAGCCATAACATAGAAATACAATAGATAATTACAACTAAACAATCAATTCACAAGACAATACATCCAAACAATTCAAATAGAAATCACACACATATCCAGCCCAAGTATTATTACATAGCTTAATTCACACCTTCCTATCCAATTTTTTAGAAGACCAATATCAATATTACTAAAATGGCTTCTAATTGAACCAAGACCCTAACAGTTAACAAAATAGCTCATTTTCAAATAACATTAACCAAATTAACAGAACTGCTAACTGATGTCCACCATTTTCACTAACTAACTTCTACCAAGTTAACTAAATTTTGTCTTAACTCTAACTTTGAACCAATTCCTAATTTCTAGCCATAGAACCCTAACTGTTTTTTAACTACTAACATTTTCTCTAATCTTTAACTAACTACCATAACAGTGCAAACAATTCACTAACAGTTCAAAGAATAACTTAGCAAATTAATAACTAACTCCTTATTCAGTTAACATTAACCAGTCCCATTAATCTAACAATCCTAAAAATTGAAATAGGTCTATTAATTAGATATTACTACAACCAGTCCAGTTAGCATAGCAACCCAAACTAACATAATGCCTAGCCAAAGTCTAGTTAATTTAGTTCACTAACTATCACAGTTTATACTAACCTAAACTGACATGTTCTTCTAACTTCCAGTATCATAACAATTCTACCAATTCAAACTAACATCTACTAATAATTAACCAATAACTAACTGTTATTCAAACCTCTAACTGTCAAGTTTTTTAACTAACAAATATCAACTAAAGTTTTGATGGAATCACATACTAACACGCTGAAAAGACAGAGGGGAAATACTAAAACTTTTTTTTTTGTAATTATTCAAGGACTACAACACTATAAAAGTTTCAATAATAACATGATTTATAAAAATATTGCCACATATTTGACAAAATTGACCATTCAGATTCTTTACAGGTTTAGAGTGCAGAACATAGGAATTATAATACAGGTTTGGTAGACTCTAAGTTTTCTTTATCTTTACATTTTTTTGCTATTTCTGAGTGTCTCTTTAATACCATGCTTCTTTACTGTGATTAGATATCTGGTTCCCATCACTTTACAACTAGACTAACAGGTAGAACTTAGAAATACTATAATAAAAAAAAGGGAGCTCACGTCTTCCTTGAAGTTCAAATCATATGATTTGTCTTCCTTGTAGAACTTGGAAGCTGCAACATCCATTCCAATGATCACCTAAGAACATTTAACAAAATGTCAAACTCCCTTAAACGAAGACATTTGAGAAGCCAAAGCACCAAAAATAAAATTTAGGTGAGAGGGTAAAGTTCTAAAATAAAATAAAAATCAGATTATATTCTCAAGGTTTTGGCTATGCTATTACTTTCAATTAAAAGTTGATTCCACTTTAGTCAACAATACATAAATCCAAGTTTCCTCAATCTAATTTATTTATGTAATACAATAGATTCTTGGGTTGGAAACGTGCTCTGATATTTTGGTGGGAGATGAGATGAGAAGGGGCATATCAAGGGGACAAAAGAAGCGCTTAACCACTGGTAAGTGTCATGTGCTTCTTGAATTGCATGTGTCTTTATAGATGAATTAACAATATTCCAAAGCAAGACAATGAATAACATATGTTATTAATTTCTATAAATTTAATGCAGGTGAGATGTTGGTAGGACTTGCAAAATCCCTCTTTATGGATGGAATTTCTACTGGTTTGGATAGTTCTACAACCTTCCAAATTGTCAGGTTTATGAGGCAGATGGTTCATATCATGGATGTTGCTATGATAATCTCACTTCTTCAACCTGCACCAGAAACATATAACCTTTTTGATGACATAGTATTACTTTCAGAAGGTGAGACTGTTTATCAAGGTCCACGTGAGAGTGTTCTTGATTTTTTTAAACTGTGGGCTTCAAATGCCCAGAAAGGAAAGGAATTGCAGACTTTTTACAAGAGGTAGCTTCTAGAAAGGATCAAGAGCAGTACTGGTTCAGAAGGGACATACCTTATCAATACATCAGTGTGCCTGATTTTGTAACCCACTTCAACAATTACTGCATCGGTAAACAACTTCACGAAGAGATTCAAGTTCCATTTGATTCTAGTAAAACTCATCCTGCTGCATTAGTGAACGAAAAGTATGGAATCCCCAAATGGGAACTCTTCAAGGCATGTTTTTCAAGAGAATGGTTATTCATGAAGCGTAGCTACTTTGTATATATATTTAAGACTTTTCAGATTACTATCGTGTCTATAATTACCATGATAGTATTTTTTAGAACAAAAATGGAGCACGGTCAACTTGAGGATGGGGGGAAATATTACGGTGCACTGTTTTTCAGCCTTATCAATGTCATGTTCAATGGAGCAGCAGAACTTGCAATGACTTTTAACAGACTTCCTGGTTCCATAATATGCATCCCCTTCAACTGTTAAATTCTCAAACCACATTTAATTCCGTAGGAGGACGTTGGCCTCCCACTTCCCGCTTAATTGCACCAACAGCACCAGAAAAACGTGAATCATTCGATGGAACAGTGCTGCAAATGACAGATAGTTATGTAGTTTGATCGAAATGTATCAGAACTTAAATTTGTGTCGCTGTGAGATAGAAATGACAGCTAATATACACACTACTTACCTTGTTCCAAAACTTTTTTCTCTAGAATTTGTCTCTTGCGAACCTGGCAAAGGGGTTACGCCCTTTGAAGTTTCTTGGTTGGACCCGTTATCTTTGTCGGTGCCAGAACTCTTGCCACCACGAGCTCTATTACTATTTTGTACTGCTCAAAAGCTGTTTCTTATTGAATTTTGATACCCCAATAATTGAACTTAGGACTAGACAACAACAAAGTGAAGCAAAACCATACAAAAATATGACCAGTATAATTGAGAATTCCAGCTGCAGCAGAAGCCTAATTAACACCTTTTAGAATCACCAATCCACAAGTATTAGGAGACAAGTAAGGTGGAGTAAAGCCAAAACCCAGTTTTTGTTCTATAGTAATAATCCAAAGTTAGAGAAATTTTACATTAATAATTCATCATCAAAAGATTAATAAAAATGATAGAATCTAATATAAACTCTTACCTATTACATCCACAACGGTTCTTCCATTGCAAAAACGACCTGTTGGTTTACCAAAATCGACTCCATAAGGGTAATGATTTGCTGCTGGCCAACTAGAGATACTTATACAATTATATGCAGCAAATACAAAGCAGAGCTTACATGTCACGTTGCATTTCAAAATAACGTACATAGAATATTTGATACTCTGTTGTTTGGCATACCTGCGCATAGGAGTTCAAAGGTGCAGCACTGCCACGGATTTGGTCACGCACGATGAACCATCGAGCTCATGAGTTACATCATTCCTTGAAATATGGTTCCAGTTTGTCATATCTGACACATCACATACAGTGAAAAAATCCAACACTTGGCCAAATATTTTGAACATCTCTACTCCAAAAATCAAGTTTTTTTCTGCCACAAATACGGCATTCCAGTCCATTGGGGCATCAGGATGCACTGAGACTTCAGTCCAGGTAAGATACATGAGATCTAACTTCCATAGTTTTCTAACAGCCTTGTTTCGCCGCCCAATTTGACCATCACCTTCACACCAAGACACGAAGAGCATGAATAGACGGCCATTTGAAGATACAAGTTTGGGTAGTACCCAAGCTAAAACAAAGAGAAAAACATCAGAATTATAAAATAAAAATCAGTTAAAACTTAGTTAAACGATTTACAAGCTGAGTATGCTAAGCACCTTTTGTTTGCACCAACCCCACTCGTTAACAGTTCCATCAAGCTGCTGAACCATGAAGTTGTCAATCTCAGTCTGCTTAGTTGGGCCCTGTTTATTGCAAAAAAAAGAAGCTTTAGTAACAAAATTAATCTTATATCTAAGACGTTTAAAATCCCTGAACTATACAATCATGGTCATAATTAACAACTTGGGGAATTGTTAAATAAATTTAAACAAACCTTTCCGATCAATGCCGGGGCAATGACGGTGTTCACATTGTCAATAGCCTGCAGGTACAAGAAAAAGAGATCAGGCAAGTTTTTTTTAAAACTCTAATGATTTAGAAAACAAAATAAGTAAGGCTTATTTAGTTACATATTTCACAAGTATGGAGTATAATCAATGAGACACTAGTTTTACCTTTGATACACCTTTTCCAAAATAGTCAGATCCTCCATCTCTTAACTCAAGAGCCTCATAAATACCTATCAATTCGTTTCAAAAACAAAATTAGACAGCATTTCACATATCCAATTCAAGTAAAAACAAGCTATCATCAGCACCAGAGATTATATCTCAGAAAAAAACCAAAAATATCACTGGAAATTTCAAAATACATGAGCTATTTTGTTTTAGAGGTTGTTTCAAAATTAATCAATAAAGCATTGCCAAACTAATCAAATATGGTTCGTACGAAGCAAGCAAAATATCGAAACAATAAAAACATCACAGATCAAAAAAATTCATCAAAGAAACAATTTTGACTATTATACTAATCACCACGCTTAAAACTTTCTAAGAAACAATTTTGAGTTCTGTTTAGAATAAAATATTACCTTTAACCGAAAACTCGTACACCGCTGAAAACTCGCGCACTATTACGTTTGAAAATTGAGACCTATGAAAACAAAACCGTTAGATTTGTCGGCAGAGAATAGAGAAAGTTGAAGGAAAACATTTACACACACAAGTTTGGGATGAATGTTAGGGTTTGAGAGAATCGTACCATGAAGAATCAATATGGGATGAAGAACAAAATGTTAGAGTTTGGGAGAATGAAGAATCAATTTGGGATGAATGTTAGGGTTAAGGAGAAGCTTGTACGTTTGAGAGAATCGTACGATGAAGCTCGTATTTGGGAGGGACAATGAATTGTATGATGAAGCTCGTATTTGGGAGGGACAATGAATTGTACGATGAATGTTTGAGAGAAGCTTGTACGAAGAATCAATTTGGGAGGGAACTGAAATTTTTACTCAGGTTTGTGAGGGAGAATGAAAAGTATACACATGAAAACTAGTAAATAATGTTTTATTAAAATAATTAAAAATTATATAAGAACGGCTCTAGCCGTTGCTAATAGGAGTCATTTTCATTGTCTTCTACCAGAACGGTTTCGGGCCGTTGTATAAAATTTACAAAAAATTAAATATGCTACCGCAACAAATTATATAATTTGTTGCCTATTACTCTCTACGAGAACAATTTTTTTACTTCCTGAAAATTAGGCGTTGCTATAGAGTAAAAATGTTGTAGTGAATGCCAGATTTATGCTGATAAAGTTCATGTGCCGCCATGCCCGTTAAATGTCATGTCCTCCCCGTGGCCGTTCTCCATGCGGGGCATCGACATGATAGGCAAGATCGAGCCCACTGCATCTAACGATCATCACTTCATTCTCGTAGCTATCGACTACTTCACCAAGTGGGTGGAGGCAGCCTCGTATGCTAATGTGACCAAGCAGGTGGTGGCTAAATTCATAAAGAGGGACATCATCTGTCGTTACGGAATTCCCGAGCGGATCATTACTGATAATGGTTCGAATCTGAATAACAAGATGATGAAGGAGTTGTGCCAGAGTTTCAAGATTGAACACCACAACTCATCTCCTTACCGGCCGAAGATGAATGGCACCGTTGAAGCAGCCAACAAGAACATAAAGAAAATTGTTCAGAAGATGGTTGTGGCCTACAAAGACTGGCACGAGATGCTGCCATTCGCATTGCACGGTTATCGTACGACGGTACGTACTTCAACTGGGGCAACTCCTTTCTCCTTGGTGTACGGTATGGAAGCTGTCCTGCCGTTAGAAGTGGAGATCCCTTCTTTACGAGTTTTGGTTGATGTGAAACTCGACGAGGCAGAATGGATTACGAACCGACTGAACCAACTCAGCCTGATGGATGAGAAGTGGTTAGCATTGATTGCGTTTGGTCGTCTATACCAAAGCCGAATGAAGAAAGCTTATGATAAGAAGGTGCGTCCTAGAAGCTTTCAGACGGGTGATCTCGTCCTGAAGAAGATTCTTCCTCCACACTCCGATCACCGGGGCAAGTGGACTCCGAATTACGAAGGTCCGTACGTCGTCAGCAAGGTCTTCTCGGGAGGAGCTTTGTTGTTATCCATGATGGATGGTGAAGATTTTGCATCCCCGGTGAACGCGGATGCAGTTAAAAAATACTTTGCTTGAAAGCGACCCGCTGGACAAAAAAAAAGAGAGTCCAGGCAAAAAAGGGGCATCCCGGCGAACCAAAAACAGAATAAAAGGTTCGGGCAAAAATTAGGGATATAAATTGAAAAATGTACACCCGCGAAGTCGAAAACCTACACGGGGCGGCTTCGGCAAAAAGGGTATCCCGGTGAACTGAAAACCCGCAAAGGGCGGTTCACGCAAAAGTTAGGGATTTGAAAAAGCAAATGACTGCGTTCCGCGTGTGGACTTTCATTGTTTAGTGGTTTGGAGGACCTGAGGGCCGTTCATCTGAATCAATCTCTTCCGAAGCTGAAGCGTCGGAGAAGTATCGAAGTCGAGTGGGTCATAGAAGGATCAACTCATGGTGTTCGTCTACGCCTCGTTGCCGACATTTGTATATACTGATGTATATTTATGTTTTATTTTTGTGCGGCTTCCTCATTCCAGGAGCTTGCATCTGTTGTAAAACATTGTTACCCATTCAGGGGTTCGTTATTAATAAAATGCATACTATTCAGCGATTCTGTTTGTCTGTTTAGCATTTATCTGTTTTGTTTGCGAAAAAGAACGCCGATGTTTTTGATAAAATACGCATACATAAACTTACTGGCCTAGGCCACTGATTGTTGAAACAATTAAATACTTGAACATTGTCACGAGATAATAACCTTGATAGGTCCCTTTGAGAAGGGTATCTTGTCTGTTTGTTTGTGTGGTTACAGGTGTATCATATTCCAGACAGTGCGCCGTGCGCATCCCGAAGCAGGATGATTCCTCCTTCTCCAGCAGAGTTCAGCAGCCTCTCCCCGCAGAGTCTGAACGTGAGATCATAAGCATTGATATGTCTCCCCAGGTAGAGATGATTCTCTCCCCAAGCAGATGCCTCCTGAAGGAACGTCATCTCCTCAGCTGAGTCGGGCGCCGAAGCTCGTGTTCATCCCCCAGCACCGGGTCACAAGTGCAGGTTTCGTAGGAAACTATTCGTACACCGAAGTATGCAGCAACTGATGGTGCCAGACTGAAGTCCCCAGCGGAATTGAGATTCCCCGCAGAGTCGTACTCTCTCCCAAAGTCGGATGATTCCTTCTTCCCCAGAGGAATTGAGATTCCCCCCAGAGTCGTACTCCCCAGCGAAGCAGAATGATTTCTTCTTCCCCAACCGAGTTTGCAGATCCCCAAGAGAGCCGAATCCTTGGAAGTTGCTCAGACCATGATTGGTTTTTTTTCCCCAGTGGAGTGTTGAACAGCTGAAGTTGTTTCCCCATAGAGCCGTCATCTCTAGAGAAGTAGCCGAGACGGCCACGCAGTTTATTCCTGCGATTGACATCGCTTTCCCTCAGCAGGTCCAGGTTCTCGTAGAGCTTCGTTCCCCTGCAGCAATCAACTGAAGTTGTTTCCCCTGCAGCAGTCAACTAAAGTTGTGTCCCCTGCGGAGTCCAATTGATATTGGCGTGACCATGTTCTCCTCAGCAGGATGATTCCTCTACCTGAGTAGTTCTTTCTCCTTGATAGGAGGATTCTCCCCTCGGCATTTATTTTGCTAACGGGATCGCATCATTGTGCATGATTGCATAACATTCATCATAAACGCATAGCCTTTCCACCGTGTGGAGCATTGCGCCATTGCCGAAGCATATGCATAATAAACATGATCTAGGTTGTTACCGTTCTTGTTTTGCAGGTGTTCCGCCGCAGAATTGATTGCTCAGGATGATTCCTGACATTCTTCCCCAACGAAGTCGCTTGCTCAAGATGATTCTTGAGATCCCCAGCGAAGTCTTCGGTTCAAGATGATTCTTGAATTCCTCAGCAGGGCCATTTGCTTAAGATGATTCTTAAGATCCCAGTGCAGTCTCCAGAGCTGGTTGCTCAAGCTGATGCTTAGAGTCCCCAGTGAAGGTTGCCCAGGATGATTCCGGGAATCCCCAACAGAGTGCTCGCTCAGGATGATTCCTGAAATCTCTAGAATGGTTATCGGTTCAAGATGATTCTTGAAGGTCCCTGACGGAGTTATTTGTTCAAGATGATTCTTGAAGTCCTCAGTGTTGCTACTGCGAAAAATCGGTGCCGGTTGACAGAAGAGTCGCCACCGTGCGTTATTTATCCCAACGGAGGGAAACGAAACGCTCGAAGCAAACCTCGCAAAAAACGGGAAAAGGTATGGTCATCGCAACCAAAACCTGGACTCGGGAGTCGGTTACGCAAGGGGAAGGTATTAGCACCCCTCACGTCCATCGTACTCGATGGGATCCACGCTTGCTTGGTTTGCACTGATTACACTTCTATCTAAACTAAAGGATGAGGTCTGAAAAGAAAAGAAAACATGACTCGGCAAAGCATCGCACTTTATGCCTACGTATTCCCGTCTGGAACGAGAAATCAGAGTCAACGTAGTTCGCCTAACTACGGGGAAAAATGGGTGAAGGTTGCTCGCTAGGACACTGCATCCTATGCCTACGTACTTCCACACAGCATGGAAGATCAGAGCAAACGTAGTTCGGGCTACGCACGACACAAGCTGTTCAAGTGTCTTTTATGAAAAATCTCACCTTAAACAAGGGTTTTCTTATTGCAAAAAGGTTGATGTTTGTTCAAATCTTTTGACGGAAGAAATGAATTGATTTTGTTATAACCTTTATTAATGTTTTTCTGTTGTTTTGAAGAAAGAAGAGATGACACTCTACAAATCCTAGGGTTGAAAAAGGGAATAAAAATCTACCCTAATGTTATCATGCATGGGTTAAGACCTAATGTCTATCATGCTCCTCTCTTGCGCAGAGAGAAACAGAGATCCTAAGGGATAAACGGCAACAGAAACAACAGATATATACAATAAAGCAGTAAAATGCATGGATGCAACAATACAAGCGAGGCAAGGGAGTCCCACTCAACCTCGAACCTAGAAAACAATAGGCAAAAGTGAACAGAATTCACTTTCAACCCAACAGGTTAAACAGCAAACAATACAGTCAGGGAAATTCAATCAATACATCAAGAATTAAAACAGCTAAAACTAAACAGCAAAGCAGTCTTCATCAGCATTTGTCTTCAAGTCAGCATCAGTCTCTTATCTTCAATCTCTCAATGGCTTTTCTTCAAGTCCTACTCTCCAAGCTGAGGAAACCAATCACAAGAATGAACTGGGTGTTAAGCAATTAGTTGACCACCAAAGGTGGCAAACAAATTGCTAACAACACATAGAATATTTCTCTCAAGAGTTCTATCTCTTAGACACTATCACCAAGCCTTCCAAAGGAAGGGGGTGAATGTCTTAGAGAGACTCTGCATCATAGAGAGGGATGGAGGCAATCAAGACCTTCCATGTTTGTGAACCAAGTTTGCTACTCTAGAGCTCTGCCTAACACCTAGATCCTACAAACTTCTACAGCTGCCAGCAAGAGATACTCCTCATCAACTCTAGAAGTTGGTCTTCATTCTTTAATCTTCAAATGGGCTTCATCAACACAGTCTTCAGCTCAAACCCCAAGCCCCAAACAAACCCAATACCTCACACAGTCAAATAATAACCCTAAAGAGGGCACACCACACAATCAATCAAATACAAGCAATATACTAGTAGTAATAGGGGAAGCCTAATATTTTCTAAGGGATCTATTATCTACCCATAACCCCTATAGTCCCATACCCCAAAATCAAATCAAAATTCCTAAAAGAATTAATCTATCTCACCTATGCTCACTTAAAACCCTACTTTTAACCACTCTAATCTCACCGAATCAAGTCATCTAAAAATTAATCCTAAAATTACAAATTAAATCCTATATACAAGCTAAAGTGCTAAGTTAATCACCCTAAAAAGAATGGGTCCTAAATCTAAAGGGAACTATTAGAACTAAAATCAACAAAATTAAGTACTAAACTAAACTCATTAAAAAGCTATTTACAAGAAAAATGCACAAAAAATATTAAAACAAAATAAAATGCTATTTTTATTATTGGATATTTTTCTTAACAGAATTATTGACCTATAGCAAAAAGAAGCAATTAAAAATAAGCTTTTTTCATTTTTATATGGATTTTACAAGATCAAAGAAAATTAAAGAAAATGAAAATCAAAAAAAAAGAATTAAATGGGGAGGGGGTGTCAGAAGCAGACGCGCCTAGTTATAATTGCCTGATGGGGCAGGAAGTGGGAGCGCAGATATCAATTATGTTAAGCCCAGTTGGTTTCAGAAATCAAATAAAAAATTAAAAGAAAAAGATTAAACGCTCGGTGCGAAAAGCAACAATTTCCAGTTCATTTTCCATTGGGCTTTGCTAAGGGGGTGGGGATAGCAACATTGGATCCGGGCCCACGCGTTTCATTAAATGAAACGCTGCGTTTCAGCGTTATGGACTCCCTCCATTTCTGAGTTTGAATCTCGGCCGTCAGATTGGTTTAAAAAGTCAAGATCTGGACTTGATCCAACGACCATGGTGTCGTCTTCCTCACGAGACCTAGGGTTTGCAGGATTTTCCTCTCCCATGCATGAACTTCCAGAGCTCTGTTCTCTCTCCTCACTCAGCCAAATCCCACGATCCAAAAACAAAAAATGGCCTACTCAAAGCCCTCCACAAGATCCTACACTTAGATTTTTCTAAAACACACTCTATAATTAAACTCGATAGTTGTAACCTTAGGGCACCAAGAATTGCACCTGATATGCATGGTTATTAAACTTGCTCAAACTATACTAGAATGTTCTATGCGTTATGCTAATCACTCTAAACTAAAAAGCTAAGATTATCTTGCCCTAATCCATGAGTTCTTGACCCTAAAAGTTTGACTGCCCTGACATGAATCATCATCAATGGTGCCCTAAGTATCTGCACATCATCTTCTAGCTAACCCTAGCAAATCTACCCTA
This sequence comes from Lathyrus sativus, assembly GCA_963859935.3. Classification (NCBI taxonomy): domain Eukaryota; kingdom Viridiplantae; phylum Streptophyta; class Magnoliopsida; order Fabales; family Fabaceae; genus Lathyrus; species Lathyrus sativus. Next base: position 277,543,891 of record OZ012738.1, on the reverse strand, counting down.
AAGAAACATGCTAACAGGTCATAATTACAGAGATACGAATTGAACTTCATACCTTGAATATTGGTGGAGACAGTTGAAAATTCGTGCAATCCAAGACTTGGCTAGCTCCTCAGATGATCCTTGAGGTGTAGAGATCTTTCTGTTTGCAAAGGAATGTATGGAAAATGCTTGGATGAAGAGATTCGAAACTGTTATGGATCTTGAAACTTCAAACCCTAGCTCTTCAATCTTCCATGGATGGCTCTCTAATTCAGCATGTATGCACTCAAGAGATTCAATATATTGTGGATGAAGAAGAAGAATGAACAGAATTGGTGTTGATTGTATGAATTCACTCTTTCTTACAATTGAAGCAACAATGGAATTCTCACTTTCCTCTCTCTCTTTTCACCAACCTCTTCCACCAATGATCCACATTCATTATATAGATGGTGATAGAAAGATCTAGAAGTTTCTGGATTGATCTTAGAGGATGCTAGAAACTTCATGAATATGACATAATGAAAACCATATCATCTCACACCTCATATCATGATATATCCTCTACAGCCCCTCTAGCACACTTGAAAATCTCTTTTCATGAGTTATTGGGAGTGTATGTGTGAAAAACAAGCTGATCCTTGCCTTATGTTGAGTTTTGCAAAGTTGCCTTATTATGCAAGAAAGAACTTTACAAAGCAAGTCCAAAATTTAAGCCCTAACTCAAAAAAGTGGCTGAACCAATGTCTTTAAAATGATGTTTAGAATCAATTTGGTATATTACATGACCCATTTTGGATTTATAGGTTGCCTAAACCAATTTTCCATTTGAACTTTTTCAAGTTATATGCCATTTTTAAGTCATTTTTCACCAACTTTTATCAAGTCTTGTTCCATGCATTTCAAAACTTCCATGACCTCTTTCCTAGACTTAAAATGACATTTTGAGCAACTTTGATGTTGTGAAGTTTTTCATTTGAAGCTTCCTTGTATGATTTTTAGGCATAGGCTAAGAATGACCTGTAATTCTCAAATGACCAAAATACCATTTGCTTGCCAAGGACATAAGTAGAGTTCCACAAATCATATGAAGGCATACCATACCTTTATAGAAATCTAAGACAATGAGGAACAACTCTCATGTTGGCCAGAAATCCATTTGAAACCTCCTTGAAGGTCAAAAGTAGCTTGGAAGACAGACAACTTTCACAGACAAAATTTCAGATACCACAGATGACCTGTAACTTGCAAGAGCTATAACTTGAGTTCTATAAATCATCTTGATGACTTCCACCACTCAAATTAAAGCTATGAAGATACTCTACAAGTTTCATGTGGACCAGAAATTCATATGAAGCTTGTATCTTGAGTTACACTGCCTTGAAGTTTGACCTAAATCAGGGGATTTTACAATGAAACCCTAATTTGGTAACTCCATTTCTCCTTGATTCCTTCTGATTTTTCTTTAGCACAACACCATATCCATATCCCTATAGCAAATAGTGAATCCCACATTCTTAAAATGATCCTTGATGCCTTTCAAAACAAGTCTTTGACCTAGGGTTGACCTAGTGTTGACCCAGATAAAACCCTAGTTGACTGACTTCAACTGAGGCTCTTGTAATCATTCCAATGACTTGGTTACTCCTCAAAAATGATCATCTAGGCTCTTCATGACATCCATACACACCTCATGCTCTTGGCTTATGGCTCACCCTTCCTCTGATGATTCCCAACTAATCCTCAAGATAGGAGAGAACTCACTGATCAACCTGTCAACTCTTCAAAGCTCAAATTCTTCCCTGATGACCTGAGTAGTCTTGAATATGAATGAAACCCTTGAACATGCCTCTTGAGATAAGAATGGCACTTGATCCCCTGATTAAGATAGCTTGCCTATGCTATGCAATGCAGATGAATATACTATGTACATGATGACAATGCAAATGACTATGCAATTGAAACATAAACCTAGGTTAGAAAAGGTTGGGCAAATTCTGGGGTGCAACAGCTGCCCCTATTCAAGCGACTTAGACCCGACTGGATGAAGAGCGCGCAGCCTTCAGACATTCGAGGTACGAGACAGTTGAATACGAAAGAACCCGGAAATTTGCCAACCGCAAAAATAAATTGCTCATGACCACTGCTTGGGGAAAACCCTTCAGGGAAATGACTTCTGTTGTCACAGCAACAACTAGCCATCCATCTGTCAATCTGTTTTTTTGTAAAATAATCTGATATTGTCCGCAGACCACTTCATTCCGAAGAAATGAGCATACACCACACAACGAGAAATTGTTGATATCACTTATCAACCTCTGTTGATCTCACTTATCAACCAAGCACACGCTAACCAGCGGGAGAATACTGACTTCACTTGTCATGTTGACTTCACTGATCAACCTTTCGTATCATGAAGAAACGAGCGAACGCTTAACCAAACGAGACAATGTTCGAAGACATGAACAAACGACTCTGCGTGGAAATGAGAAACTTAACTAAGTAACTCTGAGGGGAATCTGACGACTGCCGTCAAACACCTACTGGGGAAATTGGGGACTTAACCACGCAACCCGACGAGAATAACCTTGTTGAAAAATAAGAGGAGTTTAACCAAACAACTCCTGTAGCAAGCACCCTGCTAGGGACTATGAGGGACTTAACCAAGTAACTCATTGAGGTAACACCCTGCTGGAGCACATAACTCTGCTGGAGGAACTACGGGTAACAACCCACAAACTGCATTACCGTCTTATAATGTTGACCTCCACAGCATCCTGAGAAAGACTCAGATGGGGGAATACAAGTAACTTAACCAAGCGACTTGTCAAAGAATACCCTGCCGGGGACTACGAGGAACTTAACCAAGTATCTCGTTAAAGACCACCCCACTGGGGATTACGTCTCTACTGGGGTAACTGTGGGTAACCACCCAAAATCTGCATCATGCCATTTCCACCGCACTCTGGGAAAGGACTCGGCTGGGGAAAAAGAGAATTGCTTGACCAAGCAACTCTGCTAGGGGAATATGACATGACGAACACGATCACTACGTGCGGTGTGACAACCAAAATCACGTCGACCATAAATCCAACCGGATGAGATAAACACGATGACTGCGTGCTTCGACCAATAAAACCCCAAAATGATGTCAACACGATCACTGCGTGTGCCACAAAACCAACCCATGTAATAGGACGAATACGATTACTGCGTATGCCGACCAACAAAACCAACTGATACGATAGCCACGATCACCGCGTGCTCCGCATCACAAGTTCCCATGGTACTATCAACACGATCACTACGTGCCATACGAATACGATCACTGCGTATCTTGAACACGATCACTGCGTGTTTGAACACGATCACTGCGTGTTTGAACACGATCACTGCGTGCTCTGAGCCACGATCCTCTTGACTGGAGAAAACACGATCACTGCGTGCTGTGTGTCTCAACTAACCCACATAACATGGACGAATACGATCACTGCATATTCCAATCATACATAGAGTAAACGCGATCACTGCGCGTTTCATGTCACGGCCCTCTTGACTGGAGGAAAAACACGATCACTGCGCGCTGTGACACAACTTCAAACATGGGACGAACACGATTACTGCGTACTTCGGCCACCAACAACCAGATGAACACGTTCACTGCGTGCCTCACCCCATAACCAAACTGTATAACGGACGAATACGATCACTGCGCATACCGACCAACAAAACTAGAAGAACACGATCACTGCGTGTCAATCTATAACCACTGTATATGGACGAATACGATCACTGCGTATATCGACCAACAACATCACATGATATGGTAAACACGATCACTGCGTGTCCTGCCCAAATAAACCCCCGAAACGATACCAACACGATCACTGCGTGCCTTACAAAACATTATTCTTAGATCGGGACGAATACGATCACTGCGCCATTCGACCACAGATACACATACCAAGATCAACACGATCACCGCGTGTCCTACAACATGAACCCCATATCTGGCACAAATACGATCACTGCATACTTGGGCCACAAATCAACATCTCAAAATCAACACAATCACTGCGTGCCTTACAACATGAACCCCATAGATGGTACAAATACGATCACTGCGTACTTTGACCACAAATCAACATCTTCCTGAACCACGACTTCTCTTATCGGCAAGGAACAACATGTCAGAAACCGAAGAGGTAACTACCTGGCTTATGTTTCAAAAAATGCACGTTTGATAATGACGTAATGCTTCCACACAACATGGAAATGCTACGTACTCGTGTGAAATGCAAATGCTCATGATGCATGCTTATGCAAAGAGTTACTTCAGCAAAATAAATGCTGAAGACAAACTGGATCCGCTGGGGATGACCGGAATACTACCGATACGCTTCCAACAAAATAAATGTTGGAAAGATGAACTAACTCCGCTGGGGATAACCATCCTGCTAGGAAAGGTAGCTCACAAACTCAAAACATCAAATTCTGCGGAGGACGATCCTCCTGACGAGGAAGAGCGACTTGCTGGGGAAAGAAAGGACAATCGTGCTCGGGAAAACTCCTTTCAGCAGCTCCAACCACCTGATCACACTCTGTGGGGAACCTCTCCTGCTATCACTGAGCTGGGGAAATCATCCCGCTATCACTGAGCTGGGGATTGAACTACACATTCTGATTTGCACTGCACAAGAACTCTCTGGGAAGTTAATCACATTTGTCTTGACCTTCGCTGAGGAGGACTCTGCTCTGCTTGATAAGCTAGTTCTGAACTATTGAAGATACATTGATCTTTTCCTTTGACGCAGTCTCCGCTCTCTTGGGGGGACAACATTCAACTTAGCCTGGGGCGACTTCACTGGGGAAGACACAACATTCAACCTCTGGAGAGGGTACCAGCCTGCCATGGACTCTGGCGGGGAACTTTGCGAGCTTTTGAATACCTGCAAAAGTCAACAAGCAAACACAAGGCAATCTATGCAAAAAAGAAACATCTTGGTAGTCACCCACGACAACCATTCAGGTAATTTCTGGTTTTAACAATCATCAGCCGAGGCCCGCCTGTTTACACGCATGTAAGTTTATCAAAAACATCGGCGTTTTTTACAAACAAACCTGTAAAAAATTAAAACCAAAGTCACACATTACACTGAACAAAACACTTTATTGATAACGGCCTGAGAATAGGCGAGATTTGTACATCAGATGCAACTCCTGAAAAGAGGTAGTCACACATAAACAAAATGCAGAAGTATACAAATATACAGAATAAAATTTGTACACATGTCCGCAACGTGTTACACACGAACACCATGAACCGACCCTTCTATGACTCGTCGGACTCTGACGCTTTCCGATCTTTGTTTTCGAAAGAGATTGCTTTAGATAATTGACCCCCAGATGCTCCCAAACCGCTAACAATCAAACTTGGACCGCAGTCATTTGCTTCTCAAATCCCTAACTTTTGCGTGAATCGCCCTTTGCGGGTTTTCGATTCACCGGGATACCCTTTTCTGCCGAAGCCGCCCAGTGTAGGTTTTCGACTTCGCGGGTGTACATTTTTTTCCTTTATATCCCTAACTTTTGCCCGAACCTTTTTATTCTGTTTTTGGTTTGCCAGGATGCCCCATTTTTGCCTGGACTCTCTTTTTACTGTCCAGCGGGTCAATTTTTAAGCAAAGTATTTTTTAACTGCGTCCGAGTTCACAGGGGACGAAAAGTCTTCACCATCCATGGTGGATAACAATAAGGCTCCTCCGGAGAAGACCTTTCTCACGACGTATGGACCTTTGTAGTTGGGAGTCCATTTGCCCCTGTGATCCGATTGCGGTGGGAGAATCTTCTTCAGCACAAGATCACCCGTCTGAAAGCTTCGAGGTCGAATCTTCTTGTCGAACGCTTTCTTCATCCGGCTCTGATACAGCCTACCATGTGCAATGGATGCCAGTCTCTTCTCATCTATCAAGCTCAGCTGATTCAATCTACTTCTCACCCATTCTGTCTCGTCCAGCTTAACATCAAGCAAAACCCTCAAAGATGGTATCTCAACCTCCAATGGCAGGACAACCTCCATGCCATATACTAGTGAGAACGGTGTTGCCCCGGTTGATGTACGCACTGTAGTACAATAACTGTGCAAAGCGAATGGCAGCATCTCATGCCAATCCTTATATGTTACCACCATCTTCTGAACAATTTTCTTTATGTTCTTGTTGGCCGCTTCAACAGCGCCATTCATCTTGGGTCTGTAGGGAGATGAATTATGATGCTCGATCTTGAAATCCTGACACAGATCTCTCATCATCTTGTTGTTCAAATTCGAACCATTATCAGTAATGATTCGCTCAGGAATACCGTATCGACAGATTATATCTCTCTTGATAAATCTGGCCACCACCTGCTTTGTCACATTGGCGTAAGATGCTGCTTCCACCCACTTAGTGAAATAATCGATCCCGACCAGAATGAAGCGATGCCCATTAGAAGCAGTAGGCTCAATCTTGCCAATCATATCGATTCCCCACATGGAGAAAGGCCACGGAGAAGCCATAACATTCAGAGGACTGGGCGACACATGGATCTTATCAGCATAGATCTGGCACTTGTGACACCGCTTGGAATATTTGAAACAGTCAGTTTCCATCGTTAACCAGTAATACCCTGCTCACAACAACTTTCGATTCATAGCATGCCCACCAGCATGTGTACCAAAAGTTCCCTCATGGACCTCTTCCATGAGTAAATTGGCTTCCCTCTCGTATACACACCGGAGGAGTACCAAATCGTGGTTCCTTCTATACAAAACGCCATCGGGATTTAGATAAAAGTTGTCTGCTAATCTCCTTAGAGTCTTCTGATCGCGACTGGATGCCCCAGCCGGGTATTCCTTGTTCTTCAGGAAGTTCTGTATGTCAAAATACCAAGGTTTACCGTCAGATGCTTCATCAATTGCAAACACAAAGGTCGGCCTATCAAGGCGAGAGATGACAATGCTGGGAGCCTCATTCCAGCGGTTGACTTTATACATCGAGGATAATGTTGCAAGGGCGTCTTCCATTTGATTCTCCGCCCGAGGTACATGATGAAACTCTACTTTGTCAAAGAAAGGTAGCAACCTTCTCGCATAATTCATGTACGGTATCAGATTAGGTTGGCGTGTCTCCCATTCTCCTTTAATCTGATTCACAACCAATGTTGAATCCCCATATACATCCAGATTCTTGATCCTCAGATCAATAGCCTCTTCTAACCCCATAATACAAGCTTCGTACTCGGCTTCGTTATTCGTCACTGGAAAAGTCAATTTGGCTGTGAACGGGATGTGCGACCCGTGGGGAGTTGTAATGATTGCCCCGATCCCGCTACCGTACGAATTGACAGCCCCATCAAAAATTAATTGCCATTGGGAACTCCGCTTCGGACCTTCACCAGGCAACGACTCATCACAATCTTTAGCTTTCAAGTACATTATGTCCTCATCAGGAAACTCAAACTTCATAGGCTGATAATCCTCAATTGGCTGTTCGGCGAGATATTCGGACAAAACACTTCCCTTAATGGCCTTCTGGGAAACATACTGGATATCGTATTCTGTCAATACCATCTGCCATCTAGCAATCCTTCCAGAGAGCGCTTGCTTCTCAAACACATATTTGATCGGATCCATCTTTGATATCAGCATGGTTGTATGATTCAGCATATACTGCCTTAGACGTTTGGCAGCCCACGCCAATGCACAACACGTCTTTTCGAGCATGGAGTATCGAGATTCACAATCCGTGAACTTTTTACTCAAGTAGTAAATTGCATGCTCTTTCCTTCCCGTCTTGTCGTGTTGACCGAGAACACAACCCATACTGTTCTCTAGAACCGTCAAGTACATAATCAGTGGTCGTCCCGCTACTGGGGGTATTAACACCGGAGGTTCCTCCAAGTATTCTTTTATCTTTTCAAATGCCCTTTGGCAATTGTCGTTCCAGACCACCGCTTGATCTTTCTTTAACAGTTTGAATAATGGTTCACACGTGGTCGTTAGGTGAGAGATGAACCTAGCAATGTAGTTCAACCTCCCTAAGAATCCACGGACTTCTTTTTCTGTTCTCGGTGCTGGCATCTCTTGTATTGCTTTTATTTTTGCAGGATCGACCTCGATTCCTTTCTTGCTCACAATGAACCCCAGTAGCTTCCCGGATCTCACTCCGAAGGTAAATTTGTTCGGATTCAGCCTCAGCCTGAACTTCCTCAGCCTCTTGAACATCTTTAGCAGATTAACCAGATGTTCTTCCTCTGTTTGAGACTTGGCAATCATGTCATCGACATACACCTCAATCTCTCTGTGCATCATGTCGTGAAAAAGCATTGTCATGGCCCGCTGGTACGTTGCCCCAGCATTTTTCAAACCAAAGGGCATCACTTTATAACAGAAGGTTCCCCACGGGGTGATAAAGGTCGTTTTTTCCATATCCTCCGGAGCCATTTTGATCTGGTTGTACCCCGAAAATCCATCCATGAAGGAAAATACTGAAAACTGAGTCGTGTTGTCAACTAACACATCAATATGCGGCAGTGGGAAATCATCTTTCGGGCTCGCTTTGTTTAGATCCCTATAATCAACACACATTCGAACCTTGCCATCTTTCTTTGGCACAGGCACGATATTAGCGACCCAAGTGGGATAAGTGGTAACAGCCAGGAATCCAGCATCCCATTGCTTCTGCACTTCTTCCTTTATCTTTACGGCCATGTCAGGACGAGTCCTTCTGAGTTTCTGCTTCACAGGCGGGCAATCTTCCTTCAACGGCAGACGATGAACAACCATATCAGTATCCAAACCTGGCATGTCCTCGTAGGACCAAGTAAATATATCACTGTATTCACGCAGCATCTCAATAAGCTCTTGCTTGATGTCCACTTGCAACGCAGCCCCTATACGGATATTCCTGACACATTCTTCAGACCCCAAGTTGACAATATCAATCTCTTCCTGGTGAGGCAGAATGACTCTCTCCTCTTGCTTCAATAACCGACTAAGCTCTTCTGGTAAGTCACTATCCTCCACAATCTCCTCCTCAGCTTGGAAGATCGGATGCTCGAAGTCTAAACGAGTCATAGGAAGTTTTTGGTCAATGTCATCTGAAAATTCATGAATCCTGCGAGGGAAACGGTTAAGTGCTTCAAAATGATATACAAGCAAAATGCATAACCACGCTGCCATTTTATTGAAAGATAAAAAACAGAAAGAAAAGGATCACAACATTTGAATGTAAAAACGCCGTCATTTATTGATCATGCAAACATACAGGTAAACAGTTAGGCCCTAAGACAAGATCATCGATGCCCCGGGCAAGGCATGTGATCATACAATGATTGAAAAAACAATGCATTACTGTTTGGTGACTTGGATGACGTCCTGGATGGACCAGTTGCATAGGCTTTGCCCCGGCGTGCTGGGTCGAATCCATGCGTCCATGTCGCAATCGCTATCCACTTCCTCCGTATTAGACACGACATTAATCCTTTTGAAGCTAACTCCACCGGGCGTGAACACGACAGGTCCTTTGTACTTAGGCGCACTCTGCGAGGGAGATGGGCGGTACCCCAAACCATACCTATCTTGCTTCACTGGGATGTCCAGAATCTGCCCCCACTTCTGAGTCTCTCTTGCTTGTACCAACGCCTTGGCTTCTTTATATGAGGAGACGACCACCTCTTGCCCTTCACTCTTCACCGGAGCTTCTTCTTTAACTTTCACCTCCTTGAACGCCTGACACAGCGTTTCATGAATCTCTCCATCTACCTCCACGTACTTGAAAGAAGACAAATGACTGACTAGGATGTCCTCTTCGCCACACACTGTCACAATACTCCCTTCAACCATATATTTCAGCTTCTGATGGAGTGTAGAAGTCACTGCCCCAGCGGCATGAATCCAAGGTCTCCCGATCAAACAGCTATATGCAGGCTGGATGTCCATGATGTAAAACACTATATCAAACACCTCCGGACCTACCTGAATGGGTAACGTTATTGACCCGAATACCGACCTCCTTGTTCCGTCAAAGGCCCTCACTACCAAATCACTAGGTGTGCACAACAAACCACGGGTATCTAATTTCAACAGGGCTTTCTTTGGTAACACATTCAACGAGGACCCAGTGTCTACCAGCACATGGGATAAAGTGGTGCCCCTGCATTCGATAGAGATGTGCAAGGCATTATTGTGATCACGCCCTCTAGGTGTTAAGTCAAAATCTGTGAATCCCAGACCATGCCCAGCGTTAACATGTGCCATAACTCCCTCCAGCTGATTAACTGAAATCTCTTGCGGCACGAAGGATGTCTCAAGTACCTTCAACAGGGCATTTCTATGCGCCTCAGAACACAACAGCAGCGATAATATGGAGATCTTTGACGGGGTCTGCTGCAGGTGATCTACAATCTTGTAATCACTTTTGCGGATCAACCTCATGAATTTTTCCACATCTTTGGTTATCGGCTCTTTCTCCTTACTCCCCGAAGATTCCCCCTTAACAACTTTGTTCTTACCCCTGGCAAGCCTCTCTGCTTCAACCTCAGGTGAAGTGAAAATTCTCCCGCTCCGGGTTATACCACCCGCTCCCACTATGTTATCCACGGATCCCGCCGGCGGATCATTCAAGTCAACCTTCTCCCCATTACAATACACTTCAGCACCATAACTCCACGGGACTGCCTTTGTGCTTTCATAAGGGACTGGCTTAGCCTTAGTAATAGTAATGGTCGGCCTCGATGCTGCCGAAATCGTCACTGATTTGAACGGAATAGTGATCGTAGCAATCTCCCTGCGCTCTTTTCCAGATTCTGTCTCAACAGACTTCTCTCGTCCCACAGACCTGTCAAACTGCAAAATTCCTTCATCAATCAAACTTTGAATTCCCCTTTTCAACTTCTCACAGCCCTCAGGTTGAATCAAACAGTCATCACACTCTTCATTGCAACCGGGATAGACACCTCCTTTCAATAAACGCTGCTTTACGTAACTCAAAGGGGTTTTCAGCTCACTCACTTCTGAAACTAAGTTCAACCCATCATCAATCAGGATTGCATTGGCCCCAGCCCCACTATGCTTGGGCATCGACTGCTGCGTGATATTGGGACCTTCCTTCCCGAAGTTAATAGTCGTACTATCAAGTAAATCCTGTACTTTATGCTTGAAAGCTAGACAATTTTCAATATTGTGCCCTGGTGCACCCGAATGGAAGTCACAGTGCTCGTTAACATCATACCCGACTGGTGGCTGGCCAGTTGGTGGTGCTAAGGTCCTCTTCTCGACTAGCTGCAATTTCAACAAAGTTTGAAGGAGTTCTGCATATGATACCGGCGACACTTCGAATACTCTCCTCGGTCGTGGGTTCTGAAGTCTGCGTTGATTATTATTAGGCTGCTGCTGAGCCTGCTGCGGTGGTTGTTGTCTCTGCTGCTGAGAAGGCCCTGGAATGGTTACACTTGCAACTTGCGACTGCTGACGCCAGTTCTGACTTTTATTCCTTCGTCGAGCATTGTATACGGCGTTGGTATCACCCTGCCTTTTACCACCAAACGTCTTCTTATTACCTCCTGCGGAACTGGACTCACCCGCTTGAATTTTACCAATCTTTACCCCGTTTTCAATGCGCTCCCCCATTAAGATTAATTCAGAGAAAGTACTCATCGAAAAATTGAGCAACCGATCATAGTACATTCCAGAGAAAGTTCCTATGAACATATCCATCATTTCGCGCTCCCCCATTGGAGGGTGTACCCTAGCAGCCAAATCTCGCCATCTCTGGGCGTATTCCTTAAAGCTCTCGCTAGACTTCTGAGACATGCTCTGCAACTGGACTCGGTTAGGGGCGAGATCACTATTATACTGATAATGTCGAACAAAAGCCTCTGCCAGCTCTTTCCAACTCCTGATCTGAGTAGGTTCCAAGCTCATGTACCATTCCAGCGATGGCCCTGACAGGCTATCCTGGAAGAAGTGCATTAGCATCTTTTCATCCTCAGAATATGCAGACATACGCCTGTAAAATGCGTGCACATGCACCCTAGGGCATGTATCCCCTTTGTACTTATCAAATGACGGCGCTTTGAATTTCAGCGGGACCCTCAACCCTGGGACTAACCCCATATTTGACATATCCAGCCCAAGAGCATTTTGGCTGGCCAATCCGTTCACTTTCTCTTCTAGCAATCTCATCCGATGGTTGTCATCCCTAGCCCTTTCATAACCCTCGTTCTGACCAGAGAACACATCCTCCTGACGATCCTCCCAGCGAGGTACTGCATCGTATCCAACATAATCTGCATCGCGGCCCGGACCTGTTTGGACGTACCTGGGGTCATACCTCAGATTACCCATCTCTTGAGCGTTGTATGCGCCAGTTCCATACCCAAGATTACCATAGCCACCAAACCCAGCCTTGGCGCCCGCCATGCTGCCATACCCCATATTCACACCATTGAAGCCCTGGTTACCATTAATACCATTCATTCCGACATTCTCGACGCCCCCATTGAAACCCTGGTTGACATTACCCACAAATACCCCAGCAGCATCTGTATTGGCATTCATATTACCGGTGTTCCCACCTCCACCTACAGGACCAGTTTCTCCAACATTCAAACCGGTTACGGGAATAGCATCAGCACTTTGACGATTCTCAATTCGGGGAGAAGCAGCAATATTTTCACCATGCGGTGTCCCGTTATTTTCAGCCCGTGCGACTATCGGTTGAACCAGACTCTGCAGCTGCTCTTGTCCTTTGGCGATAGTCTCCATGGTTTGCATGAGCAGGGCAATCCTGTCACGTATCTCTTTCATTTCACTCTGCACGTTGTCCATGATCTTCTTCTGGTTAATCCTTGTAGAGTAACGGTGGACCCGCTTTTCTGCAATCCTGAAAATACCTGCAACGGATGCAGGAGATAAGATACACGGATCACAAACCTGCAATGCAAATATGAGTATGTATGCAAAATGCAATGTGTGTCTGTGCATTAGGGATTATCATTCCCCGATTCTAGTGTGAATGTGCCAGTGCAGTGACAGTGCTAACAATACAGTGATTGGAGCCGAATCATAGAAAACCTCGTATATTGCAGAGAAATCCAAGAATACAATATCACTGAGTGTACAATAAGAAGGCATGACCTCAACCAACAATCCTGGTGATGGTCAGCACAAATGCAAATAAAGCATACACATCAATATATGTAATGGTCAAGTACTCTCATGAGCCTGGTACTCTTCTAGTAACTTCTTAGTCTCTGGATGACTGGGTCGGGTAAGCAGCCCCTCAACCAGTTGATTTCTTCGTTTGAGAGCACGTTGCACGTTACCAGCGGTTTCCCCCCATGCCCCTTCTCCAAAGCGATCCTCTAGCTTCCGCTTCTGGGACACAGCTTCGTTCCTGCCTTCGATGGCCTTGTTCAATGCATTCTGGAGACTATATCTGGTCATCACCTCTTCTTCATGCTTCTTAATGCTAGCCTTCAACTGCTCTTCGAGGTCAGAAATTTGCTGCTTCAATTTATCTTCCCTCTTTTTGTTGTTGGTTAGCGTAGCATTCCGTGTCTTATTACAAGAAGAGATTTCTCGGTGAGCGGCGTCGAGTGCTTTCTTTTTGGACTCCAACATGTCGTGAGAGCTTCTGAACTCTTGACCCAGACGTTCGCGCTTCTTTTTCTCCTCAGTCAACTCGGCACCTAGCCTGTTTACTAGTTCAATCTGCTATTGGAAAGAACTTACGGCCTTATTCTTCTCACTACGCATCTGAGCTAGCTCCTTTTCTAACTCTTCATTAATCTTCATCAAGGCTTCCTTTTCTTTCACAACCCGCTCGTAGACCTCCATAGTGACAGTGGTTGGCTCTTCCACCGGAATATGAACAGGGACTGGTGCGGCGGGAAACGGCATCAGTAACTGTCTTGCTCTCTCCTGGATCCAAACTTTGTAGGGTGTGTATGCCTGACAATCATTCTTCCCCAACAGTGGTTTCCCTTTTCTGTTAATACGCATCCAGGCATGCCGAAGCTTGGCTAGTAACTATCCATTCAAATCACCGGTGAAGTACAGAGATTCCTGTACTTCCTCCTCCTGAGGTGGATTCTTCAACGCATATCCAAACTGGCGGACGAACAAAGATGGGTTGTAGTTGATGCACCCTTTTCTCCCTATCAATGGAACATTAGGATACCCAGAACAACTGAAAATAAGCTCAGACCCCAGCAAGTCTCGGTCAAACCACTTAATGTCTTCAGAAGATAGCCTCATCATACGCTCTGGCCAATCAGCTGTAGTCGCACTATCCACAAAAGGTCCCTTCAGGGGAAGATGGCTCTTAAACCACATATACAGCAAAGGCACGCAACAAGAGACGTTCTTGCCTCTCCTGTTCTCATTTCTGTAGTGCATCGAATGGTAAAAGTCCCTGATCAATGTAGGTACCAGGTTGCCAGCAGCAAACAGATGAAATGCATCCATGTCCACGAAGTTTGGGAAGTTGGGAAACAAAACTATCCCATAAATGCATAGAGCCAAAACAGCGTTAAAGACCACCCAACACCCATTCTTGGCGTACTCTTGAGCCTTACCAACCAGAAACTGGAGAGAGAAACCTGGAACTCCTCGCCAAGAAGTCATCAACAGCTCAGAAGCATTCATGTGTAAGGCCTTAGCTAAATCCTCCAACTTGGGCTCAGCGGCAGAGTGAATAAAAGGAACTGCATTCTGTACCGGCAGCTCAGTGAACTCTACATACTCCTCCATGGTGGTCCCCAAGATAAAATCAGCAAATGTGAAACATCTCAAAGCCGGGTCATAGAATTGCATCAGCGTATACAGCCCATTCAATTCATCATTAGTTGATTTGCGAACCAAACTCAACAGCCGTCCGTAACTCTGCCTGAAGCTTCTACGGACATCCTCATCAGCAAGAGAAATCAGACCCAGGAGGGGAGCAATATCAGGGATAGGTAGCTTGTACGCAACTGTCATCCTCAAACCAGCCATGATTAATACTCAGAAGTCCAGACACTAGAACCAGGGAATATGCAAATGCACCTGCAGCACAGACACACGTTAATGGGATGCAATGATAATGATTATGCAAACAATGCAATGCAAGTAACACGCAACAAGGACCAAGTGCTATAGCTGAGAAGCCTGAACCATATCAAAAGTCTCAGATAGACCCTCCAGAATTCCTCAAACCCTGGTCTCAGATAGACCCAATACAAAGCTCCAACATTGGTCTCTGATAGACCCCATAACATAACTCCAACTGGTCTCTGATAGACCTCATACCATAACTCTGACTGGTCTCTGATAGACCTCACTACTGTCCATAAATACTCAGGATCTCAGATCGAGAAATAACCGGTATCTGAAGGTCTAGTTACCTGCATAACCCCAAACCCTCTCACAGGTAGATGTCCTAGTAACTGACAAAGGTTTGGCATCCTATGCGGTCGTCGGCGTCACACTTTCAGGGTTGATGATACGATTCCCAGAAGGAGTGGCATCATCAATTCCTGAAGAGGCCTCACTTAGCCAACTTCCAAATGATCGGTTCCCAGAGTCGACAATCCAACTAACCAGCAACCCGAGCCACCCAAAGGGCAGGACAGGAGGCCAACCAGAAGAACCTCGTCTGAGTGTGGATTTCGCGGGACACTAGGACATGCAAAGCACGTGCGCGCCCACTAATCTCCACTCTAAATCTAGGTGCACTCAAGCCCAGGTCCGACTTATCTCTCAATCATAGAACACCCGTCACACCCCAATATAGCAATAATAATGACAATAAAATGCTGAAAGGTAAATACAGAAATATAAATCCATACAAAATCCTCGACGGGAAAACAAGCGCTAGGATTGACTCTCTTAAGGGACGTTGGATCCCGAATGCATAAGGAACTATCGCAGTCCTTAGCAGCCAGGGGACGTTGGATCCCCAGCAGAGTCGCCAGCTGTCGCTACTGCGAAAATCGGCGCCGACAGACAGAAGAGTCGCCACCGTGCGTTATTTATCCCAACGGAGGGAAAAGAAACTCTCGAAGTAAACCTCACAAAAAACGGGAAAAGGTATGGTCATCGCAACCAAAACCTGGATTTGGGAGTCGGTTACCCAAGGGGAAGGTATTAGCACCCCTCACGTCCATCGTACTCGATGGGATCCACGCTTGCTTGGTTTGTACGGATTACGCTTCTATCTAAACTAAAGGATGAGGTCTGAAAAGAAAAGAAAACATGACTCGGCAAAGCATCGCACTTTATGCCTACGTATTCCCGTCTGGAACGAGAAATCAGAGTCAACGTAGTTCGCCTAACTACGGGGGAAAATGGGTGAAGGTTGCTCGCTAGGACACTGCATCCTATGCCTACGTACTTCCACACAGCATGGAAGATCAGAGCAAACGTAGTTCGGGCTACGCACGACACAAGCTGTTCAAGTGTCTTTTATGAAAAATCTCACCTTAAACAAGGGTTTTCTTATTGCAAAAAGGTTGATGTTTGTTCAAATCTTTTGACGGAAGAAATGAATTGATTTTGTTATAACCTTTATTAATGTTTTTCTGTTGTTTTGAAGAAAGAAGAGATGACACTCTACAAATCCTAGGGTTGAAAAAGGGAATAAAAATCTACCCTAATGTTATCATGCATGGGTTAAGACCTAATGTCTATCATGCTCCTCTCTTGCGCAGAGAGAAACAGAGATCCTAAGGGATAAACGGCAACAAAAATAGCAGATATATACAATAAAGCAGTAAAATGCATGGATGCAACAATACAAGCGAGGCAAGGGAGTCCCACTCAACCTCGAACCTAGAAAACAATAGGCAAAAGTGAACAGAATTCACTTTCAACCCAACAGGTTAAACAGCAAACAATACAGTCAGGGAAATTCAATCAATACATCAAGAATTAAAACAGCTAAAACTAAACAGCAAAGCAGTCTTCATCAGCATCTGTCTTCAAGTCAGCATCAGTCTCTTATCTTCAATCTCTCAATGGCTTTTCTTCAAGTCGTACTCTCCAAGCTGAGGAAACCAATCACAAGAATGAACTGGGTGTTAACCAATTAGTTGACCACCAAAGGTGGCAAACAAATTGCTAACAACACATAGAATATTTCTCTCAAGAGTTCTATCTCTTAGACACTATCACCAAGCCTTCCAAAGGAAGGGGGTGAATGTCTTAGAGAGACTCTGCATCATAGAGAGGGATGGAGGCAATCAAGACCTTCCATGTTTGTGAACCAAGTTTGCTACTCTAGAGCTCTGCCTAACTCCTAGATCCTACAAACTTCTACAACTGCCAGCAAGAGATACTCCTCATCAACTCTGGAAGTTGGTTTTCATTCTTTAATCTTCAAATAGGCTTCATCAACACAGTCTTCAGCTCAAACCCCAAGCCCCAAACAAACCCAATACCTCACACAGTCAAATAATAACCCTAAAGAGGGCACACCACACAATCAATCAAATACAAGCAATATACTAGTAGTAATAGGGGAAGCCTAATATTTTCTAAGGGATCTATTATCTACCCATAACCCCTATAGTCCCATACCCCAAAATCAAATCAAAATTCCTAAAAGAATTAATCTATCTCACCTATGCTCACTTAAAACCCTACTTTTAACCACTCTAATCTCACCTAATCAAGTCATCTAAAAATTAATCCTAAAATTACAAATTAAATCCTATATACAAGCTAAAGTCCTAAGTTAATCACCCTAAAAAGAATGGGTCCTAAATCTAAAGGGAACTATTAGAACTAAAATCAACAAAATTAAGTACTAAACTAAACTCATTAAAAAGCTATTTACAAGAAAAATGCACAAAAAATATTAAAACAAAATAAAATGCTATTTTTATTATTGGATATTTTTCTTAACAGAATTATTGACCTATAGAAAAAAGAAGCAATTAAAAATAAGCTTTTTTCATTTTTATATGGATTTTACAAGATCAAAGAAAATTAAAGAAAATGAAAATAAAAAAAAAGAATTAAATGGGGAGGGGGTGTCAGAAGCAGACGCGCCTAGTTATAATTGCCTGATGGGCCAGGAAGTGGGGGCGCAAATATCAATTATGTTAAGCCCAGTTGGTTTCAGAAATCAAATAAAAAATTAAAAGAAAAAGATTAAACGCTCGGTGCGAAAAGCAACAATTTCCAGTTCATTTTCCATTGGGCTTTGCTAAGGGGGTGGGGATAGCAACATTGGATCCAGGCCCACGCGTTTCATTAAATGAAACGCTGCGTTTCAGCGTTATGGACTCCCTCCGTTTCTGAGTTTGAATCTCGGTCGTCAGATTGGTTTAAAAAGTCAAGATCTGGACTTGATCCAACGACCATGGTGTCGTCTTCCTCACGAGACCTAGGGTTTGTAGGATTTTCCTCTCCCATGCATGAACTTCCAGAGCTCTGTTCTCTCTCCTCACTCGACCAAATCCCACGATCCAAAAACAAAAAATGGCCTACTCAAAGCCCTCCACAAGATCCTACACTTAGATTTTTCTAAAACTCACTCTATAATTAAACTCGATAGCTGTAACCTTAGGGCACCAAGAATTGCACCTGATATGCATGGTTATTAAACTTGCTCAAACTATACTAGAATGTTCTATGCGTTATGCTAATCACTCTAAACTAAAAAGCTAAGATTATCTTGCCCTAATCCATGAGTTCTTGACCCTAAAAGTTTGACTGCCCTGACATGAATCATCATCAATGGTGCCCTAAGTTTCTGCACATCATCTTCTAGCTAACCCTAGCAAATCTACCCTAAAGAAACATGCTAACAGGTTATAATTACAGATATACCAATTGAACTTCATACCTTGAATATTGGTGGAGACAGTTGAGAATTCGTGCAATCCAAGACTTGGCTAGCTCCTCAGATGATCCTTGAGGTGTAGAGATCTTTCTGTTTGCAAAGGAATGTATGGAAAATGCTTGGATGAAGAGATTCGAAACTGTTATGGATCTTGAAACTTCAAACCCTAGCTCTTCAATCTTCCATGGATGGCTCTCTAATTCAGCATGTATGCACTCAAGAGATTCAATATATTGTGGATGAAGAAGAAGAATGAACAGAATTGATGTTGATTGTATGAATTCACTCTTTCTTACAATTGAAGCAACAATGGAATTCTCACTTTCCTCTCTCTCTTTTCACCAACCTCTTCCACCAATGATCCACATTCATTATATAGATGGTGATAGAAAGATCTAGAAGTTTCTGGATTGATCTTAGAGGATGCTAGAAACTTCATGAATATGACATAATGAAAACCATCTCATCTCACACCTCATATCATGATATATCCTCTACAGCCCCTTTAGCACACTTGAAAATCTCTTTTCATGAGTTATTGGGAGTGTATGTGTGAAAAACAAGCTGATCCTTGCCTTATGTTGAGTTTTGCAAAGTTGCCTTATTATGCAAGAAAGAACTTTACAAAGCAAGTCCAAAATTTAAGCCCTAACTCAAAAAAGTGGCTGAACCAATGTCTTTAAAATGATGTTAAGAATCAATTTGGTATATTACATGACCCATTTTGGATTTATAGGTTGCCCAAACCAATTTTCCATTTGAACTTTTTCAAGTTATATGCCATTTTTAAGTCATTTTTCACCAACTTTTATCAAGTCTTGTTCCATGCATTTCCAAACTTCCATGACATCTTTCCTAGACTTAAAATGACATTTTGAGAAACTTTGATGTTGTGAAGTTTTTCATTTGAAGCTTCCTTGTATGAGTTTTAGGCATAGGCTAAGAATGACCTGTAATTCTCAAATGACCAAAATACCCTTTGCTTGCCAAGGACATAAGTAGAGTTCCACAAATCATATGAAGGAATACCATACCTTTATAGAAAGCTAAGACAATGAGGAACAACTCTCATGTTGGCCAGAAATCCATTTGAAACCTCCTTAAAGGTCAAAAGTAGCTTGGAAGACAGACAACTTTCACAGACAAAATTTCAGATACCACAGATGACCTGTAACTTGCAAGAGCTATAACTTGAGTTCTATAAATCATCTTGATGAATTCCACCACTCAAATTAAAGCTATGAAGATACTCTACAAGTTTCATGTGGACCAGAAATTCATATGAAGCTTGTATCTTGAGTTACACTGCCTTGAAGTTTGACCTAAATCAGGGGATTTTACAATGAAACCCTAATTTGGTAACTCCATTTCTCCTTGATTCCTTCTGATTTTTCTTTAGCACAACACCATATCCATATCCCTATAGCAAATAATGAATCCCACATTCTTCAAATGATCCTTGATGCCTTTCAAAACAAGTCTTTGACCTAGGGTTGACCTAGTGTTGACCCAGATAAAACCCTAGTTGACTGACTTCAACTGAGGCTCTTGTAATCATTCCAATGACTTGGTTACTCCTCAAAAATGATCATCTAGGCTCTTCATTACATCCATACACACCTCATGCTCTTGGCTCATGGCTCACCCTTCCTCTGATGATTCCCAACTAATCCTCAAGATAGGAGAGAACTCACTGATCAACCTGTCAACTCTTCAAAGCTCAAATTCTTCCCTGATGACCTAAGTAGTCTTGAATATGAATTAAACCCTTGAACATGCCTCTTGATATAATAATGGCACTTGATCCCCTGATTAAGATAGCTTGCCTATGCTATGCAATGTAGATGAATATACTATGTACATGATGACAATGCAAATGACTATGCAATTGAAACATAAACCTAGGTTAGAAAAGGTTGGGCAAATTCTGGGGTGCAACACTCAGCAGAGTTGATTCCTCCAGAATGATTTCTGGACCCCCGGAGCGGAGTTACTTGATAGTTCTCCAGATTCCCTAGCGGCGAAGCGTCATCCCCAGCAGGTTTCTAACGGCGAGGTTGAAACCTCCCTTGAAGACTCCATGAATTGACCAAGAATTCTATTCCCGACTTGCTGATGAAGTCCGGCTGATGC
The DNA here is from genome assembly GCA_963859935.3 of Lathyrus sativus. Lineage (NCBI taxonomy): Eukaryota > Viridiplantae > Streptophyta > Magnoliopsida > Fabales > Fabaceae > Lathyrus > Lathyrus sativus. The sequence continues at coordinate 277,522,910 of OZ012738.1, read as the reverse complement.
CCGACAGTAATGCGGAATGCATGATGGCATGATCAACCTGATGGTTGAAGTCCGGCTGATGCCCGACAGTAATGCGGAATGCCTGATGGCATGATCAACCTGATGGTTGAAGTCCGGCTGATGCCCGACAGTAATGCGGAATGCCTGATGGCATGATCAACCTGATGGTTGAAGTCCGGCTGATGCTCGACAATGTCTTTGAATGCCTGATGGCATGATCAACCTGATGGTTGAAGTCCGGCTGATGCCCGACAGTTCTTTGAATGCCTGATGGCATGATCAACCTGGTGATTGAAGTCCGGCTGATGCCCGACAGTGTTCTTTGAATGCTTGATGGCATGATCGACTATGTATTACCGGTCACCGTGTGACCAATTCCCCAGTAGGGTTGTCGTACAACTATTATGCTCAGTGTCGAAGATGCTCCTACCGGCCAGAGTATCGTTCACCTGTGTGTGGTATCCAGACCTCCAGCAAGATCATTGACACATGTTCATCTTATCATTCTCTCCAATAGAGTCTATTCTTCAAGTTCATATTTCCCCAATAGATTTTCTTCACCCTGGCGGCGAGGTCAGACGATGTTGAGAGTTGACGGCGAAGTCAGATTATTTTGAGTACTTGACGGCGATGTCGGGTGTTTCTCAGAGTTATGTTTGGCTGACAGCGATGTCAGATAGTTTAGTTTCCCAGCGGCGATGTTGGATGTTTGTTTCTGGCGGCGATGTCAGGTGATTTAGTTCTCCAGCGGCGATGTTGGATGTTTGTGTCTGGCGGCGATGTCAGATAGTTTAGTTCTCCAGTGGCGATGTTGGATGTTTGTTTCTGGCGGCGATGTCAGGTGAGTTAGTTCTCCAGCGGCGATGTTGGATGTTTGTCTGGCGGCGATGTCAGGTGATTTAGTTCTCCAGCGGCGATGTTGGATGTTTGTTTCTGGAGGCGATGTCAGGTGAGTTAGTTCTCCAGCGGCGATGTTGGATGTTTGTTTCTGGTGGCGATGTCAGGTGATTCAGTTCTCCAGCGGCGATGTTGGATGTTTGTTTCTGGCGGCGATGTCAGGTGATTCAGTTCTCCAGCGGCGATGTTGGATGTTTGTTTCTGGCGGCGATGTCAGGTGATTTAGTTTTCCAGCGGCGATGTTGGGTGTTTTGGTTGTCCGACGGCGATGTCAGACGCCTTATTTTCATGAATGCCTGACGGCGAAGTCAGGTGTCTGATGACAATGATAGAGGAATTTAATGTGGATAACTGACGACAAGGTTCAGATCAGTATGTCTCCAGCTAGTTGTCGTACAACTATTATTTCAGTGTTCGAAGATTTGTTCCCGCCAGAGTACTGTGTACTTGAGCAGTTGGCAAATTTCCAGGTTTATTGGTATTCAACCGTCTCGCACCTTGATTGGCTGAGAGTCGTTCGCTCCTCACCCAGTCAGGTTCAGCCGTTTGAATAGGGGCAGCTGTTGCACCCTAAAATTTGACAAACATTTATTTACCCATCAAGAGTTGTATGAGGCGTTGAAGCTAGCCAAGAAGGTTATTCAAGTGTTCAAAGGTTGATATCTTTGTCAGAGAACTCCCGACGTGGGTTTGCTTGCGAGACTGGCCAAACTAGTCCTAGGACTCTGGTAATGGGTGAGTTGGTTACTTGGGATTTATGGTGCACTCGACAGTTATTTGTTTTTGAGAGTGTGTATGATGAAATCTAGACAAGTAACGACAACGATGCTCTTAATAAAACAAAGAAGTACTGAAAAAACAACATAAAAGTAAAGGCATTGTTTTCATAACATAAAGACTTGGTAAATTCAATGTAAAAAAGGAAAGTACAACTGGGCGTATTCGTACATTTTGTAATGAAAAGGGAACTCTTTTCTCTTTAGTGTGTGGTACTCAGAGTGTTTTTCTTGAAATGTTGATAAAAGACACCCTTATCTTCAAACTCGGTTTTGCTTTATATAGGCAAATAAAATATCTGTCATGTCACTTCAGGAGCCGCCGCGTGTAAGACCACTACTTTTGTAACTTTCCCCATGTTCCTTTTGTCAGATTTATTTCTCTCCAGGCACCAAGGCTCCTCTATCGGGGGTGCCTTTGTTGTTTTTTGGTCAACCAACTTATGTCCATGTTAACCATGAAATTTCCCTTGGGACGTCGACTTAGGTTGAGTCCCTTCTAGATTTTTCAATGTCGACACTTTGCTGCCAGTATTTTCAAGATGCTTCCTTCCACTAAATAATATTGTCGGTTAGGGACTTATTCTTCCTACCTCATGTCGAGGTCGACGTTTTCACTGTCGATGCTTTCAGTTGGCTCATTTTTAGCCAATAGTGATGCATAGAGGTGGCATGAATAAGTTACGAACTAGTCAAGATGAGTCAAGAAACATGAGTGTTCAAACCTGCAAATTTGGTTGGAGTCAAGATAAGAGGAGACTTTAGCACCTTGGCATTTAAGAAAGGGCTACATGACAAAGTCCATTGGATAATAGAGGGATCCCTTATCCAACACTATTCCTTCCAAAAAAACGTGTTCTCCTATAAATAGGAGTTGTTTCTGATTCTTTGAGACACACCAAAACAATACCACAAACTTCTTTTCTCATTCTCCATCTCTTGCTCAAAATTTCAAAGTTACAAGGATCAAACTTGGAATTCTCAAAACCAGAGCCTAAACCATGGAAACAACCATCTAAACATATCACAAATCATCCATTAGAGGTGTTCAAACACTCACCTTCTTCTCAAATCACCAAAATCAGAAAGGTTAACCATCAAAACCTCAAATTTTGATTTTTCCTGCATTTTCAAGCCATATCTTGATTCAGTCCATTTCAAAAACAAGCAACACCGCAGATACACTCTAATATATACCTTTAAGGTGTTCCAAGCATAGTTTCTCAACTGTAACACTATTTGAGAGAGTTGCCATTTTGGTCACTTTTGCCAATTTTGCAAGAAAGAGCTAGTTTATGTTCCTAAGGTTTTCTTGGGATTTTGATCATCCTAAAAGCTTTCAAGGAATCTATTAAGAGTTTCCAAGGCCTTGGATTAATTCTGTCACAAGTATCTTGAAGGTTAGCAAGTGGAGCTTCAAGAGGTAAGTGCATAAGAACTTGAACTTTATGAAGTATGCATTACTTTGATGTACATTGATCATGAACATGCCATACATATCATATTTGTTGTGTTTAAACTGTTTTATCATGCTATTGTTGATTGTAAATAGTGGTAGCATAGAACTTGCAAAACATGGCCTATTTTGAAACCATTATCGGGTTTTTAAATGTAGGCATTTTAAAAAAAAATCTAAGACCACTGTTGGATTCCTCGGGAAATTTTAGGTAGGATTCATCTTTATTTCATCCATTTTCATGGAGAAATGAAGAAGTTATGGCCTTCTGGCAAAACCATTAAAACCTGGTCAGCCGTGGCCTAAAACCAAGTCACCCTTATGTATTTATGGGGTGAGTTTGATACACGGATATATCACCATGTCGGTGGTTGCAGCACTTGTTTTCAAGTGTGTTGGTGTCGGAGGGCGTGGGTTTAACACCCACCCATGCCTTTTTTTCCTTCCATTTTTCACATTTTCACCATATTTTTAATATTTTTCATATTTTTTTAATAATTATTTTTTTAATCAATTTTAATTATTTTAAAATGATTTTTTACACAAATATCACTCATATATTAAATTATTTTATTCACCCAAAAAAATCACAAAAATATTTTTAATATATCTAAAAATATGATTTTTAATTATTTTAAATGTTTTTAAAATGATTTCCTTTTCTTGATTTTTAAAACCAAAATGATTTGAAATATTTATGTGAATAAAATACCATTTTTCTTAAACCTTAATCATTTTTTATAACATGATTAATGATTTTATTTGATAAAATTATACATTTTTATTTGATTTTTCTTTGAAAAATATCTTTAAAAATATGAAATTAGGGTTTTGTTTTGATTCAATCTTTCAAACTTCATTTCAATAGACTTAGGCATCTAGTAGAGTGTAAGAACCAACCCTCCTATGTACATAAATAAATTTTGGGCCTCTACTATAGTATAAGTTCCACAAGCTCTTTTAGTATCGTGGTGCGATCACTGTTTTCAAATAAATCATTTGGGCATCTCCTTGAGTATAAGCCCAAATGTTTTGTACATAAACTTTGTTTTAAACAATAAAAAACCACCATGGGCCTCTCCTTGAGTTGTAAGCCCCATACTTCGGTTTTCAAAACCATCTCTCCGAGTATAAGACCCAATAATATTCTTTCATTCAAATTACATATCCTAGGCCTCGTATTAGAGTGTAAGCCCCATCCTTTTCCCTTTTAAAAAAAATTATATTCAAACCAAAATACACTAGTACTAAGAGCGGCACTATTCTTGGTGAATATGTTCTAGACCACATGGGCCTCTGCTACGAGTGTTAGTCCTATCTCTCTGTACATAAACCTTGTTTTCAAAATCATTTGGGCCTCTGCTAGGAGTGTAAATACCATCTCTCTGTGTAACACCCCAATCTAACCCGATGGATAATTAAGGAAAATAGAATTAGAGTGCAACAAATTTTGTGAACTTGACGGTCGTAAGGGGCTGCCACAACTGTGACGGTCATGACGATCGTAAGGAAGTAGTGACGACCGTCACATCAGCAAATTCTGTGTGTTACAATTTCAACTCACAGAAACATACATTTCATAACTCAATTAGATAGCATGCATTTAGTAATGATACATAGCACAAAAGCTTGGATGAACAAACAACAATAACTTGATTAACCTTTTGATTACATCAGTTCAACATAAACAACGAGTTTCAACCATAAAAATCAGCATTACTAATTGATCGGCATAGTGCACCCAACCAGCATTTGGCACTTAACAGCAGCCACCAATTTAATGAAAAGTACTTGATAAAATTCAGCAACAAGGAAATTAAATAAAAGTAATAACATCAATCGTTCATCCCCCCAAGAGTGCTACGTATCAGAGCGACCAACAACCTTAAACGAAAAGCTACACTTTATTCCGGATTACCTACAAGTTACCACCAATGGAGGTAACATACAATGTAAAGGGTGAGGTATCAACAATATAACATAAGGCATGATAAAAGTCATGTCAGAATATTATCACAACATTATAATTCCAGCAGTTCGCAAAATATTATCAATAATTAAACCGCAACAATTCGGTATTCATATCCACAACCATTATCATTAAAATTCAGCAACTTATCAATTACTCGCAAATGCATAACGACACAACTCAACAATGCACTTCGACAAATGCGACTCAACTATGCAACTCAACATGTGGTACCATTTTTGGGAGACAACACTCCACAATTATTCGGGAGACTCACTCCACACTTATTCGGGAGACTCACTCCACAATCATTCGGGAGACTCACTCCACAATTATCCGGGAGACTCACTCCACAATTATTCGGGAGACTCACTCCACAATTATTCGGGAGACTCACTCCACAATCATTTTATTTTGTCATTAAAGAAACAACCGTCGCTAATCCAGGCCAAATGATATGCTATGAGATGCCACTATTATGGATTATAACACCACAACAACAACTCTGCAACAACCGTGCAACAAGGCATCAAGCCTACAACCAATTATCCATAACAGAAACATCACATTTCGCATACATCATGTACTCACCATTTCAACCTGTTCATATCAGAGAACAAGTAACAATATCGTTCCTACGAATAAGAATCCAACACATTTTTGCAGAAAACAATTAAAAACAACATCGTCTCTACAATTGAGAACTCAACAGCATTTTCTTGTTAGAGAACAACTAACAACATCATTACTACAAATAAGAGCTCAACACATTTTCATATACTTTCATACGGGTAATATAACTACAATTCTAATTTACTTAAATAGGGACATAATAACAACACCTTCTTAATAAATGGGAAAATAGCGCGTGTCGACACCGTTTCCCAATTTCCCCCAAAACTAATGGCATAACACACTCATTCATACACAGACAGACATTAACCCTTATAAATGCACATGTAAACATTAACCCTTAATATTTCTTCAACTTACGGGAACATTACTACGGTAACGTTACTACGGGAACATCACTACAGGAACATTAATCCTTAATATTTATCGATCTACAGGAACATTAATCCTTAATATTTATCGACCTATAGGGACATTAATCCTTAATATTTATCGACCTACAGGAACATTAATCCTTAATATTTATCGATCTACAGGAACATTAATCCTTAATATTTATCGATCTACAGGAACATTAATCCTTAATATTTCTTCAACTTACGGGAACATTATTACGGTAACGTTACTACGGGAACATTAACCCCATGATTCAATACCCTTCATGAAATCCATCATACCCACAGTTATAGAATTGAACCCCACCCTTACCTTGGAATTGAGGCCAACTCTACGCTTCTGGTTCTGGTTTTGTTCTACGATAACTCTTCTGCAATTCTCCTCCAATTTGGTTTTCTGAGCAGTTTATCGTTCTTTTGCTCTTTCTCCCACAACTTCTCTAATAACTCGCTAATTCCCTTTATTCCATCTACTACTACTACTACTAATAATAATAATAATAATAATAATAATAATAATAATAATAATATAATATTACTACTAGTTATTAAATTATCATCATTATTAATTATATTATATTATTATCAAACTCAATGATTTATTAAATGGTTTCCTATACTTTAAGAACACCCACCAACGCTCTCATACACACTCCTACATAAAGGCACACCAACAATTCATAAATAATTTAATTAAAATGAACGAGCGTTACACTCCGTACATAAACCTTGTTTTCAAAATCATCTGGGCCTCTGCTAGGAGTGTAAGTCCCATCTCTCTGTACATAAACTTTGTTTTCAATAAACTATGGGCTTCTGATAGAGTGTAAGACCCAACACCCTTTTGTAAATAGAAAACCTTTTAGCCTCATTCATCTTGGGGTTTGTATGGGCCTATATCTAAAGTGTAAGACATATAACCTTTGTTTACTTAAAAATTAAGTCATCTTCAAAGTCAAAACTTTTTTCAATTTCTCAAAACTCTAACTCAGTCTTGAAGAAAACATTGAATCAATCACAGTACACTTGGGCCTCTATCCAAAGTATAAGACCCACCACCTTTTTCAATTCAATTCATACTTATTTATATACTTGTTCATATATTTGTATATATGCTTGTACATATCTTGTTAAGTTTCTCTTAGCATTTGAATCATCCTAGTAGTTCAAACAATAGGATCCTTGTTATAAGTTTAACTTAGTTTAAACAACTAGTTCCCCCTGTACGAAGGAATTCTTATTCCCAATACAGTCAGCCTCCTCTTGGGATTTGTTCAATTGATTCAACCTTGAAAAACTTCCATAAAGAGAGGATTATTTTCCGGTGAAATCTCTTCTTTAACCCCTTTAATCTTGGAATAGTTCAACAAAGAAAGGATTATTTCCCAGTGAAACCTTTCTTGATTTCTTCTTAACATTTGGAGAGTCTAAATTCCCCAGCCTCCTCTTGGGCTTAGTACAAGTACCCTCAGGCTTCCTAGAAGCACATGATAAACCCCAATCATCCCTACACCAATTCCCAGGAGAGTCAAAACCTCTAAAACATTCAAACTCATCCTATGAGTCTCCTCTGATCCTCAACAAGGCTTGACTTCCACCTTAAATCCCCAGCAAGGGTCAGGTTACAATCAACAAATCCCTAAAAGAATCAAAGCCTCTATGGCAGTTCAATAAATCCAACTCTCCTCTAATCTCCAAAAAGAGTTTACTTCTCTTTTGATTCCTCAGAGTAGTTGGATCCTTCTCTTGGATTTAATTTTCTTCAGGAAGAGTCAGTCTCCACTTAAATTCTCTAAGCCTCCTCTCAGGCTTCATATAAGGATTTCCCTAGTCAGCCTCAATCTTGGGATTTGTACAAGACATATATAATATTCCCCTAGTTGAGTCAGTTTTCAATCCCTTTTTTAGCTTCAACCTTGGGCTTTGATCAAGGCATAAAATTCAACATCCCCACAAATGAGACTCTGAGTCCTCTCTGTGGGAGGATATTTCCTCTATACATCACATTTCAGAACAAACAATTAAACTCTTTTCCGGATAATTAATGTAAGTGGCACACTTGTTGATTGAAAATCCAAGCTGGACTTCCTTCTTTAAAATGGCCAAAGGTATCTTTCATCTAAGTGAAAGTGATGTAAGTTGCAAGCCTCTGGAACACATCCAAGCCAATGTCCCTCTCTTAGCATGTAAAGATTCATAAAGGAAAAAGTGACATTGATTTACACTGAGTTAAAGCTTCTTCCTTCATGACATTTCAACTCTCTTATAAAGGAAGATATGGAATTGCTGGATTCCATATATCCTAGTTAAAGCAACTTCACTTATAATCAATCCCTCAATAATTATGATGAATATGAGATATATCTCCCTTTAGAGATGACAAATTCCCTCTCAACAACTCTTTTAGCTTCAATCCTGGGCTTTGAACAAGACACAAATACTATTTTAGCTTCAATCTTGGGCTTTGAACAAGACACCAAACATTTTTCCTCCCATAGAATAAGAGGAACTACGAACGCTCTGATTTCTCAGTTTCCTTTTTGAGAATACGCAGGCATAAGATTGTGAAATCTTAGCGAGCACACTAATCAAAAACCTTAGGTCCAGATACCTTTCCAAAAGCAATAGAAAATCCTAAAACAACAAAAATATTTCCACAAACTCCCAAAGGAGAAACGTTCCCCACCTGACAGCAAATAGACTCAAGAAAGCAATTCAAATAGTAAAAACAAATGTAAATCAAGGTTCCTATAGATTACTATAAATACTCTAGGTGTTAATAGCTTCCCTTTGTATAACCAACCCCCGATTCCAGATCTCTCCGCATTTGTAGGGAAAACACTTGCGTGCATGTTTAGTTTAAGATATCTTCCCCTTCCTTTTAAGCTTCATAGGATAAATATAGAAATCATAAAGTAGCACCAGGAGCGGTAGTGGTCACGCTACAAAAACCGACTGCGACAGAAAAATGGTGACTTCACTAGGGAGAAGAATTCCTTAAGAGGGTTAAGCCTTGCATTACTTTTTTCATTTTTTACTGTTTATTTGTTTTCTCATTTTATATCATTTTGCTATCATACTATCTGCTTATCTGCTATACTTGTTTAAATTATTGTTATCTGGGAATGCGATTAATACGCATGTGGTGAGTCAGAGAGCACCTTATGATAGGAGGTGGAAAACTCAGGAAGGCTTATAGGGAGTGATTCCCAACCAAGCTGACTTAAAAGTCCACCGAATCAATGGAGGTACCCTTTTGGAATTACTAATGTTGAACGAGCAAGTCGTGAAAACATTATTTTTTCTATTGGGCACCCTTGAAAGTGAGGATTAATAAGCACTTAACCACTTGGTCATTAGGTAGTGGGGTGACTATTAGGAATAGTTGATACACGATACTACACTCAATTGAGATTCATCCTAGGGATATTACAGCTCTTATGAGTCAGTCAATTTGTTGGTAATATTCTTAAGAGGGGGCAGTGATTTTAGGAACCTTGTTAGAACCCGTTCTATAGGTACAAAATCGAACCCTAGTACACACCTTAGGGATGGGTAGATCATGGCTCCATGCTCGTGACGATGAATCCTTAAACCCATGCTTTCAAATATTTTTGTTTGCTGCATTCATGCATCACATTCATTCCTAAAAATAACTATATAAATATCTTTTTTTTACAAAACTAAAACAATTGTGCTATGGATTTCGGTAGAAGAAAAACATACAAGTACACCTTCAAAATACCAAAAATGGAAGACCTGGGGAAATTTGGAAGGTTGATTACTAATCTGGAGGGTTTTAGAGCTAAGCACGAAGGACTGTTGTCTCTTTTGAAAATCAATACGGTGGAAGGGATCCTGTCTACATTGGTTCAATTCTATGATCCAACATACCACTGCTTTACATTTCCAGATTATTAACTCACACCAACGTTGGAAGAGTACTTTCATCTGATTGATTTACTTATCATTGATCAAGATCCATTTTTTGGACTGGAAGAAATTCCCAAAGATCAAACTATTGCAAAAGCTACCTCTCTGGAAGAGTCAGATATCAAAGCTCACATGACCACCAAAGGAGGAATTCAGGGTTTACTAGCCAAATTTCTGATGGAAAAAGCCATATACTTTGCCAGTATAGGAAACATAACTGCTTTGAAGGATGTCTTTATTCTGCTCATCTATGGGTTATTCCTCTTTCCCAACTTTGATAACTTCATCGATATCAACGCTTTCAAGATATTCTTAATTGGGAGTACAGTCCCAACTTTTCTTGCAGATTCTTATCACTCGGTGCATTTAAGGAATTTTTACATCGGAGGAATGATTACATGCTTGTGCCATTACTCTACAAATGGTTTATTTTTCAGTTACCCAAATCTGCTGCTTTTTGGGATCCCAAGAGTAGTATGCGATGGTCGCAAAAGATTATGTCTCTTACCCATTCTGACATAGATTGGTACAATCGAGTCTATGACGAAATAAAAATCATTGACAAATGTGGAAGTTTCCCCAATGTGTCTCTTATTGGTACCAAAGGAGGGATCAATTATCATCCAATGTTAGCTCGTCGTCAGCTCAGATACCCGATGAAGGACATACCATATAAAGTTCATCTGGAACGTCTTTTCTTCAAGGAATGAGAAAATGAAAGAGCACTTAAGAAGGAAATTGTGCATGCCTAGCAACATGTTCATAGAAAAGGAATAAAGTCTTTGGGAAGGCCAAACTACGTCTCTGCAAAGCCTTATCTCCGATGGGTGCAAACCAGAGCCATCAAATTGAAGATGCATTACCCTCGTTACGATGTTTTTCCCCTGAAAGAGTCTATTTTCTACTTCAAGAATGACATGGAAAAACTTCAGGTCACTATCAACAAGGTCCAACGCGAGAAGAACCCTTGGAAGAATAAGTACTAGATCGTCAGCTTAGAATGCACAAAGATCCAAGAACTATTGAGAGAAAAGGATGATATCATTGAGATATTAAAGCAACATGTTATAGAAAGTTAAGAGGAGCGGAGAAACCTACTCTCTCCTTTCACTTGACAAAGGATCATTGACCCGACAATGAATGAAGGGGCCTGATCAAAGAAGAGAAAAGAGAGTTAACAACCAGCATCTGGACCTTCGTCAGGAAATCCCTAGAATTCATAGGCCTAGTTTTCCTCCTGACACTTTGTAAAATAATGTGCTTTTCCCTGTAAGTTATTGTATTCCTTTGAATTCAATAAAAGGTTCCATCGTTGTATGATATTTGCGACATAATTGTTAAAAGTTATTTTGAAAAAAAAACGAAAAAAGGTCATTTTCATTTCTCTGCATATCATTCATCATTCTTTCATTACACATCTTTGTCATAGAGTCTCACACATGTGTTGCACTTTAGAGTCAAATTGTCTCTTCGTACATTACTCGGGCCAACCGCCAGAAGAAAATTGACGATCTTGAGCAAGAGAGTAGAATGTTAAGATAGGAGGTCACTGTTCTAAAAAAAGGAATGGATAGACTCAACGCCATGATTCAATCCCTGGCAGCAACTCAGGATCAACCAGCTCAAAGGACAGTAATCTCAAAAATTGTGTCTACACCAACATTTGAGATACCCATCAGTCTTCCTCACTACAATATGTCTAAAGGTTTTCCCTGGGGCATGCCTTTCAATTTTATACTTGAGAGATACATACCATCGGTCGCTGAAGACCCAGAAGCCATAGCCAGATACTCCAAACTTGAAGGTTATAAACTTCAGGTTAATAAAGACGCAAGGGCTATGATAGAGTCTCTCGTACCTGAAGGTTACAAATTTAGGTCACTAAAGCACCATAAGTTATTGTAATAATGTCTATACTGCAACTTGTGATACATACTATCTAGGGGTGTCAAAATGTATGGATTGGATGGATATGGATTGGATTGTTAATGGATGGATCAAAGCAATCCATTAATCCATTAACAATCCACTAACTCTCTTTATAAAAATCCAATCCAATCCATCCATTGAGATAAAATTCATCCAATCCATCCATTAACATATTTCTAATGGATGGATATCCATCCATCCAAAAAATTAATTTCAAAATTCTTAATTATTTTTTAAATTTCATAGAAACATAATTTAAATATTTTGAATTATTTTTTAAATTTCATAAAAAAACTTAAATTTTACAAAAAAAAATTAATATTCTATTATTTTTTAAATTTCATAAAAAAAAAATTAAATTTTACAAAAAAATTCATATTCTGAATTATTTTTTAAATTTCATAAAAACAATTAATATTCTCAATTATTTTTTAAATTTCTTTAAAAAATTTAAACTTCACAAAAAAATTAATATTCTTAATCATTTTTTTAAATATTCTTAACTATTTTTTTAGTTATTCTTAAATGTAAAAAAAATTATTCTCTCTTCACAATTAAATCTTTTAAATAATTATTCTTAATTATTTTCAGTAAGACTTTATTATTTTTATAATATATACAATCTTAAGTAATCATTCTTAATTATTTTTTGAATTTTTCTTAACTATTTAAGAAATTAGTGATGAAGTCATCCTAAAAATAATTAAGGATATATATATATATATATATATATATATATATATATATATATATATATATATATATATATATATATATATATATATATATATATATATATATATATATATATATATATATATATATATATATATATATATATATATATATATATATATATATATATATATATATATATATATATATATATATATATATATATATATATATATATATATATATATATATATATATATATATATATATATATATATATATATATATATATATATATATATATATATATATATATATATATATATATATATATATATATATATATATATATATATATATATATATATATATATATATATATATATATATATATATATATATATATATATATATATATATATATATATATATATATATATATATATATATATATATATATATATATATATATATATATATATATATATATATATATATATATATAATTTTTGTTCTAAGAAGTAAATGAGAAAATTGTTGCACCCCAAAATTTGACCAACATTTATTTACCCATCAAGAGTTGTATGAGACTTTGAAGCTAGCCAAGAAGGTTGTTCAAAGGTTCAAAGGTTGATACCTTTGTCAGAGAACTCAAGAGATCCTCAGAAAGATTGGTTGAAACAAAGGTTGTGTGTCTCACAACTTGAGAGTTGTGGGAGCTCCTCAGATGATTCTGAGACTATGAGGATAGACTTGAAGCTTTGAGAAAGCTTATGAGATGTCTAGAAAGCCATCATAAAGCCTAGAGAGGTCATTGTACAAGAATTCAGAAGATTCAGCCATGAGTGGGGGAATTAGGGTTTGACTGGGTCAACCCTAGGTCAACTGATGATTTGGAGAGGGTTGAGACCTAATCCAAGAGCCATGTGTTCATGGAATGATGCATTGAGATGTTATAAGGATGATTCATAGACCAAATCATCATTATTGAGGAGTTTGAGAAGTTTTAAGCTAGGGTTTCTAAGGATTGACAGTGTAAAATCCCCTAGTTTGATCCCTATCTTCAAGGCAGTTTAGCTCAAGATGTGATTGTCATATCATCTTCCCCACAACATGAATGTTGTAGAGCTTGTTCTTAGCTTTAATTTGAGTACTAGAAGTCCTTGATAAGATTTGTAGAGCTCAAGTTATGACTTTGACAAATTACAGGTCATCTGAGGTATGTGAATCTGGGTCCTTGAAAGTCACCCAACTTGCATCCAACTTTTGCCCTAGTCAGATGATTCCTATGGATTCTTGGTCAACATGAATGTTGTAGATCATCTTCTTAGATTTCTAGAGAGCACTAGAAGTCCTTGATAGGATTTGTAGAACTCAACTTATGGCTTTGACAAGTCAAGGGTATTTTGGTCATTTGGAGGTTATAGGTCATTTCAAGCATAAGGCTATATCTCCTAGTTCCAAGCTTCAAATGGAAAACTCTTCAACATCAAACTTTATTAGAATGATGTTTTAAGGCTAGTAGGTAGGTTGTGAGATGTTGAAAAGGCTCATATCAAAAAGTGATAAAAATGGCCTAAAATGGAGGCATAAGTTAATTAAAGTGAAATTGAAAATCATAAATCACAAGCTATAAGTCCAAACCATGTCATGTAATAGGTCATTTTGACTCCAAATGACATTCTAAGAACAATGGTTCAGCCACAATTTTGATTTGAGGCTTGGATCATAGAGCTGCTTTGGAAAAGGCTTACTTGCATATTAAGGTACCAAACCAAAACTCAAAAGAACTCAATACACAAGGTAGTTATGCATTGTAACTCATCCTAAATCTCATGTGGGGATAAATTCAAGTCATAATGGGAAGTTACAAGGAGCTTGGCATGAGATAGCATGTAAGGAGAATGAGAAATCAAAATACCATGACATGAAAAGATCAATTTCTCATTGGATGATCCTAGAGGGTTCTAGATGATTCTAAACCACTCTATATAACAAGTGTAACTTGCTCAGATGCAAGGTTGGTGTGAATTGGTGTAGAGAAGAGAGAGTGAGATCCCAATTCTTCCATTGCAAGTCAAGTGCAATTTCTTCATTCTTCTTCATTTCTATCCATTTTTTCTTCACAAACACTTTCCATAGATCCCTCTGAGTGTGTGCATACTGAATTGAAGTTCCATTGATGGAAGATTGAAGGTGTTCCCATTGGATTTGCAAAGAAGCAACTCATCATCGAATCTTGAAGTGCAAGCTCTCTCCCTCAGATTTTTTGCAAACAGAAGTCTTATCTTCATCCAAGGATCATTCTTGAAGAGTTTCAAGCCTTGAAGTGAAGGATTTCATCATCTGCCATACCAAGAAACCAGGTTTGCAAAATCTCTTTCACCTCATTATTTAGGCATGGTTAGGTTGAATCATTAGTGTAGAATGGCTAGAGACACCTAGGTGATGAATTCCGAGGAGTTTAGGATCATTTGATGAAGTTTCAGTTATGGATACCATTTCTTTATGGAGCAAGAACTAGTGATATAGTGAGTGATAATGCAAGATTGATAGCTTATTTTAACCAGTGGAGTGAGGTGAACATTTTGATGCAAAGAAATCTAAGGTTGGTTGAAGTTGAGGATTGATCATATTTTGAGATTAACTTGGATTCACCATCGGGTTTGATGATAGAGGTCCTTTCAATGGAATCCAAGGCCATGATCGTGTTCAGCATGAAAAACTGAGCAATTTAGGGTTTTGAATGGTTGAATTTGACGATGATTTGAAGGAACACGAGTTGGTGGAAGATGGTGGTATGAAATCTGTTTTCATGGCAAACCCTAGCTGGAGGTTAGGGATGAAGTTTGAACCGTTAGATCACGCGCTGACCAGTTGACTCAAGACTAATCCAATGGCCTGCGTTCAATTGAATTTTTGAGAGGGAAAGCCAGAAGTGTGAAACGCACCGTTTCATTAAACAGTGGTCTTGTGGGCTTAAGTGATGATGACTATCCCCACCCCCTATGAGGCCCATTGCATGTTTGAACTGAAATTCCTTTCTATTTGCACCGTAGCCTTTTCATTTTTCTTTGTTTTTTTTAATTGATTTTTCTGAGATAATTGGGCCCAGGCGCATTGCTATTTGTAACCCCCCATTCTGGGCCCAAGCGCATAATGAACTGTGTCTGTTTACTTGTTACACCCCATTTTCATACTTTTCATTTTATTTTTACCATTTTATTTCAAATCTTGTAAAAATCATATCAATTGGAAAATTAATGATTTTTTCATGGGAGTTTTTTCTCCTGCTTCATATTTTTGTCAAGAAAAATATAAAATAAAAACATTTTCCATATCATGCACTTTGATATTTTTTGTATATTTTTCATTTTAATTGCCTTTTATTTCTTTTAGGTTGATATATGATTTTGTAGAATTTAGTTTAGGTAGCTCCCTTAGTATTTTTAGTTCATTCTTTTTAGGATAGTTATATATATATGTTTTAGCTTCCCCTGGATTCATTCCATAATTTTGTGATGAATTTTAGGATAGTTTTGATTAGACGACATTAGGTTGTGTAGAATTAGGTCAAACTTCAACATAGGTCCATAATAACACTAGAATTTTGGGTTTTTAGGACAAGTTAGACTATGGAACATATATGGGTATTAAGGGTAGGTATGTAGGATCCCTTAGAAATTATATTAGGATTTAATATAATAGTATACTATTTTTAGTTGATTTTTGTATTGGTTGATTATTTGTGTTGCCTTTAGGGCATTATTGTGTTGTTTGCTTTGCTTTGTGGGCTTGGAGAGCTTGGTATTGTTCTAAGGAGCATTGAGGAGCATAGTAGAAGACTTGAAGATGCATTAAGGAGCTTGAGAGCTTGATCTTATTTCTTTGTTTTGTTGTTTTAGGGTTAGGGATTAGGAAGAGTTTAGACTTAGATAACTTCTTTCTTAAACATGGATGGTATCTGTCACCTCCATTCCTCCCTATGATTCAAAGTCTTTCCATGGTATACACCTCTCTCCTTTGGAGGGATAAGTGATGTACCTAGGAAGTAGAACTTTTGAGGGAACCATTCCTTTGATGTTGAACCCTTATAGGTCACCTTTGGTGGTCAATAAGCAGTTCAATATCCCCAGCTTATCCAGTAAGTGATTTTTCTCTGGTTTGATTGTCTTGAGAGATGTTGAGCTTGAGTTTGAAGATGAAAACTTCATTGCATAATGTTGAAGAGGAAGAATCCTTGAGTATTGCCATTCCAACTGAAGCTTGAAGAGCAACAAGAGCAAGTTGATACTTGGAGACCCCTGAAGATTAGGTGAAGCCTGAAGGTGGAGCTGATCAAGAAGCTGAAGCTTAAAGGGAGAAGATAAGTTGAAACTTATGTTGAAAGGTTGAAACCTGGAAGAGCAAATTGATATTTGTCAAGAGTAATTGGAAGTCTGAAGACTGAGTTGCTGTTGGAAGAGCTGAAGCTAGCTTGGAGTTGATCTGCTTTCTTTTTCTTTTCTGTATTGCTGTGTTTTGTTTGAATTGCTTGATGCATTAGAATAAGTCCATATCTAGAATAGATAGAATCTAGGAGCATGATTGCACTAGAGGTTGAGTTTCTCCCTCTGCTTGTATTGTTACTGTGTGGCTTTGCTTGCGGGTATTCGGTAGAGCCCAGCTCCCTTGCCCATGTGGTTTGTTTGTCTGATGGCATTTTATTTCATTTTATCTGTACGATTGCAGTTTACTGTTATTGCTTGATAGCATGTTTTATATTTCAGTATGATTACTGTTATCCATTCTGGCTTGAGGTTGAGATGAGCTTGTGGAGGCTGAAGCCCCACACACATTTCCTCCCTCACTTGCATTGCATGCATTTTACTGTTTAAAGCTGATGCTTTGTATGTTTCGGTGTCTCATTGACATGATCCCTTAGGACTCTCATTTCCTTTGATAAGGAATTGATGATAGAATTTTAGGTTGAAACCTATGCATGACAACTTCTAGGAGTTCCCTGTTCAAACCTCAACCATAGGATGAATCCATGGCATGACAACAGTAGGACTTGATAGTCTCCCTCCTAGTTGGGCCTATTCTCTTCTCATCTCAAAACAGTTTAAGATACAGTAATCATGAATGATTTCTTTCGTACGTTACGAGCCTTAAGCTATCTGAGAAAGGATTGTGGGAGAGTTTCTTTTCCACAGTCTGGATGTTTAGTATGGTACCCTTTGGGTGACATGCGACGCATTCACTCTCAGGTCATAGTCTCTAGTGCGATTGAAATCGCAAACACAATAAAAAACACTTCTTTCGTAAAAGACAGGAAATAAACCGTAGTTTCCCGAACTACGTGAGCTCTGATCTCTCATGCCTGTTGAGAGTACGTAGGCACAAGATGGCGATGTCTTGGCGAGCTACCTTCCCCCATAATCCTTCGTAGGCCGAACTACGTTGACTCTGATTTCTCATTCTCTGATGAGAATACGTAGGCATAAAGTGCAATGCTTTACCGAGTCATTTTTCTTTTCTTTCTTAGCCAGCCTTGATAGGTAGATAGAATAAAACCAACTCGTCCAAGTAAACACAACAAGCGAGGATCCCGTCGAGTACGACGGACGTGAGGGGTGCTAATACCTTCCCCTTGCGTAACCGACTCCCGAATCCAGACAATGGTTGCGATGACCTTGTCTTATCCTTTTTCGTCAGGTTTTTCCGATCGTTTCCTTTCCCGCTCTGAGGGATAAATAACGAAAGGTGGCGACTCTTCTGTCATGCTGGCACCTTATTTTCGCGCAAGCGACAGCTGGCGACTCTGCTGGGGACGCTGCGATGCTTCCTTATGCATTTGGGATCCAACGTCCCTTAAGAGAGTCAATCCTAACGCTTGTATGTTTACCTGTTGGGTTGCGTTTATTTATCGCATTTTACTTCTCGCACTTTATTTCCCGCATTTTATTTTCAGTATAATATGATTATCTGTGCTGTTGTGGGATGGGAGTTCTGATGAGTGAGAAGCCAGACCCAGGCTTGAGTGCACTATAGACTTAGAGTGGAAATTAGTGGGCGCGTGCTTGCTTTGCAGGCACTAGTGTCTCATGAAATCCACGCTCAGACGAGGTTCATCCGGTTGGCTTCACTTTCAACCCTTTGGGTTGAGACGGTTGCTGGTTTGGTGGATTGTCGACTCTGGGGACCGATCATTTGTGATTCAGCTAAGTGAGGCCACTTCATGAGCTGGTGATGCCACACCTTCTGGGTATCGTATCACCCCTCTTGAAAGTCTGTGACGCTGATGAACGCATAGGATGCCGTACCTTGAGTCAGTTTAGGTCCATACCTGTGAGCAGGGTTGGGTTTATTGCAGGAAACTTTGACCTTCAGACTACCTGGTTTTCTTGACAGCGAATTAGTTTTGTTGGTACCAGGGTTTCTCAGTTGCAGATTTGTCTGTTCTTGACAGAGCAGGTTTTGATCAGAGGATCTTATCATCAGGTGTATGGTTGTTCTTGATAGAGCAGAGTATTGTCATCGGTTGTTTGTTCTTGATAGAGCAGATTTTTGATTTGGGGTCTGAAGACCTCATCAGCAGATATTTCCTGATCATACATCCGAGGTCCTTATTATCAGACATTTGTTCTTGACAGAGCAAAATTATGGTCCTGTGTATATGGTCCTATCAGAGGGATGTTCTTGGCAGATCAGATTTGTGGTCCTACACCGGGGTTTTCTTCTTATCAGTGGTCGTGGTTTTGTTGATACAGAATCTCCACAGCACCAGCTACCCAGATATATTATTGCATGATTGCATTTTGCATTAGTTTGCATGTTCATTTGCATTTCATTAACGTGTGTCTGTGTTGCAGGTACCGTTTTCCCCGATCCAGGATTTCTTGCCTCCTATTGTATTGTTATGGGCTCTCTGAGGAAGACCGTGGCTTACAAGTTCCCTACCCCTAACGTGGTTAAGCTGACTGGTTTGATAGCTCTAGCAGATGATTCTGTGAAGGATGAGTTCAGGAACTCTTATGACAGGTTGCTCAGTTTGGTTCATAAGCCTTCTGTGTTCAAGTTGAATGGGTTGCACGCTCTGTTGCAGTTCTACGACCCTCCGCTGAGGTGTTTCACTTTTCAGGATTTTGTTCTCGCGCCTACGCTGGAAGAGTACGCTGATTTGCTAGGTGTGCCTATCAAGAGGCATATGCCTTTTGTCCATATGGATGCTGAGCCTGATCTGGCTGGTTTAGCTCCTTCACTTTATTTGGACGCCTCCGAGTTAGTGTCGACTAGTTGGAACAAGGTTCCTGGGTTCTCATTGCAGTTTTTGGTAGGTAAAGCTCAGCAGTGTGCCAAGGACGGATGTTGGGTTGCGTTCAATGCCATCCTCGCTCTATGCATATACGGCATCATTCTGTTCCCCAACATGCCCGATTTTGTAGACTTTGATGCGTTTCACATCTTTGCTTCAGGGAATCCAGTCCCTACCTTGATAGGAGATGTCTATCACTCAGTCTATTACAAGAACGAGAACAGGAGGGGGAAGAATGTCTCGTGCTGCGTACCCTTGCTCTACAAATGGCTTGATAGCCATCTGCCCAAGAGGGGTCCTTTTGTCTTGTCTGCAGCCACAGCTGAGTGGCCTGAGCGTCTGATGAGTTTATCGGCAGAGGATATTGCTTGGTTCGACAGAGACAGGTTGGGTACTGAGGTGATCTTCAGTTGCAGCGGGTTTCCTAATGTACCTCTGATAGGTAGGAAGGGATGTATAAACTACAATCCCTCATTGCTGGTTCGACAGTTCGCGTATGCTTTGAGAACTCCGCCGAAGGATGAAGAGGTACAGGAATCTCTGTACCTCACTGGTACTCTAGAGGGGGATCTGCTGTCCAAGCTTCAGCGCGCGTGGAATGGTATGAGTAAGCGAGGAAAGCCTTTGCTGGGAAAGAGCAACAATCAAGCCTACCCTCCGTACAGGACTTGGATTAGAGCCAGAGCCAATGCTATAGGGATGCCGTTTCCTCAAGCCAAGCCAGAAAGTCCTCCAACAATCGAAGAGCCTACTACTGTGCCCATTCATCATCATAACCAGGTATTAGCTGAGCGGGATGAACTGAAGCGGGCGAACGAAGAACTGGAGAAAGAATTAGCTCAGCTCCGAAGCGAGAGGAACAAAGTCGTTCATTCTTTCAAAAGGAAAACAGAGTTGGTGAACCAACTGGGTACAGACCTGACTAAACAGATATCCGAGCGTGAGCGCATGGGTCGTGACTTCAAAGTTGTCAACGACGTACTGGCTATGAAGTAGCAGCATTTGGACGAGGCATATCGGAGGATATCCAAGTTCAACCAGCACTAGAAGGCTTCCCTGGCCACCAGGAAAGAGCGAGAGGATAAGTTGATGCTACAGATCTCCAAGCTGGAAGCCGAGGTGAAGGACAGTGAACAAAGGTTTGATGAAGAAACCGCCCGCAGATACGCCGCCGAAGGCCAGCTCAACAAAGCTCTCACTAACCTGAAGGAGCGCAAGCTGACGTTTGAGTCCAAAAAGCGGAAATTAGAAGATTGCTTCGGCGAAGGAGCATGGGAAAGTTCAGTTGAGGGACTTCAGTATACCATTGTGCAGAGGGAATTGCTCGTCGAGGGGTTGCTCACTCTGCCAGATCATCCAGAGACGAAGGAGTTGTTAGAAGAGTATCGCGCCCATGGCCGTGCTTGACTATTTGTATTCCTTTTGTTTAGATCATTGTTGTATGCTGACCATCACCAGGCTTGTTGGCTGAGGTCACGCTGTTGTACTCGCTGATGCTATGTACTGCCTTGATAGGCTTTCTTTATATATGAGATTGATGTTTCCATGATTGGGCTCGGACTTCTTCTTCTTATTATTATCAGCACTGGCACTCAGGCACTAGGATCGGGGGAAATCTCCCAAACACACAGACACACACATGCATTTGCATGACGTACATTTTGTTGTTTTTCCTAACCCTCTAGTGTTTACAGGTTTTTCAGGTTTACAGGTCCCAGGCTGTTTCCGGTGATTCCAGGATTGATCAGAGACTAATTCACCGTTATCCGACTAGAGCTAATCAGACCAGGATCATGGATCAAGTGCAGACAGACGTTCAGGAGCTCCGCGAGAGGATGGATCGCTTTATGGAACTTATGCAGGTGGTCGCCAACGGCCAGGACCAGCTCAGGACTTTGGTTCAGCCTTTGATCTCCAGGGTTGATAGCAACGGCATACTCCATGGTGGGGCTGTGCCTACTCCTCCACCAGTTGATACTCCGCAGAATGGTGTCCCTGTGGCCAGGGGCAATGGCATTGCTAATGGCAATGTGATGGCCAACATCGGACTCAATACGACGGGCGTCGGTCATGGGAGTCTGGGAGCTAATGTCAACATCGGGCCGGTCAACGACAATGCAGGCGTCGGGAATCTGTTGGTGCCTCAACCATGGCTTGAGGATCATCAGAATGATGTGTTCTCTCAAAGGGGTGCGGAAGGAGAGCTGAACGCTGAAGCGCGGCTCAGATTCAAAGCACTTGAAGATAAAATGAGAGATATTGAGAATCAGAATACTTTGGGCGTTGATATGTCCAAGCTGGGGTCAATTGCTGATTTCAAGGTACCTCCTAAGTTCAGGGTGCCTGACTTTGAGAAATATAAGGGCACCACTTGCCCTCGTGTCCACCTGAGATCGTACTACAGGAAGATGTCTGCTTATTCCGAAGATGAGAAGTTGCTGATGCACTTCTTCCAAGACAGTCTTTCCGGGCCATCCCTCGAGTGGTACATGGGCCTGGAGCCCACTAGCGTGCGCACCTGGAAGGATCTCACTGAAGCGTTTGTACACCATTACCAGTACAATAGCGACTTGGCCCCGAACCGAGTCCAGCTCCAGAACCTTTCGCAGAGGAATAATGAAGGATTTAAGGAGTACACCCAGCGGTGGCGTGAGTTGGCAGCTCGGGTTCAGCCGCCGATGGTTGAACACGAGCTCGTGCAGATGTTTGTTGCCACCCTCCCAGGGGTTTACTATGAAAAGTTAGTCAGCGGTATGTCTGGGACGTTCTCAGCTCTCATTATCATGGGCGAGCATGTCGAGAATGGAATCAAGATCGGGAAAATTCAAGGTGAATCATCCTCAGCTGGAGGAGGTGGAAAGAAACCTTATGCTGGTAAAAGGCGAGAAGGAGAAGCGAGCGCTGTGACCAACACTCAAAGGAAGGGCAAAGGCCCTCAGCAGCAGATAGCCAGTATAAATATCCCAGCAGCTCCGCAGCAGCAACCGAATCAACAGGGATATAGAAAGTACCAGAATCGGGCATCTTTGGCAAACCGTCACTTCGAAGCACCGCCCATGTCGTATGCGCAGCTCTTGCAGACTTTGCTTCAGCTTCAGTTGGTCCAGAAGAGGACAATGGCTCCCTTGACAGGGGCACCTCCACCAGGGTACGATGCAAATGCCACTTGCGACTTCCATTCAGGGGCACCAGGCCACACAATCGAGAACTGCAAAGCCTTTAAGCACAAGGTGCAGGACCTGGTAGATGCCAAGATCATCAACTTCTCCGATAATGTGCCCAATGTCACGAAGAATCCTATGCCGAATCATAGGGGAGGCGGAGTGAACGCCATTATCGAGGAAGAGAGCGCAGATCTGTTGACTGATGTCAGAGACCTAAAGACGCCGCTTAGCTTCGTCGAAGCTAAGTTGTTGAAGAAAGGGTTCTTTCCTGGATGCGGAGAACTATGCATGGACTGTGCCACACATTCTGATGGATGTGAGCAGCTGGTAGAAGGAATCCAAAGTCTGATGACTGAGGGGATTCTGCAGTTCAGCCGGAGGGCTGAAAGTGTATCAGGAGAGGTAGTGTTGAAGCAGGCCGATGAAGTCGCCACCATCACCATCCCTCGCCGGGCAATAACCATTTCTGCGACCAGACCGCCTACAATCACTATTACCAAAGCCGGGCCGATACCATTCGAGAGCACTAACGCCGTTCCGTGGCATTATGGGGCTGAAGTCTATTGCAACGGTCAGAGGTTGGAGCTAGAGCTGTATGGGCCGACTGTGGAGAATCTCGCAGGAATCAGTGGTATTACCCGTAGCGGAAGAGTGTTTGCACCGCCGGAGGTCGTGGCAGAGAAAGCGGTCAGAGCTGATGCGGCCGATAAGGGTAAAAGCAAAGTCGTTGAAGAGGCCCCATGTGGGGTAGAGAAAGATTTGCTTGTCAAAGATGCCGAGGAGTTTATGCGGTTGATCAAAAAGAGCGACTACAAGATTGTAGACCATCTCCATCAGACGCCTTTAAAGATTTCTATTCTCAACTTGTTGCTGTGTTCTGAAGCGCACCGCAACGCGCTACTAAAGGTATTGAACGCTGCCTACGTACCACAAGAGATATCGGTGAATCAGCTAGAAGAGGTGGTAGCCCATGTTAATGCTGGCAATGGGCTAGGTTTCACAGATTTAGAGCTGACACCAAAAGGAAGGGATCACAACAGCGCCCTGCACATCTCGATAGAGTGTAGGGGCATAATCATGTCGCACGTGCTGGTGGACACGGGTTCGTCGCTTAATGTGCTTCCGAAGAAGGCATTAATGAAGTTGGACACTCGCGGATTGCTCTGCATACCCAGTGATCTGGTGGTGAAGGCATTTGACGGAACTAAACGCCACGTTTTCGGAGAGGTGACCCTGCCAATTCAAGTCGGTCCGGAAACGTTCGACACGGTCTTCTCTATCATGGACATCATGCCTGCCTACAGTTGTCTCTTGGGCCGGCCATGGATCCATGCTGCTGGTGTCGTGACCTCCACGTTGCACCAAAAGCTCAAATATGCTGTCGGAGGAAGCATTGTAACCGTGTGCGGCGAGGAGGACATAATGGTGAGCCATTTGTCATCCTTTAAGTATGTTGAAATGGATGGCGAAATCCATGAAACTCTCTGCCAGGCATTCAAGGCCGTCAAAGTGAAAGAGGTAGCTCCTGTAGTCACAGAAAAGCCAGAGATGAATCTCTCCTCATTCAAAGAAGCTCGAGCCGTCGTCCAAGCTGGATCTACCCCAGGCTGGGGGCATATTTTGGAGATACCGAACAAACAGGATAAGTTTGGGTTGGGGTATTCTCCTGAAGCTGAAGCTTCTTCTTCTTCGTCTAGCAGTGCGTCATGGGGTAAGGGGCCGATCCTATTTACCAGTGGCGGAGTGATCTTCGAAAGCATCAACGCGGCGTCTGAAGACAGCGGGGATAGCGATTGTGATCTCGACTCTTGGATTCAGCCAAGCAAGCCGGGCGAGGGCCTCAATAATTAGACCATCAAGGATATCATCCAGCTGACAAGTGAAGAGTAATGATTTACTTTTTCCAATCATTGTACAACCCTATGTCCTACCCGGGGCATAACGGTTTATTTGTCAGGGCCTTGTTGGATTATGTACATGCATTTTGTTAATAAATCAAAGGCGTTTTCTTCGTATTCAAATATTATGATCTCTGTTATTCCTGTTTTATATTTGTTTTGAAAAACAGTAAAATGGCAATGGGGTTTGTGCTAACCTGCATATTCTTGTTTTAAACTTAACCCTTGTTATTGCAGGATCCACATAACAGATGACATCGACTCTGGAACTTCTACGGCTCACTTCGACTTCGATTGCCCGATCTATCAAGCCGAAGAAGAGATTGATGAAGACGAAGACCTTCCTGAAGAGTTGGCCCGCTTGTTGAAACAAGAGGAAAAGGTTATTCTGCCTCATGAGGAGGAGATCGAAATCGTGAACCTGGGTTCTGAAGAGCTCGTCAGAAATGTCAGGATAGGGGCTGCGCTGCAGAATGATGTCAAGCAGAGACTGGTCGAGATGCTTCGAGAGTATAGTGACGTCTTTGCTTGGTCATATGAAGATATGCCCGGACTTGACACGGACATCGTGGTCCACCACTTGCCGCTACGAGAAGATTGCCCTCCCGTTAAGCAGAAGCTTAGGAGGACGAGACCAGATATGGCCGTTAAGATTAAAGAAGAAGTGCAGAAACAGCTTGATGCTGGCTTCTTAGCGGTCACCACTTACCCTCCGTGGGTCGCCAACATAGTGCCTGTACCGAATAAGGACGGTAAGGTACACATGTGCGTCGATTATCGGGATTTGAATAGGGCGAGCCCTAAAGATGATTTCCCGTTGCCTCATATCGGTGTGTTGGTCGACAACACAGCCCAGTTTTCCGTGTTTTCGTTCATGGATGGCTTCTCCGGTTACAACCAGATCAAGATGGCGCCGAAGGACATGGAGAAAACGACGTTTATCACCCCCTGGGGAACATTTTTCTATAAGGTAATGCCCTTCGGTCTGAAGAACGCAGGGGCCACTTACCAACGAGCAATGGTAACTTTGTTTCATGATATGATTCATCATGAGATCGAGGTCTATGTTGATGACATGATTGCGAAGTCCCAAACGGAGGAAGAGCATCTGGTCAACTTATTGAATCTTTTTGAGAGGCTTAGGAAGTTCAGGTTGAGGCTGAATCCTAACAAATGCACTTTCGGAGTGCGGTCCGGAAAGTTACTGGGGTTTATCGTTAGCGAACGAGGCATCGAGGTTGATCCTGCGAAAATAAAAGCCATTCAAGAAATGCCAGCACCGAAAACAGAAAAAGAAGTTCGTGGTTTCTTGGGCCGAATAAACTACATTGCAAGGTTTATCTCTCAGCTCACGGCCACGTGTGAACCGATGTTCAAACTTTTAAAGAAAGATCAGGCGATTACATGGAATGAGGATTGCCAGAAGGCATTCGATAAGATAAAGCAGTATCTCCAAGAACCTCCAATCTTGATACCCCCAGTGGCTGGACGGCCATTAATCATGTACTTGACAGTTCTTGAGAACAGTATGGGGTGTGTTCTCGGTCAGCACGACGAGACGGGCACAAAGGAGCATGCCATTTACTACTTGAGTAAAAAGTTCACTGACTGTGAATCTCGATACTCGATGCTGGAGAAGACGTGTTGTGCACTAGCCTGGGCTGCCAAACGTCTACGACAGTACATGCTCAATCACACCACTATGGGTAGGATTGCCAGATGGCAAATGGTGTTAACGGAATATGATATTCAGTATGTGTCCCAGAAGGCCATCAAGGGCAGCGTATTGTCTCATTACCTTGCCGAGCAGCCGATCGAAGATTACCAGCCGATGAAGTTTGAATTCCCTGACGAGGATATTATGTTTCTCAAAGCGAAGGATTGCGATGAGCCGTTGCCCGACGAGGGGCCAGATAGGAAATCCCAGTGGAAGTTGATATTTGATGGGGCGGTTAATTCCTATGGAAGTGGCATCAGGGCTATCATCACGACTCCCCACGGATCCCACATCCCGTTTACTGCGAGACTGACGTTTCCAGTCACCAATAATGAGGCGGAGTACGAAGCATGCATCATGGGTCTAGAAGAGGCAATTGATTTGAGAATCAAGAACCTAGACGTATATGGTGACTCAGCGCTTGTGATCAACCAAATTAAAGGGGAGTGGGAGACTCGTCAATCAAATTTGGTGCCGTACATGAATTATGCCAGAAGGCTACTTCCATTCTTCGATCGAGTGGAGCTCCATCATGTGCCCAGAGCGGAAAATCAGATGGCTGATGCCTTAGCCACGTTGGCTTCAATGTATAAAGTCAATTTTTGGAATGAGGCTCCAAGAATTGTCCTTTTGCGTCTTGATAGACCGACATTTGTCTTTGCAATCGAGGAAGCCGCCGACGGCAAGCCATGGTTTCATGACATCCAGACTTTCCTTATGACTAAGGAGTATCCTGCGGGTGCGTCAACCCAGGATAAGAAGACTCTGAGGAGGCTGTCTGGAAACTTTTATCTCAATCCTGATGGAGTGTTGTATAAGAGAAACCACGACCTCGTGCTACTCAGATGTGTAGATGAGAAAGAGGCGAGTATGCTCATGGAAGAAGTCCATGAAGGAACATTTGGTACACACGCCGGCGGGCATGCTATGACGAGAAAGATCCTGAGAGCAGGATATTACTGGCTGACGATGGAGTCGGATTGCTTCAGATTCGCGAAGAGATGTCATAAATGCCAGATTTATGCTGATAAAGTTCATGTACCGCCGTGCCCGTTGAATGTCATGTCCTCCCCGTGGTCGTTCTCCATGTGGGGCATCGACATGATAGGCAAGATCGAGCCCACCGCATGTAACGGTCATCGTTTTATTCTAGTAGCTATCGACTACTTCACCAAGTGGGTGGAGCCAGCCTCGTATGCTAATGTGACCAAGCAGGTGGTGGCTAAATTTATAAAGAGGGACATCATCTGTCGTTATGGAATTCCCGAGCGGATCATTACTGATAATGGTTCGAATCTGAATAACAAGATGATGAAGGAGCTGTGCCAGAGTTTCAAGATTGAACACCACAACTCATCTCCTTACCGGCCGAAGATGAATGGCGCCACTGAAGCAGCCAATAAGAACATAAAGAAGATTGTTCAGAAGATGGTTGTGACATACAAAGATTGGCACGAGATGCTGCCATTTGCATTGCACGGTTATCGTACGACGGTACGTACGTCAACCGGGGCAACTCCTTTCTCCTTGGTGTACGATATGGAAGTTGTCCTACCGTTAGAAGTGGAGATTCCTTCTTTGCGAGTTTTGGTTAATGTGAAACTCGACGAGGCAGAATGGATCACGAATCGTCTGAACCAACTCAGCCTGATGGACGAGAAGAGGTTAGCATCGATTGCGTTTGGTCGTCTATACCAAAGCCGAATGAAGAAAGCTTATGATAAGAAGGTGCGTCCTAGAAGCTTTCAGACGGGTGATCTCGTCCTGAAGAAGATTCTTCCTCCACACTCCGATCACCGGGGCAAGTGGACTCCGAATTACGAAGGTCCGTACGTCGTCAGCAAGGTCTTCTCGGGAGGAGCTTTGTTGTTATCCACGATGGATGGCGAAGATTTTGCATCCCCGGTGAACGCGGACGCAGTTAAAAAATACTTTGCTTGAAAGCGAACCGCTGGACAAAAAAAAAGAGAGTCCAGGCAAAAAAGGGGCATCCCAGCGAACCAAAAACATAATAAAAGGTTCGGGCAAAAATTAGGGATATAAATTGAAAAAATGTACACCCGCGAAGTCGAAAACCTACACTGGGCGGCTTCGACAAAAAAGGGTATCCCAGTGAACTGAAAACCCGCAAAGGGCGGTTCACGCAAAAGTTAGGGATTTGAAAAAGCAAATGACTGCGTTCCGCGTGTGGACTTTCATTGTTTAGTGGTTTGGAGGACCCGAGGGTCGTTCATCTGAATCAATCTCTTCCGAAGCTGAAGCGTCGGAGAAGTATCGAAGTCGAGTGGGTCTTAGAAGGACCAACTCATGGTGTTCGTCTACGCCTCGTTGCCGACATTTGTATATACTGATGTATATTTATGTTTTCTTTTTGTGCGGCTTCCTCATTCCAGGAGCTTGCATCTGTTGTAAAACATTTTTTACCCATTCAGGGGTTCGTTATCAATAAAATGCATACTATTCAGCAATTTTGTTTGTCTGTTTAGCATTTACCTGTTTTGTTTGCGAAAAAGAACGCCGATGTTTTTGATAAAATGCGCATACATAAACTTACTGGCCTAAGCCACTGATTGTTGAAACAATGAATTACTTGAATATTGTCACGAGATAATAACCTTGATAGGTCCCTTTGAGAAGGGTATCTTGCCTGTTTGTTTGTGTTGTTACAGGTGTAGCATGTTCCAGACAGTGTGCCATGCGCATCCCTGAAGCAGGATGATTCCTCCTTCTCCAGCAAAGTTCAGCAGCCTCTCCCCGCAGAGTCTGAACGCGAGATCGTGAGCATTGATATGTCTCCCCAGACAGAGATGATTCTCTCCCTAATCAGATGCGTCCTGAAGGAACGCCATCTCCTCAGCTTAGTCAGGCGCCGAAGCGCAGGTTCATCCCCCAGCACCGGGTTACAAGTGCAGGTTTCGTAGGAAACTATTCGTACACCGAAGAATGCAGCAACTGATGGTGCCAGACTGAAGTCTCCAGCGGAATTGGAATTCCCCACCAGAGTTGTACTCTCCCCCGAAGTCGGATGATTCCTTCTTCCCCAGCGGAATTGAAATTCCTCGTCAGAGTCGTACTCTCCAGCGAAGCAAAATGATTTCTCCTTCCTCAGCCGAGTTTTCAGATCCCCAAGAGAGCCGAATCCTTGGAAGTTGCTCAGACCATGATTGGTTTTTCCCCAGTAGAGTGTTGAACAGCTGAAGTTGTTTCCCCACAGAGTGGTTGTCTCCAGAGAAGTAGCCGAGAAGGCCATGCAGTTTATTCCCGCGATGGACATCATTTTCTCTCAGCAGGTCCAAGGCCTCGTAGAGCTTCGTTCCCCTGCAGTAATCAACTGAAGTTGTTTCCCCCGCAACAGTCAACTGAAGTTGTGCCCCCTGCGGAGTCCAATTGAGATTGGCGTGACCTTGTTCTCCTCAGCAGGATGATTCCTCTATCGG
The DNA here is from genome assembly GCA_963859935.3 of Lathyrus sativus. Classification (NCBI taxonomy): domain Eukaryota; kingdom Viridiplantae; phylum Streptophyta; class Magnoliopsida; order Fabales; family Fabaceae; genus Lathyrus; species Lathyrus sativus. The sequence goes on along the minus strand of OZ012738.1, from coordinate 277,492,734 downwards.
AGTAGTTCTTCCCCCTTGACAGGAGGATCCCCCCCTTCAGCATTTATTTTGCTGACGGGATCGCATCATATTGCAAGATTGCATAGCATTTATCATGAACGCATAGCATTTCCACCGCGTGGAGTATTGTGCCATTGCTGAAGCATATGCATAATAAACATGATCTAGGTTGTTACCGTTCTTGTTTTGCAGGTGTTCCGCCGCAGAATTGAGTGCTCAGGATGATTCCTGACACTTTCCCCAACGAAGTCGCTTGCTCAAGATGATTCTTGAGATCCCCAGCGAAGTCTTCGGTTCAAGATGATTCTTGAATTCCTCAGCTGGGCATTGGCCTAAGATGATTCTTAAGCTCCCCAGTAGGGTCCCTAGTAAAGGTTGCCCAGGATGATTCCTGAAGCCCCAAGAGAGTCGAATCCTTGGAAGCTGCTCAAGCCATGATTGGTTTGTCCCCAGCAAGAGTTGCCCAGGATGATTCCTGAAATCCCCAACAGAGTGTTTGCTCAGGATGATTCCTGAAAGCCCCAGAATGGTTATCAGTTCGAGATGATTCTTGAAGGTCCCCGACAGAGTTATTTGTTCAAGATGATTCTTGAAGGTCCCTGGCGGAGGTATTTGTCCAAGATGATTCTTAAAGTCCTCAGCAGAGTTGATTTATCCAGAATGATTTCTGGACCCCCGGAGCGGAGTTGCTTGATAGCTCTCCAGAATCCCCAGCGGCGAAGCGTCATCCCCAGCAGGTTTCTAACGGCAAAGTTGAAATCTCCTTTGAAGAATCCATGAGTGAAGTCTGACCGTGTTAATGAAGCAGTTCTCTCAGCTGATGCAGAGTGCTTGATGGCAGAGGTTTAGATGTTCCCAGTTGGCTCGTGATTGACCAAGAATTCTATTCCCGATTTGCTGATGAAGTTCGGCTGATGCCCGACAATTTCTTTGGAATGCCTGATGGCATGATCAACCTGATGGTTGAAGTCCGGCTGATGCCCGACAAGTATCTTGGAATGCCTGATGGCATGATCAACCTGATGGTTGAAGTCCGGCTGATGCCCGACAGTGTTCTTTGAATGCCTGATAGCATGATCGACTATGTATAACCGGTTACCGTGTGACCAATTCCCCAATGAAGTTCCTTCACCCTGACGGCGATGTCAGACCCTTTGCAGCTCCAGCGGCGATGTTGGGTGTTTTGATTGTCCGAAGACGATGTCAGATTATTTTGAGTTCCCCAGCAGCGATGTTGGATGTTTGTTTTCGATGGCGAAGTCAGAGTATGTTGAGTACTTGACGGCGATGTCGGGTGTTTCTCAGAGATATGTTTGTTTCCGACGGCGATGTCAGATCCTTCAGTTTTCTGGCGGCGAGGTTGGATATTTGTTGTCCGACGGCGATGTTAGTTGATTTAGTTTTTCGGCAGCGATGTTGGATGTTTGTTTCCGACGGCGATGTAAGGATCCCTAGTTTTCCAGCGGTGATGTTGGATGTTTGTTTGACGGCGATGTCAGACTCTTTAGTTTTCCAGCGGCGATGTTGGGTGTTTGGGTTGTCCGACGGTGATGTCAGATTCCTTAGTTCTCCAGCGGCGATGTTGGGTATTTCAGTTGGACGACGGCGATGTCAGATGAGTTATTTTTCCAGCGGTGATGTTGGATGTTTGTTTCCGATGGCGATGTCAGTTGATTTAGTTCTCCAGCGGCGATGTTGGATGTTTTGGTTGTCCTACGGCGATGTCAGATCAGTATGTCTCCAGCTTGTTGCCGTGCAGCTATTGTTTCAGTGTTCAAAGATTTGTTCCCGCCAGAGTACCGTGTGCTTGCGCAGTTGGCAAATTTCCGGGTTTATCGATATTCAACCGTCTCACACCTTGATTAGCTGAGAGCCGTTCGCTCCCCACCCAGTCAGGTTCAAACCGTTTGAATAGGGGCAGCTGTTGCACCCCAAAATTTGACCAACATTTATTTACCCATCAAGAGTTGTATGAGACTTTGAAGCTAGCCAAGAAGGTTGTTCAAAGGTTCAAAGGTTGATACCTTTGTCAGAGAACTCAAGAGATCCTCAGAAAGATTGGTTGAAACAAAGGTTGTGTGTCTCACAACTTGAGAGTTGTGGGAGCTCCTCAGATGATTCTGAGACTATGAGGATAGACTTGAAGCTTTGATAAAGCTTATGAGATGTATTGAAAGCCATAATAAAGCCTAGAGAGGTCATTGTACAAGAATTCAGAAGATTCAACCATGAGTGGTGGAATTAGGGTTTGACTGAGTCAACCCTAGGTCAACTGATGATTTGGAGAGGGTTGAGACCTAATCCAAGAGCCATGTGATCATGGAATGATGCATTGAGATTTTATAAGGATGATTCCTAGACCAACTCATCATGATTGAGGAGTTTGAGAAGTTTTAAGCTAGGGTTTCTAAGGATTGACAGTGTAAAATCCCCTAGTTTGATCCCTATCTTCAAGGCAGTTTAGCTCAATATGTGATTGTCATCTCATCTTCCCCATAACATGAATGTTGTAGAGATTGTTCTTAGCTTTAATTTGAGTACTAGAAGTCCTTGATAGGATTTGTAGAGCTCAAGTTATGACTTTGACAAATTACAGGTCATCTGAGGTATGTGAATCTGGGTCCTTGAAAGTCACCCAACTTGCATCCAACTTTTGCCCTAGTAGGATGATTCCTATGGATTCTTGGTCAACATGAATGTTGTATATCATCTTCTTAGCTTTCTAGAGTGTACTAGAAGTCCTTGATAGGATTTGTAGAACTCAACTTATGGCTTTGACAAGTCAAGGGCATTTTGGTCATTTGGAGGTTATAGGTCATTTCAAGCATAAGGCCATATCTCCTAGTTCCAAGCTTCAAATGGAAAAATCTTCAACATCAAACTTGCTTAGAATGATGTTTTAAGGCTATTAGGGAGGTCATGAGATGTTGAAAAGGCTCATATCAAAAAGTGATAAAAATGGCCTAAAAATGGAGGCATAAGTTAATTAAAGTGAAATTGAAAATCATAAATCACAAGCTATAAGTCCAAACCATGTCATGTAATAGGTCATTTTGACTCCAAATGACATTCTAAGAACAATGGTTCAGCAACAATTTTGATTTGAGGCTTGGATCATAGGGCTGCTTTGGAAAAGGCTTACTTGCATATTAAGGTACCAAACCAAAACTCAAAAGAACTCAATACACAAGGTAGTTATGCATTGTAACTCATCCTAAATCTCATGTGGGGATAAATTCAAGTCAGAATGGGAAGTTACAAGGAGCTTGGCATGAGATAGCATGTAAGGAGAATGAGAAATCAAAATACCATGACATGAAAAGATCAATTTCTCATTGGATGATCCTAGAGGGTTATAGATGATTCTAAACCACTCTATATAACAAGTGTAACTTGCTCCGATGCAAGGTTGGTATGAATTGGTGTAGAGAAGAGAGAGTGAGATCCAAATTCTTCCATTGCAAGTCAAGTGCAATTTCTTCATTCTTCTTCATTTCCATCCATTTTTTCTTCACAAACACTTTCCATAGATCCCTCTGAGTGTGTGCATACTGAATTGAAGTTCCATTGATGGAAGATTGAAGGTGTTCCCATTGGATTTGCAAAGAAGCAACTCATCATCGAATCTTGAAGTGCAAGATTGATAGCTTGTTTTAACCAGTGGAGTGAGGTGAACATTTTGATGCAAAGAAATCTAAGGTTGGTTGAGGTTGAGGATTGATCATATTTTGAGATTAACTTGGATTCACCATCGGGTTTGATGATAGAGGTCCTTTCAATGGAATCCAAGGCCATGATCGTGTTCAGCATGAAAAACTGAGCAATTTAGGGTTTTGAATGGTTGAATTTGATGATGATTTGAAGGAACACGAGTTGGTGGAAGATGGTGGTATGAAATCTGTTTTCATGGAGTTTTCATGGCAAACCCTAGCTGGAGGTTAGGGATGAAGTTTGAACCGTTAGATCACGCGCTGACCAGTTGACTCAAGACTAATCCAATGGCCTGCATTCAATTGAACTTTTGAGAGGGAAAGCCAGAAGTGTGAAACGCACCGTTTCATTAAACGGTGGTCTTGTGTGCTTAAGTGATGATGACTATCCCCACCCCCTATGAGGCCCATTGCATGTTTGAACTGAAATTCCTTTCTATTTGCACCGTAGCCTTTTCATTTTTCTTTGGTTTTTTTTAATTGTTTTTTCTGAGATAATTGGGCCCAGGCGCATTGCTATTTTAAACCCCCCATTATGGGCCCAAGCGCATAATGAACTGTGTCTGTTTACTTGTTACACCCCATTTTCATACTTTTCATTTTATTTTTACCATTTTATTTCAAATCTTGTAAAAATCATATCAATTGGAAAATTAATGATTTTTTCATGGGAGTTTTTTCTCCTGCTTCATATTTTTGTCAAGAAAAATATAAAATAAAAACATTTTCCATATCATGCACTTTGATATTTTTTGTATATTTTTCATTTTAATTGCCTTTTATTTCTTTTAGGTTGATATATGATTTTGTAGAATTTAGTTTAGGTAGCTCCCTTAGTATTTTTAGTTCATTCTTTTTAGGATAGTTAGATATATGTTTTAGCGTCCCCCTAGATTCATTCCATAATTTTGTGATGAATTTTAGGATAGTTTTAATTAGATGACATTAGGTTGTGTAGAATTAGGTCAAACTTCAACATAGGTCCATAATAACACTAGAATTTTGGGTTTTTAGGACAAGTTAGACTATGGGACATATATGGGTATTAAGGGTAGGTATGTAGGATCCCTTAGAAATTATATTAGGATTTAATATAATAGTATACTATTTTTAGTTGATTTTTGTATTGGTTGATTGTTTGTGATGCCTTTAGGGCATTATTGTGTTGTTTGCTTTGCTTTGTGGGCTTGGAGAGCTTGGTATTGTTCTAAGGAGAATTGAGGAGCATAGTAGAATACTTGAAGATGCATTGAGGAGCTTGAGAGCTTGATCTTATTTCTTTGTTTTGTTGTTTTAGGTTTAGGGATTAGGAAGAGTTTAGACTTAGATAACTTCTTTCTTAAACATGGATGGTATCTGTCACCTCCATTCCTCCCTATGATTCAAAGTCTTTCCATGGTATACACCTCTCTCCTTTGGAGGGATAAGTGATGTACCTAGGAAGTAGAACTTTTGAGGGAACCATTCCTTTGATGTTGAACCCTTATAGGTCACCTTTGGTGGTCAATGTCGCTACTGCGAAAATCGGCGCCGGCTGACAGAAGAGTCGCCACCGTGCGTTATTTATCCCACGGGAGGGAAAGGAAACGCTCAGAGTAAACCTCGCACAACATGGGAAAGGTATGGTCGTCGCAACCAAAATCTGGATTCGGGAGTCGGTTACGCAAGGGGAAGGTATTAGCACCCCTCACGTCCGTCGTACTCGACGGGATCCACGCTTGTTTTCGGGTATGGATTGTTATTCTATCTAAACTATAGGTCAAGGGTTAAAAAGAAAATAAAATGAAAATAAAAATGACTCGGCAAAGTATCGCACTTTATGCCTACGTATTCCCGCCTGGAACGAGAAATCAGAGTCAACGTAGTTCGCCTACCTACGGGAAAGGAGGGGAAGGTTGCTCGCTAGGATATCGCATCCTATGCCTACGTACTTTCATACAGCATGAAAGATCAGAGCAAACGTAGTTCGGGCTACGCATGACACAAGCTGTTCAAGTGTCTTTTATAAAAAATATCACCTTAAACAAGGGTTTTCTTATTGCAAAAAGGTTGATGTTTGTTCAAATCTTTTGACGGATGAAATGAATTGATTTTGTTATAGCCTTTATTAATGTTTTTCTGTTGTTTTGAGAAAGAAGAGACAGAATTCTAACCTATGGTTGAAAAGGGAATCACACTAACCTAATGTTATCATGCATGGATTAATACCTAATGTCTATCACATCCTCCCTTGAACAAGGAAGAATGGAAGTCCTACGGGAAAGGAAACGAAAGGAAGAAACGAAAATACAAGTAATAACCGCATACAAGTGAACATGAATATAGCAATGGTAAATGCAATGCAAAGGAGGGAGGAAGGTTCATCTCAACCTCAAGCCCATTCATGGATGGAATAAGAAAATATCAAGTGATCATATGCAAAGAATCGAGTGAAAACTCCGAATGAAACGCGTAATCCACTATTTGGAATCGCAACGTGCTATCATGCAAACAAGTCGATAATCGGGCAAGCTACACATACAAATAACAGCCACCTAAGGGGTCTTCAAATACCTCTAGCCTATCTATAATAAGAAATATAAACCACGGCATTCACCACGCAAACACAAATCGGCCGTTGGAGCCTTAACAAAAATAAAGTCCGTTCGGAAGTCCAAATTACAAGTTCGAATACAAAATATGAGAAAAATAGAAAAAGGTGCTAAAAAATTCAAATAAAAATCTCCAATGCCCTACATCAAGCCACAAACCAGGGGTGAGAGATACCACAAAAATATCCAAAGATAAATGGTCAAACAAGATGAAAATATTGCAAGATATCTCATGTATACCAAAGGAAAGATAAAAGTGGAGCATGTTAAAGAAAGCATCCAAAACCAATTAAAATGGTACAATAAAATTCCCACAAAAATATATCACAATACCGCAACGTGTGTACGAGATCCCTGCAAAAGGATTGACATTTAAATTGTGTTTTGATAGGTTAAAGAAATTCAACAAAATGATAGCACCAGCATTGGCCTTTTTATGACGACCCAAATGTAAAAAATCCAAAGAAAATGTAAAAAAATGGTAAAATTATAATTCCAGTTTTAATAAATCCTAGACATCTTAAAGATTCAGCAAAAAAAAATGGGGATCAAAAAGACTAATTTTCCTATTTTTTATGATTATTTGAAGTCAGCATATAAAACAAAAAATATAAAAGAAAGTACATGAAAGCATGTTTCTTCTCCAAATTGAATATTTTTTCAGCACATGAATAGTAACCCGCAGCACTATTCACATGGATTTTTGGCCACTTTGAAGCACCATAACTCCATCAATAATTATCCATTTCGCACAAAATTTTAGTCAAACTTGAAGGAAAAAATTCAAGGAATCCAAATATGGTCTTAGATTTTCTTGAAACTCTCTCTAACTCCCAAAATGTGGCACCTCAAGAAAAACTCAAGAACCAAAAATTGTCATAAAAACCATCTTTTTTGTACTAGAATCCATGTAGGAGATGAGAGCAATGTGATGCAACAACAATAATGCAAGAAAGACTCATAAATCATGAGTTATGTCGAATTCTTTATACCTTGGAAAAATGAACTATGGAGCTTTAATGGAGCACGAATTTCTTTGGAAAAAAGTGTAGAAACCTTCAATAATTCTTGGTAGAGGTATTAGGATCAAACAAAATGCTTGAATTGGTGAGGAAATGAAAATCACTTTTGCACTTGGAGCTCATTTTTTCATGTTGATACAACCATGGAATTGCACTAAAATCTTCTCAAAAATTGATGGAAAAATCCTATGTAGTATATTGAATTAATTGGTAATGAGAAAGGATCAAAAAATGGAGAGAAAAAGGATTGAAAAAAATGGAAATTCAAACATGTGAAAGTGTGGGAAAAAATGGAAAAATGATGGAAAAAATTCAATATGATTTGCAAATGGATTCAACATCAACTATCACCAACCTTTACTCCTAATGATCTCAACCCAATATATAGATGATGATTAACAAACTTAGAGGTTTCTAGAATAATCTTGGAGGATTCTAGAAAGTTGTGGAAATTTCATGAACTTCTCATGCCATGATACTTTGAATATCTCTTATCTCATGCTTGCACCTTTCCAAACTTATGTCAAAATCTCCTTACATGAGATATGGGAAGTGTATGTAAGCTCCTTGCCTTGAAAATTCATCTTGTGCCAAGTTTTCTATACTTGCCTTATTATGCAAGTAACAAAAATACAAAGCAAGTCCAATTTTTAAACCCCAACTCAAAAAAGTGGCTGAACCAATGTCTTTAAAATGATGTTGGGAATCAATTTGGTATATTGGATGACCCATATTGGACTTGTAGATCTCTCAAATCATTTTCCAACTTGAACTTTTTCAAGTTATATGCCTTTTTTAAGTCATTTTTCACCAACTTTTATCAAGTCTTGTTCCATGCATTTCCAAACTTTCATGACTTCTTTTCTTGACTTAAAATGGCATTTTGAGCAACTTTGATGTTGGGAAGTTTTTCATTTGAAGCTCCCTTGTATGAGTTTTAGGTATAGGCTAAGAATGACCTGTAATCACCAGATGACCCAAAATACCCTTTGCTTGCCAAGACCATAAGTAGAGTTTCACAAATCATATGAAGGCATACCATACCATTATAGAAATCTAAGACAATGAGGAACAATCCTTATGTTGACCAGAAATTCATTTGAAATATCCTTGAGGGGTAAAAATTGCTTGGACGTCAAGTCACTTTCACAGACAAAACTTCAGATACCTCAGATGACCTGTAACTTGCAAGGACCATAACTTGAGTTCTATAAATCTCCTTAAGGTCTTCCACCACTCAAATTAAAGGTCTTGAGATCCTCTACAAGTTTCATGTTGGCCAAGGATCCATTTGAAGCTTGCATTTTGACTTATCTTGCTTGGAAATTTGACCTAAATTAGGGGATTTTACACAGAAACCCTAATTTAGAAACTCCTCTTCTCCTTGATTTCTCTTGAATTCTTCTTGGAATATCACCATATCCTTCTCTACATGTCAAATGATGAACCCCACATCTCTCCAATAGACCTTAATGCCTTTCAATCAGTCAATTGACCTAGAGTTGACCCAGATGGAACCCTAGTTGACTGTCTTCAACTGCAATACTTATGATCACACCAAGGACTTGCCTCCTTCTTCAAATGACTTTCTAAGTCTCCCATGATGCCCATATACTATCCATGCTCAGCCCACAACTCACAATTTCTTTGCTGATCCTCAGATACCCTCAGATAGGAGATGGATGCACTTGCTTGATCCATTGACTTGATAGCTTTCAAATTCTTTCTGATGACTTGAATGGGATTGAATTAGAATAATAACCTCTTGATAGGCTCATAGAGATGAGAATAATGCTTGGTCCCTGTTGGCTGACTTGCTATGCTATGCTATGCAGATGATTATGCTATGTACATGACTCTATATGCTAATGATATTGAAACATAAACCAATTAGAAAAGGTTGAGCAAATTTTAGGGTGCAACAGCTGCCCCTATTCAAGCGACTTGGACCCGATTGGGTGAAGAGCGAACGACCTTCAAACATTCGAGGTACGAGACGGTTGAATACTAAGAACCCGGAAATTTGCCAACCGCAGAAATAACTGCACCACTGTTTGGGGAATAAGTCAGATTTCAATATTATTTTATCAATACTGGAATGAACTGGACGACTTCACTGGGGAAGTACTTCTGTCAACACAACATGACCCTGCCAACGATACAGGGAAATCACTCTGTCACTATTACAGAAAAATAACACCGTCATCACTCCGCCACCACTGCGGGAAGATAATCTGAAAAACAACACCGCCATCGCTACGGGTACTACTTTATCATTACTACAGGAAATAACTCCGCCATCGCTACGGGTAATAACTCCTTCACCGTTACAGAAAGATAACACCGCCATCGCTACGGGTACTGACTCTATTACCATTACAGAAAAATAACACCGCCACCACTACGGGACATAACTCCGCCACCACTACGGGACATAACTCCGCCATCACTACGGGACATAACTCCGCCACCACTGCGGGAAATAACTCCGCCACCACTGCGGGACATAACTCCGCCACCACTGCGGGAAAATATCATTCAGAAAACCGCATCCGGTTGTCACAGCAACAACTAATCAATTATCTGATAAGAACTGACTTGATTTCGTCCTCAACCACCTGCGTGACGCCACAGGCCTTGAATCCACAATTAATTCCAAATTTTGCTACAATAAGCATGCATCGAGCCAAAGGTAATAACTCCTTCAACCGGGGTATAACTGCCTCAGACAAGGCATAATAATTCCTCAAACCAGGGTGTAACTCCATCCACCAGGGTGACAATTCCTCAACCAGGGTATAACTCCTTCAACCAGGGTATAACTCCTTCAACCAGGATATAACTCCTTCAACCAGGGTATAACTCCTTCAACCAGGATATAACTCCTTCAACCAGGGTATAACTCCCTCAACCAGGGTATAACTCCCTCAACCAGGGTATAACTCCTTCAACCAGGATATAACTCCTCCAACCCGGATATAACTCCTTCAACCAGGATATAACTCCTTCAACCAGGATATAACTCCTTCAACCAGGGTATAACTCCTTCAACCAGGATATAACTCCTTCAACCAGGGTATAACTCCCTCAACCAGGATATAACTCCCTCAACCAGGATATAACTCCTTCAACCAGGATATAACTCCTTCAACCAGGATATAACTCCTTCAACCAGGGTATAACTCCTTCAACCAGGATATAACTCCTTCAACCAGGATATAACTCCTTCAACCAGGGTATAACTGACGACAGCCGTCTACTTCGACGGCAGGCAGTACTTTCAAGATCTTCAATACTGACGTGACAACAGTCTGAAGAAAACTTCGCTGGAGAAGAAGAGAAACTCAACCAAGCAACTCTGATGGGGAAGAAAACTCTACTGGGAAAATCACGGCGATAACTCCAAAAATCTGAACTATGAAATCTTGTAATGCCGACATAACAGCGACTTGAGAAGGACTCAGCTGGGGAAAAGAGAAACTCAACCCAGCAACTCTGCTAGGGGTCCACACGATAGGACGAACACGATCACTGCTCGCCTTGCGCCACAAATCCGACTATCCGAACGTCTCCCTGAATCATAATCTCGATTATCTGCAGGGGAAAACAAACATCTGAAACCAACGAGATAACCAACCTGGTTTATGTTTCGTATGCCTATGCATATGTTTGAATTTTTCCATGGCGTAATGCTTCATTCAGGATGGAAATGCTACGCATTGAAATGCAAGTATGATGCAAATATGATGATGTATGCAATATGCTAATGCAGGCTCGAGCTGCTGGAGAAAGTCGGGTACAGAAAACCACTTCGGAAAAATAAATGCTGGAGACGAAGCCAAGTCCGCTGGGGATAGACCGGATATCATAGAATTATTCCAGCAAAATAAATGCTGGAAGAGTACCATCAACTCCGCTGGGGAAATTGGGAACTTAACCAAACACCTCGTTGAAATAACACCCTGCTGGGGAATATAACTCTGCTGGAGAATAGCAGATGTGTCAAGTATGATTGGACTTCTCTGGGGATAGCTCACCCGTGCCACTGAAAAACTGGACTTTTGTTGGAGAAAATAGACGGAGTCTTCCTGCGTACTGATGACGATTGGATTTGGAAACTGATGTGCCAACACGGATGGGCCTCACAGTGATAGCCAACATGGATTTGGGTGAAAAATCGAAAGACCGTAACATGACTTCCCGACATTCGTCTCACACTTTAAGATTGACTGAATCTGCTCGAAGAGCTCTGAGTAGCTCTGATGATACGGAGAAGAACAATTCCTTCGCTTCTGATATGCCCCGGCCTGTGGGACCTCTGTGGGGATAGTCCTCAAAAGGGAATCTGGACATTCGTACCCCGTTGGTCTGATATGAACTGCCCCAGCATTCTGAACTTCGGAGAAATACTTCACACCAAATGCTTCTCGAATAAAGAATAACTTCTGCCCTCTTAAGATGGCCTGCCCCTGATTGCAATGACTTTGCCCCTGATTAGCTGATCCAGAGAAGTACCTCCAACTACGAGAGATTTGCCGAATCTCGACCTGATTGCCCCGGTATTCTGACTTTGAATGGCTGACCCGACTGGGGAGCACTTAATGGCTTGCCCCGGCTTGCGGAGCATTCGGGCGCTCTGCATTCTATCCTGACTATACCTTTCTACTGTAGGAAACTTTCCTGCTGTCAACCGCTTACTCGCAAATAAAACAAGTTGTTCTGCGTAAAAGACATACTAATGCAACACATATGACAACTTTGACATCCAATCTGTTCACGGTTTATGGCATAAAATGCACAAAACATTTATCAAAAATATCAACATCAGTATCAACATGGTAAGAGGAACCCTTTTAGGAGTCAGAATCGACGCGACCTTTACCGAAGTATGCTTTCGAAATGACCTGCTTCAATTAGGACTTTTGAAGGTTGTAACGTGGTCAGGTTCGCGGTTTTGAAAGAAGGATAAAGGCTCAAAGTTTATCTTAACCCACCCATTCTTTGTGATGTTCTCCAATCCTATGTTCAGCTAATTCGACCTTAGCGCTCACCTCTCAGAGGCTGGAAGATAGGAGTGATAGTTCGAGAAATTATGATTGTTGGGAGTGACAGCCACTCACCTTTCGTATTTGATACTTGAGGTCACACGACTCGCATTTGATTTGAGGATTTTTCTTTTCTTTGACAATCCTTTTCGTCTTTCTTTTTTTCATATCCCTAACTTTTGCCTGGACTGACTCTTTTGAGTTCTTTTGGTTTTTTTTTTTTTTTTTTTTGAGTCCAGCGGGATGCCCTCATTTTTGCCTAAGTCAATTGTTTTCTTTTCTTGACTTAGCGGGCTTTTGATTTTTTTCTCTTTTTCTTTCGAACAAGTCGTGTGACGCTGGTTGTCTGGCTCTTCGTGGAATAATGTGACTGTTTCACTCTTGGGTTGGCGAACCTTAACCATTGTGGTTTTTTTTTTAGGCACGACCTATGAAGGTGCGATTGATCCTCGAACGGACACTCCTTTTGCAATTTGGATGCTCGGTCAAATTAGCTAACACCTACCCTGCCCCAGGTTAAATATGAAGGGTTTTTCGTTCACAGAAAGAAACTCCTACTACAAGGCTCAAAAGGGTTGACAAGGGATTATCTTCCTTATATCACCGGTGTTTAGGGATTTGAAACAATGCCTGTACATCATCAGCAGGTTTTATTTCAAAAGCATGCAATCGGAAGTTGCAGGTCGTTCATTTTCGTCATCCCCCCAGATTCTTCTTATCCAGGTGTTGGACATTTATAAAAACAAATAGTGAACACGAATGGATTTAATCAAGACATGCATATTTATTTCATTATCATCAATTGAATGGAAACAACAAGTTTTACGAACAAGATTGCAATTTAAACAGGAAAGAAACTACAAACGTAAAGAAATGACAAGATAAAACAAAGAAAAATGCCAGCTTCCGAGAACCGGGCTTTCACATCTGTCCTGCTGCTGAACCAGCTATCTTCACAATCAGTTATTAGAGGTAACCTGCCACTGTTCTGATATACTTTTAACGGCCCACCCGAACTGTAGAACTCCTCTTTGTCCACCATACTCCAGCCTATTCATGGTTTGGCATTGGTTGTTGTGTAATATTGGGCCCTTCCGTACCAAAATTAATAACAGTGCTATCAAGCAAATCTTGCACTTTATGCTTGAAAGCGTGGCAGTTTTCGATATTATGGCCGGGTGCCCCAGAGTGGAATTCACAATGCTCATTAGCGTTATAACTGAGTGGGGGGATCCCTGTCGGAGGAGCCATCGTTCTTTTCTCGACCAACTGTAACCGTAACAAATTCTGAAGAAGCTCAGCGTACGACATTGGCGGCGGATCAAATACCCTTTTCGGCTTCCCATTCTGAATTCTTCGCTGAGCCGGATGTTGTTGCCCCTGCTGCTGCGGCTGTTGCTGATGTTGCGCGGGGATTGTCATACTTGCAACTTGTTGCGGTTGGTATTGCCTCCATCCCCTATTTCTTCCCCGAGAGCTACATACCGAATTGGCATCTTCCTGTTTTCTACCCCCGAAAGCTTTCTTATTGCTTCCAGCTGAAGTAGGCTCACCTGCTTGGAACCTTCCTACCTTAATGTTATTTTCAATCTTCTCCCCCATCAGAACTAAGTCTGAGAAACTGGCCAAAGATGTGTGAAACAACTTGTCGTAAAACACGCCGGTGAATGTTCCAATGAACATGTCATTCATTTCCTTGTCTTCTAAAGGAGGACGGACCCTGGCAGCCATGTCGCGCCATCTTTGCGCATACTCTTTAAAGCTCTTACCCTTCTTCTGAGACAGCCCTGTCAACTGGACCCGATTGGGCGCCAAGTCGCTGTTATTCTTATAGTGAGCTACAAATGCCTCTGCTAGCTGTTTCCATGTCTTGATATTAGTTGGCTCCAATCCCATATACCATTCTAGGGAAGGGCCTGATAGACTATCTTGAAAGAAATGCATTAGCATTCTCTCATCAGTTGAGTACGCAGACATCTTTCGATAATAAGCCCGCACGTGCACTTTCGGACAGGTGTCCCCTTTATACTTATCAAACGTAGGAGCTTTGAATTTGATTGGCACCCTCAAGCCAGGTACCAGACCCATTGTTGCCATGTCTAAGCCCACAGCACTTTGGTTCAGGACCCCCCTCATCTGCTCTTCTAGCATTCTGATCTTCTGGGAGTCATCCATCGGCCCTTCGAAACCTCCGCCGGAGAAAGCGTCCTCCTGCTGATCTTCTTGCCACATACCATTCCCAGCTACATACCCATCATATCCATTATTGCGGCCAGCCCTAATCTGGTTCATCACCGGGCCTCGGCCTCTGTTGCCGTATCCCTGAACACCTCCAGCAGGCCCAAAAGCCATTAACCCAGCGCCGTTTCCATTTCCGAAACCTCTGTAACCCTGATTGGCCACACCATAACCATCTTGCCCAAAGCCTTGAGCATTGAAACCATATTTCCCAGCGTTATCGAATCCCTGATCGTTGAACCCGAATCCAGCATTGCCGAAGCCGTTGCCTCCCATATTATCACCCAAGTTGATATCACCAAGCCCAACGTTATGGACAACAGTCTCGTTCCCAACTCCGATGTTACAGTTCCCAGCAGCGGTAACGTTGTTGACATTAGCAGCAGGTATATTGACTACAGGTGGAGCCACTGGCGTGGGAGTGCCATCTCCCTGAACAGTATCGACTCGTACAGACTGATGATCCTCGTTACCGTGACCGGCGTTTCTGACCAACAGAGGCTGCACCATGGCTTGCAAATTCTCCTGACCTTTTGCAATAGCTTCCATGGTCTACATAAAGAGAGCTAGCTTCTCGCGCACATCTTGCATCTCGTTCTGCATTTGATCCATGATTCTTCGACAGTTGGTGCGAGTGGAATAGCGGTGCGAATGTTGGCTAGCAATTCTGTGAACACCTGGTGAGAAGCAGGAGATGAGATACAATTTCGAACCAGTACCTGTAATGCAAAATGGATATGCAATATGCTACCAACATATGAATGAAAATGCGAATGCGTATGCACACAGTCAACAGGGATCAAGTGCCCCGGCTGAGAAGCCTGAACCATATCAACAAGTCTCAGATAGACCCTCCAGAGTTCCTCGAACCTTGGTCTCAGATAGACCCTACACAAAGCTCCAACACTGGTCTCTGACAGACCCCACAACATAACTCTGACTGGTCTCTGGCAGACCTCATATCATGTCTCCAACTGGTCTCTGACAGACCTCAGAACTCTCCATAAATACCCAGGATCTCAGATCAAGAAATAACCGGTAGTCTGAAGGTCTAGTTACCTGCATAACCCCAAACCCTCTCACAGGTGGATGTCCTAGTAACTGACAAAGGTATGGCATCCTATGCGGTCGTCGGCGTCACAGACTTTCAGGGTTGATGATACGATTCCCAGAAGGAGTGGCATCATCAAATCCTGAAGAGGCCTCACTTAGCCAACTTCCAAATGATCGGTCCCCAGAGTCGACAATTCAACTAACCAGCAACCCACGCCAACCAAAGGAAGGGGCAGGAGGCCAACCAGAGGAACCTCGTCTGAGTGTAGATTTCGCGGGACACCAAAGCAAGCAAAGCAAGCGGGCGCCAACTAATCTCTACTCTAATTCTAGGTGCACTCAAGCCCAGGTCCGGCTTCTCACTCAATATCAGAACACCCGTCACACCCCAAGATACAGCAATAATAATCCATATATACAAAGCTGAAAATAAAGGTCAGAAATATAAATCCATACAAAATCCTCGACGGGAAAACAAGCGTTAGGATTGACTCTCTTAGGGAACCGTTGGAGTCCCCAGCAGAGTCGCCAACTGCTGGGGATGACCCAGGCAGCTAGGAAGAAAATCCAAGGCGAGACTCGCATAGGGAACCATCTTTCCCCAGCAGAGTCGCCAGCTGTCACTACTGCGAAAATCGGCGCCGGCTGACAGAAGAGTCGCCACCATACGTTATTTATCCCACGGGAGGGAAAGGAAACGCTCAGAGTAAACCTCGCACAACATGGGAAAGGTATGGTCGTCGCAACCAAAACCTGGATTCGGGAGTCGGTTACGCAAGGGGAAGGTATTAGCACCCCTCACGTCCGTCGTACTCGACGGGATCCACACTTGTTTTCGGGTATGGATTGTTATTCTATCTAAACTATAGGTCAAGGGTTAAAAAGAAAATAAAATGAAAATAAAAATGACTCGGCAAAGTATCGCACTTTATGCCTACGTATTCCCGCCTGGAACGAGAAATCAGAGTCAACGTAGTTCGCCTACCTACGGGAAAGGAGGGGAAGGTTGCTCGCTAGAATATCGCATCCTATGCCTACGTACTTTCATACAGCATGAAAGATCAGAGCAAACGTAGTTCGGGCTACGCATGACACAAGCTGTTCAAGTGTCTTTTATAAAAAATATCACCTTAAACAAGGGTTTTCTTATTGCAAAAAGGTTGATGTTTGTTCAAATCTTTTGACGGAAGAAATGAATTAATTTTGTTATAGCCTTTATTAATGTTTTTCTGTTGTTTTGAGAAAGAAGAGACAGAATTCTAACCTATGGTTGAAAAGGGAATCACACTAACCTAATGTTATCATGCATGGGTTAAGACCTAATGTCTATCACATCCTCCCTTGAACAAGGAAGAATGGAAGTCCTACGGGAAAGGAAACGAAAGGAAGAAACGGAAATACAAGTAATAACCGCATACAAGTGAACATGAATATAGCAATGGTAAATGCAACACAAAGGAGGGAGGAAGGTTCATCTCAACCTCAAGCCCATTCATGGATGGAATAAGAAAATATCAAGTGATCATATGCAAAGAATCGAGTGAAAACTCCGAATGAAACGCGTAATCCACTATTTGGAATCGCAACGTGCTATCATGCAAACAAGTCGATAATCGGGCAAGCTACACATACAAATAACAGCCACCTAAGGGGTCTTCAAATACCTCTAGCCTATCTATAATAAGAAATATAAACCACGGCATTCACCACGCAAACACAAATCGGCCGTTGGAGCCTTAACAAAAATAAAGTCCGTTCGGAAGTCCAAATTACAAGTTCGAATACAAAATATGAGAAAAATAGCAAAAGGTGCTAAAAAATTCAAATAAAAATCTCCAATTCCCTACATCAAGCCACAAACCAGGGGTGAGAGATACCACAAAAATATCCAAAGATAAATGGTCAAACAAGATGAAAACATTGCAAGATATCTCATGTATACCAAAGGAAAGATTAAAGTGGAGCATGTTAAAGAAAGCATCCAAAACCAATTAAAATGGTACAATAAAATTCCCACAAAAATATATCACAATACCTCAACGTGTGTAAGAGATCCCTGCAAAAGGATTGACATTTAAATTGTGTTTTGATAGGTTAAAGAAATTCAACAAAATGATAGCACCAGCATTGGCCTTTTTATGACGACCCAAATGTAAAAAATCCAAAGAAAATGTCAAAAAATGGTAAAATTATAATTCCAGTTTTAATAAATCCTAGACATCTTAAAGATTCAGCAAAAAAAAATGGGGATCAAAAAGACTAATTTTCCTATTTTTTATGATTATTTGAAGTCAGCATATAAAACAGAAAATATAAAAGAAAGTACATGAAAGCATGTTTCTTCTCCAAATTGAATATTTTTTCAGCACATGAATAGTAACCCGCAGCACTATTCACATGGATTTTTGGCCACTTTGAAGCACCATAACTCCATCAATAATTATCCATTTCGCACAAAATTTTAGTCAAACTTGAAGGAAAAAATTCAAGGAATCCAAATATGGTCTTAGATTTTCTTGAAACTCTCTCTAACTCCCAAAATGTGGCACCTCAAGAAAAACTCAAGAACCAAAAATTGTCATAAAAACCATCTTTTTTGTACTAGAATCCATGTAGGAGATGAGAGCAATGTGATGCAACAACAATAATGCAAGAAAGACTCATAAATCATGAGTTATGTCGAATTCTTTATACCTTGGAAAAATGAATTATGGAGCTTTAATGGAGCATGAATTTCTTTGGAAAAAAGTGTAGAAACCTTCAATAATTCTTGGTAGAGGTATTAGGATCAAAGAAAATGCTTGAATTGGTGAGGAAATGAAAATCACTTTTGCACTTGGAGCTCACTTTTTCATGTTGATACAACCATGGAATTGCACTAAAATCTTCTCAAAAATTGATGGAAAAATCCTATGTAGTATATTGAATTAATTGGTAATGAGAAAGGATCAAAAAATGGAGAGAAAAAGGATTGAAAAAAATGGAAATTCAAACATGTGAAAGTGTGGGGAAAAATGGAAAAATGATGGAAAAAATTCAATATGATTTGCAAATGGATTCAACATCAACTATCACCAACCTTTACTCCTAATGATCTCAACCCAATATATAGATGATGATTAACAAACTTAGAGGTTTCTAGAATAATCTTGGAGGATTCTAGAAAGTTGTGGAAATTTCATGAACTTCTCATGCCATGATACTTTGAATATCTCTTATCTCATGCTTGCACCTTTCCAAACTTATGTCAAAATCTCCTTACATGAGATATGGGAAGTGTATGTAAGCTCCTTGCCTTGAAAATTCATCTTGTGCCAAGTTTTCTATACTTGCCTTATTATGCAAGTAACAAAAATACAAAGCAAGTCCAATTTTTAAACCCCAACTCAAAAAAGTGGCTGAACCAATGTCTTTAAAATGATGTTGGGAATCAATTTGGTATATTGGATGACCCATATTGGACTTGTAGATCTCTCAAATCATTTTCCAACTTGAACTTTTTCAAGTTATATGCCTTTTTTAAGTCATTTTTCACCAACTTTTATCAAGTCTTGTTCCATGCATTTCCAAACTTTCATGACTTCTTTTATTGACTTAAAATGGCATTTTTAGCAACTTTTATGTTGGGAAGTTTTTCATTTGAAGCTCCCTTGTATGAGTTTTAGGTATAGGCTAAGAATGACCTGTAATCACCAGATGACCCAAAATACCCTTTGCTTGCCAAGACCATAAGTAGAGTTCCACAAATCATATGAAGGCATACCATACCATTCTAGAAAGCTAAGACAATGAGAAACAATCCTTATGTTTACCAGAAATTCATTTGAAATCTCCTTGATGGGTAAAAATTGCTTGGAAGTCAAGTCACTTTCACAGACAAAACTTCAGATACCTCAGATGACCTGTAACTTGCAAGGACCATAACTTGAGTTCTATAAATCTCCTTAAGGTCTTCCACCACTAAAATTAAAGGTCTTGAGATCCTCTACAAGTTTCATGTTGGCCAAGGATCCATTTGAAGCTTGCATTTTGACTTATCTTGCTTGGAAATTTGACCTAAATTAGGGGATTTTACACAGAAACCCTAATTTAGAAACTCCTCTTCTCCTTGATTTCTCTTGAATTCTTCTTGGCATATCACCATATCCTTCTCTACATGTCAAATGATGAACCCCACATCTCTCCAATAGACCTTAATGCCTTTCAATCAGTCAATTGACCTAGAGTGGACCTAGAGTTGACCCAGATGGAACCCTAGTTGACTGTCTTCAACTGCAATACTTATGATCACACCAAGGACTTGCCTCCTTCTTAAAATGACTTTCTAAGTCTCCCATGATGCCCAGATACTATCCATGCTCAGCCCACAGCTCACAATTTCTTTGCTGATCCTCAGATACCCTCAGATAGGAGATGGATGCACTTGCTTGATCCATTGACTTGATAGCTTTCAAATTCTTTCTGATGACTTGAATGGGATTGAATTAGAATAATAACCTCTTGATAGGCTCATAGAGATGAGAATAATGCTTGGTCCCTGTTGGCTGACTTGCTATGCTATGCTATGCAGATGATTATGCTATGTACATGACTCTATATGCTAATGATATTGAAACATAAACCAATTAGAAAAGGTTGAGCAAATTTTAGGGTGCAACAGTCAATAAGCAGTTCAATATCCCCAGCTTATCCAGTAAGTGATTTTTCTCTGGTTTGATTGTCTTGAGAGATGTTGAGCTTGAGTTTGAAGATGAAGACTTCATTGCATAATGTTGAAGAGGAAGAATCCTTGAGTATTGCCATTCTAGCTGAAGCTTGAAGAGCAAGTTGATACTTGGAGACCCCTGAAGATTAGGTGAAGCCTGAAGGTGGAGCTGATCAAGAAGCTGAAGCTTAAAGGGAGAAGATAAGTTGAAACTTATGTTGAAAGGTTGAAACCTGGAAGAGCAAATTGATATTTGTCAAGAGCAATTGGAAGTCTGAAGACTGAGTTGCTGTTGGAAGAGCTGAAGCTAGCTTGGAGTTGAGAGAGGAGTTGATCTGCTTTCTTTTTCTTTTCTGTATTGCTGTGTTTTGTTTGAATTGCTTGATGCATTAGAATAAGTCCATATCTAGAATAGATAGAATCTAGGAGCATGATTGCACTAGAGGTTGAGTTGCTCCCTCTGCTTGTATTGTTACTGTGTGGCTTTGCTTGCGGGTATTCGGTAGAGCCCAGCTCCCTTGCCCATGTGGTTTGTTTGTCTGATGGCATTTTATTTCATTTTATCTGTATGATTGCAGTTTACTGTTATTGCTTGATAGCATGTTTTATATTTCAGTATGATTACTGTTATCCATTCTGGCTTGAGGTTGAGATGAGCTTGTGGAGGCTGAAGCCCCACACACATTTCCTCCCTCACTTGCATTGCATGCATTTTACTGTTTAAAGCTGATGCTTTGTATGTTTCGGTGTATCATTGACATGATCCCTTAGGACTCTCATTTCCTTTGATAAGGAATTGATGATAGAATTTTAGGTTGAAACCTATGCATGACAACTTCTAGGAGTTCCCTGTTCAAACCTCAACCATAGGATGAATCCATGGCATGACAACAGTAGGACTTGATAGTCTCCCTCCTAGTTGGGCCTGTTCTCTTCTCATCTCAAAACAGTTTAAGATACAGTAATCATGAATGATTTCTTTCGTACGTTACGAGCCTTAAGCTATCTGAGAAAGGATTGTGGGAGAGTTTCTTTTCCACAGTCTGGATGTTTAGTATGGTACCCTTTGGGTGACATGCGACGCATTCACTCTCAGGTCATAGTCTCTAGTGCGATTGAAATCGCAAACACAATAAAAAACACTTCTTTCGTAAAAGACAGGAAATAAACCGTAGTTTCCCGAACTACGTGAGCTCTGATCTCTCATGCCTGTTGAGAGTACGTAGGCACAAGATGGCGATGTCGTGGCGAGCTACCTTCCCCCATAATCCTTCGTAGGCCGAACTACGTTGACTCTGATTTCTCATTCTCTGATGAGAATACGTAGGCATAAAGTGCGACGCTTTGCCGAGTCATTTTTCTTTTCTTTCTCAGCCAGCCTTGATAGGTAGATAGAATAAAACCAACCCGTCCAAGTAAACACAACAAGCGAGGATCCCGTCGAGTACGACGGACGTGAGGGGTGCTAATACCTTCCCCTTGCGTAACCGACTCCCGAATCCAGACAATGGTTGCGATGACCTTGTCATACCCTTTTTCGTCAGGTTTTTCCGATCATTTCCTTTCCCGCTCTGAGGGATAAATAACGAAAGATGGCGACTCTTCTGTCATGCCGGCACCTTATTTTCGCGCAAGCGACAAAAATGTATTGTTCTAAGAAGTAAATTGTACATACTCTGGTCTAAAATGATACAATTTTTGCTTAACACAAATTTAACAATCTTAATGAATTAGTGTTAATGAATTCTATAGAAAATGAAATCAAATTTAACAATCTTGTCTTCAAGTTTTATTCTTATTTTAGTGGTAGAATTGTTGTCTCCTTCAAGGAGAAGAACCCTGAATCCCTTTGAAAAATCTTTCTACCCTTGTAAATTATTGGCAGTGCAAAGCATAGTTGGTTTAGCATCCTTCTAGACTAGTAGCAGATCATAAAAAATCTTTCCACCCTTGTATATCATTGGCAGTGCAAAGCATAGTTGGTTTAACATACCTCTACATTAGTAGCATATCAATACCACTCTGCAAGATCTATTATGAGATCAAAAATTGCAAGTTTGATTAAAGAAAGTACTTAACTTTAATCTAACACAGAAAGAGAAATTCATGAAAATTCAACAAGTAAAACATATTAGTTTGTGCCCCTCTCTCTCTCTCTCTCTCTAAATGCGACACATTAGTTAAATAAAAAGTTAAAAATACAAAGAACATAGTGACTCAATTCTTTCCCATAAAAAATAAACCACTAGTAGGCAGAAAATCTTAATTTGCTGATTGATAACACTATGAAGAATCTCCTATAACTAGAGTGTGTAAAGTAAAAGATGGTCCCAAACCTTAAAGATTAGGGTAGATTGAACCAAGTCAGTATTTCAAGAGTTAATAGTAGTGATATTGATAATAACATGTAATGGCTTGCAAAGGGAGCATCATCACATCCCATGCCATTAACACTGTGGTAATTGATGTTGTTTCATGGTGGTGGGGCCATGTTCGTTTACTCTAAACATTTCAACAATAATAACACACAATCATGACTTTACCTTCAAATTCAACATGTGGGGTCCTCAATTTAGGTTGTATTCTAAATTAAATTGCCACGTTAATGTTAAACTCAGATGCAGTATGTGGATTTCCATTTTTCTTGCAACTTAACTTAATGTGTATGAAAATAAGATATTCAAATGTAGTATACTGTAATTGGGAAGCATAGTTGGTTTTACAAATGTACTATACGTTAATGTTAATCTAACACAGAAAGAGAAATTCATGAAAATTCAACAAGTAAAGCATAGTTGGTTTAACATCCCTCTACATTGTCTTTTTCCGAAATTACTTGGGCTTACATGCTTCTTCCACTCATTGTAACATGTCAAAATTTTCATCAAAAGCACAGTTAGAAGAAACATAATTCTTAACATGAAGATTGTGTATTTTGTGTATAGTTCTTAACATGAAGGTTGTGTATGAATGATGTAATAGTACCTTGGGTGAAAAGAAAAAACTCTCAAACAAGTAACCTCATGTTGTGGAAAAGAAGGTTGAAAGGTCCTCAACAAAATCGGGTCCATCAAAATCAAATGCAGCTACAAAAGAGAATCAAAGTAGAAAACAGTTAAACATACATTAATTAAAAAAGAATATAAATGAAAAGAATACAAATGGAAATATTGTAGATACTAACCTGTAGTTCCACAACGCCAATCATGTGTACACAACAATGCTTCAACATTTTCGGGTAAAAGAGCGCTTCGATACTTATCAAGTATACGTCCACCTATACTAAATGTTGATTCTGATGCAACTGTAGTAATTGGAATGCTCAAAAGGTCACGTGCCAATATAGAAAGTTTAGGATATTTACCCTCATTTGCTTTCCAATATTGCAAAACATCCAAATCAGCATATTGCTCATGATCAATTTTTTTTCATTCAAATAAGTTTCCAAATCAAACTCATCTTTTGATGGTCCACACAATTTACTTTCGTAACTCCCAAAATCCTGCAAGTCATTTGAGGGAATGTTTGGACTACCTCAAATTGACCTTTGTGAAGATGAAATGCTTGCTTCATTTGAGGACTTGAGATATTCTTGAAAAAAAGCTTTCAACTTATAAAAAATCACCTTTGCAACTTGTACTCCCTCACCACCTAACAACCTCACATAACACCACTCAACAAACTGCAACTTATATCTAGGATCTAAGATGACAGCAAATGATAGCACAACACTATAAGAATTCCAATATTTATTAAATTTTTTCTTCATTCTTCTAGCCATGCAACATAATTGATTTTGTTTCTCAAACTCACTATGATTTATTATGCATCAACTAGCTTTATTCCATATAGATTAATGACATTACATGTCAAAAAGAGAGAAATTGTGTCAAGGCTTTATTTCGGATTCTTCAAAGTCATTAACCATGGCATCCCTTTGGAACCTATGTCCCAATTGGAATCCGAGGCCTTCAAATTCTTCTCTTTCCCTCAAACAGAGAAAGAAAAAGCAGGGCCTGCAAATCCTCTTGGTGATGTTGGTTGGATTGAATATCTTCTCCTCACTATCAATCAAGAACACAATTTCTCTCTTTAAAACTAATTACCTGAATATATTTTGCCTGCTCTGTCAAGGCTATTAAAGTGGTTTCAAACAGCTGATATTGAATGCATTCTCATGCAAATTTGAACACATGCATAATCAAGTGAACAAAGCGACACGAATGAAAACTAATTACAAGAAGTTCTTGCAGTATATAATAGCACACATACAGACTACCATCAAAATCAAGAACAGACTCAACCTAACAAAACTTCAGAATCTAGATCAACAGGGGAAGATTCGATAAGTCATTATAAATGGTTTCTCTTGATGCTTCCACAAGTCATTATAAATGGTTTCTCTTAACACAAGCATGGCCAGGTCCTAAAATTGTCCTATATCAAAGCAACAGCTAAAACATGGGATTTAACAGGGTTTGATGGGAATCTAGATGGTTCAACCTCTCCACAAACTCTAATAGCAGCCATGAATACAACTCACCATACTAAACCTCAGTTCTAAGTTAAACAACATAAGACTTGCAGCCTAACCTCAAAGTCTTGAAGGAGCTCCCAAGACTGAGCAGAACCATAACTGCAGACCTACAACATACGACCTACAACTGATTGGAGTGAGTGTCCTGAGATGGGTGCAATAGGTGATTTATTAGCTTCATCATATTCCTAAAACGGAGGACAATACTTCCACCTCTGTAGTCAATATGTTATAGCAACCCTTAGGTGCTAAGTGAAACCCTGCTGCACTTTGGTTTTTGGCAGTGGCCAAATAGCGGTTGTAGTGGCTACTAAAATGAAGCTCATGAGAAAACCCAAATATGCCTTGAACTTGTAGCCGTTTCCTTTGATTTCTAACTTGCAGTCTAGAGATAAGATATGCGGATTCTGTTGTAAAGAGTAGTTGCAAGGTTAGATCCATTTTTAGGAGCTAATAACAAACTACTAAAATTAATGGTTTTTTTCTCTAATCACTAAAATGACTTTGGAACCAAAACCAGCCAGTAAAAGCAGCATAACTCTTGTATAAGGCACTAAGTTGTTAACAAAAAACCAAGAGCATTCCACAATTAGGATTTTTGATAGAAGTTTACTTCTACAACAACCTGCCAAGCCGTGACTAACTCAACAAGAGTTGATAGCAGCAATGCTGACATATTTAACTTAGGCTAATTCAGGCTACCAAGTGTTGACATTGAGTTTCGTATATCATTTAACATCAGGATTAGAGCAAGCAGCAATTTGGCATAATAATTGACAGCAGGTTATTTCACAAAGATTAATGCAGGCACAGTTCTACATGAAGTTGATAAAACTAACTGACATTTTGTTTAACCGGTTTCAACCAAATTCAAACACAACCTACACTAACATAGAATCCCAATTGCGGTGCAAGAAACAAGTTCACTCTTCCACACTTGCAAATTGAATCACAATAGAATGTCATAACAAAGTCAATTAGCTGGCTCCTACTTAAATGTTTCCAAATCCACACTTTGTAACTAACAGCTTCCAAAAGTACTTTTTCTTTCAACTCTGTCTCCAGCGTAATCAACATCACATAATCCAACTAATTTATAATCATCAGATCTTCTGTAACACAAACCCACATTAGTAGTACCTTTCAGATACCTTAGAATCCTCTTAACAACTGTTAAGTGTGATTCTCTAGGATCTGATTGGAATCTGGCACACAGACAAACACTGAATAGAATATCAAGTCTATAAGCAATCAGATACAGAAGATAACCAATCATACCTCTGTAGAGTTTCTGATCTACTTTCTTACTTACCTCTTCCTTACCCAGAGTGCTTGTAGGATGCATTAGAGTCTTGGCCAATTTGCTTTCAGTCATATTAAACTTCTTTAGAAGCTCCTTCACATACTTAGTCTGATGTATGTAGGTGCCTTCTGGAGTTTGATTGACTTGGATTCCCAAAAAGAATCTGAGTTCTCCCATCATGCTCATCTCAAATTCAGCCTGCATAGAAAGAGCAAACTCCTTTCCCAGCGTAACATTGGTAGATCCAAATATAATATCATCTACATAAATTTGAAAAATTAACAAATCTTTCTTAAATGATTTACAGAAGAGAGTTGTGTCCATTTTGCCTCTGATAAAATTCTTTTCCAAAAGAAAATTACTCAACCTCTCATACCAAGCTCTGGGAGCTTGTTTTAAGCCATAGAGTGATTTTTTAAGTTTGAAAACATGTTCTGGAAATTTATCATTTTCAAAACCAGGAGGTTGGTGAACATAAACTTCCTCTTCTATAATACCATTTAAGAAGGCACTCTTAACATCCATCTGATAAAGAGTGATGTTATTTTGTACAGCAAAAGAAATGAGAAGGCGTATAGACTCTAACCTGGCCACAGGAGCATAAGTCTCTGTGTAGTCAATTCCTTCTTGCTGACTATACCCTTGAGCAGCTAGCCTTGCTTTGTTTCTTACAACTTCTCCTTGCTCATTCAATTTGTTTTTGAAGACCCATTTAGTTCCAATAATATTGAACCCTTTTGGTCTTGGTACCAGATCCCAAACGTCATTTCTGGTGAATTGATTTACCTCTTCTTGCATAGCAAGTATCCACTCATTATCATTCAGAGCTTCATCAACAGAAGTTGGTTCAATGACAGACACCAACCCAAAAAGTGACGTTGTAGATGATCTGAGGAAAGACCTTGTTCTGATAGGGTCATCATTCTTCCCAATTATCACATCCTCTGGGTGAGAGGCCTTGATTCTGGAAGATGATCCTTTAACATTAGGTTCTTCAGAAATATTTAAATTGTTCATCTGAGCAGCCAATGGAGTTGCATCTGGTTCTTTCACTTGAGCCTTTTCTGCCTCTGAGTCTTTAGAGTCTGTGAGAATTACTTTTATATCTGCATAATTAACATGCTGCTTTGGCTTTTGATTGCCAAGCTTATCATCAAATCTAACATGTATAGATTCCTCCACAATCTGTGTCTTAGTATTGTATACTCTGTAGCCTTTAGAGCGTTCAGAATACCCAAGCATGAAACACTTCTGTGCTTTAGAATCAAACTTGTTCAGATTCTCTTTAGTATTTAACATAAAACATTAACATCCAAAAGGATGGAAATAAGAGATGTTGGGCTTTCTATTCCTCCACAATTCATAGGGAGTCTTCTCCAGAAGAGGTCTTACAGACACTCTGTTCTGAATATAACAAGTTGTGTTTATTGCTTCTACCCAAAAATGCTTTGCCAGATTAGTCTCGTTGATCATGGTTCTGGCCATTTCTTGCAATGTTCTATTTTTCCTCTCTACAACTTCATTCTTTTGTGGAGTTTTAGGGAAGGAGAAATCATGTGGAATGCCATTTTCATTAAAATATTTTTCAAAATATTTTTTTTCAAATTCACCACCATGATCACTTCTGACTTTAACAATTTTAAAATCTTTTTCATTCTGGACTTATTTGCAGAAGTCAAAGAACACAGAATGTGACTCATCCTTGTGTTTTAGGAATTTCACCCACGTCCATATGTTGTAGTCATCAACAATGACTAATCCATACTTCTTGCCTCTGATGGATACAGTTTTCACTGATCCAAACAGATCAATATGAAGTAATTCTAATGGTCTTGAGGTTGAAACAACATTTTTAGTTTTAAAAGAAGATTTTGAAAATTTTCCTTTTTGACATGCTTCATAAAGAGCATCTGAGTTGAACTTCAACTGAGGAAGTCC
Source organism: Lathyrus sativus (assembly GCA_963859935.3). NCBI lineage: Eukaryota > Viridiplantae > Streptophyta > Magnoliopsida > Fabales > Fabaceae > Lathyrus > Lathyrus sativus. The sequence continues at coordinate 277,464,592 of OZ012738.1, read as the reverse complement.
TCTGACCAGATTGAGTTTATTAATCTGAGATATACGTCTCATACTAATATGCCTCAATCATCTGTGCCAGCCCATTGCTCATCATTAACAGACATAAGGCATTTTACGTTCTGAACCTTAAGTTCTGAAAGATTGATTTTATAAATGTTGTTCTTCCTCTTTCCATTAAATAGGATTGAGCCATCCTTTTGACTGACAGCTTTGCAGCATTTTTGATTGAAGATTATGTCATAACCATTGTCACTTAATTGACTTATGGACAATAAGTTATGTGTTAATCCTTCAACTAGTAAGACATTAGAAATGGAAGGAAGATTACCATTGCTAATAGTTCCAGAGCCAACTATCTTTCCCCTTTGGTTCCCTCCAAACTTGACGTCTCCTCCAGATCTAAGTTCAAGGCTTTGGAACATAGACCTTTCTCCCGTCATGTGACGCGAGCAGCCAGAGTCCAGTTACCAAGATTGGTGTTTTGACTTTGCTGCTAAAGATGTCTACAACAGATATTATTTTGTCTTTAGGTACCCAGATCTTTTTGGGTTCTTTAGGGTTAGTTGCCTTAAAGTTTTGTCTGAACTTCTGTCTTCTGACAGCAAGTTTGTTCTGACTAACTTTAGGTTTAAACACAGGAATGTTCTGACCAGAACGAGTGTGTTTAATATCATTAAGATGACCAAACTTAAAAGTAGAATACAGAGAAGTATGCTTAATGATTAGTTTATCAACAGATGTTGGATTTAAATCCTTCTCAGAAGAAGATTCATATCCAATACCCTTCCTGTTATTTCTGCTTACACCGTAAATCATTGAAGCCATCTTGCTTCTCTCTAGGCTTCTTGCCAAAAATCTCTGAAAACTATAGTCATATTCTTCTAAAATGTTTTTAAATTTTGACTTAGTTTCAATTTCAGAATCTTGTTGAGTTCTTTCTAATTGATTTTTAATTTTCAAATTGTTTGCCTTGAGCTTAGCAACTTCTGATTTCAGAAGATCATTCTCAGATACAAGATTGCTTTCAAGCTTCTTGTACTTGAGCCTAATCTTACTATAGTTTTCTAACATTTCTGATAAACTCTCAATAAGCTCTGCTCTAGAAAGTTTAGAAAATACCTCCTCAGAATCTGATTCTGATTCTGATCCAGATGATTCTGCATGGTCTTCTACGTCAGCCATGAGTGCCATGTTTGCACATTTTTCATCTGAGTCTGATGAAGATTCAGATGCATCTGAATCATCCCAGGTTGCCATTAGAACTTTATTTTTATGATCAAGGTTCCTTCTGGGCTTCTCCTTTTGAAGCTTTGGGCATTCATTCTTGTAGTGCCCAGGTTCCTTGCATTCATAGTAGACAACCTCTTTCTTTCTAGATCTTCTGTGTCTAGAAGACTCTTTACGTTGATCTGGTTTCTTGAAGTTCTTGAACTTCCTCTGTTTATGCTTCCAGAGTTTGTTGATCCTTCTGGACAGCAGGGACAATTCATCTTCTTCTTCAGAACTTTCTTCCAAAACCTGCAAAGCTTTGGCATATTTGTTAGACTTTAAAGCAACAGACTTACCTTTTTTTTGTGGTTCGTCTTCCTCTAATTCAATCTCATGACTCCTCAGAGAGCTGATTAGTTCCTCCAACGTGATCTTGTTCAGATCCTTAGCTAGCTTCAGAGCAGTGACCATTTGTCTCCATCTGATTGGCAAACTTCTGATGATCTTCTTAACATGATTTGTAGTGGAGTAACCCTTGTCCAGAACTTTCAAGCCAACTGTGAGAATCTGGAATCTAGAGAACATAACTTCTACAGATTCTGATTCCTCCATTTTGAAGGCTTCATATTTCTGGATCAGCGCCAGAGCCTTAGTCTCTTTGACTTGAGAATTCCCTTCATGAGTCATCTTCAAAGATTCAAACATACCAAATGATGTTTCTCTGTTAGTAATCTTCTCATACTCAGTATGAGATATAGCATTTAGTAGTATGGTTCTTGCTTTATGATGATTCCTGAATTCTTTCTTCTGAGCTTCAGTCATAGATTTTTTGTCTATCTTTTTGTCATCCCCATTAGTGGGGTGAACATAGCCATCAATGACTAAATCCCAAAGGTCAGCATCATATCCTAGAAAGAAACTTTCAATCCTGTCTTTCCAGTAGTCAAACTTCTTGAAGGTGAGAAAATACTTAGAAGGGGGGTTGAATAAGTATGAAGATAAAATCTTAGAAATAAAAACTCAAGTATTTTTATCCTGGTTCGTTAAACTCAACTACTCCAGTCCACCCTTCCTAGAGTGATTTGCCTTTCTCAAACAAGGACTTAATCCACTATTTAATCAACTGATTACAATAGTAAGCCCTAAGAACAACTGTTCAAAATCTTCTCAAGAACTACTGATCCTAACTGGATCTTCTTAAGGTTTTCTTACAATCAAATGTAATAACAAATACAAGTGTTAAAATGCTTCTAATAAAGCTTTATCACAACTGTAATTTTTCACTTAATATTAAGAACAAAGAAATTAATTCAAGAAAGAATGTGAGTTGTATGAGAGCTTTGATAACCAATTCTTTTCAAGTAAAAACGTCAACTGAAGAAGATGGGTGGAGACTTGCTTTTATAGGCACAGTGGTCCAAGAGCTTTTCACGTTGAGAAGTGTGTACCAAAAGGTCTGAGCCTTTTTGTCTTCACATCAAGTGACCTTTCCTAGAATAAGAAAGCACAGAGAAATCCTTTTTGTCTGTGTTCTTGTGTCTAGCATAAATAAGGAAAGAGTCGTTTGGATATTCCAACGGACATAATCTTTGAATTCTTCTTCAACAATTTTCAGCAAGAATCATCAGAGTCTATTTTGATCAGAGCCTTCTGATGTTAATTAGAGCTTTGCTGAATCAAAGTCTTTGCAGCAAGTGTGCTTTTAGCGTGTATAAGTTCAGAGCATATTTTTGAGTCAGATCCTCAGTACTGGTAGCTTTAGTACTCTCAGAATCTTCTGTAGTAACTATGCTTGAAAACTCTTCATACAGAATTCTTCTTTGGTTCAGATGCTTCTGACTTGCTTCAGATTCTTCTGGAGCTTCTGCTTCAGAACCTTCTGGAGGCTACGCTCAGGATCTTCTGATGGCAGCATTCAGAATCTTCTAATGGGTGCATCTGACGCTTCAGAGCTTTTCATATTTCTTATGTTCATATCTGATTTGCTTCTGGAGTGATATTTACTTTAATATCTGCAGCAAACATTCTTAAGCAAATTTTAGAGTATATAATTCTTAATTACAAAATTTCATAATAGTTATCATCAAAACATAGAGATATTATTAAGAACCAATCTGTGTTCTAACAATCTCCCCCTTTTTAATGACGACAAAAACATCAGAAATTTTGTTTAATTGAAAATAGAATAATTCTAACTCCCCCTGAGATGATGAATCTCCCCCTGAATTAAATATAAATAAGGAATAGAAACTTCCCTTTTGTCTTGAGAATTTTTCAGAGTTAGAGCTTGATTGTTTTAAGCATTTGAGAGTCAGAGTCTCTTGCATATTTCAGAGTCAGAGTCTGATAACTTATATATAATCTGGAAGTCTCAGAGTTTCTTTTACAGAGTATACTTATCAAATGTTCTGAAATACTCAGATATTTATATTAGATAAAATTGATATGTCTGAAGTTTCATTCTGGTAAAGTTTAATTAAACAGTTCAGATCTATTTTCTCCCCTTTTTTTGTCATAAGCAAAAAGTAAGAACTTTGAAAAGACAAAGAAAAGGAAACAATAAACAAGATAAATCATGTGGAGAAAACTTTGAAACATTCATTCATTCATTCAGAACAAAAGTACACACATCAGAAGATATTCAAAGACATAAGCAAACATTAGATGCAAACATCAGAAGAAAAAATAAATAAACTACGATTGTTTTGACAAAAGCATCTTCAACAGATCCGTGATCTCAGAAGAAGACTGTTCTTGTTTTGACATCCACTTAGCCATGTCTTCAGACTTCTTGTCTTGCTTAGCCATCCATGACTTGATTTGCAATCTTATCTTCAAGATCTGGATATTCTTTCTTGATCTCAGATGAAGAAGGTGGAACAGTTTCTGAAGCTTGAACAGAGTCAATTTCCGTAGGGGCTTTGGAGTTAGGAGCAGTAGAGCCAGAAGGATGTTCTATCAGAGTCATAGCCAGAGGGTTGTCTTCAGATGCAGATTCAGTATTCTCTTCTGATGATGAAGGGGCATCTGTAAGAAGCAATGGTCCAGATCTCTTAACAGTCCAGAACAGACTTCTAGCAGTTTCAGCAAATCTGAGCTTCGCATCATCAGAACATACGTTCTTCAGATTTGATGCTACAGTGTTGAATCTGTTTATGAAGCTATTCCAAATGGCATCAGATTCACTGGCATCCATTGTTGATGAGCATTTCCTCTATACAGAACCTAAATACATTTGTATTTCTTGCAAAAAACTTGTAAATAAATGATCAACATTTAGTCTAGGTCTTGGGTTTAACAGAGTTTCCAAGGTTATTAGCCTGGGTTGGGGAGAAGGTGGAAGGATGGATTTATGAATTGTGATCAGAGGAGGAGGGTAGTATGGTATAAATGGAAGTTCATATGATTTGTCAGGTTTTAATCTGGTTAAAGCATTCAACAGATTTGGTTTTGCTTTTGTTGGATAGGAAACCACATCAAATGGTTTATCAGAGTAAGGTTTGATTCAGATTTAGCAGGTTTATCAGATTCAGCAGATGTAGCAGAGTATGGTTTTGGATCTGATGAGGTTACTGCTGGCATTGATTTAATGTACGTTTGAAGAACAGAAGGTAAAATGATGGTAAGTTTGGGTTTAAGAGGAGTGATAGTGTCAGATAGTTCAATTCTGGTGTAAAAATTCTTTAAGGTGAAACCAGAAGGAAGTTTGTTAGAAGAAAATAGTTTGCACGAAGTAGAAGGTACATTCTCAGATGTTCTTGGCTTGGGTGTAGGGGTAGGATTGGGAATGATGATTTCAGAAGATGGCTTAGGTGTTGGAGTAGGATTTGGAATGAGGATTTCAGAAGAAACAGGTGGTTCTGGTTGGTTTACTTCAGAATTTCTGTGAGAGGGGGATACCAGAAAATCTGGGTGTATGTCAGATTCTGATGAATTTGATGATGTGGTTGGAGTGTAAGAGGTAGAGGACACTTCAAAAACAGTTTTGAGAGGTGTAATGTTTAGAACCTCTGTCTCAGGGATATGGGTTTCAGATGGGTTAGCTGTTTCTGATGGATTTCAGAAGGTTTTGATGGGGGTTCAGATGTAGGTGGTTCTGATGTAATAGGATCAGATGTAACTTTTGCAGATCCAATAGGTTCAGATGTGTTTGATGGTGGTTTTTCTGGTTGTGGTTGTTTTTCTTGTTGTTGTGGTTGTTGTTCAGATTGTTTTTCTTGTTGATGTTCAGATTGTTTTTCTTGTTGTTGCTCAGATTGTTCTGTAGGTTTTTCTGTTTGAGGTTGTTTTTCTGATTGTTGTTATTGTGATACAGATTGTTTTGTTGGTTTTTCTGGTTGTGGAGTCTGATTTGATGGTTTTGTTGTTGTTGTTGGTGTTACAGATTGTTTTGTTGGTTTTGTTGTAGGTGGTGGAGTCTGATTTGGTGGTTTTGTTGTTGTTGGTGTTGGTGCAGATGATTAAGTAGTAGAAGGTTTTACAGGTGAGATGGAAACAAGATTAGATGATTTTTGTGGGGATGGAACAGATATATGAGATGGAGCAGGAACAAATTGTTTCTGAGTAGAAGGTGGTTTTAGAATAGACTTAAATGCTGAATCATTTAAAACAGTATTATTGAAAGAAGATACAGAAGATTTGGTACCTTTAATCTTGATACGTTTTGCAGGAACAGAAGGAGCGTCTCCAGATGCTTTCCTCTTGATCAGCTTCTGAGGCTTGTCAGCAACTTTGGGCTTCTTCTGAACAGTCACATCTTCTGCTTCTGATTGACTTCTTTTTCTTGTGATCTCATCTCCTCCATCAGGCATGGGTTCCCTTGCTCTTTTCAGAATATCTGCAGGGATTGGGATTCCATCTTCCTTGCAAGAATCCATAAATCTCACAATAATTTCCCTTGGTTCTTCAGCACAGAACAAAGGGTAGTCTTCTACTGGGATTCTCTTCTGACTGAGTTCAGAAATATTCAGCTTCTTGGGTGCTGATGTGAGTTCCTCTATAATTTTAAGTCTCTGAAGACTTTTGGCATTCAGAGGCTTCCCAACAATAGATTCAAGTTCCTCCTTGACTCCAGCAGCATACAGAGCAGTCACCAATCCATTTTCTGTCAGAATATCTGAAATTAACCTTCCAAAGGGAATCCATGTTCTGATCTTCTGACCCTTGTCTTTCACAGATTCTCTGGAGGCATTTATATGATTTCATAAGTGCATGAACAGAATGTAAGGAAGATCTACCTTAGTGCTCTGACTTAAGCAGTACATAAAGTAGAGATGTTCATTGTTCACGTAATCTGGAGAGTTTGTAGATTTTCTGTGATGAATGCATCCCATGAAAATCTTTGCCCAGATCTTGTAGTCAGGCTTCAGATCTTTAAACTTATTAGAGGCTTGTCTAGCAGTCATAACTTCTTCATAAACTTCTTCCCTATCTACACGCCCAGCTGGCAGATGAGATACTCCATCAGTCTCCTCATATCCAATGAGTTTCTTGATCAGATCTTCTGTAATGATTATCTCCTTACCCAGAACAGAAGACAAAGTGAATTTAGGGTATACAAAAGCATGTATCCAGAACTCTTTCACCAGATGGGGGTAAACTGGTCCAAATAGTCTGTCAAAGTACTTTACCCAACCTTGAGCATCAATTATTGAACAAAACTCAAATCCATTTTCAGCCAATGAATCAAATTCCACCATTGATTCACAGAGAACTTCCAGTTTGTCAATAGGTGTTAACAGAGTCCTTTTAGGGGTTGTATATGGAGTCACACCCATATTTGCAGAAGTAGCTGCAACCATGGTTGATTGAAACTGTGCAGCAATGGAGGATGAAGTTTCCATTGAAGATGATTTTGTCACAGGTTTAGGGTTTTTGTGAAGAGAGAAAAGAAGACAGAAATGCATAAACGTTCTTGAGATGTGAAAAGTGTGAAAGTGATGAGAGATGTGGTATTTATAGTAAACAACTAGGCATACAAACAGACACACAATGCACTTTCACACATAGCAATTAATGAAAAAGAATAAAAATCATTTCAAGCATTAATTGATTCTGACAAATTGGGGGGAAAATCAAGATTTTCACTATTCAAACTTCACCTTAAACGTCTCTTCAGTAGTGTACACGCCATCTTTGCAGATTTTGAGTGACACGTGTTTGCTTGCATGTGCTTCTGAATTCTCTTTGAGAAATGAAACGTTAACCAACGTTTAGATCCTCTGAGTATTGTTAGTTCAGATTTTCACAAAGTAAAGTAATTTAAGGAAATGAATAAATAATCAGATGAAATACTTCAGAGCATTAATCATTTTGCATCTATAAAATTTGCTTCTGACAAATATTATTCTAGACACAAATCTATACCAATATTTTTCAGAATAAATTTGAATCTATCTTCAACAAGGGGTTTTGTGAAAATATCTGCCCATTGATGATCTGTATCAACAAAGGCTAAGTTTATAATTCCCTTCTGAACATAGTCTCTGATGAAATGATGCTTAATTTCTATATGTTTTTCCTTAGAGTGTAAAATGGGGTTTTTAGACAAACATATAGCAGAAGTATTATCACAGAATATAGAAATGTTACTTTCAAAAATCTGATAGTCTTCTAGCTGACTTTTCATCCAGAGCATCTGCGTGCTACATCCAGCAGCAGCAATATATTCTGCCTCTGTAGTTGATAGTGCAATTGTGGGTTGCTTCTTGCTGTACCAAGAGATTAGATTTCTTCCTAGAAATTGACAACTTCCAGAGGTACTTTTTCTTTCCACTCTGTCTCCAGCGTAGTCAGCATCACAGAATCCAACTAATTTGAAATCATCATATTTTATGTAACACAAACCCACATTAGAAGTACCTTTCAGATACCTTAGAATCCTCTTAACAGCTGTTAAGTGTGATTCTCTAGGATCTGATTGGAATCTAGCACACAAGCATACACTAAACAATATGTCAGGTCTAGAAGCAGTTAAGTAAAGAAGAGATCCTATCATACCTCTGTAGAGTTTCTGATCTACTTTCTTACTTACCTCTTCCTTGCCTAGTGAACTGGTTGAACGCATGGTAGTCTTTGCCAGCTTACTATCAGTCATGTTAAATTTCTTCAGAAGTTCTTTAACATATTTGGCCTGATGTATGTAAGTGCACTCTGGAGTTTGGTTGACTTGAATTCCCAGAAAGAATCTCAACTCTCCCATCATGCTCATTTCAAATTCTACCTGCATACATTGAGCAAACTCCTTTCCCAGCATAGAATTAGTATATCCAAATATGATATCATCCATATATATTTGACAAATTAGAAGATATTTCTTAAATGATTTACAAAAGAGTGTTGTGTCCACTTTGCCTCTGATGAAATCTTTCTCCAGAAGAAAGTTGCTTAATCTCTCATACCAAGCTTTGGGAGCTTGTTTTAAACCATACAGAGATTTCTTTAGTTTGAAAACATTTTCTGGAAATTTTTCACTCTCAAAACCAGGAGGCTGGTGGACATAAACTTCTTCTTCTATAATACCATTTAGAAAGGCACTTTTAACATCCATCTGATATATAGTGATGTTATTTTGTGCAGCAAATGAAATAAGAAGGTGTATAGATTCTAACCTTGCCACTGGAGCATAAGTTTTAGTGTAATCAATACCTTCTTGTTGACTGTATCCTTGAGCAACAAGCCTTGCCTTATTTCTTTCAACTTCTCCTTTCTCATTAAGCTTATTTCTGAAGACCCATTTAGTTCCAATTATATTGAATCCTTTTGGTCTTTGAACTAAATCCCACACATCATTTCTGGTGAATTGATTTATGTCTTCTTGCATGGCAATAATCCAATCATTGTCTTGCAGAGCTTCATCTACAGAAGTTGGTTCAATTACTGACACCAGTCCAAATAATGATGCTTCAGATGATCTAAGAAAGGATCTTGTTCTGATAGGGTCATCCTTCTTTCCAATGATAACGTTCTCTGGATGAGAAGCTTTGATTCTGGATGATGATCCTCTAACAGTTGATTCTTCAGAAATGTTTAAATTGTTCATCTGAGAAGTTAAAGGAATTGCATCTGGCGTTGCTTCTGGTTCCTTCACTTGAGCTTTGTCTGCCTCTGAGCCTTCAGAGTCTGTGAAGACTACTTCTCTATCTGCAGAGTTTTCAGACTGCTTTGGCTTTTTAATGCCAAGCTTATCATCAAATCTAACATGAATAGATTCTTCCACAATCTGTGTCTCAGTGTTGTATACTCTGTAGCCTTTAGAGCATTCAGAATATCCAAGCATGAAACACTTCTGTGCTTTGGAATCAAACTTGTTCAGATTTTCTTTAGTATTTAACATATAGCAAATACATCCAAAAGGATGAAAATATGAAATGTTGGGCTTTCTGTTCGTCCACAGTTCATAGGGAGTCTTCTCCAGAAGAGATCTTACAGACACTCTGTTCTGAATATAACAGGCTGTGTTGATTGCTTCTGCCCAAAAGTGTTTTGCCAGATTAGTCTCATTGATCATGGTTCTGGCCATTTCTTGCAAAGTTCTATTTTTCCTCTCTACAACTCCATTTTGTTGTGGAGTTCTAGGACAGGAAAAATCATGAGCAATGCCATTTTCATTAAAATATTTTTCAAAATATTTATTTTCAAATTCACCACCATGATCACTTCTGACTTTTATAATTTTGAAATCTTTTTCATTCTAGACTTGTTTACAGAAGTCAAAGAACACAGAACGTGACTCATCCTTGTGTTTTAAGAACTTTACCCATGTCCATCTGCTATAGTCATCAACAATGACTAATCCATACTTCTTGCCTCTGATGGATGCAGTTTTCACTGGTCCAAACAGATCAATATGAAGTAATTCTAGTGGTCTGGAAGTAGAAACAACATTTTTTAATTTAAAAGATGATTTTGAAAACTTCCCTTTTTGACATGCTTCACAAAGAGCATCTGAGGTGAACTTCAGATTAGGAAGTCCTCTGACAAGATTAAGTTTATTAATCTGAGATATACGTCTCATATTAATATGCCCCAATCTTCTGTGCCAGACCCATTGCTCCTCATTAACAGACAAGAGACATTTAACATTCTGAACCTTAAGTTCTGAAAGATTTATTTTATAAATGTTGTTTTTCCTCTTTCCACTAAATAGGATTGAGCCATCCTTTTGACTAATAGCTTTACAACATTTTTGATTAAAGGTTATATCATAACCATTGTCACTTAATTGACTTATGGACAATAAGTTATGCTTTAATCCTTCTACAAGTAAGACATTAGTAATAGAGGGAAGTTTACCATTTCCTATAGTGCCAGATCCAATGATCTTGCTCTTCTGATTTCCTCCAAATTTCAAATCACCTCCAGATCTAAGCTCCAGACTTTGGAACATAGACCTTTCTCCTGTCATGTGTCGCGAGCATCCAGAGTCCAGGTACCATGATTGGCGTCCTGACCTTGCTGCTAAGAACATCTGCAACAAGAATTATTTTACTTTTAGGTACCCAGATCTTCTTGGGTCCTTTTGGGTTAGTTGTTCTGAAGGTTTGTCTAAACTTCTGTTTTTCAACATAAGGTTTATTCTGACTAGCCTTAGATTTAAACACATGAATGTTCTTTTCAGAACGTGTTTGTTCAATATCATTAAAGTGACCAAATTTAAAGTGGGAATATAAAGGAGTTTTCTTGATGATAATTTTATCAACAGGTTTTGGATTTAAATCCTTTCCAGAGGAAGATTTATATCCAATTCCTTTTCTGTTATTTCTGCTAACTCCATAGATCATAGAAGCCATTTTGCTTCTGTCTATGCTTTTAGCAAGAAACTTCTGAAAGCTGTAATCATATTTTTCCAAAATATTTTTTCATTCAGACTCAGTTTCAGAATCAGAGTCTTGTTGAGCTAATTCAGAATTATTTTTCAATTTTAAGTTCTTTTCATTTAGCTCAGCTACTTCTGATTTGAGAATATTATTCTCAGATACAAGATTGCTTTGACGCTTCTTGTATTTGAGCTTAATATTGTTATAGCTCTTCAGAACTTCTGATAACACTTTGATAAGTTCTTCTTTAGTGAGTTTAGCCATTACCTCTTCAGCGTCAGAGTCAGATTCAGAATCAGATTCAGATCCTAAAGTTCCTTCCTCCTGATCTTCTATGTCTGCCATCAACGCTACATTGGCACATTCTTCTTCTGACTCAGATTCATATTTAGATGTATCTGAATCATCCCAGGCGGCCATTAGAACCTTCTTCTTCTTATCAGATTTTCTTTTAGGCTTTTCTTTCAACAACTTTGGACAATCATTTTTGTAATGCCCAGGTTCTTTACACTCATAGCAGATAACCTCATTTTTGCCAGATCTTCTGTGTCTAGAAGATTCTTTTCTTTGGTCAGGCTTCCTGAAGTTTTTGAACTTCTTTCCTTTATGCTTCCAGAGTTTGTTTATTCTTCTAGACATCATGGATAGTTCATCTTCATCTTCAGATGAGGATTCTTCAGAGCTTTCCTCTATCACCTGCAATGCTTTAGCAGATTTATTAGATTTTAAAGCAATTGATTTACCTTTCTTTTGAGGTTCATCTTCCTCAAGTTCAATTTCATGACTCCTTAGTGAACTGATTAGTTCCTCCAAGGAGATCTTGTTCAGATCTTTAGCCATTTTCAGCGCAGTCACCATAGGTCTCCATCTGGTAGGTAAGCTTCTGATGATCTTTTTCACATGATCAGCAGTAGAGTATCCTTTATCCAGAACCTTTAGTCCAGCTGTAAGTATTTGAAATCTGGAGAACATAGCTTCAACAGATTCAACTTCTTCCATCTTGAAGGCTTCATACTTCTGGATTAGAGCCAGAGCCTTTGTTTCCTTGACTTGAGAGTTTCCCTCATGAGTCATCTTTATTTGTGATCTTTTCATACTCAGTGTGAGATATTGCATTTAACAATATTGTTTTGGCCTTGTGGTGATTTCTAAATTCCTTCTTTTGGGCTTCTGTCATAGATTTTCTATCTACTTTCTTGCCATTCCCATCAATGGGATGAACATATCCATCTATGACCAAATCCCATAAATCAGCATCATAACCAAGGAAAAAACTTTCAATCCTGTCTTTCCAATAATCAAATTTCTCCCCATCAAACATAGGGGGTTTAGTGCTGATTATGTCCCTTTCTTCATATTTGTTGTTAATTTTAGACATTGAATTATCAGCCATAGTAACAACCAAATATATATCAAAGTTTTTCTCACTGGATCTTTACTGTCACTGTGATGTGGTAGCACACACAGAACCGGAGCTCTGATGCCAACTGAAGGTGAGAAAATACTTAGAAGGGGGGTTGAATAAGTATGAAGATAAAATATTAGAAATAAAAACTCAATTATTTTTATCCTGGTTCGTTGAAATCAACTACTCCAGTCCACCCTTCCTAGAGTGATTTGCCTTTCTCAAACAAGGACTTAATCCACTATTTAATCAACTGATTACAATAGTAAGCACTAAGAACAACTGTTCAAAGTCTTCTCAAGAACTACTGATCCTAACTGGATCTTCTTAAGGTTTTCTTAGAATCAAATGTAATAACAAATACAAGTGTTAAAATGCTTCTAATAAAGCTTTATCACAACTGTGATTTTTCACTTAATATTAAGAACAAAGAAATTAATTCTAGAAAGAATGTGAGTTGTATGAGAGCTTTGATAATCAATTCTTTTCAAGTAATAACGTCAACTGAAGAAGATGGATGGAGACTTGCTTTTATAAGCACAGTGGTCCAAGAGCTTTTCACGTTGAGAAGTGTGTACCAAAAGGTCTGAGCCTTTTTGTCTTCACATCAAGTGACCTTTCCTAGAATAAGAAAGCACAGAGAAATCCTTTTTGTCTGTGTTCTTGTGTCTAGCATAAATAAGGAAAGAGTCGTTTGGATATTCCAACGGACATAATCTTTGAATTCTTCTTCAACAATTTTTAGCAAGAATCATCAAAGCCTATTTTGATCAGAGCCTTTTGATGTTGATTAGAGCTTTGCTGAATCAGAGTCTTTTCAGCAAGTGTGCTTTTAGCGTGTATAAGTTCAGAGCATATTTTTGAGTCAGATCCTCAGTACTGGCAGCTTTAGTACTCTCAGAATCTTCTGTAGTAACTATGCTTGAAAACTCTTCATACAGAATTCTTCTTTGGTTCAGATGCTTCTGACTTGCTTCAGATTCTTCTAGAGCTTCTGCTTCAGAACCTTCTGGAGGCTACGCTCAGGATCTTCTGATGGCAGCGTTCAGAATCTTCTAATGGGTGCATCTGACGCTTCAGAGCTTTTCATATTTCTTATGTTCAGATCTGATTTGCTTTTGGAGTGATATTTACTTTAATATCTGCAGCAAACATTCTTAAGCAAATTTTAGAGTATATAATTCTTAATTACAAAATTTCATAATAGTTATCATCAAAACATAGAGATATTATTAAGAACCAATCTGTGTTCTAACACTTTTCCCCATCAAACATAGGGGGCTTAGTGCTGATTTTATCTATGTCCTCATATCTGTTGTTGTTGGATGTTGAAGCTTCAGCCATAATGTATCAACCAAAATATATCAAGAGTTTTCTCAACTGGATCTTTTTTGTTCACGGTGAAGTGATAACACTAACAGAACCGGAGCTCTGATGCCAACTGAAGGTGAGAAAAACACTTAGAAGGGGGGGGGGGGGTTGAATAAGGGTTTAGAAATAAATATGGCAATAAAAAAACAATGATTTTTATCCTGGTTCATTGAACTCAACTAATCCAGTCCACCCTATCAAGAGTGATTTTCCTTTCTCCTCAAGGACTTAATCCACTATATTCAAACAGATTACAGTGTCAAACACTAAGAACAACTGTCTTAGTCTTCTCAAGAACTACTGACCACAACTTGGTCTTCTTAAGGAACCTTTACAAATAAATGTAAACTAACAAGTGTGTTTGATGCTTCTAAAAAGCTGTATCACAAACTGTGATTTTTACACTTAAGTTTAAGAACAAATAAAACTATTCAGCTTTGAATAAGAATGAGTGTATGAGAGTTGTTGAATAATTTCCTCAAGAATTTTTATCAGTTCGTTCACCTTGAAGAGATGTTGAAGACGTTCTTTTATATTGTTGAAAGTCCAATGCTTGAAGACTGTGCAAGTAGAGTAGTTGTAGCCTTTTGTCTTCACATGACTTTTCCTTACTCAGAAGTAGAATGTTCAGAGAATTCCTTTTTCCTGAATCCTTGTGTCTATCACAAATAAGGAATAGTTTCGTTGGAGAGGACACTGAGAATAGTACCAAGTCTATTCACGTGCTGACATCTTTTCAAACGTAAACAACATTAGATCCTCTGATGTGCTACTTGTTCTTCAGATCAGATTCAATGTTATCAGAGTTGCAGCAATAGTGCTTTAGCGTGAATGATCTAATCAGAGCATAACTGTTTATCAGAGCCTCTGTACTTGTAGCGTAAAGTACATTCATAGTCTTCTGAAACAATGCTTGAAACTCTTCATACATAATCTTCAGCTACGCTTCAGATGCTTCTGCAGCTTCTGCTTCAGAGTCTCTTCTGGCAGCGCTCAGAGTCTTCTGATGGCTTGCTTCTGATGCTTCAGAGCTTTGCGTAACTTGCTGTTCAGATGCATTTTGCTTCCATAATGATATTTAATTTAATATCTGAAACACAAAACACTTGAACAAAATTAGAGTATATATTTTCTTAATACAAAATTCCATTAGAGTTATCATCAAAACATAGAGATAACATTAAACACCAATCTGTGTTCTAACAATTGTTAGAACACAGATTGGTGTTTAATAATATTAATCAAGGTAAGCACATGAACAAGATTTTTAACATGGTTGAATCAAGGGTTAAAGAAACCAAACTCAAGTGGAAGCCCTATTCATGCATCAAAGTGTTTCAAAATATCAAACAAGACTAAACCTTAAAGATACCATTTTAACAAACCATTTAATCAAAGTTTTTTCAAATAAAAGGGATACTTAAGCAAGGTAGAAGTCATTAACAAGACTCAATCAAATCATGTTATGGTCAAATAAACACCTATGTTTAATTAGATCAAATAAATAATCTAAAGAACATCATTAAATGCTTTTAAAACACATAAAAGGTACATGTTTTCAATCACACAAAAATACATGATATAAATATTATTTTTGGAATTTTTTGAGGCATTCTTAAAATAGAAAGGATAAATGACAAGTGTGAAAAAAATTGTTCAAAAGTAATTAATTTTGCATATAGAAACAATTGAAATAAAATGGGAAGAAAATCATGAAAACTAGGTGTTAAAAAATAAGGAAATGCCTCCAAAGGGAGTTGAACTCGTGCCCTTATGGTGATGGTCCCAAAGTCTTACTACTGAGCCATGTGCTTCAATTTGAAAGATAACACGCGTGTTAAATAATATATTAAGGTTTTAGTTGAAAATGGTTAAAAAATAAAAATGCAAAAGGTCTGGGGCAAGGGGGATTCGAACCCCAGAGCTTGAGCTCGCTTCACACACCAAACACAAACATAAACCAAACATAGTGCAATGCCTATTCAGTTAATATGATGGGACCAAATAATAATATATTAAAAATAATTTTAAAATATGAAAATGGAGCCATTATCATATTCATCTTCTTCCTCCATTTTTGATTTTTCTGGAAAACCTATCTCCCTCAATACTCAATATTTTTACACGATGTAAACATGAAAAATGTTTGAATTTTGATGAGGATCATGATGGTACCATTTAATTTAATTTTTTTTCAACACATAACAAGTAATCAAATCAAAACCATATCATATTTGGCTTGATTAGTGCAGTTATTAGAGTTGTTTTGATTTGCATTTGTGTTGTTATGTTGGTATTTTCTATGTTTTCAGGTATTTAGTTATTCGTGGAAAAGAAAGAGCATTGATAAGAGTTGGAGGTATATGAATTTTTTTGGCATAAATCTGACATTTGTGACATTTTTTCACATACTTGTAGCAATCATATTCCATTGACAGCCGATAGTATCCTGCTCTTAACATTTTCTTAGCCATTGCATGTCCGTTGGCCTGAGTAACAAAGAAGCCTTCATGAATTTCTTTCATTAACATGTATGCTTCATGTCCATCCACGCATCTGAGCAAGACCATGTCGAAGTTTCTTTTGTATAACACGTCATTACTTAGGAAGAAATTTCCAGCCAATCTTGTCAAAGTCTTCTTATCTTTTCTTGATGCCCCAATCGGGTATTCTTGTCTTTGAAGGAAGCACTTAATGTCGTGATACCACAATTTATCATCAATAACCTCTTCTAGTGTAAACATGATGACATGAGATTTCTCCGTATATTTGGCTTGATTAGTGCATTTATTAGAGTTGTTTTAATTTGCATTTGTGTTGTTATGTTGGTATTTTCTATGTTTTTAGGCATTTAGTTATTCAGGAGATTGTACGAAGGAACAAAGCAAAAATTGACGAAATGCAAAAAGAATGAGGTTGTTTCATGCTGATGGCGACCACCATGGCGTTCAACATGAGGTGGCCATGAGTGGTCCATGTATTAACGGTCAAAAGATGTCAAGTCAAGTCTGCAAGCATGGCGCTCGCCATGAGAGGTGTGGCAGTTGCCACACATTATGGATGTCAAACGATTACAAAAATGGTTTCCCTTAGCCTCTACAAATCGTCCCTACATTTTCTCCATGACCTAGAACTGGTTTATTGTTGATTTCTAGGGTTTTAGACTCCTATAAATACACCTTTCATGCCGTTTTCCAAGGGATCCATGTTTGGTGCACACTTAGGCCATACTCTATCCAGTTGTAAGTGTAACCCTTCACACCGAAGAGTAAATGCATCACGAATCGAGTCTGTATCAAGTTTGGATCATCCTTGTATAATTTTTATTTTCGTCAAGATTACTTCAGCATTTACTATATCAGATTCGAGACTCTGTCTGGAGTAGGTTTTTATTTGATTACTTTATTAACTTTCATCGCCTTTATTTAATTTCTCGTTTATCTTCTACTTTTGTTTAAACTGCACCTTTTAACTATGTTTTGCCATATTTTATCTCGTTATCAAATTAATCGCATTTACTTATGTCAAGTTAATTTTATTTGTGTTGAGATGTAAGGACTTTAATTAAACGTATCCTTATCGTTCTTATAGAATTACCTTTGGGGATGTTTTGGTTTTTAATTAATTTTGCTGCGCCTTATTTTAATTTGCCCCTATAAAAGTGGGATAGTGAAAATATTAGGTAAGATTGCAAGCCTTCTGATACAAGCGATTTAAATTGTAAAGTTCTTAATTAATAAATACCGCAAAATCCTTTTATTAATTAATCAGGGTAGTCTAAGGTTTCTAGCAAGCTAGTTGTAAAACTATTTAAGAACGCATGCGTTTATAGGTTTAGGATATGGTACTTAAGCGAAAGCTTAAGAACCCTTTTAAAATTAAACTTTCCAATAAAAAATCACTTTTCTATTTAGTAAATAGTTTAGTTTCTTAATACTACTTTAAAGCATTAGGCACCTACCATGAGTGAAGATGGAAGGTATAAATTAGAGAGTAGGTTCAATTATGAATGCGTGAAAGCAACGGTTCCCGTTAAATTGATCCTTTTCGAAATAGAGAATATTGCCCCATTGGAAATCTCTTTTTAGAAACAATAAGAGTACGATTAATTTATAGATCCCCACATCTCTGAACTGTTTGCCCAATTTTATTTAGTTCTTATTTTAGCATAATTTTTATCACCGCATTCAACTTCTTTATTGCTCGTCTTAAATAAACACTATAATAATTAGTGACAGTAGACTTGTGACTCTTGGTCTCTGTGGGATTGATATCTTTTAAAACTACACGATAGGTTGTGCACTTGCAGTTAGTTTGTTTACACCCGATCAAAACACATGACCGGGTCTATCTAGGCGCATAACATCGATATTAGGTATATTGTTCCATCGATTCACAATAATCATGGAGGACAGTATAGCCAGTGCATCAACCATATTATTTTCTTCGCAAGAATGTGATGAAACTCAATTTAATTGAATAAAGTTAACAACCTCGTTGTATAATATTTATAAGGAATCAAACCAGGTTGACATGTTTCCCATTATCCTTTGATCGGATTTATTACCAAAGCTGAGTCTCCATACACATCCAGAATCTTGATCCTCAAATCGATGGCTTCTTCGAGATCCATGATGCAAGCTTTATATTCAGCTTCATTATTTGTACATTTGAATGTCACCTTTATAGTAAAAATAATATGGGAGCCTTGAGGTGTAACAATGATTTCCCCAATTCCATTTCCATAAACGTTGACGGCTCCATCGAATATCAAACCCCAATGGGATCTTGTCCCTGGCCCTTCATATGGCAAGGGTCATCACAATCCTTCATTTTTAGATACATCACATCCTTATTTAGGAAGTCAAACTTGATTGATTCATAGTCATCAATTGGTTGGTGAGTCAAATGATCAGCTAGAATACTCCCTTTAATGGATTTCTGTGTGTGGTATTCTATGTCGTATTCTGATAACAAAATCTGCCAACGGGAAATCTTTCTAGTTAATACGGGTTTTTCTAAGATATACTTGATCAAGTCCATTTTGAAGATCAACCAAGTGGTATGAAAAATCATATATTGGCGGATATGACAGGCATCCCACGTCAAGGCACAACATGTCTTTTCAAGCATAGTGTAATGAGACTCACAATCTGTGAACTTTTTACTTAGGTAATATATGGCATGCTCTTTTCTACCTATTTCATCTTGCTGACAGGAATACAATCCATGAAATCTTCTAATATAGGTAAGTACATGATCAAAGTTCATCCTTCCACTAGAGGGGTCAGAGTGGGAGGTTCAAGAAGATACTCTTTGATGCTACCAAAGGCTTTCTGGAAATCTTTTGTCCATACACATCCTTGTTTTTTTTGAAGATGTTTGAATATCGGCCTGCAAATAGAGGTCATATGAGAGTTAATTTTGGAGATGTAGTTCAAACGGTCTAGAAATCCTCTTACTTACTTTTCTGTTTTGGGTGCTAGCATTTCCTGAATAGCTTTGACTTTATTAGGATCAACTTCAATTCCTTTTTGATTGACAATGAAACATAAGAGTTTCCATGAACGAATGCCAAGTGTACATTTTCTAGGATTCAAGTGGAGTTTGTATTTTCTCATATGCTCAAACAACTTCAACAAATATTCCACATGCTCTTCTTCAGTTCTAGACTTAGCGATCATGCCGTCGACATATACTTCAATCTCTTTATGCATCATGTTATGTAAAAGTGTTCTATGTCCCTTTGGAATGTCGCACCTGCATTCTATAGACCAAAAGGCATGACTTTTTAGTAAAATGTCCCCCATGGCGTAATGAATGAGGTTTTTTCCATATCATCAGGCGCCATCCGGATTTGATTATAGCCTGCAAAACCATCCATGAAAGAAAAGACTTTGAATTTTGCAATGCTATTAACCAACGTGTCAATATCTGGTAATGGGAAGTCATCTTTAGGACTAGCTTTGTTTAAATCCCTGTAGTCTACACACATTCTGACTTTACCGTCTTTCTTGGGAACCGACACTATATTGGCCAACCATTGAGGGTACTCAGATGTGGCAAGGAAGCATGCATTAATTTTCTTCTGAACTTCTTCTTTAATTTTGATGGCCATATCCGGGCGAGTTTTTCTCAACTTTTCTTTGATTGGTGGACATTCTGGTTTTAATGGGAAATGATGTTCCATAATATTGGTATCCAACACTAGCATTTCCTGGTAGGACCAAGCAAACACATATGGGTATTCTTTGATAAGTTTTATCATACTTATTTTGACCACGAGAGCCAGCAATGCTCCAATCTTGACTTCCGTTTTATCCTCTCCTGAACCCAAATTGACTACTTCTACCAGCTCTTTGTATGGTTGAATGGTTTCTTCCTCGGGCTTGAGTAATTGAGAGATCTCATATCAAATCTCTTTATCCACTTCCTCTTCAGCTTCGAACATTGGGAACTCAAAGTTGGGAGAAGGTGTATGGTCATGTTTTTCAATGAGCTTTTCTATGGTTAATCTGCACAAATGATTGATGTTGGATTTTAGAAAACAGGTAAAATTCAGAGCGTGTGCAGATTATAGAAATTATTTATTTATCATTTTTGTTTTGGTTTTTAGGTTTGCCATTTTTTGAAAAAAGAAAAAAGTAAAAACAACAATATGAAATTGAAAACAACATCTTTATTTATTATTAATCAATTCTTGAAACAAAAAGCCTGATAAATAAACTCTTTTGCCTTAGGCATAGCAAAGAGGGAACATTTTTTTTAAAAGGGGGCCTTATAAAACATTTCTCGCCTTGGGCAGAGCGAGAGGACACAACAGTCGATAGAAAATTACTTAGATATGTGAACAATAGTCAGAATATCAACATCTATCCAATTCTGACAAACTCCTCCATGTATCACAAAGTCCTTTGAATCATTCTCAGGACCATCTTCAAGGATGGCACTAACTTCTGGTGGAGTAGAGACTTGTTCTTCAACTGTATCTCTGTCTGACCAAGGGGTATACTTGAGTTTCTTGAATGGAGAGTCAAAAGGTATAAATGTATCCTCTTGCAATATGTATCCAAAATCCTTAAGGTAAAACTTCCAGTCCTTATCAGGCATAGATGAATCATTTTTAAAGTTATCCTCCATAATAGTATCAACTTTTGGTGCAATGGGAGGAGTAGGACATTCCTTAATACCGAGATCTACCTCAATCATCTTATTGTCCAATTCAGGCATATACTTAAATTTCTCATGAGGGAAGGAAAATAATACATATGCATCATCTTGCGATATGTATCCAGGATCCTAAAGGTAAGGCTACTATTTATTTTAGGAATAGATGAACCATCTTCAAAACTATCTTCCATAATAGCATCAACTTCTGGTGAAGTAGGATGGATGAAACCTCCACTACGGAAAACATTTTAAATGGGACAAATGACTTCATCCTTCTTTGTAGCTCTTGCAAATATTGGAGAAAACCTGAGACCTCCTCTAGTCTTGTTATTAGTAGGGATCATAACCTCTCCCCATCCTTTAGTGGTCCCACTTTCAACTGCTCGTACTGCATCTTTGTAAGAATAAATGGATGTTCCTCTCTTCATATCTTCATAACTTATAGAAAATGCTTCGAACTGAGTTCCAATGGCCTCTTCAGGTTCCAAGTATGAAAGTGATGATAGGTGATTTATGATCAGAGCTCGTTCACCATATACCGTTATTAATTTCCTATTCTTCACAAATTTTATTTTTTGATGAAGCGTTGAAGTGATTGCCTTGGCCTCATGGATCCAAGGACGACCCAACAAACAATTGTACGCAGCTCCGATATCCATGACATGGAATGTAATCTAGAATGTATGAGGTCCAATAGTTATGGGGAGATCAACCTCTATAATAACAATGTTTTGGGATCCATCAAAAGCTTTAACAACGATTCTATGGCCCCTCATAGGAGCTCTTTAAAAATATAATCTTGAAAGAGTAGACTTCGGCATGACATTCAATGATGAACTGGTGTTCACCAACACGCTAGAAAAATTGTCATTCATACAGTTAATTGAGATGTTTAGTGCCATGTTATAGTTTTTTCCTTCCTCTGGGAGTTTCTTATTACAAAAGCTCAGGTTGTGGCAAGTGGTGATATTTGCAACAATGTTGTCAAATTGATCTACAATCACATCATGGTCTACAAAGGCTTGTCCCAATACCTTCTACAAAGCTTCCCTATGAGCCTCGGAGCTCAATAGAAGGTATAACACAGATATTTTGGAGGGAATGTGCAATAATTGATTCATAATATTGTATTCACTCTTTCTGATCAGCCTAAACACCTCATCATTATCCTTCCTTTGGTTTGTATCACTGGATTGGCATATTTCCATAGGTTCATCAATAAGAATCTCCTTACTTGTAATGACATCTTCAACGCTTTTGGCAAATATGCATCCACTTTTTGTGACTTTGCCCATATCCGTGATGTTAACGACAGCCGGTAGTGGAACTTCTCTGGCATTTTCCACCATAGTTGCATCATATTTGTAAGGTATAGCCTTTTCAGATTGGTACGGGACTGGTCCTAGAAAATAGATGACCAGAGGAGTCACGACAGTCTTTCGACTGTCATAAGGGATCTCTATACATTTAAGTAGAGGGGAAACAAGAATCGTTTGACTATTAAAAGGCATTTCCAAATGTTCAGCCTCGTTAAATTGAGGAATTATGACAAAAACTTCCTCCTCAACATCAACAAGCTCCTTTTCATAGTGAAATGAGATAGCTCTCTGGTCTAGTAATCCTTGAATATAATTGCGGACAAGGGGACATCCACGTGGATTTCTGGAACAAATTTTGCAGACTGCATGATTATGGTGATTGGGACCAAAGTAAGCGAACCTACATAAGCATTTGTGCATCTTCACCAAGGATTCTCATATGCATCTTATTTTATAGACTACAAACTGCCCTGGATAACTTTAAACCATGTTGTTTGGATTGTAATCCCTCATTCTGTATTCTTGGATATAACCCTTATCCATTTGATCTTGAAGAGTTGCTTCACAAAGTAACATTCTTGATTATTCTTAGAACAATTCTGCAACGGTGATAATTGTGTGACAGTATCAAACCATACACACTCAGTCTGCAGTGCATTTTTAACAAGTTTGTATTCATCATACGAACATAGTAGATTCTGTAGCTACCTGGGCATCCATATACCATGTTCACAGTAGCTCCCCCATGTTGAGGTAGCGGGCTTGCTTGAACATTTAGATTAGTGTATTTGAAAGACAAAATTCCATTCTTGATGAGCCTCTGAACATCATCCTTAAAGCTAAAGCAATTTTCAATTCCATGACCGGGTGCTCTTTGATGATAGGCACATAATTGGTCAGCTTTAAACTAATAGGGTGGATCCTTTGGGATAACTGGAGGAGACCTGGTCTGAATATGACCCTTAACTAACAAAACTAGGAATAGCTATGTATACAGTTATTATTGTTGTATTGAGGGCGAGCCTGTTGTGAAGGCTGTTGCTTTTGTTGCTAGTATAGGCAACAATTTCACGCCATCCCTGAGCATACTATTTGAAACTTTTCTTTTCTTTCTAAGGCATAGCCCTGACTTGTTCTCTTTCAGGAGCCATTTCTAGGTTATTTTTGTATTGTCTTACGAAGGCTTTGTAACACCCCGAATTTAATCGGAATATTTTAATTAATTTAGTTAATTGAGAATATTCGTATTTTTAGTGTTTTCGGTGGTTTTGGGAATTATTGGGGAATTATGCATATTTGGAGTATTTATTTTGGAATAATAGTATGTAATATGGATTTATTAATATTATTATGAATTAAAATAAATATAAGTGAAATAAGGGTAAATTGGGCATGATGAAGAGTTAGTAAGGGTGTTATGTGAAAAGCCCAATTGTGTGGCCCAAGTCTAAGTTTGACAAAATAGAATTCTGAAGGTTTGGGATTCATTTTGTTAACCGTGAAAAGAATGGAGGCCAGAGCTCTGAGGAGGGATCAGTGGAGGCAAAAGCTTCGAAAGGTTGCCGGAGTTAATCGTGAAAGCTTTGAATCGACTAAGGTATGGGGAGTATCACATTTCATGATTTTCTATGTATGCCTTTAGATGTGTTTATGGCCGGTTTATGGAGTTTATGATTTAAGGTATTTTGGTTTGATTATGGGAAATTAAGGGAAATTGACGATGAACTCTGAGATTATGGTTTGTGATATGTATCACTGAATATTGAATATCTGATATGAGGATTAGGAAACCTTAGGCATTCGTGGCCAAAACTATGGGGTGACATGCGTCCGACCTTGAAGGGATAAAGATAGGTGATATGAGAAATTATGACCTTTAGGGTAATTGCAGGAAAATAATGTTAGGCAGTGTAAATGTTGTCGGATTGGCCTAATGAACCATAGGGTTAGTGTCGTTATCGCCGTATGACATTGGGGATGTGTTAATGATGTTTTGGGGGCGTTGGGTAAGTAAATCGTATGAGTATTTGGACGGAAATCAGTTATGATGCGTAGCAGAAGTTACTGTCATCACACTGTTCACCTAGCGAGCAAGCCAGCGAGGGGCTCGCTACAAGACTCGCCTAGCGAGCAAGCCAGCGAGGGGTTCGCTACCAACTCGCCTAGCGAGCGAGCCAGCAAACATAGCAGAGTTCGCGAATATTGATCGTGTGCAGCGATGCCGTGATGTTTGATTCTGGGATTCCGGTGATGAGTTACTATGAGTATGGCAGCGAGGTTGCATGAGTAATAAGTGTGGTATGAGAATCACCGCGAGTGTAATTATGATGAATTAATATGAGGCAATTTGAGATGATAAAAGGGATTAATATGTGAATACTATGTGATGATATGACAAATTAACATAAGCAGAACTGTGAAGTTTATGTGATTGATAGGCGATAGTGTGAGGATTACCGTGAGTATAATTTGATAGATTAATATGGGATAATATGGGATAATATGACCATGAGCTAATATGTGATTTATACGTGATTATATGATGACATGATGTGTGAGATTAATTAATATGATGAATTATGATGATATGTTGTATGATGATTAATATGATGAATTATGATGATATGCTGTATGATGATTAATATGAGGAATTATGATGATATGTTGCATGATGAGTAATATGATGAATTATGATGGTATGCTGTATTGATGATTAATATGATGAATTATGACGTATGACGAATATGACGAATATGATGAATATGATGAATGATGATGCACCATATGTTGTTATTATGAGGATTATTGTGACGTGTGTATCATGCATTCATGTGCATCCGGACTTCGGTTCAGCACCTCGATTACTTTGGCTTCAATCCCACTGTGTGGATGTGAACTATTTTGATGTGCTCCGATCCTATTGATGGGGATCTATAGAGGGTTGATGGCCCAGTGTCCATCGTGATGTGATGATTGGTACCACATGCATTGAGTTGTGTCGCATTGCATCTATGAGTCTTTGTGTATGAATTATGACGTTATGGCCTTTGAGGCATATTTGAAGGGTATCAATGTGTTGAATGTAATTATGAGTAATATTCCATTTATTCATTAATTGTTATACATTGATTATTATGAATTATCTTACTCACCCTGCCTGTTTGAATGTTACCTCCACGTGGGTAACGTGCAGATGAGCAAGTTTAGCCGTGGACGTCGTCGAGGAGTATTTTGCAGTTTTAGAGTCGTTAGCCTTTATGGTTAATTTAAGGGTCTTGCTCTGATATGTAACATCGGGTTGGGTTCTTTGAGTTGATTGTATATCATTGGGTTATTTTACTGATGTTCCCTTATGAGGAAAACATTGAGTTATGTTTTGAGTTCCGCTGTATATGATGTTTTGATGTATTTTGAGAAAACCCGTGTGTTACGGAGTATTGACCAATTTTGTTGACTTTGAGAAATGTACGCCCTTTTGTGGCTTTTTAATGAAAGTTAATATTTTACTCTGAAATCCGTGTTATTTTGCCGTAATATTTGTGGGGTAGAATATGGGTGTTACAGGCTTCACCAAGATCGTTGAAAGTACGGATCTTTGTACTATCCAGTCCCATATACCATTTGAGTGTTGCCCTAGTCAGATTGTCTTGAAAGTAATGAATTAGCAGCTGATGATTGTCCTTTTGAGTAGACAATTTACGGGCATACATGATCAAATGACTCTGAGGGAAATAGTTACCCTTGTATTTTTTAAAGTCAAGCTCCTTGAATTTGTGAGGGCTTTTAACATTTGCAACCAAACAGAGGTCTACGACATTTTTCCCAAACAAATCTTGTCCGCGAAGAGCCTTAAGTTCTTTCTGGATTTCCAAAAATTAATATTGGAAATCGTCCATCCTTTCACCTACCCTCATACCTTCACTGGGAGTGGCATGGAAGATCTGCTCTTCATTGTATGGAATAATGTGTACTATAGAAGGTCTATAACCCTCTGGTATAAAGTTGAGAGGCATGCCCCAAGGAAAGCTGGTGATGGTGACATGATTGCAGAGATGATCTCTGAGATCACGATCCTTTGTATAGCTTCTTGAGAACTACATGGTGGCTGATTTTGAGCAACCGCCATCAGTTCCATCATGGTGTTGAGTCATTCCATACTTTCTTTCAGAGTAACAACCTCTTACCTAAGCTCCCTATTTTCTTGCTTAAGTTGGCCCATCCTTTTCTAACGACTTGCCCGAGGATCGTATTGATGAAATAGTTTGAATTTTTGGAGTAAAAGATACATGTGAGTTTTCTAAAATGCAAAAATGTTTGAATGATGCATGATGTGCAAAAAATGCAAAAGAATTTATTTTCAAGGAACTTTAGCAATTATGTTGCAAACATCATAATATGGATAACACTTTGTATAACTGAAAAATCTTATTTCATTGATGAACTGGAAAAATTACAAATTTGGAAGTACAATTTCAAAAGATCATAAAATATAAGTGAAAAGCTAATTCCTATGAGTCCTAAGAAATCCTCTCTAATGGAGGTCCAACTCCTTGCTGATGTTTCCTCTTCTGTCTTTTCAATTGAGCATTTTCAATTGTAAGTTGGTCGACGATCCTTTTCAAAGCACCCAAAGTATAAGAAATACTACTAGAGAAAAATAAATTCTCTTGCTCTTATAGTCTTTCCGGAGCATGTCACTCGAGTATCGCAATCAAGTCGTCTTTTGCTTTTAGTTGTTTATTCAAATCTCTCTTCTTGGCTCTTGAAACTTAATACTTGCCTTCCCAAGTGTCTCTTTCCAACTTCATTCTAGTCGAGAGTTCTTGATACTCTTTTCTATTCTTAATAAGAATGGCAGATGATGATGCTATAGTAAAAGGTAATGAAGGTTTCTCAAGAGAATAAGGCATCTTGAGTTCACAAGCTCTGGTGCGTACCTACTTCGTGTAGGGCTCAAAAGCAACACAATTCTTCCTTTCCAATTGATCTCTGCTTTTCCTATGAATGGTGTTCCAAGCATTTATAAATCTTCTTTTCAACTCTGGATCTCCTCCTTCGTTAAGGTAAAAGAAACCTGATATTGAAAGGTTGTTAGGTTTGTCTTTTATGGGGTACCCAAACTGACATCTTGCGAGAGCGGGGCTGTAGTTAATCCCCCCATGTATACCAAGAAGAGGTACATTAGGGAATTCTCCACAACTATCAAAAATAACTCCTGTGTCATAAGCTGGGTCATACCAGTTCACATTTGTATGAGAGAGAGACATAAGCCTCTCAGACCATCTGAGTTTGTATGGATTCTCTGCGAAGAGTCTGGTCCGATGTAAGTGTGACTGAAACCATTTGTACAACAAGGGTGCATAACATATGATCATTTTTCCACCCTTCTTGGTCCTATGATGAATAAAATGATAAGCGTCTTCAAGTAGAGTAGGCACTGGGTTGCCACTTAAAATTATCCGGATAGCATTAACATCAACATAGTGATTGGTGTTCAGGAATAACACAAGACCGTAGATGAGTAGCACAAAGATAGATTCAAAGGAAACCATACTATTTGCTTTAGCCAACTCTGTATCTTTCCTTATCAAGAACTTGGAAGTTATCCCATGAATTCCTCCTTTGGAGGTAAAGTTGTCTCTTATATCTAAAGTTTCCAATTGAAGAGATTTTGTAATGAGTGAATACTTAGGAATTTCCTCTAATCCATTTAAAGGAATTTTTTCTAACACTGGTAAACCAACCCAATATAAATACTCTTCCAAAGTTGGTGCAAGCTGATAATCTGGGAATGTGAAACAGTGGTAGAGTGGGTCATATTGCACAAGAGTGTCAAAAATCCCATTTTCAACATTAGTCTTTATAATAACCAAAATTCTTCCATAGCTTCTTCTGAAATCCTCTAGAGAAGAGATCATACAACCTAGATTTCTCAATTCTATTACACCAGGATCTTTGAAACTGTACTTACTAGTGTTTCTTTTCTCAAAATTCATGGTAAAACCTACGATATTTGCAATAAATGTTTTAAGTTCCTTGAATATTTTTTTTTGAAAAATGATGTTTAATGAATGCATGAATGTATGGATGCATACACACAAAGTTACAAACATGTGGGTTTAAGGGTTCGACGTTACGACCACAGAGTCATGGGTCTAACCATCCCAAGAGATATGTAATATGGGTTTATTGTACCTATAGAATGGGTTCTATCAAGGTTCCCAGAGTCATAGATCCATCTTTTGGATATTATCGAAAAACCAACTACTCGGGAATCAATAATATTCCCAAGAGAAACTCTTCTGAGTGTAGTATCATGTATTAACTACCTCAGGTCTACACCTGGATAATCACTGCACTACATCATAAAAAGGCCAAGTGGGGTAAAGGGATACTAAGGTTCCCAGCTTCTCACGCTCCCAGGTCAGAAAAAGTAATGACATTACGACTACTCACAAATGACATCAGTAATTCGAAAGGGCCTTCCATTGAGTGTGATTATATCATATATCACTCATGTGTAAGATATCTCCAAACATGTAAATTTGATTACACCAACATTCCATTTTATTTGTGTACACTCAAATTCGGGTTAGGATTTGTCTCACTCATAGAGGTCAACCAAGAATAAAAAACAATACAATCTAATAATATATTGACAAATAACATAAATATAATAAGATAGGCTTAACCCTCCTTTGGGGATTTGAATCCCCAGTAAAATCACCATTTTTCTGTCGCGCGCTTTTTGGGTGAATCTGGAGACCAAGCTATCGAATTAACTTGACTCGAAAATTAAAACTTCACCACCGGACTTTAATTTATCCAAGGGAAGGGGTAAAGAAAGAATAACCCATAGTTATACAATGTGAAACAATACAATGAGATCTGAAGTTCGGAGGTTGGTTATACAAAGGGAAGCTATTAGCACCCTAAGCATCTATAGTATCCTATAAGAACCTCTTAAAATATTTATGTTATTTGCTTAAGTTATTTACTATTTGATTGGGAGAGTTGACTGTTTTGAGTGACTGTTATTTACTATTTGCTTAATGTTTGTTGGGTTTTTTAGGAGAAAAGACAAGTTTTCATCTCAAGAGGGAGTGCCCAACTATACCACCATAAACAGAGAAAGATAAAGGATCTCTGCATAATAAGAGAAGGATTTTAACTTGGATATAAAATTAAAAAGTATTCCACTTACATCACTTAAATGAAAGAGTATCTCCCTCACCATAATAAGAGAAAGACATCAACTTGGATATAAAATCAACAAGTAGGCCAATTACATCACTTAAATCAGAAAGTCTTTCAAAAGTTTGATTTATAATGTGGGGATAGTAGAAGCATTTCTTCTACAGAGATTAGTCATGTCTGATCTCTTGCAGGAGAGTTTTGAGTTTGAAGCCAAATATGGCTAGGGTTTGATTGAAGTTAATTTTAGAGGGGATCCTAATGTTTGAACTAATTCTAAACAAAGGATGTGGTTATGGTGAACCTAAACACTAATGTCAAGAGAAACTTAACAGACAAAGCTTAAAAAATATGAACAAGTAAACATCAAGAATGAAATGAATACAAATGATTAAGCATGGTATCAAAACATGTGTATAATAGGCAAAGCATAAGACAAATAGACATGTTTGACATTGTGGAAGTTTATGAAGGAAATATTTGAACATGTAAGCAAAGATTTAATCAATTTGAAACATCACAAATAAATTTAGGCAAGTATATGAATCATGGATTAGATCAACATGGTAAGGCACAAGCAAATCCCTAAAGAGAGTTTATGAAAGAAATACTTAATCATATCAACAATTTTAAAGTATTAATCAAGGTAAGCACAAGAACAAGATTTTTAACATGGTTGAATCAAGGGTTAAAGGAACCAAACTCAAGTGGAAGCCCTAGTAATGCATCAAAGTGTTTCAAAATATTAAGCAAGACTAAACCCTAAAGATACCATTTTAACAAACCACTTAATCAAAGTTTTTTTCAAAGAAAAGGGACACTTAAGAAAGTTACAAGTCATTAACAAGACTCAATAAAATCATTCTATGGTCACACAAACACCTATATTTCATTAGATCAAATAAATAATCTAAAGAACATCATTAAAAGCTTTTAAAACACATAAAAGGTACATGTTTTCAACTACACAAAAATACATGAAATAAATATTATTTTGGCATTTTTTGAGTTATTCTTAAAATAGAAGGGATAAATGACAAGTGTGAAAAAAATCATTCAAAAATAATTAATTTTGCATATAGAAACAATTGAAAGAAAATGGGAAGAAAAACATGAAAACTAGGTGTTAAAAAATAAGTAAATGCCACCAAAGGGACTCGAACTCGTCCCCTTATGGGGATGGGCCAAAAATCTTACCACTTATCCATGTGCTTCATGTTGAAAGATAGCACGCGTGTTAATATATTAAGGTTTTAGTTGAAAATGGTTAAAAAATAAAAATGCAAAAGGTCTGAGGTGAGGGGGATTCGAACCCTAGACCTTGAGTTCGCTTCATACATCAAACACAAATACAAACCCCCATTGCAATGCCTATTCAGTTAATATGATGGAACCAAATAATAATATATTAAAAATAATTTAAAAATATGAAAATTGTGTCATCATCATATTCATCTTCTTCCTCCATTTTCGATTTTTCTGGAAAACCTATCTCCCTCAATACTCAATATCTTTGCGCAATGTAAACATGAAAAATGTTTGGATTTTGATGAGGATTGTGATGGTATTATTTAATTTAATTTAATTTAATTTCAACACATA
The DNA here is from genome assembly GCA_963859935.3 of Lathyrus sativus. Lineage (NCBI taxonomy): Eukaryota > Viridiplantae > Streptophyta > Magnoliopsida > Fabales > Fabaceae > Lathyrus > Lathyrus sativus. The sequence continues at coordinate 277,433,513 of OZ012738.1, read as the reverse complement.
ACAAGTAATCAAATCAAAACCAGTATGAACCTTAATATGAAAATCTATAATGAAAATCCATACAATACATATTCAAAGGAGTTGGCATAGGGTAAATGATCCTCACAGCATGACAAACAAGTTTGTAACTTATATGATCAAGAATGATGCATGAATCATAGAGTTAGGGAAATAGATACTTACCTCCATAACGAAAAAACCTTGGTTTGCTTTGGAGTTGTTAGGGTAGAAAAGTGATGATCCTAAAAGCTTCCTTGGCCTCCAAGGAATGTGTTGAAGTGGTTGAATTGGATTGAAACCTTCTAGAAATATTTACACGAATCAAACTGCAAATTTAACAAGTGAGGTATGATGGAAGTGTTTGAGTAGTTACATAAGTGTTTAGATGTTTTGGATCACTTCTATTAAGTTTTTAGGAAGTGTTTGGATGCCTAGATTGAATGGAAAATGTTTGGAATGAAAAATTTGATTGCTCTGGCAAGTTATGCAACAATTGTTATGTGAAGATGCAATTTTTGGTTACGGATGACTTAATGATGTTTAGAATGTTTCAAAAACTTATACAAGTTGTACGTGATGTGTTTGAAGTGTTAGAATGGAGATTTATGGAATGGATTGTGAATTTTAAGTTTTAACTTTAATGGATTTTGAAAGTTGTACGATTGTGCAAATTCTGGTGTGAAGAGGTTTGAGATGTTGTTGTGCTTGTGTTCTCCTTTTTGAAATGATAAAAAATGGCCTCTATTTATAGGAAAATAATTTGGTTTTATTTGAGGAAAAGTTTGGATTGGGAAGCACCCTATTATCCAATGTGTCATGTTATGTTTTAAGACTTGAATGCAAAATTCAAGTAGCTTATTTTCTAAGCAAGATCATATCTTGACCATTTGTACCATCATCATTCAGATTGTGACCTTGGCCTTGATGTTTAGAACCAATTCTTATCTTGGTGATCAAGTCTCTTGACTTTATGGCATGTCACTTAATGCATCAAAACAAAACTTAAGTTCATGCCTTGGGATGAGGTTTTCTACTATGCAAAGGGATATAACTTCAGCAAATTTGGTACCATCTTGAAGATATTATGGGATACTACAAGATTTATGTTGACCTTGTGCAGAGATAAGGCTTGCAAAGTGATCTAAAGTGTGTCCAAACTTGTATGCTGTCTTGAATTCATCCTCATCAATGCTTCTTGCAAAAATTATAACTTCTAGCTCAAGTAAGATAAATCTTTGTTCTGGTACTATTTGGAAAGCTTGAAAAAGCCACTACAACTTTCATGTTGACATCATTACATGATTAAATTGGGATGTGATGAAAATGTTTGCAAAGTTAGCTTCATGACATAGGCAGATTTGGTTGAAATATTTTCTAATTATTTTTGTTCCAAAAGTAGTGAACTCTCCAATTCATGGCCTCATATCTCTTTATCCATGCATTTTTTGGAAATCACCCCCAAGACAAGGTTGTAGTTTGTATCAAGATCTTAAATTTTGTCTTTGGAGCAAATAAAATGGTTGTTTGAGTAGGAAGTTATGGACTTGGAAAGTAGGGCAAAATTCATAGAATTTCGTAACTTAGTAAAATTTTCAAAAACCATAATTTTTGAAACTTTGATTTTTTCTTTGATTTTCTTGATTTATCATGATCAAGTGCATTCATCAATTATATTTTCATGATATTTGACTTGAGGAAATCATGTTTGACCTAGAGATGCCAAAAATCAGGCTTTGACTTGACCAATTGTTTCACTTTGTACAAGATGAATCCCACTTTGTAATTGCCAATGAATCAAGGTTCTTCAGAAATTAGGATCTTATTAATGGTCTTAAAAGATATATTTTAGGTCCTTAAATCATGTTTTGAGGTATAGGATCATCCTCAGATGAAAAAGTCAACCCTGAAACTAACTTAGGTCAAAACTCTAATTTGGATGCACCAGATGACTTGGGACTTGTTGATCTTGATTCATTGCCATCTTGCACTTGGTTATTGATGAGAGGAGACCCTTGATCAATGTTTAATGAATTTTGTATTGATAGGTTGAGGATCATACCAATCCCTGACTAATCATCAATTGGAACATCTTGAGGCACAACCTAACTTGTAAAGCAAGCAAACACACATTTCTAGTATTTGATATGGATTAGTTATGTATAAAGACACACACACACACATATGTAATTATAAATTCCATGCAAATGATGTGAATGAGGTGGAATCTTAGGGTTACAAATTAGGGTATGATAGATGCCCCTATTTAAGTTTCTCCTATCCGAAGATGTGAAGATTGACATCTTAGTCTCGACTAGATAGGAGAGACTTAAATACAACAATGCATAATTTTGGCCCCTAAGATTTCACTAATGGTGTGATATGCAAGATAGAGGATCTGTGGGACATAATGTCACGTGAGACTTAGTGATAGACTAAACCATTGGGGAATAACAAAAGAATTTTCCACTAGGGAAAGAAAAATTGGGAAAAAAAGGTTGTAACTCTATTAGGAAAGAGATAGCCACTCCAACGGGGAGAAAGGAACACAACTCCACAGGGGATGGTGTTATAACTCTGACAATTTGAACTTCTATCTTTGGAAAATGATTCAGCATCTTCTTTGACTAAGTAACATTACTTAGAAAGGGTAAAATAAACTTCCCCATGTTTCTGGACATAAGCCACGAAACTGGTCTCAGTTTCTTCTTATCAAGTCTTTCTCTTGACAAAGTTTTCATAAACTTCCCATTGTTTCTGGACATAAGCCTCGAAACTGGTCTCAGTTTCTGAAATAAACTTACCCTCGTTTCTGGACGTAAGCCAGGATACTGGTCCCAATTTCTGAAATAAAATTCTCCTCGTTTCTAGACATAAGCCACAAAATTGGTTTCAGATTCTTCTTATCACGTCTTTCTCTTGAAAAGGTTAAGCAGACAAGTTCTTAAAAGGTAATCACTTGTTGAATTAATAACTTCACTAGGGATCTTCAAGGAGATGCAATGTAGTTAACTTGTAAATAGGATTTCTCAAATAAAGAGAAAAAATTCTTGTAAGGATCTTCATCAAACTTCTCACATGGATTCACTGGGGAGATTCCATTTGACAAAAAATAAACTTCATCATACTTCTCTTCGAGACTTTTTTTTGGATAGATGCCATGTGATGGAAAATCGGTAGCAAACTTATTAAGGAATTGCCATTAGATGTGGTTAATGTTGCTTTGATCAGATAAAACCCACTTGTAACAACTGTTTCAAATAAGGAGGTAAACACTTATGATAATCTTCAATAAATTTCTCTGACGTAACCTTTTTGGAGACACAATCATTTCTTCATCATACTTCTCTTTGGGACTTTTTCGGAGAGATTCCATACGATGTAAAATAAGGGTTCACGAAAAACTTCTATGCTGAGGATAAACTAGAGAGATGCCATTTGCTGGAAAATAAGTCCACCAAACTTCCCTTTCATAATTTTTTCAGAGAGATGCCATGTGATGTAAAATAATTTTTATGTTGATCACTTCATCAGGGATAGACTAACTGCTCGAAATGAGACTGCCATTTGCCATAAGGTATAAATTCCAAGAATATGTTACATCAACACTACTGGGTATAAAGCCCGTCTTCACTGGGGAACCTTCAATGGATTCCTTCTTGGGGGAGATAAACCATTCAAAGGGTGAAAAATAAACGCCTTTCCAATTTAGAGGTTCAAGTTATCAAAATGGCAATGACCGAATTCAATCCAGGAAAAAGATGGAGAGAAATTATTTAACAAGACTCTACCCAATGATGGATGAACTCGAATTGGGGTTTTATCCTATCCAAGAGTGGAAAGGAGAACTAAATAAAAACTTCCATGAGGATTAAACTCAGTGGGGATTTATAAAGGATATACATTTTATGTTTAACGCTGACAAACTCTATTGGAGAGAGGAAACACATTACTTAGGGATAAATACAACCAAGGTAAGTGAGTTAAACATCATTAATTAATGCAATATGAACATGAAAATGAAATTTGACTATGCATGATGTATGTATGACTAAATGTGTGCTATGTTTTATGCTGACAAAACAAGCAAAAGAGATAAACTGGTGATGAAATAAACATCAAACTATAATTGGATACTCGGTCAGTCTCAATAGAAAAGTTACTGGAGATCGGACAAAGAGAGCCATTAAATGGAACAAACTCCTGCTACAAGGCTCAAATTCCTCTGAGAAGAGGAAGATACTTCGTTTGGGGAGAAACCCGGATAATATTCTAACATCAATAACCTGTTTGAAGAGATATCCATACAAACCTTGTCTAGCTGAAGGTTAAGTGATTTTGTACTCTGCTAGGGGGAGAACCACATTCAGCTGGAGAAGCTTGAATCAAAGCTTAACTGGGATATCATGTTTAAATCTTCAATGAAGAGCATTAAGTACATAATTCAAATGGGGATATTGGAACATACGTCCAACACATTACAACAATCTGGAGTAAAGATCCATCATTTGGAGATGCTTCACAAGGTAAACCACATGAACAATTGATTTTGTATTTTGAGTCTTAATCTTTCTTGGAGTAACTATTGATATTTCCTTCTCATGTTCACAAATCAAATGAAAGTAAACACACACATTTGAAAATGAAAGTAAATATTTTAATTTTTTGTTTCAAGAATTTCTACCAAAAGTAAAAACGTCATTTTGCAAGACATGAATAAAATAATAATTGCAAACAAATGGACAAAAGTTCAAATTTTATTGATAGACATGGCTGCTTCAGATAAATCCAATATGGTTTGATGCAGTTACTTGCCATAAATCCTTAACTTTTGCCTAGATTTGTCTTTCGGGTTTTCAATCTATCAAGATGATTATGTTTTGTGTCTCTAATTTTTGCATGGATTTCCCTTTCGGGGTTTTCAATCCACCGAAACACTCTTTTTTTCCTAAGCCTCCCTTTTGGGTTTTCAACTTAGCAAGTTGTTATTTTATTCTTTAGGCATAGTATTTCTTGAATGCGTCAACATTCGTAAGATGAATGAAGTCTTCACCATCCATAGTTGTAAGAATTAAGGCATCGCCTAAGAAGGCTTTCTTAACAATGTATGAGCCATCATAATTAGGAGTCCACTTGCCCCTAGAATCAGTAAGGAAATATTAGATCTTTTTTAGCACGAGGTCGCCTTTTCTGAATACACGAGCTTGAACCTTTTTGTCAAAAGCTTTTTTCATTCTTTCGTCATTATTTTCTCTTCTACCAAATTCAGCTCATCATATCTGCTTTGGCACCATTCAACCTCCGTTAATTTTGCTTCCATTAAGACTTTCATTGACGGGATTTCAACCTCCATGGGGAGCACTAATTCCATGCCATATACCAAGGAAAAAAGGGATGCCCCCTGTCTAAGTTCAGACAAATGTACGATACCCATGTAGAGCAAATAGAAGCATCTTATTCCAGTCCTTATATGTAACAACCATCTTCCAGATGATCTTCTTGATATTCTTGTTAGCAGCTTCAACAACCCCGTTCATTTTAGGTTTGTAGGGAGAAGAGTTATGATGTTCAATTTTGAACTCGGTGCACATCTCTTTCATCATCTTGTTATTCAAGTTTGATCCATTATCAATAATGATCTTGCCCGGAACACCATAACGACAGATGATATTATTCTAGATAAACCGGACTACCACTTGCTTGGTTATATTGGCATATGATGCTTTTTCAACTCACTTGGTGAAATAATTAATTGCCACTAGGATGAAATGATGTTTGTTTGAAGCTTTGGGTTCAATCATGTCAATTACCCACATAGATAAAGGCCATGGAGGAGAAATATCATTGAGAGCCGTTGGAGGTATATGAATTTTGTCGGCATAAATCTGACATTTGAGACATTGTAGCACCCCAAAATTTGCCCATCCCTTCTTTCTTGGCATTTGTGCATAACATTAGTTCTAGACAGGAGATCAAGGTATCCTTTTCAACATACAAAAAGGGAGCTTCACCTTCAAAGCTCAAACAAGGATACATCTTCATTTTTGTGTGGTAACTTTAAGTCACAAAGTTTCATCATCATCAAGACATGTCTCACAACCATTTGAGTAAATGATGCAAGCAGACCGTAGCCTCCTATATTTGGGTTTCAAGCTAGATTTTGGATATGTGACACCCTCATGGGTAAAAAAATTTAAGCCTCATCATCATTATGCTACACAAATCATCTTTGTTCAAGAGACCCTACAGCCTACTAAGAGGAAATAGAGTTTTAAGCTTGAGTTTTCATCTCCTATCTTTCAAGGTTGAAATTAGGGTTTCAGATAAATCAGTTTATGTTTGATTCTTTGAGCAAGACTCGATTCCATGGTCTTTTATGTGTCCTAAGGTGTCCAGGGGTGGATGATTCACCATCAATTTCAGTCAAAGAAGCTTTAATTGATCAAATGTTTGTAAATCATGTGAATTGGGGGAAAAGTCAACTGTGCAAGGAAACAGTCAACTCTTGATCTTTTAAGGTCAATTTCATGTTTGTCATGTTGAATATGGATAATGGGTGAAAATGATCAAGATATGTAAAAGGAATCATCAAAAATCAAGAATGTGGAAAAGTTGTTATTTTTGGAAATAGGGGTTTTAGAACGTTTCAATTTTTGGAAGGTTGCATACATGGATCAAATGTCTTCATGGCCATTTTTCTCAATGTTTAAGGTTTTGTTTCAATTTCTTTTCAACATTAAAGTTGTTCTACTATCCTTGATCTGTCCAACCATATGGATTTCCTCATCATTGAATCATTTTCGAGCAAGTTGTGATTGGTTAAACTAGGGCATTTCATTTTGATGAATTCCATAACTTAGTTTTTTTTTTTAGTTTCTATTGGATCGGTTTCATATACCAATCTTCATACTCGTTTTTGAGTGATTTCCAAATTTCAAATTGAAAAGCTTTCTACATGAAACTTGTTCCTCATGATCCCACCTTTCTAACAAATCCAAGTTTGCCTCATTTGGACGAAAATCCAGCAAGTTATAATAGTGAAAAGATGATTGTTTGGTCATGTCTCTTGGATGGCATGAAGAATGTTTAGCTCAAAATTATGTGCAACAAGTTCTCTTTTCACCTCATCACATGCCTACCACTCCATGATTTGCCTAAAAAGAGCCAGCAAGCCATGTACAACTTACACCCTTCATAAACAAGTGTTACCATGATTGGAAAAATAACAAAAAAGGGAAAACATGTAGACTGCTCCATTATCCTCCATACTGCTTGTCTGCAGCATCAAAAAAGGACAAGATGAGTCTCTTTTTCCATGTGCCATGGGTTGAATTTGTGCCACTCATCCCTCACCCTATCCATTTTTCAGAATTCCACATAAATTCTTGACCTGACTTTTAACCTCATTAACTTTTTTTTTACCTCACAAATTTCACCCTATATATTCTAAAAACCCTAGCAAGCAGGGAGAGAGCCTCATTTTTCTGCAAGAACTCAGAGCAAGGCCTCATAACCTCTAACTGGTTTCTCCCTTCGATCTCATCTTCCTCTATTTTTTATTCTCATATCCTGGCACCTTCAACCTTCGGTGAGACACAAGGAAGTAGATAAAAGCATTTACTCAAGGTCTCTTTGCGCAAGATTGAAGAAGCAGTGGACTTCCTCCACTTGGTAAGTTTCTTTAACCTCCTTGGTTTTTACATTCCACCATCATGTGGAACTTTTGTATGCTACATTTTGAAGGTTTGAGTTGTTTATGTTGTTTGGTTGAATGTGTGTGAGCTACCATTTTCTAAAAATCTTATTTTTTAATGTTGGATATCCACTTTTATGCCCTATTTTCTCCATGATAGAGCCATTATTTGAAGCTCTGGTTGATGCAATGCTATTCTACTCACTTAGGGCTTCCCTTTAGTATTTTGTTTGGTTTATTTTGACGATGTTTTGGTGGCGAAATTGGTTGTTGAAGTGAGTCAAAATCACTATGTTGATTACATGTTAGAGCCTGCTGCGTTTTTGTTCTTCATGTTGCATGAGGAACAAGATGATGTGTTATGGTGTGAGAGGATGTTTTGTCTTTTGTCGTTTTGTGACTTAAAATGAACATGACCGATTGATACATTGTCACATGGTCTGCATGTCTTTATTTCCTTTTTTTTCTTTTTGGCTGACTGATTTGTGTTTTGGGTGATGGGCCTGGCCGTTTTTCATTTTTGCACCCCCCCAATTCGTGGCCCATTTGCGTATATAACTGGTTTCCAATTCAAACCAGATTTGATGACACACCCCCATTTGCCTTACTTGTTTTATTTATTTTATTTTTCTTCACATTTTTTATTCTATTTTATTTTCATACTTAAAACCTTTTAAAAATTCCAAAAAAAATAGTTTTCGAATATTTTCACATCTTATTTAATTTTTCATTTTTTTTAATTTTTATTTTTTTTTAATATTTTATTTTGAATATTTAATTTAATGTGTTTTGTTTGACCTAATTTGTAACATGTCTTTAGTTCTTGCCATTTTCTTTTGACCCTTGGTCCAACTTTTCACATACACTTAGGCACACACACGTAGGGTATTTGAGTACTGGTTTTGGGTCTTGGAAGTCATGTCTTATTTATTTTTTATTTGACTTTGTTTGACGTTCGACATGTGCGCGATAAATTGTTTGCTTGACCTTGTTTGATTCATTTAATGATGATATCTTGCCATTCTTTTTGTGATATTTTGCACATTGATTCTTGATAGATCTAACTTGTGTTAGGGAATTTATTTGGATTTTATTTGGTCATGTGTCTATTTTTGGGTATTGCATCAAGTTTTTTATGATTTGATCATGTGTTTGTGCACATCTTAACTTAGCCTTTGTGAGTTTTCTTTTTGTATGATTCCATGGATGTTTGATGAATCTTGTTTGCTCTTGATGATATGTTACAGGTTCTTACTTCCATGATTAGGGTCCATTGCATGATTACTTCATCTCACATGATATTGTGTTCCTTTTAGGAGTTGACTTGTGTGATGTTGGCTTGACTTTAGTACTTCAACTTGAGTCTAATTCTTTTTGGTTTTGATTGATAACTTGATTTTTAATGTGATGAATATCATATGATTTTGTTTTTGATCTTGATGAGTTGATGCTTGATCACTTGTGCTCTTGTTGAATGTTTCCTTTCTTGGAAAGTGACATTGTTGTGTGAGTTTGTTTTGAGGTATGAATCTAACTATGACTTCATTTTACTACCTTGTTTGTTTATTTTGTTTACATTTCCTTCATTCCCTTTTCTTCTCTTTCATCTCATGTGACTTGTTTAAGTCTTTCTTTTTGTTTTCATCCGTGATTGATTAGTAATGTAATTACTTGTGCTTTCTCACATGATCCCTTAGGATTCCTAGTCCCTCTGTTTAAGATGGGAGTAGGAGAGACATTAGGCTTTCAGTCCTTTGCATGATAACAAGTAGGATAGTCCCTCTTTGACCTCAACTCTATGTCCACCATATGTATGATAACATTAAGTAGACTTTCCTTTCATCCTAACCTTAGGACCGTTTTGTATGATAACATTAGGTTTTTTAGTTTCCCTTTAGTGTTTCCCTGTGTCTTATCTTCTCACCTCAAACTTCTTTAAGACACTTAATAAAGAACGATGAACGTTGTATGCTACGAGCCTTAAGTACATGGGAAATGATGATGAGGGTTTATCCTCACTTGTTTAGAGTGTTTAGTGTATGTCTTTTGTGCGGTATGTGACGCATTCGCTCTTATGTCATAGTCTTTAGTGCAACATGAGTCTCAAACTAACTCAATTCACTTCACTAAAATTAACAAACCAAATTCAAATCATTTTATCCTTCGGGATTATCCTTAAATCATTTTCAGAAAAGAGTCCATTGTTTTTCCGTTCTACCGCAAACAGGCATCGGCTCTAACTACTGGAATGGAAACTTAGCGTCACTCATAAAAAACTTTTAACCAACCAGTGGTCCGATTTACCCGAACTACGTTTGCTCTGAATTCTCATACCAGATGAGGATACGTAGGCACAAGACGATGATGTCTTGGCCAACAACCTTCCCCCCTTCACCCGTAATATTCCGAACTACGTTGACTCTAACTTTCCCATTGCACGAGGGAATACGTAGGCATAGGGTGACGATGTCCTATCGAGTCTCTTTTTTTATTTTCCCTCCCCCGTTTAGCAGTAGCTTTTAGATAACTCACCCTTTTGATAGATAACAAGCATGGATCCCTTTGAGTACAACCGACGTGTGAGGTGCTCATACCTACCCCTTGCGTAACCGACTCCCGAACCCAAGATTTGGTTGCGATGACCTTGTCTTTTCCCGTTCTTTTAGGTTTTCTTTGATTGTTTCCTTTCCCTCTCTTTGGGATAAATAATGTTCGGTGGCGACTCTTCTGTTTTTTTCCAACGGCCTTTTTCGCAGTTGCGACAGCTGGCGACTCTGCTGGGGAATCTAGTTCCCTATGTGAGTCAATCCTAGCGCTTGTCTGTTTTATTTTTGGGTGTGTATATTTGTGTGTATGTATGTTATATTTATATAATTTTTTTTGTATATCATTGCATTTGCATTTTATTTTCCTCACTTTATCATTGTTATATTGTTGCTGCATTGTTGGATGGGGTGTCTCATTGAAAGATAAGCCCAATACCCAGGCTTGATTATACACCTAGTATAGTGGGGAGAGTAGTGCGGTCTTACATGTTTGGCATGCACAAGCCCTCATGAAATTTACGTCCACACGAGGTTTTCTTTGAGGACATCCTACCCTGTGCATCTTGGAGAGTTGAGGGGGTGTTGGATCTGAAAACTGACGACTCTGGAGACTGTTCATTGGGAAGTCAGCTGAGACCTCCTTGATTGACCATGATACTAAACCAGAAATGGTGGACGTATCATCATTTCTCGACTTGAGAGTCCATGATACTGACGACCTGCATAGGATGCCATAACTTTTCAGAGATTATGTCCTACCTGTAAGTGGGAAGGGTTTTGCAGGAAACCCTGACTTTCAACTGACTCGGTTTTCTGTCAAAGCAGACTTTTGATCTTAAGTGTTCTGATTTTCACATATTTGCTTCTAAGAACCCTGTACCTACTCTTCTAGGGGATTTGTATTACTCAATGCATTACAAAAATGAAAAGATGAGAGGGAAAAATGTTTCTTGTTGTGCACCATTCTTTCACAAGTGGTTCATGGATAATCTTCCTCGTATCGGAGCTTTTGTTGATACAAGGGATACGTCAGAATGGTCAGAAAGGCTTATGGGCCTGACATCTAAGGATATCATCTGGTTTAATCGAGATCTGCTCGGTGTGGAGATCATCTTTAGCTGTGGGAATTTTCCTAATGTACCTCTGATAGGAAGAAAGGGTGGGATTAACTACAACCCTTCTCTTGCTGTCAAACAATTTGGTTATGCCTTGAAGGGGCCCTCGAAGGAAAAAGAAGTGCAGGAATCTCTGTACTTCATAGGTGTAGCTAATTTTGTTACTTTGTCCAAGATAAAGGAAGCCTGGGGAAGAGTTCATAGAAGAGGGAAACTATCTTTGGGTGAAGGTGACTGCAGAGCTTATGACCCTTATTTGGATTGGATCCAGAAGAGAGTGGAGAAAGTTTTGCTACCTTTTCCTGTCAGAGAACCCTTATATCCTTTAGTCATTGAAGAGCCTACAATGGTCGATATTCAAAGATACAATAAGCTATGGGCGGAAAAAGAAGAATTGTGTGAAGAAAATGAAGAGCTGAAAAAAGAAATTAGTCAACTGAAGAGTGACAAGAAGGAAGCTGTTTATTTAGCAAAGGTGAAGACAGAAGCTTTGGCTAAGGTGGAAAAGGAGTTAGCTGAAGAAATCCGGGTGTGAGGACGAGTTGGCCAAGATTTGAAAAGTACTGACATCCTTGAGCATAAGAAGAAAGAACTGGATAAAGCATACCTAGAAATATCTAAGTTCAATGATCAGTGGAATGTTGCATTAACTGCTAACAAGGGAAGGGAGGATGAGCTTCATAGATAGATTGACAGATTGAAGATACGTCTCAAGGTCAAAGATGAAGAAGTTTCAACAGAATCATCTTGTAGGTACGCCAGTGTTCAGAAACTACGAGAAACTCTATCAATATTGGAGGAGCTCAAGGTGAGGGCAGAATTGAACAAACCAAGACTTGAAGATTCCTTTTGAGAAGATGCTTGGAAGGACTATTCTCAAGGCTCGAAGGATGTTATCTGTAGAAGAGACCTGCTCATACAGGAGTTGATTTCAAGATCTGAACATCCAAACACAAAGGAGCTGCTAAAGGAAGTTCAGACTCATCACAGTGGCTAAAGAAATTTATTTGACCCAGTATTCCATTAGTATTCCTTTTGTTCTTGTCCTGTATTTTGGCCATCACCAGACTTGTTGCATGAGGTTGTAGGATTGTATGCAGTTGTATTTCTTGCTGTTGTTTTGTATGCGTTAACTTTCATTCTCATTTTATTTATGAGAGAGGATTGTGATTCTGCGATTTATTCTACTGGTTTGCTATTTATTTGTGGAACTAGAATCAAAGGGGAGATCTCCCTGAATCACATATACATGCTTGCATTTTGCATCATCATTCTCATTTGCATAGCAGGTATTCTTGGAGCTTTCAATCTTATCTCTGCTTGGTTTTCTTCAACAGTTAGCAGGATTGGAGATCCGGTTTTCCACAGGTATTCTACAAGAGGGAATCAACAGAGAGTTATGGATCAAGTACAACAGGAATTGCAGGAGGTCAGGGATAGAATGGCACAGTTCATGGAGATGATACAAGGGGTAGCCAACGGGCAGGATCAATTGAGGACTTTGGTTCAACCACTACTAGCACGGGTGGATGGTAATGATGTTCTTCATGGAGGGACTACTGCTATCCCTCCTCCAGTTGATGGTAATGTGCCTCAGGTCAATGGTATCCCAACTGTAGTTAACCCTCCGGGTGGAGGTCATCAGGGAAGAATTCGTATAGCTGGTGCTTGAGGAAGTGTGGGCGTTGTACACGGAGTTGAAGGTCCCCGTTGGGAAGAGGATGATCAGGAGGATGTGTTTTCAATTAGAGATTTGGATGTGGGTCTCCCCACAGAAGTCGACAAGAGATTCAAACTGCTTGAAGAGAAGATAAAAACCTTCGAGAACCAGAATTTTTTGGGACTCGACATGTCAGATCTGGGACTGGTGCCAGGGTCAAGATTCCCCCTAAGTTTAAAGTACCAGATTTTGATAAGTACAAAGGGACGACTTGTCCTAGACTACACCTCAGGGCTTATTTACGGAAAATGTCAGCATATTCGGATGATGAGAAACTTTTGATGCATTTCTTTCAGGACAGTCCGGCAGGTCCTTCTTTGGAGTGGTATACGGGTATAGAAAGGACACATATAAGAAGCTGGAGAGAGTTGGGAGAAGCATTTGTGCGTCACTATCAGTACAACAGTGACTTGGTGTCTAATAGGGTGCAATTGCAAAATTTGTCACAAAGGAATAATGAAGGGTTCAAGGAGTACACCTAGAGGTGGTGAGAGTTAGCAGCCAGGGTGCAGCTACCAATGGTGGAACGAGAATTGATTGACATGTTCATGGCGACCTTGCCAGGAACATACTATGAAAAATTGATCGGGTGTATGTCTGGAAGTTTCTTAGATTTAGTGATGGCAGGAGAAAGGGCGGAGAACGGGATAAAAACAGGAAAGATACCGAGTGGGACATGACCTTCATCGGGAGGAATGATGAAAGTATACAATGGGAATCCGAATAAGAGGGAAGGGGATATGAACGCTATATCAGCCTATAGAGGTAGAGATCGGGTGCAACCTCAACCTCAACATCAATATCAACCTCAACATCAGCATTAACAACAAGTTGCCAGTATAGCTATTACGGTTGCACCGCAACAACAAACTACTGTGCCTCGTCGTTACCAAAATAGAGGAAGGATGGCCAACAGGCAAGTTGACACACCTCCTATGCCTTACTCATAGATTTTGCAACATCTGTTACAGTTACAGCTTATTTAGAAGAGAACTTTGGCGCCACTCACTGGTACACCTCCACCAGGTTATGATGCAAACTCTAGGTGTGAGTTCCACTCTAGAGCTCCAGGCTATAATATTGACAACTGCAAAGTGTTCAAGCATAAGGTGCAGGATTTACTTGACTCAAAAGCAATCAATTTCACAAATGAGACACTCAATGTAAATCAAAAACCGATGCCAAATCATGGGATGGCTAGAACCAGTGTTGTTATTAAAGGAGAGAGGCTACACTTGATAACTAATGTTGCAGAAATGAAGACGCCTTTGAGCTTCATGAAAGACAAACTGTTAAAGGGAGGTGTCTATCCGGATTGTTTAGAGGGTTATGCAGAATGTGGTGTGCATTCAAAGTGTGTTTCTTTGAGATGTCATATTCATAGTTTGATTGATGAAGGTAGTTTACAGTTCGACAGGATTATAGGAGAAGAAGAAATTGAAGAAGTTAACAATGAGTAGGATGAGGTTGCAACGATTTCAATCCCATACTAGACAATCAACAATTCAGCGCCGCCGAGGCTAACTCCGGTTATTATTACTACTCCAGGACCATTACCTTATGAGAGCACCAAGGCCATTACTTGGAATTATGGGGCAGAGGTGTTATGAAAGGGCAAAAATAAGAGCCGGTGGGGGCATCGTTTAGAGGCACTTCTGTTGAAAATATTGTTGAATCAGGGGGAATAACTAGGAGCGGCAGAGTTTTCTCTCCACCTGAAACTAATGTTGGTAGGAATGACAAGGTTAATGGTAAGGTTGTGGTAGAAGGAGAGGTTCAACAGCAAAGGGAGAAAGACTCTTTGGCTAAAGATGCTGAAGAATTCATGAGGCTTATTCTTAGAAGTGATTACAATATCGTAGATCAATTGCATCAGGCACCTTCTAAAATTTCTATCCTATCATTATTGTTGTGCTCAGAGGCACACAAAAATGCTTTGTTGAAGATCTTGAATACGACGTTTGTGCCACAGGAGACTTCTATTAATCAATTGGAATGAGTGGTGGCCCATGTCAATGCTGGTAATGGCTTGGGTTTTACTGATTTGGATTTGACTCTCGCCCGGAGAAACCGTAACCACGCTCTACACATATCCATAGAGTGTAAAGGGGCTTTTCTAAACCATTTGCTATTTGACACGAGATCCTCACTTAATGTGTTGCCAAAGAAAGCACTAATGAAGTTAGATACTCAAGGCTTAATTTGCACTCCAAGTGATTTGGTGGTGAGGGCGTTTGATGGAACCAGGATGTTAGTATTTGATGAGACCACGTTGCTAATTTAGGTGGGTCCATAGATTTTTGATGCAGTCTGTTGCGGTGGAACTAGGATATCAAATTATTAATTAATTTGAATCACAATTCAATTTACAACCGCTCTTTGATTTATCCGAAGGAAAAGGTTAAAAGAGGGAAAACATATTTTTGCATCGTAAACACAATGCGGGGAAAGATCTAGGGTTTGGGGGTTGGTTAAGCTTAGGGAAGGTATTGGCATCCTAAACTTCTGTAGTACTCTACAGGAACCTTTTGTTCAAGTTTACTATTTTGATTTATTATATTTTAAGGTATATACAAAGGGATTAAAAGTTAAAGGAAAAGACCTAAGGGGTTAAATCTAAGTTTACTCGGCAAGACATCACATCTTGTGCCTACATATCCTGACGGGAATGTGTTGCGGTGAGAATCGCGATACCAAGCTATTGATTAAATTGAATCTTAATTCTTAAATTCACAACCGGACTTTAATTTATCCAAAGGAAAGGTCTAAAGAAAGAAAAACCCTTTTCGCGATGTTACAACAACGCTAAGAGATTCGGGGATCGGGGTTGGTTATGCCTAGGGTAGGTATTTCACATCCTAAACATCTGTCGTACCCTAAAGGAACCTTTTGTTTGTTTGTATGCTAAGTTTGCTAAATGTTTTCTATGGATTGGGATTGGATAAAAGGTGTAGGTAAAGACCTAAAGATAGTTTCTAAGTTTGCTCGCAAAGACATCACGTCCTCTTCCTACGTATCCTAACTATGATAGAATCAGAGAAATCGTAGTTCACCTCACTAGGGATAAAGAACACTTGATTATGATCAAGGTTTAAAGGGGAACAAACATTACAATGCTTGTGTAGAGTTTAAGAAAACTCTCTAGATCTACATTGAACACTCGAGAAAGGGGAGTAAGTAATCATCTCCATGATTCTTACATAGAGTTAACAAACTCTATCTTAAGTTCTAATTGAAAGAGCACTCCTAACAAAGGGTAAGCTTTTTAGACTTAAGCAAAGTCTAATGGATAGGTTCCATCTTAATTAAGTGTATAGATGACTTTACTAAGTCAAGGGAGGGTGATGAGCTATCTATGACCCAAAGGTCAATAGAGAGACTTTCCTTTGGAAGGATAGAAAGGAGGCAACTTGGATGAGAAATAAAGAGTTTCATCACTTGGGGAAATGAACTTAACAAAGCAATAATCATTCAAACATGATGAATATAAAGAGATATGGTTACAACCAAGAATAAGCAAGCATATTACAATAAGCAAGGATTTCAATCAAGATGAATGGTTACAACCAAAATAAGGTATAAGGATATCACAATATCATGGAGGGGTTCTTACAAGACATAAGCAAAAGAGGTGAAAACCAAAGACATATCTTGACAAAGATAAAAGTAACAACCAAGCAAACAAGTTATAACTTGATAAATAGTTCAAAAATTCATGGGGATTTTAAATGTTTGTAGAAATGAATCAATTACAATGCTTACAAGAAAAAGTTGAAATCAAAGTCACATACACAAAGGAGTTCACAAACAATGCTCACATTAAGTGCAAAATCAAACTCAAGAAAAGGAATCAAAAGTTTTGAAAGGAAGATTGAAAGAGAGGAGGGTAAAAACCCTAAAAAAGAGGCATGACTTATTTTTAATGTAAAGTGTTTCTAAAATGAAAATTCTAGAATTTTTTACATACCATATGAAAATATGCAATAATACAAGACATTAGCAAAAAGAACCATTTAAAAATGATAAAAATTGGTAAAGTTGTGTTACTTTGAAATTTAAAAAAAAAACAAAGATTTTAGTCATTAAAAATAAATGAGTGCACTTGGTGGGTGTTGAAATCACCACCTTTGGATTACAAGTGCAAAACCTTGCCAATCCAGCCAAAGGAAAAAGAGAGAAATATGTGAAAACATGAAAATGTTTGAAAATAACAAAAGAGTTGATCTCCACACGGATCGAACTCAGGTCAGGAGGCAAGGCAAGGCATTTGAAACACAAGGCATAACCACTGGGGTGGCGATACATCCGTGTATTATGCCACCCGAATAAATACTTAAACTTAACAAATCAAGCATTCTGGGCAAAATGACAAGAACAAAAGCAAGGCAAGCAACATGAAAACGGTTTCATTCAAACTCGACTAAAACACAACCAAATATCACAAAATTTGAGTCTAAACCACTTGAAATTTGTAGAGGAATATGATGGTATCATCTGTTTTTTAAAACAATGCACACAAATTGAAACACGAATGTAGATGCAGATGGAAGCTTATGAAATGCATTTTGGAAGTCATGATTCAAAACAGAGGTGTTAATACCATGAGATTAGCATATACAAACTCTAAACATATAGTTCATGGAATTCAGATTCAAAGAACACTAAAAAACAAATCAAAACAGAAACTGGCATGTGTGTTGCAATTGTGGATCAAAAGTTTAAAATGTTGTTTTAGAAAAGAAGAACATCTCATAATGCAGCATTCCATGCTTCAACTCATCAACACATATTAAATGATTCACATTCTAACAAGATATGAATTCATACACAAATTGCAAGAAAACTTCAATAAAATGACAGCACAAGAGGTTTACCAACCTCAAAACAGAAACTGATAGTAAGTTCTTGCTTTTGTCAAACCAAAATGTCAAACAAACTAAACATGATTAATTGGTTTTGCAACAGATCAAACATCATAACAGCTATACAGAAGCAGCAGCCAGTCTTTGGTCATTACTATGCCAAATCAAACATTATTTCAATACATTGCTTTAAATGAAAATTACAAATCTATGATAGTAAACACAAACAAATTCTAGCAGGAGAACCTAGTTTTAGCAGCAACAGATGCAACCATGACTTAATCAGCATTAAACAACAAAGATCTTTTATTTACAAACAACAAAAAGAGCAGAAATTTGGCAATGGTTGGAAGCAAAGGGTGGTAGCAGCATTACATGGCAGTTGTTCATGAATTAGACAACTATAACAACACTACTATGAATCTTAACATGACAATGCTAACATCAATCAACAATTAGTCCTAATACCTCATGCACATAACAACTTACAAGCCTATGACAATTGGTATCCTATAACAATAGTGCTATCTCTAAATGGCAATTGAGCTTGCAACAGAATAAACATGACATGTTAACATAACCATTCAAATCATTGATCTATGATGCTAACAAGCAAACTCATGACAGATTTCAAACATGATTTACAAGCCATTCAAACATACATGGGGAAGGTACATACATGCTTATCACAATTGACAACACAAACCAAATATGGACATGTCATGATTAAAAGCAGCCCTACTACAATGCCTTAAAAAAGACAGTCATTACTTCACAAAGCTTGCAAACCCTAGCATACAAATCTAATGCTGACAGCAACTGATGCAAAAATGAACATGATAATGTCAATTACCTAGTAAAACATGATTCAATTGATACCACATTCTCATGTCAACAAGACTAAACCAAACACAAGGCAGTAGTTTATATTATCACAGATGTACACTTAGCATGACAATGGCAAGCATCAAACTTCAATGTATGTATCTCATGATGGTTATAACCATTTGACAGCAAAAAAGTATTGGTCATCATGAATCATCCCAGGCCTTAACAGTCACATGAATCATCCCAATGTTTTTACCAAGTCCAGCAGAATTACACAACTTAACAGCAAATTCAAAATAAAATGGCAATATTGATCATTATAGATTAAGATGTGTTTCAACAGCATCTAGGTGAATCACTTCAATATTGGCCATGACTATGCTAAACAACAAGCAGTATTTTCAAAAACAGTTGAGATGCATTTGAGAAATCAGAGAATGAAACATTGGCAATCCAGTTCAAAAACAGATATGCACACATTATAATCATGGTATATGCAAAGTTTTCACAGAAAGATTCATCAACAAGGCCCTAGATTTGAAAATGACATATCAGCTGCAAACTCACATGTTTGGATGGAAAGTGCTAAATTGGTTGAAACAGAATGGTGGAATCAAACAATCAACAAAGTTTCAATACACATTCAAACAACATATCATGGATTGCACATAGGAATTAATCTAATATGACAGCCATAAAACTTAAGAAACAAGGGGATGTAATGACAGACTGCAACAAACATCATCTTATCTTTAATCAATACAAAAGTGGCTTCAGCTTAAGGCATTAAGACATAGGACTTGTGATAACCATCAATAACATTCATGACAAAAAAGAACTTACAATTCACATAAAGATATAACAATACATGGCATGATGAAAACATGAACATATCGAAGACATTCAGCACATACAAGATATGATCAAAGCAGATTTGCACACACAAAACAAATGACATATGCATACAGCTTGCACATACAAGATATAACAGAAACTGTCCTATGCTAGATTCAAACAGTAAAAAAAAACAAGCATATCAAGAGCAGTGTTAGGCACATTAAAAATAGTAGGTACACATAGGACATAGATATATGCATATGGTTTTAAGCCAAAACAGGTGATGATCTAGACTGAAATCAAGCAGGAAAATCAAGCATATTTGAGAGCAAGTGTCAAGCATAGTCTAATAAGATGCTCAAAAGTAACTTAACTAACACTAAACTCAAACATCCTAACTTGAACTAACAGCAACAACAACAACAATATGTTCATTGAAAAACTTAACACTCAAATCCAACTCCAACCATAACAGTTGTGAACTAAATCCTCCTAGAGTTCAAACATGGCTTAGGGTAATGTCTAAGGGACTTCAAAATACAAACACACACACACACCACATCATAGTGACTAGAGAGTGTTACATACATGAAAGAGCAACTCAAACAAAACAGAAATAGATTCAATACATGAGTTGTATCATTCTTAAAATTACATTGCAACTAAAGCAAGCTAGGCATGTTCATGACAGTTTATGAATGAGATAGTGACTACTATCCTCTTTTAGACCTCCAAGAAAGCTTATACAATAGGGAAAACCTTGAAGACTTCCAACTGAGATCCAACCAATGCCTTAATGAAAACACAGCTTTTCTTGCACTTGAAGTAAATAAGTGAACTTTGTGACAGATCTCAAAACAAGTGATGATGAAGGTATTTTAGGTTATGGAAATTGGTACATCTTAAACCAAAGGTGTTTGGAGGGTTGAGGTGATCAAAACAGGCCTGAGCAAATATTTATCTGATTTTGTGTGGAAAGTCAAACTTTGTTTGGTTGAAAGTTGACTTTTGAGAATATGGAGTTTTGGAATGGTTTAAGAGCTTGAACACCTCCCACACATTATTTGTGGATTGTGCAGATGGTTTTCAAGGAGTTTGAGTGTTTGGAAATGGTTTTGGAAGGCTAACTTCTCAAGGCAGATTTTTTAGGAGCTTTTGGAACCTTTTCTTTACTTACAAGAAAAGCAAGGCAAGATGAGAGCTATGGTTTTCTCTTGGGTTTTAGAGTGCTCTGGTGTCTGTTTCAGCATAGAGGAAACCTCTATTTATAGGCAAGGGAAGGGTTTGGGGCAGATTTGTATTTTGGCCTTTGGAGGGAGTTTTGTAGTGAAATCTTGTTCAAGATCATGTACAGCTGCACACTCAAGTCCTTGGCTCAATGCAAGGCATAAATCAAGTGGTATGAAGGACATGGAAGTGATTGAAGTGAAGCTAGAGAGTAGGAGAGGCTGCTGCTACAAATTTTTCATCATAAAGTTTCTCTTTCCTCTTGATTTTTGATTAAAATAATGGCAACTTGCCTACAACTTGCAAAGTCTACCAAACCCCCTTTTTTTTCTGCACTTCTACTCATCAAACTCACTAATTATCAGATAAAAACATGATCAAATGGCTGAGAATGGTTCAAGTGGTTAAAAAGTGAATTTGTGAAAAAGTGGAAATGGTGCACTCAAGTGTTGAGACTCCAACTTGCTGGATTCATAACTCTCAACTCATAAGGGCTATGGAGGAGTTCTAGTACATTTTGGAAAGCCCTCATGGATATCTAAAACTTTCATGTTTTTATGATCTTCAGATTCCAAGTGGAACTAGGTCAAAAATCCACTCAAAGTTGGTTGAAAACATGCCTAAAAAGGCAAACAACTTAGAATTTTTCTAAGTGTTTTCTCCCTCTTGTGATGATTTTGGCTATAACTCCAAATCTATGCATTTTCTGCCTATGGACCATTGTGAGAATTTTGAAAACTAGGGTTTTGAAAACCCTAGTTATTCACCGCGACGGTCTCATTTTCCTCTTTCCCCAAAACTTTATTTCATCTTCTTGCTTCTCCGTTCATGGCCGTGAATGATCCTTCTTCGCCATCTTCTTCTGTTTTACACCTTCTTCATCCTGTTTTGCTGAAAAATGAAAAGAAAAAAACGCAAACGAGTTAACATCTTTCTCTTACGGATTATGGTGGTTTTGACGGTTTGGCAATGTAAAATGGTGATGACGACGATGATGTTCAAAACTGAGCCTCAAAGTTTCCGGATCCGTTGAAGATTCTCAACAGAGGATCTCCGGGTTTCGGCAAATTTTGGTCCGTTACGGTGACTTTCTGATATTTGACGGTGTCGTTGTTTTTTCGTCCGTTTTGATGATTAACGGTCGTGGATGGTGATCCCGCTTTGTTATCGTGACCGCCGTTTGTTGGTAAGCTCATTCCTTTTTCTGATGTTCGCTCGGTTTGATCTGATTAGGGTTTCACTGCCATTAGGGTTTCCGTTTTGTGATTTTCTGCCCCCTTCTGATTTCTTCTGATACCAGTTTTATACCTGTGAATTACGTGTTGTGCTTGGATCTTTGTTCATGCATTATTTTTACTTTGATGGTGATTATTCGATGAGATTTGATTTGGATTTTTGTTCTGATATGGATTTGATTTGGATTTTTTCTGCTATGGCTGGATTTGGATTTTTTCTGCTACGATTTGGATTATGTTATCTGTCATGATTTGGATTCTGTTATCTGTCATGATTTGGATTTTGTTGATATTGATTGCATTTTTTCTGACACAGGTGGATACGGATTTTGTGATTTGGATTCAGTTTGGATTGAAACTGCATTTGTTTGGATTTACCATCTGGATTTGAATCTGGATATTTGTATATTTACTTGATATAGACAAATGGATTATGGATTCCAGTAGTGACCTGTTTGGCTTCGAAATCCATTTTCGGCAAAAATCACTTTCGGCTAAACTTCTTTTTCTCTTCTTCTCGGCTGTCCCGAAATTAGAACGGATATTACCTATCGGTACCGAGGTCGGGAATCTGAATGGGAGTCGGCTTCAGCATTGGTTGTTTCCCTCCCGACACCCGGTGATGAAGCTTTTCTGAGGGTGTCGAACAAACAAATTTTCTAACATTAACCCTTTGTTTGCTTTGTTTCTGTTTTTGTCGTGTGCAGGTACGAAGAAAAATTGGGCCGAGCATGAAAGATTAGTCGTGAAGTCAGTCATGAAGAATATTTTTAGGAATTTAGGATTTTTAGGATTAAATGTATTTTAATTCCTCTTTTGTAATTTTAAATAACAAAAATATTATGAATAAATTCAATATATTTTCCAATCCAAATTACTTTCCGATTATTCTTTCAATTGTTTCACCCGAAACCAAGTGAACTTCTTAAACGAAATCCGATTAAATGAATGAGAGCCTCCGATTAAATCCTTATGATTAATATTTAAATCCAATAAAGCTTAAACAAATACCATATAGATTTGCATGGATAAATCCCATGAAATAAATCGGATTCACCTTAACATTCCAACGCATGTTGTTCAACTCTTCCAATATATTCCCAAATTAAGTCGCACTCGAGGATAGAAACATTAATCATGGATTTGAATGAATAGAGCAGAAAAGAAACAGAGAAGTCCGACTAACCAGCGAAGACAGAGACATACCATGCATCAAAAATTCAATTTGTCCCTGATAACTATATCCAGTATCCTGAACCAACTCGGCCAAAAATCACAGTTAAACCGATATGATAAACCCGAACCCGAATCGAAATTTCCACTGATTGTCCAACAAATAGCAGGAGAAACCGAAAAAAGGGTGCCTGTTAGAATAAATTCCGCAGAGAGAAATCTCGCACCGCTTTAAACCAGACCAAATTGATATCTCTACATAATAATAATACCCGCATGACAAAATAAATGTCTCAGAGATCTGCTGATGACAGAGTCTCGGCCCGCTGAATTAATTACTGTATTTCAAACATCCTTGTTGCACCCCAAAATTTGCTCAACCTTTTCTTGCATGATTTGTGTTTCATTGCATTTCATTTGCATAGTTACATCATGTACATAGTTCAATCATTGGCATATCATAACATAGCATGCATCCAACAAGGGATCAAGGGTGTCTATCAAGAGAAGATCCTAGCAAGAGGTGTTATCCAAGTTTGAGAAATCATCCAAGCCATCAGGAAGTGATTGGAAATCTTGAGAAGTTTGAGTGCCTACATGTGGGTTTTGCTCCTATCCTGAGGAATATTGAGAATCATTAGTGGGATGAGAAACATGGGATGTGAATTTGAGGTGTGTATGGATCTCATGGGATGTCTAGAGGGCCTTATTGAAGCTGAGGCAAGTCATTGATTCAAGCATGAGAGCCATAGTTGAGGTGCAGTCAACTAGGGTTTCATCTGGGTCAACCCTAATTCAATTGAGTAGTGGGAGAGCATAAATGCCTACCTTGAGGTCATGAGGTTCATAGATTGGTATGTTGATACATGTGTGGTGTTGTGCCAAGGTTAAGCAAAGATAGATCAAGAACGTGGGAAGTTGCTAAATTAGGGTTTTAGTGTAAAATCCCCTGTTTAGTGCCCAACTTCAAAGCCACATAAGTCAAAATACAAGTTTCAAATGGATCTTTGGCCAACATGAAACTTGTAGAGCTTCGCAATACCTTTAATTTTAGTAATAGAAGTCTTCAAGAAGATTTGTAAAACTCAAGTTATGGTCTTTGCAAATTACAGGTCACCAGAGGACACTGAAATTTATCTGTGAAAGTCACTTGACTTCCAAGCAACTTTTGCCCTTCAAGGAGTTTTCAAATGGATTCTTGTCCAACATGAGAGTTGTATATCTTGATCTTAGCTTTCCATAGAGTACTAGAAGTCCTCAAGGGGATTTATAGAACTCAAGTTATTATCTTGGCAATCCAGGGGTATTTTGGGCATTTTTGATTATAAGTCATTCTCAAGCATGGGTCAAAATCTCCATCTTCCACTCCTCAAATGAAAAATTGTTCAACATGAAATGTGCTTAGAATGATGTTTTTAGGTCAAAAGTGAATTCATGTTGGATTGAATGAGCTCATATCAAAAGTCATTCAAAATGGCCTAAAATAAGGAAGGATTTTAAATGAATCAAAGAGGGAAATTGTGATTTTTGAGTTATAAGTCCTAAACATGGCAAGTGACTACATTTTTTGACTATAAATCACATTATAAAGACATTGGCAATGTTACTCTTTTGAATTAAGGCTTGGTTTCATGACTTATTTTGCAAATTTGTTACTTCCAAAACAAGTCACATATCCAAATCAGTCACCAATGCAATTCAGGTCTCCATTTTGATCTAAACACATTCCCTAAGCTACAAGGAGTTGGTTAGAATCATCTAGAACGAGCTGGGAGCAAGATTTCACAACTGTCATGTTGAGATTTCAAGAGATAAATCAGAATTGTGGATTCATTGAATTGGGCTTCAAACTGGGCTCGAAAGCCCATGGAAAGCTTCTATATATTGAGTGGAGTGAGTTCAGACTCATTTTGGTGATGATTTCGTGCTAGAAGCTGAGATAGCAAGTGGATTTCAAGGGCTCCAAGTCAGAATCGGTTTTGGATTTGCAAGCACAATCAAGCCAATTTAAAGGTTGAAGAAGCTCCATTGTGTATTACTGATCGTGTCTGGAGAGTCTTGAAGCTTGAATTGAGCATTTGCTACTTCTGTTGATCCAATTTTTCCAGGTATGTAAATCTTCAAATTCCTCATGATCTAGGAAGAATTGAGTAGAATCTTGCATGTGGTTAGGACCTAGGTTGATCATGGATCGTTTCTGGATAAGAATTTTAGTGTTTAGAGACAATTGAGTGTGATGCACCATTTCTGTTTGAAGACGGTTATGGATAATCTTGAGGTTTTGACTTGAATTTGATAGCTATTAATGATCAGTGCAACAAGAGGAAGAAATCTGTGGCTTTAATTTTGGATTTAGTGTTGATCAAATTCTTGGTGCCATTTCTGTTTGCTTTCGAATTTGGAAATGTGGTGAGATTTAGGTGATTTGGATTGGAGATTTGGAATCCTTATAAAATTCTGGTCAAGATCAATATTTGGTTTGTGTTTTCTGATCACCTGCAACCACCATCTCACCGGAGAAGATGGTGGTTTCCACCGTGGACCACCGCCTGGAAATGTCTCAGGTCGCCTGAGCTTTTGGAGAAGATGAAGTCTGAGACGTTGGATCAGTCTCCTAGATGGACTTAGTACACAGATCGTGTGGCCATGATTTAAACTCAGCCTTGCCTCCAAATCCATGAAACGCATCGTTTCATTAAACGATGTGGCACGCCAGTCAGCTCCCAGTCAGCACCACATGTGGATGCGCTCCAAGCCGTTTGATCTGCATACTTAGTCAATGATCCAAGGGCGTGTGTATTTTCCAGCATTTTTTTATTTCTTTTATTTGAGTTTCTTTTATTTTTAATGCATTTTGATTCTAAAATCCATAATAAATAGAAAAATAAACATTTTTAAGCTAGATTTTTTTCCCTAACTCCTTAAAAAATGTAGAATTTAATAGGATTGAAATATGTTTAATTCATGCATTTTTTATTTTATTTGCATTTGTTTGCATTTTAATTGGTTTTATTTTCAATTTGTTTGACATGTGTTTTTTCTGATTTTATTGTGAATGATTGGTGATGAATTTTGAGTTGATTCTTTTTGGGCTAGATAGATTAGAAATGCATGTACCCATAGTAATTTTCTCATATTTTTGTGAGAGAATTTTAGGCTAGTTTGAGCATTGAACATTAGGTGGTTTAGAATTAGGGTTTTAAGATGATACCTTTAGGTTTAGGGCATAGTTTTAGGTCCAAATGAATGGTTAACCCCCTGGTTTTTGTATGAGAGATTCTTAAGAGGTTTAGGAACCCTTAGTAATTTTTGTAGGATTTTAAAATCACTTTTGGTATTTTAAGTAGAATTAGTTTTAAGACTAACTACTAGGTGTTTCTGATGAACTAATTTGGCTAGTTTAATTCAATAGTTCCCCTTAGACTAGGGTGGTGTTGCTTTTGAGCTTGGGTGATCATGAAGACTAATTTAAGGTGCTTTGGAGAGCTTGAAGGGGCTTGGATGTGAAGATTCTCTCATCTTGTGGATGCTTGTCAGGAGCTTAGGGAAACTAGGGTTTTAGGAAGAGCATTAGACTAGTTTTGCTTCTTTCTTCAAACATGGAGTATCTTGTCCATCTCCATTCTATCCAATGACATAAAGTCCTCCTTGGGAAGCTCCATATCTCCTTAGGAGGGATGAGTGGTATGCCCAAGTGAGTAGAACTTTGAGGATACCTTTCATTTGCAATGTTAAGTCCTTAGTGATTTCCCTTGGTTGTCATTAAGTCTCTTAACATTATAACTTGATTCTTGTTGGTTTGATTCTCCCTTGGAGGTGCTTGTTGAAGTTTGGTAAAGGGAAAAGATGAGGTTGCTTATTGAAGCTAGGGTTTTACTGCTTGTTGAAGTTGAAGTCAGGAGCTTGTTGAAGCTGGTTACTGGTTGGGGTTTGAGCTTGCTTAAGCTGGGAGCTTGTTGAAGCCTGGTGCTTGTTGAAGATTGAAAGTTTATTGAAGCTTGAAGATGGGAGTTATTCATGAAGATGAAGGTTGTTGCTGTCAACTTTTTGCTGGTTAATCATTTGTTGCTGTCAGAGCTGCTGTTTGCTGTAGGAGTTTGGTGCTGCTGCTTGGGCTGCCTCCTCTGCTTTGGGGTTTTGTTTTCTGTATTGTTTGTTGGCTTGTGTAGCTTGCCCCCTAGGTTTGAGGTGAATGTTGATTCACTTTGCCTGTTGTTTTCCCAGGTTCGAGGTTGAGTGGGACTCCCTTGCCTCGCTTGTATTGCTGCATTGCATGCATTTTACTGTATTTGCTTGCTTTCTTTTCTGTTTATCCCCTAGGATCTCTGATTTCCTCTGTGCAGGAGGGAATTATGACAGACATTAGGATTCTTATCCATGCATGACAACATTAGGTTAGTTTTATTCCCCTTTCAACCCTAGGTTTTTTAGAGTTTCTTTCTCTTCTTATCTCAAAACAATTCAAAAATACAGTAATAAGGTCAATCGATGTCGTACGTTACGAGCCTTAAGCTATTTGAGAAAAGGTTGTTGGAGGGTCACTCTTCAGTAATCCGATTGCTTAGTATGGTACCCTTAGGGTGACATGCGACGTAGTCACTCTCAAATCATAGTCTCTAGTGCGTCAGAGATTGCAAACAAACTAAAAAACACTTCTTTCGTAAAAGATTCAAAACAAACATCAAAGTGTCATTTTTGTCCGCTTGGACTCTTAATCAAGAAGAACCCTTTCATAAGGTAATAAAAAACAGTCAGACAAGCTTGTGTCTTCCGTAGCCCAAACTACGTTTGCTCTGATCTTTCATGCTGTAGGAAAGTACGTAGGCATAGGATGCCATATCCTAGCGAGCAACCTTCCCCCCTTAACCCGTAGGTAGGCGAACTACGTTGACTCTGATTTCTCGTTCCAGACGGGAATACGTAGGCATAAAGTGCGATACTTTGCCGAGTCATTTTCTTTTCTTTTTAACCCAGACCTATAGAGTAGATAGAATAACACACCCTTAGATAGAAAACAAGCGTGGATCCCGTCGAGTACGACGGACGTGAGGGGTGCTAATACCTTCCCCTTGCGTAACCGACTCCCGAATCCAGGATTTGGTTGCGATGACCATTCCTTTCCCTCTTTGCGTTAGGTTTACTCTGAGCGTTTCCTTTCCCTCTTGTGGGATAAATAACGCACGGTGGCGACTCTTCTGTCATAGCCGGCGCCGATTTTCGCAGTAGCGACAATCCTGATGCCAAAATTACCTTGAATTGTTGTTTATCTTCATAAAAAGCAAGAAACTCTGAGATGGAAGTTATAAATACTCAATGGGTTCCCGGTGGCAACTTAGCTTCAAGAACAGTATGAATGACTATTTTTCCCTTTAACAGCTAAAGTGTACCAGACGTGATTCCTGCAAACAAACAGACTACATAACCCGTTAGCAGTTAGTTGATGCAAAACTGAGATGTTATGCAACATGAATCAACTAATCTGAGGGTAAAATTTGGGGTATTACAGTTGTACCTATTTAAATAACTTCACCGGATGATTTGAGCGACCGAGAATCGAGAAATCATGGTGGAGGGGTTTAAATATAGATAACCAAAAATTGTGCCCTTAGATGCAGTGATATACGATGCTATGGACAAAACAGAACAAGAGATAATGTTAACAATGCCATGAGTCTAATATGATGCGTGTGCTTGAATGATAAATGTAAAGATGCAGAAGACCGGCGACACAGGGAACATACGCTACGAGAAACACACTGGGGAAACGACGCGCTGAGACAATAGCACGACACTGGGGGAATTCTAAAATGATGGTCAACTAGTGCGAACACGATTAATTGTCACTTTTAGGAAGAGAATAGTGAGAAAGGGATCCTCAATAGAGATGGAACCAGTGAGACGGCCTCCACTGGGGAAATACACAAGAGTAATTGTTCAACAGGTTCAGGCGTGACCGGCTGATACTCTAGGGTAATAAGTAAAACTGGATCCGCACCACCATAGGCCAAGTAAACAGAATACTGGAGCATTAAGCAAAGAATAACATCCGAGCTTCTGGTAACTCTTCCTCGTGACGGGATCAAACGGAATTTTAAGGAATCCGTAGAAAATATACAGGGTAAAAACCGGCTGTATGCCAAAATAAATGGACTTTAATGGGAAATGCAGGATCCTCAATGGAGATGGCACCGATGAGACGACCTCCACTGGGGAATATCTGAGAGTAACAGGTTCAGGCGTGACCGGCTGATACTCTAGGATAAAAAGTAAAACTGGATCTGCATGACTGCTAGATCGATTAACAGAATGCTGGAGCATTGAGCAAAGAATAACATCCAAGCTTCTGAAACCTTTCCCTCGTGACAGTTACAAACGGAGTCTTCGGGAATCCGTAAAAATATACAGGGTAAAAACCGGCTGTATGCCACAATAAATGGACTTTAATGGGAAATACCCTGATAAGCTTCTCGAGAGAGAATGGCCACTTATCGTTGGAAGGGACTTATATGCCAAACTGGATAAGCTCTCAAATAAAGAGGTTGTTGCTTATCTGATAATATAAACTTCTTCATATCTCAAGTCTGTGCTCCCTGGGGATGATTCGGTTTCTTCTTTTGATAAAGGGTAAAAGGAACTTCTTCATAATTCAAGATCATGCTCTCCTGAATATGATTTAGTTCAAACCTCCCCGCACTTCAAGATGACAAGAAAAATGGAAACCAGCTGCTCGATGGAGATGGCCATTTGCTGCGATTCGTAATGAAGATAGGATAAGCTTCTCAGGTGAGAACTACCACTTATTTGTACGAATGTCACGGATAAGCTTCTCGGATGAAAATTGCTTGTAGAGGTGGTAACATGTAATGTAAATTTTAATGACCTTCTTGTACGAGAAGATCAAATGTAGAATGTAATGTAAAGTGTAATGTAGGTGATGATGATAGGCTTCTTGTACGAGAACTGTCACATATCTTTGTTGTAGTATTTGTAATGTCAATTGTAGTTATAAGCTTCTCAGGAGAGAACTGTTGTATATTTGCAAAGGATTGTAAAGGGTTCCTTGAGAGATAGTGCAAAATAAATGCACATCCAGGTATGTTCGACGACTGACAAGACTGAAATCTAATCTAGAACTAGGCTAGAAAGAACTAACAAACGAGACGCCATCGAGTAAACGAACTCGGATGGGGACTACCTTATCCTAGCGCGGAAAGATAACTGAAATAACCATCGTCCACGAAGGTCGAACTCGGTGGGGAAACTGGAAACAAATGAGTATTTTGAGCTTTGGGATGACAATCTACTTGGATAGAGCGGACAAACCCAGTTACTCGGTGGTAACGACAAAGGATGACGATAAACAGCAAGCATGCAAATGCTAATGCGTATGTCGATGTGTATGAAAATATCACGCGATGAGTATGCTTATGCATATGCTGACAAAACATGCGAGAGGAGGAAACATGAGATGCAATAAACATCTCAACGGGAATACCCTGGCGACCTTTGGAACATTACATCTATAGGAAAGTTGATGGTAGAACCAAATCCTGCTTCAAAAGTCCTAACCTCCCTGGTGGGGAAAATAGCATGACTTCCACATGAGGATACGATACGACTTCACCTGGAGAGTACAATATCATGACTTCAACTGGGGATCCTTCATCTCTGCATGAGGATACGATGTCAGGACTTCCCTTGGGGACTGCTATCATGAACCACAATCGACCAAAGAAAATCTTAAGATCAAAGACTTCCGGGGATAAAATAAATATCCGCTTTGTGGGGAAGATGTAACAACTTCCTGGGAATAATACCTCGGCTTCCTGGGGATAAAATATATCAAAATTTCCCTGAGGAGAGTTCGTCAAACTTATTGGGGAGAAATCAAACGGACCTTTCTGGGGACAATATCTTGACTTCTTGGGGAGAATCTGGCAATCTCCTGGGGAATATTCCTGAGGAAGGTAAGGCAATTTCACAGAGGAATAGATAATTCTACTGAGGATGGCCTTCCAGAACATATATCACTGGGATGATGCCGGGATATCTATGCAGTCTTGAGAATCACTGGGGATTTATCAGACGGATCCCAAAGTATGGTCAGCTTAAAGTGTCGCTGGGGACTATCACTGAGAAGATGCTGGTATGATCTCTGTATTGTAGAAAATTACCGGCTCGATCCAAAGGGTTGTCATCTTATAGTCTCGCCGGGGACTGTGATGAGGAAATGGTTTAGATATACTTTTGCAACGATGATTTACTGAAGAATGAAGACCGCCGGGAGTAAGCTAGTTTTGGACTGTGCAATAGTCGCCATTTTGGAAAACAATATACCCCCGAGTACTAACTTTGCGAGGAAGAGTCATCCCAAGAGGATTTTACAGAAAACATGGAGTTCAATTGCCCCAATGTTTTCAAACTTTTGGAGGGATCGGTCAGAACTCGACGTAACTGGCACAAATCAACCGTGTTACGACTGAATTGCCAGGCTTGCATCAGTAATTGAATTGGGAACCAACTGCCCCTGTTTAGCAGGATCTTCGACATTTATATGTAAGTTTCTTAGACGTCAGGTACAACCAACACGCATGAAATGCTAATCCGGAAACTATCAATGCAACATGTATATTTGTCTTGAAATTTTGTTTTTGTTTGGAAAAAGACATCGCAATAACTCGTGACTGAATCACTAGTTAGGATATGATTTTAATTTATAATGCCAACATGAATTTTTGAGCATAGCTCGTAGGAGTCAGGAAACATTATCTCGTCGAGTATGCTTTCAAAAGAACCCTACTACAATTAGGTCTTTTAAAGGTTGTATCGTGGTTTGGCTCACGGTTTAAGAAAAAAAGTATAATGGCTCAAAGTTTGTTGATACCCACCCATCCTTCATGATGTTTTCCAATTCTAATTTAGTTAACCGGATACGGGCACTCATATCTCAATCGGATTTGTTATGGTCGAGAACTTATCAATGGCTTTGGACATGGCAGTCACTCACCTATTTCTTTTGGTGAACGGTCACATGACATAGTTCTTCATTGGGGATTCTTTTTTGTTTTTGCCTTTTTATTCCCTAACTTTTGCCTGGACGGCTTCTTTGAGATTTGACATTGGAGTCCAGCGGGATGCCCCAGTTTTGCCTAAGTCTCCTTCATAGGTTTTGACTTAGCGGGCTATATATATTTTTTATTTTGGCTGAATAAGTTGTGTGACTCTTTTGAAAGGCTTGTGACTGCCCCACTCTTTAGTAGTAGGGATAGTTCTTGACTTCTAACTTCCTAAGATGTTAGGGATGGATTCTCGAATATTCACTTCTCCTTTTTGAGAGTCTGAGCGCTCAATCGAGTTAACTGAAAAACTACCTTGCCCCAAGTTAAAATAAGGGTTTTAATTT
The DNA here is from genome assembly GCA_963859935.3 of Lathyrus sativus. Classification (NCBI taxonomy): domain Eukaryota; kingdom Viridiplantae; phylum Streptophyta; class Magnoliopsida; order Fabales; family Fabaceae; genus Lathyrus; species Lathyrus sativus. The sequence goes on along the minus strand of OZ012738.1, from coordinate 277,400,877 downwards.
GGAAAATAAAATAACTCCTACTTCAAGGCTCAAAGGGGTTAATGAGGGATTATCACCTTATGTCTCCAGTGTTTGGGATTTGAAACAATGCCTTACATCATCAGCAGGTTTCAATCGAAAGCATACGACAAGAGATCAGATGTTTTTGGCTCATCATGCTCCTCTCAATCCTCTATCAGAGCAAGAGATCGGGTAACGTCGGCTTTATAAATTAATGAAAAAATATTTCTATGAGTGAATACGAATGGATTTATTCAAGACAAACATATGAATTGCATTAATTAATCAAAATAAACAAGTTCGTACATGCTAATTATGTGAATCAAAGAAAAATACATATAAATAAACAAATGAACTGTCGGGCAAGTCCTTCTAAATATTTTTATGAAGTCTTTGCATTTAAGGCTGGCATGGTAGCAGTGGTTTCCTTTGGCGGAGCCTCACTGCGAGTCATCTTGCTTGCCCAAACTGTATCTGTCACTGTTTCAATACCAGTCTGCAAATCTTCATTCAGAATAACTTTCCCAGATTCTTGGTTGATCACGGTCACGTCGTCTTAAGGATCACTGACCTGAAATAGACTAGGCTTCTAAGTAATTACATGCTTTGGCTGGTTCTATGCAGGAGTAACTGACGTAGATATGTTGAAGATAGGCTTTGCAGAGCTCGATCTTGGCTGAAGATCATCAACAGACAAAACCTTCTTTTCCAACAAATTTCTGACAAGGTTCTTAAGAGCATAACAATCCTCCATATCATGGTCTGGCGCACCCTCATGAAATAAACAATGAGCGGCGGTATTGTGGTTGGCTGGCAAAGGATTTGGAGGTGGACCCAAAGCTCGGGTAGTAACCAGACCTTGTTGCACTAAGAGAGGATACAACTTGGTGAAATTCATTGGAATCCGAGGACAAGGCCTATAGTGTCTCTTATTCAGACCCTTCTGACGAGGTGTTTGTCTCTTTGGCTGTTGAAAGGTAGGAGCGTTGGGCACTCGTTGGCAGCTGACAGGAGTTTGTGCAGGATGGCAAATAGGAGGTTGTTGATAAACCAGATGCTGGTAGACCGGAGTCGGTTGCACATGCTGATACGTAGTAAACTGCTGATTGAAGGAAGGTGCAACAGTAGCCACATAGGGTTGTTGAGCATACTAAACCAGATAACCTTGAACATAATTCTGCTGATGCTGACAAGGCTGAGGAGAAGTCATTTTGCGGTCCCTCGGATGTGTAGGTCCCTTACAATGGTATGAGTTTTGAGTTTTGCACTTTGGAGGAGTAACTCGTCGAACTGTTTGAGCAACGGGAAACACCAAACTAGGTTGAGGACCATGCGGAGGTACGTTCTCGACAATAGCAGTAGGTGGAGGATTTGTAACAGTATTGGTAGTCTCAAAAACAACAGTGGGTTGAGAATCCATCCTTGCATTAAGAGCTTGTAGCATCTCCATAATCCGCCCCACACTTCCTCGAAGATCTTTGAATTCATGGCGGACACGGTCGATCTCTTGATTCTGTTCTTCCATCCTTTTCGAGCTTGGGCTCTAGTATTATACTGATGCAGAGGACTCAAGGTGACAAAAAGGGCTGGAAGGCGAGAGAATCGAGAATGAGAAACTGGAAGATAAATGTAATGCAAAAATATGATGCAAACATGCGAGATGCAAATGAAGATTTCATGGAATTCAAGTAATTATGAACATCGCGAGATATCAAAGGAACTTTCATTAATTAAATTCAAAAAGTGGATTACACGCAAATAAAAGGGATTATTAACATTACAGCTAAATATAAGCTAGAAAGTCCTAAAGTAACATTGTTCATAACATCAAAGAGTAGGGGAGTCGGAGGAAAATAAATCCTCACGGGTATTTCTCTTCTTGTAAGAATGTGTCTCTTCTTGCTTGGTCTGAAGCTGCCTTTGAAGTTCGATATTCTCACTGACGACCACTTGATATTTGCTTTTCCATGCTTCAGATTCACGATGCGCTATTCTCAAAGCGATCGTCAACTTTTCAGCTTCGGTCATAAATATTAATACAGGTCCTTCTACTGGAGGTAGAGGATCTTGGTGATGGTAAGGCATCTTCAACTGGATTGCTCATTCTCGAACCCATTGAAGATAAGGTTCCATAGATACACAATTAGGCTTTCCCAGACTTTCTTTACCTTTCCTATGCAAATGATGCCAAGCGGAGACAATCTGACCTTGAAGTTCTTCGTCATCCTTAAAGAAAATCCTCTGAACGTGGGCACTTTTAGGTGGTTCCTTCAATGGATATCCCAATTGTCAGTGAGCTAGAACTGGATTATAACTGATCCCTCCATTAAAGCCAAACAAAGGTACATTAGCAAAGTTTCCACAACTATCAATGATCAATATCCCATCATACATACGATTATACTAATCAATATTCGAATGAGTTAAAGCCATGACTCTTTGTGACCAACGTCCTTTAGTGCGATCCCAAAACGGTCTGGACTTGGGCAAGTACGAAATAAACCACTTGTATAGCAAAGGCACAAAACATGTAATCATCCCTCCCCCATGGAAGTTTCGTAGATGCACCGAGTGATAAGTGTTACCCAATAAAGTTGGCACGGGATTTCTCATCATAAAGATTTTGATGGAGTTCATGTCAACAAACCCTTCAAAACTGGGAAAGAGCAGCACTCCATAAATAAGCAAGGCAAAGATTGTCTCAAAGGTAGGCATGCTCATATGATCGGCATAATATTGGGCTTTCTTACTTAAGAAGTCCGTGGGCAAACCGAAGGTCTTCCCTTTAGTGATCATATGGTCTTTAACCTCGGATACCTTTAGACAAATGGCCTTAGCAACGTCTTCCTCTTTAGGGTCCTTCTCCAAGAAAGGGAACGGAGACTCTTTCAAAATAGGTAACCCCACCAATTGAGAGTATTCCTCCAAAGTAGGTAAAAGCTGATAATCTTGGAAAGTGAAGCAATGATAGTCTGGGTCGTAGAACTGTAGCAGAATCGAAAGAAGTCCTTCGTTCACTTGACAATTTAGTAAAGATAACAACCTTCCATATTTATCTTGAAATCCCTCTTGATCTTGAATCGACTCCCCTAACTTCTTTAGGACGTCCAATTTAAAACCCTTAAAAGAGTATTTCAAAGTATGCCTTCCACGGTGATCCATGGTATCCTGTGATATTCATAAAGAAAGTTTGAATTCCATGAAATCTAATGCAACATGATACTTTATGGATGTAGTGCACAAACATACACAAAGTCTTAGGTTAAAGGAACATGAGTGGAGTCAAGGTGTACCCATCCCCAAAAGGTATGTACTAAGGTTAGTTGTACCTGCAGATCAAGGTTCTAAAAAGTGCCCAAAGTCATCAGCCCATCTTTCGGATATTATCAACCTTCCGAATGACTCGGGGACCGATAATATTCTCAAGAGAACCTCTTTTGAGTGTAGTATCGCGTAGCAACCATTGTAGGACTATTTCCACACAGTTCCCGCGCCACGTTCTAAATAAGGCCAAGGCGGTGTTAAGGTACTACGGTCCTCAATATCATAGACACCAATTGAAAATAGTAAAAGTTTTCACGACTACACTCGTTCAACCGAACCATTTTCGAAAAGGTCTCAACTGAGCGGTGATTCTCAAGTCAGCTTGGTCGGGACTCACCCCCTATAAGCCTCGTCGAATATATCACCATCCTATAATAATGTCACTCAAGTCTGGGTGTAGGACTTATCTCACAACACATGGAACCAAACCCCAATCAAGGTACAATATATATATATATATATATATATATATATATATATATATATATATATATATATATATATATATATATATATATATATATATATATATATATATATATATATATATATATATATATATATATATATATATATATATATATATATATATATATATATATATATATATATATATATATATATATATATATATATATATATATATATATATATATATATATATATATATATATATATATATATATATATATATATATATATATATATATATATATACACAATTGAATAACAAAGCAAAAATGTTAAATATGAACAAATTAGGGATAACCCTCAAAACGTTTAGGACTTCCCCAGTGAAGTCGCCATTTTCTGTTGCGGTGGAAATAGGATATCAAATTATTAATTAATTCGAATCACAATTCAATTCACAACCGCTCTTTGATTTACCCGAAGGAAAAGGTCAAAAGAGGGAAAACATATTTTTGCGTCGTAAACACAATGCGGGGAAAGATATAGGGTTCGGGGGTTGGTTAAGCTTAGGGAAGGTATTAGCATCCTAAACTTCTGTAGTACTCTACAGGAACCTTTTGTTCAAGTTTGCTATTTTGCTTTATTATATTTTAAGGTATATACAAAGGGATTAAAAGTTAAAGGAAAATACCTAAGGGGTTAAATCTAAGTTTACTCGGCAAGACATTGCATCTTGTGCCTACATATCCTGACGGGAATGGAATCAGAGTAATTGTAGTTCCCCTCGTAGAGGAGGTTAGAAACGTCTTGAATGTGGTCAAGGTTTCAAGGGGAATAAACGTACCTTAAGGATACGCTTACGTGGAGTTCAGAGACTCCAATCTCTATGTTGTAATTGTTAATTAAAAAATTAGGGTTGAAATTTGGGATTCCACGGTGGGAAACCCTAAAACAGAGTACGACGACTCTTTGACCTAAAGCTAGGGTAAATGGCATTTTCGTCCACGGCAGGACGCTTATGCGAATTAGGGTTTAGCAGCGGTTGAAATAAGGGTTATTGACTCGGCGGTCAAACTGTCAATCCTAATTCCTTCGGAAGGTGACAAAAATAACGGTAAAATAAATTGCGAGGAAAAAATAAATAGGCATACAATAATGAAACGTAAAGTGCTGAAAAGAAAAAGTGCGATAATTGTCTCGCATAAATTACAACCCGTGAACAGATACAAATATGATAATTAAATATTTAACTAATGAAAAATGCAATTAAACGTAATCAGCTGAAAAAACAAAAACAGAGAATGTTAGTAGGATTAGACAGAAATAAAACGGATAATGAGACAGTGAGGAAAAAGATGCAAATTTGGAATTCTCTTTATTGTTTTTAATAATTTTGAAAAAAAGATCTTAATTTAAGTTTTTTTAAAAAAGGAATTAATATTAGTTTTTAAAAAAAAGATGTAGTTTTAGTTTAAAAAAATGTTTTAATTTTAATTAAAAAAAAGTTTTAGTTTTTAAAAAAGAGATTTTAATTTTATATTCAAAAATGTTTTAGTTTAGTAAAAAAGGTTTTGGTTTAAATTTTTTCAAAAAAGAGTTTTTGTTAGTTTTAATTTTTTAAAAAAGATTTTTAGTTTTAATTATAAAAAAAAGTTTTAGTTTTTATTTAAAAAAGTTTTAATTTTTAAGAAACAATAACTCTTAACTTTTAACATCAAAAGACAATTTTAGTTTTAATAAAAAATCTTTTAGTCTTAATATTTTGAAAAAAACTGTTGGTTTTAATGATTAAAAAAACAAAAGTTTTACTATCCCCAAAAAAATAACTTTAAACAGAGAAAAAAAACAAAAAAAAATAAGTGGGTTGGGCCGGGTCACCACTCCCCGGACCCAACCCGGTTCGTAGTCTACCCAAAACAAAGGGGGAAGGAAAACTAGGGTTTCGAAAACCCCAGTTATTCACCGCGGCGGTCTCATTTTCCTCTTTCCCCAAAACTTTATTTCATCTTCTTGCTTCTCCGTTCATGGCCGTGAATGATCCTTCTTCGCCATCTTCTTCTGTTTTACATCTTCTTCATCCTGTTTTGCTGAAAAATGAAAAGAAAAAAACGCAAACGAGTTAACATCTTTCTCTTACGGATTATGGTGGTTTTGACGGTTTAGCAATGTAAAACGGTGATGACGGCGATGATGTTCAAAACTGAGCCTCAAAGTTTCCGGATCCGTTGAAGATTCTCAACCGAGGATCTTCGGGTTTCGGCGACTTTCGGTTCGTTACGGTGACTTTCTGATATTTGACGGTGTCGTCGTTTTTACGTCTGTTTTGATGATTACCGGTCGTGGATGGTGATCCCGCTTTGTTATCGTGACCGCCGTTTATTGGTAAGCTCGTTCCTTTTTCTGATGTTCGCTCAGTTTGATCTGATTAGGGTTTCACCGCCGTTAGGGTTTCCGTTTTGTGATTTTCGGCCCCCTTCTGATTTCTTCGGATACCAGTTTTATACCTGTGAATTATGTGTTGTGCTTGGATCGTTGTTCATGCGTTATTTTTACTTTGATGGTGATTATTTGATGAGATTTGATTTGGATTTTTGTTCTGATATGGATTTGATTTGGATTTTTTCTACTATGGCTGGATTTGGATTTTTTCTGCTACGATTGGATTCTGTTATCTGTCATGATTTGGATTCTGTTATCTGTCATGATTTGGATTTTGTTGATATTGATTGCATTTTTTCTGACACAGGTGGATACAGATTTTGTGATTCGGATTCAGTTTGGATTGAAACTGCTTTTGTTTGGATTTACCATCTGGATTTGAATATGGATATTTGTATATTTACTTGATATAGACAAATGGATTATGGATTCCATTAGTGACCTGTTTGGCTTCGAAATCCATTTTCGGAAAAAATCACTTTCGGCTAAACTTCTTTTTCTCTTCTTCTCGGCTGTCCCGAAATTAGAACGGATATTACCTATCGGTACCGAGGTCGGGTATCTGAATGGGAGTCGGCTTCGGCATTGGTCGTTGCCCTCCCGACACCCGGTGATGAAGCTTTTCTGAGGGTGTCGAACAAAAAAATTTTCTAACATTAACCCTTTGTTTGCTTTGTTTCTGTTTTTGTCGTGTGCAGGTACGAAGAAAAATCGGGCCGAGCATGAAGGATTAGTCGTGAAGTCGGTCATGAAGAATATTTTTAGGAATTTAGGATTTTTAGGATAAAATGTATTTTAATTCCTCTTTTGTAATTTTAAATAACAAAAATATTATGAATAAATTCAATATATTTTCCTATCCAAATTACTTTCCGATTATTCTTTCAATTGTTTCACCCGAAACCAAGTGAACTTCTTAAACAAAATCCGATTAAATGAATGAGCGCCTCCGATTAAATCCTTATGATTAATATTTAAACCCAATAAAGCTTAAACAAATACCATATAGATTTGCACGGATAAATCCCATGAAATAAATCGGATTCACCTTAACATTCCAACGCATGTTGTTCAACTTTTCCAATATATTCCCAAATTAAATCGCACTCGAGGATAGAAACATTAATCATGGCTTTGAATTAATAGAACAGAAAAGAAATAGAGAAGTCCGATTGACCAGCGAAGACAGAGATATACCATGCATCAAAAATTCAATTTGTCTCCGATAACTATATCCAGTATCCTGAACCAACTCGGCCAAAAATCACAGTTAAACGGATATGATAAACCCGAACCTGAATCAAAATTTCCACTGATTGTCCGACAAATAGAAGGAGAAACCGAAAAAAGGGTGCCTGTTAGAATAAATTCCGCAGAGATAAATCTCGCACCGCTTTGAACCAGACCAAATTGATATCTCCACATAATAATACCTGCATGACAAAATAAATGTCTCGGAGATCTGCTGATGACAGAGTGTCGGACCGCTAAATTAATTATTGTATTTCAAACATCCTGATGCCAAAATTACCGTGAATTGTTGTTTATCTTCATAAAAAGTAAGAAACTCTGAGATGGAAGTTATAAATACTCAATGGATTCCCGACGACAACTTAGCTTCAAGAATTGTATGAATGACTATTTTGCTCTTTAACAGCTAAAGTGTACCAGACGTGATTCCTTCAAACAAACAGACTACATAACCCGTTAGCCGTTAGCTGATGCAAAAATGAGATGTTATGCAACATGAATCAACTAATCTGAGGGTAAAATTTGGGGTATTACATTTGTCCCTATTTAAATAACTTCACCGGATGATTTGAGCGGCCGAGACTCGAGAAATCATGGTGGAGGGATTTAAATATAGATAACCAAAAATTTTGCCCTTAGATGCAGTGATATACGATGCTATGGACAAAACGGAACAAGAGATAATGTTAATGATGCCATGAGTCTAATATGATGCGTGTGCTTGAATGATAAATGCAAAGATATAGACTACCAGCGACACAGGGGACAGACGCTACGAGAAACACACTAGGGAAACGACGCGCTGAGACAATAGCACGACACTGGGGGAATTCTAAAATGATGGTCAACTGGTGCGAACACGACTAATTGTCACTTTTAGGAAGAGAATAGTAAGAAAGGGATCCTCAATAGAGATGGCACCGGTGAGACGACCTCCACTGGGGAAATACACAAGAGTAATTGTTCAACAGGTTCAGGCGTGACCAGCTGATACTCTATGGTAATAAGTAAAACTGGATCCGCACCACCATAGGCCAAGTAAACAGAATGCTGGAGCATTGAGCAAAGAATAACATCCTAGCTTCTAGTAACTCTTCCTCGTGACGGGATCAAACGGAATTTTCAGGAATCCGTAGAAAATATACAGGGTAAAAACCGGCTGTATGCCAAAATAAATAGACTTTAATGGGAAATGCAGGATCCTCAATGGAGATGGTATCGATGAGACGGCCTCCACTGGGGAATATCTGAGAGTAACAGGTTCAGGCGTGACCGACTGATACTCTAGGATAAAAAGTAAAACTGGATCTGCATGACTGCAAGATCGATTAACAAAATGCTGGAGCATTGAGCAAAGAATAACATCCAAGCTTCTGAAACCTTTCCCTCGTGACAAATACAAACGGAGTCTTCGGGAATCCGCAAAAATATACAGGGTAAAAACCGGCTGTATGCCACAATAAATGGACTTTAATGGGAAATTCCCTGATAAGCCTCTCGAGAGAGAATGGCCACCTATCATTGGAAGGGACTTATATGCCAAACTGAATAAGCTCTCAAATAAAGAGGTTGTTGCTTATCTGATAATATAAACTTCTTCATGTCTCAAGTCTGTGCTCCCTAGGGATGATTCGGTTTCTTCTTTTGATAAAGGGTAAAATGAACTTCTTCATAATTCAAGATCGTGCTCTTCTGAATATGATTTAGTTCAAACCTCCCCGCACTTCAAGATGACAAGAAAAATGGAAACCAGCTGCTCGATGGAGATGGCCATTTGCTGCGAGTCGTAATGAAGATAGGATAAGCTTCTCAAGTGAGAACTACCGCTTATTTGTACGCATGTCACGGATAAGCTTCTCGGATGAAAATTGCTTGTAGAGGTGGTAACATGTAATGTAAATTGTAATGAGCTTCTTGTACGAGAAGATCAAATGTAGAATGTAATGTAGAATGTAATGTAAAATGTAATGTAGGTGATGATGATAGGCTTCTTGTACGAGAACTGTCGCATATCGTTGTTGTAGTATTTGTAATGTCAATTGTAGTGATAAGATTCTCAGGCAAGAACTGTTGCATATCTGCAAAGGATTGTAAAGGCTTCCTTGAGAGATAGTGCAAAATAAATGCACATCCAGGTATGTTCGACGACCGACAAGACTGAAATCTAATCTAGAACTAGGCTAGAAAGAACTAACAAACGAGACTCCATCGAGTAAACGAACTCGGATGGGGACTACCTTATCCTAGCGCGGAAAGATAACTGAAATAACCATCGTCCACGAGGGTCGAACTCGGTGGGGAAACTAGAAACAAATGAGTATTTTTTGCTTAGGGATAACAATCTACTTGGAGAGAGCGGACAAACCCAGTTACTCGGCGGTAACGATAAAGGATGAAGATAAATAGCAAGCATGAAAATGCTAATGCGTATGTCGATGTGTATGAAAATATCATGCGATGAGTATGCTTATGCATATGCTGACAAAACATGCGAGAGGAGGAAACATGAGATGAAATAAACATCTCGACGAGAATACCCTGGCGTCCCCTGAAACATTACATCTATAGGAAAGTTGATGGTATAACCAAATCCTGCTTCAAAAGTCCTAACCTCCCTGGTTGAGAAAATACCATGACTTCCACATGTGGATACGATACGACTTCACTTGGAGAGTACAATATCATGACTTCAATTGGGGATCCTTGATCTCTGCATGAGGATACGATGTCAGGACTTCCCTTGGGGACTGCTATCATGAACCACAACCGACCAAAGAAAATCTTAAGATCAGAGACTTCCGGGGATAAAATAAATATCCGCTTCGTGGGGAAGATGTAACAACTTCCTGGGAATAATACCTCGGCTTCCTGGGGATAAAAGATATCAAAATTTCCCTGAGGAGAGTTCGTCAAACTTATTGGGGAGAAATCAAACGGACCTTTCTGGGGACAATATCTTGACTTCTTAGGGAGAATATGGCAATCTCCTAGGGAATATTCCTGAGGAAGGTAAGGCAATTTCACAGAGGAACAGATAATTCTACTGAGGATGGGCCTTCCAGAACATATATCACTGGGATGATACCGGGATATCTCTGCAGTCTTGAGAATCACTGGGGATTTATCAGATGGATCCCAAAGTATGGTCAGCTTAAAGTCTCACTGGGGACTATCACTAGGAAGATGCTGGTATGATCTCTGTATTGTAGAAAATTATCGGCTCGATCCAAAGGGTTGTCATCTTATAGTCTCGCCGGGGACTGTGATGAGGCAATGGTTTAGATATACTTCTGCAACGATGATTTATTGAGGAATGAAGACCGCCGGGAGTGAGATCCATCGGAATGCCGTGAAGCAAGCTAGTTTTGGACTGTGCAGTAGTCGCCATTTTAGAAAACAATATACCCCCGAGTACTAACTTTGCAAGGAAGAGTCATCCCAAGAGGATTTTAAAGAAAACATGGAGTTCAATTGCCCCAATGTTTTCGAACTTTTGGAGGGACCGGTCAGATCTCGACGTAACTGGCACGGATCAACCGTGTTACAATTGAATTGCCAGGCTTGCATCAGTAATTGAATTGGGAACCAACTGCCCCTATTTATCAGGATCTTCGACATTTATATGTAAGTTTCTGAGACGTCAGGTACAACCAACATGCATGAAATGCTAATCCTGAAACTATCAATGCAACATGTATATTTGTCGTGACTGAATCACTAGTTAGGATATGAATTTAATTTATAATGCCAACATGAATTTTTGAGCATAGCTCGTAGGAGTCAGGACACATTATCTCGTCGAGTATGCTTTCAAAAGAACCCTACTTTAATTAGGTCTTTTAAAGGTTGTATCGTGGTTTGGCTCACTGTTTAAGGAACAAAGGATAATGGTCGAGAACTTATCAATGGCTTTGGACACGGCAGTCACTCACCTATTTCTTTTGGTGAACGGTCACATGACTTAGTTCTTTATTGGGGGTTCTTTTTTGTTTTTGCCTTTTTATTCCCTAACTTTTATCTGGACGACTTCTTTGAGATTTGACATTGGAGTCCAGCGGGATGCTCCAGTTTTGCCTAAGTCTCCTTCATAGGTTTTGACTTAGCGGGCTATATATTTTTTTTAATTTTGGCTGAATAAGTCGTGTGACTCTTTTGAAAGGCTTGTGACTGCCCCACTCTTTAGTAGTAGGGATAATTCTTGACTTCTAACTTCCTAAGATGTTAGGGATGTATTCTCGAATATTCACTCCTCCTTTTTGAGAGTCTGAGCGCTCAATCGAGTTAACTAAAAAACTACCTTGCGCCAGGTTAAAATAAGGGTTTTAATTTGGAAAAGAAAATAACTCCTACTTCAAGGCTAAAAGGGGTTAATGAGGGATTATCACCTTATGTCTCCAGTGTTTGGGATTTGAAACAATGCCTTACATCATCAGTAGGTTTCAATCGAAAGCATACGACAAGAGATAAGATGTTTTTGGCTCATCATCCTCCTCCCAATCCTCTATCAGAGTAAGAGATTGGGTAATGTCGGCATTATAAATTAATGAAAAAATATTTCTATGAGTGAATACGAATGGATTTATTCAAGACAAACATATGAATTGTATTAATTAATCAAAATAAACAAGTTCGTACATGCTAATTATGTTAAATCAAAGAAAAATACATATAATTAAACAAATGAGCTATCAGACAAGTCCTTCTAAATATTTTTATGAAGTCTTTGCATTCAAGGCTAGCATGGTAGCAGTGGTTTCCTCTGGCGGAGCCTCCCTGCGAGTCATCTTGCTTGCCCCAGCTGTATCTGTCACTGTTTCAATACCAGTCTGTAAATCTTCATTCAGAATAACTTTCCCAGATTCTTGGTTTATCACGGTCACGTCGTCTTGAGGATCACTGACCTGAATTGGACTAGGCTTCTGAGCAATTACAGGCTTTGGCTGGTTCGATGCAGGAGTAACTGACGTAGATATGGCGAAGACAGGCTTTGCAGAGCTCGATCTTGGCGGAAGATCATCAAAAGACAAAACCTTCTTTTCCAATAAATTTCTGACAAGGTTCTTAAGAGCATAACAATCCTCCATATCATGGTCGGACGCACCCTTATGAAATAAACAATGAGCGGCGGTATTGTGGTTGGCTGGCAAAGGATTTGGAGGTGGACCCAAAGCTCGGGTAGTAACCAGACCCTGTTTCACTAAGAGAGGATACAAGTCGGTGAAAGTCATTGGAATCGGAGGACAAGGCCTATAGTCTCTCTTATTCAGACCCTTCTGACGAGGTGTTTGTCTCTTTGGCTGTTTAAAGGCAGGAGCGTTGGGCACTCGTTGGCAGTTGACAGGAGTTTGTGCAGGCTGGCAAATAGGAGGTTGTTGATAAACCGGATGCTGGTAGACCGAAGTCGGTTGCACAGGCTGATATGTAGTAAATTGCTGATTGAAGGGAGGTGCAACAGTAGCCACATAGGATTATTGAGCATACTGAACAAGATAACCTTGAACATAATTCTACTGATGCTGCCAAGGATGAGGAGAAGTCATTTTGCGGTCCCTCGGACATGTAGGTCCCTTACAATGGTCTGAGTTCTGAGTTTTTCACTTTGGAGGAGTAACTCGTCGAACTGGTTGAGCAACGGGAAGCACCAAACTGGGTTGAGGACCATGCAGAGGTATGTTCTCGACAGTAGCAGCAGGTGGAGGGTTTGTAACAGTATTGGTAGTCTCAGAAACAATAGTGGGTTGAGAATCCATCCTTGCATTAAGAGCTTGTAGCATCTCCATAATCTGCCCCACACTTCCTCGAAGATCTTCGAGTTCATGGCGGACACGGTCGATCTCTTGATTCTTTTCTTCCATCCTTTTCGAGCTTGGGCTCTAGTATTGTACTGATGCAGAGGACTCAAGGTGACAAAAAGGGTTGGAAGGCGAGATAACCAAGAATGAGAAACCGGAAGATAAATGTAATGCAAAAATATGATGCGAACATGCGAGATGCAAATGAAGATTTCATGGAATTCAAGTAATTATGAACATCGTGAGATATCAAAGGAACTTTCATTAATTAAATTCAAAAAGTGGATTACACGCAAATAAAAGGGATTCTCAACATTACAGCTAAATAAAAGCTAGAAAGTCCTAAAGTAACATTGTTCATAACTTAAAAGAGTAAGGGAGTCATAGGAAAATAAATCCTCACGGGTCTTTCTCTTCTTGTAAGAATGTGTCTCTTCTTGCTTGGTCTGAAGCTTCCTCTGAAGTTCGATATTCTCACTGACGACCACTTGATATTTGCTTTTCCATGCTTCAAATTCACGATGCGCTCTTCTCAAAGCGATCGTCAACTTTTCAGCTTCGGTCATAAATATTAATACAGGTTCTTCTACTGGAGGTAGAGGATCTTAGTGATGGTAAGGCATCTTCAACTGGATTGCTCTTTCTCGGACCCATTGAAGATAAGGTTCCATAGATACAGAATTAGGCTTTCCCAGACTTTCTTTACCTTTCCTATGAAAATGATGCCAAGCGGACACAATCTGACCTTGAAGTTCTTCATCATCCTTAAAGAAAATTCTTTGAACGTGGGCACTTTTAGGTGGTTCCTTCAATGGATATCCTAATTGTTGGCGAGCTAGAACTGGATTATAACTGATCCCTCCATTAAAGCCAAGCAAAGGTACATTAGCAAAGTTTCCACAACTATCAATGATCAATTTCCCATCATACATATGATTATACCAATCAATATTCGAATGAGTTAAAGCCATGAATCTTTGTGACCAACGTCCTTTAGTGCGATCCCAAAACAGTCCGAACTTAGGCAAGTACGAAATAAACCACTTGTATAGCAAAGGCACAAAACATGTAATCATCCTTCCCCCATGGAAGTTTTGTAGATGCACCGAGTGATAAGTGTTACCCAATAAAGTTGGCACGAGATTTCTCATCATAAATATTTTGATGGCGTTCATGTCAACAAACCCTTCAAAACTGGGAAAGAGCAGCACTCCATAAATAAGCAAGGCAAAGATTGTCTCAAAGGTAGGCATGCTCATATGATCGGCATAATATTGGGCTTTCTTACTTAAGAAGTTTGTGGGCAAACCGAAGGTCTTCCCTTTAGTGATCATATGGTCTTTAACCTCGGATACCTTTAGACAAATGGCCTTAGCAACGTCTTCCTCTTTAGGGTCCTTCTCCAAGAAAGGGAACGAAGACTTATTCAAAATAGGTAACCCCACCAATTGAGAGTATTCCTCCAAAGTAGGCAAAAGCTGATAATCTGGGAAAGTGAAGCAATGATAGTCTGGGTCGTAGAACTGTAGCAGAACCGAAAGAATTCCTTCATTCACTTGACAATTTAGTAAAGATAACAACCTTCCATATTTATCTCGAAATCCCTCTTGATCTTGAATCGAATCCCCCAACTTCTTTAGGACGTCCAATTTAAAACCCTTAAAAGAGTATTTCAAAGTATGCCTTCCACGGTGATCCATGGTATCCTGCGATATTCATAAAGAAAGTTTGAATTCCATGAAATCTAATGCAACATGATGCTTTATGGATGCAATGCACAAACACACACAAAGTCTTAGGTTAAAGGAACATGAGTGGAGTCAAGATGTCCCCATCCCCAAAAGGTATGTACTAAGGTTAGTTGTACATGTAGATCAAGGTTCTAAAAAGTGCCCAAAGTCATCAGCCCATCTTTCGGATATTATCAACCTTCCGACTGACTCGGGGACCGATAATATTCTCAAGAGAACCTCTTTTGAGTGTAGTATCGCGTAACAACCATTGTAGGACTATTCCCACACAGTTCCCGCGCTACGTCCTAAATAAGGCCAAGGTGGTGTTAAGGTACTACGGTTCTCAATATCATAGACACCAATTGAAAATAGTAAAAGTTTTCACGACTACACTCGTTCAACCGATCCATTTTCGAAAAGGTCTCAACTGAGCGGTGATTCTCAAGTCATCTTGGTCGGGACTCACCCCCTATAAGCCTCGTCGAATATATCACCATCCTATAATAATGTCACTCAAGTCCGGGTGTAGGACTTATCTCACAACACATGGAACCAAACCCCTGTGGAGGCAAATCGCCACACATCACACGAGTCTGCAAGACATTGTTCAATATAGGTTTCGATGATGACAAATTACAACCTTGGATGGATTGGTAATTATAAAATCTAGATCTACTAAACAAATGCAATGTATCACCTACCATATCCTTTTATACTTGTCTTAAAACTGTTGTAATAAATATACTATGTGTAGATAAAATGCAATCATGACCAGAGGCATGAAAAATGACAAAAAGATCAATATTTGCTGGTTTGCAGGGCATGAGTCGACCATAGGGTCGGCGCATGCATCAGAACATTTTTTCACTGGTCAGCGCATGGAGGCAATGAGTCGACCATAGGGTCGGCGCATGAAGGAAATATTTTCCAACGGGTTAGCGCATAAAGGCATGAGTCGACCATAGGGTCGGCGCATGAAGGAAATATTTTTCAACGGGTCAGCGCACGCCGACTGTATGGTCGATGCATACTGATACATTTTCTAGATTTGCAAAAAATGCAGGCCATGCGTCGACGCACAGACCTGTTGCGGTCGACCGTTCGCGCGGAAATCCAGTTTTTAAATGATTCCCTCTACTATTTGAAATACTGTTATGTCTTTAGTTGGGTTGGTACTATATATACATGTTTAACCACTTATGTCACGTTAACATTTGATAAAATTGATTCATGTGTTCAAGAAAAAGAAAGAGTGAAATAGGTGTCCAAGATTCATCATCTTCATCTTCAATATCTCACAACACATCAATTACACACAGCCATTTTTGAAGTGCATTGAGAGTGATTAAAGGTGATAAGGTTCGAAGCTTAGATTGGGTAATCTAGTTCGGGTTGAAGCTTGTGACAGGTTCTTTCTTGAATAAAACCTTTAGGGTTTTATCCTCCAAGATTGGTTTGAATTTTGGGGGTTTTTGGACGAGATTCTTCATCAAGGGTCAACTGAGCGAAGGTGATTGTGAAGAGGTGTTCTTCAATAGTCTAGTAGCGGATTCAGAGACATTGAAGGGAAGATCTCGGGTTCGATTTGTTGATGTTGAGATCAGCCGGAGCCGAAGGTTTGAACAACAACAAGTTATTCAATAAGGTGGCTGGAATCGGAGGTCCATCAACAACAATCGGAGGACTTGATTCATCTTGAATCAAGGGGCAAGGAGTGAAAGCAAGATTCAACATATTGAGATTTCTGTTGTATATTTGCTGCTCAATCCTTGTATAAACTGTTACATTCAATAGGTGATATATATAAAATCTATCTCAATTCTAGTTTTAGAATTGAGGGCAGACGTACCCCAAAGCGAGGACGACGGGGGAACCGCCTCACCAAATACTTGTCTTCTCTATTTTTCAGCATTTACGTTATAGCTCAAA
Organism: Lathyrus sativus; assembly: GCA_963859935.3. Classification (NCBI taxonomy): domain Eukaryota; kingdom Viridiplantae; phylum Streptophyta; class Magnoliopsida; order Fabales; family Fabaceae; genus Lathyrus; species Lathyrus sativus. Next base: position 277,383,998 of record OZ012738.1, on the reverse strand, counting down.
AATAAGTGATTTTTGTATAAGCACTATTGTCAAACTGTGATATCAATTAAGTAAGAGGTTAAAACTCTTTTTTTGACTCCAAAGTACAATAAGACATTGTACTAGGCTAGTTGGAATCACTTACTCAACATAAATATCACTTGGAGTGTTTTGCACACCAAGTGTTTGACAAATTGCCTAAACCAAAATTATCTTACTTGTGTATCTAGTTTTGGTTTGCTCCTTAAATCATTGGAACTAGGAATCCTAACAACTGAATTAGATCATTGATAAGTGTGATTAGTGTTGTGATTCTATTTTCCATATTGTCATTAATCCAAAGGCTTACGCATATCCGGTTTTCCAATAACCGTTCATTTTAGACTATATTTTCCTCGGCCGCTTCCACACTTAAAACAAAATTTCAAAACCAATTTTTAAATGGTAGCGCCGACTCAAATTTTAATTGGGATCTATTCAACCCCCCCCTTCTAGATTCGTGCCATAGTCTAACAAGTCGTATCTAGAGCTCCGGTTACTCGGTGCTTCAAATACAAAGTTGATAGAAAATGGCTAACGAACCAAAAGGGGCATACAATAGAGCTCCCGTTTTCAACGGTGAAAATTATAGTTATTGGAAAGACTGTATGCGGGTGCACATAAACTCCATAGACAGAAAAATATGGAACGTTATCCTCAATGGTCCAATAGAAATTACTATGACCAATGCGGATAACGTAGCTGTGCCAAAGCCCGAAGCACAATGGACCGATGACGATGAGAAAAAATACAATTATGATTGGAAAGCCAAAAATATCTTAATCTCCTCATTAGGTGTAGATGAATACTATCGTGTATCCCATTGTCCTACTGCTAAGGCCATGTGGGATTCACTACAAATCGCCCATGAGGGGACGAACGATGTTAAGTTGGCTAGAATCAACACATTAACACAAGAGTTTGATCTCTTTTTCATGGAGCAAGGGGAAACCATTACTGACATGCAAAAGAGATTCACTCATCTCATCAATCGTTTACATTCACTAGGAAGGCATGTTTCCAATGATGTTGCTACTAATAATATCATAAGATGTCTTAACAGGGAATGGCAGCCAAAAGTGACCACCATCAAAGAAGCACATGATCTTACCTTATTAGACTTGACAACATTGTTTGGCAAACTACAAGAGCATGAACAGGTACTCTTGAGCCTAGACCAATGCGAAAAGATGGAAAAGAAAGACAAAACGAAGGTGAGTGAAAAGAAATTGATAGCTCTCAAGACTTCCTCCTCGAAGTCTCAAGCAAAAGAGTAAAGTGATTATTCCTCAAGCGACAAAGAAGAAGAGGACAAGAGCGAAGATATGGGGTTGTTCGTTAAACGGTATAACCGTTATGTGAGAAAGAACGACATCTAACATTCTGAGAAGAACTTGGTAAACTTCCGGAAACAATCGAGGTACTCCAAAGATGATGACTCAAAAGGTAAAAAGACTAGAGGGACGTGCTACAAGTGTGGAAATCCCGGTCACTACAAAGCGGACTGTCTGATGAACAAAAAGGGAAAGGAAAAGGAATCATCAAATTCACACAAGAAATCATCAAAGCCTAGGAGAGCGTACATAGCTTGGGAAAGCGACAGCGACTCTTCCTCCTCTGATGAAAGCTCTAGTGATGAAGAAGAGTCCGTGAATCTATGCCTCTCCGCTCATCAGAAAAATAAGAAAAAGCAGGTATGTCACTCTAAATATGATAAGTCCTCAAATATGTCGCATTCAGAATTACAAACCGCATTTAATGCTTTACACAATGAAGCAACTGAAGCCTTCAAGAAACTTTCCTCTAATAAAATAATTTTTACGTACTTAGAGCACAAAGTTAAAGAGTCCGAAAAGAAACTAGAGGACCTTAAGGCTTCCATTGTGGAAGGTAATAAATAGGATTGTAAGGACAATAGAAATCCTTTCGACTTTGGGTGTGATACTTGTCATATTTGGCAAGGTGAGGTTAGAAACCTTAAGGCCAAATTAAACAAGGCACTTGAGCCTAAAATTACATTTGCCATTGATAAAAGGGATTTTATAAAAAGTATGATAAACCCATATCAAAAATATGCATATGTAATTAGGGATCAAGCAAGTAAAAGTGACTCTAAAGTCGATTTTGCATGCTTATATTGTTGCAAGAAAGGCCACTCCATTGGTAAATGCCGATTTAGGAGATTTCTTGTTCCTAAAGGCATCTACCAATGGTTGCCCAAACGCAACCATTTTGTCGCTAACCTATTAGGACCCAATATGCCATTGGGTACCTCCTTTTGCTAATTATGTTTCGATAGGTGAAATGTGTCGAGACCACCGAGAGAAGATGGGTTCTCGACAGTGGGTGCTCAAGACACATGTCAGGAGACATATCCTTATTCATAGACTTCGTGGCTAAGAAGAAAGGGTATGTAACTTATGGTGATAACAATCGCGGAGCAATACTAGGTAAAGGTAGTGTAGGTAATCCCTCCTCTACTACGATTTCCGACGTGTTGCTTGTCGAAAACCTTAAACATAATCTGCTTAGCATTAGCCAATTATGCAACAAAGGATACAATGTATCTTTTTCAAAAGATTGTTGCAAAATTGTGCATGAAAATGATAAGAAGAATATGTTCAATGGTTTTAGAGTAAACAATGTATATATGCTTGACTTAAATGAAGTATCGTTAACAAGCGACAAATGCCTCCTAACTATGAGTGAAGACTGATGGCTATGGCATAGGCGTTTAGCGCATGTTAACTTTGACTTACTCAATAAGGTAGTCTCAAAAGACCTAGTCTTAGGACTTCCCAAAATAAAGTTCACCAAGGATCACCTTTGTGATGCTTGTCAAAAAGGGAAGCAAACGAGGATCTCATTTAAATCCAAAAAGATAGTTTCAACAACGAGACCTCTTGAACTTCTTCATATGGACTTGTTTGGGCCGTCTAGGATTAAAAGTCTAGGAGGAAACTATTACGGGTTCATAATAGTGGACGACTTTTCTAGGTTTTGTTGGACCATCTTTTTAGTAAGTAAGAGTGATACATTTGCCGCTTTTGAAAAGTTTGCTAAGCTTTCCCAAAATAAGTTAAATACAAACATAGTGTCAATTAGAAGCGACCATGGAGGTGAGTTTGAAAATCACTTATTTGAAGAATATTGCGGTAACCATGGTATAGATCATAACTTCTCCGCTCCACGCACACCTCAATAAAACGGGGTTGTGGAGCTTAAAAACCGAATTTTAGAAGAATCGGGAAGAACAATGATTAATGAAAGTGGTTTACCGAAATATTTTTGGGCCGACGCCATTAGTACGGCGTGTTATGTTTTGAATAGAGTGCTTATTCGCCCCATTCTAAATAAAACACCGTATGAGCTTTTAAAAGGGCGAAAGCCAAATGTTTCTCACTTGCATGTGTTTGGCTGCAAATGTTTTGTATTAAATAATGGAAAGGAAAACTTGGGCAAATTCGATTCCAAGGCCGATGAAGGTATCTTCCTCGGATACTCTAAATCGAGTAAAGCATATAGAATATATAATAAACGATTGCTTGTTGTAGAAGAGTCTGTGCATGTTACTTTTGATGAGTCCTATCCGAGAAATGTCGGAAAGGATAGTGTTGTTCATGGTGCAGGTACATCTATAGAAGACATACTCAAAGGTGGTGAGACGGGGATTGATCAACCTGATGAAGCCAAAGTTGAGGAGGATAAAGATGTACACCATAATGTAACTGAGGAAGTTCATCCGCCTTCAAACGATGATCTCCCTCAAGCTTGGAAGTCTTCCAAATACCATCAAATTGAAAACATTCTCGGAGACATCACAAAGGGTGTAACAACTCGATCGAAGCTAAGTAATTTCTGTTATCACTTCGCATTCGTTTCACAAATGGAACCTAAAAAGCCTAAGGAAGCCCTACTCGATGAACACTGGTTTTTGTCAATGCAGGAGGAACTGAATCAGTTCACTAGAAATGAGGTTTGGGACCTTGTCCCTCCTCCGCGAGGTCATCGAGTAATCGGCACCCGATGGGTGTTTAGAAATAAATTGGACGAAAACGGAGTAATAACTCGCAACAAGGCGCGGTTAGTCGCGCAAGGGTATAACCAAGAGGAAGGCATCGACTATGAGGAAACTTATGCGCCGGTTGCCCGACTCGAGGTTATACGCCTTTTACTTGCTTTCGCTTGTGCGAAGGATTTTAAGTTATTTCAAATGGACGTCAAGAGTGCGTTCCTTAACGGGTTCATAAATGAAGAAGTCTATGTTGCTCAACCTCCAGGTTTTGAGTCTCATGAGTATCCTGATCATGTCTACAAACTGAAAAGAGATTTATACGGTCTCAAACAAGCTCCTAGAGCTTGGTATGAGAGACTAAGCAAAATTTTACTTGATCAAGGCTACTCAAGAGGAAAGGTTGACACTACTCTCTTTATTAAACGTCAAGGAAAGCACTTAATTCTTGTACAAATTTATGTTGACGATATCATATTTGGATCCACTAACATGAGTCTTGTAAGAGAGTTTTCTGAGCTTATGCAGGGTGAATTCGAGATGAGTATGATGGGTGAACTCACATACGTTCTCGGTTTGCAAATCAAGCAACTGAAAGAAGGAACATTCGTGAGCCAAACAAAATATTGCTTGGAGCTTCTCAAGAGATTTGACATGGCACCAGCGGATAGGAAAAGCACCAGCGGTACGTGTCACTTATTTTCAAATTCCTTGGTCAGTTGGCACAGCAAGAAACAAGTTTCCGTTGCTCTGTCAACCACCAAAGCGAAATACGTAGCTGCCGGTAGTTGTTGTGTGCAAGTCCTATGGTTTAAACAACAACTATTGGACTTCAATTTAAAGCTAGAACTTGCTCCAATATTTTGTGACAACACCAGTGCTATAAATCTTACCAAAAATCCGGTGTTACATTCGCGTACCAAACACATAGAAATTCGACACCATTTTCTGAGGGATCATGTAGAGAAGGGTGACGTTGTCTTTGAACACGTTAACACCAAAAATCAACTAGCGGACATTTTCACAAAGCCGCTAGCCACTGAGCCCTTCTTTCATATCCGTCGAGAACTTGGCATTCTCGACATTTCTGATCGGGTTTAATAATTACTAGTTTCATAATTAATCTATTTACAACTATGCTTTTATACTTCTAACAAGTTTAGTTTTTGTTGCAAGTACAAATATGTTGTTAACAAGTGTCGTCGGTATAGAGGTGATATTGCTCCTTCTCTCTCTCTTTATCTCTCTCTCTCTAAACATTCATGACTTAAAACTAAGTATATCATTTAACAATCATGGTACTTATATATGTCTATGACTTTTGCTGCAAATACTGTGTGTGTTGGATGCAAATTATATTGTGAAAGGGTGAATAGGCATGATAAATAGGCAAGTGTGGCATTCTACATGACAGAAAACTGAAAAATTGGGTTTTTGAAGGTTATGAGTCGACCAAAACAGGACAACGGTCGACGCATGCTGTAGACTTTCAAAATTATCAAAAACCACACAATACGCGTTGACGCATGCAGGGGTTATGGTCGATGGCTCGCGCAAAAACCCAGAATTTTTTTTGAAAACCGTTCCATCTTCTCTCCTTCTCCATTTAATGTGCAGTCAACTTTCATTATGATTAGATAGTGCATTTGTCTTGTAAATTGCATCTAGGCATCTATTATGTCCCCTTGTCTCCTCCCTCTTACCAAAACCCTAAACCTCTCTCTATTAAAGGGAATAGTCTTCATCTTCTCCAAAATCATCCTCAACTACTCTCTCCAAAGCCATTAAAGTTCATCTCTACAAAATCTCCAAAAATCATCATCAATGGCTTCTCTATTTCGCAAAAATATGGGTAAGAGATCAAGGGCCTCATCATCATTCGTTTCAGTCCCCATTACCGCTGTCTCCCTAGTTCATCCACCTGCGATTGAAAAATTCAACAAGAATCTCAGCAAAAGAGAAATCGTTCCACAGCATGCCTTCTACAAGGCAACGGCGGAGCGCATGCATCTCACCCAAATTCTGTCTCTGCTGGAGTTTCAGGGGTTCTTCAATTTTCTGGAGTGCAACACAAAGTACAGTGAGGATTTAGTCCGGGTGTTCTACACAAGTCTGCGTGATAACATTCAAGGTCAATATTTCCACACTTCTGTCGGCAATAAACTAGTAAACATAAATTCTGAAGTCTGGAACAAGTATTTTGATTTGACTGTAGATGCTGATGCACCACCTCTTCATGAGGTAACTGACTCTCGTACGGTGCCAGGATATGAGTTTAAGAGTGCTCTGAATGACATGCTCAAAAGACCCTATTCAGATGCCATTGTCAACAGTGATGCCTTTCCTAGAACGGTTACAGCAGGGAAACTCCTAACAGGGGAGCGCATCCTTCAGTGGATTGTCGCTCGCATCCTGCGACCGAAAAAAGGTGGCCTGTCCCGTGTCGAACAAGTTGAGGTACATCTCATCTATATATTGAGACATAAGATCAAAATAAACTGGCCATACTATATTGCAAGCAGGATTTTTGCTCTGAGAGACTCAGGTAGAGGCACTGCTCTAGCCTATGGGTCGTTTATTTCGGAAATTCTTGTCGCAGCAAATGTTGTATACCCAACATTTCCTTGTGTTTCAGTCCCCAATGACAAATAATTTAGCACCAAAACCCTTGCCATGATGGGATATTTTTGGTGTGATGAACGACAATCATACAGGTTTGTCCGTCGAGCAAATATTCCTCGGGTGACTCATGACAGTTCCGATGACAGCTCGGAAGAGGAAAGTGAAGAACAAGGTGAACAGGATGATGGTGAAGAAAATACAGCTGCAGAGGTACAAGAACCTGTATGTGAGATGCAAGACTATCATCAATCACCGGTTCAACATGAGATTCCAAATACCGATTGGCTCCAGCATTCAGCTCCATCTGAAGAACAAGAAAAAGGTTACACAAATCAGGGATGGGGTGAATGGCAATACACAGGCTGGACCACCCTGGGTAGATTCTACGATCCATATCACGGCTACCCTCAAAACTATCAACCTTCCCAGCACTCATCACCTCCTCCACCATCGGACAACTCTGAAGTAATTAATATGCTGTAGTCCATGCAGTTAGATCAACAGACCTTCATGAGGAGTCAAGATACGCAAATGGAACAGATCAGAGCTGAGCTTCGTACTCAAAATGAAAGGTTAAACTCATTTTCAACTCGTATGGACGCCCGTCTTAAAGCTCTTGTTGCATCACATGAAAGGCAAGACCTGGAAATCACCGACTGTCTCCATCACCTCAACATGTCCGTAGAAGCGTTTGTGGACTTCTCGAATCCTTATCGCAATCCCGATACTGCATACCGGGGGAGGGGCCGAGGATATTAGTTACATAGTTGCATATTTGTTTCTTCTGTGTACTTTCCATTTTTCCGTGTTATGTTTGCCTGAATATTCACCTATTTGCATGTTTTCTTAATTATCTATTAATTCCAGTTACTTTTGTTCATTATCACTCGTATGTGTGAAGTTTGGTAATTAACTATCACCTATTGTATGTTCTTTTGTTAATTGATACGTTCTCCTTCTCTTTTTGATGTTGTCAAAGGGGGAGAAGAACATGTAGCAAGCAACATGTAGCAAGCACCAAAGCCAAGCCAGGATGTTCACAACAGTTGATGGTTGTTTGTTCTGCAGCCTTATATTACAAAAGAAAGGGGGAGCTTGTGTATACATTGCAAATTTGTTTGTTTTGGTTGTATACAGGTTGTCATCATCAAAAAGGGGGAGAATGTGGAGGCAAATCGCCACACATCACACGAGTCTGCAAGACATTGTTCAATATAGGTTTCGATGATGACAAATTACAACCTTGGATGGATTGGAAATTATAAAATCCAGATCTACTAAACAAATGCAACGTATCACCTACCATATCCTTTTATACTTGTCTTAAAACTGTTGTAATAAATATACTATGTGTAGATAAAATGCAATCATGACCAGAGGCATGCAAAACCACAAAAAGATCAATATTTGCAGGTTTGCAGGGCATGAGTCGACCATAGGGTTGGCGCATGCATCAGAACATTTTTTTACTGGTCAGTGCATGGAGGCAATGAGTCGACCATAGGGTCGGCGCATGAAGGAAATATTTTCCAATGGGTCAGCGCATAAAGGCATGAGTCGACCATAGGGTCGGCGCATGAAGGAAATATTTTTCAACAGGTCAGCGCACGCCGACTGTATGATCGATGCATACTGATACATTTTCCAGATTTCCAAAAAATGCAGGCCATGCGTCGACGCACAGACCTGCTGCGGTCGACCGTTCACGCGGAAATCCAGTTTTTAAATGATTCCCTCTACTATTTGAAATACTGTTATGTCTTTAGTTGGGTTGGTATTATATATACATGTTTAACCACTTATGTCACATTAACATTTGATAAAATTGATTCATGTGTTCAAGAAAAAGAAAGAGTGAAATAGGTGTCCAAGATTCATCATCTTCATCTTCAACATCTCACAACACATCAATTACACACAACCATTTTTAAAGTTCATTGTGAGTGATTAATGGTGATAAGGTTCGAAGCTTAGATTGGGTAATCTAGTTCGGGTTGAAGCTTGTGACAGGTTCTTTCTTGAATAAAACCTTTAGGGTTTTATCCTCCAAGATTGGTTTGAATTTTGGGGGTTTTTGGACGAGATTCTTCATCAAGGGTCAACTGAGCGAAGGTGATTGTGAAGAGGTGTTCTTCAATAGTCTAGTAGCGGATTCAGAGACATTGAAGGGAAGATCTCGGGTTTGATTTGTTGCTGTTGAGATCAGTCGGAGCCGAAGGTTTGAACAACAACGGGTTATTCAATAAGGTGGCTGGAATCGGAGGTCCATCAACAACAATCGGAGGACTGATTCATCTTGAATCACGGGGCAAGGAGTGAAAGCAACATTCAACATATTAAGATTTCTATTGTATATTTGCTGCTCAATCCTTGTATAAACTGTTACATTCAACAGGTGATATCTATAAAATCTATCTCAATTCTAGTTTTAGAATTGAGGGCAGACGTACCCCGAAGCGAGGACGACGGGGGAACTGCCTCACCAAATACTTGTCTTCTCTATTTTTCAGCATTTACGTTATAGCTCAAAAATAAGTGATTTTTGTATAAGCACTATTGTCAAACTATGATATCAATTGAGTAAGAGGTTAAAACTCTATTTTTGACTCCAAAGTACAATAAGACATTGTACTAGGCTAGTTGGAATCACTTACTCAACATAAATATCACTTGGAGTGTTTTGCACACCAAGTGTTTGACAAATTGCCTAAACCAAAATTATCTTACTTGTGTATCTAGTTTTGGTTTGCTCCTTAAATCATTGGAACTAGGAATCCTAACAACTGAATTAGATCATTGATAAGTGTGATTAGTGTTGTGATTCTATTTTCCATATTGTCATTAATCCAAAGGCTTACGCATATCAGATTTTCCAATAACCATTCGTTTTAGACTATATTTTCCTCGGCCGCATCCGCACTTAAAACAAAATTTTAAAACCAATTTTTAATTGGTAGCGCCGACTCAAATTTTAATTGGGATCTATTCAACCCCCCCTTCTAGATCCGTGCCATAGTCTAACAACCCCAATCAAGGTACAATATATATATATATATATATATATATATATATATATATATATATATATATATATATATATATATATATATATATATATATATATATATATATATATATATATATATATATATATATATATATATATATATATATATATATATATATATATATTCAATTGAGTAATAAAGCAAAAATGTTAAATATGAACAAATTAGGGATAACCCTCAAAAATTTTAGGACGTCCCCAGTGAAGTCGCCATTTTCTGTTGCGGTGGAAATAGGATATCAAATTATTAATTAATTCGAATCAAAATTCAATTCAAAACCGCTTTTTGATTTATCTGAAGGAAAAGGTCAAAAGAGGGAAAACATATTTTTGCATCGTAAACACAATGCAGGGAAAGATCAAGGTTTCAGGGGTTGCTTAAGCTTAGGGAAGGTATTAGCATCCTAAACTTCTGTAGTACTCTACAGGAACCTTTTGTTCAAGTTTTCTATTTTGCTTTATTATATTTTAAGGTATATACATAGGGATTAAAAGTTAAAGGAAAAGACCTAAGGGGTTAAATCTAAGTTTACTCGGCAAGACATCGCATCTTGTGCCTACATATCCTGACGGGAATGGAATCAGAGTAATTGTAGTTCCCCTCGTAAGGGAGGTTAGAAACGTCTTGACTGTGGTCAAGTTTCAAGGGGAATAAACGTACCTTAAGGATACACTTACGTGGAGTGCGGAGACTCCAATCTCTACGTTGTAATTGTTAATTAAAAAATTAGGGGTGAAATTTGGGATTCCACTGTGGGAAACCCTAAAACAGAGTACGACGACTCTTTGACCTAAAGTTAGGGTAAATGGCATTTTCGTCCACGGCCGAACGCTTATGCGAATTAGGGTTTAGCAGCGGTTGAAATTAGGGTTATTGACTCGGCGGTCAAACTGTTAATCCTAATTCCTTCAGAAGGTGACAGAAATAACGGTAAAATAAATTGCGAGGAAAAAATAAACAGGCATACAATAATGAAACGTAAAGTGCTGAAAAGAAAAAGTGCGACAATTGTCTCGCATAAATTACAACCCGTGAACAGATACAAATATGATAATTAAATATTTAACTAATGACAAATGCAATTAAACGTAATCAGCTGAAAAAACAAAACCGGAGAATGTTAGTAGGATTAGACAGAAATAAAGCGGATAATGAGACAGTGAGGAAAAAGATGCAAATTTGGAATTCTCTTTATTGTTTTTAATAATTTTGAAAAAAATATCTTAATTTAAGTTTTTTTAAAAAAGGAATTAATATTAGTTTTTTTAAAAAAAAGATGTAGTTTTAGTTAAAAAAAAATGTTTTAATTTTAAATAAAAAAAAGGTTTAGTTTTAAAAAAAGAGATTATAATTTTATATTCAAAAATGTTTTAGTTTAGTAAAAAAGGTTTTGGTTTAAATTTTTAAAAAAAAAGAGTTTTTGTTAGTTTTAATTTTTTAAAAAAGATTTTTAGTTTTAATTATAAAAAAAAGTTTTAGTTTTTATTTAAAAAAGTTTTAATTTTTAGGAAACAATAACTCTTAACTTTTAACATCAAAAGACAATTTTAGTTTTAATAAAAAATCTTTTAGTCTTAATATTTTGAAAAAAACTGTTGGTTTTAATGATTAAAAAAAAGTTTTACTATCCTAAAAAAAAAACTTTAAACAAAAAAAAAACAAAAAAAAAAAGAAGTGGGTTGGGCCGGGTCACCACTCCCCGGACCCAACCCGGTTCGCAGTCTACCCAAAACAAAAGGGGGAAGGAAAACTAGGATTTTGAAAACCCCAGTTATTCACCACGGCGGTCTCATTTTCCTCTTTCCCCAAAACTTTATTTCATCTTCTTGTTTCTCCGTTCATGGCTGTGAATGATCCTTCTTTGCCATCTTCTTCTGTTTTACATCTTCTTCATCCTGTTTTGCTGAAAAATGAAAACAAAAAAATGCAAACGAGTTAACATCTTTCTCTTACGGATTATGGTGGTTTTGACGGTTTGGCAATGTAAAACGGTGATGACGGCGATGATATTCAAAACTGAGCCTCAAAGTTTCCGGATCCGTTGAAGATTTTCAACTGAGGATCTCCGGGTTTCGATGGCTTTCGGTTCGTTACGGTAACTTTCTGATATTTGACGGTGTCGTTGTTTTTTCGTCCGTTTTGATGATTAACGGTCGTGGATGGTGATCCCGCTTTGTTATCATGACCGCCGTTTATTGGTAAGCTCGTTCCTTTTTCTGATGTTCGCTCGGTTTGATCTGATTAGAGTTTCACCGCCATTAGGGTTTCCGTTTTGTGATTTTCGGCCCCCTTCTGATTTCTTCTGATACTAGTTTTATACCTGTGAATTCTGTGTTGGGCTTGGATCCTTGTTCATGCGTTATTTTTACTTTGATGGTGATTATTTGATGAGATTTGATTTGGATTTTTGTTCTGATATGGATTTGATTTGGATTTTTTCTGCTATGGCTGGATTTGGATTTTTTCTGCTACGATTTGGATTCTGTTATCTGTCATGATTTGGATTCTGTTATCTGTCATGATTTGGATTTTGTTGATATTGATTGCACTTTTTCTGACACAGGTGGATACGGATTTTGTGATTCGGATTCAGTTTGGATTGAAACTGCTTTTGTTTGGATTTACCATCTGGATTTGAATCTGGATATTTGTATATTTACTTGATAGATACAAATGGATTATGGATTCCATTAGTGACCTGTTTGGCTTCGAAATCCATTTTCGGCAAAAATCACTTTCGACTAAACTTCTTTTTCTCTTCTTCTCGGCTGTCCCAAAATTAGAATGGATATTACCTATCGGTACTGAGGTCGGGAATCTGAATGGGAGTCGGCTTCGGCATTGTTCGTTGCCCTCCCGACACCCGGTGATGAAGCTTTTCTGAGGGTGTCGAACAAACAAATTTTCTAAAATTAACCCTTTGTTTGCTTTGTTTCTGTTTTTGTCGTGTGCAGGTACAAAGAAAAATCGGACCGAGCATGAAGGATTAGTCGTGAAGTCGGTCATGAAGAATATTTTTAGGAATTTAGGATTTTTAGGATAAAATGTATTTTAATTCCTATTTTGTAATTTTAAATAACAAAAATATTATGAATAAATTCAATATATTTTCCTATCCAAATTACTTTCCGATTATTCTTTCAATTGTTTCACCTGAAACCAAGTGAACTTCTTAAACAAAATCCGATTAAATGAATGAGCGCCTCCGATTAAATCCTTATGATTAATATTTAAACCCAATAAAGCTTAAACAAATACCATATAGATTTGCACGGATAAATCCCATGAAATAAATCGGATTCACCTTAACATTCCAACGCATGTTGTTCAACTTTTCCAATATATTCCCAAATTAAATCGCACTCGAGGATAGAAACATTAATCATGGCTTTGAATGAATAGAACAGAAAAGAAACAGAGAAGTCCGATTGACCAGCGAAGACAGAGATATACCCTGCATCAAAAATTCAATTTGTCTCCGATAACTATATCAAGTATCCTGAACCAACTCGGCCAAAAATCACAGTTAAACCGATATGATAAACCCGAACCTGAATCGAAATTTCCACTGATTGTCCGACAAATAGCAGGAGAAACCGAAAAAAGGGTGCCTGTTAGAATAAATTCCGCAGAGAGAAATCTCGCACCGCTTTGAACCAGACCAAATTGATATCTCCACATAATAATACCCGTATGACAAAATAAATGTCTCGGAGATCTACTGATGACAGAGTCTTGGCCCGCTGAATTAATTATTGTATTTCAAACATCCTGATGCCAAAATTACCGTGAATTGTTGTTTATCTTCATAAAAAGTAAGAAACTCTGAGATGGAAGTTATAAATACTCAATGGATTCCCAGCGACAACTTAGCTTCAAGAACTGTATGAATGACTATTTTGCCCTTTAACAGCTAAAGTGTACCAGACGTGATTTCTGCAAACAAACAGACTACATAACCCGTTAGCAGTTAGCTGATGCAAAAATGAGATGTTATGCGACATGAATCAACTAATCTGAGGGTAAAATTTGGGGTATTACACAGTCTTTTTTATCATGGATATCCAACCGACATATAGCTGCCTGCTCGACCGACCTTGGATACACTCTGCTGGGGTAGTTACTTCCACGTTGCATCAGAAGTTGAAGTATATGGTGGATGGGAAAATGGTTACTGTTTGCGGAGAGGAAGACATTATGGTCAGTTCGTTATCATCCTTTAAGTATGTGGAAATGGACGGTGAGATCCACAAGACTCTTTGCCAAGCTTTTGAAACTGTGCAGATTCTGGAGAAGCCTCTTGTAGAAGCTAAAGGTCCGGAGGTCTTGATGTCGTCATTCAAGGAAGCCCGTGCTATAGTGGAATCTGGGTCTTCTCGAAAATGGGGCCAAGTGCTTGATGTTCCTGCTAAACATGACAAGTTCGGTCTGGGATACAACCCATCTTCTTCTTCTTCAAGGGATCCTCCTAAGTATAGAGGACATGTTCAGTTTACCAGTGGTGGGGTTGTATTTGGTAGGATAAATGTTGTTGAGGATGAAGAAGGAGACAACGATTGTGATATGGATGCTTGATTCGCTCGTGTGTCCTCGGGAAAAAACTTTGTAACTGAACTGTGGAGGAAATCATCCAAGTTACATCAGAAGAGTAATTTTCATTTATTTTTTGATTATGTCTGGTCCTACGTTTTGCCCAAGATAAATTGGCTTTTCTTTGTAGGTCCCCTCTGTTTATTTTCAAATTTTTATCATGAATGGAAGACGTCCTTTTTGCATTCAAATATTTTGATCCTTGTTTTTCTTCTTATATTTTCAACAAAAACAGAAAAATGGTAATGTGTTTGTGTTTGTTTGCAATCATAATAAGCATAAAACATCAACCATGCAGGTTTCATATGTCAGATACCATTGATCCAGATTTGGCTATGGCTCGATATGAATTTGATAACCCTATTTACCAAGCCGAAAAGAGACTGATGAAGATTGTGACCTACCTGAAGAACTGGCCAGACTTTTGAAACAAGAGGAAAGAGTTATTCTACCTCATCAGGAGGATGTTGAAGTCGTTAATTTGGGTACTGAAGACGACAAGAAAGAAGTCAGAATTGGGGTTGTATTAGAAGACGATGTCAAGAGAAGATTGGTAGAAATGCTCCGTGAGTATAGAGATATCTTCGCTTGGTCTTATAAGGATATGCCAGGGTTGGATACCGATATAGTGTTGCATCGTCTACCTCTTCGAGAAGAATGCCTACCTGTGAAGCAAAAGTTGAGGAGAACCAGACTTGATATGGCAGTCAAGATCAAGGAGGAAGTCCAAAAGCAGTTGGATGTTGGTTTTCTTGCTGTCACTAATTACCCTCCGTGGGTCGCTAATATTGTTCATGTACCTAAGAAAGATGGGAAGGTCAGGATGTGCAACGATTATCGAGATCTGAATAGAGCGAGCCCGAAAGATGATTTCCCGCTCCCCCACATTCATGTTTTGGTTGATAACACTACACAATACTCTGTGTTTTCCTTCATGGATGGCTTATCTAGGTATAACCAAATCAAAATGGCCCCACATGAGATGGAGAAAACTACTTTTATCACATCGTGGGGGACTTTTTGCTACAAAGTTATGCCTTTTGTATTGAAAAATGCAGGGGAAACTTATCAGCGGGCAATGGTAACTCTTTTTCATGATATGATTCATTATGAGATGGAAGTATATGTTGATGACATGATTGTGAAGTCATAGACGAAGGAAGGACATCTGGTCAATCTTCTAAAGTTGTTTGAAAGGTTAAGGAATTTCAAGCTAAGGTTGAATCCTAACAAATGCACCTTCGGGGTGAGATCGGGGAAGTTGTTGGGTTTTATTGTCTGTGAAAGAGGAATTGAGGTGGATCCTGCAAAGATAAAAGTTATACAAGAAATTCCTGAGTCGAGAACAGAGAAAGAGGTCTGTGATTTTCTTGGGAGGTTGAATTACATTGCAAGATTCATATCTCACCTTACAGCTACTTGTGAGCCTATCTTCAATTTGTTAAGAAAATATCAGGCTGTTGTTTGGAATGAAAATTTCCAGAAGGCTTTCGAGAAGATAAAAGAGTATTTGTAGGAACCTCCGATATTGATGCCTCCAGTTGAAGGGAGACCTCTGATTATGTATCTAACGGTTCTTGAGAATTTAACGGGTTGTGTGCTCGGTCAACACGACGAGACAGGAAGAAAAGAGCATGCTATTTACTACTTGAGTAAAAAGTTCACAGATTGTGAGTCAAGATACTCGATGCTAGAAAAGACATGTCGTGCACTTGCTTGGGCATCTAAAAGCTTAAGACAGTACATGTTAAACCATACAACCATGTTAATTTGAAAGATGGATCTGATCAAATATGTATTTGAGAAGTAAGCACTTTTTGGGAGAATTGCTGAATGGCAAATTGTTCTGACAGAGTATGATATTCAGTATGTTTCCCAAAAAGCCATTAAAGGAAGTGTTTTGTCAGAATATCTTGCCGAACAGCCAATTGAGGACTATCAACCCATGAGGTTTGAGTTTCTAGATGAAGATATAATGTTTTTGAAGATGAAGGACTGTGATGAGCCTCTACCTGACGAGGGTCCCGAGATTGAGTCTCAATGGAAGTTGGTTTTCGATGGTGCTATTAACTCATACGGCAACAGAATCAAGGAAATTATTACAACTCCTCACGGTTCTCACATATCATTCACTGCCCGATTAACGTTCGCCTGCACCAATAACGAAGCTGAATATGAAGCATGCGTCATGGGTCTAGAAGAAGCTATTGATTTGAGAATCAAGAATCTAGATGTGTATGGTGATTCGGCCTTAGTCATCAATCAAATCAAAGGAGAGTGGGAAACCCATCAAACCAACCTGGTACCTTATAAGAACTATGCAAGAAGACTGTTGTCTTTCTTCGATAGGGTTGAATTTCATCATGTACTGAGGGCTGAAAATCAGATGGCGGACGCTTTGGCAACGTTATCATCAATGTATAAAGTGAACTTCTAGAATGAAGCTCCAATAATCACTAGCATGCGCCTTGACAGGTCGGCCTTTGTATTTGCAGTTGAAGAAGCGTTAGATGGGAAGCCTTGGTATTTTGACATCAGACATTTCCTCAAGACTCAAGAGTATCCGCCTGGGGAATTAAGTAGAGACAAGAAGACTCTGAGGAGGCTGTCGGGTAATTTTTACTTGAACAAGGACGATATGTTGTACAAGAGAAACTTCGATATGGTGTTGTTGCGTTCTATGGATGAAAGTGAAGCAGGTTTGCTGATGGAAGAGGTCCACGAAGGTTTTATTGGTACTCATGCTGATGGGCATACGATGTCTTAAAAATTATTAAGAGCAGGGTATTACTGGATGACCATGGAGCCCGACTATTTTAAGTATGCCAGGAAATGCCATAAGTGTCAAATTTATGCCGACAAAATTCATGTTCCACCGAGCCCTCTAAATGTATTGACATCTCCTTGGCCCTTTGCAATGTGGGGCATCGACATGATTAGGAAAATTGAACCGACTACCTCCAATGGGAATCGCTTTATCTTGGTAGAAATTGATTATTTCACCAAGTGGGTAGAGGCGGCTTCCTTTGCCAATGTGACCAGGCAAGTAGTTGCTTGCTTTATAAAGAAAGACATCATCTGCCGATATAGAGTGCCAGAACGAATCGTTACTGACTATGGTTCAAATTTGAATAATAAGATGATGAAGGAATTGTGCCAGAGTTTTAAAATTGAACACTGCAACTCTTCTCTGTACTGTCCGAAGATGAATGGTGCTATTGAGGCAGCAAATAAGAATATCAAAAGGATCATGCAGAAAATGGTGGTGACTTATAAAGATTGGCATGAGATGTTGCCTTTTTCTTTACATGGTTATCATACTTTAGTGCGTACACCTACTAGGGCAACACCTTACTCGCTGGTATATGGTACGGAAGTTGTTCTGCCATTGGAAGTTGAATTTCCTTCTCTAAGGGTATTGTCTGAGGTGAAGCTTGATGAAACATATTGGGTAAAGGTTGGGTTGAATCAACTTAGTATGATTGATGAAAAGAGATTGGAAGCTATCGCCCATGGTTGGCTATACCAGAGCAGAATGAAGAAGGAATTTAATTAGAAAGTGATCCCTCGGCATTTCCATGTAGGTGACTTGGTGTTGAAGAGGATCCTCCCTCCACAAACAGATCACAGGGGCAAATGGACTCCAAATTATAAAGGTCCATACATAGTAAGGAAGGTTTTCTCTAGAGGAGCCTTATTACTATCAACCATGGACGGTGAAGATTTTATGTCCCTTGTGAAAGTAGACGTAGTCAAAAAATATTTTCCTTAAAAAAGACTCGATGGACATAAAAAGAAAGTCCAGGCAAAATGGGGCATCCCGGGGAACCACAAAAAAAGTAGGTTCGGGCAAAAATTGGGATAAAAGAAACAATGAACAAACCCACAAAGTTGAAAATCTGAAAAGGAGAATTTGGCAAAAATGGGCATCCCGGTGGATCGAAAACCTGCAAGGGCGATCCAGGCAAAAGTTAGGGATTTAAAAGCAAATGACTATGGTCTATGTTCGATTTGGGAATGCATTTGGATTCTTGGAGATATCGAGGGGTAAAAATTGGTCTCTTCAGAAGGCATGGCATTGGTGAAGCATCAAAGACATGCATGTCATAGCCGAATCGACACATGGTGGTTGTCTATTTCCATATTTCCGACATTTGTATATTTTATCATTGTAATTTTTTGCGCAATTTCCTCTTTTCAGGAATTGCATCCTGAAATTATGGCAACCACACAGTGGATGTTATCACAGATGTTATGACATCCACTGTAACACAGACTACTAAACTTAAGCAGTAAATGGAAAGCAGTAAATAACACAAGTAATTGTTTATCCAGTTCAGTGCCAACCACACCTACATCTGGGGGCTACCAAGCCAGGGAGGAAATTCACTATTAGTAGAATTAATTCAGAGTTAAGCAACCAGTTTGCATTCTTCACTTAAGACCTACCCAATAACACTTCAGCCTAATACTAGACCAGAGTTTCCTACTCACTCCCCTCAATCACAACAGTGATATTAACCAATTCAAAGTTACAAAAGGAAATGAAGTCACACTTCAAACACACATTGATCTTGCTTCACAACTTTGATCAAGTGACACAACTCTCTTGCTTAAAAGCTTAGAGTGACACACTGAACAAACAGTTCACAAACACTAAACCAAAGCAATCATGCAACAGGCAATTGCTTGGCATACAAGTATCCTAAGACACAATACACACGTGAAGAACAACTAATACAATCAGACTTCTTCACTCACAAACACACGTTCTCTGAAACCCTGTCAAGAACTGTCTTTAATTAGGATTGCTCCTTCTGTATATATAGGCAGCATACAGTCCTTGGGCCTTCGTGCATAAATTAGGTTTACCCAAGATAAACCTCTCTTCAAGAATATGCACACTTATCATTTAGGTCAGAGGCGTTTTATGCTCTCGTTAATTTTTCCTGAGATGCTTCTAAAATGTTTCCTGAATTCTAGCCTGAGCTCCCTCATTCTAGTTACCAGAAAACTAACTCTGCGCGCCCTGATGTCACTCGCCCGATGTTATAACATCCAGTATGACATCCAACTTAACTTATTCTCAGCTATCCAAACTTATCCTGCAGAACACTCTTCATGTATGTCATAACATCAGTTATGACATTCATACATATACTTATGTTTTGCACAAAATGCAGCCAATCAAAACATCTACAAACTCCCCCTTTGGCAAATTTTTGGCTAAAACGCTCTGTTACAGTATCATAGATTACAAGCAGCATAAGTCATATAATTTATTAGTCAGGAAAGCTAGCTAAAACACACTCACACTGTTAGCTCTCAGCTTCTCAGGGTCAAACTGTTCACATACAATCATCTGTTATTCAACACTACAGATGTCACAATATTTTGAGCAACATTCTGAGTTACTCCCCCTCCACTGGTGCATACCTGTTGCACCCCAAAATTTGACCAACTGTTTCTCGCAATTTGGCTTATGTTTCGATTCATTTTGCATTTGCATCTACATACCGCATACTATGCTTTTTTTTTACCCGGATTGATTTTATTAGGATTACAGCCCTCTTCTCGCGCTTCAGGCGATTCAAACCAATTCGAATAAGGAGGTTTGTTTTGGGAAGTTGTGCTCTTCCCGATGTTTTCAGTCTATACTATTATCTTAGTGCATTCTCGCATTTTATATTCGCCAATTTAATTTGCTAGATTTTATTTTCTAGATTTTTAGCATAGAAATTAGACTTTAGATAAGTTTTTGATTTAATTTTCTATTTTGAGAATATGTTAGTATTCTAGAATATTATTAAATTTTTTTAATAGGCTTTTAATAATTTTTCCATATTTTAGAGGTTTAGAATATTTGTGATTTTAAATAGATTCTTTTCTATTAGATATTGTTTTTAGTCTTAATATTGCTTTTTGGTTTTTATTAATTTTTAGATTTGTTAGAAGTTTAGATTAGAATTAATATTAGAATGTTAGATTTTATTAAGTCTTTTTAGATTTTATTAGATTCCATTAGGATTAATTGTTTAGTATTAATTAGGATTAATTGATTAGGTTTAATAGGTTTAATTAGCATCAGCTTTTATTAACCAGCTTTTATTAGCATTAATTTTCGTTGCCATTAATTATTAAGTAGCTTTAATCAATTTTCATCAGTTAATTAGTCTTTAATCAGTCCACTTTGCAGGCCACATGTCCATTTTCGCAGACCCATTAGCCCAATCCATGCCATTTGTCATTATATAATGCATGCAGTACTCTCTCTCCTCTCTTGGTTGCCACCTATCACACATGAACCCACTAACTGACACATCACCCTACTAGGTGGCGCCCTCACGCGTTCCACATGCAAACCCACCGAAACCTCACTGGAGAAATCAAACACGGCCAAACTACGCTGGAAAACACGCCGGAAACTGCATCGTCTCGTCGGAATGTTCATATGTTTTTCAGAATGTTCATCGTGTTCATCATGATTCCTCCTCCGTGTTCATCACAACTTCATACATTCATCATGATCTTCATATGAACTTCATCACCTCCGTAGAAACTTCATCTAGTTTTCTTTCCAGAAATATCAATGATCATGAATCCATAACCATTTTTCCAGATTTTGATCTATGTTCATCGTTCTTTCAAGAACTTCATACAAATCTTCATCATTTTTCGTCAAGAATTCCATGGCCATTTTTTCCAGAAACTCACCAAACCTTCATCCGTTCTTCTTCAAGCTTCCAGAAACATCAATATTCATCAATCCTCATAAAATCTTTCCAGAAATCATCATCGTTCTTCAAGATTCAAACCTTCGTTGAACATTCCAGAACATTCATCCAACCTTCACCATGAACATCATCTTGTTCATCAAGATCTGTTGATCTTCATCGCACCTCCAAGAATCATAACCTTCCTCTACTTTCATGACTTTCAACGATCTTCATATTCTTCGTGAAGACCTTCATGAAGCTTCGCACGCCGTCAAAATCACCTCACCCGATCCGGATCCACGAACTCAAGATCCTTGCGCAGATCATCAAAAACACAACAAACCTTCATATCTTCGTCCAGATTTTTCCTTCAAACTTCATACGAACTTCACCTGTTCATCACTGCATTCAAGCATCTTTCTCCAGATTTCATCGTAACATCTAAGATCTTCATCATCATCCGTTCATCAAACCTTCAAATCTTCAAGTAATTTCCAGAAACCCCAAGGTTCTTCACATGTTCATTACAACGTTCATAGAGCCTCAACTTGTTCCAAGATTCTTCCAACTTCATCAATGCTCCTCGTCTGTAAACTTCCAGAAGTTTCAAGCAAGCATCACGAAACAAACACTCCATGTTTCTGCATGTTTAGGTGATGATGATGTTTGAAGGAAGCAAGGTTAAGCAATGGGAGTTTGAGAGTGGAAGAAGTGGAGAGGTTTGGTTCCAGCAAGAAGACCAGACACTGAGGAAGAGGGAGATGACGTCGAAGTAAAAGCTGAGACGGTGAGGGAGGAATTTTCAGCGGCGGTGGAGGTTGAAGAAGGAGAGCTAGAGTTTGTTCAAGCCAAATGAGGAAGGTGATGAGAAGCCTCACGGACTCCTTGAGTTGGTTAGTGGGCCTTTGGCCCAACCTTTCATTTTCAGATTCATACCCTTCGTTTCTCTATTACACCCCCTCTGCTGCTGCTGTTGTATTTTGTTTGGGCTTTACAGCCTTAAGCCCAACCGTGTGGGTTTCGTTCTGTACCCCCATAATCAATAATACACCCCCTACTATATTTTCTTCTTGTAAATACTTTAATACTTCGTATTGTATTTTATATTGTATATAGATTTTATATTCTAGTTTATATTCTATTTTCTTTTAGGATATATAGAGTTTTATATAGAATTTTATATTCTACTTTCTATATGCAATTTCTTTTAATATTTCTTTAGGAGCTTATTTTTCCTATTAGGAGTTTATTTCTTTTAGAAGTTGAATGAAATCTCCATTTGTTATTGGATTTTTCTCATCATTTTTGTTTTGTAGGTCTATGTCGAGGCTTCCGTAAACCGTTATTAATCGAATTGTTGATGGATAATGTAGGATCCAAGACCACTTTTTTCTCTCCTCCTTCTGATTTTATTTTTTGACTGGTTTGTTCCGTGGGACACGATTCAATTGGAGAATGATTCTCAATATCATTTCTCTATCTTGTCTTTGACACGGATATCAATACGCTACCTCTTTGAGTTTGACTTCATTTATAAGTCAAATCATGACGGTTTAGCGTTACATTGTTTCTCATTCGAAATGTCATCATCAAGGATCTAAAGAGGAGAAGATTGGAATGGAGCTTGCGCACAATGTCAAGGGCCAACGGAACCGCTCCGTTTGATAACATCTTTCTTATTCAAGACTTTATTCAACCACCGAGCGTTGTGAGTTCTAAGCGATAGATACGTGGGAAATGGTGATTGGGGGACTACCTCTAAATTGCTTAGAATGTTTAGTATACGTCCTTAGGACGATATGCGACGCATTCGCTCCTACGCCTTAGGTTCTAGCGTGTGTGTCCCGAGTTCCTTCCCGTTTGGGCGTGTTAGGCCTGCTTCCTCTTTGTTCTCGCCCCCGTGCGATCGAAACTCTTTTCTCTCGCATCCTGGAAATTGAAATCTCTTCTCTTGCCCCCGTGCAATCGAGACAGTCTTTCCGTAGTTAGCCGAACTACGTTTGCTCTGATCTCTCATACCTATTGAGAGTACATAGGCATAGGATTGCGATAATCCTATAGAGCACTTTTCCCCCTTTCCTGTAGTTAGCTGAACTACAGCTGCTCTGATTTCTCGTACCAGATGAGAATATGTAGGCACAAGATGCGATGTCTTAGCGAGCACACTAACAACTAACTCCTCCATTCTCTCGCTTCCGCGCGATCGAGACTTTCCCGCTGACGACTAACTATCCCTTTCTCTTGCCCTAGCGCAATTGAGACCAGCCTGTATTTCTAGAATCCCTTAGGTTCTCCATACCTTTAAGCCAATGACATACTACGTTCATTCTACAGCAAACAGGTAATGCCTAAGTCTCAAATGGTCGAGCTGCAATACACCTAACTGCTAGAATGCGTGCGCTAGTATCGTCAACCTTTTCTCTCGCCCCTGTGTGGTCGAGAACACCCCGGTTACCCGTAGTTAGCCTGAACTACGTTTTGCTCTGATTTCTCATACGAGATGAGAATACGTAGGCACAATACGCGACGTCTTGGAGAGCAAATCCCCCCGTAGTTCCCTGAACTACGTTGACTCTAACTTTCCCATTGCACGAGGGAATACATAGGCATAGAGCGCGATGCTCTATCGAGTCTGTTCTTTCCGTTTAGCTTTAGCAGCCGTAGTTAGATCGTTTTTCACCCATAGACTAGACAACCAAGCGTGGATCCCATCAAGTACGACGGACGTGAGGGGTGCTAATACCTTCCCCTTGCGTAACCGACTCCCGAACCCGAGATTTGGTTGCGATAACCAATCTTATCCCTTTTTTTGTCAGGTTTTCTCTGCTCATTTCCTTTCCCGCTTTGGGATAAATAACGATAGGTGGCGACTCTTCTGTCATTGCCGGCCCTTTTTTCGTAGTAGCAACAGCTGGCGACTCTGCTGAGGACTTCTTTTGCAGTCTCACCTTGTTTTTTTTGCTATCTGGGCTCCCCAGCAGCTGGCGACTCTGCTGGGGACTCCAACGGTTCCCAATGCGAGTCAATCCTAACGCTTGTTTGCTTGTCTTTGGGTGTTTATAATGTGTGTTGTATTTTGTATATTGTTGTATTTACATTTTCCGCACTATATTATTATCTGTTGCTGTTGTGCTGTTGGGTGGTTGTTCCTTTGAGGGATAAGCCAAAACCCAGGCTTGAGTACACACCTAACATTAGTAGTGGAGAGTAGTGGGGGGCCTGTTTGCTTAGCAGACACAGTTTCATATGAAATTCGCGCTCAGACGAGATTCTCTTTGATGATTTCCTTTCTGGCCCTTAGGGCTCGAGGGGATTTTGGATCCGAGGATTGTCGACTCTAGGGACCGATCATCTGTGATTCAGCTAAGTGAGGCCTCTTCAGGAGATTATGATGCCAAACCTGAAATGGTGAACGTATCATCGTTTCTTGAAATTCTGTGACGCTGATGAACGCATAGGATGCCGAACCTTGTCAGTGATTAGGTCCATACCTGAGAGTGGGAGGGTTTTTGCAGGAAACTTGACTTCCAGCCAACCCGGTATTTTGGTTATCTCTTCAGAGCAAACTTTTCCGGTCAGCAGCGCAACAGTATTTAGAGCTTTGTGAGGGCTGTGATCCCGTGTTTACTGCATCAGCATTTTGCATTGCATTTCATGTGCATCTCATGGTTGCATATCCATCCTCGGCCGGAACAGAAAGCTTACCCGTATTTTGCCCAAACCGCAGTTGAGTTCCCGACATTCGCATTGGACTTGAACTAGCTTTTGGAAGGATCATGAACTCAAGAGAGCAGAACTTGGTTGTTACAAGGGCAGATTTTGAATGGATGAAGAATCAGTTAGGACAACTCATGGAAGCCATGACAGCTATGACTAGAGGAGAGGCTAATATTCAGAGGACTCTAGTGAACAATGTTGCTCAAGCTCAGCCTGTGCAAATCCCTATCGGAGATAAAGATGCATCTTCTCTCCATGACACAGATTATTAGAATTTTTCTTTCCCTGTGCCAGATTCTCAGAGGGTTATTCCGAAGATTAATGCTAAGGACCCACAGACTCTTGAGTTTATGAGAAGATATCAGTTGTTGGATGAAAGGCTTAACGCCCTAATGAGTCAGAATACTCTCAATCTGAATGCTTCGAACATGTGTTTGGTGCCAGGCCTTGTGATGCCTCCGAAATTCAAGATGCCAAATTTTGAGAAGTACAAAATGGATAGTTGTCCGAAGCAGCACTTGGTAATGTTCTGTAGGAAAATGACTTCACATGTCCACAATGACCAGCTTATGATTCACTGTTTCAAGGACAGTCTGAGTGGAGCATCGTTGAGTTGGTATATGCAGTTGGAGAGTGTTTGCATCCAATCATGGTCTGATTTAGCCAATGCCTTCGTGAAGCAGTACAACTACAATCTCAACATGGCTCCTAGCCGCACGCAGTTGCAAGAATTATCTCAGGTGGACAATGAATCCTTTAGAGGGTATGTTCAGAGATGGAGAGAATTAGTTGCTCGTGTTCAACCCCTACTTTTGGACAGAGAGTTGGTTGACATATTCTTGGGTACTTTGAAAGGCCATTACTTTGACAAGATGATCAGTGGAAGAACGTCGAACTTTGCTGACTTAATGATAACGGGGGAACATGTTGAGAGCAGACTCAAGAATGGAAAGATTCGAGACGTCCCATTTATCTCAGTTGATGAAAACGAATCAGTTGTCAGTTCGCAAGAAGAATGGGAGAAAGGAAGTGATGCTATCCCAGAACATGATGCACCTCAGGTTCAATTTTCAGACACTTCGAGTATTGAGAGTCAGTAACCTGTTGGGTCTGTGTGTCAGATATTTGTTCCCCTCCAAAGTCAGCAGTCATACCGTCGTCAGCACGCTAGACGAAAACCAAGGAAGCCTGAGAGGCATTTTACTCAGTTACCAGTATCATACAGTCAGTTGTTGCCGGATTTGATCAAGGGTGGATAAAAAGTGCCAAAGAAGATTAATCCAGAGATTCCTCCGTATCCGCCAGGTTTTGATGTCTACGCCCGCTGTGAGTACCATGCTGGGGCACAAGGGCATTCAACTGAAGACTGTAAGGTGCTTAGAAGCCAAGTTCATACTCTACTGGATTCCAACAGGATCTCGATCACGCTTCAGGGTATTCAGATCAACGACCTTCCTTCATCCAGCCAGGTGGGTGTATCAGTTCATGTTATGGAAGAGTTCACCGAGAGTAGATGTTCATAGGTTATCAGACCGACTTCGACGAGCAATTCTAAAGATGGCTGGCTCAGCAGCAAATCAAGTTCGAAAATCCCGGTTCCCAGAAGCCGACAATCTGTGTTTTACCATGTCATTTCTTTATATTTGTTGTTTCTTTTATGTTAAAACGTAAATTGCATTCATAAAACTTGTATTATTTTCAATTGATATTGATAATGAAATGAATATGCATGTTTTGATTTAATCCATTCGTGTTCACTCAATGTTTTAACTGATATCAAACGCTTGTTTAAGCGGAATCCGGGGAGGATGACGAAATCGAAAGACGCGCAAGCTTCTGATTGTGTGCTTTTGAATAAAATCTGCTGATGATGTACATGCATTGTTTCAAATCCCTAAACATCGGAGATATAAGGAAGATAATCCCTTGTCAACCCATTTGAGCCTAGTAGTAGGAGTTTCTTTCTAAAAACGAAAAACCCGCAATCATAACCTGGGGCAGGGTAGGTGTTAGCTAATTTGACCGAGCGTCCAAAATACAAAAGGAGTGTTTCCGTTCGAGGATAAATCACACCTCTATAGGTCGTACCTAAAAAACCACAATGGTTAAACCTTGCCGATCAGGAGTGAAACAGTCACAATCCCTTTTCAAACAAGTCAGACAAGCCGATGTCACATGATTTGTTCAAAAAAATAGAAAGACAAAATCAAAAGAAAGAGCCCGCTAAGCGGAATCTGGAAAACAAGCGACTTAGGATAAAATGAGGGCATCTCACTGGACTTCAAAAACAGAAACTCAAAAGAGTTAGTCCAGGCAAAAATTAGGGAAAAGCGAAAAGGATTACAAAAGAAAAATCCTCGAACAAATAAGTCGTGTGATTCCAAGCACCAAAGACGAAAAGTGACTGACTGTCACTCCAAATTTTTTTTTGTGGTTTCCTGAACCATCACTCCTATCTTTCAACCTCTAAAAGGTGGGCGCTCGTGTCGAAGTAGCTGAACGTAGGATTGGAGAATA
This sequence comes from Lathyrus sativus, assembly GCA_963859935.3. Lineage (NCBI taxonomy): Eukaryota > Viridiplantae > Streptophyta > Magnoliopsida > Fabales > Fabaceae > Lathyrus > Lathyrus sativus. The sequence goes on along the minus strand of OZ012738.1, from coordinate 277,356,738 downwards.
TCAAGGAGAATAGGTGGGTTAAAATAAACTTTGAGCATATATCCTTTCTTTCAAACCGTGAACCTGACCACGTTACAACCTAGAAAAGTCCTAATTGAAGCAGGTTTGTTTCAAAAGCATACTTCGGTAAATATCGCATAGAAACTGACTCCTAAAAGGATTCCTCTTACAGCGTTGTACTGATGTTGACATTCTGATAAGTGATTTGTTGACTATATGTCATAATTTATCTTTTCCAGTGAACACTTGGATTTCAAAACTGTCATGTGCATTGCATTAATATATCTTTTATGCAAAACAATTTGTTTTACTTGCGAGTAATCACTTGACATCAGGAAAGTTTCCACTATGGAAAGTTTTGATCAGGATAAGATGCAAAGAGTTTATGCACTCCGTCGAACCGGGGCAAGCTACATCAAATGATCGTGGGAGTCAACCATCCAGAAATCAATTAATCTAGGCCAATCAGGTCGAGATTCGATAAATCTCTCGTAGCCAGAGATACTGCTTCACAAATTGGCCAATCAGGGGCAAAGTCGTTGTAGGTTGGGGCAGGCCACCCTAAGAGCACATAAGCTATTTCTTGCCCAAGGGGAAATTAATATGAAGTACCTCTGCGAGGTTCAAAGTGCTGAAGCCATTCTTTTCAAGCCATCAGGGTACAGAAATCTCAGATTTCCTTGTAAGGAAGATGTTCTACAAAAATCCCATAGGCTGGGGCAAATATGGAAGTAGAAGGATGTGTCCTCTCCGTATCATTAGAGCTACTCAAAGGTATTCTAGCAGGTTCAATCAAACCTTCAAGTTTAAGACGAATGTCGAGAAGTCGTGCTACTATCCCTCGACCCTTCAACCAAAAACTTTTGAATTCAGGCAGGATATTTTCCAACGTCAGTCGTACCTGACCCTTTACAGATAACCTAAAGCCCAATCCATATTGGCGCATCATTCCAAAATCCAATTCCTATTGGTACGCAGGAAGACATCGTCTGTTTTCTCCAGCAAAGTCCAATCATACTTGGCACATTCGGTTATCCCCAGCGGAGTTGGCTTCGTCGTCAGCATTTATTTTGCTGGAGTGGTTCTTTTACATCCAGCTTTTCCCCGACAGCCTGAGCCTACGTTTTCATCTTTGCATTTAGTTATCATATTTGCATCATCTTTGCATTCCATCATCAAATGCATAGCATTTCCATTTCGTATGGAGCATTACGCCATAGAAAAATTCAAACATATGCATACGAAGCATAAGCCGGATTTCTGTCAGCTTTCCGTGGCAACTTGAATCACTCTTCAATCAATACATGGGGATTTATCCAACAACTTTATTCAGACAACTCATCAGTTTACTCGGGTTTCAGATCATACGTCGGTTATGCTTTGTCCATCAACCCTCTGATGACGACAGATTTTCTTTCCGTCAATTCCTATTGACAATGTGTTTCTCCAAGCAGATTTTCTTTCTGCCAATTCCTATTGACGATGTGTTCCCCCAGCAGGTTTTCTCTTCGTCTATTCTTAGACGATGTGAGCTTCAGATATGGTTTTCTCTCCATCTATCCTTAGACGATGTGAGCTTCAAATATGGTTTTCTCTTCGTCTATCCTTAGACGATGCGAGATTTGGATATGATTTTCTTACCGTCTATCCTTAGACGACGTGAGTTTTGGATATGGTTTTTCTCTCCGTCTATCCTTAGACGATGTGAGGTTCGTACATGGTTTTCTTTCCGTTTATTAGAAGAGATGACGTTTTAAAAGGGTTTCTTGTTGTCAATTCCTATTGAAGACACAACTCTGAAGAATGTTTGGATTTCCTTGTTGTCAGTTCCTATTAACGATAAGGCTCTTTGAAGATGGTTTTCTTTCTGTCAATTCCTATTGACAATGTGGACCTTTGAAGATATTTTCTTTCCATCAATTCTTATGGACGAAAGAATTCTGAAAGTTGCTGAGTGGTTTTGAAGTTCATTGACGTGATCTATGGTTTTGATTCTTCTTTCCGTCGGTTCCTATTGACGATGTGGTTCTTCGGACGAGTTTACTTACCGTCTATCATTAGACGATGTGAGTATTGATTTTCTTTCTGTCTATCCTTAGACAATGTGAACTTTCAGTGGTGTCTTGCCATCTATCTTTAGACGATGTGAGTATGATGATTTTCTTTCTGTCTATACTTAGACGATGTGAACGTTGGATATTTCTTTCTGTCTACCCTTAGACGATGTGAACGCTGATGTGTCTTTCCATCTATCATTAGACGATGTGAGTATTATTTTTCTTCCTGTCTACCATTAGTCAGGGGTTCTTTATCAGATGATCAGTCAGCTTGTTGCCGTTGCAACTGGATTCAGTTTTTCGGGGATTCTTTTACCCCCAATCAGAGGTGCAGTTTATTTCTGCGGTTGGCAAATTTTCGGGTTTCTTTGGTATTCAACCGTATTTTACCTTGATCGTTTGAAAGTCGTTCGCTTCTCACTCAGTCAGATCCAAGCCGTTTGAATAGGGGCAGCTGTTGCACCCCAAAATTTGACCAACCGTTTCTCGCAATTTGGCTTATGTTTCGATTCATTTTGCATTTTCATTTGCATACCGCATACTATGCATTTTTTTAGCCGGATTGATTTTATCGGGGTTACAACCCTCTTCTCGCGCTTTAGGCGATTCAAACCAGTTCGAATAAGGAGGTTTATTTTGGGAAGTTGTGCTATTCTCGGTGTTTTCAATCTATACTGTTATCTTAGTGCATTCTCGCATTTTATATTCACCAATTTAATTTGCTAGATTTTATTTTCTAGATTTTTAGCATAGAAATTAGACTTTAGATAGGTGTCGCAACTGCGAAAAACAACCGACGAAAAACAGAAGGGTCGCCACCTTTCGTTATTTATCCCAAAGAGAGGGAAAGGAAACGATCGGAAAAACCTGACAAAAAGGGAAAAGACGAGGTCATCGCAATCAAGTCCTGGGTTCGGGAGTTGGTTACACAAGGGGAAGGTATTAGCACCCCTCACGTCTGCCGTACTCAAGGGGATCCACGCTTGTTGTCTATCTAAGAGGGTGTGTTTACTATCTATGCTACAGGCTTCAGGACAAAAAGAAAAGAAAAGAGATGACTCGGCAAAGCATCGCTGCTTCGTGCCTACGTACTTTCATCTGGTATGAAAGATCAGAGTCAATGTAGTTCGGCTAACTACAGGAGAGAAGGGGGAGGTTGCTCGCCGAGACATCGCGTCTCGTTCCTACGTACTTTCATCTGGCATGAAAGATCAGAGCGAACGTAGTTCGGGCAGACACGAAACCATAGGTTGATTAAGTGTTTTATCCGAGTAGGGTTAAACATCCGTTCCAGCAGTTAGGGACAAAGCCTGTTTGCGGTTTAACCGAAGTTTAACAACACTCTTTTCTGAAAAAGAAGTTCCGATTAATCCCGAAGGAAAAAGGGTTGAATTTGTTTTGTGTTTTTTATCGAAAGAAGTGTTTTGAATTTGAGTGTTTATAATGTATGTTGTATTAAAGTCTAGAACCTAGGATCAAATGCGTCGCATATCGTCCTAAGGACGTATACTAAACACTCTAGGTAATTGAGGAGAGGCCCCTCAATCACCATTTCCCAAGTATAAGGCTCATGGCACAATATCCATTATCTTTATTAAGTGTGTTAGCATGATTTTGAGATGAGAAGAGAAGACGCACGGAAGGTCTAAGGGAAACTCGGCCCTAACGTTGTCATGTAAAGTGATCCTAGAGTTTGGATTGAAAAGGGAAACATCTACCCTAATGTTAGCATACTTGGATTGAACGCCTAATGTCTCTCCTACTCCCATCCTAAACGGAGGGACTAGGAATCCTATGGGGATCATGGCAAGAAAGCACAAGAAGAACAAAGGAAGAATCAATCACAAGTAGTAAAATGCAACACGAAAATGCACAATTAGAATGGTGGGAGGGAGGAAAAGTGTGTGGGGAAGCAGCCGCCACAAGCGCGTCTCGACCTCAACAGCGATGCAAGAATGATGCAAACATGTGGAGAAAAGTGAGACATGCAAGCAATTAAATATGCAAACGAATGATTGATTCGAACCACATACAAGCATGCAAATAATTGAAATATTGACCATACATATCAACAACGTCATGATTAAACAATCACAAACAGTGGCAAACAGCTAAAACAATTCAATCATAATACATCACATTGATCTATGATGATTCAGATTGAATCGGTATGCGAACATGCAAACAAAACAACAAACATGGCATTCTAGTGCAATGTTAATCGGTTAACACATACTGTTAATCGGTTAAACTGTGTAAAACAAGTGAAAATCTGGAAATTCGTAGGTGTTAATCGGTTAACACCAGGCGTGTGCCGTGCTATAAAAGACCTGTGCAGTTCACTAAGGGGGGAGTTATCTTCGAAAGGATCAATGTTGTGTCAGACGAAGAGGGAGATAGTGATTATGATATGGATGCTTGGATCAAGCCTTGCACTCCAGGACAGAGCCTGCACAACTGGTATATTGAAGAATTCGTTCAAGTGACAATAGAACAATAATGCTTTGTTTTTTCCGATTATTGTACTACCCTATGTTCTACCCGGAGCATAGCGGTATTTTGTTTCAAGGCCTTATTGTTTATGCTTGAACATTGCTTTATCAATTAATCAAAGGGCATTTTTCTCATTCAAATTAAGTGATCTTTGTCTTTCTTATTTTTATTTTTTACAATAAAATGGCAATGTGGTTTGTACTCGTTTGCATATCATTTGAAACATTTAACCATTTTTATTGCAGGATTCCTATTGCAGATGACACCGATTCAGAACCTCCTATGACTCGCTTCGACTTTGATCAACCGATATATCAAGCTGAAGAAGAGATTGATGAAGATGAAGATTTTCCTAAAGAGCTAGCTAGACTCTTGAAACAAGAAGAAAAGAGTATTCTGCCTCATCAGGAGGAAATCTAGGTTATTAATCTAGGATCTGAAAAAGTTGTTAGAAATGTTCGGATAGGGGCTGCGCTACAGAGTGACATCAAGCAAAGACTGATCGAGATGCTTTGAGAGTATAGTGACATCTTTGCTTGTTCGTACGAAGATATGCCTGGGCTTGACACGGATATAGCGGTTCATCGCTTGCCGTTGCGTGAGGAATGTCCGCCGATCAAGCAGAAGCTTAGAAGGACAAGACCAAATATGGCTGTAAAAATCAAAGAAGAAGTCTAGAAGCAGTTGGACGCTGGATTTTAGCCGTAACAACTTACCCTCCGTGGGTCGCCAACATCGTGCTTGTACCTAAGAAGGACGGTAAGGTACGGATGTGCATGGATTACAGAGATTTGAATAAGGCGGGCCCAAAGGATGACTTCCCGCTCCCTCACATTGACGTATTGGTTGACAATACTGCTCAATACTCCGTATTTTCCTTCACAGATGGTTTTTCCAGTTATAATCAAATAAAGATGGCACCGAACGATATGGAGAAGACGACGTTCATTACACCGTGGGGGACGTTATGTTACAAGGTAATGCCTTTTGGGTTGAAAAACCCAGGGGCACCTGCCAGCGGGCTATGGTCACTTTGTTTCATGATATGATTCATCATGAGATTCAGGTCTATGTTGATGATATGATATCAAAGTTGCAAACGGAGGAAGACCATTTGGTCAACTTGTTGAAGCTGTTTGAGAGGCTTAGGAAGTTCAGATTAAGGTTGAATCCAAATAAGTGCACTTTTGGAGTTCGATCCGGAAAGTTATTGGGGTTCATTGTCAGTGAAAAAGGAATCAAGGTCGATCCTGCAAAGATAAAAGCTATACAAGATATGCCAGCGCCGAAAACGGAAAAGGAGGTTCGTGGTTTTTTGGGAAGATTGAACTACATTACTCAGTTCATATCTCATCTCACGGCCACGTGTGAACCAATGTTTAAATTGCTAAAGAAAGATCAGGTGGACATCTGGAATGAAAATTGCCAAAAAGAATTTGATAAGACAAAAGAATACTTGCAGGAGCCTCCGATATTGATACCCCCAGTAGCCGGAAGGCCTTTAATCATGTACTTAATGGTTCTTGAGAACAGTATGGGTTGTGCTCTCGGTCAACATGATGAGACTGGAAGAAAAGAGCATGCGATCAATCATCTGAGTAAAAAGTTCACAAACTGTGAGTCCCGTTACTCAATGCTCGAGAAAACATGTTGTGCACTCGCTTGGGCTGCCAAACGTTTGAGACAATATATGCTTAATCATACAACCATGCTGATTTTGAAGATGTATCCGATCAAGTATGTCTTGAAGAAGCAAGCACTCTCACGAAGAATTGCCAGGTGGCAGATGGTACTGACAGAGTACGATATAGAATATGTTTCCCAAAAAGCCATCAAGGGAAGTGTTTTGTCAGAATACCTTACTGAACAACCAATAGAAGACTATCAACCAATGAAGTTTGAATTTCTTGACGAGGATATCATGTTCCTCAAAGCGAAAGATTGTGAAGAACCATTGCCCGACGAAGGTCCAGAGAAAGGTTCTCGGTGGCAGATGATATTCGACGGTGTTGTCAACTCCTATGGTAGTGGAATCGGGGCAATTATTACAACTCCTCATGGTACTCATATCCCGTTCACTGCCAGGTTGACGTTCCCTTGCGCTAATAATGAAGTCGAGTACGAAGCGTGCATCATGGGTCTGTAAGAGGCTATTGATTTGGGGATCAAGAATTTGGATGTATATGGCGATTCAGCGCTAGTGGTTAATCAGATCATAGGAAACTCGCCAGCAAAATCTAATCCCTTACAAAGATTATGCAAGGAGGTTGTTACCCTTCTTTGACAGGGTAGAGTTTTACCATGTGTCGAGAGCAGAGAATCAGATGGAAGATGCTTTGGCAACGCTATCTTTGATGTATAAAGTGAATTTTTGGAATGATGCTCCAAGAATAGTCATCTCTCGCCTTGATAGGCCCGCTTTCGTATTCGCCATTGAAGAGGCTGCTGATGGAAAGCCATGGTTTTACGATATACAGAACTTCCTCAAGAAGCAGGAGTATCCACCAGGGGCTTCGGCTCAGGATAAGAAGACGCTAAGGAGGTTGTCTGGTAACTTTTATCTAAACCCAGATGGTGTGCTTTACAGAAGAAACCATGATTTGGTGTTGTTGAGATGCGTGGATGAAAAGGAAGCAACATTGCTTATGGAAGAAGTCCATGAGGGTACTTTCGGTACACATACCGGCGGGCATGCCATGTCTCGGAAGTTATTGCGAGTAGGGTATTATTGGCTAACCATGGAGTCAGATTATTTCAGATTTGCAAAGAAATGCCATAAATTCCAGATTTATGCAGACAAAATTCATGCACTGTCGTGCCCATTGAATGTTATGGCGTCCCCGTGGCCTTTCTCCATGTGGGGCATTGACATGATTGGCAAGATTGAGCCAACCGCATCCAATGGTCATCGTTTCATCTTGGTCGCCATTGATTACTTCACCAAATGGGTTGAAGCAGCCTCGTATGCCAATGTCATAAAGCAAGTCGTAGCCCGATTTATAAAGAAGGACATCATCTGCAGATATGGAATACCTGAGCGAATCATTACTGACAATGGTTCGAATCTAAACAACAAGATGATGAAGGAATTGTGCCAGAATGTCAAAATCAAGCATCACAACTCATCTCCCTATTGTCCGAAGATGAATGGCGCTGTTGAAGCGGCCAATAAGAATATTAAGAAGATAGTGCAAAAAATGGTTGTTACTTATAAGGATTGGCATGAGATGTTGCCCTTTTCTCTTCAAGGTTATCGTACGACAGTACGCACATCAACCGGGGCAGCTCCTTTCTCGCTGGTATATGGTATGGAAGTTGTCCTACCATTGGAGGTCGAGATTCCTTCTTTAATAGTTTTGGTCGACGTAAAGCTTGATGAGGCAGAATGGATAAAGAACAGATTGAATCAGCTCAGCCTGATGGATGAGAAGAGGCTAACGTCTATCGCATACGGTCAGTTGTATCAGAGTCGGATGAAGAAAGCTTTCAACAAGAAGGTGCGCCCTCGAAGCTTTCAGACGGGCGACCTTGTGCGAAAAAAGATTCTCCCACCATAATCAGATCACAGGGCAAATGGACTCCCAACTATGAAGGTCTATATGTCGTTCGAAAGGTATTCTCCGGAGGAGCCTTGTTGTTATCCACCATGGATGGTGAGGATTTTACATCCCCTGTGAATGCAGACGCAGTTAAAAAATACTTTGCTTAAAAGAGAGCTTCTGGAAAGAAAAAAGAATGTCCAGGCAAAAATGGGGCATCCCGGCGAACCATAAAAAAGAAAAATGGGTTCGGGCAAAAATTAGGGATAAAAATGAAAAGATGTAAACCCGCAAAGTCAAAAACCTGAAAAGGCGACTTTGGAAAAAATGGGTATCCCGGTGAATCGAAAACCCGAAAGGGCGGTTCAGGCAAAAGTTAGGGATTGAAAAGAAAATGACTGTGGTCTGTGTTAGAACTTCTTTGCTTAGTGGATCGAGAGAACATGAGGGCCATTTATCCGAATCAATCTCTTCTGAAGATGAAGCATCGGGAAAGCATCAGGGTCAGGTGAGTCATAGAGGGATCAGCTCATGGTGTTTGTCTGTGCCACATTGCCGACATTTTTGTACACTTTTATATATTTCTTTGCATATCTGTATTTTGTTTTTGCGCAGCTTACTCTTTTCAGGGGTTGCATCTGTTGTAAAACTTTGCCTATTTACAGGCCATTTATCAATAAATATATACTATTCAGTATCTCGTTTGTTTTGTTTTAACTTTTACCGTTTTGTTTGTGAAAAACGCCCAATGTTTTGATAAACTTGCACATACATAAACTTGTAGGCCTTGGCCAATAATTGTTAAAACTTTGAACTAATTGAACAACGTCATGAATGATGACTGAGATAGTTCCGTTTGCATAGGATATCTTGTCTATTTGTTCAATTTTGCAGGGCCGTTACCCTTGGGTCAAAGAGGTGTGGGTGAAGTTTGTCTTATCTCCAGCCGGAGTCTATTTCCCCAGTAAGTGAAGTTTGCATATCTATCCCCAGTGGAGTTTGTATGCAGTTTGAGCGAGCAGGTAGCGTGTACGCTTTCCTTCAGCAGTTGGTGCACATTTAAGCCCTGCAAGGTGCATGTTCGGATGCACTCCCTTGTGAGTTATGATTGGATTTTCTTCCCACTGAGTAATCTACAGCCTGGGTAGGTTCGTCCCCAGCGGAGTAATCCCCAGCAAGTGGGAAGAGGGTGGTTTCCCCAGCAAATTTGTTCACTTTCCCCAATAGTGTAAGTGCTCTTGATTGGCTGCATTTTATGGCAAAACCTTATAATGTGCATGTATGTCATACTGATTGTTAGGACATACTTAATGATGTGTGTGCAGGGTAAGTTAACTTAGTTAAGCTGAATGTCATACAGAATGTCATAACACTGTGCGTATGACATCCAGCAGGCAAGGTAGTTTTTCTGGTATTCAGAATGAGGGTTCTCAGGCTAAAAATCAGGAAACCTTGTAGGAGCTCAAGCTGGGATTCAGGAAATATTTTAGAAGCCCTAAGCGAACTAAAATGTCTCTGAATGAATTGGCAAGTGGGCAGAAAATTAAAGGAGAGGTTTTGTGATGAAAAACCTAGATTGTGCGCCCAGGCCCAAGGACTGATCTGCTGCTATAAATAATAGGAGAAGCAATCCTAAAAGGCAGCTGTTGAAGATAGAGAAATAGAGAAATCACCATAGAGGTTTAGAAGTGTAGAGGTTGTCCTTCATGATTGTGTCTTAGGAACGCTTGTAATCCAAACAACTGTTGATTGCATTGGTTAGGTAGTTTCTAGGTTATGTATCACTCGAAGCTGTTAAGCAAGAGTGTGTGTCCCTTGATCAAAGATTTAAAGCAAGATCAAGGTTTGTGTAGTTAAAGTGTTTCTTCTTACTACTGTTGAATTTGTAAGTGTTTTTGGATATCACTGAGGTGATTATAGGGAGTGAGTGGGTATACTCAGGTCTAAAGTGTCTCTAGGTTAAATTGTCATTGGGTAGGTTTTAAGTGAGAAGTGCAAACTGGAGGTTTGACTCTGAATTAATTCTACTGATAGTGAAATTTCTCCCTGGCTTGGTAGCCCCCAGATGTAAGTGTGTTGCACTGAACTAGGTCAACAACCAACAGTGTTATTTACTGCTTTATAATTACTGCATAATTAGGTCTGTAGTGAATGTCACAATGGATGTTATAACTTCTGTGATAACATCCATCGTGGGCTGGCTAGAATTTTCAATTGGCATCAGAGCAGACACCCTGCCTGTTTATTTTGGGTGAGATCTAGGGAAATTAAATTCTGGTACTATGGATAAAGATATTGGATTCACCAATAGTCCTCCAATTCTGGATGGTTCAAATTATGACTATTGGAAGCCTAGGATGATTGCTTTCCTAAGGTCCTTAGACAACAAGGCTTGGAGAGCTGAAAACTCTGGCTGGGAACATCCTGTGATGACTGACAAGGATGGAGTATCTGTGCAAATTCCTAAAGAGGAATGGTCCAAAGAGCAAGAGGCATTGGCTCTTTGGAACTCTAAAGCATTGAATGCTCTCTTCAATGGTATAGACAAAAACATCTTTAGACTGGTCCACCACTGTGAACTAGCAAAGAATTTTTGGGACACTCTCAGAACTACTCATGAAGGAACCTCCAAGGTGAAAATGTCAAGACTTCAAATGCTGACCACCAAATTTGAAGGTCTGAGAATGAAGGAAGAGGATACCATTCATGAGTTCTACATGAATGTTCTTGAACTTGCAAACACCTCAGCAGCTCTGGGAGAAAAGATGACTGAAGAGAAACTTGTAAGAAAGATTCTAAGGTCACTACCTAAAAGGTTTGCCATGAAGGTAACAACCATTGAAGAAGCTCAAGACATATGCCACATGAAGGTGGATGAACTCATTGGTTCCCTCCAAACCTTTGAGATGGGGATGTGTGATCAGGCTGTGGAGAAAAAGAGCAAAACTATAGCTCTTGTCTCAAACACTGCTGAGGATTCAGATGATGAAGAAGTGGAGAATCTATTAGAGGAAATAGCCATGCTTGGAAGATAGTTCAACAAACTGGTCAAAAGGATAAATGCCAAGTCTAAACCTTATTCCAAAAGCTTGCCTGCTGACAAAGAAAAAGCTGAGGAGAAAGTCAATACAGTACAGTGCCATGAATGTGAAGGGTATGGACATATCAGAAAGGAATGTCCAACATACCTTAAGAAGAAGGGAAAAGGCTTGACTGTCACATGGACTGATTCTGACAGTGAATCAGGAGAAGAAACAACTAAACATGTCACTGCACCCACCAGTGTGTACATATCTGAGGGTGATTCAAGTGAAGAGGAATTGACTTTTGAGGACCCTAAAACATCATATCAGAAGCTTCACATCAGAAGTGTAGAACTGTACCAACAAGGAGAGCTTCAGAAGGAAATCATCAAGGTATTAGAAGTAGAAAGGAAAGAGAACCTAGCCACAATACACACCCTCAGAGGTGAGGTAAATGATTTGAAATATGAGAAGGATCAAATGGCTCAATCCATAAGGATGCTCAACTCTGGGACTGACACCCTAGAGGAAATCCTTCAGAGTGGGCAGACTGTAGGAAATAGGTCTGGTATAGGATTTGTTGAGAAACAAAATCCTGTTTTGAAACTCAAGAGGTTTCATCCTGAGTTTCAAATGTTAAAAAGGATGTCATGACCAATGACACAACATTCACCACACAGAAACTGGAATCAAATCAAGCGAAAATTTCAAAGGCATAGATGCTACCACTGTGGAAAACTTGGGCATATTAAAGCTGTGTGCTTCTGGCTGAATGGATTCCCTAGCCAAGGAAAAAGCAAACAGGGTATGCATGGCAAGAGGCATCATCATGCCAAACCCATGAGGGAGGTGCCTAACAAGCAAAGAAAATGGGTTGCCAAGACGGTTGCACAAATAGTTCACACCTCTCTAAGAGTATCAGCTAAAGAAGACTGGTACTTTGATAGTGGCTGCTCTAAGCACATGACTGGCATAAATAATATATTGATAGACATCAAACCACATTCCACAAGTTATGTGACCTTTGGTGATGGATCAAAAGGAGAGATCAAAGGTGTTGGAAAACTGGAATGCCCTAGAGTCCCTACCCTAGACAATGTGTTACTGGTAAAAGGGCTAACTGCCAACTTGATCAGCATCAGTCAGCTCTGTGATCAAGGACTGAGTGTGAAGTTCTCTAAAGAAGAATGTGTGGTTACAAATGATGGAAATAAAGAAGTCATGAAAGGACATAGATCCAAGGATAACTGCTATCTGTGGCATCCTCAGGACACTAGTAAATCCACAATTTGTGCTATGGCAAGAGAGGAAAAGGAAGTAAAATTGTGGCATCAAAAACTTGGACATCCTCATTTAAGGGGAATGAAGAAGATCATCTCCAAGGAGGCTGTGAGAGGGATACCTAAACTGACTATTGATGAGGGAAAAGTGTGTGGGGAATGCCAAGTGGGCAAACAAACCAAGACTTCTCATCCTAGGGTTGGACATCTAACCACCTCCAGAGTTCTAGAACTACTGCACATGGATCTGATGGGACCAATGCAAATAGAAAGCCTTGGTGGGAAAAGGTATGCATATGTCGTGGTTGATGATTACTCCAGATTCACCTGGATAAGCTTTATCAGAGAAAAGTCTGATGTATTTGAAGTCTTTCAAGAACTGTGTATCAAATTCCAAAGAGAGAAAGAGAGTGTGGTTATCAGGATCAGAAGTGATCATGGAAAGGAGTTTGAAAACTCCAAGTTTGCTGAATTCTGTGCAGCTGAAGGCATAAGCCATGAATTTTCCTTGCCTATCACCCCTCAACAAAATGGAGTAGTTGAAAGGAAAAACAGAACCATTCAAGAATCTGCTAGAGCCATGATCCATGCAAAGAAGCTGCCTATGCACTTCTGGGCTGAAGCTATGAATACAGCATACTATGTTCACAACAGGGTAACTCTGAGAAAGGGAACATCCTCCACTCTGTATGAATTGTGGAAAGGAAGAAAACCAAATGTGAAGTATTTTCATGTGTTTGGAAGCAAATGCTACATCTTGGCAGATCGTGAACAAAGAAGGAAGATGGATCCCAAAAGTGATGAAGGAATATTCTTGGGATATTCTACCAACAGCAGAGCTTACAGAGTATATAACTCCAGAACTAAAGTGTTAATGGAATCCATTAATGTTATCATTGATGATCAGATTGATGAAATCAATGTCATAGAGGGTGTAGGAACATTGGTTGAGACTCCATCTGAGGAGACTGAAGACACCCAAGCAAGTCCAAGTACTGAACCAGATACAGCCACCAAGGAACCTTCTATTAGACTTCTGAAAGATCATCCCAAAGACCTGATCATTGGAGACCTCAACAGTGGAGTAAGGACCAGAGCAAGAGATGTCATCTCAAACTCTTATTTTGTGTCCAAGGTTGAACCCAAAAATGTAAAGGAAGCCCTCTCTGTTGAATACTGGATCAAGGAAATGCAAGATGAATTGGAACAGTTCAAGAGGAATGAGGTATGGGAACTGGTGCCTAGACCTGAAGGAACCAATATCATTGGAACCAAATGGATCTACAACAATAAGTCAGATGAAGAAGGAATCAAAGTCAGAAACAAAGCTAGACTAGTGGCACAGGGATATACTCAAGTAGAAGGAATTGATTTTGATGAAACCTCTGCACCAGTTGCAAGGCTTGAGTCTATCAGGCTGATGTTAGGAATTGCCTGCATCCTGAAATTTAAACTCTTTCAGATGGATGTGAAAAGTGCTTTTCTGAATGGATATCTAAGTGAGGAAGTGTATGTGGCATAACCCAAGGGATTTTAGGACCCTAACCTGATAGACCATGTCTACAAGCTAAGGAAGGCTTTGTATGGCTTGAAACAGGCACCTAGAGCATGGTATGAAAGGCTCACTGAGTTTCTCACCACCAATGGATACAGAAAAGGGGGAATTGATAAGACTCTGTTTGTGAAAAATGAGGGTGGAGAAATGATGATAGCTCAGATCTATGTAGATGACATAGTGTTTGGTGGGGTGTCAGAAAGGACGGTGAAGCAATTTGTCAGTCACATGTAGTCTGAATTTGAAATGAGCATGTGTAGAGAATTAACATATTTTCTTGGGCTACAGGTCAAGCAAATGGAAGACTCCATCTTCCTCTCCCAAAGTAAATACACCAAAAATATAGTAAAAAAGTTTGGGATGGACAATGCCAGTCACAAAAGAACACCTGCCCCCACTCATCTAAAGTTGACGAGAGATGAAAATGGTACTAGTGTTGATCAAAGGCTATACAGAAGCATGATTGGAAGTCTACTATATCGAACAGCCAACAGACCAGACATTGCCTTTGTTGTTGGGGTATGTGCATGATATCAAGCAGATCCTAAAGTGAGTCACATGAACCAAGTAAAAAGGATTCTCAAATATGTGAATGGAACCTGTGACTATGGCATACTCTACTCTCATGGGTGTATCCCTATTTTGTCTGGTTATTGTGATGTAGATTAGGCTGGCAGTGCTGATGATAGAAAAAGCACATCTAGTGGATGCTTCTTCTTAGGCAACAACCTAATATCTTGGTTCAGCAAGAAGCAAATTTGTGTCTCATTGTCCACTGCTGAAGCTGAATACATCACAGCTGGTAGCAGCTGTTCTCAGCTGGTCTGGATGAAGCAAATGTTAACTTAATACAATGTCACTCAGGATGTCATGACATTGTACTGTGACAATCTTAGTGCTATTAACATTTCCAAAAACCCGACCCAGCACAGCAGAACCAAGCACATTGATATAAGGCATCACTTCATAAGAGACCTTATGGAAGACAAAGTGATTTCCTTGGAGCATGTGTCCATTGAGCTACAGGTAGCTGACATCTTTCCAAAGGCTCTAGATGCTGCCCAATTTGAAAATCTTAGAGGGAAGTTACGTATCTGCATGTATGAGGATGTATAGCAATTAATGGCACGTGAGAGTTTTAGGATTTCAATGTAGTCAAAGTCTTTGAACAACAAAACTCTCCATCCCACACAAACGTGCTTCTCTGCCCCCATTACCGTTTAGCATCTCTTCCAGACCCTTAGTCTCGACAACAACATGGCCTCTCATCATGAAGGATCTTCGTCTAAGTCCCCTCCCAAATTCACCAAAGATACACCTCCCTCGGCTGCGAAACCAAACCGCAAGTATCCCTCTCCCACCGAAGAAGAACTTAGGAGAATTATGAACAGGGAAGACACAACTTACGTGAATAAAGCCATGGGGGAAATCGCTGACAATATCATCAGGAAAGGATTGCTTGTAAGGGCTTCACCATGCCCCTGGCTCGCCGGGGTCCATATGAGGATCTTCTAGAAGAAGACTCGTATGATGGAAACCAAGACATCTCTCTCTCATATTTGGATAGCAGTGACTCCAGTTCTTCCTCTGATGAAGAAAATTGAGAATTGGGTATGTGCCTCAGATTGTTGCTGAGGTGATGAAGTGTGCAGCTGGTCAATTTTTCTTTTCTCAAGCATGAATGTTTTGTGATGCTCACTATGAGCAGTTTTGTAATGTAACCCCAAACATATGTATTGATACAATTTCTGATCTATGCTATGTGTTAGTTGGATCTTAATTTATGGCTAAAAAAGGGGAGAGAGTGTTAGATAAAAGCATGAGCAGGTACAACAGATGGAAGAATTGGCTGATAACGTGTACCACAGGTTATGTGGTAGTGGTAGTAACAACAGGTGGAAGAACAAGATAGACATGAGCTGTGCTTGAGCATATGCACCATGGTGCATATGATTTTAGGATGTATAGGGGTAACTACAGGTGCTGCTAATGAGATGTGTGTGTGTGATAACAGCTATTTAGGCTGTTACTGATGTGATATGTATGCTAGAACTAGGAACTATGTGCAGGAGCAGAATAAGAGCATAGCGTATCCCTTCAGGGGGAGTAGCACAACTGTGTGACTTCAGAATGTTATCCTGAAGGTCATAACATCCAGACCAGGCTAGATTCATATGTGTGACTGCAGGCTGTTTGCAGGAGAAGTGCTCAACTGATGAGCATCAGTTGAGGGGGAGTAACTCTGTTACTCACTCAACAAAGGGTGTCATCTGTAGTAGTAGTCTACAGATAGTTGACAAAGAGAGGTATAACAGTGAGAGCTAACTGTGAGGACTCAGAGGGGTTTGAGCTAGCAACTATCCTGCATGACAGGACACGTCATAAGTCTTCTGCTGTGTGTAAACTCTGATATGCTAACAGGTTGTTTTAGCCAAAAATTTGCCAAAAGGGGAGTTTGTACGTGCTATTGATTGGCTGCTGTAATACCCCAAATTTTACCCTTTCTTTTTTATTTTTATTTTAAATTCTTATTAACCTAATAAATTAACCTTTTTTTTAGATCTTGTTTTTTTAACTAATAATAATTTAATTAAATTTTTTTTATAACTTTACTAATATTTTTTATTAACTTTTTTTTTTCTATTTAGTTTATTTATTTAAAGCTCTTCTTACTAACTTTTAGGATTTAGATTAAAATTTAACTTTTTTTTTTCTTTTCTTCAAGAGTAAATTTTTTATAACCTTTTTTTAAATTAATTTCTAACACTTTTTTTTTAAATCAAATTCTAATACTTTTTTTTTAAATAAAAATCTAACACTTTTTTTTTAAATAAAAATCTAATACTTTTTTTTAAATAAAAATCTAATACTTTTTTTTAAAATTAAATCTTTTTTTCTAACTTTTTTTAAAACTAAATCTTTTTTCTAACCTTTTAAAGCTAAATCCTTTTTTTAAAGTTAAATATTTTTTTTCTAACTTTTTTTAAAACTAAATCTTTTTTTCTAACTTTTTTAAAAGTTAAATATTTTTTTTCTAACTTTTTTTAAAAACTAAATCTTTTTTTTCTAACTTTTTTAAAAGTTAAATATTTTTTTTCTAACTTTTTTTAAATTTTTTTCTAACTTTTATAAAGTTAAATCTTTTTTTCTAACTTTTTTAAAAAAATTAAATCTTTTTTTCTAACTTTTATAAAATTAAATCTTTTTTTCTCTAATTTCTTTTTAAAATTAAATCTTTTTTTCTAACTATTTTAAAAATTAAATCTAACCTTTTTTTATAAATTAAATCTATCCTTTTTTTTTAAAATTAAATCTAAATCTTTTTTTGACACCTTTATTTTTCAAATTAAAATTCTAAATTCTTTTTAAAATTAAATTCTAACATCCTTTTCTTTTTAAATTTTAAATTCCTTTTAAAATTAAATTCTAACAGTTTTTAAAATAATTCTAACATTTTTAAAACCAACATTCAAATATTTTTTTTTTTATTCTAACTCATTTTTTTTTAAAACTCTAAATTTTTATTTAACTTGAAACTCTAATCTTCTTTGCTAACTTTTTAAATTTAAATCTCAACACTTTTTTAATCTAATCCAATCTTAATGAATTCCAGATAGAGTTAAATCAAATCAATCAGATCAATCATCATCATAAGAAAATCAGATCTAAATATCAACATCACCATCATTGAATCAAATCTGAAATCATCATAAAAATTCATTCAAATCAAATCAGAGATTGAAAAAGATTGAGATATTCAAATTAAATCTGAGATTAAAAAAAAAGATTTAAAAATCAAGTATAAAAGGGGACGAAAATCATAACAAGAAAGAGAGAACTTTTTTCGTAAAATCCAAGCAAACTCCGTCAAAAATCCTCTAGCCTCAGGACAAAGCATCATCGGCCATCATCATTCCGTAAGGATCAAAAAATATAATTACAATTTTTGTGTTGCTTTTCATGTTTTTCAGGAAAAAGAGATGAAGAAGACAAATCGGCGGTCATGCAAAAGAAGAAGAAGATAACATCCGTGAGAGGCAAACAAGAAGGAGAGGAACACACGCAAACTCAGAGAGCAGAGAGAAGAAGAGTGATGACCGGCCCAACCCTCTTTTTTATTATTTATTGTTTTTCCATTTGTTATTTTATTTTGTTTATCTTTTTTTAAAAAAATCAAGAAGACCCTTCCTTTTTTATAATCAAAAACCTTTTTCAAATTAATTAAAACTCTTTTTAAATAAAATAATCAAATGTTTTTTCAAATAATAAAACTTTTTTATAACTTTAAAGTAAAACGTGTTTTTAACTAACATTAAGATTTTTTAAATTAAACCAATTGTTTTTTTTAATGATTAAATCTTTTTTTTCAAAATATTATCACTAAAACTCCTTTTTTAGAATAATTAACCAAACTTTCACTTTTTTATTAATAAATTTTTTTAAAACTCAAAACTCTTTTAATTAAAATTAATCTCTCTTTTCACAAATTTAAATCCTTGGTTAAAAAGACCATAAAAGTCCTCCAAAATTCATACGGTTTGTTTCTCGTTCAATTTTGATTTCGTTTTCGTCTAACCCCACATACTGACATTTTTGTTTGTTTTGTTTCTTGCAGCTATTATGTTCAATTTGAAACTTATTTTCGGTTTTATATTTAGCTATTATAATTGTAACTGCTTATGGGATGTAATTGTGCGAGACAATTGTCGCATTTATCTTTCCGCACTTTATTTTCTGCCGTTGTATGTATATTCAATTTCATCGCATCTTTATAATTAATTTCACTCCTCCGAAGGAATTAGGTCTAGCCGTTTGACCGCCGTGTCAATAGTCCTCAACTTCAAACCCTTACAACCTTACAAACCCTACTTTTCACAAATGCCTCGCCGCAGGCAAAATTACAACTTTACCCCTAGCATTAGGTCAAAGAGCCGCCGCGCTCATTTTAGGGTTTCCCGCCGCGGAATCCCTAACCTAATTTAACCCTAATTACAACTTAACAATTCAACGTAGAGATTTGGAGTTTCCACACTCCACGTAAGCGTGTCCTTAAGATGCGTTTATTCCCCTTGAGAGACCTTGACCACAATCAAGAAGTCTCTAACCTCCCTTTTGAGGGGAACTACGATTACTCTGATTCCACTCCCGTAAGGATACGTAGGCACAAGATGCGATGTCTTGCCGAGTAAACTTAGAATTAACCCATTAGGTCTCTTTTCTCACTTTTTAATTCCTTTGTACATATACCTTAAGAATAATAAAGCAAATAGTAAACATCTGAACAAAAGGTTCCTGTAGAGTACTACAGAAGTTTAGGGTGCTAATACCTTCCCTAAATTTAACCAACCCCCGAACCCTAGATCTTTCCCCGCATTGTGTTTACGATGCAAAAATAGGTTTTCCCTCTTTTGACCTTTTCCTTCGGATAAATCAAAGAGCGGTTGTGAATTGAATTGCGATTCAAACTCATTAATAGTTTGTGATCCTATTTCCACCGCAACAGAAAATGGCGACTTCACTGGGGAATAACTTTTGAGGGTTATCCCTAACCTGTTCATATTTATTACTATCTGTGTTATTATTCATTTGCATGTATATATTTGTGCTTTGATTGTGGGACTGTTCCTTGTGCTGTGAGATAGGTCCTAACCCGAATCTAGTGTACCTTAGGTAAATGGCAATAGACCAAGGAAACTGTACGACGTATATCGATACGGTTGATCTGGTGGCCATAGTTAGTGCGACTTCTTGGTTGGTGCTTATATTCCTTAAGTCAAGTTGAGGATAATATTGAGGCTGCCATATGTTGTCAATGCACTAACTGACTTTTAGAACCCTAGTTAACTCATCTTGGCCTTTAGAAAGTAGTGAGGTAACCGGCTTTGGTGCAGACTGAAGTTGGTTGACACTCGATACTACGCTCATTGAGATCTTAAACTTGGAGGGTTTTGGTTGGCAAGTAAGTTGCCTTCTGAACAACCACCCTGGTGAAGGATCAATGATATTGAGATCCCTTAGAACCTGGTTACTTTTGTAGGACAGGATGAACCATCTAACTTCAAGGGAGGGTACTTGCCTTTGAACCTCATGCAAGCCTTTAACCTAGGACTTTGTGTGTTTTCATGCATTGCATCCATAAAGCATCTCATTGCATTGTATTTCATGGAGTTCAAACATCATTTATGGATATCGCGGGATACCATAAATAAAAAAATATATATATATAAAATGAAAAAACAAGAAAAAGATTTCTTTGGTACCCCACGACATTAGTAAATGTTTTGAATTCCATGAAATCTTCATTTACGTTCACATTTTAGCATCATACTTTTGCATTGCATGTGTCTCCCGATTTCTCACACTCGGTTCTCTCACCTTCCAGTTTCGTCACCCTGAGTTCTCGGCACCAATACAACACCAGAGCTCAAACTCGGAGAAGAATGGAGGATCAGGCAAAAGAGATTGATCGCCTTAGCAATGAACTTGAAGACCTTCGAGGGGGAATGGGGCGTATGATGGAATTGTTACAGGTCATGAATGCTAAGATGGATACCCAGCCCACTGTTGTTTCTGAGATTACCGGCGTTACTGTGGACCCTTCACCAAGTGTGACCGTAGCAAGGGACCCACCTTATGGTCTTGCTCCCGGTTTTGTGCCTCCTCAAGCCACTGTTCCGATTAATCAACCTGTTCAGCAAGCCGTGCCTTTGTTTTCTGAAGTTTCTAGGGGGGCTCCTATCTTTGCACCACCTGTTGTACACACTCGTGCGCAACCGTACTTCAATGAGACAGCTTTTGATAATCTTGATGAGAATGTTGAGGGTTATGAGAAACATGATAAGCTTCGTGAGGAAGTAAACACTATCGTCCAGAGATTGAAAAAGGTAGAGGGTGATCAAATTTTTGGGACTGCTGCAAGGGATGTTTGTTTGGTTTCAGGTTTGGTTATTCCCCAAAGTTCAAAACTCCGAACTTCGATCGTTATGAAGGTGCCACCTGTCCTAAGAGTCATCTGATCATGTATTATCGCAAAATGGCTGCCCATGTTGAGAATGATAAACTGATGATTCATTGCTTCCAAGATAGTTTGAAGGGTGCTTCCTCCAAGTGGTATTAACTTTAGACCAGTCTCGCATTAAGAGTTTCCAGGATTTATCTGACGCTTTCATCAAACACTACAAGTACAATATGGATCTGGCTCCTGACAGAAGACAGTTGTTGAGTATGTCGCAAAAGAATTCTGAGTCATTCAAAGAGTATGCTCAAAGGTGGAGAGAAACTGCTTCGCAGGTAGAACCTCCTTTGACCGAGAAAGAGTTAGCTGATTGGTTTGTCGACACAGTCCGTCCAGAATTTTACGAGAGAATGGTGGGTAGTGTGACTTCAAATTTCTCCGACATCGTTGCTGTGGGTGTCAAGATTGAATTGGGTATGAAGAGGGGTAAAATGACAAATAATCATGGTACTTCTAAGGATCAGCCGAAGAAACCTCCGTATAGCTCCCAGAAAAAGAAGGAGAGTGAGACTAATGCTATATCCTCTGGTAAACCAAGGGAACGCTTTTATCGGCATCTGCAAGGTTATGCTCAACCTCAAGGGTACCCGGTCCAATATGCTCAACAACCCTATGTGGCAGCTATTACACCTTCTTTCAATCAACAGGTTCCCATGTATCAACCTATGCAACAACCTCCTGTTTAGCCGCCTCCTGTCAACTACCTACAGGCACCCATTACTCCTGCTCCTCAACAGCCAAAGAGTCCGGCTCCTCGCCAGAATATGCCGAATAGAAGAACGTATAAGCCTTGTCCGCCGATTCCAATGACTTTTACCGAGTTGTATCCCTCTTTGGTCAAGCAGGGTCTCATCACTACTCGGGCTTTGGGTCCGCCACCTAATCCATTACCTGCAAGTTACAACGCTACCGCTCATTGTTTATTTCATGAGGGTGCGCCCGGCCATGATCTAGAGAATTGCTATGCTCTTAAGAAAGTTGTCAGAAATTTGCTAGAAACGAAGAAGTTGTCTTTTGGCGATGCTCAGCTGAAGATCGAGACTCCTTTCGGGGTTCCTCACTCGTCAAGTGCAAATTCTGCAAAGCATGCTACGCCTATCAGCCGAATCCAGTCATTATTCAAAGGCCTAGCCCGCTTCATTTCAGTAACCCTCAAGGTGATATGACCGGGATCAACAAAGGATCTGGGAAATTTATTTTGAAGCAACGACTGAAAACTGTTGAAGATGTGACCAGCATAACTGGGGTAAGCCATGACGACTCACAGGGATCATAAGCCAGACATCCTTTCCATTGAGGCTCTGCCAAAGGGAACTGTTGCTCTTGAATGCAAGATTTCATAAACATTTAGAAGGATTTTTTCGACAGTTCATTTGTTTATTTATATGTATTTCTCTTCGATTAATCATATTTAGCATGCACGAACTTGTTTATCTTTGATTAATTAATGCAACGCATATGTTTGTCTTGAATAAATTCATTCGTTTCACTCATTAAAAATATTTTTTTCATAAATTATAATGCCAACTTTACCCGATCTCTTGTTCTGATGAAGAATTGGGAGGAGGATGACGAACCTAAAACGTCAGATTTCTTGTCGTATGCTTTCAACTAAAACCTGCTGATGATGTAAGGCATTGTTTCAAATCCCAAACACTGGAGATATAAGGATGTTAATCCTTCGTTAACCTCTTTGAGCCTTGAAGTAGGAGTCTTTTTAAGAGCCTTCATCCTAACCTGGGGCAGGGTAGGTTTCAGTTAAACCGATCGAGCGCTTAGACTCTTAAAAAGGAAGAGCCAACCTTCGAGAATTTATCCTTAGCATCTTAAGAAGTCCAATACAATGGCTATCCCTCGGTTACCTAAGGAGTGGGGCAGTCACGAGCCTTTCAAAAGATTTACACGACTTGTGCATAAAGGAATATTCAAAAAAATAAGAGCCCGCTAAGTCAAAAACCTATGAAGGAGACTTAGGCAAAACTGGGGCATCCCGTTGGACTCCAAAGTCAGATCAAAAGACGTTGTCCAGGCAAAAGTTAGGGAATAAAAGCAAAACAAGAGGGTACAATAAATAGTCCCTAGTAAAGAACAAGATCGTGTAATAGGTGAGTGACTGCCATGTCCAAAGCCTTGATAAGTTCTCGACCATAGCAAATCCGCTTGAGATATGAGCGTTCGTATCCGATTAACTGAATTAGGATTGGAGAACATCACGAAGAATGGGTGGGTACAAATATAACTTTGAGCCTTTATTTTTTGTTTCTCAAACCGTGAACCGAGCCACGATACAACCTTTAAAAGACCTAATTGAAGTGGGACTTCGGTTGAAAGCATACTTGACAAGATCACGTTTCCTGACTCCTACGAGCTATGCTCAGAAAAAATTCATGTTGGCATTATAATTAAAACTTATATCCGGACTAGTGATTTCGGTCACAAGTTGTTGCGATATCTTTTTTTCAAAACAAAACTTCAAGACAAATATATGTGTACATTGACAAGCTCAGGATAGGCATTTCAGGCATGACAACTTTGCTTGATATCTTAGAGATTTACATATGAACATAACCCGTGGAACTTGAAGATCCTACTGAACAGGGGCAGGCAGTTTCCCAATTCGCTTACCAACGCGAGTCTGACGTTCTTAAGAGCTATTTACCAAAGATTTCGTCGTAACACGATTAATTTGTGCCAGTTACGTCGAGACCTGACAAATCTCTCAAAGAGTTTGAGAACAATGGGGCAACCGGACTCGGTGTTCTCTATAGAATCCTCTTGAGATGACCCTACCTCGCAACGCAAGTATCCTGGGGCACCATGTTTTTGAAGAAACAAATGGCGGCTACTATAAGGTCCTGCAAGATCAAAACCATGGGATTTCACAATTTTTTCATGCACCCGATGGATTTTACTCACAGCGGCCTTCATACCCCAGTAAGCCTCAGTGTTGCAACAGGTTCCTAAACCATTGCTCTGATTTAGTCCCCAGCGAGACTCTAAGCTGACAATACTTTGGATGGAGCCAGTGGTCCCTAAGGCATCAGAGATTTCACTGACATGCTCCCAGTGACAGTCCCCAGCGAGACTATAAGCTGACAACTTTTTTTTTGGGTAACTCGAAAGTGTCCCTCAGGTTTTCTTCTCCCCATAAGAAGGCGTGATACTGTACACCACAAGCAGATTACCTTCCCTCAGAGAATTCAGAACTTTAAAACCAGATTTGGTTCTACCATTGATCTCTCTTACCCATGATTGACGTATTGGTTGCAGAGAACGCAGGGTATTTCCGTCGAGATGTTTATTTCATCTCTCGTCCCGTCTCTAGTCAGTTTCGTCAGCATACACAGGGGCATAAGCATCACATGCCTATTTCATTACACATTCATTACATATTACATATTCATTACATATTCATTACATACTCATTACATACTCATTTCATAACATCTTGCATACATAAACATTAACATACATAGACATTAACATACATAGACATTAACATACATTCACATTAACATATGCATCAACATATGCGTTAGCATTCACAGGTTCATCGTGTCTCCATCATTGGTCGTTACCGCCAAGTAACTGGGGTTTGCCCATTCTCTCCAAATAGATTGTCAGCCATAAGCATAAAATACTTACTTGTTTCCAGTTTCCCCACAGAGCTCGATCCTCGTGGATGACGGTTACTTCAGCTATCTTTCCTCGCCAGGATTAGATATTTACCCTTCGAGATCATTCCCTCGATGGAGTTTTGATTTCCAGTCTTCTTTCTAGCTCAATCCTAGATTGAATCTCAGTCTTGTCGGTCGTCAAGCCCAACCGGACGTGCATTTATTTTGCACCATCTAAGATTTTCACCATACCATGACAGATACGCGACTATCTCGCTTGAGAAGTTTATCACCGTACCCGGACGTGCATTTATTTTGCACTATCTTTCAAGAAAATCAACTACAATCATTTACAGATACACGCCAGTTCACGCCTGGAAAATCTATCAGTACAACACTTTACAATCCTACATGTTACAACATCGGTACAACACTTTACATCTTACAACATCGGTATACAACATTTCTCACCTAAGAAACCGATCCTATCTTCGTTATGACTCGCAGCAAATGGCCATCTCCATGGAGCAGTTGGGCTTCCATTTACCTGTCGTCTTGAAGTATGGGAGGTTTGAACCAAATCGTATTCAGGAGAGCACGATCTTGAAGTACGGGGAGGTTTGAGCGGAATCATATTCAGGAGAGCACGATTCTGAATTATGAAGAAGTTCATTTACCCTTTAGTAAAAGAAAAAGCCGAATCATATTCAGGAGAGCACGATTCTGAAGTATGAGGAAGTTCAGTTTACCCTATTCATATTCAGGAGAGCACGATTCTGAAGTATGAAGAATTTCATTTACAAGAAAGAGCCGAATCATATTCAGGAGAGCACGATTCTGAGTTATGAGGAAGTTCAATTAGCCCTTTTCATATTCAGGAGAGCACGATTCTGAAGTATGGAAAAATTCATTTACAACCAAATCATATTCAGGAGAGCACGATTCTGAAATATGAGTATATTCAGTCAACCAGTTTCATATTCAGGAGAGCACGATTCTGAAGTATGAGTATATTCAGTTTCATATTCAGGAGAGCACGATTCTGAGTTATGAAGAAGTTCATTTATCCTTTAGTAAAAGAAGGAACGGAATCATATTCAGGAGAGCACGATTCTGAGTTACGAGGAAGTTCAGTTGGCCGTTTTTCAGGAGAGCACGATTCTGAAGAATGAAGAAATTTTAGGAACCGAATCATATTCAGGAGAGCACGATTCTGAGTTATGAGGAAGTTCGATTACCCAGTTTCATATTCAGGAGAGCACGATTCTGAAATATGAGTATATTCAGTCATCCAGTTTCATATTCAGGAGAGCACGATCCTGAAGTATGAGGAAGTTCAGTTTACCCTTTTCATGTTCAGGAGAGCACGATTCTGAAGCATGAAGAAGTTTATTTATCCTTCAGTAAGAGAAGAATCAGAATCGTATTCCAGGCGCCGACCTTAAATGCGAGAAGATTTATTTATCAGATAAGCAGCAGCCTCTTTATTTGAGTGCTTATCCATTTTTTGCACATAAGTCCCTTCCAACGATAAGTGACAGTTCTCCCTCGAGAAGCTTATCAGGGCAATTCCCATCAAAGTCCATTTATTTTGGCATACAGTCGGTCTTTACCCTGTATATTTGCTACGGAGTTCCGAAAAGTCCGTTTGATCCTGTCACGAGGGGTAGTTTACAGAAGCTTGGATGTTATTCCTTGCTCAATGCTCCAGCATTCTGTAATCGATCTTACAATCGTATGTGATCCAGTTTTATTTTTAGATTCCCCAGTGGAGGCCGTCTCATAGGTACCATCTCCATTCGAGGATCTCGTTCCTTTTCTAAAAGTGACAATTGGTCATTCGCACCAGTTGACTATCATTTTTAGAATTCCCCAGTGATGTACTGTGTCTCAGCGCGTCGTTTTCCCCAGTGTGTTCTTCTCGTAGCATCTGTGTCGTCGTATTCGTCAGCATTTTCGCATTCATCATTCCAGCATACGCATCACATCATATTCACGGCATCATCTGCATTAATCTGTTCTCGCTTTGTCCATAGCATTGCATATCGCCGCATATAAGGGCAAAATTTTCGGTTATCTATATTTAAATCCCTCCACCATGATTCCTTGAGTCTCCGTCACTCAAATCATCTGGTGTAGCTATTTAAATAGGGGCAACTGTAATACCCCAAATTTTACCCTTTCTTTTTTATTTTTATTTTAAATTCTTATTAACCTAATAAATTAACCTTTTTTTTAGATCTTGTTTTTTTAACTAATAATAATTTAATTAAATTTTTTTTATAACTTTACTAATATTTTTTATTAACTTTTTTTTTTCTATTTAGTTTATTTATTTAAAGCTCTTCTTACTAACTTTTAGGATTTAGATTAAAATTTAACTTTTTTTTTTCTTTTCTTCAAGAGTAAATTTTTTATAACCTTTTTTTAAATTAATTTCTAACACTTTTTTTTTTAATCAAATTCTAATACTTTTTTTTTAAATAAAAATCTAACACTTTTTTTTAAATAAAAATCTAATACTTTTTTTTAAATAAAAATCTAATACTTTTTTTTAAAATTAAATCTTTTTTTCTAACTTTTTTTAAAACTAAATCTTTTTTCTAACCTTTTAAAGCTAAATCCTTTTTTTAAAGTTAAATATTTTTTTTCTAACTTTTTTTAAAACTAAATCTTTTTTTCTAACTTTTTTAAAAGTTAAATATTTTTTTTCTAACTTTTTTTAAAAACTAAATCTTTTTTTTCTAACTTTTTTAAAAGTTAAATATTTTTTTTCTAACTTTTTTTAAATTTTTTTCTAACTTTTATAAAGTTAAATCTTTTTTTCTAACTTTTTTAAAAAAATTAAATCTTTTTTTCTCTAATTTCTTTTTAAAATTAAATCTTTTTTTCTAACTATTTTAAAAATTAAATCTAACCTTTTTTTATAAATTAAATCTATCCTTTTTTTTTTTAAAATTAAATCTAAATCTTTTTTTGACACCTTTATTTTTCAAATTAAAATTCTAAATTCTTTTTAAAATTAAATTCTAACATCCTTTTCTTTTTAAATTTTAAATTCCTTTTAAAATTAAATTCTAACAGTTTTTAAAATAATTCTAACATTTTTAAAACCAACATTCAAATATTTTTTTTTTTATTCTAACTCATTTTTTTTTAAAACTCTAATTTTTTATTTAACTTGAAACTCTAATCTTCTTTGCTAACTTTTTAAATTTAAATCTCAACACTTTTTTAATCTAATCCAATCTTAATGAATTCCAGATAGAGTTAAATCAAATCAATCAGATCAATCATCATCATAAGAAAATCAGATCTAAATATCAACATCACCATCATTGAATCAAATCTGAAATCATCATAAAAATTCATTCAAATCAAATCAGAGATTGAAAAAGATTGAGATATTCAAATTAAATCTGAGATTAAAAAAAAAGATTTAAAAATCAAGTATAAAAGGGGACGAAAATCATAACAAGAAGGAGAGAACTTTTTTCGTAAAATCCAAGCAAACTCCGTCAAAAATCCTCTAGCCTCAGGACAAAGCATCATCGGCCATCATCATTCCGTAAGGATCAAAAAATATAATTACAATTTTTGTGTTGCTTTTCATGTTTTTCAGGAAAAAGAGATGAAGAAGACAAATCGGCGGTCATGCAAAAGAAGAAGAAGATAACATCCGTGAGAGGCAAACAAGAAGGAGAGGAACACACGCAAACTCAGAGAGCAGAGAGAAGAAGAGTGATGACCGGCCCAACCCTCTTTTTTATTATTTATTGTTTTTCCATTTGTTATTTTATTTTGTTTATCTTTTTTTAAAAAAATCAAGAAGACCCTTCCTTTTTTATAATCAAAAACCTTTTTCAAATTAATTAAAACTCTTTTTAAATAAAATAATCAAATGTTTTTTCAAATAATAAAACTTTTTTATAACTTTAAAGTAAAACGTGTTTTTAACTAACATTAAGATTTTTTAAATTAAACCAATTGTTTTTTTTAATGATTAAATCTTTTTTTTCAAAATATTATCACTAAAACTCCTTTTTTAGAATAATTAACCAAACTTTCACTTTTTTATTAATAAATTTTTTTAAAACTCAAAACTCTTTTAATTAAAATTAATCTCTCTTTTCACAAATTTAAATCCTTGGTTAAAAAGACCATAAAAGTCCTCCAAAATTCATACGGTTTGTTTCTCGTTCAATTTTGATTTCGTTTTCGTCTAACCCCACATACTGACATTTTTGTTTGTTTTGTTTCTTGCAGCTATTATGTTCAATTTGAAACTTATTTTCGGTTTTATATTTAGCTATTATAATTGTAACTGCTTATGGGATGTAATTGTGCGAGACAATTGTCGCATTTATCTTTCCGCACTTTATTTTCTGCCGTTGTATGTATATTCAATTTCATCGCATCTTTATAATTAATTTCACTCCTCCGAAGGAATTAGGTCTAGCCGTTTGACCGCCGTGTCAATAGTCCTCAACTTCAAACCCTTACAACCTTACAAACCCTACTTTTCACAAATGCCTCGCCGCAGGCAAAATTACAACTTTACCCCTAGCATTAGGTCAAAGAGCCGCCGCGCTCATTTTAGGGTTTCCCGCCGCGGAATCCCTAACCTAATTTAACCCTAATTACAACTTAACAATTCAACGTAGAGATTTGGAGTTTCCACACTCCACGTAAGCGTGTCCTTAAGATGCGTTTATTCCCCTTGAGAGACCTTGACCACAGTCAAGAAGTCTCTAATCTCCCTTTTGAGGGGAACTACGATTACTCTGATTCCACTCCCGTAAGGATACGTAGGCACAAGATGCGATGTCTTGCCGAGTAAACTTAGAATTAACCCCTTAGGTCTCTTTTCTCACTTTTTAATTCCTTTGTACATATACCTTAAGAATAATAAAGCAAATAGTAAACATCTGAACAAAAG
Source organism: Lathyrus sativus (assembly GCA_963859935.3). Lineage (NCBI taxonomy): Eukaryota > Viridiplantae > Streptophyta > Magnoliopsida > Fabales > Fabaceae > Lathyrus > Lathyrus sativus. The sequence goes on along the minus strand of OZ012738.1, from coordinate 277,327,220 downwards.
GTTCCTGTAGAGTACTACAGAAGTTTAGGGTGCTAATACCTTCCCTAAATTTAACCAACCCCCGAACCCTAGATCTTTCCCCGCATTGTGTTTACGATGCAAAAATAGGTTTTCCCTCTTTTGACCTTTTCCTTCGGATAAATCAAAGAGCGGTTGTGAATTGAATTGCGATTCAAACTCATTAATAGTTTGTGATCCTATTTCCACCGCAACAGCTGCATTTTGTGGCAAAACCTTATAATGTGCATGTATGTCATACTGATTGTTAGGACATACTTAATGATGTGTGTGCAGGGTAAGTTAACTACAAGTTAACTTAGTTAAGCTGAATGTCATACAGAATGTCATAACATTATGCGTATGACATCCAACGGGCAAGGTAGTTTTTCTGGTATTCAGAATGAGGGTTCTCAGGCTAAAAATCAGGAAACCTTGTAGGAGCTCAAGCTGGGATTCAGGAAATATTTTAGAAGCCCAAAGCAAACTAAAATGTCCCTGAATGAATTGGCAAGTGGGCAGAAAATTAAAGGAGAGGTTTTGTGATGAAAAACCTAGATTGTGCGCCCAGGCCCAAGGACTGATTTGCTGCTATAAATAACAGGAGAAGCAATCCTAGAAGGCAGCCGTTGAAGATAGAGAAATAGAGAAATCACTATAGTGGTTTAGAAGTGAAGAGGTTGTCCTTCACGATTGTGTCTTAGGAACACTTGTAATCCAAGCAAATGTTGATTGCATTGGTTAGGTAGTTTCTAGGTTGTGTATCACTCGAAGCTGTTAAGAAAGAGTGTGTGTCCCTTAATAAAAGCTTTAAAGCAAGATCAAGGTGTGTGTAGATGAAGTGTTTCTTCTTACTACTGTTGAATTTGTAAGTGTTTTTGGATATCACTAAGGTGATTGTAGGGAGTGAGTGGGTATACTCAGGTCTAGAGTGTCTCTAAGTTAAATTGTCATTGGGTAGGTTTTAAGTGAGGAGTGCAAACTGGAGGTTTGACTCTGAATTAATTCTACTGATAGTGAAATTTCTCCCTGTCTTGGTAGCCCCCAGATTTAAGTGTGTTGTACTGAACTGGGTCAACAACCAACTGTGTTATTTACTGCTTTATAATTATTGCATAATAGTAGGTCTGTAGTGAATGTCACAGTGGATGTTATAACTTCTGTGATAACATCCATCGTGGGCTGGCCAGAAATTTCAAACAGGATGGAGGAATGTTGTTACCTCGGCATTTTCTTTGCAGGAGGTCAGCGAGGGCCCGTTTCTCGGCATAAGTCCAATTGTTATTGGCATGAATAGGTTGTTTCCCGCAGCAGGGTGGTTTTTGTATCTCTGGCATTTTTGTTGTTGATTCAGTTCCGTTGTATCTGCATGCGTGCATAGCATCTACCCAAACGCGTAGCATTTCCATTTCGTATGGAGCATTACGCCATATTCAAAGATATGCATGTGAAACATAGGCCAGGTTGTTATCTCGTTGTTTCAGGTGTATCTTTAGAGGTTTGATCTCTTCCTTTGGTATCCAGACCATGGAAATTTCCGGTAGCCCATCCAGTATCCAGATCCCGACTCATGTTATTCCCCAGCAGTGTCTTCGGATCTCAGTGGGTCATGATAAGTATTTATGATGAATTCTTTAGTCCGTCGAGTATCCAGACTTCGTTCCATTCCCAATTGATGGGGTTTTCCTTTTTCCGTTGAGTATCCAGACTCCGGTAAAGATGGTTGTGGTATCCAGACCACGGCGATTGATATTATTGTACTTTTTCCATCGAGTATCCAGACTCTGGTGAAGATAGGGTGGTGTTTAGATTTTGATGGGTATATAGGTAATATTTTCCCTTCGTCTATTGAGTATCCAGACTCTGGTAAATGTCGTTGAGTGTTCAGACTCCAACAAATTTCCAATGTGTGATGTACTTCTTAGCCCTGTATGGTATCCAGACCATGGCAATTCTTGATGCGGTCCATTTTGTTCGTTGAGTATCCAGACTCTGGCAACTTGAGGTGGTACTGTTAAAATTCCAGCGATATCCAGGCCCTAATGAGTGTTTCTTCGTCCGTTGAATATCCATGATCCGGTTAATCTTCGTTGAGCATCCAGGCTCCGGCTTATTTCATTGAGCATTCAGGCTCCGGCTTTTCCGTTGAGTATTCAGGCTCCGGTGAATCTTCCACCCATGACGTATTGCTTTTTCCGTCGAGTATCCAGACTCCGGTAAAATCAGCTCGGTATCCAGACCATGATAAGTTTTGTGGTTGTACTCCTTCTTCGTTGAATATCCAGATTCTGGTGAATTTCCAATTTGGGGTATATTGTTTTGTCCGTGGAGTATCCAAACTCCGGTCATTTCCGTTGAGTGTCCAGACTCCGGTGAGTTTCATATATGTGATGATTTTCCTTAGTCCATTGAGTATCCACACTTCGGTCTATTTCGTTGAGCATCCAGGCTCCGATTTATTTTTGTTGAGCATTCAGGCTCCGATTTGTTGCATTGAGTATCCAGACTCCGACCGATTTCCAATATGTGGTAATTTCTTTTGTGCGTTGAGTATCCAGAGTCCAGCAGTTTTTTTCGTGATTCCAATATCCGTTGAGTATCTAGGCTCCGGTTTATTACGTTGAGTGTTCAGACTTCGGCAAATTTTGATTGGCTTATTTTTGTTCATTGAATATCCAGATTCTGGCAATTTGAAAGGTTCCCCTTTAACTTGTGTGGTATTCAGACCATGGCACAGTCTTGATGGATGAATTCATCTTATTATGTTCCCCCAAGCAAAGTTACTTGTTTAAGTTTCTCCTTTCTCCCTGCCAGAGTTGCTTGTTTAAGTTTCTCTCTTCCCCAGTGGGGTACGTTTGTAATCAGAGCAGTTGTCTCCGGTTTTTTTTGTTTGCAGTTTTATTTTTCTGCGGTTGGCAAATTTCCGGGTTCTTTGGTATGTAACCGCCTTTGACCTTGATGGCGTGAAAGTCGTTCGCTTTTCACTCATTCAGGTCCAAGTCGTTTGAATAGGGGCAACTGTTGCACCCCAAAATTTAACCAACCTTTTTCTGAACTTGGCTTATGTTTCATTTCATTTTCTTTTAGCATTTGCATTGCATAGCATTGTTCATTGAGCAGGGGATCAAGAGGTTGTGCATAGCAAGAGGAGGTTACCAAGAGTGTTGACCCTAAGCAAGGGGCTTTACTCAAACATGAGTGGTCATCAAGTCACCAAGAAGTGGTCAAAGTTTTGTGAAAGAATTGACGGATGTATGTGGATCAGCTCCTAACTTGGAGACCAGTTGAAGATCATCAGAGGATTTTGAGATCATGATTATAGATATGGGATTTTGAGAAAGCTCATTGAGGCTTTGAGATCCATATTAGAGTTTGTTCAAGTTATTGTGTCATGTGTAAGAAACCACAGTCAAGGGTGTTGCATCTAGGGTTTTCATCTGGTCAACCCTAAGTTAACTGTGAAATTAAAGGAGATTAAGACTCAATTCCAAGTCTTTTTTATCATGGAATGTTGTGTTGAGATGCCTAATATATCATTTCAAGATGAAATCAAGAAGAATCAAGAGTGTGAGAAGTTTCTAAATTAGGGTTCTCAGTGTAAAATCTCCTGTTTAGTGCCTAACTTCAAGACCACCTATCTCAAGATACAAGTCTCATCTCATCTTGACCCAAACATGAAAGTTGTTCCTCATGATCTTATCTTTCCAAAGAGTACTAGAATTAAGGAGTGAATTCAAGCCACATGAATAGAATGAAGTCCCAGCATTGATTTTGAATCAAAAACAAGGTGAATTGAGACATTTGGTACGTGTGCATGAGCATGGAAAATGAGAATTGGGCAATTTCACAATTCACCCAATTAAGCCATAATTGGGCCTCCATTACCTCATATATCCATCATATATAAGTCTTAGGTCATTTTTAGATGAAAAAAGGATCATTTTCGTGGAGAATTGTAGAAAACACAGTTGGTGAAGAGAGTGGAAATTTCAAAATCGTGAAATACAATTGGAGCAGTTTCAGAGCAATTCAAAGCTACAGCTACTTTCCTTGAAGTTCAGTGAACGTTTTTGGATCATTTCAGCAAGCTTGAGCACTTGTAGAAGCTCCAACGGAGAGACTCCGTTATGTAAGCTTCAAATTAAAAATTCTCACTCATTATGCCTTTATCTTGCGCCATTGTTGGTTAATGCTGAAGTCTTATGCTCATAGGCAAATTTTGGTGCATATTTGTTCATGTTCATGATGATTTCAGTGTGATGTGTATTTTATTTTTCTCTTCGATTTGCCTGATTTATGCATGATTTTTGAAAATGGATTATGGATTTGAGATCTACGTAAATTGTAGATGATTTTAGACTGCTTGTTTGCATGTTTTGGTGAAGTTGATGTTCACCTATGTTTTGTGCACGCCGGATAAGGTGACCGGAGGGAATCCGGCCACCGTTTGTAATTTCCTCCGTCTGCCATGTTCTAAAACCCCAGGCGTGTTAATAGCCGTTAGATTGTTTTGGCTCACTTGCGTTGAATGGCTAGGATTTGGCATGCATTTTTGACCCAACTTTTAACTTAAACCATGGCCATTGGATCAGTTAAGATGGACGGATGAGATTAGATCTTGGACCCTTTTAATGAAACGTTGCGTTTGGCAGCTTTCATCTTGACCCTTGGATCTGTGTTGGTTTGAGATGAGCGTGTGAGATCTATCCTTAGCCTAGCATACCAAGTAGCGCGCAACACCTGAGGTATTCTGATTTGGACTTGGGCCTTTATGTTATTCGCACCCCCTGCAACTTGGCACAAGCATTTACATGTGATTCTGCTGCTATTTGCACCGCCGTTTTTTTTTGTTTTGTTTTCTTTTTTTGTTTTGTTTTATATCTGTTTAGATTTAATTCAAATTAAAATACTTCCAATATTGATAAAATTCACCAAAAATATGTTTGAGACACTTTGGGATGTCTTTTATTTTTAGAAAATTTTTATTTTATTTTTGAATTATTTTTCAATTTAAAAAGGAATTATCAATTGGAAGTGTTTTGTTGGAGTTATTTCTTGACATTGTCTTATGTTTGATTTGTTTCTTCCATCTCCTTTTGATCCAATGACTAAAAATTAATCCTCATATCCATGATGAGTTGATGAATTTTTGAGGACCATTTTTCCCCTGTTTGGTTGACTTTTGGGTTGACTTTGTTTGCATTTCATTTGACCCTCGACAATCCTCATTCACAATGGGACACCCTTGTGAATCAATTTCTTTGGTGGTGTTGTAAATTGATTTTGATTGTGATCTCTTGGCTTCTGTTTTCCAACTTGTTTATGGACTTTGTGCATTTTATTTGGTTATTTTTGAATCATTTTCCTAATTTTGAGGTAACTTGCAAGTCAAGTTACCCCGAAGGGAGGTTCATACATACACATTGACCTAGTTTGCCTTGGATATGACTTTGATGGATCCTTTGAGCTTTTTATTCCTTTTGATTCATGTTGTTAATGCTGGTTGCTCAATTTTAGGTCATGATATTGTGTTGTGCTTGTTCATTTGTGTGCTTCTTTTGTTGCTTCCATTTAGGGTTTCCATAAGTGGCATGCTTGCATTCCTTTATGTTTAAGCTTGTTTTCTCTTATGATGTGGTTGACTTTGCTTTTGAGCTCTCTTCTCTTATCTCCCTTTCTGTCCCATGACTTTGGAGTATCATTTAAGGTGGCTTAGTCCCTCCTTAGGAGGTACTTGACGCATACCTAAAATGATGAATCCTTGAGGACTCCTTTGTGCTTCTTTTGCACTTTGTTTGTGATGCTTATGGTTGAGTGCATATTATGAGTTCCTTGATGTCCTCATATAGCCTCCCATTCTCACTTTTGTTTTGAGCTTCTTCTCCTTTCATTTTTTTTGGCTTTTGGCACTTGTGGTTGATGTTGTTTGACTTAGGTCATTTCATCCCACTTTTTGGTGCATTTTTGTGTGGTTTTTCCTTGTTGTTTGATTTCACTTTGTGCATTTCTTTCTCTCTTCTTTTCTTGCATTCTCATATGCATGCTTGAGGTTGAGATGAGCTTGTGGAGGCTACTGCCCCACACATATTCCCTCCCTCACTTTCATCTTACTTGTGCATTCTGTGTGTGCATTCTTGCATTTTTATGTTCTTTCTTCCTCTTCTTCTTTTGTCTTCTTTCCCTTAGGATCTCTAATCTCTCTTCTACAAGAGAGGTTATGATAGACATTAGGTGCTTAACCATGCATGATAGCATTAGGTAGTGTAAGTGCTCTTGATTGGCTGCATTTTGTGGCAAAATATAAGTACATATATGAATGTCATGCTTGATGTTATTACATTCATAATATGGACTGTGCAGGTTAAGTTAACTAAGCTAACTATAAGTTAAGTTGTATGTTATACCCAATGGTATGACATAGGTCGTATAAAATCAAGTGAAAGTCTATTTTTCTGGTAGCTATAACTCAGGAAACAACTCAGAAGCTCATGCTGGAATGCAGGAGACATTTTAGACGCCCTAGGGGAACTAAAATGCACCTGATTAAAGAGGCAAGCGTGCAGAATACATAAGTGAGGTTTTATGATGGATAAAACCAAATGTATGCGCCCAGGCCTAAGAGATGATATGCTGCTACAAGTACCAGGAAAGGCAATCCTAGAAGGCAGCTGTTGAAGATAGAGATGCAGAGAAATCACCATAGTGGTTTAGAAGTGAAGAGGTTGTTCTTCACGTTTGTGTCTTAGGAATACATGTAACCCAAGCAACTGTTGAGTGCATTAGTTAGGTAGTTTCTAAACAGTGTTACACTCGAAGCTGTTAAGCAAGAGTGTGTGTTCCTTGATCAAAGCTTTGAAGCAAAGATCAAGGTGTGTGTGTGTAGGTGAAGTGTCTCTTCAATCTACAGTTTAAATTGTAACTTGTTGTTATCACTGTTGTGTGATTCTAGGGAGTGAGTGGATATACTCAGGTCTAGAGTGTCACTAGGTTTAATTGTCATTGGGTAGTGATTAAGTGAAGAGTGCAAACTGGAGGTTTGACTCTGAACTGATACTGCTGATAGTGAAATTTCTCCCTGGCTTGGTAGCCCCCAGATGTAAGTGTGTTGCACTGAACTGGGTCAACAACTATCTGTGTTATTTACTGCCTTGCTATTACTGCATAATAGTAGATCTGTAGTGAATGTAACAGTGGATTTTATAACCTCTGTTAGAACATCCATCGTGGGCAGGCCAGAATTTTCAATTGGCATCATAGCAGGCATGCTGCCTATTTATTACTGGGTGAGATCTAGGGAAACAAAATTATGGTACTATGGATAAAGATATTGGATTCACCAATAGACCTCTAATCCTGGATGGCTCAAATTATGACTATTGGAAGCCTAGGATGATTGCCTTCCTAAGGTCCTTAGACAGCAAGGCTTGGAGAGCTACAAACTCTAGCTGGGAACATCCTGCTAAGACTGACAAGGATGGAGTGTCTGTGCAAATTCCTGAAGAGGATTGGACCAAAGAGCAAGAGGCATTGGCTCTTGGAAACTCTAAAGCATTGAATGCACTCTTCAATGGTATAGACAAAAACATCTTTAGACTGGTCCACCACTGTGAACTAGCAAAGGATGTTTGGGACACTCTTAGAACCACTCATGAAGGAACTTCCAAGGTTAAAATGTCAAGACTTCAAATGCTGACCATAAAATTTGAAAGTCTAAGAATGAAGGAAGATGAGACCATTCATGACTTCTACATGAATTTTCTTGAACTAGCCAACACCTCAGGAGCTTTGCGAGAGAAGATGGCTGAAGAAAAGCTTGTAAGGAAGATACTAAGGTCACTACCTAAAAGATTTGCAATGAAGGTAACAGCCATTGAAGAAGCTCAAGACATATGCCTAATGAAAGTGGATGAACTCATTGGATCTCTTCAAACTTTTGAGATGGGGATGTGTGATCAGGCTGTGGAGAAAAAGAGCAAGAGTATAGCTCTTGTCTCAAACACTGCTGAGACTTCAGAGCATGAAAGGTAGGAAGATCTATCAGAGGCAATAGCCATGCTTGGAAAATAATTCAACAAACTGGCCAAAAGGATAGATACTAAGTCTAAGCCCTATTTCAAAATGGTGTCTGTTGACAAAGAAAAAACTGAAGATAAAGCCAACCAAAGCAGAGGAGTACAGTGACATGAGTGTGAGGGATATGGACATGTTAGGAAGGAATGTCCCACATACCTCAAAAAGAAGGGAAAAGGTCTAACAGTCACTTGGTCTGATGAAGATTCTGACACTGGATCAGAAGGGGAATTATCCAAACATGTAACTATTCTCAACAGTGTGTGTGTGTGTGTGTGTGTGTGTGTGTGTGTATCTGATGGAGACTCAAGTGAAGAGGAGCTAACTTATGATGAACTAGTTGAATCATATAAGAAGTTATCCATCCAAAGCACATCACTGTATCAGCAAGGAGAGCATCTGAAGAAGCTCATCAAAGAGCTAGGAGCTGAAAAGAGAGAGCATCTAGACACTATAAACTCACTCTAAGGAGAGGTAAAGGAGTTGAAAGGAGAAAAGGAGCAAATGACAAAACCCATAAGGATGCTCAACTCTGGATCTGACATGCTAGAGGAGATTCTTCAGAGTGGTCATTCTGCAGGAAATAGGTCTGGTCTAGGATTTGTTGAAAAATAAAATCCTGTCTTGAAACTCAAGAGGTTGCAGCCTGACATCCAAAAGGTACAAAGGATGTCACAGCCAAAGTTACAACATTCTCCCCACAAAAATTGGAATCAAGTCAAGAGACAATTCCAAAGGCATAGATGCTACCACTATGGAAAGCTTTGACACATTCGCGTTGTATGCTTCTGGTTGTATGGATTTCCACGGAAAAGAAATGATAATCAGGGTAAGCAGGGAAAAAGACAGCATCATGGACAAAGGTGTCATCATGTCCACCAGAGATGGAGACAGCATCAAGCAAAATCCAGAAAGAAGGAAGTGCCTAAGATGCAAGAACAATGGGTTGTCAAGACTGTAGCTCTAACAGCCAACATTTCCCTAAGAATGCCAACCAATGAGGATTGGTATTTTGATAGTGGCTGCTCCAGGCATATGACTGGAATTGAGGATCTGTTGATCAAACTCAAGCCTCATTCATCTAGTCATGTAACCTTTGGGGATGGAGCTAGAGGAGAAATCACAGGTGCTGGACAACTTGACAGTTCTAAAGCTCCAGAACTGAGAGATGTCTTGTTAGTTAAAGGATTAACTGTCAATCTAATAAGCATAAGTCAGCTGTGTGATCAAGGCTTAAAAGTACACTTCTCCAAAGACCCAAGTGTGTGGTGACCAATGAAAAGGGTAAGGAAGAAATGAGGGGATCTAGATTCAAAAACAACTGTTACATATGGGAGCCCAGAAGCAACATAAATGGACTGGAAAATGAAGAAAAGGATCACTTCAGACTGGAGAAAAGAACCAGGCCCAAATCATCAACAAAAGGAGTCTCAAAATATGCTTAAGAAAGAAGGGCTGGGTGTAAGAAAAGTCAGGTAGGAAGGCTAGACTAGAAGGGTTACCCTAAGATTAACCTTCAGGTAAAGCTAAACATGCTGTATTGGAACCTAATGGAGTCCATGGAAGATACTCTACAGAAGAGAAGCAATGTCAATCCTGATGTTATGACCTTGTTCTGTGACATCAAAGGATTCATCCAAGAGAGGTCTGCTGATCTCAAGAGGGGTATGCTTATTGGTAGAGTGTGTAGATGGACAATGATGTGTGGAAACTACGGGGACTATGTACTAAATATTGTTGACAGGGGTTCAAAAATTATAAAGGAAGGTCAAGGCAAGATTGAGCAATGGAAATTAAGTCCCTACAATAAGAAGTTATAGCAATTAAAGGAAATGGGGAATTACATTTTGATACTAAGTCATTTAATGATAAGTCAAAACGGTAAGTTCCCTCCTAGTAAGCAATCATACCTCACTCTCACGTACATAACACACTCTCTCTATTCTTGGTGCCTTCACAAATGCTCCAACTTCCATACCATCTCAAACAAGAAAATAAGGGTTTCCTCATCGTCTTCAACGACAACGACTATGGCACAACCAACCTCCAGAATGAACATCAGTCCAGATAAAGCAAACCCTAATGAGGCTCTAGAGATTTCTCCACTACAAATGATGACTCCTGAAGGAGTGCTGGTAAAGAAACTTAACAGGAAGCATGCAAAACAAGCAAAAACCCTTGGCTCAAGGAAAGATACTCCCACGACTACTTCTGGTGACCTAAATACTGAAGAAGCAAGACGAACGCACCTTGAAATTGCTGCAATGGTTGCTAGTACCCTCAACATTCCCATTAAGGGGACTGAACATAATCAAGGTGATCAAAGTAATGTCCCACACAATGTCAAAGCATTAGATAACAACCCCCCAGAAGAGAAGAATAAGGATGAAGGGTCTGATAAAAGGGAAGATGATTTGCATGAAGCCAAAGATACGGAAGTAGGCAACTTAGACGAGTACTCAGACAATGACCTTATAGCAACGATTGATCCAAACATTGCCAAACGATTGATGAAGAGGAAAGGGAAAAAGATAGCTAACCAAAGCTCACCCAAGAAAAGGGATGCTAAAAAGACTATTGAGCAAGGAGATACCACCAAGAAGATTGGAACAAAAAGTACTCAGGTTGGACCCCCCAAAGGGTGGAGCAAGGTGACCATCAAGAAGAGAAAGATTGAATCGAGACCAGAACGAGAAACAGATTCAGATGTTGATATGGATGTCACTGACATCCCAGCAAAAAGGAAACCTGCTTCAAGCAAGCTGGCTGAAAGTGTTCCTGAAGTGCCCCTGGACAACATCTCCTTCCACTATCCCTCAGGTGTCATCAGGTGGAAGTATGTATACCAAAAGAGGTTGGCCTTAGAGAGAGCTTGCTCAAAAATCTCTGGATAACAAGGAGATTATGCACCTTATATGTGAAGCTTGCTTGATGGAAACTATCACTCAGTTTTCCCAATGCTATGAAATTCTGGTCAAAGAATTCATAGTTAACTTATCTGATAAATGTACTGATAGAAAATCATTTGAGTTTGGGAAAGTCTTTGTCAGGGGAAATGGCATTCTATTCACTCCTACAATCATCAACAACTTCCTTGAGAGAACAAATGAGGTTGTGCCAGAGTTAACCATATCTGACAACAGGATATGTCAAGTGATAACTGGAAATCAAGTCAGGAAATGGCCATCAGTGGCCACCATCCTGGGAAGGGTCATCTATGTTGTGGGAACCAGGACCAAAATGGATTATGGCACATACATCTTTGATCAAACAATGAAACATGTTGGCCGCTATAGCATCAAAGGGCCTATAGCATTTCCTTCCCTCATCTGTGGAATAATGTTAACACAGTTTCCAAACATCCTCAAGACCAGTGATGTAGCTAGCAAAAGAGAAACTCCCTTAGCCTTTCATCACAAACTGTTTCAAGGAATCCATGTTTCAGACATTGCCATGACATCCTCTGAGACATCAAAAAGGGGTTCCAAAGTCAAAAAGGATGAAGTGATAACCATCATTAAAGAAACATGCAAATAACTGGATGCAAGAAAGCAAACACTTGAAAAATTGCTGCAATCTCTTGAGCTAGATGAGGATAATGACAGTTCAGAGGATGCTACAAGGGAAGAAGGTGCCACAAAGGACGATGATGGTACTAGGGAAGTGGAAAGTCAGGAAGGAGACTCTGGAGATGCTGCTGAGGAAGACACTGATGCTGAGGAAGAAGGCTCTGGAAAGACTGAGGAAGACAGGTCCAGCTCAGCTGCAGAAGAAGACTAATGCCTTATGGCTCAAACCACTACTGGCTGAGGTGGTGGAGGAAGCAGGGTTGCTGACTTATTGGTGTAATTTGTTAGTCTGGTGTGAGAAATGTTAAGACAATCTGTTTTGTTATGCTCTATTTGAGCAGTTTTTTGTAACCCCAAACTCATGTATTGGTACAAGTTATGATTTATGCTAGCTGTTAGTTGGATCTAAATTTGTGGCTAAAAAGGGGGAAAGTGTGATAGATAACAGCAGGTACAACAGATGCAGATGGAATAATTGGTGGATAACCAATATGAGTACCACAGGTTATGTGGTAGTAACAGATGCAGGTGGAAGAACAATGAGAAGTAATTGTGATATGCATATGCACCATAGTGCTTATGATATTAGTGTGCAGGTGATGCTGAGGAGATTTGTGTGTGATAACAGCTGTTTGGGCTGTTACAGATATGATATGTATGACATGTATGTTAGAAATAAGACTGACATGTTGTAGGTACTAACATGGGTGATTCTAACAAGATGCTTAAGAGTTCTGTGCAAGGAACAAAATGCATCCCTGCAGGGGGAGTAGCACAAATGTGTGACATCAGAAGGTCATGCTGAATGTTATAGCATCCAATTCAGACTGGATATTGCCCAGCTGATAAGTTCATCAGTTGAGGGGGAGTAACTCGGTTAATCAAACAAGCCAAGAGTGACATCTGTAGTAGAAGTCTACAAAGTGAGTGCTAACAGGGCTGAAAGCCAACTGTGAGGATTCCGAGAGCTTAAGAAGTAAGTGACTTACCTGCATAACAGGACCATTGTTAAGTCTTCTGCTGTGTAGGAAATCTCTGATGTAAGTACATAGTGTTTTAGCCAAAATTTTGCCAAAGGGGGTGTTTGTAAGTGCTCTTGATTGGCTGCATTTTGTGGCAAAATATAAGTACATATATGAATGTCATGCTTGATGTTATTACATTCATAATATGGACTGTGCAGGTTAAGTTAACTAAGCTAACTATAAGTTAAGCTGGATGTCATACCCAATGGTATGACATCAAGTGGAAGTTTGTTTTTCTGGTAGCTATAACTCAGGAAACAACTCAGAAGCTCATGCTGGAATGCAGGAGACATTTTAGACGCCCTAGGGGAACTAAAATGCACCTGATTAAAGAGGCAAGCGTGCAGAATACATAAGTGAGGTTTTATGATGGATAAAACCTAATGTATGCGCCCAGGCCCAAGAGCTGATATGCTGCTACAAATACCAGGAAAGGCAATCCTAGAAGGCAGCTGTTGAAGATAGAGATGCAGAGAAATCACCATAGTGGTTTAGAAGTGAAGAGGTTGTTCTTCACGTTTGTGTCTTAGGAATATGTGTAACCCAAGCAACTATTGAGGGCATTAGTTAGGTAGTTTCTAGACAGTGTTACACTCGAAGCTGTTAAGCAAGAGTGTGTGTTCCTTGATCAAAGCTTTGAAGCAAAGATCAAGGTGTGTGTGTGTAGGTGAAGTGTCTCTTCAATATACAGTTTAAATTGTAACTTGTTGTTATCACTGTTGTGTGATTCTAGGGAGTGAATGGGTATACTCAGGTCTAGAATGTCTCTAGGTTTAATTGTCATTGGGTAGTGATTAAGTGAAGAGTGAAAACTGGAGGTTTGACTCTGAATTGATACTGCTGATAGTGAAATTTCTCCCTGGCTTGGTAGCCCCCAGATGTAAGTGTGTTGCACTGAACTGGGTCAACAACTAACTGTGTTATTTACTGCTTTGTTATTACTGCATAATAGTAGATCTGTAGTGAATGTCACAGTGGATGTTATAACCTCTGTTTAAACATCCATTGTGGGCAGGCCAGAATTTTCAGGTAGTTCCCTTTTGTATCCCAATTCTAAGTCCACTTTGCATGACAACTTTTAGGATTGATTAGTCTCCCATTAGTGGTCCTTTCTTCTCTTCTCATCTTCATACAATCTTAACATACTTAATAAAGATAATGGATGTTGTGCCATGAGCCTTGTACTTGGGAAATGGTGATTGAGCGGTTACCTCTCAATTGCCTAGAGTGTTTAGTATACGTCCTTAGGACGATATGCGACGCATTCGATCCTAGGTTTTAGACTTTAGTACAACATACATTATGAACACTCAATAATTCAAAAAACTTCTTCTCTAAAAAACACTTCAAATCTTTTTCACCCTTTGGGGTTCTTAATCCAGAAAATCTTCTCAGATAAACGAGTGTTGTTAACTTTTAGTTCTACCACAAACAGTAACGCCTAAGTCTCCAATGGTCGAGCTGCATACACCAACTGCTAGAACTACTTGTTAACCCTACTCGGGCCTAAAAAACTTTTGAACCAACCTGTGGTCTTTTAAGCCCGAACTACATTTGCTCTGATCTTTCATACCATATGAAAGTACGTAGGCACAAGATGCGATGTCTTGGCGAGCAACCTTCCTCCCTTTCATTCATAGTTAGCCGAACTACGTTGACTCTGACTTTCCCATTGCCCGAGGGAATACGTAGGCACAGAGCAGCGATGCTCTGCTGAGTCTCTTTCTTTTTTCTTTTGTCCCTTGAACTTTATTTAGATAGATGATCACCCTTTTAGATAGACAACAAATCGTGGATCCCGTCGAGTACGACGGACGTGAGGGGTGCTCATACCTTCCCCTTGGGTAACCGACTCCCGAATCCAGACTTGGTTGCGATGACCTTGTCTTTCCCTTTTCGTCAGGTTTTTCTGATCGTTTCCTTTCCCTCTCTTTAGGATAAATAACGAAAGGTGGCGACTCTTCTGTTTTCTGTCGGGTGTTTTACGCAGTTGTGACAGTATTTTATATTGTATATAGATTTTATATTCTAGTTTATATTCTATTTTCTTTTAGGATATATAGAGTTTTATATAGAATTTTGTATTTTATTTTCTATATGCAATTTCTTTTAATATTTCTTTAGGAGCTTATTTTTCCTATTAGGAGTTTATTTCTTTTAGAAGTTGAATGCAATATCCATTTATTATTGGATTTTTCTCATCATTTTTGTTCTGTAGGTCGATGACGAGGCTTCCGTAAACCGTTATTAATCGACTTGTTGATGGATAATGTAGGATCCAAAACCACATTTTTCTCTCCTCCTTCTGATTTTATTTTTTGACTGGTGTGTTCCGTGTGACACGATTCAATTGGAGAATGATTCTCAATATCATTTCTCTATCTTGTCTTTGACACGGATATCAATACGCTACCTCTTTGAGTTTGACTTCATTTATAAGTCAAATCATGATGATTTAGCATTACATTGGTTCTGATTCAAAACCTCATCATCAAGGATCCAAAGGGGAGAAGATTGGAATCGAGCTTGCGCACAATGTCAAGGGCTAACGGAACCACTCCGTTCAATAACATCTTTCTTATTCAAGTCTTTATTCAACCACCAAGCGTTGTGAGTTCTGAGCGATAGATATGTGGGAAATGGTGATTAGGGGGCTACCTCTCAATTGCTTAGAATGTTTAGTATACGTCCTTAGGACGATATGCGACGAATTCGCTCCTACGCCTTAGGTTCTAGTGTGTGTGTGTCCCGAGTTCCTTCCCGTTTGGGCGTGTTTGGCCTGCTTCCTCTTTGTTCTCGCCCCCATGCGATTGAAACTCTTTTCTCTCGCATCCTGGCAATTGAGATCTCTTCTCTTGCCCCCGTGTAATCGAGACAGTCTTTCCGTAGTTAGCCAAACTACGTTCGCTCTGATCTCTCATACCTGTTGAGAGTACGTAGGCATAGGATTGCGATAATCCTAGAGAGCACTTTTCCCCCTTTCCTGTCGTTAGCTGAACTACAGCTGCTCTGATTTCTCGTACCAAACGAGAATATGTAGGCACAAGACGCGATTTCTTGGCGAGCACACTAACAACTAACTCCTCTATTCTCTCGCTTCCACGCGATCGAGACTTTCCCGCTGACGACTAACTATCCCTTTCTCTTGCCCTAGCGCAATTGAGACCAACCCGTAGTTCTAGAATCCCTTAGGTTCTCCGTACCTTTAAGCCAATGACATACTACGTGCATTCTACCGCAAATAGGTAACGCCTAAGTCTCAAATGGTCGAGCAGCAATACACCTAACTGCTAGAATGCGTGCGCTAGTATCATCAACCTTTTCTCTCGCCCCTGTGTAATCGAGAACATCCCAGTTACCCGTAGTTAGCCTGAACTACGTTTTGCTCTGATTTCTCATACGAGATGAGAATACGTAGGCACAAGACGCGACGTCTTGGCGAGCAAATCCCCTTGTAGTTTCTCGAACTACATTGACTCTGACTTTCCCATTGCACGAGGGAATACGTAGGTATAGAGCGCGATGCTCTATCGAGTCTGTTCTTTCCGTTTAGCTTTAGCATCCGTAGTTAGATTATTTTTCACCCATAGACTAGACAACTAAGCATGGATCCCGTCGAGTACGACGGACGTGAGGGGTGCTAATACCTTCCCCTTGCTAACCGACTCCCGAACCCGAGATTTGGTTGTGATGACCAATCTTATCCCTTTTTTTCGTCAGGTTTTCTCTGCTCATTTCCTTTCCCACTTTAGGATAAATAACAATAAGTGGCGACTCTTCTGTCATTGCCGACCCTTTTTTTGCAGTAGCGACAATACCACATCAGCTGAACACAACCTGCAGACAACCTGCAGTCACACATAAATATCCAGGCTTTTCTGGATGTCAAGACATTCAGGATGACATCCTGAAGTACACCTTTTCCACATCATAACACTATCACTTATTAGCCTAGACTACAGATGTCAAAACTTTTTATGGAACATCCTGTGTTACTCCCCCTGAAGAGATGCACAACACACACATTCTGCACACATACTGTAGACACACACATTCCTAACAACAGCTAGGAGCTCACACACATTTTAGCAGCTTCAGCAAAAACTCACACCTGCAAGCATGTTCAGTTCAAACATGCACACTAGCAGCAACAAACAATCAAGTCTTCCACGCTAGCAGCAACAAACAATCAAGTCTTCCACCTGCTCTTCCACCTATGAGGAGCACAAATCTAAATCATATCTCCCCCTTTTTAGCCACAAATTAAGATCAAACTAATTAAATAGTATATATCATTATGGAAGCACATATGTTAGGGGTTATTACAACAAATTGCTCATGAAGAGCATCACAAATAAAATTCATGATGTCATAAAAAAAAATTTTAAACCAAAGAACCAACAAAATCACATCAGTAGCATACCATCATCTTAATCTTCCTCCTCATAGGAGCTGGAGTCACTGTCATCACTATCTGTTGTGATATCCTCATCATTGTTATTAGAATCATCCTATGGCCTAGCTGCACTGCTGGAGCCATGAGCATTATCAGAGTTATGAGGAAAATCAATGCGAGCAAGAGGAATAGATATGCCATGCATAGGTAGTGTAACAGCCCAATTTTTCAATAAATGATTAATTGTGCTAATTAATTGGTTTATGTGATTTATCTGATTTAAATAAATTATTGGATTTATTTAAATGAGTTAATGGAGTTAATTAATTTATTCTACTTGGTAGAATAATGTGGATTTATTAGATATTCTCTAATTAATGATAAGATGAGATATTTTGTGAGAAATGAATTGATACATATTTTTGAGAGAAGAATTATGATGGAAAGAAAATAGAAGGATATATAAGGGAAATTGGAGAGAAAAGAAAAGAGATAGAAACATAAGAGAAAGAAAGAAAGAAAAGGAGAGAAAAAATAGAGAAAGAGGAGAAAAGAGAAGAGAAGGGGGAACTTGGAGAAATCATCAAGAATCAACTTCAAGCTTCAATCTAATCAAGGTAAGGGTGAGAAACATTATTATTTGATCAATGTGTATGATTATGTATGAGTTGTGTTGGATTTGTTGGTAGTTTTCTCTATTTTTCATTTCTAGAGCATAAATGGTTTAATCGGTAGAATCGGGTTTTGAAAGGTTAGAATTCAAAATAAATTGCATAGTTTAGTCGGGTAATGTTTAGCCGTGATTATTGGATTTCGTTTGATTGAATTTGGTTGAGTTTGTGAGTTTTGACATTTTTGGATAATTGAGGGTTTGAGATTTGAGTGAAAATCGGACGTCGTAGAAATCATGTTTAATGGTTCTAATTCACTGATATATGTTAGGTGAGTATGAGTATGTGTTTGTTTCGAAAAAAGAATTGAATCGGTCGAATTTTCGGGCGAAAATGCAAAATCCCGTAGCCGTGTTTAGGCAAAATTCTGGTTTTTCGGAAAACTTCGAAAATTCATAACTCTTGAACTGTAAGTCGGTTTTGACCCCCGTTCGAAGCGTTGGTAAGTTAACGAGATTGTCTTTCTAGAAAAAATGGCTTTGAGGCCTGTACCTAGTTCAATTATAGCAAAAAATTGAAAACATATCGTTGTGTTGATTTTTACTGTCGCGAATGTGTGTGATTGATGTGTTATTGTGCAGAATACTTTTGTTATATAACGTATAGCTTGTGCATGTTGTGATATGATATATGGCGTGAATCCTAGATGGTGGAATCGATTATGAAATATAGTCCTTTGACAAATATATGCATATTGTTTGTATGTGAAGAATGCATGAGAACATATTGTGAATATGTGTGCATTGCTTGATAAATGTGGTAATGATATTGAAGTGTAAATGCATATTGATTGTATGTGATATTGTGAATGCATGAGAACATATTGTGAATATGTGTGCATTGTTTGAAAAGGTAATGAGGTTGAATTATGAATGCATATTTGTTGTATCCGATTATTGTGAATTAATGCATGGGAGCACATTGTAAGATATGCGTGCATTGTTGACAAATATGTTGATGAAAAGTATGAATACTTGATTATATGATATGTTCTGTGTGTAATCTTGTTTAATTCTTGAAGGGAGGAATTATGTGAATGCATGGGATTAACACGTGTGATCGGTCTTAAGTGCATTTTGTTGTTGATTGCATATGCATCATTTAGTCAAGAGGCAATGTTTGCTAGTTTCGTGGAGACTAGTGGCTTGTCCCAAACCTAGAAGGGTGGATTTGAAAGCTTAGGGAACGGGATTTTGTTGTTATCGGTCTAGAAGGGTGGATCCGGTTTAAGTGTAAAAACCGAAAAATGATAACAAGTGTTGGTACCACATGGCATGAGTTGCATTGAGTCTCATGGAATGAATATATGATTGTTGTATGAAGTTATGCATAGGTGTATGTACATGACTTGTGTAATTGTGAACTATGGATATGTTTGATGATTGTCCATATTTGCCTATATATATATATATATATATATATATATATATATATATATATATATATATATATATATATATATATATATATATATATATATATATATATATATATATATATATATATATATATATATATATATATATATATATATATATATATATATATATATATGCTTTGTGAAGTATATGATGAGTTATGATGAAGTATGGTGAGAATGGTGGAATACGCATATGTGCATTACTTGTGTAATTGAGAGTTGTGAATATGTGATCATTGTATGAAAGTATGCTTATGAACATGAATTGTTGATTTGAGAATTGTGAATGTGTAATTGTGAATTAGTGAGTAAACATAATATGTGTATGTTCATGTGGAATGTTGAGATTTATGGATACGTGCATGATGAATATGCTTGGTGATTATCCAATTTGATTATATATATGTTGTATTGTACATGATGAGTTATAATGAATTGTGGTGAGAAAATGTGGAATATATGTATTTTGTGCTTGTGTATTTGTGTATATATAATTATATGCATTGTTATTATGATAATATTTCTCACCCTTCTGCTGGAATGATGTCCTACATGACATCGTGCAGGTATCAAGGAGTAGTATTGCTCGTAGTTACGAGGTCGCTTTTGGTGTAGCCGTTTAGTGATTTAATTATGTTGGGTCGAGTCATGCTCTGGTCATGTAACACTGGGATCGCTTGGGTTGTGTTTAAGATATACATTATGTACTCTATAAACGTGTTTCTATCCATTGGAATATTATGATGTTGGCCTTAGTGCCTAAGTGATGTTGTTTTATGTGATAAAAACAAATGTTTCTTTTATGAAAATTGTGGTATAATTGAATCCGCTGCTACATGCAAAATGAAGTTTTGTAAAGCATAATTTTATATTGAAATAGTAATGAGCATGACAGGTGGTTTTGATATTTTGAAAGTTATGTGTAATGCCCTTTTGTAAATGCATGGAAATTTACTCTGATTATTCATATATTATCCGTGGGGTTTAGAAGGGTGTTACATTAGTGGTATCAGAGCAGGTCGGTCCGTCCGACCAAGTTGTCTAATGTTGGTTGTTCCCTTGTATGCGACATGTGTGTGAAAACACTGTCGATACATGTTTGTTGTCTAACCTTTGTCTACAGAAGTGGGAATGATCTAAGTGGGGGAGAAACTTGTGCTTCTCCAGGATACTGCAAGTGCGGAGTTGTAGCTCAGTGTGTGGTTAAACGCTCTTATAGTTTGGTAAAGATGGTTTATACCCCATTATGATTTTCGGCTGTCTATCAATAAATTGAGGAACTGATCACCCTTAATCTCTTGTTGATAGTAGTTGGGATGGTGTTGGATGGGATAGACGTGTCTTGCAAGCTTAGATGGCGTGAGCAGTGAATTGTTTGGAGTTAAGCCAAGTGCTAAAGAATTGTTTTGATGAGTCGGCGTAGGACAGTGATGAGATGTTTCATTTAGATGGAAAATTTGAGTGTTAACGAAAGTGGGAAGTTGGCGGTTTGCCGATTAATTGTGGTTGTCTGGAAGTTATTCTGACAAGATAGTGATATACAGCCAGGACGTGAAGTGGAGTTGTGATTGACTTAGTTACGGGAACTAGTCCGATATTAAGAGCTCTATATTGTATGTCTATTTCGATAGTCAATGAATTAAACTGATTGAGTAGTTTTGAGACTTGTGTCTGGTGTGTGTGCTGTGGCAACAAATTGTGAAGTCAAGTATATAAAGGGTGGATAGTGACTTCTGGTGATTATTAAAGGAAGTAAGGTGTGGGATACTATATTGGTATAATTAGACCTTTAAACATTTCAAGAGTTGAAGATGTGTTGAATGGCCTTCTAAGTGTGGAAATGTTGTTTTCGTATTTTTGTCGTAACGGGAGGACCGTAACTCGGAATGACGCAAGATTAGAAGCGCGGGAAACAATGCTTTATGTGATGGTGAAGTAGTGACATGGAATTAAGTATTTATTGATGGAATATGTTTGGTTGTTGTAGTAAGTGCGGTTTGTATTTCCGCCATGACTGTTGCACCCTAAAATTTGACCAACCGGTTCTCCTACCTGGTTCGTGGTTTAATTCGTATTCGCATATCAGATGCATGGCATTTGTACACAGACAGAGGATGTCAGGGTTACAGTTTGGTTTTCACCTATAGGACGTCTCAGACCAGTTCAGGTAATCGGAGGTTATTTTGGGAAGTTACGCGCTTCCTGGGTGTTTTCGGCTTACGCAGTGATTTTGGAGATTCTTGGTGTCCGGGTTTACTATTTGCGTCGATCTGGTCTCGCACTCTCCTTTGTGTTGGTTATTGGCCTTTGTTTGCATTTTTTAGGATTTAGTAGCCGTTTGTAGAATTTTAAATAGGTTTTATAGATTTTCTAGAATTTAAATAGTTTTTTTAAATATTTTTAATAGTTTTAAATCTTTTTAGAATTTTATAAATTGTTTTAACTAGATTTTAGAATAACTTCCTTTTTTAGATATTAAGTTTTTAGATAATAGTTTGATAGAGTTTTCTTTTAATAGATTTTAATAGTTTTAATTTGTTTTTTTAGAGTTTAATAGATATTAACATAGTTTTTAATCATAATATAGAAAACTAATAGAATACATAGATTTTAGAAATTTCTAGACTTTATTTTAATAGATTGTAGTGGTTTTAAAATGTTTTTCGGAAATATTATAGATTTTTTTATAGATATTAAATAGATTAATGGATTTTATTAGCATTTTTAGAGTATAATTAGAGTTGTTAGATATTAATCGAATTTTCATATTTTTCATAATTGTTGTACATATTAATAGATTGTGGTTTTAGAGCTAATGGTTGTTAGAGTTTTTAATTAGGTTTAATTCTTAAATTTTCAATTAGATTAATTAGGTTTTATTAGTTTAATTTTGATTAAGAGTTTTCTTTAGTTGATTAGAGCATTAATTTCAGTCCATAATCAGTCTGGTAATCATGCTTTAAGTCCGTGTAATCCAAGATAGTGGGCCAGTCCAATTCAGAAAGCCTAGAGTTTGGGATCCACGTGGCTATATAAGGGCCTGCCACGCATCTTCTCTTTCCTCTTCCCCTCTTGCCACGTTTCCAGACCCACTCACTCTCTCTCTGCCAACACCTTGCCACGCGTCTCATTCTCCCTGCTCCCCTTCCACACGCGTCCGTCTCTCACCCTTCCCCGGTGCCACCTGTAACCCACTCAATTCCCCCTACCGCCGGGCATGCAAATGCCCTAACCTCCCACCACCGGCCACCACCAACCAACTCCGACCGCTGCTCATCTCGCCGGAATCTGCAAAATTTGCAGATTCTCAAGAACTTCATCTTTCTCCTCCAAGATCTCCACCGTGTTCTTCGCGTTTTCCAGAAACCGGCAACGATCTTCGTCTTCTATTCATCACGCTCACGATCCACAAAACATTCTCCAGATTTCTTCAAGGAATTTCGACCATGTTCACACCATCTTCAAGAGCGTCCTTCAACATCGCTTCAAGATTCATCGGAACTCAATTCATCATCGAGATCCTTCTGAGATTTGCCAAGAAACGTATCTTCTTTTCATCAATGGTCTTCATGTGAACTTCATCGCTCGTCCACCATCAAGAGCACCATAGATCCAGACTTTCCAAAAAAGCGCGAAGACCTTCATCGTTCTTCAACAACATCCCGATTCACATCATCAACATTTTCAACGTCCGTCCACGAACCTCCAGAAATCAACGAAATTTCTTCCAAGACCTTCAATAGTTGGTTCTTCTTTTTTTCCCCAGAGCTTCAAGCTTTGAGATCTTCAATTTATCCAGCGAGCTTCAAGATCTACGCTCGTTCTTGCTTCATCTCCAGGTGCGCCTTCTTTGAGCTTGGTGCTAGTTTTTTCTGCTTGATTGAATGGATTCAGATGGCGTTGTTTCACTGAGATTTAGAGTTTTTAGAGATTGTTTGTTTGTTTTTGAGGTTTTGTTTGAGAGGTTTCAGATGGGAGGATGAGAGGGTTCAGAGGGAGGGTTCGTGAGACAAGGACGGCGATTAGGGTTTGAGGGGAAGTAATGAACAGTAAACGAGTTTGTGAGAGGGGGGATTGTTTTTGGTAGCTGGTTTTTGGGTTAGGGTTTTCAGTTTGGGCCCAAGTCTGGATAGCAGGATGAATCATCCCCTGTTACTCGCTGTACCCCCCCTCTTGAATGTGAACAGAATATTGAGATTTGGTTTGGGCTTTGTCAAAATTACTTTCCACACCCCCTAACGCAGGCCCAATGATAATTGAACTGTTTCTTGTTTCTATTTGCACCAACACTTTGTCCTTTTCTTTTTGATTTTTCATTCAATTTCCTGATGGATCATGGGCCCTGCACGCTTAGTATCTGCACCTCCCCTTTCCAGCCCAAATGGATAAATGAACTAGGCGCCATCTCTTTTAACACCCCCTTTTTGTTTTATTTTCTTTTTTCAATTTCTTTGTTTTATCCATGTTAGAAAATAATTCGTAAAAAATAGTAGGATTATCCAATTAATTCCCTTCTTTTTTCTGTAGATTCATAATTCAATTTAGAATTTCATGGTGCAAAAATATTAAATTGATCATGCATTTTCATCCTTATTTGCATTGTTGTATTTTAATTGTTATTGAGTAATTGATTTGTGATGTGTCTGCCTTGCTGATTTTATTTCTCTCACTTGGTATTGAATTTTGGTTTAGTTTTTTAGTATGTTGTACTAGACTAATGCATGCTCCCCATAGTTTTTTCATAGATTTTTTAGAAATTGATTGATGTTGTTTTAGGTTTAGAGAGTAGAGACCTCATAACTTGTTGGTTAACCCTTGACCATTCACATGTTAGGGACTGATTAGTGGCCTTAGAAGTTGACTTAGGTTTTAAGATTTGATCTTGGGATCATAGAGACTTGTAGGTTCCCCCTAGATTGTTTGGTAGATTTTTAGAGTGTTCTGGTATTTTTGTTTGAGCCTGAGATTATGGGAAGTCTTAAGGGCTTCTGACTTTGAAGTTCAATTGTGGTTGAACTTTGAAGATAGTTTCTTTTGGTTTGAGGGCCTGTGGTTTCTTCTTGAAGATGGAGGCTGGATGAAGACTTGATGGAGCTTGCAAGGATGCATAGATTGAAGACCTAGTTTAGGAGCTTGCTCTCTTTCTGTGAGGTTTGAGATCCTGAAGTTTGAGGGAAATTTATGGTACTTCCCTGAGGAAGGCACTATGGATGTCTTTCATTCTTTCTTCTCACCTATTTCTTAAGTATCCAATGATGTTGGAGCCTTCATGTGAGTTTAGTTTCTCCTAAGGAGGAATGTAAACCGATCACAGTTGTTGAGCCACATGGGATATGATTCCTAAGTGGAAGCCCCCTAGTATTTTCCAGAGGAAGGCACTATGGGTCTGTTCACTTAGTTCCCTTAGTTCATGTAGGATTTCTCAAATATCCAATTGTTGCACCCTAAAATTTGCCCAACCTTATTCACTTGGTTTATGTTTCAATATCATTAGCATTTGCATATAGAGTCATGTACATAGTCTAATCATCTGCATAGCATAGCAAGTCATCCAACAGGGGACCAGGCATTATTCTCATCTCTATGAGCCTATCAAGAGGTTATTATTCAAATTCAATCTCATTCAAGTCATCAGAAATAATTTGAAAGCTGAGAAGTCAATGGATCAAGCAGGGCTTCTAGATCCTATCTGAGGATATCTGAGGGTCAACAAAGAAATTGTGAGCTGTGGGTTGAGCATGGAGAGTATCTGGACATCATGGGAGACTTAGAAAGTCATTTGAAGAAGAAGACAAGTCCTTGATATGATCACAAGTATTGCAGTTGAAGACAGTCAACTAGGGTTTCATCTGGGGTCAACTCTAAGTCAACTCTAGGTCAATTGACTGATTGAAAGGCATTAAGGGCTATTGGAGAGATGTGGGGTTCATCATTTGGCATGTAAAGAAGGATATGATGATATTCTAAGAAGAAATCAAGAGGAATCCAGGAGAAGAGGAGTTTCTAAATTAGGGTTTCTGTGTAAAATCCCCTAGTTTAGGTCAAATTTCCAAGCAAGATAAGTCAAAATGCAAGCTTCAAATGGATCCTTGGCCAACATGAAACTTGTATAGGATCTCAATACCTTTAATTTGAGTGGTGGAAGTCATCAAGATGATTTGCAGAACTCAAGTTATGGTCCTTGCAAGTTACAGGTCATCTGAGGTATCTGAAATTTTGTCTGTGAAAGTGACTTGACTTCCAAGCAATTTTTACCCCTCAAGGAGATTTCAAATGAATTTCTTGTCAACATAAGAATTGTTCCTCATTGTCTTAGCTTTCTAGAATGGTATAGTATTCCTTCATATGATTTGTGGAACTCTACTTATGGTCTTGGCAAGCAAAGGGTATTTTGGTCATCTAAGAATTACAGGTCATTTCAAGCCTATGCCCAAAACTCATACAAGGAAGCTTCAAATGGAAAACTTTACAACATCAAACTTGTTCAAAATGACATTTTGAGTCTAGAAAAGTGACCATGAGAGATTGGAAAGATTCATAGCACAAGGTTTCAAAATTGTTGGATTTAATGAATAAAAATGACCTAAAAAAATGAGATTTTTCATATTTTGGCCAAATGAGGTGAAATTATAGGTCATTTTGAATGGAAAGATCATTTTGAGAACATTGGCTAAAGTGGAATTTGGAGCTTGGTTCACATTTTGGAAGTTATTCATGGTTACTTATCATAGAAGAAACATAAGCCAAATTCAAGGGAATCGCACATGGGAAGTTTCTCCAAGCTTCTAGGAGGTTCTAATGTCATGTATATATTGAATGGAGAGGGTTCATGCCATGGTTGGTGATCACATTTACTCAAAGCCACAAGTTTCACACACTTTCTCTCATTTGCAAAATCAATCCAAACTCTCTCAAATTCTCATCAATTTTCATCATTCTTGATCTGTTCTTCATCATCATCATCCAAGGATCAGAATTGACACATTCATTTGGCAAATTGAAGGAGGAATCGTGCCATTCATCATCATCATTCAAAGTGCAAGAATCTTGGAATTAGGAGATTCAAAGCCTTGGAGCATCATTGGTTGCATACAGAACTCATCACCAAGTTCACTGATCAGTTTCCCATCCTTTCAAGCATTGGATCAAGAGGATTCCATAGTTGTTTTCATCATCACACCAGGTTGGTAACTTCATTCGAATTGATTGATTTAGTGAGAATTATAGGGAATTGTTAGTATAGATCGGTTAGGATAAGTAAGATGATTGATTTTGGTAAGTTTGGATAAGTTTCATGGATGTTGATCATGGTGCACTAATTCTGTTAGAGATCATAACATCAAGAATAATGCAAGATAATCTTAGGTTAATGGCTCAGATTAATCAGCATGGAATGTAGACTAGGCTAGGGTAAAGATTGGCAAGGATTGGAAGATTTGATCACAGGTGAAAGTGGTGGAACCGAGTTATTGCACCCATCGGGTTTGTTTCTTGAGTGAGTTTTAGAAGGAGATGATGGCATGGTCGTGTAGAGGGAAGAAATTAGAGCATCTTTGCTCTTTACATCACGAGCTTTCATGGAGAATTGAGGGCGTAAGGGAAGGTGGAAGAACTGGTCTGCAAGCTCGTGCATGGAGCTTCCATGGCAGAAACCCTAACCATTTGGAGAAGACGCATGATATCTGTTGGATGAGGTCTTTCTCATTGACTCAGACCTTGATCGTATGGCTCACGTTTAAAGCTGAAAACGAAGGGAAATTCAAAGGGTGCTACGCACCGTTTCATTAACTCAATCTGATGGGCTTTGTAATTGCTTGCTATTCGTACCCCCAAACGCAAAGCCCAAACTAGAATGAACTAAAATCTTTACTACTTGCATCGTTGCCTGTTTTTTTATTTTTTGATGAAGCTTTCTGAGTGATTGGGCCCAGACGCGCTTGCTATGCGCGCCCCCCAGTCTGGGCCCATCTTTGCATTTTAACTGATTTTATTGCTTATTGCACCCTTAGTCCATCTAATTCCATTTAATTTCTCTTAAAAATTTTAATTCTTTGAAAATTCATAACAATTTGAAAAATGCATATTTTCCATTGGTTCTTTTTGCATTATTTTCTTAATTTGGTCAAGAAAATTATCATCCAAAAAAAATTAATAGTTCCTTTTATTTTCATATTTTTGGCATATTTTCCTTTTAATTAGGTGTAAATAATATTTTGTTTAGTACATGATTTTGCTAGTTTTAGTTTGATTAGTTGCTTTAATATTTTTCACCCATTCTTTTTAGGTTGGTTAATAGACATTGTTAGCTTGTACATATAATTTAGTTCCCATTTTTAGGACTTAATTTTAGGTGATTAGTTTAGGTGAGAACAACATGAACAAAACTAGGGTTTAAGTGATGACTTAGGAGAATTGAATCATTTCCCTTAGGACTTAGAGATTGAATATTTTAGATATGGGACTATAGGGACTATGGGTAGTTATTAGATCCCTTAGAAATCACTAGGATTCCCCTACTACTATTAGTATATTACTGTCTATATTTGATTGATTGGTGTGGTGTGCCCTCTGGGGATTATTGTTTGTCTGTATGGGTATGGGGATTGCTTGGGGATTGGGAGAGCTGAAGACTTGTGATGATGAAGCCATTGGAGATCCAGAGACTGAAGACCAACTTCCAGAGTTGAAGAGGAGATTCTTGCTAGCAGCTGTTGAGGAGACTAGGGTTTAGGAGCTAGGCAGAACTCTAGATTAGAAAGCTTGTTTCTCAAACATGGAATGCCTTGTCTGCATCCATCCTTTCCCTATGATTCAAAGTCTCTTTCAAATATCCACCTCCTTCCTTTGGAAGGATCAGTGAATGTATTTGAAAGATAGAACTTTTGAGGGAAAATTATCTGTATAATGTTGACAGTTGATGAACCACCCTTGGTAGGTAATTGACTGTCTAACATTCATTCACTTCATCTTGTTGACTGATGTTCCTCCTGGAGATTGAGACTTGAAGAAAAGCCATTGCAGATGGAAGACTGATGACAAAGACCTTGCTTGAAGGCTGTGGAGATGGGGATTGATGCTGGCTGAAGCTTGTAGCTGTCTGGAGATGACTTGAAGATAGGTGTTGATACAGAGCTGTTGTGGCTGTTTATTTTTCTGCTGTTATTCATTCTTGATGTATTGATTGGTTTTCTGGACTGTATTGTTTGTTGTTTACCCTGTTGGGTTGAAAGTGAATCCTGTTCACTTTTGCCTATTGTTTTCTAGGTTCGAGGTTGAGTGAGACTCCCTTGCCTCGCTTGTATTGTTGCATCCATGCATTTTACTGCTTTACTGTATATATCTGCTATTGTTTTTGTTTCCGTCTATTCCCTTAGGATCTCTGTTTCTCTCTGTGCAAGAGAGGAGCATGATAGACACTAGGTCTTAACCCATGCATGATAACATTAGGTTAGTCTGATTCCCTTCGCAACCGTAGGTTAGAGTTCTGTCTCTTCTTTCTCAAAACTAACAGAAAAACACAATAAAATTTCAAACTCAATAAAAGACACTTCTTCCGTAAAAGAATGTGAACTCATCAAGACGTCATTTTTGTCCGCTTGGACTGCTAATCAGAAAAACCTTTTTCAGAAGGAATAAAATCAATCAAGACAGACTTGCGTCGTACGTGGCCCGAACTACGTTTGCTCTGATCTTCCATGCAGTATGGAAGTACGTAGGCATAGGATGCGATATCCTAGCGAGCAACCTTCCCCTCCTTTCCCGTAGGTAGGCGAACTACGTTGACTCTGATTTCTCGTTCTAGACGGGAATACGTAGGCATAAAGTGCGATACTTTGCCGAGTCATTTTATTTTTCATTTTGTTTTCTTTTCAACCCCTGACCTTTAGTTTAGATAGAGTAACAATCCATACCCGAAAACAAGCGTGGATCCCGTCGAGTACGACGGACGTGAGGGGTGCTAATACCTTCCCCTCGCGTAACCGACTCCCGAATCCAGGTTTTGGTTGCGACGACCATACCTTTCCCGTGTTGTGCGAGGTTTAATCTGAGCGTTTCCTTTCCCTCCCGTGGGATAAATAACGCACCGTGGCGACTCTTCTGTTCAGCCGGCGCCGATTTTCGCAGTAGCGACAGCTGGCGACTCTGCTGGGGATCCAACGTCCCCTGGCTGCTAAGGACTGCGATGGTTCTTATGCATTTGGGATCCAACGTCCCTTAAGAGAGTCAATCCTAACGCTTGTTTTCCCGTCGAGGGTTTTGTATGGATTTATATTTCTGACCTTTATTTTCAACATTATATATATTGTTATTATTGCTGTATTGGGTTGTGATGGGTGGTTCTATGATTGAGAGATAAGCCGGACTTGGGCTTGAGTGCACCTAGAATTAGAGTAGAAAATAGTGGGCGCGTGCCGGCTTTGCTTGCATTAGTGTCTCATGAAATCTACACTCGGACGAGGTTCTTCTGGTTGGCTTCTTTTTCTACCCTTTGGGTCGAAGGGGTTGTTGGTCAGCTGAATTGTCGACTCCGGGAACCGATCATTTGGAAGTTGGCTAAGTGAGGCCTCTTCAGGATTTGATGATGCCACTTCTTCTAGGAATCGTATCATCAACCCTGAAAGTCTGTGACGCCGACGACCGCATAGGATGCCATACCTTTGTTAGTTACTAGGACATCCACCTGTGAGAGGGTTTGGGGTTATGCAGGTAACTAGACCTTCAGACTACCGGTTCATTTCTTGATCTGAGATCCTGGGTATTTATGGAGAGTTCTGAGGTCTGTCAGAGACCAGTTGGAGAGTTCTGAGGTCTGTCAGAGACCAGTTGGAGATATGATTTAAGATCTACCAGAGACCAGTTGGGGTTATAGTTTGAGGTCTGTCAGAGACCAGTATTGGAGCTTTATTTTAGGTCTATCTGAGACCAGGGTTTGAGGACTTCTATAGAGTCTATCCAAGACTTCTTGATATGGTTCAGGCTACTCAGCTACGGCAGTTGGTCCCTGTTGCATGTTACTTGCATTGCATTGTTTGCATACTCATTATCATTGCATCCCATTAACGTGTGTCTGTGCTGCAGGTGCATTTGCATATCCTCCGGTTCTAGTGCCCAGACTTCTGAGTATTGACTATGGCTAGTTTGAGGAAGACCGTTGCGTATAAGCTGCCTACACCTGATATTACTCCTTTGCTCGGTCTGATATCTCTTGCTGATGAGGAGGTTAGGAGAAGCTTCAGAATGAGTCATGGGAGATTACTGAGATTAGTCTGCAAGCCCACTACTGATGAGATGAACGGGCTGTACACCTTGATGCAGTTCTATGACCCCGCATTGAGATGTTTTACGTTTGCTGACTTCATTCTAGGGCCTACCATTGAGGAGTATGGGGAGTTTACTGAGCTACCAGTGCAGAACAAGGTTCCCTTTATTCACTCTGCTGCTGAGCCCAAGTTGGAGGACTTAGCCAAAGCCTTGCATATGGATGCTGCAGAACTGTTAGTGACTTCTTGGCTTGGGGTTTCAGGTTTCTCTCTTGATTTCCTGGTTGGCAAAGCTCAGGAGTATGCCAAGAGCAGATGTTGGGTGGTTTTCAATGCTATTTTGGCTCTATGCATTTATGGAATTGTGCTGTTTCCTAACTTGCCCAATTTCGTAGACTTGGACGCTTTCCATCTATTTGTTGCCGGCAATCCAGTGCCAACGTTGATCGGAGACTTCTACCACTCATTGCACTACAAGAACGAAAACAGAAGGGGAAAGGTTGTTTACTGTTGTGCTCCTTTGTTGAATATGTGGTTCAAGAGTCATCTTCCCATGAAGGGGTCTTTTGTGGAGAGTGCAACCACCGCTAGCTGGTCAGAACGCCTGATGAGGCTATCTTCCGAAGACGTTGAGTGGTTTGATCGAGACCTGCTAGGGGCTGAGCTTATATCCAGTTGTTCGGGGTACCCTAATGTGTCGCTGATAGGAAGAAAAGGGTGTATCAACTACAACCCATCGCTGTTGGTCCGTCAGTTCGGATATGCGCTGAAGAACCCACCCGCAGAGGAGGAAGTACAGGAATCTCTATACTTCACCGGAGACTTGAAGGGGGAGTTATTGGCCAAGCTGCAGCATGCCTGGACGCGTGTTAACCGAAGAGGGAAGCCGTTGTTAGGGAAGAATGACTGTCAGGCCTATGCACCTTACAGGGTTTGGATCCAGGAGAGAGCCAGTCAGTTGCGGATGCCGTTTCCAGAGGCACCATCCCTTGTTCCTATTCCGGTAGCAGAGCCAACTACTGTTTCTAGGGAGGCCTACGAGCAAGTGGTGAAAGAAAAAGAAGCCTTGATGAAGATCAACGAAGGGTTAGAGCAGGAGCTAGCCCAGATACGCAGTGAGAAAAACAAGGCCGTGCATGCTTTCCAACAGCAGATTGAGCTAATGAACAGACTAGGGGCTAAGTTGATTGAGGAGAAGAGGAAGCGCGAACGTCTGGGGCAAGAGTTTAGAAGCTCCCACGACATGCTCGAATCCAAAAAGAAAGCGCTCGACGCAGCACACCGAGAGATCTCTTCTTGCAATAAGACTTGGAATGCCACGCTCACCAATAATAAGAAGAGGGAAGATAAGTTGAAGCAGCAAATCTCCGACCTCGAAGAGCAGTTGAAGTCCAGCATCAAGAAGTGTGAAGAAGAAGTGATGACCCGGTATAGTCTCCAGAACGCCCTGAATAAGGCCATCAAAGGCAGGGATGAAGCTGTGTCTCAGAAGCGTAAACTAGAAGATCGCTTCGGAGAAGGGGCATGGGAGGAAACTGCTGAAGACGTGCGACGCGTTCTCAAGAGAAGAAACCAACTTGTTGAAGGGCTGCTTGCTCGACCAAGTCATCCGGAGACCAAGAAGTTGCTAGAAGAGTACCAGACTTATGGGAGTGTTTGATCATTTCATGTAGTAACTTGTATGCTTTATTTGCATAGTGCTGACCATCACCAGGATTGTTGGTTGAGGTCATGCCTTCTTATTGTACTCTCAGTGATATTGTACTCTGGGCTTATTGGTTTCTCTGCAATATATGAGGCTTTCTGTGATTCAACTCCGATCTTTGTATTGCTAGCACTGTCATTGCACCGGCACCTTCACACTAGAATCGGGGAATGAATTTCCCTAATGCACAGACACACATTGCATTGCATTCATATTCATATTGCATTACAGGTAATCTTTGGATGGTGTCTTATTTCCTGCTCTGTACCAGGTACTTTCCAGGATTGCAGATCAGCACCCGCACCGCTATTCCACTCGCACCAACTGTCGAAGAATCATGGATCAAATGCAGAACGAGATGCAAGATGTGCGCGAGAAGCTAGCTCTCTTTATGCAGACCATGGAAGCTATTGCAAAAGGTCAGGAGAATTTGCAAGCCATGGTGCAGCCTCTGTTGGTCAGAAACGCCGGTCACGGTAATGAGGATCATCAGTCTGGGCGAGTCGATACTGTTCATGGAGATGGCACTCCCACGCCAGTGGCTCCACCTGTAGTCAATATACCTGCTGCTAATGTCAACAACGCTACCGCTGCTGGGAACGGTAACGTCGGAGGTGGGAACGAGACTGTTGTCCATAACGTTGGGCTTGGTGATGTCAACTTGGGTGATAATATGGGAGGCAACGGCTTCGGCAATGCTGGATTCGGGTTCAACGATCAGGGATTCGATAACGCTGGGAAATATGGTTTCAATGCTCAAGGCTTTGGGCAAGATGGTTACGGTGTGGCCAATCAGGGTTACGGAGGTTTCGGAAATGGAAACGGCGCTGGGTTAATGGCTTTTGGGCCTGCTGGAGGTGTTCAGGGATACGGCAACAGAGGCCGAGGCCCGGCGATGAATCAGATTAGAGCTGGCCGCAATAATGAATATGATGGGTATGGAGCTAGGAATGGTATGTGGCAAGAAGACCAGCAGGAGGACGCTTTCTTCGGTGGAGGCTTTGAAGGGCCGATGGATAACTCCCAGAAGATCAGAATGCTAGAAGAGCAGATGAGGGGGGTCCTGAACCAAAGTGCTGTGGGCTTGGACATGGCAACAATGGGTCTGGTACCTAGCTTGAGGGTGCCAATCAAATTCAAAGCTCCTACGTTTGATAAGTATAAAGGGGACACCTGTCCGAAAGTGCACGTGCGGGCTTATTACAGAAAGATGTCTGCGTACTTAACTGATGAGAGAATGCTAATGCATTTCTTTCAAGATAGTCTGTCGGGTCCTTCCTTAGAGTGGTACATGGGGTTGGAGCCGACTGATATAAAGACATGGAAGCAATTGGCAGAGGCATTTGTAGCTCACTACAAGTATAACAGCGACTTGGCGCCCAATCGGGTCCAATTGACAGGGCTGTCTCAGAAGAAGGGTGAGAGCTTTAAAGAGTACGCGCAAAGGTGGCGCGATATGGCTGCCAGGGTCCGTCCTCCTTTAGAAGACAAGGAAATGAACGACATGTTCATCGGCACGTTCACAGGCATGTTTTATGACAAGTTGTTTCACACATCTTTGGCTAGTTTCTCAGACTTAATTCTGATGGGAGAAAAGATTGAAAACAACATTAAGCAAGGCAGGTTCCAGGCTGAGGAATCAACTGCATCTGGCAGTAGTAGGAAGGCTTTTGGTGGGCGCCGTCAGGGCGAGGCAAGCGCAGTATTTGGAGGCCGAGGCCGAGGCCGAGGCCGAGGCAGGGGACGAAACCAATATCATCAGCCGCAGCAGGTGGCAAGTGTTACTATTCCATATCAACAACAACCGTTTCAGCAGCAGCCAATGCAACAACAACAACAACAACAGCAGCAGCAGCCACAGCAGGGGGCACAACAGGCTCAGCGAAGATTCCAGGGTGGTAAACCAAGAAGAGTGTTTGAGAAGCCTCCCTCAACGTATGCTGATTTGTTGCAGACATTGTTGGGTTTGAACCTGGTAGAGAAGAGAACTCTGGCACCGATAACGGGAACTCCTCCGTATGGTTATGATGCAAGCAGGCACTGTGAGTTTCACTCTGGGGCTCCGGGCCACGATGTAGAGGGTTGCCATGCTTTTAAGCACGTTGTGCAGGATCTTTTGGACAATAAGGCTATCAATTTTGGAACGGCAGGTCCGAATATAGTGCAGAAACCCATGCCCAATCATGGGGCAAACGCCATTCTGACTGAGGAAGGGTTGAATCTGATTATGAATGTCGACGATTTAAAGACGCCACTGAGCGAGATAAAAAGCAGACTGTTGCAAGGGGGTGTTTATCCCGGATGTGACGAGTATTGCTTAGAATGCTGGATCCTAGATGGGGGGTGTGATGATTTGAAGAAAGGCATCCAGGCTTTAATTGACGGAGGCACATTACAGTTTGACAGAGCAGCAACTGAAGAGCCTGCAGGGGCAGTAGCAGATGATCAGAGTGATGTGGCCACTGTAACGATTCCTCGGAAGACAATCACTATTGCAACACCGGTCCAGCGACCACCGATCACCATAACTAAGGCCGGACCGATCCCGTACGAGAACACAAAAGCAGTCCCATGGTCATATGGGTTGGAGGTGTATTGTGACGGGATAAAGATTGATGTTAATAAGCAGCCAGCCGAGACTGTAGATAACGTTGTTGGGTCAGGAAGTATGACAAGGAGCGATAGGATCTTCATATCGCCTGAGGTGGAGGCCGAAAGACTAGCAAAAGGAAAGGGGAAGATGGTTGAGAATGTCCTAGTACAGGCAAGCGAAAAAGCATCGGCATCGAAAGACGTAGAAGAGTTCATGCGCTTGATTCGAAAAAGTGATTATAAGATTGTGGAGCATCTGCAACAGACGTCGTCCAAGATATCTATACTGTCGTTGCTCTTATGTTCTGAAGCTCACAGAAGTGCTTTGTTGAAAGTCCTGGATACTTCTTTTGTACCCCATGACGTCTCCGTGAATCAGCTGGAAGGAGTGTTGGCACATGTGAATGCAGGCCACAGCTTGGGCTTTACCAACTTCGATTTGACCCCGAAAGGGAGAGATCATAATATGGCGCTGCACATATCTGTCGAATGTAGAGGATCAGTAATGTCGCATGTATTGGTCGACACCGGATCGTCTTTGAATGTGCTGCCCAAGAAGGAGATGATGAAGCTAGATGTCAGAGGAATCCTGTGCACGCCCAGTGACTTGGTAGTCAGAGCGTTTGATGGCACGCGAAGAACAGTATTTAGATCGATAACATTGCCTCTACAGGTGGGGCCGGAGGTATTTGCGACTGAATTTTATATCATGGATATACAGCCCGCATATAGCTGCCTGCTCGGGAGACCCTGGATTCATGGGGCTGGAGCAGTCACGTCTACCCTGCATCAGAAGTTGAAATATATGGTCGGAGACAGCGTAGTCACCGTATGCGGAGAAGAAGACATCTTGGTCAGCCATCTGTCATCATTTAAATATGTGGAGGTCGACGGAGAGATCCACGAAACACCCTACCAGGCATTTGAAGGGTTACGTATCAAGGACAAAGGTCCCGGGCCGAGCAAGGTGTCAGAGATAGCCGTCTCATCGTATAAAGAAGCTCAAGCTCTGGTGGAGGCAGGAGAAGCAAAGGGCTGGGGCAAAGTGCTGGATATTCCTGTAAAGATGGACCGGTTCGGGCTGGGATACCAACCGTCGTCGTCAGCACCTGCTGTGGGGGCACCCCGTTTCAGAGGGCCAATAACCATCTCTGCCAGTGGAGTATGTCATGAAACCATCAACGCTGCTTCGGAGTCTGATGAAGGAGACATCGACTGTGATATGGATGCCTGGATTCAGCCAAGCACGCCAGGACAAGGACTGTGCAACTGGTCTATTCAGGAGCTTGTTCCTGTGACTCTTAAACAGTAATGCTTTGTTTTATTAATTGTTGAATAATCTGATGTCTTGCCCGGGGCATCGTGATTTGCTTAGGGCTGTGTTGTTATGAACATTGCGTGTTAATCATTAAATAAATGGCGTTTTTTTTCATGTGCAAATACTGTAATCTCTGTCTCTCTTGTTTTGTATTTTTCAATAAAATGGCAACGTGGTTATTCGCTTTATACGCATTTTGAAGCACTTAACCATTCCTTTTGCAGGATAACATTTTCAGATGACATCCTTGAACCACCTATGACTCGTCCCGACTTTGAGCACCCGGTATTTCAGGCCGAAGAAGAGGTTGTCGAAGATAGTGACGTTCCTGAAGAACTGTCTTGGTTGGTGAAGCAAGAAGAAAGAGTCATTCTGCCTCACGAAGAGGTCATCGAAATTATCAACTTGGGGTCGGAAGGGGTTGAGAAGAATATTCGTATCGGAGCCGCACTGCAGAGCGATATCAAGCGAAGGCTGGTTGAAATGCTCCGAGAGTATAGTGATGTATTCGCTTGGTCGTATGAAGATATGCCAGGGCTCGATACAGATATGGTTGTGCACCGTCTGCCACTGAAAGAAGAATGCCCGCCGGTCAAACAAAAGCTCCGCAGAACTCGACCAGATATGGCAGTGAAGATCAAAGAGGAAGTTCAAAAACAGTGGGATGCTGGTTTCCTGGCTGTGACAAAATATCCCTCATGGGTTGCTAACATCGTACCAGTGCCAAAGAAAGACGGCAAGGTTCGAATGTGCATGGATTATAGAGATTTGAATAAAGCAAGCCCAAAATACGATTTTCCACTTCCTCATATCGATGTGCTAGTTGATAATACTGCTCAATACTCTGTATTCTCCTTCATGGATGGCTTTTCAGGCTATAATCAGATTAAAATGGCGCCAGAGGACATGGAGAAGACTACTTTCATAACGCCTTGGGGAACATTTTGCTACAAAGTGATGCCCTTTGGCTTGAAAAATGCTGGGGCAACATATCAGCGTGCGATGACGACTCTTTTTCATGATATGATGCATAAAGAGATTGAAGTTTATGTTGACGATATGATTGCCAAATCCCAGACGGAGGAAGAGCATCTGGTGAATCTGCTGAAGTTATTTAAAAGGCTTAGGAAGTTCAAGCTGAGACTGAACCCTAACAAATGCACCTTCGGGGTGAGATCGGGTAAACTACTGGGGTTTATCGTAAGCGAACGAGGAATAGAGGTCGATCCTGCTAAAATAAAAGCGATTCAAGAAATGCCGACGCCTAAAACAGAGAAAGAGGTGCGCGGGTTTTTAGGGAGGTTGAACTACATCGCTCGGTTCATATCTCATCTAACAGCCACGTGTGAACCATTATTCAAGCTGTTAAGGAAAGATCAAGCTGTAACGTGGAACGAAAACTGTCAAAAGGCGTTCGATAAAATAAAGCAATATTTGCAGGAGCCTCCTATTTTGATACCCCCAGTGGCAGGGAGACCCTTGATTATGTATTTGACAGTTCTTGAGGGAAGCATGGGTTGTGTTCTCGGTCAACACGACGAGACAGGAAGAAAAGAGCATGCGATCTACTACTTGAGTAAGAAATTTACAGATTGTGAATCTCGATACTCAATGCTTGAGAAAACTTGTTGCGCGCTAGCCTGGGCCGCCAAGCGTTTGAGGCAATACATGCTGAATCATACAACCATGCTCATCTCGAAGATGGATCCTATCAAATATGTATTCGAAAAGCAGGCGTTGTTAGGGAGAATTGCCCGTTGGCAGATGGTCTTAACTGAATATGACATCCAATATGTCTCGCAAAAGGCTATAAAGGGTAGTGTGTTGTCTGAGTATCTGGCGGAGCAGCCTATTGAAGATTACCAATCGATGAGGTTTGATTTTCCTGATGAGGATATCATGTACCTAAAGATGAAAGATTGTGAAGAGCCGTTGCCAGACGAGGGACCAGAATTGGGTTCCAAATGGAAGATGATATTTGACGGAGCTGTGAATGCTTACGGTAGCGGAATAGGGGCAATCATCACTACGCCACACGGGTCGCACATCCCGTTTACTGCCCGATTGACCTTTGCCGTTATTAATAATGAGGCCGAATACGAAGCTTGTATAATGGGGCTTGAGGAAGCCGTTGATTTGCGAATCAAGCATCTGGACGTATACGGAGACTCAGCTCTGGTGGTGAATCAGATCAAAGGAGAATGGGAGACGCGTCAGCCCAACTTGATACATTACATGAATTATGCGAGGAGATTGTTGCCTTTCTTCGACAAGGTTGAATTGCATCACGTACCGCGGGCAGAGAATCAAATGGCTGACGCCCTCGCCACGTTGTCTTCCATGTACAAAGTCAACTTCTGGAACGAGGCTCCCCGAATCATTATCTCTCGGCTTGACAGACCAGCTTTCGTATTTGCTATTGATGAAGCAT
This sequence comes from Lathyrus sativus, assembly GCA_963859935.3. Classification (NCBI taxonomy): domain Eukaryota; kingdom Viridiplantae; phylum Streptophyta; class Magnoliopsida; order Fabales; family Fabaceae; genus Lathyrus; species Lathyrus sativus. The sequence goes on along the minus strand of OZ012738.1, from coordinate 277,288,765 downwards.
CCGACGACAAACCGTGGTATTTTGATATCCTTAATTTTCTGAAGAATAAAGAGTATCCGGCTGGGGCATCCAGTCAAGATCAGAAGACTCTCAGGAGATTAGCGGGTAATTTCTATTTGAATCCGGATGGCGTCTTATACAGAAGAAACCACGACTCGGTGCTGTTGCGTTGTGTAGACGAGAAAGAGGCGAAGCTGCTCATGGAGGAAATACATGAGGGTACCTTTGGTACGCATGCTGGTGGGCATGCTATGACGAGAAAGTTGCTGCGGGCAGGTTATTTTTGGCTGACTATGGAGACTGACTGTTTCAAGTTTGCGAGGAAGTGCCACAAGTGCCAAATCTATGCTGATAAGATCCATGTGCCTCCGAGTCCTCTAAATGTGATGTCATCGCCATGGCCATTCTCGATGTGGGGAATCGATATGATTGGAAAGATTGAGCCGACAGCTTCTAACGGGCATCGGTTCATCCTGGTAGCAATCGACTATTTCACCAAGTGGGTAGAAGCGGCGTCTTACGCAAATGTAACGAAGCAAGTGGTGGCCCGGTTCATCAAGAGAGATATCATTTGCAGATATGGAATCCCCGAACGGATAATCACGGACAATGGTTCAAACCTGAACAACAAAATGATGAAGGAGCTCTGTCAGAATTTCAAGATCGAACATCACAACTCCTCCCCTTACCGACCCAAGATGAATGGCGCTGTCGAGGCGGCCAATAAGAATATCAAGAAGATCGTTCAGAAAATGGTGGTGACCTATAAGGATTGGCATGAGATGCTACCTTTCGCTTTGCACGGTTATCGTACGACGGTACGCACATCAACCGGGGCAACCCCGTTCTCGTTAGTATACGGAATGGAAGCGGTATTACCATTGGAAGTTGAGATCCCTTCTCTGAGGGTATTGCGAGACGTTCAGCTAGACGAGGCAGAATGGGTGAAAGACAGGTTGAACCAATTGAGTTTGATGGATGAGAAGAGGCTCGCTTCTCTAGCATACGGTCGTTTGTATCAGAGCCGAATGAAGAAAGCATATGACAAGAGGATACATCCGCGAAGCTTTCAGACGGGCGACCTTGTGCTGAAAAGGATTCTCCCGCCGCAGGCAGATCACAGGGGCAAGTGGACCCCCAACTACGAAGGGCCATACGTTGTCAGGAAAGTCTTTTCAGGAGGAGCGTTGTTGTTATCCACTATGGACGGTGAAGACTTTACGTCGCCTGTGAATTCAGACGCAGTTAAAAAATACTTTGCTTGAAATTGACCCGCTGGACAAAAAAAGAGAGTCCAGGCAAAAATGGGGCATCCTGGCAAACCAAAAACAGAATGAAAGGTTCGGGCAAAAGTTAGGGATAAAATTGAAAAAATGTACACCCGCGAAGTTGAAAACCTACACTGGGCGGCTTCGGCAAAAAAGGGTATCCCGGTGAACTGAAAACCCGTAAAGGGCGGTTCACGCAAAAGTTAGGGATTGGAAAAGCAAATGACTGCGGTCCGAATTTGATATTACAATGAGCATCAGCGCGGGAGAATACGCTTGAAGGGGCGATTATCGGATACAATCTCGTCGTAAGTGTGGATACCGGGAAAGCATTAGAGTCGGACGAGTCATAGGAGGATCAGTTCGTGGTGTTCGTCTGCATCCCGTTGCCGACATGTGTACAAAATTTAATTTGTCAAAATATTTATGCTTCTTGTGCATACTTGTGTATTTGCTTTGCGTAGCTTCCTCTTTTCAAGAGTTACATCCCGTGTACAAAAAAATTCCGCCCATTCAGGGGCCCAATCAATAAAATATGTTATTCAGTACTTGATGCTGGTTCTTTACTGTTTTGTGCATGATAAAACACCTAAGTTTACTGAAACTAGCAGGTGTATAACATCACTGGCCCTTGCCAACAATTGCTAAAGCTTTGAGTTAACTGAAAATAACGTCACTAACCTGAATCGATTTGGTTGTATAGGCTTGTCTTGTCTTGTTTGTGTTGTTGCAGGTTTCATAGCCGTACGAGGAAGACGATCAAAAGATTGCAGTAACAAAAGACTTGATCCCCACGCAGGTCATGCATATGCTTCCTGAGGAAGGATCGAATTCCCCAGCTGGTCGTAGCTTATCCAAAGGACATGCTCCAGCAAAGTCATTTATCCTCAGCAGAGTTTGGCGATTCCTAGGTCGGAGGCTGTATTCAGACAGTGCATCTCAAGCAGAATGGTTTAGCCGCAGAAGATTAGTGTTTGTGAGCTGTATTCAGACAGTTTACCTTTCCCTGCAGGGTCATTTACTCTCTCCCAGCGGAGTCAGTTGATTTTCCCTAAGAGAACCGTTCGTCCCCAGCGGAGTTCTCTTTCCAGCAAGTATTTTCATTCCTCCCAGTGGAACTCGAAGATTAAGGCTCTCCCCGGCAGAGTCGGTGTGGCGCATTGGCATTTATCTTGTCAGAATACCGTGTGATATCCGTTCACTTTCCAGCAGAAGTCCAATCATACCAGGCGCAGCTGTTATTCTCCAGCAGAGTTATATTCCCCAGCAGGGTATTACTTCAATGAGGTGTTTGGTTCAAGTTCCTAATTTCCCAGCCGAGTCGACTTCACTCTTCCAGCATTTATTTTGCTGGAATAATTCTGTAGTACCTGACTATCCCCAGCGGATTCGGCATTATCTTCAGCATTTATTTTGCTGAAGCAGTTTCTGTACCCAGCAGTTCGAGTCTGCATTAGCATCGGCATATAGTGTCATACTTGCATCCACCAAATGAAAAAGCGTAGCATTTCCATGTCAAATGGAACATTGCATCATTGACAAACGCATGCATTGTGAAACATAAACCAGGTTGGCTAACCTTTTGTTTCAAGTATTGTTTCTCTTGCAGGTAGAGAGAGCCCTCGCTTAGGTGAATCAATAAACATTCGAAGTCTCGGCATGAGACATTCAACGAAGTGTCAGCTTTGGCACTACTCCCCACAGAGTCAGCAGGATAAGTTTCTCTTTGTCCCCAAGCAGAGTTGCTTATTTCCCCGCTAGGGTTTCTTGTAGAAGTTTCTCTAGTCCGACCAGCGGATTGTTTCCTTCAAAGTTGTTGTTACGTCAGCATTAAAAGGTTTCATGGACCAGAATTTCAGAGGCCACCGCCGGTTATCAGAACCGGCATCCAGTGGTTTGGTTTCCAAATATCCCCAGTAGAGTCAGCCTCAAAGCTGCTGTAACGTCAGTGATAAGAAGTTTGCGGACCAATGGAAGGATGAGTCCTAACGTGGACGGGTTTATTGACAGGTTTTTTTGTGCTAAGAGACGTGGGGATCCTGACGTGGACATTTCCTCAAGTTGACGATATGTGCTAGTCCTAACGTGGACTGATTCGAGTTCTCGGTATTGATCGAAGGTGGAGTCCTGATGTGGACGAGATTGGTTACTCTTCGTGTTGGTGTCCCGACGTGGACAATTGGTTTCCATCAGATAGCTTTGTTCGTAATGGCGAAAGGGGTGTCCTGACGTGGACAAGTTTATAGTTCTTTGTGATGACAAAACGCGAGAGTCCTGACGTGGACAATTTTATCCTTCTTCGGGCTGATGGCAAAGTGTGAGTCCTGACGTGGACACAGTCTTATTTCCCCAGCAAGTCGAGGACGCGCAAGTCCTGACGTGGACAAGTCCTATTTCTTCAGCAGGTTGAGATATGGGTCCTAACGTGGACAAGTTTTATTTCCTCAGCGAGTCAAGAGGCGAGTCCTGACGTGGACAAATCAAGACGAAACGTGAGTCCTGACGTGGACAGGTTTATTCCTTACATGGAAAGAGAAGTTGTTTCCTTACGTGGAAAAGTTTAGTCCTGACGTGGACAGATTCAGAAGACGGTTTCCTTACGTGGAAAGATTGTAGTTTCCTTACGTGGAAAGATGTGAGTCCTTACGTGGACGAATCAACATGTGATTCCTTACGTGGAAAAATGTGATTCCTTACGTGGAAAGAAGTTGATTCCTTACGTGGAAGAAAAATGGTTTCCTTACGTGGAAAGAAGGATTGTTTCCTTACGTGGAAAGATTGAGTCCTTACGTGGACATATCAAGAGGGGGGTCCTTACGTGGACAAATCAAGATAAGATTGTGATTCCTTACGTGGAACGAAGATTGTATTCCTTACGTGGAAAGATTGTAGTTTCCTTACGTGGAAAGATGTGAGTCCTTACGTGGACGAATTAACATGTGATTCCTTACGTGGAAAAATGTGATTCCTTACGTGGAAAGAAGTTGATTCCTTACGTGGAAGAAAAATGGTTTCCTTACGTGGAAAGAAGGATTGTTTCCTTACGTGGAAAGATTGAGTCCTTACGTGGACATATTAAGAGGGGGGTCCTTACGTGGACAGATCAAGATAAGATTGTGATTCCTTACGTGGAACGAAGATTGTATTCCTTACGTGGAAAGATTGGAGTCCTTACGTGGACAGATTAAGATGTATTCCTTACGTGGAAAGATATGATTCCTTACGTGGAAAAAGTTTGAGTCCTGACGTGGACAAGTTTATTCCTTACGTGGAAAAATGTGATTCCTTACGTGGAAAGAAGATGATTCCTTACGTGGAAGAAAAATGGTTTCCTTACGTGGAAAGAAGGATTGTTTCCTTACGTGGAAAGGTGAGTACTAACGTGGACGGTGTTATTCCTAACGTAGAAAGGTTATTCCTAACGTGGAAAGGGTGAGTCCTAACGTGGACGATGTTATTCCTAACGTGGACGGTGTTATTCCTAACGTGGAAGAGTTTATTCCTAACGTGGACGATTTATTTCTGACGAGAAGGCAGACGAGCCATCCCCAGCAAAGTTGTTGAAGTTTTCCGAATTGACGAAGCAGGCGTCCTGACGTGGACAATGTTCTATCTCTGCGAAGATAAAATCTTTTTCAGGATGATGAGAAGAATCCCCAGCACGGTCGCACGAGATCAGTGGGTTGCCGTAACAGTCAGATCCAGTTGATGAATGTCGTTCCCCAAGCAGGAGCGCAGTTTATTTCTGCGGTTGGCAAATTTCCGGGTTCTTAGTATTCAACCGTCTCGTACCGCGAATGTATGAAGGCTCCGGGCTCTTCACCCAATCGGGTCCAAGTCGCTTGAATAGGGGCAGCTGTTGCACCCTAAAATTTGCCCAACCTTATTCACTTGGTTTATGTTTCAATATCATTAGCATTTGCATATAGAGTCATGTACATAGTCTAATCATCTGCATAGCATAGCAAGTCATCCAACAGGGGACCAGGCATTATTCTCATCTCTATGAGCCTATCAAGAGGTTATTATTCAAATTCAATCTCATTCAAGTCATTAGAAAGAATTTGAAAGCTGAGAAGTCAATGGATCAAGTAGGGCTTCTAGATCCTATCTGAGGATATCTGAGGGTCAACAAAGAAATTGTGAGCTGTGGGTTGAGCATGGAGAGTATCTGGACATCATGGGAGACTTAGAAAGTAATTTGAAGAAGAATACAAGTCCTTGATATGATCACAAGTATTGCAGTTGAAGACAGTCAACTAGGGTTTCATCTGGGGTCAACTCTAAGTCAACTCTAGGTCAATTGACTGATTGAAAGGCATTAAGGGCTATTGGAGAGATGTGGGGTTCATCATTTGGCATGTAAAGAAGGATATGATGATATGCTAAGAAGAAATCAAGAGGAATCCAGGAGAAGAGGAGTTTCTAAATTAGGGTTTCTGTGTAAAATCCCCTAGTTTAGGTTAAATTTCCAAGCAAGATAAGTCAAAATGCAAGCTTCAAATGGATCCGTGGCCAACATGAAACTTGTAGAGGATCTCAAGACCTTTAATTTGAGTGGTGGAAGTCATCAAGATGATTTGAAGAACTCAAGTTATGGTCCTTGCAAGTTACAGGTCATCTGAGGTATCTGAAATTTTGTCTGTGAAAGTGACTTGACTTCCAAGCAATTTTTACCCCTCAAGGAGATTTCAAATGAATTTCTGGTCAACATAAGAATTGTTCCTCATTGTCTTAAATTTCTAGAATGGTATATTATGACTTCATATGATTTGTGTAACTCTACTTATGGTCTTAGCAAGCAAAGGGTATTTTGGTCATCTGAGAATTACAGGTCATTTCAAGCCTATGCCCAAAACTCATACAAGGAAGCTTCAAATGGAAAACTTTACAACATCAAACTTGTTCCAAATGACATTTTGAGTCTATAAAAGTGACCATGATATATTGGAAAGATTCATAGCACAAGGTTTCAAAATTGTTGGATTTAATGAATAAAAATGACCTAAAAAATGAGATTTTTCATATTTTGGCCAAATGAGGTGAAATTATAGGTCATTTTGAATGGAAAGATCATTTTGAGAACATTGGCTAAAGTGGAGTTTTGAGCTTGGTTCACATTTTGGAAGTTATTCATGGTTACTTATCATAGAAGAAACATAAGCCAAATTCAAGGGAAATCACACATGGGAAGTTTCTCCAAGCTTCTAGGAGGTTCTAATGTCATGTATATATTGAATGGAGAGGGTTCATGCCATGGTTGGTGATCACATTTACTCAAAGCCACAAGTTTCACACACTTTCTCTCATTTGCAAAATCAATCCAAACTCTCTCAAATTCTCATCAATTTTCATCATTCTTGATCTGTTCTTCATCATCATCATCCAAGGATCAGAATTGACACATTCATTTGGCAAATTGAAGGAGGAATAGTGCCATTCATCATCATCATTCAAAGTGCAAGAATCTTGGAATTAGGAGATTCAAAGCCTTGGAGCATCATTGGTTGCATACAGAACTCATCACCAAGTTCACTGATCAGTTTCCCATCCTTTCAAGCATTGGATCAAGAGGATTCCATAGTTGTTTTCATCATCACACCAGGTTGGTAACTTCATTCGAATTGATTGATTTAGTGAGAATTATAGGGAATTGTTAGTATAGATCGGTTAGGATAAGTAAGATGATTGATTTTGGTAAGTTTGGATAAGTTTCATGGATGTTGATCATGGTGCACTAATTCTGTTAGAGATCATAACATCAAGAATAATGCAAGATAATCTTAGGTTAATGGCTCAGATTAATCAGCATGGAATGTAGACTAGGCTAGGGTAAAGATTGGCAAGGATTGGAAGATTTGATCACAGGTGAAAGTGGTGGAACCGAGTTATTGCACCCATCGGGTTTGTTTCTTGAGTGAGTTTTAGAAGGAGATGATGGCATGGTCGTGTAGAGGGAAGAAATTAGAGCATCTTTGCTCTTTACATCGCGAGCTTTCATGGAGAATTGAGGGCGTAAGGGAAGGTGGAAGAACTGGTCTGCAAGCTCGTGCATGGAGCTTCCATGGCAGAAACCCTAACCATTTGGAGAAGACGCATGATATCTGTTGGATGAGGTCTTTCTTATTGACTCAGACCTTGATCGTATGGCTCACGTTTAAAGCTGAAAACGGAGGGAAATTCAAAGGGTGCTACGCACCGTTTCATTAACTCAATCTGATGGGCTTTGTAATTGCTTGCTATTCGTACCCCCAAACGCAAGGCCCAAACTAGAATGAACTAAAATCTTTACTACTTGCATCGTTGCCTGTTTTTTTATTTTTTGATGAAGCTTTCTGAGTGATTGGGCCCAGACGCGCTTGCTATGCGCGCCCCCCAGTCTGGGCCCATCTTTGCATTTTAACTGATTTTATTGCTTATTGCACCCTTAGTCCATCTAATTCCATTTAATTTCTCTTAAAAATTTTAATTCTTTGAAAATTCATAACAATTTGAAAAATGCATATTTTCCATTGGTTCTTTTTGCATTATTTTCTTAATTTGGTCAAGAAAATTATCATCCAAAAAAAATTAATAGTTCCTTTTATTTTCATATTTTTGGCATATTTTCCTTTTAATTAGGTGTAAATAATATTTTGTTTAGTACATGATTTTGCTAGTTTTAGTTTGATTAGTTGCTTTAATATTTTTCACCCATTCTTTTTAGGTTGGTTAATAGACATTGTTAGCTTGTACATATAATTTAGTTCCCATTTTTAGGACTTAATTTTAGGTGATTAGTTTAGGTGAGAACAACATGAACAAAACTAGGGTTTAAGTGATGACTTAGGAGAATTGAATCATTTCCCTTAGGACTTAGAGATTGAATATTTTAGATATGGGACTATAGGGACTATGGGTAGTTATTAGATCCCTTAGAAATCACTAGGATTCCCCTACTACTATTAGTATATTACTGTCTATATTTGATTGATTGGTGTGGTGTGCCCTCTGGGGATTATTGTTTGTCTGTATGGGTATGGGGATTGCTTGGGGATTGGGAGAGCTGAAGACTTGTGATGATGAAGCCATTGGAGATCCAGAGACTGAAGACCAACTTCCAGAGTTGAAGAGGAGATTCTTGCTAGCAGCTGTTGAGGAGACTAGGGTTTAGGAGCTAGGCAGAACTCTAGATTAGAAAGCTTGTTTCTCAAACATGGAATGCCTTGTCTGCATCCATCCTTTCCCTATGATTCAAAGTCTCTTTCAAATATCCACCTCCTTCCTTTGGAAGGATCAGTGAATGTATTTGAAAGATAGAACTTTTGAGGGAAAATTATCTGTATAATGTTGACAGTTGATGAACCACCCTTGGTAGGTAATTGACTGTCTAACATTCATTCACTTCATCTTGTTGACTGATGTTCCTCCTGGAGATTGAGACTTGAAGAAAAGCCATTGCAGATGGAAGACTGATGACAAAGACCTTGCTTGAAGGCTGTGGAGATGAGGATTGATGCTGGCTGAAGCTTGTAGCTGTCTGGAGATGACTTGAAGATAGGTGTTGATGCAGAGCTGCTGTGGCTGTTTATTTTTCTGCTGTTATTCATTCTTGATGTATTGATTGGTTTTCTGGACTGTATTGTTTGTTGTTTACCCTGTTGGGTTGAAAGTGAATCCTGTTCACTTTTGCCTATTGTTTTCTAGGTTCGAGGTTGAGTGAGACTCCCTTGCCTCGCTTGTATTGTTGCATCCATGCATTTTACTGCTTTACTGTATATATCTGCTATTGTTTCTGTTTCCGTCTATTCCCTTAGGATCTCTGTTTCTCTCTGTGCAAGAGAGGAGCATGATAGACACTAGGTCTTAACCCATGCATGATAACATTAGGTTAGTCTGATTCCCTTCGCAACCGTAGGTTAGAGTTCTGTCTCTTCTTTCTCAAAACTAACAGAAAAACACAATAAAATTTCAAACTCAATAAAAGACACTTCTTCCGTAAAAGAATGTGAACTCATCAAGACGTCATTTTTGTCCGCTTGGACTGCTAATCAGAAAAACCTTTTTCAGAAGGAATAAAATCAATCAAGACAGAATTGCGTCGTACGTGGCCCGAACTACGTTTGCTCTGATCTTCCATGCAGTATGGAAGTACGTAGGCATAGGATGCGATATCCTAGCGAGCAACCTTCCCCTCCTTTCCCGTAGGTAGGCGAACTACGTTGACTCTGATTTCTCGTTCCAGACGGGAATACGTAGGCATAAAGTGTGATACTTTGCCGAGTCATTTTATTTTTCATTTTGTTTTCTTTTCAACCCCTGACCTTTAGTTTAGATAGAGTAACAATCCATACTCGAAAACAAGCGTGGATCCCGTCGAGTACGACGGACGTGAGGGGTGCTAATACCTTCCCCTCGCGTAACCGACTCCCGAATCCAGGTTTTGGTTGCGACGACCATACCTTTCTCGTGTTGTGCGAGGTTTACTCTGAGCGTTTCCTTTCCCTCCCGTGGGATAAATAACGCACGGTGGCGACTCTTCTGTTCAGCCGGCGCCGATTTTCGCAGTAGCGACACCAATGATGTTGGAGCCTTCATGTGAGTTTAGTTTCTCCTGAGGAGGAATGTAAACCGATCGCAGTTGTTGAGCCACATGGGATATGATTCCTAAGTGGAAGCCCCCTAGTATTTTCCAGAGGAAGGCACTATGGGTCTGTTCACTTAGTTCCCTTAGTTCATGTAGGATTTCTCAAGTATCCAATGATGTTGGAGCCTTCATGTGAGTTTAGTTTCTTCTGAGGAGGAATGTAAACCGATCACAGTTGTTGAGCCGCATGGGATATGATTCCTAAGTAGGAGCCTCCTAGTACTTTCCTGAGGAAGGCACTATGAGTCTGCCTACTTAGCTCCCTTTCTTTGGTAAGCTTGTCTTAAAGCTTGAAGACTGGGATTGATTTCTCTTGTGTAGGGTTTTGCTTTAGGGTTTTGCTTAGAGATTTGATTAGGGCTTTGCTTAGAGATTTGATTAAGGTTTTGCTTAGGAATTTGCTCAGAGGTAGATTAGGGTTTTGTTTTACGGTTGTTTAGGGTCTTGCTCAGGGTAGTTTCATGCTTTTGGATAGGAGTTTGCCAGGCTGGTTAGCCTTCTCTTTGTGTTGATTGACTTGTGTGGTGCTATGCTGCATTAGACTTAGGGGTTCATATAGATATTTCTGAGATAGGTGCATCTTGGAAATAAGCCTGCTTGTGTGCATGAGAAGTTAAGGTGGTCCTCCTTCTGCTTGATTGTTATTGAGTGGCTTTGCTTGTTGGTATTTGGTAGAGCTGAGCTCCCTTGCCTCTGTGGTGTGTGGCCCTTGTGCCTTGCTTGTTTGGTTGTTGCATTCATGCATATTTCCAGTATTTCTTTACTTTGCAGTGATTCCTATTTGCTGTTTAGTGCTTTTGCCATGATCCCTTAGGAGCTCTAACTTCTCTGCTGTGGAGGAGTTATGATAGACATTAGGTTGGTTAACCAGGCATGATAGCATTAGGTAAATTCCCCTTTTCAACCATAGTTTTAGGGTGTCTCTTTCCTTTCTCAAAACAACAGAAAAACACTTAATAAAGGATAAAACAAAACTGAATTCATTTCTTCCGTCAAAAGAGTTGAACAAACATCAAAACATTTTGTCCTCCTGGACTGTGAAAACCCTTGGTTAAGGTGCATTTTCCCATAAAAAACACTTGAACAACTTGTGTTGTGCGTAGTCGAACTACGTTTGCTCTGATCTTCCATGCTGTGTGGAAGTACGTAGGCACAGGACGCGATGTCCTGGCGAGCAACTTTCCCCCCGTCTAGACGTAGGTAGTCGAACTACGTTGACTCTGACTTTCCCATTGCACGAGGGAGTACGTAGGCCCAGAACAACGTATGTTCTGTCGAGTCCTGTCCTTTTCTTTTCTTTTCAGACTGACCACTAGCGTAGATAGATAAACACACCCTTTTCCTTATAAACACTAAGCGTGGATCCCGTCGAGTACGACGGACGTGAGGGGTGCTAATACCTTCCCCTCGCGTAACCGACTCCCGAACCCAGGTTTTGGTTGCGATGACCATACCTTTCCCGTTTTTTGCAAGGTTTACTTCGAGCGTTTCCTTTCCCTCCGTTGGGATAAATAACGCACGGTGGCGACTCTTCTGTCAGCCGGCACCGATTTTTGCAGTAGCGACAGCTGGCGACTCTGCTAGGGACATGTAGCATCTAGGGACTTTTCCCATCCCTTATGCTAGGACCGTTTCCCATCCCCTACGCGAGTCAGTCCTAGCGCTTGGGTGTTTATCTGTTGGGTGTTGTGCATATGTGTTTTACCTTTCTGCACTTTACTTTTCTGTACCTTTACCTTTCCGCATTGACTTTCAGCACTATATTATTGTGATTATTGCTGTGGGAGAGGGAGGTTACTATGAGTGAGAAGCCGGACCTGGGCTTGAGTATGCACCTAGACATAGTTGTGGAGAGTAGTAGACGAACTTGTTTGCTGAGCAGACACCGTTCCCTACGAAATCTGCGCTCAGACGAGGTTCTCTCCGAGGTGCTCCTTTCCGATCCTGAGGATCTGAGGGGAGTCCAGACGTGAGGATTGTCGAATCTGGGGACCGATCAATTGGAAGTCAGCTAAGTGAGGCCTCTTCATGACTTGATGATGCCACTCCTTCTGGGAATCGTATTGTCACTCATGAAAGTCTGTGACGCTGATGACCGCATAGGACGCCGTACCTTTGTCTGTGGATTAGGTCCATACCTGTGAGAGGGATTGGGTTATTGCAGGAAAACTGGCCTTCAGAAACCATGATTCAGTATTTATCAGATGGTTTTCTTGGCTCGTTAACAGGTGTGTTGTTTGGATCAGATGGATTTCTTGTCTGAGGTTGATACTATTATCAGATGGTTTTCTCGTCAGATACAGAGGTTCAGATGGATTTCTTACCAGGGGATTGGTATTTTGAGTGTCAGATGATAGTTAGTGTCATGAAGTTTTGGTGACTGTGGTGGTTTTCTGCTCTTGACATCACAGAGATGTTCCTCTTCAGGCTACAGCATGGCCCCTGTGTTCACTGATTGCATCATTTATCATATTGCATTATTGCATTACCATGTGCATCCAACTAACGTGTGTGTATTGCAGGTACATATTTTCCCTCCCAGTTCCGGTGGTTGTTTCCTAGCAGACATGAAAGCCATGAAGAGAGTGTTACCCTACAGATTCCCGTCTCCAGATATCAGTCTGTTGTCAGAGTTAATTACTATTGCTGGGAAGAAGGTGATGGGAGATTTCAGGAAGATATATGGGAGGATCCTGACTTATGTTTACCAGCCCTCGGCTTATGAGATCAGCGGCATTTACACCCTGTTGCAGTTTTATGATGCTGAGCTCAGGTGTTTCGTATTTCCTGACTTTGTCTTGGCTCCTACCCTGGAGGAGTATTCCGCACTCTTGGATATACCGATTCGCGAGCAGATGCCTTTCTATCACACGGACGCTAAGCCTAATCTGGCTAAGCTTTCTGCTATTCTGTACTTAGGAGAGTTTGAGCTGACAGGGAAGATGATCAGAAAAGGAGATGTGTGGGGATTTCCGTTGGTTGTTTTGGTGGAGAAGGCTCGAGAGTATGCCAAGAAGGGTGGCTGGGTTGTTTTTGATGCCATCCTTGCTGTGTGTGTTTATGGCATTGTATTGTTCCCAAACCATCCTAATTTTGTTGATGCAGATGCTTTCTATATTTTGGCTGCAAAGAACCCAGTTCCTACCTTGCTGGGAGATATCCACCATTCCACTCACTACAAAAATGAAAAACGGCGAGGAAGGAATGTCTCTTGCTGTGTACCTCTACTGTGCAGGTGGTTTACTAGTCATATGTCGAAGTCAGGGCCTTTCGTCACCTCTATTGATTCTTCAGGATGGCCTGAGCGCTTGATGGGGTTGACTTCTAAGAATGTGGTGTGGGTTAATGAGGAGGTGTTAGGAGTTGAGGTCATATACAGTTGCGAAGGATTCCCTAATGTTCCTTTGATAGGAAGGAGAGGGTGTGTCAATTACAACCCTTCCTTATTAATCAGGTAGTTTGGGTATGCACCTCAGGAAGCGCCGAAGCCCGAGGAGATACAGGAATCTCTGTATCTTACTGGGGCAATAGAGGAAGAGATGTTGATCAAGCTTGAGAAAGCATGGAAGAACCTGCATAAGAGAGGAAAGTCTTCATTTAGCAAAGGGGGTACTCGAGTTCTTGGTCCGTATGTGGAATGGATTCGTGAACGAGCTACGAAATTCCTTATGCCTTATCCTGCAGTTCAGCCATTGCATCCTTCTCCGGTGGAGGAGCCCACCACTATAGACATACAGGTATACAAGCAGCTGATGGCGGAGAAAGAAGAGTTAGCAAAGGCTAAAGAAGCTTTAGAGAAAGAGAACGCCCAGCTTCGTCATGAAAAGATTGAAACAAGATATTTTTCCAAGCAACAGGCCGAAACTTTGAAACATCTGAAGACTACTTTATTGGAGTTGACTGAAACCAAGAAGCGTCTGGAGTTAGATGTAGACTCAGTTAGCAGTGTATTGGCTACTAAGAAACAAGAGCTGGAAAGGGCCTACACGAAGTTAGCTAAGTTCAGAGAGCATTGAGACCTTACTATGGCCAAACGCAAAGAACGGGAAGAAGAGCTAAAGATACAGGTTGCTCAGTTGGGAGAACAGGTTAAAGTGAAGACTGAAGAGCTTGAAGAAGAAGCATGTCGTCGATACGAGGCAGAACGCAAACTTATTGATGCCATGAAGAATCTGGAAGATTGTCAGCGCAGAGCAGACACCAAGAGGCCCAAATCTGAGGATGGTGCCCAGGATAAGGCTTGGGAAGATTTTGTCAAAGATATCCATGGAACGGTCAGGAAAAGGGATCAGTTGATAGAAGGCTTGATTTATCGACCGGATCACGCAGAGACGAAGAAGCTGTTCGAGGATTTCTGCGACCGTACCTGCACTTGATTTCTCTCTTGTATTCTATGTGTTGAGATCACCACCAGGCATGTTGGTTGGGATTCTCCTTTATCATATCAGTTGTATGGAACATAGTTGTGTAACGCCTTGACGAGACTGTTATTCCAATAAATATATGAGGGTTTTTCTAAATATTATCTTTATGGTTTCTCTTGTCTTGCTACCTTGACACTGGAATTGGAGGGGAAATATCCCCAACGCACACATGCACGTTAGCATTTTTGCATTGTTGTTTGCATAAATCACATTGCATTACAGGTTTGTGATCCATGTTCCTTATCATTCTTCATCCATATCTCCAGGTATTTTCAGGATTGCAGAAAAGCGGGTCCACCGTTACTCTACCAGAACTAATCACAAGAAGATCATGGACAACGTGCAGGGTGAAATGCAAGAAATGCATGACAGGATGGCCATGCTCATGCAAACCATGGAGACTATCGCCAAAGGACAAGAGCAGCTGCAGACTCTGGTTCAACCGTTGGTCGTACGGGCTGAAAACAACGGGACACCGCATGGTGAAAACATTGCTGCTTCTCCCCGAATTGAGAATTGTCAAAGTGCTGATGCTATTCCCGTAACCGGTTTGAATGCTGGAGAAACTGGTCCTGCAGGCAGAGGTGGGAACACCGGTAATATGAATGCCAATGCAGATACTGCTGGGGTATTTGTGGGTAATGTCAACCAGGGTTTCAATGGGGGCGCTGAGAACGTCGGAATGAATGGTAATAATGGTAACCAGGGCTTCAATGATGTGAACATGGGGTATGGCAACATTGCTGGCACCAAGGCTGGGTTTGGTGACTATGGTTACGGTAATCTTGGATATGGAACTAGTGCATACAACGCTCAAGAGATGGGCAATCTGAGGTATGACCCCAGGTACTTCCAAACGGGTCCGGGCCGTGATGCAGATTATGTTGGATACGATGCAGTACCTCGCTGGGAGGATCGTCAGGAGGATGTGTTCTCTGGTCAGAACGAGGGTTATGAAAGAGCTAGGGATGACAACCATCGGATGAGATTGCTAGAAGAGAAAGTGAACGGATTAGCCAGCCAGAATGCTCTTGGGATGGATATGTCAAATATGGGGCTGGTCCCAGGGTTGAGGGTCCCGCTGAAATTCAAAGCGCCGTCATTTGATAAGTACAAAGGGGATACATGCCCTAGGGTGCATGTGCGCGCGTTTTATAGGTGTATGTCCGCGTATTCTGAGGATAAAAAGATGCTAATGCACTTCTTCTAGGATATCCTGTCAGGGCCATCGCTGGAGTGGTACATGAGCTTAGAGCCTACTCAGATCAGGAGTTGGAAAGAGCTGGCAGAGGCTTTTGTTTGACATTATCAATATAATAGTGATCTCACCCCTAACCGAGTCCAGCTGCAGAGCATGTCTCAAAAGTCTAGCGAGAGCTTTAAGGAATACGCCCAGAGATGGCAAGATCTGGCTGCTAGGGTACACCCTCCGATGGTGGAGCGCGAAATGATGGATATGTTCATAGGGACTTTTTCTGGTATGTACTATGACCGGATGCTCAATTTTTCGATGAGTACCTTCTCTGAGTTGATCTTGATGGGGGAGCGCATTGAAAACAGGGTGAAGATTGGTAAAATTCAAGCGGGTGAGTCAAGTTCTGTAGGAGGTAATAAGAAGACGTTTGATGGTAAAAGGCAGGGTGATACCAACGCTGTATACAATGCTCGACAGAAAAATAGAGGTCAGAACTAGCATCAGCAGTCGCAGGTTGCAAGTGTAATCATTCCAGGGCCTTCTCAGCAGCAGAGACAGCAACCACAACAGCAGGCTCAGCAGCAGCCAAATAATAATCAACGCAGATTTCAGAACCCGCGACCGAGGAGAGTATTCGAGGTACCGCCGGTATCATATGCAGACCTCCTTCAAACTTTGTTGAAATTGCAGCTAGTCGAGAAGAGGACCTTAGCACCACCAACCGGCCAGCCACCAGTCGGGTATGATATCAATGAGCATTGTGACTTCCATTCGGGTGCACCAAGGCACAATATTGAAAATTGCCTAGCTTTCAAGCATAAAGTACAGGATTTGCTTGACAGTACGGCTATCAACTTCGGGAAGGACGGTCCCAATATCACGCAACAGCCAATGCCCAAGCATGGTGGGGCTGGGGCCAATGCAATCTTGTCAGATGTTGAGTTGGATTTGGTTTCGGAAGTGAGCAAGCTGAAAACCCCTTTGAGTTACGTAAAGCAGCACTTATTGAAAGGAGGTGTCTATCCCGGATGCAGTGAAGAGTGTGCTGACTGTTTGGTTCAACCTGGGGGCTGTGAGAAGTTGAAAAGGGGAGTTCAAGGTTTGATTGATGAAGGAATCTTGCAGTTTGACAGGTCTGTGGGGCGAGAGAAGTCTGTTGAGACAGAATCTGGAAAAGAGCGCAGTGAGGTTGCTACGATCACCATTCTGTTCAAATCAGTGACGATTTCGGCATCATCGAAAAGGCCGACCATTACTATTACCAAGGCTAAACCAGTACCTTATGAGAGCACAAAGGCAGTCCCGTGGTGCTACGGTGCTGAGGTGTATTGCAATGGGGAAAAGATTGACTTGAATGATCCGCCAGCGGGATCCGTAGATAGCATAGTGGGAGCGGGTGGTATAACCCGGAGCGGGAGAATTTTCACTTCACCTGAGGTCGAGGCAGAGAGGCTCGCCAGAGGTAAGAACAAAGTTGTTGAGGGGGAACCTTCGGGGAGTAAGGAGAAAGAACCGATAACCAAAGATGTGGAAGAATTCATGAGATTGATTTGCAAAAGTGACTACAAGATCGTAGATCACCAGCAGCAGACCCCGTCAAAGATCTCCATATTATCGATGTTGTTGTGTTCTGAGGCGCATAGAAATGCCCTGTTGAAGGTACTTGAGACATCCTTCGTGCCGCAAGAGATTTCAGTTAATCAGCTGGAGGGAGTTATGGCACATGTTAATGCCGGGCATGGTCTGGGATTCACGGATTTTGACCTAACGCCTAGAGGGCGTGATCACGATAATGCCTTGCACATCTCTATCGAATGTCAGGGGCACTATTTTATCCCATGTGCTGGTAGACACTGGGTCCTCGTTGAATGTGTTACCAAAGAAAGCCCTGTTGAAATTGGATACCCGTGGGTTGTTGTGCACACCTAGTGATTTGGTGGTGAGGGCCTTTGACGGAACAAGGAGGTCGGTATTCGGGTCAGTAACGTTACCCATCCAGGTAGGTCTGGAGGTGTTTGATACAGTGTTTTACATCATGGACATCCAGCCTGCATATAGCTGTTTGATCGGGAGACCTTGGATTCATGCTGCTGGGGCAGTAACTTCTACACTCCATCAGAAGCTGAAGTATATGGTTGAGGGAAGTATTGTGACGGTGTGTGGCGAAGAGGATATCCTAGTCAGTCATTTGTCTTCCTTCAAATACGTGGAGGTAGATGGAGAGATTCATGAAATGCTGTGTCAGGCGTTCGAAGGGGTGAAGGTTAAAGAAGAAGCTCCGGTGAAGAGTGAAGGGCAAGAGGTGGCCGTCTCCTCATATAAAGAAGCCAAGGCATTGGTGCAAGCAGGAGAGACTCAGAAGTGGGGGCAGATTCTGGACATACCAGTGAAGCAAGATAGGTATGGCTTGGGGTACCTCCCATCTCCCTCACAGAGTGCGCCTAAGTACAAGGGACCTGTCGTGTTCACGCCCGGAGGGGTTAGCTTTGAAAGGATTAATGTCGTGTCTGATACGGAGGAAGTGGATAGCGACTGCGACATGGACGCATGGATTCGACCCAGCACGCCGGGGCAAAGCCTATGCAACTGGTCCATCCAGGATGTCATCCAAGTCACCAAACAGTAATGCGTTGTTTTTTCAATCATTGTATAATCACATGCCTTGCCCGGGGCATCGTTGACCTCGTCTTAGGGCCTAACTGTTTACCTGTATGTTTGCATGATCAATAAATGACGACGTTTTTACATTCAAATGTTGTGATCCTTTTCTTTCTGTTTTTTATTTTGCAATAAAATGGCAGCGTGGTTATGCATTTTGCTTGTATATCATTTTGAAGCACTTAACCGTTTCCCTCGCAGGATTCATGAATTTTCAGATGACATCGACCAAAGACCTACTATGACTCGTTTAGACTTCGAGCATCCGATCTTCCAAGCTGAGGAGGAGATTGTTGAGGATAGTGACTTACCAGAAGAGCTGAGTCGGTTGTTGAAGCAAGAGGAGAGAGTCATTCTGCCTCACCAGGAAGAGATTGATATTGTCAATTTAGGGTCTGAAGAATGCGTCAGGAATATCCGTATAGGGGCCGCGTTGCAGGTTGACATCAAGCAAGAGCTTATTGAGATGCTGCGTGAATACAATGATATATTTGCTTGGTCCTACGAGGACATGCCAGGTTTGGATACCGATATGGTCGTTCATCGTCTGCCGTTGAGGGAAGATTGCCCGCCTGTGAAGCAGAAACTCAGAAGGACTCGTCCTGACATGGCTGTAAAGATAAAGGAAGAAGTGCAGAAGCAATGGGATGCTGGATTCCTGGCTGTCACCACTTATCCCACTTGGGTCGCTAATATCGTGCCTGTGCCAAAGAAAGATGGCAAGGTTCGAATGTGTGTTGATTATAGGGATCTAAACAAAGCGAGCCCGAAAGATGATTTCCCGCTGCCGCATATTGATGTGTTAGTTGACAACACAGCTCCGTTTTCGGTATTCTCCTTCATGGATGGATTTTTGGGGTACAATCAGATCAAAATGGCTCCGGAGGATATGGAAAAAACGACCTTTATCACCCCGTGGGGAACCTTCTGTTATAAGGTGATGCCCTTTGGTTTGAAAAATGCTGGGGCAACGTACCAGCGGGCTATGACAACGCTCTTTCATGACATGATGCACAAAGAGATTGAGGTGTATGTCGATGACATGATTGCCAAGTCTCAAACAGAGGAAGAACATCTGGTTAATCTGCTGAAGTTGTTCAAGAGGCTGAGGAAGTTCAGGCTGAGGCTGAATCCTAACAAGTGTACCTTCGGAGTGAGATCCGGGAAGCTACTGGGGTTCATTGTGAGCAAGAAAGGAATCGAGGTCGATCCGAAAAAAATAAAAGCAATACAAGAGATGCCAGCACCGAGAACAGAAAAAGAAGTCTGTGGATTCTTAGGGAGATTGAACTACATTGCTAGGTTCATCTCTCACCTAACGACCACGTGTGAACCTTTGTTCAAACTGTTAAAGAAAGATCAAGCAGTGGTCTGAAACGACAATTGCCAAAGGGCATTTGAAAAGATAAAAGAATACTTGCAGGAACCTCCGGTATTGATACCCCCAGTAGCAGGACGGCCGCTGATTATGTATCTGACGGTTCTTGAGAACAGTATGGGTTGTGTTCTCGGTCAACATGACGAGACAGGACGGAAAGAGCATGCAATTTACTACCTGAGTAAAAAGTTCACGGATTGTGAATCTCGATACTCTATGCTCGAAAAGACGTGTTGTGCATTGGCGTGGGCTGCCAAACGTCTAAGACAGTACATGCTGAACCATACAACCATGCTGATATCGAAGATGGATCCGATCAAGTATGTGTTTGAAAAGCAAGCGATCTCTGGAAGGATTGCTAGATGGCAATTGGTATTGACAGAATATGATATCCAGTATGTTTCCCAGAAGGCCATTAAGGGAAGTGTTCTGTCCGAATATCTTGCCGAACAGCCGATTGAGGATTATCAGCCTATGAAGTTTGAGTTCCCTGATGAGGACATAATGTACTTGAAAGCTAAAGATTGTGATGAGCCGTTGCCTGGTGAAGGTCCTGAGCGGAGTTCCCAGTGGCAATTGATTTTTGACGGGGCTGTCAATTTGTACGGTAGCGGGATCAGGGCAATCATTACAACTCTCCACGGGTCACACATCCCGTTTACGGCCAGATTAACTTTTCCAGTAACAAACAACGAAGCCGAGTACGAAGCTTGTATTATGGGGTTGGAGGACGCTATCGATCTGAGGATCAAGAATCTGGACGTATATGGGGATTCAGCATTGGTTGTGAATCAGATTAAGGGGGAGTGGGAGACACGCCAACCTAATCTGGTACCGTACATGAATTATGCGAGAAGGTGTTACCTTTCTTTGATAAGGTGGAGTTTCATCATGTACCTCGGGCGGAGAATCAAATGGCAAACGCCCTTGCAACATTATCCTCGATGTATAAGGTCAACTACTGGAATGAGGCTCCCAGGATTGTCATATCTCGCCTTGATAGGCCGGCCT
The DNA here is from genome assembly GCA_963859935.3 of Lathyrus sativus. Lineage (NCBI taxonomy): Eukaryota > Viridiplantae > Streptophyta > Magnoliopsida > Fabales > Fabaceae > Lathyrus > Lathyrus sativus. Next base: position 277,268,205 of record OZ012738.1, on the reverse strand, counting down.
TTGTGTTTGCAATTGATGAAGCATCTGACGGTAAACCTTGGTATTTCGACATACAGAATTTCCTGAACAACCAGGAATATCCGGCTGGGGCATCCAGTCGTGATCAGAAGACTCTGAGGAGATTAGCAGGTAACTTCTATCTGAATCCCGACGGCGTTCTGTATAGAAGGAACCACGATTTGGTACTCCTCCGGTGTGTAGACAAGAAGGAAGCCAATTTACTCATGGAAGAGGTCCATGAAGGAACTTTTGGTACACATGCTGGTGGGCATGTTATGACCCGAAAGTTGTTGCGGGCGGGGTATTACTGGTTAACAATGGAAATGGAATGTTTAAAGTTCGTCAAGCGGTGTCACAAGTGCCAGATCTATGCTGATAAGATCCATGTGCCACCCAGTCCACTGAATGTTATGGCTTCTCCGTGGCCTTTCTCCATGTGGGGAATTGATATGATTGGCAAGATTGAGCCTACTGCTTCTAATGGGCATCGCTTCATCCTAGTCGCGATCGATTACTTCACCAAGTGGGTGGAAGCAGCATCTTACGCCAATGTGACGAAGCAGGTGGTGGCCAGATTTATCAAGAGGGATATAATTTGCAGATGCGGTATTCCTGAACGGATCATTACTGATAATGGTTCAAACCTGAACAATAAGATGATGAAGGATCTTTGTCGGGAGTTTAAGATCGAGCATCATAATTCATCTCCGTACATACCCAAGATGAATGGCGCGGTTGAAGCGGCCAACAAGAACATAAAGAAGATTGTTCAGAAGATGGTGGTAACGTATAAGGATTGGCATGAGATGTTGTCGTTTGCTTTGCACGGTTATCGCACGACGGTGCGTACATCAACCGGGGCAACTCCGTTCTCGCTGGTGTATGGCATGGAGGCGGTCCTGCCATTGGAGGTTGAGATACCATCTTTGAGGGTTTTGCTTGATGTTCAGCTTGATGAGGCAGAGTGGGTGAGAAATAGATTGAATCAGCTGAGCTTGATAGATGAGAAGAGACTGGCATCAATTGCACATGGTAGGCTGTATCAGAGCCGGATGAAGAAAGCGTTTGACAAGAAGATTCGACCTCGAAGCTTTCAGACGGGTGATCTTGTGCTGAAGAAGATTCTCCCACCGCAATCGGATCACAGGGGCAAATGGACTCCCAATTATGAAGGTCCATACGTCGTGAGAAAGGTCTTCTCCGGAGGAGCCTTATTGTTATCCACCATGGATGGTGAAGACTTTTCGTCCCCTGTGAACTCGGACGCAGTCAAAAAATACTTTGCTTAAAAATTGACCCGCTGGAGAGTAAAAGGAGAGTCCAGGCAAAAATGGGGCATCCCGGCGAACCAAAAAACAGAATAAAAAGGTTCGGGCAAAAGTTAGGGATAAAATGGAAAAAATGTACACCCGTGAAGTTGAAAACCTACACTGGGCGGCTTCGGCAAAAAGGGGTATCCCGGTGAATTGAAAACCCGCAAAGGGCAATTCACGCAAAAGTTAGGGATTTGAGAAGCAAATGACTGCGGTCCAAGTTTGATTGTTCAGTGGTTTGGGAGCATCCGGGGTCGACTATCCAAAGCAATCTCTTCCAAAGATAGAGATCAGGAAAGCGTCAGAGTCCGGCGAGTCATAGGAGGATCAACTCATGGTGTTCGTCTGTAACAAGTTGCTGACATGTGTACAAATTTTATTCTGTATCTTTGTACATTTCTGCATTTTGTTTATGTGTGACTACCTCTTTTCAGGAGTTGCATCTGATGTACAAATTTTGCCTATTTTCAGGCCGTTATCAATAAAGTGTGTTATTCAGTGTAGTGTGTGACTTTGGTTTTAACTTTTACAGTTTTGTTTGTAAAAAACGTCGATGTTTTTGATAAAACTTACATATGTGTAAACAGGCGGGCCTTGGCCGATGATTGTTAAAACCGGAAATTACCTGAATGGTTGTCATGGGTGATTACCAAGATGTTTCTTTTTGCATAGATTGCCTTGTGTTTGCTTGTTGACTTTTGCAGGTATTCAAAAGCTCGCAAAGTTCCCCGCCAGAGTCCATGGCAGGTTGGTACCCTCTCTAGAGGATGAATGTTGTGTCTTTCCCAAGTGAAGTCGCCCCAGGAAAAATTTAATGTTGTCTCTCCAGGAGAGTGGAGATTGCGTCAAAGGTGAGGTCAGAGTATTTTCAGCAGTTCTGAATTGACGTATCATGCAGGATAAAGTCCTCCCCAGCAAGGGTCGAGACGGATATGATTAACTCGCCCAAAGAGTCTTGTATAGTGCGAATCAGAGTACACCGGTCAATCCCCAGCTCAGTGATAGCAGGATGAATTATCCCCACAAGGCGTAATCAGAGTGTGGATACCTTTTGAAAGTAGTTTCCAGGATTGCTTTTCTCGTTCCCCAATAGGCTGATCCTTCCTCGTCAGGACGATCATCTTCAGCAGAGTTTCAAGTTATGAGTTTGTGAGCTACTTTCCCAGCAGGATGGTTGTCCCCAGCGGAATTAGTTCATCTTTCCCGCATTTATTTTGTTGGAAGCGTATCGGTAGTATTCCGATTATCCCCAGCGGATCCAGTTTGTCTTCAGCATTTATTTTGCTGAAGTAACTCTTTGCATAAGCATGCATCATAAGCACTTGCATTTTACACGAATACATAGCATTTCCATGCAGTATGGAAGCATTACGGCATTATCAAGCATGTGCATTTGGAAACGTAAGCAGGATTGATTACCTATCCAGCTTCAGGTGTATTTTCTCTGTCGATAAGTGAGATCGGGGTTCACGGAGATGTGCATATGTTCGGTTTGCGCTAGGACGCGCAGTGATCGTGTTTCCTCCTGTCAAGAGAGTTGTGGCGTAGGGCACACAGTGATCGTGGTCATCGTTATGTTGTGGAGATTTGTGGTAGAGTACGCAGTGATCGTATTCATCCTGTATGGTTTGTTTGCGGCACAGAACACGCAGTGATCGTGTTTCCTCCTGTCAAGAGGGTTGTGGCGTAGGGCACGCAGTGATCGTGGTCATCGTTATGTTGTGGGGATTTGTGGTAGAGTACGCAGTGATCGTATTCATCCTGTATGGTTTGTTTGCGGCACAGAACGCGCAGTGATCGTGTTTCCTCCTGTCAAGAGGGTTGTCACGCAGGGCACGCAGTGATCGTGGTCATCGTTATGTTGTGGGGATTTGTGGTAGGGTACGCAGTGATCGTATTCATCCTGTATGTTTTGTTTATGGCACAAGACGCGCAGTGATCGTGTTTCCTCCTGTCAAGAGGGTTGTGGTGTAAAACACGCAGTGATCGTGTTCATCATGTCATGGGGTTTTTTTGCGGAAGAGATACGCAGTGATTGTATCCGTCCTATAGGTGGTTTTGTTTGCAACGCCGAGGCGCGTAGTGATCGTGTTTCCTCCTGTCAAGAGGGTTGTTGTGCCAGACACGCAGTGATCGTGTTCGTCATGTCATATTCCCCTAGCAGAGTTTGCTTGGTCAAGCACCTTTTTCCCCCAGTTGAGTCTTTCTCAGGATGCTGTGGTGTCAGCATTGGAAGATGGTAATGCATATTTTTGGGTGGTTACCCGTAGTTTCCCCAGCAGGGCGTTACTTCAACAAGTTGCTTGGTTAAGTTCTTCGTATTTTCGCCAAAGTTATTCTCGTCGAGTGGCTTGGTTAAGTTCTCAATTTCCCCAGCGGAGTGTTTTCAGGATACCTATCGCCAGAATAGGTGTTTGACGGTCGTCATCAGAATTGTCCTCTCAGAGTTGCTTGGTTAAATTTCTCGTGTCCCCGCAGTGGATGCTCGTTCAGGTACGAACGGAAGGTTGGTAAGTGAAATCAACATTTTCTCGCTGTTTAGTGGATGCTCGTTCAAGTACGAACAGAAGGTTGGTAAGTGAAATCAATATTTCCTCGTTGTTTAGTGGATGCTCGTTCAGGTACGAACGAAAGGTTGGTAAGTGAAATTAACATTTTCTCGCTGTTTAGTGGATGCTCGTTCAGGTACGAACGGAAGGTTGGTAAGTGAAATCAACATTTTCTCGCTGTTTAGCATTTGCTCGTTCAGGTACGAACGGAAGGTTGGTAAGTGAAATCAACATTTTCTCGCTGTTTAGTGGATGCTCGTTCAGGTACGAACGAAAGGTTGGTAAGTGAAATCAACAATTTTGCTCGTTGTTTAGTGGATACTCGTTCAGGTACGAACGGAAGGTTGATAAGTGAAATCAACATTTTCTCGCTGTTTAGTGGATGCTCGTACAGGTATGGACGAAAGGTTGATAAGTGAAATCAGCATTGCCTCGCTGTTTAGCATTTGCTCGTTCGAGCACGAACGGAAGGTTGGTAAGTGAAATCAACAATTTTGCTCCCTGGTTAGTGGATGCTCGTTCAGGTACGAACGGAAGGTTGATAAGTGAAATCAACATTTTCTCGCTGTTTAGTGGATGCTCGTACAGGTATGGACGAAAGGTTGATAAGTGAAATCAGCATTGCCTCGCTGTTTAGCATTTGCTCGTTCGAGCACGAACGGAAGGTTGGTAAGTGAAATCAACAATTTTGCTCCCTGGTTAGTGTATGCTCACTTATTCAGAATGGGATGGTCTATGGACAATATCAGATTATTCCATAAACAGGTTGATGGATAGGTGTTTAGTTGTCGCTGTGGCAACGGAAGTCAGTTCCCTGGTTAATTCTCCCCAAGCAGTGGTGTACGCAATTTATTTTTGCGGTTGGCAAATTTCCGGGTTTATTGGTATTCAACCGTCTCGTACCTCGATTATCTGAAGGTCGTTCGCTCTTCATCCAGTCGGGTCCAAGCCGTTTGAATAGGGGCAGCTGTTGCACCCTAAAATTTGACCAACCGGTTCTCCTACCTGGTTCGTGGTTTAATTCGTATTCGCATATCAGATGCATGGCATTTGTACACAGACAGAGGATGTCAGGGTTACAGTTTGGTTTTCACCTATAGGACGTCTCAGACCGGTTCGGGTAATCGGAGGTTATTTTGGGAAGTCACGCGCTTCCTGGGTGTTTTTGGCTTACGCAGTGATTTTGGAGATTCTTGGTGTCCGGGTTTACTATTTGCGTTGATCTGGTCTCGCACTCTCCTTTGTGTTGGCTATTGGCTTTTGTTTGCATTTTTTAGGATTTAGTAGCCGTTTGTAGAATTTTAAATAGGTTTTATAGATTTTCTAGAATTTAAATAGTTTTTTTTAATATTTTTAATAGTTTTAAATCTTTTTAGAATTTTATAAATTGTTTTAAGTAGATTTTAGAATAACTTCCTTTTTTAGATATTAAGTTTTTAGATAATAGTTTGATAGAATTTTCTTTTAATAGATTTTAATAGTTTTAATTTGTTTTTTTAGAGTTTAATAGATATTAACATAGTTTTTAATCATAATATAGAAAATTAATAGAATACATAGATTTTAGAAATTTCTAGACTTTATTTTAATAGATTATACTGGTTTTAAAATGTTTTTCAGAAATATTATAGATTTTTTTATAGATATTAAATAGATTAATGGATTTTATTAGCATTTTTAGAGTATAATTAGAGTTGTTAGATATTAATCGAATTTTCATATTTTTCATAATTGTTGTACATATTAATAGATTGTGGTTTTAGAGCTAATGGTTGTTAGAGTTTTTAATTAGGTTTAATTCTTAAATTTTCAATTAGATTAATTAGGTTTTATTAGTTTAATTTTGATTAAGAGTTTTCTTTAGTTGATTAGAGCATTAATTTCAGTCCATAATCAATCTGGTAATCATGCTTTAAGTCCGTGTAATCCAAGATAGTGGGTCAGTCCAATTCAGAAAGCCCAGAGTTTGGGATCCACGTGGCTATATAAGGGCCTGCCACGCATCTTCTCTTTCCTCTTCCCCTCTTGCCACGTTTCCAGACCCACTCACTCTCTCTCTGCCAACACCTTGCCACGCGTCTCATTCTCCCTGCTCCCCTTCCACACGCGTCCGTCTCTCACCCTTCCCCGGTGCCACCTGTAACCCACTCAATTCCCCCTACCGCCGGGCATGCAAACGCCCTAACCTCCCACCGCCGGCCACCACCAACCAACTCCGACCGCCGCTCATCTTGCCGGAATCTGCAAAATTTGCAGATTCTCAAGAACTTCATCTTTCTCCTCCAAGATCTCCACCGTGTTCTTCGCGTTTTCCAGAAACCGGCAACGATCTTCGTCTTCTATTCATCACGCTCACGATCCACACAACATTCTCCAGATTTCTTCAAGGAATTTCGACCGTGTTCACACCATCTTCAAGAGCGTCCTTTAACATCGCTTCAAGATTCATCGGAACTCAATTCATCATCGAGATCCTTCTGAGATTTGCCAAGAAACGTATCTTCTTTTCATCAATGGTCTTCATGTGAACTTCATCGCTCGTCCACCATCAAGAGCACCATAGATCCAGACTTTCCAGAAAAGCGCGAAGACCTTCATCGTTCTTCAGCAACATCCCGATTCACATCATCAACATCTTCAACGTCTGTCCACGAACCTCCAGAAATCAACGAAATTTCTTCCAAGACCTTCAATAGTTGGTTCTTCGTTTTTTTCCCCAGAGCTTCAAGCTTTGAGATCTTCAATTTCTCCAGCGAGCTTCAAGATCTACGCTCGTTCTTGCTTCATCTCCAGGTGCGCCTTCTTTGAGCTTGGTGCTAGTTTTTTCTGCTTGATTGAATGGATTCAGATGGCGTTGTTTCACTGAGATTTAGAGTTTTTAGAGATTGTTTGTTTGTTTTTGAGGTTTTGTTTGAGAGGTTTCAGATGGGAGGATGAGAGGGTTCAGAGGGAGGGTTCGTGAGACAAGGACGGCGATTAGGGTTTGAGGGGAAGTAATGAACAGTAAACGAGTTTGTGAGAGGGGGGATTGTTTTGGGTAGCTGGTTTTTGGGTTAGGGTTTTCAGTTTGGGCCCAAGTCTGGATAGCAGGATGAATCATCCCCTGTTACTCGCTGTACCCCCCTCTTGAATGTGAACAGAATATTGAGATTTGGTTTGGGCTTTGTCCCAATTACTTTCCACACCCCCTAACGCAGGCCCAAGGATAATTGAATTGTTTCTTGTTTCTATTTGCACCAACACTTTGTCCTTTTCTTTTTGATTTTTCATTCAATTTCCTGATGGATCATGGGCCCTACACGCTTAGTATCTGCACCTCCCCTTTCCAGCCCAAATGGATAAATGAACTAGGCGCCATCTCTTTTAACACCCCCTTTTTGTTTTATTTTCTTTTTTCAATTTCTTTGTTTTATCCATGTTAGAAAATAATTCGTAAAAAATAGTAGGATTATCCAATTAATTCCCTTCTTTTTTTTGTAGATTCATAATTCAATTTAGAATTTCATGGTGCAAAAATATTAAATTGATCATGCATTTTCATCTTTATTTGCATTGTTGTATTTTAATTGGTATTGAGTAATTGATTTGTGATGTGTCTGCCTTGCTGATTTTATTTCTCTCACTTGGTATTGAATTTTGGTTTAGTTTTTTAGTATGTTGTACTAGACTAATGCATGCTCCCCATAGGTTTTTCATAGATTTTTTAGAAATTGATTGATGTTGTTTTAGGTTTAGAGAGTAGAGACCTCATAACTTGCTGGTTAACCCTTGACCATTCACATGTTAGGGACTGATTAGTGGCCTTAGAAGTTGACTTAGGTTTTAAGATTTGATCTTGGGATCATAGAGACCTGTAGGTTCCCCCTAGATTGTTTGGTAGATTTTTAGAGAGTGTTCTGGTATTTTTGTTTGAGCCTGAGATTATGGGAAGTCTTAAGGGCTTCTGACTTTGAAGTTCAACTGTGGTTGAACGTTGAAGATAGTTTCTTTTGGTTTGAGGGCCTGTGGTTTCTTCTTGAAGATGGAGGCTAGATGAAGACTTGATGGAGCTTGCAAGGATGCATAGATTGAATACCTAGTTTAGGAGCTTGCTCTCTTTCTGTGAGGTTTGAGATCCTGAAGTTTGAGGGAAATTTATGGTACTTCCCTGAGGAAGGCACTATGGATGTCTTTCATTCTTTCTTCTCACCTATTTCTTAAGTATCCAATGATGTTGGAGCCTTCATGTGAGTTTAGTTTCTCCTGAGGAGGAATGTAAACCGATCACAGTTGTTGAGCCACATGGGATATGATTCCTAAGTGGAAGCCCCCTAGTATTTTTCAGAGGAAGGCACTATGGGTCTGTTCACTTAGTTCCCTTAGTTCATGTAGGATTTCTCAAATATCCAATGATGTTGGAGCCTTCATGTGAGTTTAGTTTCTCCTGAGGAGGAATGTAAACCGATCACAGTTGTTGAGCCACATGGGATATGATTCCTAAGTGGAAGCCCCCTAGTATTTTCCAGAGGAAGGCACTATGGGTCTGTTCACTTAGTTCCCTTAGTTCATGTAGGATTTCTCAAGTATCCAATGATGTTGGAGCCTTCATGTGAGTTTAGTTTCTCCTGAGGAGGAATGTAAACCGATCACAGTTGTTGAGCCGCATGGGATATGATTCCTAAGTAGGAGCCTCCTAGTACTTTCCTGAGGAAGGCACTATGAGTCTGCCTACTTAGCTCCCTTTCTTTGGTAAGCTTGTCTTGAAGCTTGAAGACTGGGATTGATTTCTCTTGTGTAGGGTTTTGCTTAGAGATTTGATTAGGGTTTTGCTTAGATATTTGATTAAGGTTTTGCTTAGGACTTTGCTCAGAGGTAGATTAGGGTTTTGTTTTAGGGTTGTTTAGGGTCTTGCTCAGGGTAGTTTCATGCTTTTGGATAGGAGTTTGTCAGGCTGGTTAGCCTTCTCTTTGTGTTGATTGACTTGTGTGGTGATGTTCTGCATTAGACTTAGGGGTTCATATAGATATTTCTGAGATAGGTGCATCTTGGAAATAAGCCTGCTTGTGTGCATGAGAAGTTGAGGTGGTCCTCCTTCTGCTTGATTGTTATTGAGTGGCTTTGCTTGTTGGTATTTGGTAGAGCTGAGCTCCCTTTCCTCTGTGGTGTGTGGCCCTTGTGCCTTGCTTGTTTGGTTGTTGCATTCATGCATATTTCCAGTATTTCCTTACTTTGCAGTGATTCCTATTTGCTGTTTAGTGTTTTTGCCATGATCCCTTAGGAGCTCTAAATTTTCTGCTGTGGAGGAGTTATGATAGACATTAGGTTGGTTAACCAGGCATGATAGCATTAGGTAAATTCCCCTTTTCAACCATAGTTTTAGGGTGTCTCTTTCCTTTCTCAAAACAACAGAAAAACACTTAATAAAGGATAAAACAAAAGTGAATTCATTTCTTCCGTCAAAAGAGTTGAACAAACATCAAAACATTTTGTCCTCCTGGACTGTGAAAACCCTTGGTTAAGGTGCATTTTCCCATAAAAAACACTTGAACAACTTGTGTCGTGCGTAGTCGAACTACGTTTGCTCTGATCTTCCATGCCGTGTGGAAGTACGTAGGCACAGGACGCGATGTCCTGGCGAGCAACTTTCCCCCCGTCTAGACGTAGGTAGCCGAACTATGTTGACTCTGACTTTCCCATTGCACGAGGGAGTACGTAGGCCCAGAACAGCGTATGTTGTGTCGAGTCCTGTCCTTTTCTTTTCTTTTCAGACTGACCACTAGCGTAGATAGATAAACACACCCTTTTCCTTATAAACACTAAGCGTGGATCCCGTCGAGTACGACGGACGTGAGGGGTGCTAATACCTTCCCCTCGCGTAACCGACTCCCGAACCCAGGTTTTGGTTGCGATGACCATACCTTTCCCGTTTTTTGCGAGGTTTACTTCGAGCGTTTCCTTTCCCTCCGTTGGGATAAATAACGCACGGTGGCGACTCTTCTGTCAGCCGGCGCCAATTTTCGCAGTAGCGACAATGACTCACAAATTGAGTGTTTGTTTGGCATAGGATTCTCCATACTTAATTGAGTGAGTCAATGGTTGGGTAACCGATGATATTTGGATATACTCGAAGAGTATAGAGGATCATGTTGAGCGTCGGGAACTTGAGTTATTAGTGTTGGAGAAGAAGTAGTAATATTCTACTGTGAAGAAAGTTTAAGGAATTGTTAGGAAAGCTGTCAACAGCTCGTGTATTGGTTTTGCCGAATCCGACAGAACAAATTGTCGTGTTTTGTGATGTTTGGTTGATATGATTGGGGGATATGTTAAGTACAACATCAGCGAGTTTTGGTTATGCTTTAAGGCAACTTAAAGTACATAAGGGAATTATCTGACAAGTAATTGGAGTTGGTTGCTGTTGCATGTTTGTGCCGGAGTTTGGAAGCCTCAATTGTTTAGTTGAGATTTGAGATGGTTGGTGATCTTAAGAACTTAAGGCATTTGTTGATTTGAAAAAGAGTTGAATATGGTGCAGAGGAAATAAATAGGGACTTCTGAAGGAGTATGGTTTTGGGTTGAATTACCATTCGAGTGAGACCAAGTGGTAGCAGAGGTATCGAATTGGAAATTTTTGTATATACCAATGATGATGGTAATGAGTTGGAACTGATGAAGCAAATTCGGGATATGAGTTTGGTCTGTGAAGAAAATATCTTAAGGAGTTGAGCTTTGTATCTTGAGACTGACTATAGGTATTCTTGATAAGATTCGAAGAAGTCGAAGTTCTAATTTGAGTTAATAGATTGATTGAATTTAATGAATTGAAGTCGAAGAGCTGATTTTCGGATTGATGAGAATGGTACCATGAGATGTCGTGATGGAGTGTGTGTTCCAAATAGTGTGAGTTGGATAAGAGTACTCTGGGAGAAGAACATTGAGATAGATGGAGAGAGAAGTGGTTGAAGTGGTATGTGCTGGTTTGACTTATCGGAAGTCGAAGTGTGAACATCAGAGGTTCTTGGACTTGATACAACTATTGGATATTTCTAAATGGTATGAGATAGTATTCCCATGGATTTTGTGTCGGGTTTTCCGAAGAAATGTGAAGGGATATGATTCGACTTGGGTGGTTATGAATGGATTGACAAGATTAACTCATTTCTTACTAATGAGGATGAGTCATTCTATGTTGAAGCTAGATAAGAGGTATAGTGAGGAAGTTGCGGGGTAGTATGGGTTACCGTCGAATATTGTGTCAGATGGGAATCTGAATTTTCGTTGAGATTTTGAGAAAGTTGTAGACGCTTTGGGTGTCATGTTGAAGTTGAACTCTGTCTAGCATCCGTGGACGGAATGGACAGACAAAGAGAACTATCTAGTATGTAGGGGATTTGTGGAGAGCTTGTGTGTTGGATCAAGGTGGATCGTGGGATAGTTAACTATCGTTGCTTGAATTACCTACAATGACAATGATCATTCTAGTATTGGAATGACATTGTATGAGGCTTTGTACAGTAAGAGGTGTAGGAATCCTTTGTGTTGATGTGTGCCAGGCGAGAGTGTTGTACTCGGACCTGAGATTCTGCAAGAGACGACTAGAAAGATTAAAAGAACCCAAGAAAAGACGTGTTTCGAGAGTTACAATAGTAACTGGTGTCGGTCGAGCTTGAGGTCTCGAAAGCACCCACTGTGTTTTGTTGATCTGTATCAGAGTGGCGCAGCGGAAGCATGGAGAAAATAGCATGTTAGATTGTTTTACCGCGGTCTCTTGTGGGAATTGCATGATGTGTTCATGTGTCTAAGTTGAGGAAGTGCATTGATTCAGATGGATAGTGTACGAGTGAGAGAGGATTTGATTGTTGAGACATTGCCAGTTCAGGTTGATGAACGAGAAGCAACTTCGAGGTATAGAGATTCTTTTGGTGGAGGTAGTTGGGAGATTAGGATGCGAGAGTCGTATCCAGAGTTATTTGAATCAGGTAACATTTTCGAGGACGAAAATTCCTAAAGTGGGGGAGGGTTGTAACAGCCCAATTTTTCAATAAGTGATTAATTGTGCTAATTAATTGGTTTATGTAATTTATCTGATTTAAATAAATTATTGGATTTATTTAAATGAGTTAATGGAGTTAATTAATTTATTCTACTTGGTAGAATACTGTGGATTTATTAGATATTCTCTAATTAATGATAAGATGAGATATTTTGTGAGAAATGAATTGATAGATATTTTTGAGAGAAGAATTATGATGGAAAGAAAATAGAAGGATATATAAGGGAAATTGGAGAGAAAAGAAAAGAGATAGAAACATAAGAGAAAGAAAGAAAGAAAAGGAGAGAAAAAATAGAGAAAGAGGAGAAAAGAGAAGAGAAGGGGGAACTTGGAGAAATCATCAAGAATCAACTTCAAGCTTCAATCTAATCAAGGTAAGGGTGAGAAACATTATTATTTGATCAATGTGTATGATTATGTATGAGTTGTGTTGGATTTGTTGGTAGTTTTCTCTATTTTTCATTTCTAGGGCATAAATGGTTTAATCGGTAGAATCGGGTTTTGAACGGTTAGAATTCAAAATAAATTGCATAGTTTAGTCGGGTAATGTTTAGCCGTGATTATTGGATTTCGTTTGATTGAATTTGGTTGAGTTTGTGAGTTTTGACATTTTTGGATAATTGAGGGTTTGAGATTTGAGTGAAAATCGGACGTCGTAGAAATCATGTTTAATGGTTCTAATTCACTGATATATGTTAGGTGAGTATGAGTATGTGTTTGTTTCGAAAAAAAGAATTGAATCGGTCGGATTTTCGGGCGAAAATGCAAAATCCCGTAGCCGTGTTTAGGCAAAATTCTGGTTTTTCGGAAAACTTCGAAAATTCATAACTCTTGAACCGTAAGTCGGTTTTGACCCCCGTTCGAAGCGTTGGTAAGTTAACGAGATTGTCTTTCTAGAAAAAATGTCTTTGAGGCCTTTACCTAGTTCAATTATAGCAGAAAATTGAAAACATATAATTGTGTTGATTTTTACCGTCGCGAATGTGTGTGATTGATGTGTTATTATGCAGAATACTTTTGTTATATAACGTATAGCTTGTGCATGTTGTGATATGATATGCTGTGGGTAGCCGTATGGTGTGAATCCTAGATGGTGGAATCGATTATGAAATATAGTCCTTTGACAAATATATGCATATTGTTTGTATGTGAAGAATGCATGAGAACATATTGTAAATATGTGTGCATTGCTTGATAAATGTGGTAATGATATTGAAGTGTAAATGCATATTGATTGTATGCGATATTGTGAATGCATGAGAACATATTGTGAATATGTGTGCATTGTTTGAAAAGGTAATGAGGTTGAATTATGAATGCATATTTGTTGTATCCGATTATTGCGAATTAATGCATGGGAGCACATTGTAAGATATGCGTGCATTGTTGACAAATATGTTGATGAAAAGTATGAATACTTGATTATATGATATGTTGTGTGTGCAATCTTGTTTAATTCTTGAAGGGAGGAATTATGTGAATGCATGGGATTAAGACGTGTGATCGGTCTTAAGTGCATTTTGTTGTTGATTGCATATGCATCATTTAGTCAAGAGGCAATGTTTGCTAGTTTCGTGGAGACTAGTGGCTTGTCCCAAACCTAGAAGGGTGGGTTTGAAAGCTTAGGGAACGGGATTTTGTTGTTATCGGTCTAGAAGGGTGGACCCGGTTTAAGTGTAAAAACCGAAAAATGATAACAAGTGTTGGTACCACATGGCATGAGTTGCATTGAGTTGCATTGAGTCTCATGGAATGAATATATGATTGTTGTATGAAGTTATGCATAGGTGTATGTACATGACTTGTGTAATTGTGAACTATGGATATGTTTGATGATTGTCCATATTTGCCTATATATATATATATATATATATATATATATATATATATATATATATATATATATATATATATATATATATATATATATATATATATATATATATATATATATATATATATATATATATATATATATATATATATATATATATATATATATATATATATATATATATATATATATATATATATATATATATATATATATATATATGCTTTGTGAAGTATATGATGAGTTATGATGAAGTATGGTGCGAATGGTGGAATACGCGTATGTGCATTACTTGTGTAATTGAGAGTTGTGAATATGTGATCATTGTATGAAAGTATGCTTATGAACATGAATTGTTGATTTGAGAATTGTGAATGTGTAATTGTGAATTAGTGAGTAAACATAATATGTGTATGTTCATGTGGAATATTGAGATTTATGGATACGTGCATGATGAATATGCTTGGTGATTATGCATATTTGATTATATATATGTTGTATTGTACATGATGAGTTATAATGAATTGTGGTGAGAAAATGTGGAATATATGTATTTTGTGCTTGTGTATTTGTGTATATATAATTATATGCATTGTTATTATGATAATATTTCTCACCCTTCTGCTGGAATGATGTCCTACATGACATCGTGCAGCCTACATGACATCGTGCAGGTATCAAGGAGTAGTATTGCTCGTAGTTACGAGGTCGCTTTTGGTGTATCCGTTTAGTGATTTAATTATGTTGGGCCGAGTCATGCTCTGGTCATGTAACACTGGGATCGCTTAGGTTGTGTTTAAGATATACATTATGTACTCTATAAACGTGTTTCTATCTATTGGAATATTATGATGTTGGCCTTAGTGCCTAAGTGATGTTGTTTTATGTGATAAAAACAAATGTTTCTTTTATGAAAATTGTGGTATAATTGAATCCGCTGCTACATGCAAAATGAAGTTTTGTAAAGCATAATTTTATATTGAAATAGTAATGAGCATGACAGGTGGTTTTGATATTTTGAAATTTATGTGTAATGCCCTTTTGTAAATGCATGGAAATTTACTCTGATTATTCATATATTATCCGTGGGGTTTAGAAGGGTGTTACAGGTATCCCTTTCTGGAAAATCTTATCGACAATTTCCCTAGTGGACTTGTCCACATATGCTGAGCCTTCCCTGCTGCTGATTCTCCTAAGTTCGTCAGTAGTGGGAGGAGGATACTTGCCCTTGGACTCTTCTGCTGAGGATTAGGGAGGGGTCTTGGATGAAGATGTTAGAACACAGATTGGTTCTAAATAATTACTCTTTGTTTTGATGTTAACTATTAGGAAATTTATATTTAAGAATTATATACTCTAAAATTTGTTTGAGAGTTTTACTGCAGATTAAAATTATATTGACTCTCTAGAAGCAAATCTGCCTTTGAATACAAGAAGCTATTCTGAATCTGAAGCGCCAGATGCATCTTACAGAAGGATCTGCTTGCTCCTTACAGAAGATCCTGAGCGTAGTCTCCAGAAGGATCTGAAGAAAGAAGCTCCAGAACATTTTGAGTCAGAAGCATCTGAAGATAGTCAGAAGCATCTGAAGATAATCAGAAGCATCTGAAGATTTAGCATCAGAAGTATAGAAGAATATTGTTTGAAGAGTTTCTCAAAGCATTGATCTACAGAAGTTTCTGAAAGTACCTACGCTGCCAAGTACTGAAGTTCTGTGTCAAGATGCTCTGATGATCAACACGCTAGAAGCACACAGCTGCAGAAGACTCTGATACAGCATTGTTCTGAATCTCATCAGAAGACTCTGATCTATTCAAACTCTGAAGAACTTGCTGAAACTGAAGAAATGTTTTCAAGAATGTATCTGTTGGATTCATTCAACGTCTCTTTCCTTATTTGTGCTAGACACACTTACACAGACAAAAAGGATTTATCTGTGCCATCTATTTCAAGGAAAGGTCAGTTCATGTGAAGACAAAAAGGCTCAGACCTTTTGGACTCTCTTTTCAACGTGGAAAATTCAGTTGCCTATAAAAGGAGCCTCTCACTTCATTCTTCAGTTACACACACTCTTGAGCTATACACTTGCTGAAAAGAAATCAAACATTCTTAAGCTCTCATTCATATTCTTCATAGAATCTTTGTACTTAAATCTTAAGAGAAAAATCACTGTTGTGATTATAGCTTTATAGAAGCATTAAAAACTCTTGTATTTTATTTACATTGTTTGTAAAGGAATTTCCTTAAGAGGATTCAGTGTGAATCAGTAGCTCTTGAGAAGACTAAGAACTGTAGTTCTTAGGTGATACTATTGTAATCAGTTTGATTTAATAGTGGATTAAGACCTTGTTGAGAAAGGCAAATCACTCTGGAAGGGTGGACTGGAGTAGTTGTTTAACGAACCAGGATAAAAATAATTGTGTGATTTATTTCAAGTATTAATTTTCTAAACTTATTCAACCCCCCCCCCCCCCCCCCTTCTAAGTTATATCTCACCTTCAGTTGGCATCAGAGCTCCGGTTCTGAGTGTGCTATCACTTAACAGTGTCAGTAAAGATCCAGAGGAGATATACTTTGATATATATATTTATTTGTTATCATGGCTGATACTTCAATCAACAATAAATATGAAGAGAAGGATAGGATCAGTACCAAACCTCCAATGTTTGATGGAGAAAAATTTGACTATTGGAAAGATAGAATAGAAAGTTTTTTTCTTGGGTATGATGCTGATCTTTGGGATTTGGTCATTGATGGATATGTACATCCTACTGGAGAGGATGGCAAAAAGATTGATAGAAAATGAATGACTGAAGTGCAGAAAAGAGACTTCAAGAATCACCACAAAGCCAGAACTATATTGCTTAATGCAATCTCTCATACTGAGTATGAGAAGATTACTAACAGAGATACTGCTCATGACATGTTTGAATCACTCAAAATGACTCATGAGGGAAACTCCCAGGTTAAAGAGACAAAGGCTCTGGCGCTCATACAGAAGTATGAGGCATTTAAAATGGAAGATTCTGAAAATGTAGAAACTATGTTTTCTAGATTTCAGATTCTTACAGCTGGTCTGAAAGTTCTGGACAAAGGCTACTCAACGTCAGATCATGTCAAGAAAATCATCAGAAGTCTTACCACCAGATGGAGACCAATGGTGACTGCATTAAAGATGGCAAAATATCTGAACAAGATCTCCTTAGAAGAACTTATCAGTTCTTTGAGAAGTCATGAAATTGAGCTGGAGGAAGATGAACCCCAGAAGAAAGATAAAGGTAAATCCATAGCTTTAAAATCTAACAAAACTGCTAAAGCTTTGCAGGTTATTCAAGAAAGCTCTGAAGAATCTTCTTCTGAAGAAGAAGATGAGTTGTCCATGCTGTCCAGAAGGATTAACAAACTCTGGAAGCACAAGGGAAAGAAGTTTAACAACTTCAGAAGATCTGAAAACAGAAAAGAATCTTCTAGTCACAGAAGATCTGCCAAGAAAGATGTGGTGTGTTATGAGTGCAAAGAACCTGGGCACTACAAGAATGACTGCCCTAAACTTCTGAAAGAAAAACCTAAGAAGAAGTTCAACAAGAAGAAAAAGGTTCTGATGGCAACATGGGATGACTCTGATGAGTGTGAGTCATCTTCTGAATCTGAAGAAGAATGTGCAAACGTTGCATTGATGGCCAGGACAGAGGATCAAGAGGAAGGTACCTCTGGATATGAATCAGAATCAGAATCTGATGATGATGCAGAAGAGGTAATGGCCAAACTTACCAAAGAAGAACTCATTAAAGTTTTAACAGAAGTTCTTAAAAGTTACAACAACATCAAACTCAAATACAAGAAGCTGAAAAGCAATCTTGAATCTGAGATTGATCTTCTGAAAACAGAACTTGTTGAGCAGAAGGAAATAAATTTAAAAATCAAAGATGACTTTGATAGAACTCAACAAGAATCTGATTCTGAAACTAAGTCTTGTGAAAATATTTTAGAAAAATATGACTCTAGTTTTCAGAAGTTTCTCACTAAGAGCATAGACAGAAGCAAGATGGCTTCCATGATCTATCGTGTTAGTGGAAACAACAGAAGAGGCATTGGATATGAGTCTTCATCTGGAAGCAATCCAAAACCTGTTGACAAACTTTTTATCAGTAAGACACCTCTGTACTCTCAATTCAAATTTGGTCATCTGAATGAAATTAAACACACAAGCTCTGAGAAGAGTACTTATGTGTTTAAACCAAAGGCAAGTCAGAATAAACACTATGTTGCAAAACAGAAGTTTAGACAAACTTGCAAACCAACTAACCCCAAAGGACCCAAGAAGATCTGGGTACCTAAAGACAAAATAATTCCTGTTGCAGATGTTCTTAGCAGCAAAGTCAGGACACCAATCATGGTACCTGGACTCTGGATGCTCACGACACATGACAGGAGAAAGGTCTATGTTCCAAAGCCTGGAACATAGATCTGGAGGGGACGTGAAGTTTGGAGGGAACTAGAAGGGCAAGATCATTGGATCTGGCACTATTGGAAATGGTAAGCTTCCCTCTATTACTAATGTTCTGTTAGTTGAAGGATTGAAACATAATCTGTTGTCCATAAGTCAATTAAGTGACAATGGTTATGATATAATCTTTAATCAAAAATGTTGCAAAGTTGTATCTCAAAAGGATGGCTCTATCCTATTCAGTGGAAAGAGGAAACACAACATCTATAAAATTAACCTTTCAGAACTTAAAGTTCAAAATGTAAAATGCCTCTTATCTGTGAATGATGAGCAATGGGTCTGGCATAGAAGATTGGGGCATATTAATATGAGACGTATATCTCAGATTAATAAACTCAATCTGGCCAGAGGACTTCCTAAGTTGAAGTTCAACTCAGATGCTCTGTGTGAAGCATGTCAAAGAGGTAAATTTTCAAAATCTCATTTCAAATCAAAAAATGTTGTGTCTACCTCCAGACCATCGGAATTACTTCACATTGATCTGTTTGGACCAGTGAAAACTGCATCCATCAGAGGCAAGAAGTATGGATTAGTCATTGTAGATGACTACAGCAGATGGACATGGGTAAAGTTTCTAAAACACAAGGATGAGTCTCATTCTGTGTTCTTTGACTTCTGCAATCAAGTTCAGATTGAAAAAGATTCCAAAATTATTAAAGTCAGAAGTGATCATGGTGGAGAATTTGAAAATAAACATTTTGAAAAATATTTTTCTGAAAAAGGCATTGCACATGATTTCTCCTGCCCTAGAACTCCACAACAAAATGGAGTTGTAGAGAGGAAAAATAGAACATTGCAAGAGATGGCCAGAACCATGATCAATGAGACAAATCTGGCAAAACATTTTTGGGCAGAAGC
Source organism: Lathyrus sativus (assembly GCA_963859935.3). Classification (NCBI taxonomy): domain Eukaryota; kingdom Viridiplantae; phylum Streptophyta; class Magnoliopsida; order Fabales; family Fabaceae; genus Lathyrus; species Lathyrus sativus. Next base: position 277,249,115 of record OZ012738.1, on the reverse strand, counting down.
AATTAACACGGCTTGCTATATTCAGAACAGAGTGTCTGTAAGACCTCTTCTGGAAAAGACTCCTTATGAATTGTGGAGAAACAGAAAGCCTAACATTTCTTATTTTCATCCTTTTGGATGTATTTGTTATATGCTTAATACTAAAGATAATCTGAACAAGTTTGATTCCAAAGCACAGAAGTGTTTCATGCTTGGTTATTCTGAACGCTCTAAAGGCTACAGAGTATTCAATACTGAAACACAGATTGTTGAAGAATCTATTCATGTTAGATTTGATGATAAGCTTGGCTCTGAAAAGCCAAAGCAGTTTGAAAGTTCTGCAGATAGAGAAGTGATTCTCACAGACTCTGAAGGATCAGAGGCAGAAAAGACAAATATCAAAGAATCTGAAGCAACTCCAGATGCTACACCTTTGACTTCCCAACTAAACAACTTGCAAATTTCTGAAAGACCAATTGTCAGAGGATCTTCTTCCAGAATCAAATCATCTCATCCAGAAGATGTGATTATTGGAAAGAAAGATGATCCAATAAGGACAAGATCATTTCTCAGAACTTCTGAATCTTCTTTATTTGGCTTAGTGTCAATAATAGAACCAACATCTGTAGATGAGGCTCTGGAAGATAATGAATGGATTATAGCTATGCAAGAAGAGCTTAATCAATTCACCAGAAATGAAGTTTGGGATCTGGTTCCTAGACCCAAAGGATTCAATATTATTGGAACAAAATGGGTCTTCAGAAATAAGCTGAATGAAAAGGGAGAAGTAGAAAGGAATAAGGCAAGGCTGGTTGCTCAAGGATACAGTCAGCAAGAAGGTATTGATTACACTGAGACATATGCTCCAGTGGCAAGGTTAGAATCTATACGCCTTCTGATTTCTTTTGCTGCACAGAATAACATCACTCTGTATCAGATGGATGTTAAAAGTGCTTTTCTTAATGGTATAATAGAAGAAGAAGTATATGTCCATCAACCTCCTGGATTTGAAAGTGAAAACTTTCCAGATCATGTTTTTAAATTAAAGAAATCCCTTTATGGATTAAAACAAGCTCCCAGAGCTTGGTATGAGAGGTTGAGCAATTTCCTTCTGAAGAAAAATTTTATCAGAGGAAAAGTGGATACAACTTTATTCTGTAAAACTGTTAAGAAAGATCTGTTGATTTGTCAAATTTATGTAGATGACATTATTTTTGGATCAACAAATATTACGCTTGGAAAGGAGTTTGCTAAATGTATGCAGGAAGAGTTTGAAATGAGCATGATGGGAGAATTGAGATTCTTCTTGGGAATCCAAGTCAATCAGACTCCAGAATGCACCTACATACATCAAACCAAGTATGTTAAAGAGCTTCTGAAGAAGTTCAACATGGTTGATAGCAAAATGGCAAAGACTCCAATGCATCCTACAAGCACTCTAGGTAAGGAAGAGGTAAGTAAGAAGGTAGATCAAAAACTCTACAGAGGTATGATAGGATCTCTTCTATACTTGACTGCTTCTAGACCAGATATTCTGTTTAGTGTCTGCTTATGTGCTAGATTCCAATCAGATCCTAGAGAATCACACTTAACAGCTGTTAAGAGGATTCTAAGGTATCTGAAAGGTACTGCTAACATGGGTTTGTGTTACAGAAGATCTGATGAATTTTCATTAGTTGGATTCTGTGATGCTGACTATGTTGGAGACAGAGTTGAACGTAAAAGCACTTCTGGAAGCTGTCAGTTTCTTGGAAGTCATCTGATCTCATGGTACAGCAAAAAGCAACCTACCATAGCACTATCAACTACAGAGGCAGAATACATTGCTGCTGCTGGATGTTGTACTCAGATGCTTTGGATGAAGAGTCAATTAGAAGATTATCAAATCTATGAGAGTAATCTTTCTATCTTCTGTGACAATACTTCTGCTATATGTTTGTCAAAAAATCCAATCTTGCATTCTAAGGCTAAACATATAGAAATTAAACATCATTTCATCAGAGACTATGTTCAGAAGGGAATCATAAATTTAGCCTTTGTTGATACAGATCATCAATGGGCAGATATTTTTACAAAACCCCTTGCTGAGGATAGATTTAAGTTCATTCTGAAAAATATTTGTATGGATTTTTGTCCAGAGTAATATTTATCAGAAGCAATCTCTCAGATGCAAATTGTTTAATGATCTGAAGTATTTCATATGTTCATTTGTTCTATTCTGATTATTATTTCTGATGTGAAAATCTGAACTGACCATCTTTAGAAGATCTGAACGTGGCTAACGTTTCATTTCTTGAGAGAATTCAGAACAGCATGCAAGCAAACACGTGTCCCACAAAATCTGAAGAGGTGGCGTGTGGACAACTGAAAAGACATTTGAGGTGAAATTTGAATAGTTAAATTCTTGATTTTCCCCCTAAATCTGTCAGAAGCATTTATTATTTGAAATGATTTTATTCTTTTCATTTAATGCTCTCAAACGTGCTTTAATTCTGTCTTTTGGTGTGCCTATGTGTTTACTATAAATACTTGAAGTGTTTTCACTTTCACACTTTTCACTCTCAGAATTTATATGCATTTTCATCTCTTGTTCTCTCTTCACAAAAACCCAAAACCTAAGTGTTCTAAAAAGCATTCTTCAATGGCGTCTTCTTCTTCAACAACTGCTCAGTTTCAATCAACAATGGCTGCAGTAACTTCAGACAATCTTGGTGCTAATCCATACATTCCTCCTCAGAGAACTCTTCTCACACCTATTGAAAAGTTAGAAGTATTGTGTGAATCCATGGTTGAGTTTGACTCACTGGCTGAAAATGGGTTTGATTTTCGCTCCATTGTTAGAGCTCAAGGCTGGGTAAAATACTTTGGTAGACTGTTTGGACCAGTTTACCCTTTGCTTATTAAGGAATTCTGGATCCATGCATCTGTGTATCCAAAGTTTATTCTGTCATCTGTGCTGGGAAAGGAAATCATCATCACAGAGGATCTTATTAGAAAACTGATTGGTTATGAAGAAACAGATGGTGTTTCACATCTGCCAGTTGGACGTATTGATATGGATGAAGTCTATGATGAGGTTATGACTGCTGGACAAGCCTCTAACAAATTCAAAGATCTGAAACCAGAATACAAGATCTGGGCCAAGATCTTAATGGGATGTATTCATCACAGAAAATCAACAAACTCCCCAGATTATGTCAACAATGAGCAGATCTATTTTATGTACTGCCTCAGTCAGAGTAATAAGGTAGATCTTCCTTACTTATTGTTCATGCATCTGTGGAATCACATAAATGCATCCAGAGAATCTGTGAAGGAAAAGACTCAGAAGATCAGGAATTGGATACCTTTTGGAAGGTTGCTCTCAGATCTTCTCACTGAAAATGGTTTAGTGGCTGCTCTGTATGATGCTGGAGTAACAGAGGAACTTGAGTTCATTATGGGAAAGTCTCTGAACGCTAAGAGCCTTCTGAGACTTAAGATTGTAGATGAACTTACCACTGTTCCAAAGAAGTTGAACATGTCTGATCTGAATAAAAGGATTCCAGTATCAGATTTCCCTCTATTTTTTGCTGAAGAACCTAGACACATTGTTCTGATGTATATAGAGCGATGCAAAATACAAGGAGTGCCTGTACCTGCAAATGTATTTCAACTTGTCAAGCAACCCCTGCCAGATGCAGGAGAAGAAGAAGAAGAAGCAGAAGTTCCACTTCAGAGGAAAAGACCTCAACCTGTAGCAGAATCTGAACCTGTCCAGAAGAAGGCTAAGATTGCTGAGAGTCCCAAAGATCTTCTGAAGAGAAAGGACTCTGGAGAAGCTGTCTCTGCTAAGAGGATTAAACTCAAAGGTACTAAAGCTTCTGTCTCTTCTAAAACTGCTGTTATAAATGATTCTATTAAGTCTGTTCCCAAACCCCCTATCGCTCAAACTACATCTGTTGCTGCCCCCAGCTCTGTATCACCTCAGAAACAACCCACTGCTCCTATATCAAAACCACCTCAACCAAAATTACACATCAAACACTTCACTCCAAAACCATCAAAATCTGGTCCAAAACCATCAGAACCACAACCTAAAGAAAAACAACCAACAGAATCACAACCTACAGAACCTCAACCAACTGTTCCACAACAAACAGAACCACAACCAACACAACCATCAGAACTACCACAAAATTCTGATAAACAAAAATCTGCATCACCCTCAACAGAAAATCTCCCAGAAAAACAAACCTCAGAAGATCAACCACAAAATGAATCTGTCATTCCACCTTCACCAATTCATTCTTCTGAACCTGTAGCAACTGTTACTTCTGAACCCACTCAAGTAACTTCTGCTCCTGTTTCATCTGAACCACCTATTCAACAACCTGAAATTCCTTCAGAACCATCTCATATCCCTGAGACAGAAGTTCTTGATATCACTCCATTAAAAACAGTGTTTCAAGTTTCTTCTACCTCTTGTACACCAGAAACATCCTCAAATTCATCTGAATTAGACATTCACCCTGACTTTCTGATTAATCCATCTGACAAATTCATGACCCTGAACCTGAATCATCTGTACCTACCAAAACTGCAATTCCAGAACCTATGCCTCCACCTGAACCTTCATCTGAGATGATTGTGCCTTCATCTATTCCATCATCATCTGGAATCTCGTGTGCTCAAGTGTCCTCTCTGTATCATAATTTATCTTATGGTTTCAAACTTAAAGATTTTTATGATAGAGTTGAGCCCTCTGAACCCTTGACACCTCTGAGACCTAAACTTACACCAACCCTTCCATCTGTGATCCTTTCATATATTAAATCTATGGAAAATGAAGGATCTTTAGCCACCATATCTGATAAATCTGGTAAAGCTGCTGTTTCAGCTCTGCATTCTGCATCTGATAACACAGTTGCATCTGATAAACCATCAAAATCTGCTTTTGTACCATACTCTAATGCAGTCTTTGATGATGTTTACCCACGCACCAGACCTCAACCAAATCTGATTAATGCTTTAAACAGATCCCTTCCTCAGAAACCAGAAATTCCATTCTTTCCATATGTTCCCCCTCCTCTGATTTCCATTTCAAAATCTATGCTACCACCTACACCAAAGCCTAAACAGATGACTCTGGAAACCTTGCTCAAACCTCCACCCAGACTTAATATTGAACATTTATTTCAAACGTTTTTGCAAGAATTACAGATGTCTTTAGGTACTGTTCAAAGAAGATGCTCTGAATCTATGGATGTAAATGAGACTGAAATCATCTGGAAAGGATTTCTGAATAGATTCAACACTGTAGCTTCTAATCTAAAGAACATATGTTCTGATGATGTAAAGCTCAGAGCTGAAAGGAATCAATTCTGGATTGATAACAAGACTGGGCCTCTGCTGTGTTTGGATGCTCCTCCACCTCCTCCTCCACCAGAACAAATTGCCCCTACCTTAACTATGACTCTGGTAGAACCCTCTTCAGGATCTCCAAAACATATGGCAATTGACTCTGTTCAGGATACAGTACCTCCATCATCTGAAATCAAGACAGAGAATCCAGATTTAGCAAACAAGATTGCTGCTCTGGAAGCTGGTCAATCTGAAATCAGATCTTGGATGGCGAAGCAAGACAAGAAATCTGAGGACATGTCAGAATGGATGACCAAACAAGATGAGAAGAATGAGACAATCACTAAGTTCATGTCAAAGCAAGAGCAATCACAATCTGAGATCACAGACCTTTTGAAAATGCTTTTGTCTAAACACACTTAGATTTTTTTTCTCATGTTTGTGCATCTGTTATCTTTGCATCTGAATGTTTTGTAATATCTTCTGATGTACTTTGTGATCTGTTATCTTTAATTAAATCAGACTGTTATTCTCCATTGAATTATCTGTTTTTATTCCTTTTACTTGTCTTTATTAAAAGTTTTTACTTTTTGCTTATGACAAAAAAGGGGGAGAAAATAAAGATCTGAACTATTTAATATAATTTCACTAGAATGAATCTTCAGACATATCTATTCCTTCTAATATTTTAATTGACTATTTCATAACTTTTGATAAGAACACTCTATAAATAACCTCTGAGTCTCTCAGATCATTTATCCTTTATCAAAATCTGAATCTTATATCTGCAAGATATTCTGACCATTGATTATTACAAGACAGACAAGATCTGACTCTGAAGATTACTCAAGATAAAAAGGGAAGTTTCTATTCCTTTTTCTTATTTAACTCAGGGGGAGATTCATCATCTCAGGGGGAGTTATAATTCTTTAAGTTTAATTAAATAAAATTTCTGATACTTTTTGTCATCATCAAAAAGGGGGAGATTGTTAGAACACAGATTGGTTCTAAATAATTACTCTTTGTTTTGATGATAACTATTAGGAAATTTATATTTAAGAATTATATACTCTAAAATTTGTTTGAGAGTTTTACTGCAGATTAAAATTATATTGACTCTCTAGAAGCAAATCTGCCTTTGAATACAAGAAGCTATTCTGAATCTGAAGCGCTAGATGCATCTTACAGAAGGATCTGATTGCTCCTTACAGAAGATCCTGAGCGTAGTCTCCAGAAGGATCTGAAGAAAGAAGCTCCAGAACATTTTGAGTCAGAAGCATCTGAAGATAGTCAGAAGCATCTGAAGATAATCAGAAGCATCTGAAGATTTAGCATCAGAAGTATAGAAGAATATTGTTTGAAGAGTTTCTCAAAGCATTGATCTACAGAAGTTTCTGAAAGTACCTACGCTGCCAAGTACTGAAGTTCTGTGTCAAGATGCTCTGATGATCAACACGCTAGAAGCACACAGCTGCAGAAGACTCTAATACAGCATTGTTCTGAATCTCATCAGAAGACTCTGATCTATTCAAACTCTGAAGAACTTGCTGAAACTGAAGAAATGTTTTCAAGAATGTATCCGTTGGATTCATTCAACGTCTCTTTCCTTATTTTTGCTAGACACACTTACACAGACAAAAAGGATTTATCTGTGCCATCTATTTCAAGGAAAGGTCAGTTCATGTGAAGACAAAAAGGCTCAGACCTTTTGGACTCTCTTTTCAACGTGGAAAATTCAGTTGCCTATAAAAGGAGCCTCTCACTTCATTCTTCAGTTACACACACTCTTGAGCTATACACTTGCTGAAAAGAAATCAAACATTCTTAAGCTCTCATTCATATTCTTCATAGAATCTTTGTACTTAAATCTTAAGAGAAAAATCACTGTTGTGATTATAGCTTTATAGAAGCATTAAAAACTCTTGTATTTTATTTACATTGTTTGTAAAGGAATTTCCTTAAGAGGATTCAGTGTGAATCAGTAGCTCTTGAGAAGACTAAGAACTGTAGTTCTTAGGTGATACTATTGTAATCAGTTTGATTTAATAGTGGATTAAGACCTTGTTGAGAAAGGCAAATCACTCTGGAAGGGTGGACTGGAGTAGTTGTTTAACGAACCAGGATAAAAATAATTGTGTGATTTATTTCAAGTATTAATTTTCTAAACTTATTCAACCCCCCCTTCTAAGTTATATCTCACCTTCAGAAGAGGCACCATGATGGAAAGACATGTTGATGCTGAGTGAAGACTGAGAATGAAGGTCTGAGAGAGATTTTGGAGAGTAGGAAAACTGAGTGAATTGGATGAGGGATAAGAAAAGTGGTGTGGGATGCCGAGCTTTACTGGTCAAGGGTGTGGAATGCATTAAATACGCAGGTTTGACCACATGTTTTCCAATCAAATAACGTTTACTCAGAACACTCCCTCTAGCCAGTAATTGATATAGGTCATCAAATTGAGCAGCATCTAAAGCCTTTGTAAAATGTCATCCAGCTGGAATTTAGTGGACACATGTTCTAAGGTGATTACTCTGTCTTCCACAAGGTCTCTTATAAAGTGATGCCTAATATCAATATGCTTGGTTATGCTATGATGAATTGGATTCTTGGAAATGTTGATAGCACTTAGTTTATCACAATACAATGTCATGACATTCTGAGTGACATTGTATTCAGTCAACATTTGCTTCATCCAAACCCGTTGAGAACAACTGCTACCGGCTGCTATGTATTTAGCTTCAGCAGTGGATAATGAGACACAATTTTTCTTTTTGCTGAACCATGATATGAGGTTGTTTCCTAAGAAAAAGCATCCACTAGAGGTGGTCTTTCTATCATAAGCACTTCCAGCCCAGTCAGCATCACAATAGCTAGATAAAGTAGGATCACACCTATGAGAGTAAAGTATACCATAATCACAAGTTCCATTCACATATTTGAGAATCCTTTTGACTTGATTTATGTGACTTACCTTAGGATCAGCTTGATATCCAGCACACACACCAACTGCAAAGGCAATATCAGGTCTGCTAGCTGTTAGATACAGCAAGCTTTCAATCATGCTTCTGTACAGGCTTTGATCAACACTAGTACCACTCTCATCTTTTGATAACTTCAGATGAATGGGTGCAGGCGTTCTTTTGTGACCAGCATTGTCCATCCCAAAATTTTTGACTATGTTTGTGGTATATTTACATTGCGAGATAAATATGGAATCTTCGATTTGCTTTACTTGCAATCCTAGGAAGTAAGTTAATTCACCACACATGCTCATTTCAAACTCAGATTACATGTGATTGACAAATTGTTTCACCATTTTGTTTGACATCCCTCCAAACACTATGTGATCCACATAAATTTGTGCAATCATGATTTTTCCACCTTCATCCTTTACAAAAAAGGTCTTGCCCATCCCTCCTTTTCTATATCCATTGGTGGTAAGGAATTCAGTTAGTCTCTCATACCAAGCTCTAGGAGCTTGCTTCAATCCATACAGTGCCTTCCTCAACTTGTATACATGGTCTGTCAAGTTAGGATCCTCAAATCCCTTAGGTTGTGCCACATATACTTCCTCATTTAGATATCCATTCAGAAAAGCACTTTTCACATCCATCTAGAATAGTTTAAATTTCAGAATGCAGGTAATTTCTAACAACAGCCTGATTGACTCAAGTCTTGCAACTGGTGCAAAAGTTTCATCAAAATTAATTCCTTCAACTTGAGTATAACCTTGTGCCACTAATCTAGCCTTGTTTCTGGTTACAACTCCTTGTTCATCAGACTTGTTCTTGTAAATCCACTTGGTTCCAATGATGTTTGTTCCTTCAGGTCTTGGAACCAATTCCCACACTTCATTCCGTTTAAATTGTTCCAATTAATCTTGCATGGCCTTGATCCAATATTCATCAGTTAATGCCTCCTTCACATTTTTGGGCTCAATCTTGGATACAAAGCATGAATTTGAGACGATTTCTCTGGTTCTGGTTCTTACACCACTATTGGGGTCTCCAATGATCAGATCTTTGGGATGATCTTTCAGGATCCTGATAGAAGGTTCTTTGTTGGGAGTTTCTGATTCAGAATTAGGGGTTACAACTTGAGTATCTTCAGCATTGACCATACCCTCAGCAGGTGTCTCAAGGAATGTTCCAACATCATCTATGACATTGGTTTCTTCATGCTGATCATCAATAATGACATTAATGGACTCCATCAGGACTTTTGTTCTGGAATTGTATACTTTATAGGCTCTACTGTTGATAGAGTATCCCAGAAAAATACCTTCACCACTTTTGGGATCCATTTTCCTCCTTTGTTCACGATCTGTCAAGATGTAACACTTGCTCCCAAATACATGAAAATACTTCACAGTTGGCATCCTTCCTTTCCATATTTCATACAGAGTGGAGGTAGTTCCTTTTCTCAGGGTAACTCTGTTGTGAACATAGCAGACCGTGTTCATTGCTTCAGCCCCAAAATGAATAGGCAATTTCTTTGCATGAATCATGGCTCTAGCAGATTCTTGGATAGTCCTGTTTTTCCTTTCCATTACTGCATTTTGCTGAGGAGTAATAGGGGAGGAGAATTCATGACTGATTCCTTCAGATGAGCAGAATTCAACAAACTTAGAGTTCTCAAACTCCTTACCATGATCACTTCTAATCCTGACCACAACACCTTCTTTTTCTCTTTGAAGTCTGATACACAACTCTCTGAAGACTTCAAATACATCTGATTTTTCTCTGATAAAACTTATCCAGGTGTATCTAGAGTAATCATCAACAACTACATAAGCATACCTTTTTCCACCAAGACTCTCTACCTACATTGGTCCCATCAGGTCCATGTGCAACAGTTCAAGAACTTTGGATGTTGCAAGATGGCCAATTTTTGGATGTGACATCTTGGTTTGCTTGCCAACCTGACATTCACCACAGACCTTACCTTCATCAATAGTCCGTTTTGGAATTCCTCTCACAGCTTCCTTGGAAATGATCTTTTTCATCCCTCTTAGATGAAGATGTCCATGTTTTTGATGCCACAGTTTGACTTCATTTTCTTCTTTGGCCATAGAGCAAATAGTGGAGTTACTTGAGGTTTGAGGCTCCCACAAGTAGCAGTTGTCTTCAGACCTAACTCCCCTCACGACTTCCTTTTTATCTCTATTTGTGACAACACATTCTCCCTGTGTGAAGTTGACATTGAGTCCTTGGTCACAGAGCTGACTGATACTGATGAAGTTGGCCGTTAGTCCTTTCACCAGCAATACATTGTCTAGGTTAGGAGCTCCAGGACAGTCTAGCTTCCCAACACATTTGATTTCTTCTTTTGCTCCATCACCAAAGGTCACATACCTAGTGGAATGTGGTTTGATGTCCACCAATAGATTCTTTATTCCAGTCATGTACTTAGAGCAGTCACTATCAAAATACCAGTCTTTTTAGCTGACACTCTCAGAGAAGTATGAGCTATCAGACCAACCTCTTTTGCCACCCATTGTTGCATCTTGACAGGAGCATCTTGATGAGAGTGACTAGGGAATCCATGCATACTGAAGCAAAAAGGTTTTATGTGTCCAAATTTACCACAATAGTGACACCTCCACCTTTTGGACTTTCTCTTTGCCTGATTCATGTTTTTGTTCTTCTGATGTTGTGACATCCGGTTTGGTCTATGATTTTCAGCCTTTGGTTTCTTGAATCCCAAGGTGGGTTTCTGTTCACCAACAAAACCCAGTCCAAACATGTTTCCTGCTTTCTGACCACTCTGTAGGATTTTTTCTAGAGTGTCTGTCTCGGGGTTTAGCATCCTGACAGATTTTGTCATCTGATCAAGTTTGGAGTTTAACATTTTGACCTCACTGTTGAGTGAATCAATGGTTGCAAGATTCTCCTTCTTCTCAACTTCCAACTTCTTGATGATTTTCTTATGCTTCTCCCCTAGTTGACATACTTCAGCACTTCTGAGGTATAGCTGTTTATATGAGGTTGCAAGTTCTTCAAAGGTCAACTCATCTTCACTTGAGTCACCATCAGATATGCATACGCTGTTCAGAACAGTGACATGTTTGGCAGATTCTTCATCTGATCCACTCTTTGAGTCTCCATCAGACCAAATAACTGCTAGGCCCTTCTTTTGCCTCTTGAGATAGGTGGGACATTCTGCTTTAATGTGCCTATATCCTTCACATTCATAACATTGAGCACCTTTGTCTTGGTTGGACTTTTCTTCAGACTTGGCTCTTTTGTTAATGTCAGATGAGATGTTATTGATATTAAATCTACCCTTCTTATCTACCCTTTTCATGAGTCTGTTGAATTGTCTTCCAAGCATAGCTACCGCTTCTGAGAGATTCTTCTTGCTTCCATCATTGTCTTTATCAGAGTCTTCTGCTGAATTTGTGACAAGGGCTATGCTTTTTTTCTTCTTCTCAACCTGATCACACATTCCCATCTCAAAAGTTTGGAGTGAACCAATGAGTTCATCCACTTTCAAGTTGCATATATCCTGAGCTTCTTCAATAGCATTGACTTTCATGGCAAACCTCTTAGGCAAAGATCTTAGAATCTTCCTCACCAGCTTTTCTTCAAACATCTTTTCTCCTGAAGCACCTGAGGTGTTGGCAATCTCAAGAATATTCATGTAGAATTCATGAATAGTCTCATCCTCCATCATTCTCAGATTTTCAAATTTAATGGTATGCATCTGCAATCTTGACATCTTGACCTTTGAGGTGCCTTCATGAGTAGTTTTGAGGGTATCCCAAACCTCTTTAGCCAGTTCACAGTGATGCACTAGTATGAAAATGTTCTTGTCTATACCATTAAATAAGGCATTCAAAGCCCTATAATTCCCAAGAGCCAAGGCTTCTTGTTCTTTGGTCCTTCTTCCTCAGGTATTAACACAGATAATTCATCCTTGTCAGTCTTCACTGGATGTTCCCATCCTGAGTTTACAGCTCTCCATGCCTTGCTGTCTAAAGACTTCAAGAAGGCTATCATCCTAGGTTTCCAGTAGTCATAATTTGAGCCATCCAGAATTGGTGGTCTATTTGTGAATCATATATCCTTGTCCATAGTACCAGAATTTATCTTCCCTAGATCTCACCCAGAAAATAACAGGCAGGGTGTCTGCTCTGATGCCAATTGAAATTCTGGCAACCATACAGTGGATGTTATCATGGATGTTACGACATACACTGTAACACAGACTACTAAACTTAAGCAGTAAATGGAAAGCAGTAAATGGCACAAGTAATTGTTTACCCAGTTCAGTGCCAACCACACCTACATCCGGGGGCTACCAAGCCATGGAGGAAATTCACTATTAGTAGAATTAATTCAGAGTCAAACAACTAGTTTGCACTCTTCACTTAAGACCTACCCAATGAAACTTCGGCCTAATACTAGACTAGAGTTTCCCACTCACTCCCCCTCAATCACAACAGTGATATTAACCAATTCAAAGTTATAAAAGGCAATGAAGTCACACTTCAAACACACCTTGATCTTGCTTCACAGCTTTGATCAAGTGACACAACTCTCTTGCTTAAAATCTTAGAGTGACACACTGAACAAACAGTTCATAAACACTAAACTAAAGCAATCATGCAGCAGGCAATTGCTTGGCATACAAGTATCCTAAGACACAATAAACACGTGAAGAACAACTGATACAATCAGACTTCTTCACTCACAAACACACATTATCTGAAACCCTGTCAAGAATTATCTTCAATTAGGATTGCTCCTTCTGTATATATAGGCAGCATACAATCCTCGGGCCTTCGTGCATAAATTAGGTTTACCCAAGATAAACCTCTCTTCATGAATCTGCACACTTATCATTTAGGTCAGGTGATTTTATGCTCTCGTTATTTTCGCCTGAGATGCTTCTAAAATTTTTCCTGAATTCTAGCCTGAGCTCCCTCATTCTAGTTACTAGAAAACTAACTCTGCGCGCCCTGATGTCACTCGCTCGATGTGATAACATCCAGTATGACATCCAACTTAACTTATTCTCAGCTATCCAAACTTATCCTGCAGAACACTCTCCATGTATCTCATAACATCAGTTATGAAATTCATACATATACTTATGTTTTGCCACAAAATGCAGCCAATCGAAACATCTACACATCCGTTGTAATTTGCCTATTTATAGGCCCTTTCAATCAATGAAATACTTTTCACAAAGAGCTTTCCATTTCTTTTTTTTTACTTTTACTATTTTGTTTGTAAAAAGGACGTCTGATATTTTTAATAAAATGTGCATGTGACAACTTCGGGGCCTTGTGAATCATATTGAAAATAATAACTTACTTGAATGATGTCATAGATGGTAACCGAAATAGCCGTTTAGCATACAGGATATTCTATTTGATTATTTGTTATTTACAAGATGACTGATCCTTTTCCCAGTGGGGCTTTGCCCTCAGGGTAATGTTGCTAAATCAGAAGTATCTCACCACCAATGATGTGTACTTATCTCTAACAGGGTAAGATTTAGATTTTTCCCAATAGCAGTGTAAGCCCAGTGTTGTTCCCCGACATGATCTTTGTCATTGACTTCTCTCCCCAAGTAGAGATTGATGTTGATTCCCTTAATAAGTAAATCAGAAATGGTTGTTATCCTTAATAAAGTCCAAGGTCATTGGCATTCCCAAGAGCCAGATTTTTGGGACGATTTCCCAAAAGATGTCTATCTCAATTCTCAGCATAGTGAAATTCTCCTCAGAAAAGTCTTGTTCCGGAAGCCCGTTCAAGGCGTTTTTCCTTCGCAGATTTGTGTTTGTTGGTTTTCCCAACACTTTTCTCGGTGGTGTTCTTTTGCATATCATTTGCATTGCATCCTCCCAAATGCGTAGCATTTCCATTTCTTATGGAACATTACGCCATATTCAAACATATGCATCCGAAGCATAAGCCAAGTTTGATACCTTTGTTTCCAGACATCTCTCCAGCAGATAACAACATAATTCATGAGACTCTGTGGTACCTAATCCCCAGCCAAATTCATTGATAAATGTTTTCATCTTACTTTCATTTCCCAACAGATTTGTCCTGTTTAAGCCTCTCTTTCCCTAACAGAGTATTCATTTTCAAGTCGTGAGTCGGTTGATTCTACTTCCTGCATATCCCAGATTTTTGTATTCAAACTTTTGGTTGGTAATCCCCAGCTTATTCATTTTTTAGATGTTATCCCAACTTTTGGTTGGTAGTCCGTCGTTTTGTGGATGTTATCCCAACTTTTGGTTGATAGTCCTCTGTTGTTCCCCTGCGGAGTCGTGATCTCAACTTTTGGTTGGTAGTCCTCATTGTGGTAAATTCGGCTTCGTTCAGTGTTCTGATGATCCCAACTTTTGGTTGGTTTAGCTTTAGACAATTCCAACTTTTGGTTGGTAGTCTCCCTTTCAGGTGATCCTAACTTTTGGTTAGTAGCCTTCATCCTAACTTTTGGTTGGTAAGTTTCTTTTATTCCCCGCAGAGTCGTTATCCCAACTTTTGGTTGGTAAGCCTCGTTTTGGGTGAATTCACATTCAGCAGGCGTCCTGGTGATTCCAACTTTTGGTTGGTAGTCTCTCTCTGGTGATTCTAACTTTTGGTTAGTAGCCTTTTCTCATAACTTTTGGTTATTACTCTCTCTGGTGATTCTAACTTTTGGTTAGTAGCCTTTTCTCATAACTTTTGGTTATTACTCTCTCTGGTGATCCTAAGTTTTGGTTAGTAGCCTTTATTATATTCTTGATTGTCGTCTTTTGCTATCCCAACTTTTGCTTGGTATCTTGTGTTTGTTGGTTATCCCAACTTTTGGTTGGTATCCACTGCCTTTAAGTCCACCTTCAGTTGGAAATCACTTTATCCTATGTACATCCCTGTAGGTTGCAAATTTATGGGTTCTTTTTGGTATTCAACCACCTTTTACCTTGAATGTCTGAAAGCGGTTTCTTTTCATCCCTTCAGGTCCAAGTTGTTTGAATAGGGGCAGCTGTAGCACCCCAAAATTTTCCCATCCCTTCTTTCTATCTTGGCTTGTGTTTCGTAGCATCTTGCATTAGCATGTGTGCATAACATTGGTTCTAGACAGGGGATCAAGGTATCCTTTTCAACACACAAGAAGGGAGTTTCACCTTCAAAGCTCAAACAAGGATATATCTTCATTTTTTGTGTTAACTTCAAGTCACAAAGTTTCATCATCATCAAGATAGGTCTCACAACCATTTGAGTAAATGATGCAAGCAGACCATAACCTCCTATCTTTGGGTTTCAAGCTAGATTTTAGATATGTGACACCCTCATGGGTAAATACTTTGAAGCCTCATCAGCATTATGCTACACAAATTATCTTTGTTCAAGAGATCCTACAACCTTCTCAGAGGAAATAGAGGTTTAAGCTTGGGTTGTCATCTCCTATTTTTCAGGGTTGAAATTAGGGTTTCAGATAAAATCAATTTATGTTTGATTCCTTGAGCAAGAAGTGATTCCATGGTAATTTATTTGTCCTACGGTGTCCAGGGGTGGATAATTGACCATAAATTTCAGTCAAAGAAGCTTCAATTGATCAAATGTTTGTAAATCATGTGAATTGGGGGAAAAGTCAATTGTGCAAGGAAAAAGTCAACTCTTAATCTTTTAAGGTCAATTTCATGTTTGTCATGTTGAATATGACTAAATGGTGAAAAATGATCAAGAGATTTCAAATGAATCATCAAAAATCAAGAATGTGGAAAAGTTGCTATTTTTGGAAATTAGGGTTTTAGAAAGTTTCTATTTTTGGATTGTTGCATACATGGATCAGCTCTCTTCATGGCCATTTTTCTCCATGTTTAAGGTTTTGTTTCAATTTCTTTTCAACATTAAAGTTGTTCTGCTATCCTTGATCTATCCAACCATATGGATTTCCTCATCACTGGATCATTTTCGAGCAAGTTGTGATTGGTCAAAGTAGGGCATTTCAATTTGATGAATTCCATAACTTAGTTTTTTTTTTTGTTTCTATTGGATCAGTTTCATAAACCAATCTTCATACTCGTTTTTTAGTGGTTTCCAAATTTCAAATTGAAAAGATTTCTACATGAAACTTGTTCCTCATGATCCCACCTTTCTAACAAATCCAAGTTTGCCTCATTTGGACGAAAATCTAGCAAGTTGTAATAGAGAAAAGATGATTGTTTGGTCATGTCTCATGGATGGCATGAAGAATGTTTAGCTCAAAATTGTGTGCAGCAAGTTCTATTTTCACCTCATCACATGCATACCATTCCAAGCTCTGCCTAAAAAGATCCAGCAAGCCATGTACGAAATACACCTTTCATAAACAAGTGTTACCATGATTGGAAAAATAACAAAAAAGGGAAAACATGTAGATTGCTCCATTATCCTCCATACTGCTTGTCTGCAGCATCAAAAAAGGATAAGATAAACCTCTTTTCCATGTACCATGAGTTGAATTCGTGCCACTCATCCCTTACCCCATCCATTTTTCAGAATTCCACATAAATTCTTGACTTAACTTTTAACCTCAGTAACTCTTTTTTACCTCACAAAATTCACCCTATATATTCTAAAAAACCTAGCAAGCAAGGAGAGAGCCTCATTTTTCTGCAAGAACTCAGAGCAAGGCTTCATACCCTCTATCTGGTTTCTCCCTTCGAGCTCATCTTCCTCTATTTTTTATTCTCATATCCTGGCACCTTCAACCTTCGGTGAGACACAAGGAAGTAGATAAAAGCATTTACTCAAGGTCTCTTTGCACAAGATTGAAGAAGCATTAGACTTCCTCCACTTAGTAAGTTTCTTTAACCTCCATGGTTTTTACATTCCACCATCATGTGGTACTTTTATATGCTACATTTTGAAGGTTTGAGTTGTTGTTTATGTTGTTTGGTTGAACGTGTGTGAGTTACCATTTTCTAAAATCTTATTTTTCAGTGTTGGATACCCACTTTCGTGCCCTATTTTCTCCATGATAGAGCCATTATTTGAAGCTCTGGTTTATGCAATGATATTCTACTCACTTAGGGCTTCACTTTAGTATTTTGTTTGGTTTATTTTGATGATGTTTTGGTGGCGAAATTGGTTGTTTAAGTGAGTCAAAATCACTGTGTTGATTGCATGTTAGAGTCTGCTGCGTTTTCGTTCTTCATGTTGCATGAGAAAGATGATGATGTGTCATGGCGTGAGAGGGTGTTTTGTCTTTTGTTGTTTTGTGACTTAAAATCAACATGACCGATTGATACATTGTCACATGGTCGACACGTCTTTATTTCGTTTTTTTCTTTTTGGCTGGCTGATATGTGTTTTGGGTGATGGGCCTGGCCTTTTTTCATTTTTGTACCCCCCAATTTATGGCCCATTTGCGTATATAACTAGTTTCCAGTTCAAAACAGATTTGCTGACACACTCCCCATTTTCCTTACTTGTTTTATTTATTTTATTTTTCATCACATTTTTTATTTTCATACTTAAAACCTTTTAAAAATTCAACAAAAATACTTTTCAAACATTTTCACATCTTATTTAATTTTCCATTTTTTTAATTTTATTTTAATATTTTATTTTTAATTTTTAATTTAATGTGTTTTGTTTGACCTAATTTGTAACATGTCTTTAGTTCTTGCCATTTTCTTTTGACCTTTGGTCCAACTTTTCACATACACTTAGGCACACACATGTAGGGTATTTGAGTGCTGGTTTGGGGTCTTGGTGGTCATGTCTTGTCTGTTTTTGATTTGACTTTGTTTGACCTTTGACATGTGCTTGATAAGTTGTTTGCTTGACCTTGTTTAATTCATTTAATGATGATATCTTGTCATTCTTTTTGTGATCTTTTACATAATGATTCTTGATAGGTCTAACTTGAGTTAGGGCATTTATTTGGATTTTATTTGGTCATGTGTCTATTTTTTGGTATTGCATCAAGTTTTTGATGATATGCTCATGTGTTTGTGTACATCTTGACCTAGCCTTGTGAGTTTGCTTTTTGTATGATTCCATGGATGTTTGATGAATCTTGTTTTCTCTTGATGATATGTTAGAGGTTGTGACTTCCATGATTAGGGGTCCATTTCATGATCACTTTATCTCACATTATCTTGTGTTCCTTTTAGGAGTTGACTTGTGTGATGTTTGCTTGACTTTAGTACTTCAACTTGAGTTTAATTCTTCTTGGTTTTTCTTGATAGCTTGATTTTGAATGTGATGAATATCATATGAGTTTGTTTTTGATCTTGATGAGTTGATGCTTGATCACTTGTGCTCTTGTTGAATCTTTCCTTTCTTGGAAAGTGACATTGTTGTGTGAGTTTGTTTTGAGGTATGAATCCAACTGTGATGTCATATTTTGTGTGTTCTTGAATGAATGTTTGACTTGATGACCATGTTTATGCTACTGTCCTACTTTCTTTCTCATCTCATTTGACCTCTCTTCAATTGGTTTTATGATTGATATTGCTTTCTTTGGGATGTTTAAGTCATTTGAATGTGTGTGGGATTTTGTTTATCATTGTGGTTTGTTTTCCAATCTTTTGACTTGGTTTGGCATATGAATGTTTCTTTGATGCTTTAACATGATGTTGATGTATGCCTTTGTGTGATTAATGCTTCTTTGTGTGTTGGCTTGATTTCATTTTACTACCTTGCTTGTTCATTTTGTTTACATTTCCTTCATTCCCTTTTCTTCTCTTTCATCTCTTGTGACTTGCTTAGGTCTTGCTTTTTCTTTTCATCTGTGATTGATTAGTAATGTGTTTACTTGTGCTTGCTCATATCATCCCTTAGGATTTCTAGTCCCTCTGTTTAAGATGGGAGTAGGAGATACATGAGGCTTTCAATCCTTTGCATGATAACAAGTAGGATAGTCCCTCTTTGACCTCAACTCTATGTCCATCATATGTATGATAACATTAAGTAGACTTCCCTTTCATCCTAACCTTAGGACCATTTTGTATGATAACATTAGGTTTTTAGTTTCCCTTTAGTGTTTCCCTGTGTCTTCTCTTCTCACCTCAAACTTCTTTAAGACACTTAATAAAGAACTACGAACATTGTACGCTACGAGCGTTAAGTACATAGGAAATGATGAGTGGGGGGTTTCTCCTCACTTATCTAGAGTGTTTAGTGTATGTCCTTTGGGAGATATGCGACACATTCGCTTTTATGTCATAGTCTTTAGTGCAACATGAGTCTCAAACTAACTCAATTCACTTCACTAAAATTAATAAACCAAATTCAAACCATTTTATCTTTCGGGGTTGTCCTTAAATCATTTTTAGAAAAGAGTACGTTATTTTTCCGTTATACCACAAACACGCATCGACCCTAACTGCTGAAATGGAAACTTAGTGTCACTTATAAAAAAACATTTAACCAACCAGTGGTCTAGTTTACCCGAAATACGTTTACTCTGAATTCTCATACCAGATAAGGATACGTAGGCATAAGACATTGATGTCTTGGCGAGCAACCATCCCCCTTTCACCCGTAGTTTTCTGAACTACGTTGACTCTGACGTTCCCATTGCACGAGGGAATACTTAGGCATAGGGCGACGATGTCCTATCGAGTCTCTTTTTTTCTTTTCCCTCCTCCGTTTAGCAGTAGCTTTTAGATAACTCACCCCTTTGATAGACAACAAGCGTCGATCCCGTTGAGTACAATAGACGTGTGGGGTGCTCATACCTTCCCCTTGCGTAACCGACTCCCGAACCCAAGATTTGGTTGCGATGACCTTATCTTTTCCCGTTCTTTTAGGTTTTCTTCAATCGTTTTCGTTCCCTCTCTTTGGGATAAATAATGTTCGGTGGCAACTCTTCTGTTTGTTTCTGCCGGCCCTTTTCGCAGTTGCGACAAACATTTCTTCACATACTTATAGCAATCAAATTCCATTGACAGCCAATAGTATCTTGCTCTTAACATTTTCTTAGCCATTGCATGTCTATTGGCATGACTACCAAAGGAGCCTTCATGAATTTCTTTCATCAACATGTTTGGTTCGTGTCCATCCACGCATCTTAGCAAGACCATGTCGAAGTTTCTTTTGTATAGCACGTCATTACTTAGGGGGAAATTTCCATCCATCTTCTCAAAGTCTTCTTATTTTTTCTTGATGCCCCAATCGGGTATTCTTGTGTTTGAAGGAAGCACTTAATATCGTGATACCATGGTTTATCATCAACAACCTTTTCTACTGTAAACACATGAGTGGGCATATCAAGGCGCATAACATCGATCTTAGGTATATTGCTCCATAGATTCACAACAATCATGAAGGACAGTGTAGCCATTACATCAACCATATTATTTTCTTCGTGGGGAATGTGATGAAACTTAATTTCATTGAAGAAAGTTGACAACCTCCTTGCATAATATTTATAAGGAATCAAACCAGGTTGACGTGATTCCTATTCTCCTTTGTTCTAATTTATTACCAAAGTTGAGTCTCCATACACATCCAGAATCTTGAACCTCAATCTATGAATTTTTTACTCAGGTAATAGATGGCATACTCCTTTCTACCTATTTCATCTTGCTGACCAAGAATGCAGCCCATGGAATCTTCCAATCTAGTTAAGTACATGATCAATGATCTTCCTTCCACTAGAGAGATCAGAATGGAAGGTTCGAGCAGATACTCTTTGATGTTGTCAAAGTATTTCTATAAATTTGTTGTCCATACACAACCTTATTTTTTCGAAGAAGTTTGAGTATCGGCCCGCGAGTAGTAGTCATATGAGAGATAAATCTGGAATGTAGTTCTAACGCTCTAGAAATCTTCTTACTTGCTTTTCAGTTTTGGGTGTTGGCATTTCTGGAATAGCTTTGACTTTATCAGGATCAACTTCAATTCCCTTTTGACTGACAATGAAACCTAAGAGTTTCCATGAACAAACGCGAAATGTACATTTTCTAGGACTCAAGCGGAGTTTGTATTTTCTCATACGCTGAAACAACTTTAATAAATATCCCACGTGTTCTTCTTTAGTTCTGGACTTAGCAATCATGTCATCGACATATACTTCTATCTCTTTTTGCATCATGTCGTAGAAAAGAGTTGTCATGGCCCTTTGGCAAGTTACACCTGCATTCTTTAGACCGAAAGGCATCACTTTGTAGCAAAATGTCCTCCATGGCGTAATGAATGAGGTTTTTTACATATGTTTAGGCACCATCCTGATTTGATTATAGGCTGAGAAACCATCCATGAATAAAAAGACTTTCAATTTTGCAGTTCTATCGACCAACATGTCAATATATGGTAATGGAAAGTCATCTTTAGGACTAGCTTTCTTTAAATCCTGTAGTCTACACACATTTTGACTTTATCGTCTTTCTTGGGAACCTACACTATATTGGCCAACCATTGAGGGTACTGAGACATGACAAGGAAGCATGCATTAATTTGCTTCTGAACTTCTTCTTTAATGTTAATGGCCATATTCGGGCGAGTTCTTCTCAATTTTTGTTTGATTGGTGAACATTCTGGTTTTAACGGCAGATGATATTCCATAATATCGGTATCCAACTCTAGCATATCCTAGTAGAACCAACCAAACACATCTGGCTATTCTTTAATAATTTGTATCATACTTTCTTTGAACAATGGAGCAAGCAATGCTCCAATCTTGACTTCTTTTTTATCCTCTTCTGAACCCAAATTGACTACTTATATCGACTCTTCGTAAGGCTGAATGGTTTCTTCCTCGTGCTTAAATAATTGAGAGATCTCATCTGGAATCTCTTCATCCCCTTGCTTTTCAACTTCGAACTCTGGGAACTCAAAGTTGGGAGAAGTTGTAGGGTCATGTTAATTAATGGGGTTTTTATGGTTAATCTACACATATGAATGATGCTGGATTTTAGAAAACAGGTAAAACGCAGAGTGTGTGCAAATTATTGAAAGCATTTATTTATCATTTTTTTATAATTTTACCAATTTTTGAAAAAAGAAAAAAGTAAAAACAACAATATGGAATTAAAAACAACATCTTTATTTATGATTAATCAATTCTTGAAACAAAAATCCTGACAAATAAACTCTTTTGCCTTAGGCAGAGCAAAGAGGGAACATTTTTTAAAAGGGGGCCCTACAAAACATCTCTCGTCTTGGGCAGAGCGAGAGGACACAACAGTCGATAGAAAATTACTAAGATATGTGAACAATAGTCAGAATATCAACAGTTATCAATTTTGACAAACTCCACCATCTATCGCAAAGTCATGTGAATCCCTCTTAGGATCATCTTCAAAGATGGCACAGACTTCTGGTGGAGTAGAGACTTGTTCTTCAACTGTATCGTTGTCTAGCCAAAGGGGTATACTTGAGTTTCTTGAGAGGAGAGTCAAAAGGTACAGATGCATCCTCTTGTGATATGTATCTAGTGTGAAAACACGGCTTCTCAAAGGCTTTGATGACGACATATATTTCTCAGCTCCAGGATGGCTAAAAGAATTTCAAAAAGATCAAGATCAAGATCAAAGACCCATATTGTCAAATAAATGTATCAAGTCTTGATGAAAATGTGAAGATGGTTTAGCACAAAGTAAATGTATGACATTCAGCCTTTATATAGCATATGCATGTGTTCAAAACCCTTCTCATTCTTTGCATATTCACTTGGAAAAGTTTTGTGCATTTTCAAAACCATTCTGCCTCTTTTAAAGATTTTTGGGAAAACCTGACTTAGAGTAATCGGTTACCCTAACCTTGTAATCGATTACCTTGAAGGAATTTTCAACTTTTTTAAAACGTTGAGGCATGCAATGGATTACCCACTTGAGGTAACCGATTACCACTGGCGCAACAGGCCAAAAACTTCCATCTCTTGGCAGAAACTTGTGTTTTCTTTTATTCTTGAACTACGACATCTCTTGATCAATTATACTCCTTTGAAGATGTGTTTAAAGTCCATATAAACCTCATAATCTCAGTCTTAGAGATTCACCTTCTTGCAAATAATTTTCAAACTTTTCATTATCATTAAACTTTCAATTTATCAAGTGTGAAAATCAGAATTTTCAAAGAGTGAAACTTGTGCATTTAAAATTTCATCCAAATTATTTTAGTTTCATTCTTCCATCTAAGAACACTTGTGTATCCTGTGTAAGAGTTTGTTTGTTCAAGAAGAAGATCAATATTTAGATTGATAATTGAAGATCAACTTCAAATACTTCAAAAAAATTCAGAATTACGTATTTTGCTTATTACATATTATTTTCAGGATTGTTGAATCTAAGAGTGTAAAATTGTATTCCTTGTTTTCCAGGATTGTTAGAAGAAAGAGAGTGATTAAGGGAGGATTGTTTTCTTATTTCACTTTGTTGTAAAATCCAAGAGGATTGTTCTTGGTGTGATTGTTAGAGTCTGTATAGAAAGGCTAGGATAGTCTTGTCATAAGATCTAACATTATTAAAAATCTCTTTCATGATGAAAGGGGACTGGAGTACTCTCGGACTGTGAGGGGAACCAGGATATATCACTATGTCATTTACTTTTTGCATTTATCGCTTTCATCACATAGTAATCAATTAGGAAATTAAAACTTGAAACCATCAAAAATCCAAAAAAATATTCAAGTACCTAATTCACCCCCCTCTTAGGTACATATCTTACTAACAATTGGCATCAGAGTGGGTTATAGGTAACTTATTCATATAGATCCAGTGTGACTTCCGCAAGTACAAACCCAGTTTTCAAAGATGGTGGTAGTAGGAATAAACCCCCATTATTCTCTGGTGAGTATTTTGATTTCTGAAAAATCCATATGAAGGCTCATTTAGAAGCACAAGGCGATGGAATATGGGAAACCGTAAAAAATAACCCACATCAACCAATTAGTGTCTTAAATGGTGTCGGAACTCTAAAGACAAAAAGTTCTTATGATGAAGATGATAAAAAGAAAGTTCTTGATGAAAAGAAAGTCATTAACATACTACATAGCGCATTAAGTATGGATGAATTCTTCCACATTTCTCAATGTAAATCCGCAAAAGAAATTTGGGACACTTTGGTGGAAACTCATGAAGGAACCGCTGAAGTGAAATGATCAAGATTAAATACCTAGAGTCAAGAGTACGGAATGTTCATCATGCAGCCCCAATAATCAATTTGTTCCCTACAAAAGATATTTTTTCACTTAACCAATCACCTGATCTCTCTTGGTAAGACTTTTACTAATGATGAATTAAATCTTAAAGTGCTTAGATCTTTAAACATGTAATGGCAACCAAAGGTGACAGTGATATCAGAAAAGAAGAGTCTTTCTACCATGACATCCGCTTCCTTGTTTGGAAAACTTCAAGAGCATGAATTAGAACTTGAAAGATTGGAGAAGCATGAAATACAAGTAAAAGATTCAAAAGACATTTCCTTAAAGACAAAATTCAAAAATTATGATAGCAATCAAGAGGATGAGTCCAATAGTGATGAAGATGATGTTCTTATCAAAAAGTTTGAAAGGTTTCTAAGAAAAACTTTAAGAAAAAGGAGGCTTCCACTTCAACACAAGATGTCACATGTTATGAATGTGGTAAGCAAGGTCACATAAAGCCCGATTGTCCAATGTTGTCCAAGTAAGGAGGAATCAAAGGCAAGAAGGAAACAAAGAACAAAAAGGCATATGTGACGATAATGACATAAGTTCTTCATCTGACTTAGAAAGTGACGAAAGCGAAAATCTTGCATTAATGGCTACCTACAACTCCGATGATGAAGATGATAAGGTTAGTAACAAATTTTCTCTTTATAATAATGATGCACAGGATTTCAGAAATGAACTATTAAATGATTGTAAAATATTGTGTAAAACAATATCTTCATAAAAGAAACAAATTACATCCTTAGAATAAAAAGTTGATATTATGGAAAAAGAAGCAAAAAATGAGGAACAAAAGAAAATTAGTGAAGATAAATTCATTTGTAAAAATTGTGAGTCACTTTCTTTCAAAATTGTTCAATTAAAAAGAGTTCTCGAAAGATATGAGAAAGGACAAATTGGACTAAAAGGGGTCCTTAGCCAACAAAGGTATTCAAATGATAAAAGTGGACTTGGTTACTCAAAATTTTCAAAACCAAGTTCTAGCAAAACAATCTTTGTTAAGGCTGGTGACCACTCTTCCAAAGAAAAAGTGAACAAACCCAAGAATGTGCATCAATATCCTAAAAAGAAAAGATTTCCTAAAAATAAATCATATGTTCCAAGATATAAGAGCAATTTTGTCTCTACTTGTTTTTATTGTGGTATTATTGGCCATACACCTAATGCTTACTATGTTAGAAATTTTAGTATGGCAAGTGGGTAAAGGAAGGTACTAATTATGAAGGACCCAAGGTAATTTGGGTACCTAACAAAATGTAATTTTTTTTGTAGGTTTACTTGAAGACCACTTCAAATCTATGGTATCTTAATAGTGGTTGTTCGGAGCATATGACTAGAGACATAGACAAATTTTCAAATCTAGTGCTTAAGGCCAATGGTTTTGTTACTTATGGAGATAACAATAAAGGAAGAATTCTTGGCATAGGCTTCAAAATCAAATTCACCAAAGATGAATCTTTGATAGAAGGCGAAGTCACTCATGAGGTGAAACTAAAAGGTAAAAGAATTAACAATATTTTTATGATTTCCCTTGATGACTTGAGTTTGAGGGTAAAATGTTTTATGGCGTACAATAATGATTCATGGCTATGGCACAAAAGGTTTGCTCACATTCATATGGAACATTTGAATAAATTAGTAAAGCATGATTTAGTCATTGGCTTGCCAAATATAAAGTTTGTCAAAGATAAGTTGTGTGATGCTTGTCAAAAAGGGAAACAGACCAAGTCAACTTTCATATCTAAAAATGTGGTGTCCACTAAAAGGCCACTACAACTGTTGCATATGGACTTATTTGGTCCATCAAGAACACGAAGCTTCAGAGGTAATGTATATGCTTTAGTTATTGTTGACGATTTCTCTAGATATACTTAGACATTCTTTTTGGTGCATAAAAGTGATGCATTCAAGGCGTTCAATAAATATACGAAGCAAATTCAAAATGAGAAATCACTAACAATTGCCTCCAAAAGAAGCGATCATGGTGGAGAATTCCAAAATGCTCCTTTCGAAGAATTTTGCGAAGAACATGGAATTTCTCACAATTTCTCGGCACCAAGAACTCCTCAACAAAATGGTGTTGTAGAAAGAAAGAATAGATCATTGGTGGAACTTGCAAGGACAATGCTTAGCGACTCAAATCTTCTGAAATATTTTTGGGCGGATGCGGTAAGTACGACATGCTTTGTAAGTAATAGAGTAAATATTAGATCTGCTCTTAAAAATACTCCTTATGAACTTTTTAAAGGGAGAAAACCAAACATGCTTATTTTCACATATTTGGATGCAAATGCTTTGTCTTGAACAATGACAAAGACAATCTTGGTAAGTTTTATGAGAAATCCAACGAAGGTATATTTCTTGGTTATTCTCTTTCAAGTAAAGCTTATAGAATTTATAATAAACGAACTTTAACTATTGAAGAATCAATACATGTAAAATTTGATGAATCTAACCCCTCAAAGGAGGAAATTATTTTATGTGATGATGATGATATTATAGATATTCCTAATGAAGATACTTCCAAAGCAAAAGATGATAATCAACCAAAGCATCAAGAAGAACGAATTCAACAAGAGACAAATAACAATGATCTACCTAAGGAATGGAGAACTCATAGAGATCATCCAATTGAAAAAGTAATTGGTGATATTTGTCAAGGCGTTACAACTACACTAAATCTCAATGATGCATGCTTGAACATGGCATTTGTTTCACAAATTGAACCTTCCAAAGTTGATGAAGCCTTAGGAGACGACCAATGTATTGTTTCTATGCAAGAAGAGTTAAACCAATTCGAAAGGAATCAAGTTTAGGAACTTGTTCCTAGGCCAAGTAATAAACATATCATCGGTGCCAAATGGGTGTTTAAGAACAAACTTGATGAGAATGAAATAATTATTCGAAACAGAGCAAGGTTGGTGGCCCAAGGATACAATCGAGAGGAAGGAATTGGTTTTGAAGAAACATTCTCTCTAGTTGCAAGGTTAGAAGCTATCCATTTATTACTTGCTTATGCGTGTTCATTGAATTTTCAGTTAATCCAAATGGATGTCAAAAGCGCATTCTTGAATGGCTACATTAATGAAGAAGTATATGTCAAACAACCCCCTACCTTTGAAGACTTCAAGAATCCTTCGCATGCCTTTAAGTTGAAGAAAGCTCTTTATGGCCTAAAGCAAGCACCAAGGGCATGGTATGATCGACTTAGCGACTTTCTTTGTGAACGAGGATTTGAAAAAGGTAAAGTAGATATGACCTTATTCATTAAAAGTATTAAGGACATTACTTTATCGGTTCAAGTCTACATTGACGACATCATATTCGGTTCGACAAATAAAGATCTTTGTGAGGAATTCTCATTGGTGATGCAAGGAGAGTTCGAGATGTCTATGATGGGTAAGATGAACTATTTCCTTGGATTACAAATTAAGCAGTTAAAGGATGGCATCTTCGTCAACCAAGCCAAGTATTGCAAAGAGTTGTTGAAGCGATTTGACATGGATGGCTGTAAAGATATGTCTATTCCAATGGGATCCGGAACTTATGTTGATCAAGACGAATCAGGTGTTTCAATTGATGTTACAAAGTATCGAGGTATGATTGGTTCTTTATTATATTTGACGGTAAGTCGTCCTAACATAATGTTCAGTGTGTGTTTATGTGCCCATTTTCAAGAAAATCCAAAGGAGTCACATCTCACCGCTGTTAAAAGAATCATGAAGTATCTTAAAGGAACGACCAATGTTGGGCTATGGTATCCAAAAGGTAGTATATGTGATTTAGTTGGTTATTCTGACTCAGATTATGCAGGTTGTAAAACTGATAAAAAAAGTACAAGTGGAACTTGTCGCATACTAGGGAATGTGTTAGTATTCTGGTCTTGCAAGAAACAAGCATGTGTTGCCCTTAGTACGGCTAAAGCAGAATACATTGCAGCAGGTAATTGTTGTGCACAAATCTTATGGCTAAAACAACATCTACATGATTATGGACTTAATCTCAGGTGCATTCCTTTACGATGTGATAACACGAGTGCGATCAATATAACGAGGAATCCAGTTATGCATTCAAGGACGAAACACATCGACATACGACATTATTTTCTACGTGATCATGTACTTAAAAAGGATGTCGAAGTCACCTTTGTGGATACACACAATCAACTGGAAAACATATTCACAAAACCACTCGCTAAAGAAGCATTTTACAAAATTCGAAGGGATCTTGGCATTTTAGATAAAGGTGACGTTTGAATCTTCAAAAAATATTTCATTATTTTCGAAAATAATGCCAAGGTACACAATTTTTTTTAGTTTCTTTAATTTTTTTTCTTTTTACAATTTGTCTAAATGTGTATACTGTGAAAATTATACATATCTTGATTTTGCATGAGCTTAATCTATGTTTTTGGTTCACCTAAAGTTGCATTTTGATTCAACATGTAATGTTAATTTAAATTAAAATGGAAAACTCATGTACTTGCTGAGTTATGTATTTTCTGTTTTTTTTGTGTGGTAATCCATTACACCAAGTGGGTTATCAATTACCCTATTGTTTTTCTCATTTCCTGGATGCGTATTTGACCTGGTGACCGATTACCCATATATGGTAATCAATTACCACTGCTATGTCTGCAATTTTTATATAAAAAAAAACAGAATTGAAGAGTTGCTTATAAAACTCACTTTTGTGTCTTTAACTCATTCCATAAGCACTTATTTTTCTGAACTTAAAGACAACATTGGTATTCCTCACTGTCGCTACACGAAAAATGACACAGAGTCGCCACCGGATTTTATTTATCCCAAGGAGGGAAAGGGAAATAACGATAAAACCTTTAGGGAAAGAGCATGGTCATCGCAACCAAGTTTTAGGGTTCGAGAGTCGGTTATGCGAGGGGAAGGTATTAGCACCCTCTCACATCCATAATACTCGATGGGAACCTTCTAAGTTGTCTATCTTGAATGGGTGTATTTCATCTAAAAGTTTGCTTGCTTAAGGGAAAGGGGGTTGGTTTTTATTAGGGTGCTCGCCAAGGATTGGGGCCCTTATGCCTACATATATTCACTTGTAAGAAGTGAAGAATCAGAGCATTCGTAGTTCACGGGACTACGGTGAAAAATGGGAGTTTGGGTGGATGATGCTTAGCAAGAACTTTCTAGCAGTTAGGTGTCTTGTAGCTCGCTCGTGGAGTCTTATGTGTTACCTGTTTGCGGTAGAACGGACGTAACATGTCCTTTTTGGGTGATGAGGAATGGAGGGAAAAAGGTAGAAAAGAAAGAAGAGTGCTCGCTAGGATTATCACAATCTTATGCCTACGTATTCTTAACAGGTATGAGAGATCAGAGCAGCCGTAGTTCGGCCACTTGAGAAATGATTGTGTGTTGGTTGATTTTATACCTTGAAAAAGGGTTTTCGGATGACGCCGTAAGGCAAAAAAGAAGTTTGATGAGTTGATGTTATTTTTTAGGATTTTAAAATGAAGTTCTTTATTAGGATCACATTAAAGACTTTGGGTAGAGATGAATATCTCGAATATCCAAGTTGAGCACTTTGTATTCAAAATATTCAGAACGAGTGTAAGAGTGGTTCCATTCTCATTCCTTCTCCACCACCTTAAAGCTCATGGTGTATAACCCCAATCGTATATTTATTGTTTTTTTTTTTGGATTTTTTATGAGAAAAATACCACTTGATGTTGGACCAAGGGTTTTATTGCTTATAAATTTTTTCTTTTTTTGGATTTTTTATGAGAAAAATACCACTTGATGTTGAAGTGATGCGAACAAGGTCGATGGTGACGCACAAGGCAAATCGACTTACAAGGTTGAAAATGGCTCGATAAAATTGAGAGTTTATTTTGAAAATAGTTTTTGGAACTAAAAGTCAAAGATGACCGTAATAATATCCACATACAATGGTTGTACAACTACATCGGGTTAATCGGCTTGAAAATACGAACAAAACATGAAAAAAAACAGCATGAAAAAAAA
Organism: Lathyrus sativus; assembly: GCA_963859935.3. Taxonomy (NCBI): domain Eukaryota; kingdom Viridiplantae; phylum Streptophyta; class Magnoliopsida; order Fabales; family Fabaceae; genus Lathyrus; species Lathyrus sativus. The sequence continues at coordinate 277,218,705 of OZ012738.1, read as the reverse complement.
CAAGGGCCTGACACGGCCGCCCGTGTCAGAAAGTGCCCACAACTTTGATTTTGGAAGTAAAATAGAGAGCTGACACGACCCGTGTCTGGAAGTGCCCACAACTTTGATTTTGGAAGTAAAACAGGGAGCTAACACGACCGCCCGTGTCAGGAAGTTCCCACAACTTTGATTTTGAAGTAAAACAGGGAGCTAACACGGCCGTCCGTGTCAGCATCCCTAGGAGGTGTGCAGGATGAATGGCATAACAGCAAGCTGACACGACCGCCCGTGTCAACCCTGCTGAGTGAAAAAAAACTAAATCTTTTCCTCTGTTTTTCTTTTTACCATAGTTCTTGGTCACTCTTGAGACCTTACCACAATATGTACAACACAAATATCACTTAAAAGAGAAAATAAAAACGATGCAAATATGTAAAGAGAGAAGAGTTTAAAAGAAAAGATACCCAAGAGCTACTATTCTCCTTCTAACCACCAATGGCTTTTGTTGGATATGCTCTATGATTCACTTCCTTCTTCTGGTTTTCTATCACTCTCTTGTTTTCTCAATGTTTTTTCTTTCTTCTTTCTTAATCTCATTTTTTGGTTTTTCCTATGGTTCTCTTGTGTGTCTATGTGACTCTCTTTTTTCTTAATGAATGCTCTCAATGTTTTCTAATCTCTCTTATTTTTCTGGTTTTCTCTCTAAAAACCTCTTGTTCTCAATGTATGCCTCTTCTTTTTCTCCAATTGGGCTCCTTTTTTCTACTGCTATTGCTTCTCTTCTATAGCCAAAACATTAGGGTTTACACATGTTTTCAAACTTCAAAATTTCTACACTTAGAAATGTCTAATGCCACTTTCTCAGTGCACCCTTTTCCTCTAGAAATCCTACATTTTCTGCTGCACTTTTGCTATTGTACCAAAGTATTAGAGTTTGCACATGCTTCAAGTTTCAGAATTTCTATACTTGGAAATGCTTATTACCACTTTCTTGGTGCAACCCCATTTCTTTCCATTTCTAGCATGCTGCTTTTTCTGCTTTTGATACTGCACTTTCCTAGTGCTGTTTTTTCTGCACTGCTCTCTTTTATTCACTTGTTCTTGGGTTGTTCTTGTGGTCCATGCTTCTACTTTTGACAACATTTTGAAATTCTGATATTTGATATGTAGATGCATCATCATGAGTCCATACCTTTGGTTTTGTGACATGAATTGTTTAGTTGTGAGTTAGTTGGTCATTTCTTGCATGGGACTGTTTTGGATTACATTAAAAATGCCTATGACTAAGCATGCATAGTCTTGATCTTAAGTTGAATCTTAATTATTTTCCTTGGATGTTTGTATGCATGATGAGGAACATGTGGACTTGATGGGGAATGAAGGGTACCATAACATGAAGTTGATTAGAGACTTGAATTAATATTAGAAATAGCTTAATTTTCTAAGCATTACTTAGAGTTAGAAACTTTGTAACAAATGTGACATTCTTGCAATGTCATGAAATTTCCCTTTGTAATATTCTTGAATCTAATCTTGAATTCATGAATCTTGAATTTGGAGTGATGTATCTCCTTTATGCCATTGAATTTGAAAAGGATGAAGTCTTGAATTATGAACTTGTGATCTTTTGAATTTCTCTTGAACATAGAATTTGAAACAAAGTTGGATGAAGAAATTTTGAATTAGGCCTTGCACTTCATGTTCATTAGGAATATTGATCTTGAATATTCTGATATTTTTCATGTAACTTCTCCTTGAAGGAATCTACATGAGTAGACTTTCCAACTTGAACTAAACCTTAGAAGATGAACCTTTTCTTCCATGTAGCCCATGATAGGCAATTGATCTTATTTGGAATGGAAAACAACGAACCGACCCAATCCTTACCTTGTGAACCCATATGCTCGATATGCAATAGAACAATGTATGATATGACGAACGTATGGTATGAAAGGCTAAAGGTGAAAATGAGGGTGTGACACTCACTCTTCTACTCTCATTCATTCCACTCTTCCAACCTATACTCAAACTCAACATTAAAACCCAATTTTTCATTCACTCAATATAATCCCTCAACATCTCTTTTCAAACCACTCCAACACCAAATCCGAAAATCCGTTTTTAAACCCTAAAAACTTCAAAGCTTCCATGGCTCCAAAAATCCAGAACAAAGGAAAGAAAAAGATAGGTGATAGCCCAGCTCAGATCCAGCAGAAGAAGGACACATGCAATCAGTCAAAGCTCGAAGGACAACTTTGATATCCGGAATCGACCTCTTATGCCGGTAAAATATGTTAATCTCAAATCTTTTCCAACACATAGCTTTGATTTTCCTGAGCTGTTAGAAAAACAAGGAGTTGATAAGGTTGTAGGTGATGTTAGTAATGTTTATCCTGATTTAGTCAAAGAACTTTTCTTCAATTATGATTTGGTCTTGATGATTTTAGAGATTATGTTATGCAATCTAATGTTAAGAATATTGGTATTTCTATGGACCTTAAAGAGTTAGGGACTTGCTTAGAAATTCCTTTTGTGGGAGAAGAAATCTGCTATGGTGTTCAACATGAAACAACACCATGGAAGGATTTCTCTAGTATGAATTATTATATTGAAATCTCAAGGATAACTCAAGAAGATCTTATGAGTCGTCAAAACCCGGATTCTTCAAGAGTTCTTAAGGTGGCTAAAAATTTAACTATAAGTAATAGGATGCTTCATTACATACTTGCCTATGTTCTTGTTCACAAACACTCAAATCATTCACAAGTTGGTGAAATGGAAGTCCAACTTCTTTATGCTATCAAAAATAATCTTCAAGTGAATTCGGCATATCTTTTTATGCATCATATGCGTCATGTTCGATCTCTCTCTAGTGGTCTTCCATATGGTCGTTTTGTCTCAAATATTTTGGAGTCAAGTGCAGTACTACTTCATAGAGAACCAAAAACCTTGATGACAACCAAAGTGAATTAAACAAATGTGTCTACAGCAATAAGGAATACAGTTATAATTCAAGGTTCGGGCAACAGATACGTTTACAAAGATTCATCTTCATCCTTCTCTACTTCATCCAATCCGGAAGAAAGATACATAAACGAAGTGCTCTAAATAAATGTGTTCCATAGAAGCTAAGGTGGATTTTAATCAGAGGGGACAACAGCGTGACATGGCTGCTATGAGAAAAATGTTTAAAGACTTTGCTAGAGCGTAATTTCGAGCATAGCCTATTGAGGAAGAAAGTGATGAAGATGGAGATGGTGGTGAAGAAGGAGACAATGATGAAGACACCAATGATATGTCCGAGTGATTGAATTTTCTTGCTTATGTTTTTGTTTCAATTCTATAATTAAGTATTATTGATTAGGTATGGTTCAGTTTTTGTTTTATCATCGTTACTATGTTTATGTACTTCATACTTTTCTCGTATTCGTTTATGTACTATGTTTGTGGTGTATGTTTTATGTGTTGTGATCTCGTATGTATGTTGTGATCTGGTGAGAAATACTTTTCCCATCCTTTTTGTTAATGACAAAGGGGGAGAAGAGTTGTGTTGTATGGTATTGTGCCTTTGCTTTTCTAACAAAAGATGCAGATTTTCAAGACCTCTCTAAAATCATGGTTTAAGGGGGAACATCATCCAAGGGGGAGCTTTTGTTTGAATAGCACAAAGGAATCAAACTTTAAAAATAGTTGTCATCATCAAAAAGGGGGAGAATCTGAAGACATGGTGTTGTACCCCAAAATTTGCTCAACCTTTTCGTACTTGGCTTATGTTTCTTTTCTCATTTTCGCATTTGCTGCTTTGCATAGCATTCAATCTTGAGGCAGGGGATCAAGGTTTTCCCGCGGCTCAATTTCATCTCAGTGCATGAACCTGAACAGTGAGCATCAGAGTCCCTGGCATTTATTTTGCCCAGCGGTCGGGCGACCGATTTTATTTTATTTTGCAGGGTATTTTTAGCTCAGGAAGCAGCATTCAGGCTATCGCAAGAATTCTCATGGTTATAACATTCAGAAGCAAGTTTCTTCAGAAGTTGAACAGAGCTCCAAACGACAAGAAACGGACAAACGGGCAGATTTCCCTCCAAAAGGCGCCAAAATTCAAATTTTGGAGGTGTTACTCGGTTAACCTATATGGTTAATCAATTAACCAAGGCAGAATTAGGGCAAATTGCGATTTTTAAAGGTGTTAACCGATTAACCTATATGGTTAATCGATTAACCAGTGCAATTTTTTCCTCTGTACGTGAATTTTCAATGTAGGCTGTTTTAGGGTCCAATTTTGGTCATGTGCAAACTTGATTTTCACTTTGGGAAGGATCTAGAACCTATTTGAAATTTGGTTGATTTCATTTTCCCTCCAAATGCCCATTCCTCATTCCAAACCAAATTTTCCAAACCATATTCCAAACCTTTCATTTGGATCCAAGCCTAAGTGGTATTTAAGTGATCCACTCCAAACCTCACACATCTAATCACTCATAATTTCATTTCAAATTCAAAATTGATCTCACTCTCTCTCAATTCTTTCTCAATATTCCATCTTCCAAAACCTTCACCAAAGCTCTTTTCCATTGAATTCCTTGATTCTTCCATGGAATCAAGGAATTCTTGAGCTCAAACCTCCATCCACCATCTTCATTGGATCAATTTCTTCATCTAATTTTCGTGCAAAATTGGATCTGAACTTGGAAGTGATTTTGGAAGTGATTATTTGGCTTGATTTGGTTTAATCTTGAAGAATCTTCATTGCTACTACAAGAATTGGTTTGGATCTTGAAGTATTTCGGACTTCTAGCATTGGATATGTTCAATTTTAGTTGAATCAACACTAACTGGAGCAAATCTCCGCTCCGAAGGTTGGATCTGAATCTATTGTTAGCTTATTTGCATAATCATGTAGATTTTCATCTTTGATTGAATTTTGGTTAATTTGATTCGTTTGATCCATGATTTGGTTGTGTTAATCTGTTTATATGTTGTTTGAATCATGATTTTCTGGTTTAATTTCGTGATTAAGTGATTATGCGATCATCCGGTTGATTAGATAAGTGCTTATTTGCTAAAAATGTTGTTCCGTTGCTGTTTTTCTGCTGTTGGCACAGTGTTAGTCGGTTAACGCATATGGTTAACCGATTAACCATTTCAAATATTAAGATTTTTCAAAGTTTTCAAGGTGTTAATCGGTTAACGTGTATGGTTAACCGATTAACATGTGTAAATTTCCAGATTTTCAGCCTTTTTTAAGTGGTTAATCGGTTAACGCATATGGTTAACCGATTAACACTGTGCCAATGGGTCTGTTTTGCTGATTTTCTTGCATGTTTGAGTACCGTTTCACATCGAATCATCGTAGTTCAATATGATGCATTAAAAGTTAAATGTTTTGGACATTTTGTCGCTGTTTTGGTCGTTTAATTGAGATTTCGCCGACTTGTGTTTGTTTTCCACTTGGATGCCTACTTTCGTAGTTTGTCGTTCAAACTGATATTCATGCTTGCATTTCCTCTTGTGTTTTGCATCTTTATTTTCAGCATTAATAAAGGTCAAGATGTGCTTGTGGTGGTGTTTACCCCACACTTTTTCCTCCCTTTGCTTGTGTGTTGCATTCCATGTTTGCATCTCTTACTTGTGATTGAATTTACTTGGTGCTTTCTTGTGCTTTTAGCCATGATCCCCATAGGGTTCCTAGTCCCTCCATTTAGGACGGGAGTAGGAGAGACATTAGGTGTTCAATCCAAGCATGATAACATTAGGGTAGATGTCCCCCTTTTAATCCTAACCTTAGGGCCACTTTGCATGACAACGTTAGGGCCGAGTTTCCCTTAGACCTTTCGTGCGTCTCTCTCTTTCTCATCTCAAATCAATTTCAAAACACCTAATAAAGGCTAATGAGTATTGTATGTTACGAGCCTTAATCTACTTAGGAAATGGTGATTAAGGGGTTTCCCTTTAATGGCCGGAGTGTTTAGTGTGTCACCCTTTGGATGATATGCGACACATTCACTCCTAGGTCATAGTCTCTAGCACAATATGAATTACAAACATTCATTCAAAAACACTTCTTTAATAAAAGACAAAAACAAATGATCAAACTCATTTTTTTATCCTTTGGGACCTTTAATCAAGGAAAATCTTTTCATATAAAACAGCATTGTTAAGCTTTGGTTCTAACGCAAACAGGCGTCGTCCCTAACTGCTAGAACGATAGTTTAACCTTACTCGGATGAAACAGATGAACAAACATGTGTTCTCTTTACCCGAACTAGGTTTGCTCTTATCTCTCATACCGAATGAGAGTACGTAGCACGACAAGTGATGTCTTGGCGAGCAACCTTTTCCCCCCTTTCATCCGTAGTTAGCCAAACTAGGTTGACTCTGATTTCTCGTACCAGATGGGAATATGTAGGCCCAGAGCAGCGATGCTCTGTCGAGTCCTTTTTCTTTTCTTTTGTCCCAGACCTTTAGTTAGATAGTTTCAATCACCCTTTTAGATAGACAACAAGCGTGGATCCCGTCGAGTACGACGGACGTGAGGGGTGCTAATACCTTCCTCTTGCATAACCGACTCTCGAACCCGAGATTTGGTTGCGATGACCAATCGTATCCCTTTTCTTCAGGTTTTCTCTGCTCGTTTCCTTTCCCTCGTTGGGATAAATAACGAACGGTGGTGACGCTTCTGTCATTGCTGGCACCTTTTTTAGTAGTAGAGACAGCTGGCGACTCTGCTGGGGACTCCAACGGTTCCCTATGCGAGTCAATCCTAGCGCTTGTTTGTTTATTTTTGGGGTGTATGTATATACGTGTTGTACTTTATTTTTACTTTCCCGCATTTATTTTCAGCATTATATATCATTATTGTTGTGCTGTGGGGAGGTTAGTTCTGATGAGTGATAAGCCAGACCCAAGCTTGAGTGCAAACATAACATTAGTAGTGGAGATTAGTGGGGGGCGTACATGCTTTGCAATGTACTAGTTCCCCATGAAATTCACGCTCAGATGAGATTCTCTTTGATGATTTCCTTTCCAGCCCTTTGGGCTTGAGGGGATTTTGGATCTGAGAGTTGTCGACTCTGGGGACCGATCATTTGTGATTTAGCTAAGTGAGACCTCTTCGGGAGATGATGATGCCAAACCAGAAATGGTGAACGTATCATCATTTCTCGGAAGTTTGTGACGCTGATGAACGCATAGGATGCTGAAGCTTATCAGTGGATAGGTCTAATCCTGTGAGAGGGGTTGGGTTATGCAGGAAACCTCGACTTCTAGATTACCCAGATTTCTTTACAGTATGAATCTGAGTTATTGGTATCAGTTGGTTCCTATTATCAGAGTTGTGCTATTGTTCTTGTCAAAGTGAAACGCCGGTTATTCTCAAGCTACAGCACATCAATCTTGATCCCCTGTTTGCATCTTTGCATTTGCATTTTCATCTGCATCTCATTAACATGTATTTATGTTGCAGGTGCATATTTCCCCCTCAGTTCTAGTGTTCTTGCTCTCTACCTCCGACATGGAACCCCTGAAGAAAACTGTTGCCTACAAGCTGCCTACTCCAGACATTAGTTCTCTGCTCAGTTTGATTTTCGTGGTTGATAGAGAGGTACTGGAAGATTTCAGAAAATCTTATGGGAAATTGCTCAATTTTGTCTGCAAGCCTTCAGTGTACGAGATGAATGGTTTGTATGCCCTGCTGCAATTCTATGACCCGCAGCTGAGATGTTTCACATTTCCTGATTATGTCCTCGCACCTACCTTGAAAGAGTATTCTGCATTGTTAGATGTGCCTATTCTGAATTAGATGTCGTTCTTCCATACGGATGCTAAGCCCAATCTGGCTAGGCTTTCTGCAGCATTACATTTGGATGCCTCAGAGATAGAAGGAAATTTGACGAAATGGAATGGTGTGCCTGGTTTCAACTTGCGGTTCCTTGTTGAGAAGGCTCAACAGTGCGCCAAAGATGGATGTTGGATCGTATTCAATGCCATTTTAGCTCTCTGTGCCTATGGCATCATTCTGTTTCCCAATATGCCGAAGTTCGTAGATCTGGACGCATTTCATATCTTCGCTTCAGGGAATCCGGTACCCACACTGGTCGGTGACGTTTATCACTCGGTTCACTACAAGAATGAGAACCGAAGAGGGAAAAATGTATCCTGATGTGTTCCATTATTGTATAGGTGGTTTTCCAGCCATATGCCCGAGACCAGTCCTTTTGTCACCTCTGCAGGTACATTGGAGTGGTCGGAATGTTTGATGGGTTTGTCAGCTGAGAACATCACCTAGTTTGATAGGAATATGCTTGGTATGGAAATTATCTATAGTTGCAGTGGTTTTCCTAACGTTCATCTAATAGGAAGGAAGGGGTGCCTTAACTACAATCAGTCATTGTTGGTTAGGAAGTTTGGTTATGCACTAAGGGATCCTCCCAAAGAAGAAGAGGTACAGGAATCTCTGTACCTCATCGGGCTGTTGGAAGATGATACATTATCCAAACTTGAGCACGCTTGAAACAATATTCACAAGAGAGGAAAATCATTATTGGGGAAAAGTAATAGTCATGCCTATGATCCCTACTTGAGCTGGATTCAAGATAGAGCGAAGAGGTTGCTGATGTTGTTTCCTTCAGTGGCGCCTTTGTATCCCCTCAAGATTGAGGAGCCAACCACAGTGGACATTCATAAGTACAACCAGTTGTGGGCCGAGAAAGAGGAGCTACGGAAAGCTAATGAGGAGTTGGAGAAAGAGATTGCTCAGCTCCGAAGTGAGAAGACCGAAGCAACCTATTCTTTGAAGAAACAGACTGAGTTGGTAAACAAGTTGGGCACAGACTTAACCAAGCAGATTAAATCCCGGGAATGATTGGGTCTAGATCTGAAAGCTGTTAGTAGTGTGCTCGCTTCCAAAAAGCAGGACTTTGACAAAGCTTATTTGGAGATTTCCAAATTTAATGCCCAGTGGAATGCCACCTTGTCCAACCATAAGAAGTGCGAAGGTAAGTTGAAGCTACAGATCAACAAATTGAAGACTCAGTTGAGAGCCAGAGACGAGAAGATCTCAGCAGAGGCCTCACTCAGGCGTGACACCGAGTACAGACTGAATGAATCTATTGCAAACTTGGAGGATTGTAGGCTGAGAGCTAACTCCAAAAGATGCAAGCTTGAAGATTGTTTTGGTGAAGGAGCCTGGGAGGACTATGCTGAGGACCTACAACGCACCATTAGCCAGAGAGAGTTGCTTATTCAGGGGCTACTCACCATACCAGATCACCCCGGGACGCAGGAGTTGCTAGAGGAGTTCTGGTCTCGTCATCCAGCTTGATTACCTTGTTTTCTCTCCGTAGTTGTTGCTTATGCTTGTTGTACTGACCATCACCAGGCTTGTTGGTTGAGGTTCTTTCATATTGTACTCAGTTGATATGCTTGTACGTTGCCTGCGTGGCTTTCCATTTACATATATGAGGAGTTTTCTGCTATTGCTTGTCTTATGGGGTTTCCCATTGTCGTGCTTTCTCCCGAAACTAGAATTGAGGGGGGAATATCCCTGTTGCATACATACATGTTTGCATAGCATTTTTCCATTACAGGTACAACAGGATCGTTTATCTTATCTTTGCTTCTCTGAAGTGTGTTTCAGGATTGCTGATCGAACAACTCACCAGTATGCTACCTGAGGAAATCAGAGAAGAGTGATGAAGCAAATTCAGTTAGTGATGCAAGAGTTCAGGGAAAGGATGAATCAGTTCATGGACCTCATGCAGGGGGTCGCTAACGGACAGGAACAACTCCGTACTTTGGTGCAGCCCTTGATTGCACGAGTTGACAACAACAGTGTTCTTCATGGAATTCAGACTGCTAATCCTCCTCTCAATGAGAATGGGACACCTCATGCTCGCTCTATTCCTAATTTGGTTATCCCTACTGCTGGAGGGAATGGTAATGGTAACGGAAATGTCGCCGGTTCTGGTAATGCTGCTGGTTTCGACAACATTGGTTTTGGGAATCCTGGAAATGGTAATACTGGAAATGATAATGCTACTAATGGGAATGTTAATGGGCCTGGTGTCACCGGTGCTGCACACGGTAATGTGGATCAGTTATGGAATGAAGACAGACAGGATGATGTGTTCACACCAAGGGCTATGGTTGCTGAGTTGCCTTCCGAATCTGAAAGGAGGATCAAGTTGATTGAGGAAAATATGAGGTCTCTGGAGAACCAAAATGCCATGGGCCTTGATATGGCTAATCTGGGACTTATCCCCGACCTGAAAGTGCCTCTAAAGTTCAAAGTCCCGGACTTTGACAAATATAAGGGCACCACATGCCCAAGAGTCCACCTGCGCTCTTACTACAGGAAGATGTCCGTGTACTCGGACGATGAGAAAATGATGATGCACTTCTTCCAGGACAGCTTGTCCGGGCCGTCCCTTGAATGGTATATAGGGATGGAGCCCATCAATATCTGATGCTGGAGGGACCTGGCTGAGGTATTTGTAAAACATTACCAATATAACAGTGACATTGCTCCCAACAGGGTCCAACTTCAGAATCTTTCCCAACGGAATAATGAGTGCTTCAAGGAGTATGCCCAAAGGAGGCGTGAACTCGCGGCCAGAGTACAGCCTCCAATGGTGGAGCGTGAGTTAGTTGATATGTTTGTTACTACTCTATGTGGTGTCTATTATGAGAAGCTCGTCGGTAACATGTCGGGTAACTTCTCTGATTTGATAATCACTAGAGAAAGGGTGGAGAACAACATCAAGCTCGGGAAGATTCAATCAAACGAAGTGCCCTCAGCTGGAGGAGGGAAGAAGGCGTTTGGTGGTAAAAAGCCAGAAGGTGAGACTAGTTCGGTGTCCAGTTCTAAGGGAAAAGGTAACGGTCAGTATCGGAATCGTTAGCGTCAACAGGTCGCCAGTATAACAATTCCTGCCGTTCAGCAGCCGCAGCAAAATCATCAGAATCAGAATCAGAATCAGAATTACGCCCAACGGTGATATCAGAATCGTGGCCAAGGAGTGAACAGGGTGTTTGACACACCACCAATGCCGTATTCACAACTTCTCCAAACCTTATTGCAATTGCAGCTTATTCAGAAGAGGACGATGGCTCCTTTGACGGGGTCACCTCCACCTGGGTATGATGCGAACGCCCGCTGCGAATTTCACTCAGGTGCCCCGGGGCACAATATTGATAATTGCAAGGCTTTCAAGCACAAGGTGTAGAATATGATTGATAGCAACGCGATAAATTTCTCCAATGACGCACCCAATGTCATACAGAATCCTATGCCAAATCACGGACAAGCTGGAGTCAATGCGATCATCGAGGATGATGGTCTGGATTTGATAGCAGATGTTAGTGAGCTGAAAACACCGTTGAGCTTCGTGAAAGCGAAATTGCTGAAAGGGGGTGTGTTCCCAGGGTGCGGGGAATTCTGTGCTGAGTGTGCATGCCATCTAGATGGTTGTGATCAGTTGAGAATCGGTATTCAGAGTTTGATTAACGAAGGGGTTCTACAGTTTGATCGGGCCATGGAAAGCAAATCCAGAGAAGTGGTAACCAAGCAGAGGGGTGAGATTGCCACGATCTCTATCCCATACAAAACTATTACAATTTCTGCTCCTAGACCACCGACGATTGTCATTACAAAAGTTGGTCCCATGCCTTTTGAGGATACAAAGGTTGTTCCATGGAATTATGGAGCCGAGGTATATGTTAACAGACAAAATCTGTATTTGAAGAGTTCGCCCGTTGAGTCAGTGGAAAATCTGGTTGGTGCAGGAGGAATTACCCGAAATGGTCGAGTCTTTTCACCACCCGAAGTGGTGGCTGATAAAGCAGACAAAGGAAAGGGTAAAATGGTTGTGGAAGAAACCTCTCAGGCTGGAGAGAAAGAACTGTTGGCAAAAGATGTAGAAGAGTTTATGAGGCTAATAAGGAGGAGCGACTACAAGATAGTCGACCATCTACAGCAAACGCCTTCTAAAATTTCTATATTGTCATTGTTGCTATGCTCGGAAGCATATCGAAATGCATTTCTAAGGATATTGAATATTGTGTACGTGCCTCAAGAAATTTCAGTAAACCAACTCGAAGGAGTTGTCGCACATGTGAACACAGGGAACGGTCTTGGTTTTACGGACCTAGAGTTGACACCGAAGGGCAGGAATCACAACAGCGCGTTGCATATTTCAATTGAATGTCTTGGAGCTGTTATGTCCCATGTTTTGGTGGACACCGGGTCATCTCTAAATGTACTTCCTATGAAAGCATTAATGAAACTAGACACTCAGGGTATTTTCTGTACGCCCAGTTATCTATTGGTGAGAGCTTTCGATGGAACCAGACGGTCAATGTTCGGAGAGGTGACACTGCCTATTCAGGTAGGGCTAGAAGTGTTCGATGTAGTGTTTTACATAATGGATATCCAGCTTGCCTACAGCTGCTTATTAGGCCGTCCGTGGATCCACTCAGCAGGAGTTGTGACCTCCACGCTGCATCAAAAACTCAAATATATGGTCGGTGGCAGCATCATCACCGTGTGTGGGGAAGAAGACATAATGGTTAGCCATTTATCGTCGTTCAAATATGTTGAAGTGGATGGGAAGATCCACGAAACTCTCTGTTAAGCGTTCGAAACGGTCCAGGTTAAGGACAAGTCTCCTGCAGCGATCAAAGCGGTCGAAATGGCCATATCTTCTTTCAAGGAAGCTCAGGCGACAGTGCAGTCTGGGGCAGCCCAAGGTTGGGGCCAGGTGCTTGACATCCCCAACAAGCAGGATAAGTTTGGCTTGGGGTACAACCCATCTGCTTCATCGTCCTCAAAAAGCGCGCCACGCTACAAAGGACCAGTGTTGTTCACTCCGGGAGGTGTCATCTTCGAACGCATCAATGCTGTTTCAGATAGTGAAGAGGGGGATAGCGATTGCGACATGGACGCTTGGATCAAGCCTTGCACACCAGGACAGAGCCTGCACAATTGGTCTATCCAGGAGTTCATTCAAGTGACTATTGAACAATAATGATCTATTTTCCCGATTATTGTACGACCCTATGTTCTACCTGGAGCATAGGGGTATCTTGTCAGGGCCTTGCTTGTTTATAATTGAATGTTTTGTCAATAAATCAAAGGGCGTTATTTCTCATTCAAATTTTGTGATCCTTTTTATTCCTGTTTTATGTTTAAAACAATAAAATGGCAATGTGGTTTTGTGTTGCATATCATTTGAAGCATTTAACCATTATCATTGCAGGATCCACATTACAGACAACACCGATCAAGAACCTTCTATGACTCACTTTGACTTTAATCACCCGATATTTCAAGTCGAAGAAGAGATTGATGAGGATGAAGACTTGCCGGAAGAGCTGGATAGACTCTTGAAACAAGAAGAAAAGACCATTTTGCCTCACTAGGAAGTGATTGAGATCATCAATTTAGGTTTTGAAGAGGTTGTCAAAAATGTCAGAATAGGGGCTGCGCTGCAGAGTGACATCAAGCAAAGACTGGTCGAGATGCTTCGAGAGTATAGTGACATCTTTGCTTGGTCCTGTGAAGACATGCCTGGGCTTGACACTGATATAGTGGTTCATCGTTTACCGTTGCGCTAAGAGTATCCGCCGGTCAAACAGAAGCTCAGAAGGACGAGACCAGACATGGCTGTAAAAATCAAGGAAGAGGTCCAGAAGCAGTTAGACACGGGATTTTTAGCCGTGACAACTTACCCTCTGTGGGTCGCTAACATAGTGCCTGTGCCAAAGAAAGACGGTAAGGTACGGATGTGTGTTGATTATCGAGATTTGAATAAGGCGAGCCCAAAAGATGATTTCCCGCTCCCTCACATTGACGTATTGGTCGACAATACTGCTCAATTCTCCATATTCTCCTTCATGGATGGTTTCTCCGATTATAACCAGATCAAGATGGCTCCGGAGGATATGGAGAAGACGGTGTTTATCACGCCATGGGGGATGTTTTGTTATAAGGTAATGCCCTTTGGGTTGAAAAATGCAGGGGGAACATACCAGCGGGCTATGGTCACTTTGTTTCATGATATGATTCATCACGAGATTGAAGTGCATGTTGATGACATGATAGCAAAGTCCCAAACGAAGGAATAACATCTAGTCAATTTACAGAAGCTGTTTGAGAGGCTCAGGAAATTCAGGTTGAGGTTGAATCCTAACAAGTATACTTTCGGGGTACGTTCCGGAAAGCTACTGGGGTTTATTGTTAGCGAAAAGGGAATCGAGGTCGATCCTACTAAGATAAAAGCTATACAAAATATGCCAGTGCCAAAGACAGAAAAAGAGGTTTGTGGCTTCTTGGGGAGGTTGAACTACATTGCTCGGTTCATATCTCACCTGACGGTCACGTGTGAACCAATGTTCAAGTTGTCCGATATTGATACCCCCGGTATCCGGAAGACCATTAATCATGTACTTAACGGTTCTTGAGAACATCATGGGTTGCATTCTTAGTCAACACGATGAGACCGGAAGAAAAGAGCACGCCATATACTATCTGAGTAAAAAGTTCACGGATTGTGAGTCCCGTTACTTGATGCTGGAAAAAACGTGTTGCGCACTTGCGTGGGCTGTCAAACGCTTGAGATAGTATATGCTTAACCATACAACCATGCTGATTTCGAAGATGGATCCGATCAAGTATGTCTTCGAAAAGCAAGCGCTTTCAGGCAGGATTGCCAGATGGCAAATGGTACTGACAGAGTATGACATCCAGTATGTTTCTCAGAAGGCCATCAAGGGAAGTGTTTTGTCAGAGTACCTTGCTGAACAGCCTATCAAAGACTATCAACCAATGAAATTTTAATTTCCTGACGAGGACATCATGTTCCTTAAGATGAAGGACTGTGAAGAGCCACTACCCGACGAAGGGCCAGAGAAGGATTCTCAGTGGCAACTGATATTTGACGGTGCTGTTAATTCGTACGGAAGTGGAATTGGGGCAATCATTACGACTCCCCATGGGTCTCATATCCCATTCACTGCCAGGTTAACATTCCCGTGCACCAACAACGAAGCGGAATATGAAGCGTGCATCATGGGTTTAGAAGAAGCCATTGATCTGAGGATCAAGAATCTCGATGTGTACGGTGATTCAGCGCTTGTTGTTAATCAAATCAAAGGAGAGTGGGAGACCCGGCAGCCCAATCTGATCCCCTACATGAACTATGCGAGAAGGCTGTTGCCATTCTTCGATCGAGTAGAGTTCCATCACGTGCCTCGAGCGGAGAAACAGATGGCTGACGCTCTGGCCACGTTGGCTTCGATGTACAAAGTGAACTTCTGGAATGATGCTCCCAGAATTGTCATTTCTCGCCTCGACAAGCCGACTTTCGTATTCGCCATTGAAGAAGCTACCGATGGCAAGTCGTGGTTTTATTACATACAGAACTTCTTGAAGAAGTAGGAGTATCCTCCAGGGGCTTCGGCTCAGGATAAGAAGACTCTGAGGAGGTTGTCTGGTAACTTTTATCTGAACCCATATGGTGTGCTTTACAAAAGGAACCATGACCTGGTATTATTGAGATGCATGGACGAAAAGGAGGCAACGTTGCTTATGGAAGAGGTCCACGAGGGCACTTTCGGTACACATGCCGGTGGGCATGAAATGTCTCGGAAATTATTACGAGCAGGGTATTATTGGCTAACCATGGAGTCAGATTGTTTCAAATTTGCAAAGAAATGCCATAAATGTCAGATTGATGCAGACAAAATTCATGTACCGCCGAGCCTGTTGAATGTTATGGCATCCCCGTGGCCTTTCTCTATGTGGGGCATTGACATGATTGGCATGATTGAGCCAACCGCCTCCAACGGCCATCGTTACATCCTGGTCGCCATTGACTACTTCACCAAATGGGTCGAAGCAGCCTCGTATGCCAATGTAACCAGGAAAGTCGTAGCCCGGTTCATAAAGAGGGACATCATCTGTAGATACGGAGTGCCCAAGCGAATCATTACTGAAAATGGTTCGAACCTTAACAATAATATGATGAAGGAGTTATGCCAGAACTTCAAAATCGATCATTACAACTCATTGCCCTATCGTCCGAAGATGAATGGTGTTGTCGAAGCAGCCAATAAGAATAGCAAGCGGATAGTGCAAAAGATGATTGTCACGTACAAGGATTGGCATGAAATGTTGCCCTTTGCTCTTCACGGTTATCGTACGACGGTACTCACATCAACTGGGGAAACTCTTTTCTCGCTGGTATATGGTATGGAAGTTGTCCTATCCTTGGAGGTCGAGATTCCCTCTTTAAGAGTTCTGGTCGATGTCAAGCTCGATGAGGCAGAATGGATACGAAACAAATTGAACCATCTCAGCTTGCTGGATGAGAAGAGGTTAGCGTCTATTGAATATGGTCGGTTGTATCAGAGCCAAATGAAGAAAGCTTTCGATAAGAAGGTGCTCCCTCGAAGCTTTCAGACGGGCGATCTTGTGCTGAAAAAGATTCTCCCACCACAATCAGATTACAGGGGCCAATGGACTCCCAATTACGAAGGTCCATATGTTGTTCGAAAGGTTTTCTCCGGAGGAGCCTTGTTGTTGTCCACCATGGATGAAGAGGATTTTACATCCCCTGTGAACGCAGACGCAGTTAAAAAATACTTTGCTTAAAATGACCCGCTGGAAAGAAAAAAGAATATCCAGGCAAAAATGGGGCATCCCGGCGAACCATGAAAAAGAAGGGGTTCGGGCAAAAGTTAGGGATATAAATGAAAAGATGTAAACCCGCAAAGTCGAAAACCCGAAAGGGAGGCTTTGGCAAAAATGGGTATCCCGGTGAATTGAAAACCTGCAAGGGCGGTTCATGCAAAAGTTAGGGATTGAAAAGCAAATGACTGCGATCTGCGTGTGGTACTTCATTGCTTAGTGGTTTGGGAGACTTGTGAGCCATTAATCCAAATTAATCTCTTTTGAAGATGGAGCATCGAGAAAGCATCGAAGTCAGGCGAGTCATAGAGAGATCAGCTCATGGTGTTCGTCTGCACCACATTGCCGACATGTCTGTACACTTTTGTATATCTCTGTACATATCTGTTGTTTTTGCGCAGCTTCCTCTTTTCAGGGGTTGCATCTGTTGTAAAACTTTGCCTATTCCCAGGCCATTTATCAATGAACATATATTATTCAGTAATCTTTTTGCTTTATTCTAACTTTTACTGTTTTGTTTGTGAAAAACGCCCGATGTTTTTGATAAACTTGCGCATGTATAAACTTGCAGGCCTTGGCCGATAATCGTTAAAACTTTGATTTAACTGAACAATGTCATGAATGACGACTAAGATAGTGCCTTTCTTGTAGGATATCTTGTCTATTTATTCATTTTTGCAGGGTTGTTACCCTTGGGGGCAAAGAGGTAGGGATGAGAGTAGCTTTCTCCCCAACCAGAGTCCATTCCCCAGCAATTGGAGTTTGTGTCTCTATCCCCAGTGGAGTTGTATGCTTGGTTAAAGGAGCAGTTAAGTGTGTATCCTTGTCCACGGCAGTTGGTTGATATACATTTGAGCCCCACAGAGTCTGGGCATGTGATTTTGTACCCCATCTGAGGTCAAGTGGCATTGATAAGTCCATTCTTCATCTCCCCAAGCAGAGGTTGACGTTGATTCCCTCATTGCGTTATCCCCAGTGGAGTCGGAAAGGAAACGTTTCTTCCCTAGCTCTGTACTCCCAGTATTGGAGTATGGTCTGCGCAGTTTGCGTTGTTTCTCCAGCAGAGGTGTCTGTTCCCCAGAATGTTATATTCTGGCAGGCCATTTAGGGCTAATGTCCCTAATAAAATGTGGTTAATCTCGGGAGGCGAATCGTTATCCCTCGCAGAGTCGTTGATTCTCCAGCAGGCGGATGGGTTCCCGTGTGTGGTTCTTTCTTCCCTGGTAGGGTCGCCTATTCTCCAGAAGGTTTATATTCTGGAAGGTCATTCATGGAATTTTCCTCAGCAGGATTTGATATAATCCCCGGCAGAGTAGAACTACCGTCTGGCAGATCGTTCTATCTCCACAGCAGGTTCGTTTTCTATCTAGGAAGTTTCTTTCAGAAAGTTATTTGAGGCTTGCTTCCTCGGCGTAAGCCCGATGGTTATTGGCACGGGTAAACTATCCCCAGCGAGGTTGTTCTCCTTTCCCAGCAGGATGCTTTCGGTATCTCCAACATTTATTTTGCTTATTCGGTTCCGTTGCATTTGCATGCGTGCATGGCATCTACCCCAAATGCGTAGCATTTCCATTTCGTATGGAGCATTGCGCCATTTTCAAACATATGCATTCTGAAACATAAGCCCGGTTGTCACCTCTTTGCTTTCAGATGTATCTCCCGTAGGTGATCGGTATCCCTGCTCGCGTGGTTTTCAGTCCCGGCAGACTTGATGCGTTTATCTCGCCCTCGGTTTATGTTATTCCCTAGCAGCGTCGCAGGATTTCAGTTGGTGATATCCTATTCTCCAAGTCCGTGCAGGTGTTCAGACTTCGGCAGAAGATCCGTGATAGATATGTTTGTCTCTTCAAATGCCTCCCCAACAGAGTAGCTTGGTTAAGTTTCTCTTTGGTCCTCAGTCGAGTGGCCTGGGTAGATTTCTTTGCACTCCCGAAGCAGAGCTACTGGTTCAGGTTTTCTCTTTCCCCAACGGAGTTTCCTCGTGGTTGTTATCTTTGGATGATCTTAACTTTGTATGGATATGGTCTTTGTGGTTTTCTGGCGGCGATGTCAAATGTGGGTTGATTTTTGGCGGCGATGCCAGATGTTTCTTAATTGTATGGCTATCTGACGGCGAGGTCAGGGTGTTTTGTTCCTTGTAGGTTTCTGGAGACGATGTCAGATGTGGGTTGATTTTTGGCGGCGATGCCAGATGTTTCTTAATTGCATGGCTATTTGACAGCGAGGTCAAGGTGTTTTGTTCCTTGTAGGTTTCTGGCGGCGATGTCAGATGTGGGTAGATTTCTGACGGTGATGTCGAATGTTTTTCAACCTAAGGTTTATCTGGCGACGAGGTTAGATATTCTTCAACATGATGTTTGCCTGGCGGCGAAGTCAGGTGGTTTCTACTTGGTGGTTGTCTAACGACGATGTCAGATGTTTATCTACTCTGTGGTTCGACAATGTCAGATCCTTATCAGCTTTGTTGTTTTCTGACGGCGATGTTAGACGTTTATCTACTATATGGTTCTATGGCGTCGATGTCAGATCCTTATCAGCTTTGTTGTTGTCTGACAGTGATGTTAGACATTTATCTACTCTGTGGTTCTCTGGCGGCGATGTCAGATCCTTATCAGCTTTTTTGTTGTTTGGCGGTGATTTCTAGCATTTATCTAATGTGTGGTTATCTGGCGGTGATGTCAGATGTTTATCTACTGTGTGGTTATCTGGCTGCGATGTCAGATGTTTATCGACTGTGTGGTTACCAGGCGGCGACGTGAGGTATTTTCTCTACTTTGTCGAAGATTGGCGGCGATGCCAGACATTTATCATGTTTTTACTTGACGGCGATGTCAGAATTCGTTATCCCCTACAGAAGCTCGGCGGCGATGCCAAGTGATGTATATCAATCTTGTGGTTATCTGACGGCAAGGTTAGATGTTTATCGACTGTGTGTTGGTTTGGCGGCGAGGTCAGAAAATTTTATCCCCCGTAGATGCCTGGCGGCGATGTCAGAGGTTATTGACTGGATATTGGTAACTGGAGGCAATGCCAGAGGTTTACCGACTTAAGGTTGACGTTTGACGGCGAGGCCAGTGGTATCTTCTTTCAGAAATGATGTTTTTACTTGACGTCGAGGTCATGTATTTTCCTAAATTGATGCAGATGCCTGACGGCGAAGTCAGAGGGTTATTATTTGATGTATGATAGCAGGTGTTTTCCTGACTCAGTGTAGATACGTGACGGTGATGTCAGGTGATCCTCCCGACTTAGTGTCGTTGTCTGGCGGCGATGCCAGGTGTTTCTTCCGTTCGCGTGTCGACTTTGCAACCATTATTCAGATTTTTCTAGAGATTGTTATCCCCAGGCGGATAATGCTGTTTATTTTTTAGGGTTGGAAAATTTTCGGGTTCGTTGGTATTTAACCGTCTTTTACCTTGATTGGTCGAAATTTGTTCGCTTTTCACCCAGTCAGGTCCAAGCCGCTTGAATAGGGGCAACTATTGTACCCCAAAATTTGCTAAACCTTTTCGTACTTGGCTTACGTTGCTTTTCTCATTTTCGAATTTGTTGCTTTGCATACCATTCGTTCTTGAGGCAGGGGATCAAGGTTTTCCCGCAGCTCAGTTTCATCTCAGTGCATGAACCTGAACAGCGAGCATCAGAGTCCCTGGCATTTATTTTGCCCAGCGGTCGGGCGATCTATTTTATTTTATTTTGCAGGGTATTTTCAGCTCAAGAAGCAGCATTCAGGCTATCGCAAACATTCTCATGGTTATAACATTCAGAAGCAAGTTTCAAAAGTTGAACAAAGCTCCAAACGGCAAGAAACAAACAAACGGGCAGATTTCCCTCCAAAAGGCGCCAAAATTCAAATTTTAGAGGTGTTAATCTGTTAACCTATATGGTTAATCGATTAACCAAGGCAGAATTAGGACAAATTGGAATTTTTAAAGGTGTTAATCGATTAACCTATATGGTTAATCGATTAACCAGTGCAATTTTTGCCTCTGTACGTGAATTTTTAATGCAGGCTTTTTTGATGTCCAATTTTGGTCATGTGCAAACTTCATTTTCACTTTGGGAAGGATCTAGAACCTATTTGAAATTTGGTTGATTTAATTTTCCCTCCAAATGCCCATTCCTCATTCCAAACCAAATTTTCCAAACCTTTCATTTGGATCCAAGCCTAAGTGGTATTTAAGTGATCCACTCCAAACCTCACACATCTAATCACTCATAATTTCATTTCAAATTCAGAATTGATCTCACTCTCTCTCAATTTTCCATCTTCCAAAACCTTCACCAAAGCTCTTTTCCATTGAATTCCTTGATTCTTCCATGGAATCAATGAATTCTTGAGTTCAAACCTCCATCCACCATCTTCATTGGATCAATTTCTTCATCCAATTTTCGTGCAAAATTAGATCTGAACTTGGAAGTGATTTTGGAAGTGATTATTTGGCTTGATTTGGTTTTATCTTGAAGGATTTTCATTGCTACTACAATAATTGGTGTGGATCTTGAAGTATTCTGGACTTCTAGCATTAGATCTGTTAAATTCTAGTAGAATCAACACTAACCGGAGCAAATCTGTGCCAGTGGGTCTGTTTTGCTAATATTCTTGCATGTTTGAGTACCGTTTCACATCGAATCATCGTAGTTCAATATGATGCATTAAAAGTGAAATGTTTTGGACATTTTGTCGCTGTTTTGGTTGTTTAATCGAGATTTCGCCGACTTGTGTTTGTTTTCCACTTGGATGCCTACTTTCGTAGTTTGCCCTTCAAAGTGATATTCATGCTTGCATTTCCTCTTGTGTTTTGCATCTTTATTTCCAGCATTAATAAAGGACGAGATGTGCTTGTAGTGGTGTTTACCCCACACTTTTTACTCCCTTTGCTTGTGTGTAGTATTCCATGTTTGCATCTCTTACTTGTGATTGAATTTACTTGGTGCTTTCTTGTGCTTTTTGCCACGATCCCCATATGGTTCCTAGTCCCTCCGTTTAGGACGGGAGTAGGAGAGACATTAGGTGTTCAATCCAAGCATGCTAACATTAGGGTAGATGTCCCCCTTTTAATCCTAACCTTAGGGCCACTTTGCATGACAATGTTAGGGCCGAGTTTCCCTTAGACCTTCCGTGCGTGTCTCTCTTTCTCATCTCAAAAAAATTTCAAAACACCTAATAAAAGCTAATGAGTATTGTACGTTACGAGCCTTAAGCTACTTAGGAAATGGTGATTAAGGGGTTTCCCTTTAATGGCCAGAGTGTTTAGTGTATCACCCTTTGGATGATATGCGACACATTCACTCCTAGGTCATAGTCTCTAGCACAATATGAATTACAAACATTCATTCAAAAACACTTCTTTAATAAAAGACAAAAACAAATGATCAAACTCATTTTTTTTGTCCTTTGGGACCTTTAATCAAGGAAAATCTTTTCAGATAAAAGAGCATTGTTAAGCTTTGTTTTAACCTTACTCAGATAAAACAGATGAACAAACCTGTGTTCTCTTTACCCGAACTACATTTGCTTTGATCTCTCATATTTGATGAGAGTACGTAGGCACGACACGTAATGTCTTGACGAGCAACCTTTTCCCCCCTTTCATCTGTAGTTAGCCGAACTACGTTGACTCTGATTTCTCGTACCAGACGAGAATACGTAGGCCCAGAGCGGCAATGCTCTGTCGAGTCCTTTTTATTTTCCTTTTTCCCAGACCTTTAGTTAGATAGTTTCAATCACCCTTTTAGATGTACAACAAGCGTGGATCCCGTCGAGTACGACGGACGTGAGGGGTGCTAATACCTTCCCCTTGCGTAACCGACTCCTGAACCCGAGATTTGGTTGCGATGACCAATCTTATCCCTTTTCGTCAGGTTTTCTCTGCTCGTTTCCTTTCCCTCGTTGGGATAAATAACGAACAATGGTGACTCTTCTGTCATTGCCGACACCTCTTTTTGCAGTAGCGACACATGGTTCTCAAAGGTTTTGATGACGAAATACATTTCTCAGCTCCAGGATGGCTAAAAGAATTTCAAAAAGATCAAGATCAAGATCAAGATCAAAGACCCATATTGTCAAATAAATGTATCAAGTCTTGATGAAAATGTGAAGATGGTTTAGCACAAAGGAAAGGTATGACGTTCAACCTTTATATAGCGTATGCAAGTGTTCAAAACCCTTATCATTCTTTGCATGTTCACTTGTAAAAGTTTTGTGCATTTTCAAAACCACTCTGCCTCTTTATAAAGGTTTTTGGGAAAAACTAGCTTAGAGTAATCGGTTACCCTAACCTGGTAATCGATTACCCTGAAGGAATTTTCAAATTTTTTAAAATGTTGAGGCATGTGATCGATTACCCACTTGGGGCAACCGTTTACCACTGGCGCATCAGGCCAAAAACTTGCATCTTTTGAAAATGAGTCGTCAAAACCTCATAATCTCAGTCTTAGAGATTCACCTTGTTGCAAATAATTTTCAAACTTTTCATTATTATTAAACTTTCAATTTATCAAGTGTGAAAATCAGAATTTTCAAAGAGTGAAATTGTCACACCGTAATTTTTGACCTTAAAGATTCCACCTTCTTGTGCGTTTTCTCGCGTTTGAATCTTTTACTCTCGCATACGTGTTTATTAGGACTAACGAGTATGTGCAGGACTACTTTGTTTTTTTTTAACTTCTCTGACAGGCAGAGCGATTCAAACAGAGCGTTACTGTGGCAGTATGAGGATTTACAGATGTTTCTCTCAAGACCTCAAGATTTCAGTGTGGCGTAGTAAAAGTTACTGGAGAAGTTGTTGAACTTAAGGATCATTGAATAATGGAAGGCACTAAATACAAGTTCTAATCTCGAGGTCATACAAGAACAAGGCGTAAATCAAAATACAGGAGGGGATAGGTTGTGATGTTTTAAGGCAGTTCATGGTGATTCGAAACCATAAAGTGAATTCATACGCGGGAGCCATTTAAAATTCAAAGACCTTTTTCTTTTCAGCTTCATGTTCAAATCTGTTCTACCATTGTTTTTTTTCTCAAAGTAAAGTAGGTGAGGAAATCTAAGTTACCGCAAGGAAGAAAGCTACTTCGAATCATGAATTTATCTTTGAATTCACAAGTAGATACAACAAGGTCTACATTGTCTCCATTGGTTATTTACAAATATCTTCAAATAAACACAACGGTTGTTCCTAAGGAAATAATATTACAATACCACAAACAAAAGCCCTACAAGATGCTATACCCCTCAAATCACCCCATTTAGGCCATTCTGTTACAACTTTCCCTAGAACTACAAGAATGTAAGTGAATATGGACATCGTCCCACGACATGCAAAGCGCCAGCTCTATCTTGTTCTAAACTCTGAAAATTTGGCGGTAAAATGCGAATATCCGAAAGCCGCTTGAAAGCCACCTGTTACAGCAAAACAAAGATTGATTAGTATCTCCGCATCATTCAACTGTAGCACTGCGCCCGCGACTGCCACCAAGAATTTACTTGTGACACAATTGTTAAACAAAATAAGCATTACATCAATGGACCGAGAAATGATTAAGATATAATTAGCCCTCAGTGTAGTCATCATCGGGCATAGAGTTTGAGCAGTCGGAAGGGCGACAACTGAAGTCGTCACCGACTCCCTACTAAACATCAAACAGCTTTTCGGCAACGGCGTAAGATAAGACAATATTTGAAATTAACAGTTTAATGGCATCCTTGATAGAAGAAGAAGAAAAGTCAGTTTGCAGCTCAAGTATTCGTCACGAAAAGTCAAAGCAACAGGCATTTATCAAAGGCGTCATCCGCAAGCGCAACAGTTGCAGGCACGCTTTCGCGCACAAGGATAGCAAGTCTCCCAGCAAACAACAGCAAGTAAACTCGCACACCGGTAGCAGAATAACTAAAACGAGCACCTCAGGATAATGACCAACAGGCTCCTTTCAATCGTGTAAGCATCTGCAAGTCACCATCTGCAAAATGGCAAATAACAGCAGCATAACCTGAAAAAAAACAACAGTCTGTCAAGGCAAGACACAACTGGTGGTCAGAGCACCGTTAAGAAGGTAAACCAAGCCTCGAAGACCATGGAAATGCAGGCTGCAAACAATATCAATTGCAAGCGCCAACAGCAAATACACCATTTGTAACAACATCAATAACGACAATTCACCATCCGCAATGGCAATGCATCGAACATCATCAATAGCAGCATTGTAAAAGCTTAAGAGATAAGTCAAGACAAATAGAGCCCTCAGACCATTCATCATTGGGCGTAACAGACAGAACTCCACAAAACTGCTCAAAGTCATAATAGTTAGAGCCACGAGCAGCCTCAAACTTCAGGCCACAAGCCAACCATAAATAGGCACATCAACTGCAACAGGTAGACAATCATAGAATCAGCATCCATTATAGTGGACCACAGCGGCAAATGCCATTTGCGAACTAGCTACAATTAACAACAGAGAAACATCAATAGCTTCGATTCATCACCTGGAACAATAGCAACGCATTGACTACAAATCCTAATTCAAAATTCATGAGCAAAGATGGAAGGGTCTTAACCCTCAAGTTTGATTCATCACTGGGCAAGGCTAGAGTAGCCATGAGGGCAACGAAGAGGATTCGTCACCAACTCCCTACTGACTCAAGAGCATCAATGGACGTTCGCAAATAACAACGGTAACCATAATCCTCAGCTCAGACATTGTCATCATTGCTGCCCACAATACTCTTCCCTGCAAGTAAGATAAGGCAGCTTCTGCACTGTAAGCATGGTTTCCCTGCGAAGAAGAAGAAGAGGAAAAGCGTTAAATTCGAAAGCCAACAAAGTCAACAAGATACGTCAAGGATATGTTTCCAAGTTTGGCAAATCAACAAGACAAAGGAAAGTATTGAACTTCCCTAACTGAAGTAGAGAGAATCGACTATGGGATCCCAAAATCACTCAGTGTCACCGGCAAAATCAAGCAAACAAGGAAAGGATTGAACAAATCATCAATCAAATCAGACAAGGCATCAACCGTTAAGGAAATCTTTGAAGACGCTCATCATTGAGAGGCCCATCGCTTCACTTATAAAAGGGGCAGCTTTCAGCAATAGAAGGAATCGAGAAAAGAGAGCATCGAGAAAAAGCCCACGAAGGAGAAGAAGCGGTTTTACCATAGAAAAGCAGAAACCCTAAAAGCTCTCGATGAAAGCTCCCTCCGCCGAAGGCTCAGGTATCCCAAGATTCATCACCGCCGATCGAAAAAGGAGGAACTCGCAAGCCATCATCGTCTGATTTCGTCACCAAAGTTCCGTCGCTGCTCCCAACCGTCGGCAAACCCCCGTTCTTATTGATATTTGAGATGTTTGATGTTTTCAATTAGTGTTTCAGGTTCACAAACGGGAGAGATGAAAGGAAGAAGATCGAGATTGAAGCGGCAGACAGTGAGAGCGAGGCCGATCGAGAGAGAAATCCACCACGATTTGGGATCCTTTAGGGTTGACGAGATTTAGGGTTTCGTCGTTTTTCACTTCCTTTCGCTTGTGTTCTATTTATTTGTAATTGTATGTTTGCAGTATACACACATTCACTTGCACACCATGATCACACACATAACCCCTAATCAAACCCTTAATCATCCTAATCCTTTTTGCTAATAATTAATTAATCAATTTATAATAAGTTTTTTTAAATAAAAAATTAACTTAATCTTTTATTCATTAAATTACTCAACCTTTTTTATTATAAAATCACTTGTAATTTAATCCAATTTTTTTGCTTCCATAATAAAAACCTTTTTATTTATTAACAACTAGGAAATTATTTTATTTAAAACCACCCTTTTATATTTAATTTGTGCCAAACCTTTTCTTAAAAAAAAAATTTAATTAATCGATTCATATTTATTCACCCTTTTACCTAATCAATTCAAAAAACCTTTATAATGAAAACTTATTTATGTAATAATAATTAGCAAATCCCTTTTATAATTAAAACCGACTTCACAAACTCTACTAAGAATCCGATACAACTTTTCTTTCAAAAATAATCCAATCCTCCTTTTGAAATCGATAATTGAAATAACTTTGACTAATAAATCAAACCATTCTCTCAATAAAATAGTGTAACTTTTCTTAACGCCAATTCAACTCTGCTCCTAAATCACCGTTTCGCCTAAAATCAATATCACCTTTACTTAATCGATAACTTAACTAATTCAATCATGCACGCCTATGGCTTCACTCACATACACAATTTTCACTTACACCTTAGCGCTTTCATGCGTCTGTGTATGCTCTATTTATCCGTCTTTACTTTATTCGTAACTTTATGTTTTCGCATTTATATTATTGTGCCGCATTCCGTCCAAAGGAAGAACCTACACATGACATAAAACTTGTGTGTATCGCATCTACATTTGCATCATACTCCCCTATGATCCTTGATCCCATTCAAGTATATCTTTTAGGACAGATCCTACCCCATAGAAGGACCTTCGTCTTTACTTTACAACATAGAAAAAAACAAAACAACTCAAACAGATTATTCAAACATTAGAGAAAGATGTTAATCATCCTAAGCGAAATAGAACTTCCACCCCACATCAATACAATCAATATGTAGGGACTTTGCCTTAAGAGAGATAGAGGCGTACTCGTCGATCAATATCCGAGTACTTGAGCCCTTCTCTTAAGACGATGCAAAGATTATTTTCCTACAATTTGTGGCGGTTAAATCTCCCTTGAAATAACAACTCATCTTTTCTCCTAAACCAATCAATCAACTACCCTAATCCCGTAGGAACTTTGACCATAGTCAAAGAATTCTTCAAACCCTTTAGGGGAACTACAGATACTCTGATTCCACTCACGTAAGGATATGTAGGCATAAGATGCGATATCTTATCGAGTATACTTAGAAATAAACCACTAGGGTCTTTCAACCATTAAGCAGATAAACCTTAGCAATAAACAAACATAAAACAAGAGGTTCCTGTAGAGTACTACAGAAACTTATGATGCTAGCACCTTCCCTAAGTTTAACCAACCCCCGAACCTATAACTCTCTAGCTTGCATTTGCATTGCATTGTGGGAATTTTGATCTTTATCCCTTCCTTTGGACAAATCAAAGTTTGGTTGCAAAATGAATTAAAGATTCAAACTAATCAATAGTTTGGTATCCGATTTTCACCGCGACAGAAATGACGACTTCACTGGGGACTATCCTCAGTGGGTACCCCTATCTTGTTTTTACTTGTTTAATGCTTTATATTTGTTATTTTCGTAATTGTTTACTTGTTTGTTTATTGCCTTTAGGCTGATACTCTTGAGTGGTGAGACAAAGTCCTACACCTGGACTTGAGTGAACTTAAGATAGGATAGTGATATGTTCAAAGAGGCTTATAGGGGGTGGATTCCTGACCAAGCTGACTTGAAAATCACGTTCAATTGAGGCCCTCTCGAAAGTTGTATTGTTGAACGAGTTCTTAATCGTGAAAACATGCACTATATTCGATGTTGGAGCCTATGATATTGAGGACCGTAGTTACCTTAACCCCACTTTGGCCTTTATTAGGATGTAGTGCGGGGCTATGAGGGGGTACCCCCGAAATAGTGCTACGTGATGCTACACTCAAAAGAAGTCCTCTTGAGAATGTTATTAACCACCGAGTACTTGGGAAGTTGATAATATCCGAAAGATGGGCTAATGACTTTGGGAACCTTATTAGAACCTTGTTCTGCAGGTATAATCGACCTTTAGTCTGTGACCTTTGGGAATGGGTATACCCTTTGACTCCATGCTCGTTGCAAACCTAGGGCCCCCCTTTTTTGTTTGTTTATCTTTGTGCATCTATGTGCTTACTTGTGTTTGTTGCATTCATAAAACATCATACCGCATTGGACTTCATGGGATTTACTTTTGCTTATGAACATTGTAGGACACTATGGATCCCAACATAAGACACACTTTGAAATACACTTTTAAAAGTCCAAAATTGGATGACCTAAAGAAGTTGGTAACCTTGATTGAAGACCAAGAGAAGTTTAAGAGCAAATATGGGAACCTGATATCTTTATTGAGTCGCCAAGTAGACGAAGGACTTCTCTCCACTTTATTGCAGTTTTATGATCCACTTTATCACTGTTTTACGTTCTCAAACTTTCAGTTATTGCCTACATTGGAAGAGTACTCCTTTTTGGTTGGTCTACCTATCTTAGAAGAATCTCCCTTCCCTTTCTTAGAGAAGGACCCCGAGGAAAGAGATATTGCTAAGGCCCTTTATCTAAAGGTATCTGACGTCAAGGGAAATTTGATCAGTAAAGATGGTATCTTTGGTTTGACTACGAAGTTCTTAATCAGTAAAGCTATGTTTTATGCCGATTATACGAACAAGACTCCATTCGAGGAAATCTTCGCCTTACTTATTTATGGAGTGTTCCTGTTCCCAAGTTTTGAAGGGTTCGTCGACCTTAATGTAATTAAGATCTTTTTGAAGAACAACCCGGTACCAACTCTATTAGGTAATGCTTATCATTCTGTGCATCTCCGAAACTCCTATGGTGGAGGAATAATCATCTGTTGTGTGCCTTTACTCTACAAGTGGTTTATTTCGCACTTGTCGAGGTCTAGTTCTTTTTTGAATCTCGATAGAGGGCTTTGGTCTCCGAGGGTTATGGCGTTGACCCACTCAGACATTGTTTGGTACAACCGAGCGTATGATGGAACTTTAATTATTGATGGTTGTGGTGATTTTACTAATGTACCGTTACTTAGTTTTAATGGAGGGATCAGTTACAATCCAGTTTTAGCTCGTCGACAGTTGGGATATCCGTTGAAGGAACCTCCTAAGAGTGTTCAAGTGGAGAGCATTTTCTTTAGGGATGACAAGGAACTCCGAGACAAGATTCTGGCTGCATGGGATCATTTGCATAAGAAAGGGAAGAAAAGCCTTGGGAAACTTAATTGTGTGTCCTTGGAGCCCTACCTTCAGTGGGTCAGAGAAAGAGCAATCAAATTAAGGATGCCCTATTCCCGTCAAGATCCTATATCTCCGAGAAGAGAGTCTACTTATATCTTTATGTCTGAAGCTGAGAAGTTAGAGGTCGCTTTGAGGAAATCGCAACATGAGTTAGAGTCATGGAAGAACAAGTATCAAGTAGTGGTTGTAGAGAACGGTGAACTTTAGAAGCAGCTACAGTTGAAGGATGAAGAGTTAATTCCTTGCAAAAAGAGGAAAGCCATGGAGGATTTATTTTTCTCTGACCCGCAATGTACTATTTGGAAGCTGATTGTGGACAACCTTATCCGTGAGAAGACCCAGTTGTAAGAGGAGCTCAAGCAGCGGAATTCAAAACTTCTTTAGGGCTTTCATTAGCTTTTATTTAGCTATTTATTTGGGACTTTTAAAAGCAATTATTTGTAATCTGTTTCAAAATTAATAAAACGTTTTTCTTTTACCGCAATGTTTATAAATAGTGGGGGTCCCATGAAGTCCTATTCATCTTGCATTGCATTCTTTCTTTATCCACTTCAAGAAACTCTATCTTATTTCACAGGTATTATAACCATGGATTTCAAGAAAGAAGCATTAGAGTACACTTTTAAGAGTCCTAACATTGAAAGCTTAAGAGAGCTAGCAAATCTCATTGAGAACCGTCACGCTTTTGCAACAGAATATGGAGAAGTCTTTCGTTTTCTCGAGCTCAAGATGAAGGGAGGGTTGTTGGAGACCCTTGTTCAGTTTTATGATCCGTTGTACCATTGTTTCACTTTTCCGGATTACCAACTGATGCCAACCCTAGAAGAGTATTCTGATTTCTTGAAGATACCTGTGGCGGCCCGACCTATATTCACCGGCCAGGAAGACATACCCAGTCACCAAGAGATTGCAAATGCTACTCACCTCAGCCTAGCAGATGTTCAAGCACACTTAACCACCAAGGAAGGAGTCCTTGGATTCCCAGTTGATTTCTTGATCGAAAAAGTTTGTTACCATGCTGAAAGAAAAGAGCTCCTTATCTTAGAAGCTACCTATTCTTTATTGGTCTATGGGATTTTCTGGTTCCCAGGGATTGATGATTTTGTTGATATGGATGCGATTAAACTATTCATACTCAAAAATCCGGTTCCCACCTTGCTAGCTGACACGTACTATTCAATCCACTCGAAGAATGCTGAAGGAGGAGGACATATTGTTTGTTGTACCACTTTGCTATATTCATGGTTCATTGCTCGCCTAACTAGGCATCCGTCTATTTGGGATGAGGTAGAAACACCCCATTGGTCCGAGATAATTATGGCCCTTACTCACTCAGATATTGTGTGGTATGACCCTACTTATAGAGGTATATGTATGATTCCCAGCATCGGAGGATTCACCAACATATCCCTTATTGGTAGAAAAGGGTGTATAAGTTACAATCCCGCCTTGGCTCGTAGACAATTTGGGCATCCTATGATCGAAGTACCTGACCAAGCTCTGTTGGAAGGGATCTTTCTCAAGGAAGGAGAAGATCCTGACCTGAAGACCGTCATAATTTACGCGTGGAGATACGTCAATAAGGAAGGAATGACTGCTTTAGGGTTCCCTAATGACGAAGCCTCCGAAGAATATCTACATTGGGTGCGAGAAAGGGCCCTCGACCTCAAGATGCCTTTCCCTTTTCATGAACCTATGGTATTGGCTTTTCATGATCCTGATTGGTTTGATGTGAGTGAAGAAGATCAATTGAAGGCCGCTTTGGATGAGGCTCGGAAAGTAAAAGCTGCTTGGAGGAACAAGTTTTTCACCCTCAAAGTAGAGAAAGAGAAGTCCCAGAAGCTGCCAGAGATGGAATTTGCAAAGCAGAGAAAGGCGCAAGAGGATTTATTTTCCTCTCACGCCTCTTCCGGAATTATCGCTAGAGATGATCTTCCCCCAGTTGCAGTAGCTTGGAAGGAATGTGTCGATAGGATCATCAGTGAGAAGGCCAAATTGCAAGAACGCGTCAACCAGCTAGAAGAAGAACTTCATGCACAAAAGGAGCATAGGGAGTAGATCTCCGAGTTTCTCTTTTGCTTTTGGTTCAATGTAATAAGCTCTTAAAAGAGTACTTTGCTTTGTAATGCCTCTTTAATATCAAAATAAAATAAGTTTTTTTCCAATGTTACAATACCGAAGATGATTTGAGTTTCTTAAACTATCATACTCATTTGCATTTTGCATAAGCATAGCATTGTTCGCATTGCAGGGTCTCACTCTTGCTTCATCTCCGCAGACAAGCTGAATCACCAATACAACACTCGAGCTAGTCAACGCCAAAAGATGGATTAACTAGAACAGGAAAACAGAGTACTCCGTGATGAGGTCGCAACTCTGAAGGAAAGTTTGGAGAGGTTGAATGGATTAGTCGAAGCTTTTTCCAATCAAGCCGCACTCAATAACCAAGATGTTCAAAGAATGTGATCTCTGAAGTGACACCAACACCGATCCCAGTGGTGTCTTCTGTTGCCGAAATGACCTACAGAATGCCTCAAGGTTTCCCGTGGGGGTTGTCTCCCAATTTCTTCTCGACCGGCTACCGTCCGTCTGTGTCTGAGATCCCTCCTGTGACCGCTGTTCAAGCTACTCCTGCAGTTACTGCTATGATGACTACTGCATCTCCACATGTGAACGATGTTCCGTATATTCTGGATGAGCCAATTTTACAGGGGTCGCCGACCGAAACTGTGGGTTTGGAAGAAAGGATGGATGGGTTTCAAGATCAATTTTCTGAGATGCAAAAGGAGTTGAAAGCTCTTCGTGGGAAGGATTTGTTTGGAAAGAGCGCTTCTGAGCTGTGCTTGGTCCCAAATGTCAAGGTTCCACCGAAATTCAAGGTCCCTGATTTTGAGAAGTACAAAGGGAATACTTGCCCTCAGAGTCATCTTATTATGTATGCTAGAAAGATGTCTGCCCAAACTGATAATGATC
Organism: Lathyrus sativus; assembly: GCA_963859935.3. Lineage (NCBI taxonomy): Eukaryota > Viridiplantae > Streptophyta > Magnoliopsida > Fabales > Fabaceae > Lathyrus > Lathyrus sativus. Next base: position 277,186,108 of record OZ012738.1, on the reverse strand, counting down.
AACTGCTCATTCATTATTTCCAAGATAGTCTGACAGGCGCTGCGCTCAAGTGGTACATGGGGTTGGATAGTACGAAGATTCGGACTTTCAATGATCTAGGGGGAGCCTTTGTCAAGCAGTACAAGTAAATGTAGACATGGCTCCTGACCGTGATCAATTGAGGGATATGACACAGAAGGATAAGGAGAATTTTAAGGAATATGCCCAACGTTGGCGCGAGTTGGCCGCGCAAGCCACACCACCGTTAGAGGAAAAAGAGATGACCAAGATTTTTCTGAAGACCCTTGGTCCTTTCTTTTATTAGAAGATGGTATCAAGTGCACCCAGTGACTTTACTTAAATGGTTAATATGGGAATGCGTTTAGAAGAAGGTATCCGTGAAAGAAGATTGGCTAAAGAGGAAAATGCTCCTAGTAATACTAAGAAATATGGGAGTGGTTTTGTGAAGAAGAAAGAGCAGGGGGTGAACATTGTTCAAAAAGGACAATTCAGAAAAAGATATTCGCCTTCACACCAAGTTGCAGCAGTATCACCAGTGTTTAATGCTCCAACTTATCAGCTACAGTCCCCGCAACCGAGTCAGCAAACTTAGTCCCCCAATGTTCAACAGCCTCTGCAAAATCCGCAATATCCTCAGCAGAATCGGCCATTCAACAATCAGGGTCGTGTGTATAGAAAGATAAACTTTGAGCCCATTCCTATGAAATATGCTGATTTGTTTCCAGTTTTGATCAAGAAGGGTCATATTCAGACAAAAGCTCCACCTATGGTTCCCGCGAATCCTCCTTCTTCTTATAGAGCTAACAAGTTTTGTCCTTATCATTAGGGTGCTCCAGGACACGATATTGAGAGTTGTTTTGGTATGAAAGCAGATGTCCAGAGGCTCATTAAGTGCTTCAAGGATTCCGACCCTAATGTGCAGGTTAACCCGTTACCCCCGCATGGTTCACCCTCCGTCAACATGATTCAAGACTGTTTGGCAGATAATGATCAGGAAGCTTCAAATGAAAAGGCCGAAGAGGTTTGTGTTATAGTGCCTCACTTTAAGGAAGTGGAGCGTATCGAAATCGTGTATAATAGCAGAAAGCCGGTTGTGACTCCTTTGGTAATCTACATGCTTGGACCCGTCCCTTACACTTCCAGTAAGGCTATCCCATACAGATACAACGCCACAATGTTGGAAAATGGAAAGGAAGTATTTTTGCCCACTATACCTTCAGTATTTAACATCGCAGATGTCAGCAGAGTAACAAGGAGTGGTCGAGTTTACCCGACTGTACGATCGAAGGAAAAGGAGGTCTCATCCGAGCAACCAGGTTCGAAAGATCCAATTGTGGGGAAATCTGGTGGATCCAATTTGTCCAATTCAGATGAATGTCTAAAGGTGATCAAGAGAAGTGAGTATAAGGTTGCAGATCAGCTTCTGCAAACCCCGTCGAAGATTTTTGTGTTGCAGTTGTTGATGAGTTCTGAGGCTCATAGAGAAGCGCTCCAAAAGATTTTAGAGCAGGCATATGTTGAACAAGATGTGACTATGGAACAGTTTGACAACATCATTGGTAGTATTACTTCATGTGACAATTTGGGTTTTAATGAGGATGACCTCCCAGCGGAGGGGAAAAAACATAACACGGCTTTACATATTTCTGTGAACTGCGAAAATGATTCTTTGTCCAGTGTGTTAGTTGATATTGGATCTTCTCTAAATGTGATTCCTAGAACTACTCTATATAAGCTATCCTATCAGGGACCGCCGATGAGGCCAAGTCATGTCATCGTCAAAGCTTTTGATGGGTCTAGGAAGACAGTAATTGGCGAGGTGGATTTGCCGATGACTATTGGATTATAGACTTTTATGATCACGTTTCAAGTCATGGACATTCGTTCCGCCTATAGCTGTTTATTAGGGAGGCCATGGATACATGAAGCTGGGGAAGTTACTTCCACCTTGCATCAGAAGTTGAAGTATGTGTTTGAAGGAAATACGGTCATAGTTTGTGAGGAACGAGCCTTAGTGGTGAGTCATTTGTCATCATTCTCGTATGTTGAAGCTGAGGAAGAAGTTGGTACACAATTTCAAGCTCTGTCTATTATAGGCGAGGGTGTCCAGAGATCTCAGGCATCCATGTCATCTTTCAAAGACGTACAGCGTGTAGTGAATGACGGTTCTCGGACAGGTTGGGGCAAGGTGTTATCTTTACCAGAAAACAAAAACAAAGAAGGTCTTGGTTTCACCAGCAGTTCTGCTCAACAAACTACTAGAAGTCAAGGATTTCCACTGATTAATGAAGTGTGATGTAGTGGAGGGGTCGTCCAACACCCTCAAGTTAATGTTGTGTTAGAGGATGGGTCTGAAGGTTACACATCAGATGGTTCTGCGAGGTCCTCCATCCCTTATGAAGATTATGAGCCCCATATGGAAGATCCAGGTTATGTTTCAGATGAGTTTGACTACAGCTTTGGAGTCTATGCTGTGAACGAGGTAGATTCAGATGGGGATGTTCCAAGCTTTGTGACCCCAGGAATTTTGGTTAAGAACTGGAGTGCGGTTGAGGCCCCTGCTGTCGTTCATATATCTAAGTAAAACATTTGTTTTAAAAAATTTTCGCTTTGGCCAAGGCGAAACTGCATTATTAGGGCTTACTTTTTAAATAATTCCCTTTGCTCTGCCCAAGGCAAAGGTGACTTTGTTAGGCGTGTCCTTTTGGTTTTGCTATCATCAATAAATCACTTTCGTTTTCATTCTTGTGTTTTTTTTACTTATTTACGATGTCGGAAAATAATAAGTAGCATCTCGCGTACACACACTTTCCACTTTATGAAAACTTATTAAAAATCATATCACTTGCGCAGATTGCTGCGTAAATTACATCATGGGAATAATGATCCGCTTCCGTCTCTGAATTTTGAGTTTCCCGCGTATGAAGCTGAAGACGAAGAGGATGATATTCCAGAAGAGATTTCCAGATTGCTTGAGAAAGAAGAGAAAGCTATTCAACCTCATCAAGAGCCCGTGGAGGTAATCAACTTAGGAACAGAAGAAATCCGTAGAGAAGTGAAAATTGGAGCTTTGCTCAAGCCTGAGGTGAAGGAACAGTTGATCGTTTTGCTCGGAGAGTTAGTTGATGTGTTTGCTTGGTCATATCAGGATATGCCCGGATTAGACACTGCTATAGTTGAACATCGTCTACCTTTGAAGCCAGAGTGCCCTCCAGTAAAGCAGAAGCTCAGAAGAACTCGACCCGACATGGCTCTAAAGATTACGGAGGAGGTACCGAAACAGATTGATGCAGGTTTCCTTGTCACTGCCGAATATCCGCTCTGGTTGGCTAATATTGTGCCTGTTCTGAAGAAAGATGGTAAGGTTCGCATGTGTGTAGATTACAGGGATTTGAACAAGGCTAGTCCGAAAGATGACTTTCTGTTACCTCACATTGACACTTTGGTTGACAGTACCGCAAGATATGAGGTTTTCTCCTTTATGGACGGTTTCTCAGGTTACAATCAGATTAGAATGGCTCCCGAAGATAGAGAGAAGACGTCATTCATCACGCACTAGGGCACCTTTTGTTACAGAGTTATGCCGTTTGGATTAAAGAATGCAGGGGCAACATATCAGAGAGCCATGACTACTTTGTTCCATGATTTGATGCACAAAGAGATTGAGGTTTACATGGATGATATGATAGCTAAGTCGAAGACTGAGGTTGATCATGTTAAACATCTGTCTAAGCTGTTTGGTCGTTTGAGGGAATACAAGCTCCGCTTGAACCCCAACAAATGTACGTTTGGAGTATGGTCAGGGAACCTATTGGGTTTTATTGTTAGTCAAAGAGGGATTGAAGTGGACCCCAACAAAGTGAAATTTATCCGGGAAATGCCAGCTCCTACCACCGAGAAACAAGTTAGAGGATTTTTGGGGCGTTTGAATTATATCTCTAGGTTTATATCCAACATGACTGCTACATGTAAACCTATTTTCAAGCTTCTGAGGAAAGAACAAGGGTATGTTTGGACTGAAGATTGTCAAAAGGCTTTTGATAGTATCAAAGAGTATTTGTCGGAACCACCTATCCTGATACCGCCAGTTGAAGGCCGACCTTTGATTATGTATTTGACTGTTTTGGAAGATTCAATGGGTTGTGTACTCGGTCAAAGAGATGAAAGAGGAAAGCAAGATCATGTCACTTATTACCTGAGCAAGAAATTTACCGATTGTGAAACAAGGTACACTATATTAGAAAAGACTTGTTGTGCTTTGGCGTGGGCCGCCAAACGCTTGCGCCAATATATGCTGAATTACACCACTTGGTTGGTTTCGAAGATGGATCCTATCAAGTATGTTTTTGAGAAACCCGCTTTGACTGGGAGAATTGCTAGATGGCAGATGTTGTTATCTGAATATGATATAGAGTACCATACTCAGAAAGCTGTTAGAGGAAGTGTTTTGGCTGATCATTTGGCTCACCAGCCTATTTTGGATTATCAACCTTCAAATGATGATTTTCCAGACGAGGATGTTATGTTTTTAAAGATGAAAGATTGTGAAGAACCCTTGCATGGTGAAGGACCAGAACCAGGATCTCAATGGGGTTTAGTTTTTGATGGAGCTGTCAACGCTCATGGAAAAGGGATAGGTGTTGTTATTGTGACTCCTCAAGGGTCCCACATCCCATTTACTTCTAGATTAACATTCAAGTGTACCAATAATGAAGTTGAGTATGAAGCGTGTATTATGGGTCTTAAGGAAGCGATAGATTTGAGAATTAAGAATTTGGATGTGTTTGGTGATTCTGCAGTGGTAATCAACCAAATCACCGGAGAGTGGATAACTCGACATGATAATTTGGTCCCATACAGAGATTATGCTAGAAGACTGTTACCGTTCTTTGATAGAGTCGAATTTCATCATATCCCCCGTGATGAGAATAGAATGGCAGACGCATTAGCCACTTTAGCCTCCATGATTGTGGTGAACTTTTGGAATAAGTGTCCTCGGATTGAAGTAAAACGTCTTGGCAGACCCACCTACATATTTGCTGTCGAGGAATTTGAAGGTGGCAAACCTTGGTATCATGATATTGAAGTGTTTCTCAGAACACAAGAGTATCCTTTGGGAGCTTCCAACAAAGATAAGAAGACTTTGAGAAGGTTGGCTGGGAGTTTTCTTTTGAGTAACAATGTGTTATACAAACAGAACTTTGACATGGTCTTGCTGAGATCTGTTGACAAGCAAGAAGCAGACATGCTGATGACGGAAATTCACGAAGGATCCTTTGGCACTCATGCCAATGGACATGCCATGGCTAAGAAACTCTTAAGGGCTGATTATTATTGGATCACAATGGAATCAAATTGTTACAAGTTTGCTAGAAAATGTCACAAGTGTCAGATTTACGCAGATAAGATTCATGTACCTCCGACTTTGTTGAATGTTATCTCATCCCCGTGGCCGTTCTCTATGTGGGGAATTGATATGATTGGTATGATAGAGCTGAAAGCATCTAATGGACACCGATTTATCTTAGTAGCCATTGATTATTTTACTAAGTGGGTTGAAGCAGCCTCTTACGCTAACGTAACTCGACATGTGGTTGTAAAATTTATCAAGAAACAGCTTATCTGCCGATATGGTGTGCCAAGCAGAATTATTACAGATAATGGGTCCAATTTGAACAACAGAATGATGAAGGAATTGTGTGAAGAATTCAAGATAGAGCATCATAATTATTCTCCTTACAGACCAAAGATGAATGGGGCTGTTGAAGCCGCCAACAAGAATATCAAGAAGATCATTCAGAAAATGGTTGTTACTTATAAGGATTGGCATGAGATACTACCATTTTCCTTATATGGGTATCGTACGACGGTGCGCACGTCGGCTGGGGCAACTCCCTTTTCAGTTGTCTATGGTATGGAAACAGTACTCCCAATAGAAGTTGAGATTCCTTCTATGAGGATTTTGATGGACACTAAGTTACCAGAAGCTGAATGGTGCCAGAACAGATACGATCAGTTGAACTTAATCGAAGAAAAGAGGATGGCGGCGCTATGCCATGGACAGTTGTATCAGCAAAGGATGAAGAAGGCATTTGACAAGAAAGTTCGACCCCGTGTATTCAAGGAAGGCGATCTCGTGCTCAAGAAGATTCAGTCTTTTCTCACTGACGTCCGAGGAAAATGGGCCCCGAACTATGATGGACCATACGTGGTAAGAAAGGTTTTGTCAGGAGCTGCTTTGATGTTAGAAACAATAGACGGAGAAGATATCACTCGCCCTATGAATACAGACGCTGTCAAGAAGTATTTCGTTTAGGACTCGGGAAGTTCTCGTTAAATTAGTGTCGCTACTGCGAAAAACGAGGTCGGCAAGACAGAAGAGTCGCCACCTTTCGTTATTTATCCCTCAGAACGGGAAAGAAACGATCGGAAAACCCTGACGAAAAGGTATAAGACAAGGTCATCGCAACCATTGTCTGGATTCGGGAGTCGGTTACGCAAGGGGAAGGTATTAGCACCCCTCACGTCCATCGTACTCGATGGGTTCCATGCTTGTTGTGTTTATCTGACGGGTTTGTTATATCTATCTACCCTAACGGTCTAGTCTGAAAAGAAAAGAAAATGACTCGGCAAAGCGTCACACTTTATGCCTACGTATTCCCGTCTGGAACGAGAAATCAGAGTCAGCGTAGTTCGCCTAACTACGGGGAAAGGTTGCTCGCCGAGATATCGCATCTCGTGCCTACGTACTTTTACACAGCGTGAAAGATCAGAGCAAACGTAGTTCGGGACACGAGAGACACAGGTTTGTCTTTTTTATCCGAGTAGGGTTAACAGACGGTTCCAGCAGTTTGGTGTATGCAGCTCGCTCGACGGAGACTTAGGCGTTTACCGTTTGCGGTAGAACCGGGAGTTAACATAACTCTCCTTCTGAAAAGGGTTTCCAAGAATTAAAGGTCCAAGAGGACAAAAAGAGTTTGATATTTGTTTTCTGTTTTTTAAAGAAGTATCTTTTATGGATGTTTGCAACTGATATCGCACTAGAGACTATGACCTGAGAGTGAATGCGTCGCATGTCACCCAAAGGGTACCATACTAAACATCCAGACTGTTGAAAAGAAACTCTCCAACAATCTTTTCTCAAGTAGATTAAGGCTCGTAACGTACGACGTCAATTAACCTTTATGACTGTATCTTGATTTGTTTACAGATGAGAAGAGAAAAGACGCAGTAAAGGGGAACTGATCCAATCCTAAAGTTGTCATGAAAATTTAAACCTATGGTTGAGGTTAGGAGGGAAAATAACTAATGTTATCATGTATGGTTAGAACCCTAATGTCTGTCATAACTTCTCTTGAACAAGAGAAGTCAGAGTTCCTAGGGGAACATGGCAAAGGAAAACAAACAGCAAAAGAAATAACTGTAAATAAAATGCATGCAATGCAAAAAACAAGCAGAAGGAGCCAAGCTCAACTTCTAGAGCAAGCAAGCCCAAAGCCAACACACAAAACACATGCAAGGGAGACAGACTCAACCTTAAACCAGCAAGCAAAGCCAAGCAATAACAGTCAAGCAGAGGGAGACAGACTCAACCTCTAAATGCAGACAAGCAAAGGGAGCTATTCTCAACCTTTAGGATGCTCCTAGGCCTAGATCACTATATGAGAAACCTAGTCTAATGCAACACACAGTCAATCAGTCACACAAGCAAAGCAGAGCAGCCAGAAAAACAGCAGACAAAACAGCTCAACAGCAAAGCAGATAAACAACAAACATTCAAACAGTCTACAAACAACTTCAAGCAATCTTTAAGAGAAGTCTTCATCTCCAAGCTCCAACAAAAGAGAAGAGAGTGAACACCAAGAATATTGGATTAATGATGGGAAGCAGGAAGGAAACCAAGGGAATCCCTCCTGACACTCAACCAGTCATCTGAGAAAGGCATCCTCAAAGGTTCTACCTCTTGTGAAATGCCACACATCCTTCCAAAGGAAATATGAGGCTTTCACATAGGGACCTTGAATCATAGGATGAGAATGGAAAGCCATCAAAGCAATCCATGTTTATTTGAAGAAAGAGAAAACAACTAAGCTCTCCCTAAACCCTAATTGAACAAGCTCAAAGAAAGCTTCCAAAGGGAGGTCTAAACACCAAATCAAACACCAACAACAAGCAAACAGAAGCTTAATCATGTCTAAAACACCAACAAAGAAGATTAGCAAACCTATTATGAACTAAAGGTAACCATTGGGGTCATTCTAAAGCAAGTGTTATGTTGAAAACAACTTAAAACTAGCCTAAGTATTAAATCTATGAAAAATCCTAAAACACCTTCTAAAATCCTAATAAATTTTCTAATGGAACCTAAGTATGTTAAGGACCTATGGGCGAAGGATCAGAACCTTAATCTAAAGGGAAGTCACCTAAAGAAATCTTAGATCACAAGGTACCACATAAGAACCCTAAAATGGAAAGTCTAAAAATCCTAATCCAAAACAGAACCTAATGTTGTCTAACAAATCTAAGTTAAATCATAGGGGATCATGCATCTATAATCTACAAGCTAGCAAAAAATCAGCCCAAGATTCTATACCAATTGCAAGAACAAAAATCAGCAAAATCATGTATCAAATATGCAAAATTTAAGAAATTAATAAAGTGGAGAAAATCAAATTAAATTGAAAAATAAGCAAACATCAAATGTAAGAGCATGGAAAAATCACAAATAAAAAGAGGAGCATGGACATATTTTTGTTTTATTTTTCTGATGAATATTGAAATTAAAATGAATTTTAGAATGAAAATGCAATTAAAATAAAAGAAAAACAATTAAAAACAAATAAAAGGCAAGATTAAATGAGGCACGTTGGATCTATGACTTGGTCAAGGCATCTGAAGGCTCTAGTGGCGCCACCTCATTAATGAAACGACCGTGTTTCATTCCAAAAACTCAAATTCTCAGATTAAGACGTGGTCGTTGGATGTGCATACAAAGTTCATTTTCTAACCAGATCCAAGGGTGGAGGAGTTGTCTTCTTCGTTTGAAAGTTCAAATGGAGGGAATTTTCCAGCGGTGGCCGGAGATGACCTCCGGTCATCTTCTCCGGTGGTCCCTAAGTTGCAGGTCATCCAAGCTTAACAAACTTGACACAGTTCTACTCCAAATCTCACGCTGAACTCAAATATGACATTCATTTCCTCTAATTCTCACCAGAAAATAAAACACGAAGAAGATCTTAAAATTCACCTCATTCTGAAATCTCACCAATCCTCAAACTAAAACCATAGATATGTTCCTCACACTTCACTGATCATCCTCAACTGATTAGATCGTATGGAAACCTCAAGATCAGGCCAAACCAACTCCAAACAGAAATCATACATCAACCTATTTCGTCTCTAATTCTCCAATTTGTGATCCAAAATCCATCTAAGCAACTTCATAAGGCCTAACCACATGCTAACATATGCTAAAACACAATGAATCTTCATCAATTTTGAAAACAACATACCTGTGTTAGAGCTTGAAATTGAGGTATCTAGAACATGATTCTCAGCTTCAAATTGTGCAGATCTACTCAATGCTTGATGCTGAAGGTGTTTGTAACTTCAATTTGCTTTGAATTGGCCTGAAATTGAAATCACATTTTTCACTTCTCCTCTTGAAACTCCAACTTCAAACTCTGGTTCTAGCACGAATCAATCACCAAAATTGTTCTGAATCAATCATAGAACTTAAATAGAAGTGTTTTGTGGGCTTTTTTGACCCAATGGAGGCCCAAATTCAGAAATCCAATTTTCAAATTTCATCCAAAATTTCAACAATGGAGTGCACGAGTTTTCCCTCAAAACTTCCCTTGGAAGCTTCAATCCAATCCCTTGTGGTCTGGTGAGAGTGTATAGAGTGATTAGAGAGCTTAAACTTATCATATGAACAAATTGTGAAGTGTTGCTTATCCATGAAGTTACAAATCAAAACACCATGAATAAGACTTCAAATGAAAAATCCAATATTGCCAATGTACTGTAGCGGTAAAAAAATCGTGAGTGTAAGCTATTGATTAGCTTAACTCAAAAGAACAAGAGTCTCCACCGCACTTTTATTTTATATAAATAAAGGAAAGGAAAAAGAGCGAACAAAACCAAAGAGTTCTAAACGAGAACAAGAAACAGAGATCGGGGTAAGGGGGTTGGTTATGCAATGGGAAGGTGTTAGCACCCAAAACGTCTATAGTACTCTATAGGAGCCCTTTGAAATATTTACGTTTTTTGGTTTGAAAATGGTTTGTTTGAAAAGAGATTGGGGAGATGAGAAGAGAATTATTTTTTTAGATTTTTGTGTTTGGAGAGACTTATCGCCTCATGCCTACGTACCCACCAAGTGCAATATAGGATCAAAACCCCGTAGTTCGTGGTACAAATGACGAAAATTTGTTGGTTTTGATTGATTTTAAATGTAAAGAAAGGTCGTCATTTTAAGGAGAAAACTGCGACTAGTCGCCCACAAGTATTAAGACAACATTTGCGTCACATAAAGATGGAGGATTTGATTGGATTATCGACAAGACTATCACTAAACATCAATGTGGAAAATGTCAAAGTCTTAATAATATGGGGAATAGGAGAATTACATCTCAACTATAGAAATGAATCATGTCTAAACTTTATGAAAAGTTTTAAAGTGAAAAAGTGCATAAAGGCACAAAAAGAGTTGATGAGTTTTTTTGTATTTTTTATGTCCTTTGAAATTGGTCAAAGCATGATTAACATTGATTGACGTTTATTAAGAAGAACAAAATTTGAAAATCACTTGACGAAAGTCAAGGTTTTATTGCGAAAGCGGTTTTGAAGTTTGAAACCAAGAAGGTTTTGAAAGAGGGAGAAAGTTTTGAAAATTTAAGAAGGGGAGGAGATGAAGTGACTATCCTAGAAACCAAAATAAGAGCTAGAGGTAAGAAAGATCTAACCGACTTGTAGCACACTCCATAGCAAGCAAAAAGAATTCCATCCAATTTAAAGCATAAGCTAATGAGCGAGCCAAATAAAGGCTAAGATCCACAATACTCCAAGCATAGGAATGAGAGTCCTAATTCTAAGTCCAAAGGTCCATGAAGTCCAAGGTCTAAGAGTTGCCCAAAAGCATAACCACAAAGTTAATAGCACCAAGTTTTTTTTAGAGATTTTTTATCCTTTATTAGTGTTTTGAACAAGGTATGGTCCAAGTGGACAAAAGAGAAATGACATAAACATAAACAAAGATATGATATGAAATGATAATATGGAAGCATAAAAGTAAAGAAATAAGGAATAAGAAGAGAATATAACCAAAATTAAACAAGGATATTTTTAGTGGATTAGTAATTAGTGGTTAGAACATATGATCAATGATGATTAATTCTTGCACTTTAGACCAAGGTTAATGAAAACTCATTAGAGGATTGATAGAATCAAAGCCTCCTAAAATGATTTTCATAGGTAGTGGACTTAAGACAAGCAACTAATCATACTTGGACTTTCAAACATAAGTTTGAGCCACGAATGATCATTTTCCGATTAAGGGACACTTTAGCGCTATGTTAAGAAATCGTAATCGGGTTTATGTAGAAACCACGACTATCTGAGGCCGGTCAATAATAATGTTAGTGTTAACACATGTTAGAGAAGTGATATGTAAATCACTCTCCTAAAACATGCCACACAAAAAGAAAAGAGGTAGTGATCTCGTCACAATCAAGATTTTTCATCGATTAATCATAGGTAATCTATCACTATTCCAAAGTACGGAGAATTATCTCAATGATTATTCATCCATAGATTTGAAACAATGAAGATTAAACAACCTTGATAATCAATAATTCATGATCCATAGATTTTCATCGATCAAAATAAAAAAAGAAGAAGAAAGAAAATTAAAATGAAAAGAAACCTCAATTTGAATCTTAAATCGATTAAATCATCATCAATATCAATCACCTCTCTTGGTGGATAAAATCGACACCCGAAGTCCATTGATATTGATGAGATCCTATCAAAATTCAAGATCCAAAACAAACAACAATTTTAAGAAATTATTTCAAAAAGAAAAACAAATATTAGAGAAAAAGAAAATTGAATGAAAAGTTTCTTTTTATAAAAAATAGGAGGTTTACAGTAGAAAAACTGGTGATAAAAGTAAAAAGGCCTCACGGCCCAAGATCTGTTTAAAAAAAAACAAAAAAAAACAAAAATAAAAAAAGAAAAGAAATGAGAATCAGAACAATTTCATCATCTTTTTCAAGTTCTCACGCGACACTGTTGACAGCCATGGATGCTTCAGTGCTTGCTCAAATCAAAGCGGCGGGACGCGAAAATCACACAAAATGGATCATAATCAAACGCTCTCCACAACAGTAACAACATTTCAAAGAAATGCAACCAAAAGTAACGGATCGAAAATGACGGTGAAGCTCAAACTACCTTCAAACTCAGGTAAATGATGAAACTGAAACTCTCTTCTTCTTTCTTCTTTGAATCTGGCCGAGTTGCTGTTGTTGTTGAATGAAGTTGAGGTACGGTGATATTTTTGTGTGGAAAGGTTGTGAATGAAAGGAGAGTTAAATCGGGTGAAGCTTAAAGAATGGTTGAGGGTGAAATTTGAAGGAAAATTGAGGATTTATGATGAAAATTCTGCAGGGATTAATTGGCTCTTCAAGCTTGAGAAAATGAATGAAGTGTAGCTTGTATTTATAGATTGAGAGTGAGGGAGAGTGATTTGCCGTTTGTGAGAATTTCACTGTGTTTTGGTTGCTACGATGTGCGAGACCCATGTGCATTTTTTCACGTCGTTTTGCTTTATTTCATTTAGCTCTTGTATTAATTTGAATGTGATGTGGATTTTCTGCTTTTTGATTTCAGCTCAGTTTGAAATATCTGACGTGGATTGGCTTTCATAGCTCACTTTCAGTTTGCACGGCTTGGTCTACATGATGTTTGTTTCCTTAGCTCAACCTCGGTTTCGAGCCGCTTTTGCTCTGCTTCTTCATCAATTTTTTCAACAATCACAAGGCTGCACTTGATATTATTCAACAGAGTTGCCAAGACATCCTTGGATTCACTAACAGACTTATCACCTTTGTTAGCACCATTGACTTGTGACTTGAGATGACTGTCAACAACAAACAGAAGAAATGTGACAATTCCAGCTTTTGATATGCTTAGAGTTATTCAAACAATTGGTGTTATTTCATCGGACCGAGTTGATATCATAACTTTGACAGTATAATTCAGAACGAGATTTTGTATGAGTCAATCTTCGCTGAAGCTCCATACACACGGTCAGCCCATGATTAAATCACTTTTGCATGGATTGCCTCTTGACAATATCACAGTCTTGATGAGAGAGTTGTAAATTGATGAAGGTTTGTTGTATCAAAAGGGAAAGGAACTTTGAGACTTAGATTGCTGGTACACGAGTTGGTTTTTGGTCTGTGGCATAATCCATTAATTGACAGTATTGTTGCATCGCCTCGGCTTGAGCCATTGCTGTGTTTTGTAATCAATCACCTATGTTTCAAGACCAAACGATCGTGAGCAAGCTCACTGGTTCAACCAGCCTAAATTATGTTCAAATCCATGACACGTCTCCTCGGAATACAGGCTCATGGTAGACAGGCATTCATCAGCTAACACAATCTTTCCAGATTCCACATCTAAATACTCCAAATCTATGCGTATAGCCTTATGGAATTTAAATATGGTATCAATTGGTCTTTCTGCAGAGCCAACATCACATGAGCTGCTGTCTGTTTCCCATATTATCAGCGATTCAGCATAGTAACCATCCTCCTTACCGCGAGTACATCCACAGAGCTCTATAAACAAATCAAATAAAGTGGCTGGATTGGGCATACACACTCCCACCAATTACCAGCGGCATATCATATTCTAGAAGTAACAACAATACAATGATAAAATAACTGCAGGGAAGACTCTGTTTGCTTCTCACACAATATACAGCCAGTCATACTAATATAGGTTAACATGTTAACATCTTTTTCCTAAATAAGCAAAGTCTGCCAAGAAAAAGCTTTAGCCTTAGATTGACCCAAGCTCTTCCACAATAATCTGAATACCGGCTTCTATGTTAAATCAGACCACACAACTTCATTGGAAGATTGAGATACCAAAAAGAGACAGCTGATTTTACTGAATGTTTCCCTGCTGCTTTCCACTTTCAAACCCATCATGTCGGAACACACTGAATAAGTGACAGGTTGCTCCATGTAACCATATTTGCATAATCAACATTCCTTTAGGTGCAGAGGATAATGATTAAATTTAGTAATAAGAAAACTCGGTGTTGATGGTCACTATAATTGCCAGCCATTGAAATTGGACCTAGTACCAAAAACAAAATCCAACCACAAAGTGGTTCCTGATCAATTGCCGAACATTTTCAAGTTCACTACTGGTGAATATATCAGCTAAAAGAATGCCTCAACAGTGCATAAAGAGTTTCAAACATTCAAGCCTCTTTTGCCATCACATTCCAAAGATCATATTAACAACATCCTTCAGAATATTATTACACTGCATTCTCCAATAATATTTTATCAAGTACAGCTGCACCATAATCTACATTACCCACAATAGGTTTTACAAAATGATTCCACAAGTCAGCATCAACTCCAGTGGACATGGCCAGTGAAACTACCTTGTTGATTTCTTGTTGCATTCCACCTGAAAGCAAAAGCCCATCAATCAATATTAAGCAGGTTGATTTATTTGGCAAACACCCGTTTTTCAACATCTCCTCCAGAATTCTGATACCCTCGTTGGCATTTCCATCCTTACAAAACCCTTTAATCAACATGTTATAGGTAAAAGCATTAGCAGCAACACCCTTTTTCACCATGTCATCCCACAGCTTCGCCGCCTCACAAAGCTTTCCTCCCTCACACAATCCAGCAATCAACGTATTATACGTCAAGAGACTAGCAATCGATTCCTTCCCAAACTCATCAAACACATTCCTTGCCTCCAGCACCTTCCCCTTAATCCCGCTGACTGTTCGAATAGCCGCACCTTCAAACCGAGCTACTTCAAGATCTGAAGTGAACATATCCTTGATAAGAGCTGTTTTCTTGAATATCTTGCATGGATAACCAACCATTTTGATTTTCTTCACTATCCTGGCAGCATTATTAAACTCAACAACGACTGCAGTTGCGGTAATCCTAAAAGTTGTCTGCTTGTTTGATAAAGTCTGGACAAAAACTATTCCAGTGTTGGGAGGTGCAAGAGGGATGAAATCACCTGAGAGACAAAGCGATTGAGGTTGGTGTAAGTGGCAAACTGATTTGGAACAATAGAGCACACAAAGTCTGTACGGTTATCAGTGAGAGAGGAAAATGAAAGCAACTTTCACATAGTAGATGCGCATTCTCTAAAGTGTTTCAATTTCTCGCCAAATGCACTGGCAGCAGCAAGTTGCTTCTTTTGTATTTGGACAAGCTGACCGAAGAAAGAAATGGACCTATGAACCTGTTGAATATCTATATCACTGTCAGGCTTGATGCAGATCTCCTTCAGAAGACGCACAGACATAACACTCTTGAAGTAATGCTCAATAACCGCCTTCCACTCCATAAGAGAGCTTTCTTCAGTGACATCATTATCTTTAAGTTTGGCATCAATTTCAAAGGATGGACTAGTGAATCTATTGTTTTCTATAAGTAGACACTCCGTTTTTTCCATAAAACTCAAAGAACCACCAATCTTCGTCTTCTCATCGCTATTTCATCAATGTGAGGTAATGATAACGGGTATTGGAGTCTAGGATGCAATAAATTTAAACTTCTTCGGATCAAAGCTGCTGAATGGCCTAGGTTGCCATCACTGGGATTGTTACCATTTGTTTTAACTCAATGCAGCTCATCCCTATAAGATTTAGCTCCTGAATTTGCAACTGTTACTGAGAGACGAATAAGTTGAACTTCTTTTGAGCAATAAATAACAATTTCTTCCCAAACTGTACCGCGATATACGTTGCTTATTCATTAGTAGAGTTATCCCTGCACTTCCATGTATCTTGGAACTATCCTTCAATCATGCTTTAAGTTCACTTGGAAATGGCACATTTGTACTTGCATCCCAAAACAAACATCTTGATTGAATATTCACCAAACTTGACTTGTACAGACAAAACTTTGAATCTTCGGTTAAAACTGAATCTCTTTGAATTTATCTGAATTAATCTTTGGGAAAATAAATCCATAGATGAACACAACCTGGACTGATGAACCTTGATCATAATAGTCTGGACCAAACTTCTCATAGAACACTGCTTGATGAACCACTGGATTTCAATACAAGACAATTTGACCTTGAACAATCACATTTCCTGAGAAAATAGCCCACCACCACGGGTAACTTATAGTTGAAGCAAACTCTTGATAGTTTGACCAAGATGAGGTCAAACTTCCATATGATGTCTTTGCCATCAATCTCCTTGCAAAACCCAAAACATGCAGAGAAGAAGAAGAAACAAGCAAATTGCAAAATATTTTTGGTATTTTGGTTAGAGGTTAATAAATATAAACAACAAAAAGCAAGTAAGAAACAAATAAGGGTGAGAGAACCAAAAAGTATGATCTTGTTTGCGTATGTAATGATGCAAATGAAATGTGGAATCTTAGGGGTAAAAATTAGGGTATTACAGCTGCCCCTATTTAAGATTCTTCTATCCGAAGATATGAAGATTGACATCTTTGTCTCGACCAGATAGAAGAGACTTAAATATAACAATAAACCCAATTTTTGGCCTTAAGAGGCCACTAAATGATATGATTATGCTAATGATATGGTATGCAAACGCAAGACCACCGTGGGGAGAAAATGCCACAGGAGAAAAAACAAACACCAGAGCAGAAGAAGGAAAGAGACTCCACAGGGGAAAACAAAAAAACAAGATCCTATTCCGATAATGGAAAGGAAATGACTCAACAGGGAAAGAGATACCAACTGCCAGTTACTGGGCGAAGATATTCGAACCGAAGAGAATAGGTAAAATACTTTCCACTGGTTACTGAGTAGAAAATAAGTGCAAAAAACACAGGAGAATTGTTATCTACCAGTTACTGGGTAGAAAATAAAGAGATGTATTACTTACTACCAGTTACTGGGTAAAAAGTAATCCACTCGTTGAAATATAATCAACTACCTGTTACTGGGTAGGAAAAGAAGCAACGCCAACTACTGGTTACTGAGTAGTTTAGCGAGAATAATAAACTTGAATGAAAGGGGTTACCAACTATCGGTTACTGGATAGGGTAAACAACATGTCAACTACCTGTTACTGGGTAGGACAGACTCGACTACCTTTCACTGGGTATGAGAAGGAGGTAAAGGTCAACTACCTGACATTGGGTAGGACAAACATACTCAACTACCTGTCACTGGGTAGGAGAAAGAGATATATCATCAGCTACTTGTTACTGAGCAACTCCAATCACACAACAAACTTCTCAAATAAAGAGACAACCATTTGTTGGAAAAAAGATATTAATAACTCTGTCGGGGATCTTTAAAAGAGATACGAGCAGGTTAGACCATGAAATAGAATTCTCATCGGGAATTATTCCACAGAAATTCCATTTGATAGAAAAGCTGGTCAGATAAGGATCCATCATTTCACAATAAACTTCTCTGTTGAGGATGAGCCAGAGAAATGTTATTTATTGCGAAGGTAAATTTCTGGAGATTACGCAAGCTGCTCAAATAAAGAGGCTTCCACATGAAGTTGCATAAGTAATTACCAAGAGAGTATTATCAAAACACTACCGGGGAAATCAAATCTTCATCTTCTGATGGGGATCAATAACAGATTCCTGCCGAGGAAAATAAATCCTCAAAACTACCTTCTCATCATCCAGGTTTCACAGCCCAGGGAAAACCAAAGTAATTGTTGCAGGAGACCAAAAGTTCGATCCAGGAATAAACTGGAAAGAAACGGTAAAAAAAAACTCGACCCAATGAGGAAATAACTCAACTGGGGAACAATTCCATCCAGATAAAAGCTGGGGAGGAAAGCTAAACAAACATCTTCCACGAGGCATAAACTCAGTGGGGAATTAAAAATGATAGGTATTTTCTGCTTAGGGGTCGACACTCTAATGAAGAGAGGACACATGCATTCCGCGGGATAACAACATCGGGAAAAGGGAAATACCAACAAAAAAACAGGATGCACAATGCAACAAAAACATGCTATGCTCAACCAAAATGAATGTGCATGCAATGCATATGAATATGAATATGCTGACAAAACAGACAACAAGGGCAAACAGAGGGTGAACAAAACATCACAACACCACTGAAATACTCGGCTAATCTCCGCAAGTTAGAGATATCATTGGAGATCATGCTGGGGATCAGCAACAGAAAACCTGCAAGAGATACAAGAGCCATCAAAGGAAAATAAATCCTACTACAAGGCTTAAATCTCGCTGAAGAGACAAAGATACTGCTTGGGAAAAGACCCCAAAGATCAATCTTCAACCATCAATAATTCAACAAGAGGGAACAACAATATGAACTCCGCTTCGGAAAAAAAACTGTTGGAGAAAACATAGCAACACAAATCTTCCAACCCTGCCAGGGGAATAAGAAGTTAACATCATAGCAAAAAGCCAAACTGTGGGGGATTTTAAATCAACACCTAATCACAAGGTGAGAGAAAACCCGACAGGTGACCGTTATGTCAACACTTCTTAGAAGTAAACAACATTGTTCTCTACTTGTGGAATAATCCAAAGTAAATATGCATAAACTCTGCTAGGAATTATCAAGGACAAATCTCCGTATGGGCAAAAACATCAAGGAGAAGTGGTCTTCAAATTTCTCAACTATCCGATCATAACCTGGTTGAATGAAGAAAACATATTCATCATTTGAATCAAGACCTTGTTGTGGAAAACCGTTCAACACTCGTCTGGTTTATCCAAAGAAACAAAACTTTGCTAAGGGAATATCAGCAAACTCTACTGAAGAGACCTCAATATAGCTTAAATGGGGAAACATCAACACAACTCTACTGGGGAGCTGCCAATAAATTCTACCAGAGAAGCAAGAAAGAACCCTGCTGAGGAAAACACTTAAGCTTTTCGTTTCAAGATTCTACCATTCTTGGGATTACTATTGACATCCTTTCTTTTATTTTCACAAATCAAAGAAAAATGTTTTTATAATTTTCAAAATTTAAATCAATTATTCACATTTGTTTCAAAAATCATCATCAAAAATAAAATGAAATTCTATAAACAGAAACAAAATAAGAATTGCAAACAAAGGGACAAAGGCCCAAATTCTATTGATAAAATGGTAGTCTGCAAATGGCGTAACTCCATGGATCATTACAAAGTTTGAAAAATGGTAAGTACAATGGAAAGTTCTACATTGAAATACAATGACCATTATTCTCCCAAACAACTTTGAATTCCAACTGTGCTTAAGACTTCAGCGGGGAATAATTGAAGTAAAACCTTTGATAGGAAATGTTGCTTCAAACGATCAAGACTGGCCAGATGCAGTTACTTGCCATGATCCCTAACTTTTGCCTAGATTGCCCTCTCGGGTTTTCAATCTACCGGGATAAGTATTTCTGTTTTGTCTCTAATTTTTGCCTGGACTGCCCTTTTGGGTTTTCAATCCACCGAGACGCTCATTTTTGCCTAAGCTGCCCTTTCAGGTTTTCAACTTAGTGAGTTGTTCTTTTATTTTTTTAGGCGAAGTATTTCTTGACTGCATCGGTATTCATAGGGCGAGTGAACTCTTCTCCATCCATAGTTGTAAGAATTAATGCACCACCAGAGAAGGCTCTCTTAACAACATATGGGCCTTCATAATTAGGAGTCCACTTGCCCCTAGAATCAGTAGTAAAAGTCGAGATCTTTTTGAGCACGAGGTCACCTTCTCTGAACACACGGGGTCGAACCTTCTTATCAAATGCTTTCTTCATTCTTTGTTGATATAATTGGCCATGACACAAGGCCGTCATTCTTTTCTCTTCAATCAGATTCAACTGGTCGTATCTACTTTGACACCATTCAGCCTCAGACAATTTAGTTTCCATCAAAGCTCTCATAGAAGGGATTTCAACCTCTATCGGGAGCACTGCTTCCATGCCATAAACAAGAGAAAAAGGGGTTGCCCCTGTTGAAGTGCGAACGGATGTACGATACCCATGCAGAGCGAAAGGAAGCATATCATGCCAATCCTTGTATGTAACAACCATCTTTTGAATAATCTTCTTAATGTTCTTATTAGCAGCTTCAACAGCCCCATTCATCTTGGGTTTATAAGGAGAAGAATTATGATGCTCAATCTTAAACTCATCGCATAATTCCTTCATCATCTTGTTATTTAAATTCGACCCATTATCAGTGATGATCTTGCTCGGAACACCATACCGACAAATGATTTGATTCTTGATAAATCGGACCACTACTTGCTTAGTCACATTCGCAAATGATGCCGCTTCAACCCATTTGGTAAAATAGTCAATAGCCACCAATATGAAACGGTGTTCGTTCGACGCTTTAGGCTCAATCATTCCAATCATATCAATGCCCCACATTGAAAAAGGCCATGGAGAAGAGATAATATTGAGAGGAGTTGGAGGCACATGAATCTTGTCAGCATAAATCTGGCATTTATGGCATTTTTCACATATTTACAACAGTCAGATTCCATTGTCAGCCAATAGTAACCTGCCCTTAACATCTTCTTAGCCATCGTGTGTCCATTGGCATAGGTGCCGAAGGATCCTTCATGGATTTCTTTCATCAACATGTCTGCTTCGTGTCTATCCACGCATCTGAGCAAGATCATGTCATGATTTCTCTTATACATCACATCATCATTCAAGAAGAAACTACCAGCTAATCTTCTCAAAGTTTTCTTATCTTTCTTGGATGCCCCAAGTGGGTACTCTTGATTCTGAAGAAAGCATTTAATATCATAATACCATGGTTTATCATCAACAACCTCTTCAACTACAAACACATGAGCTGGTCTATCAAGACACATCACACTAATCTTTGGCACATCATTCCAACGATTTACCACAATCATGGAGGATAAAGTCACTAAAGCGTCTGCCATTCGATTCTCTGTTCTTGGTATATAGTGAAACTCAACTTTATTGAAGAAAGTTGACAACCTTCTTGCATAATCATGATAAGGAATCAAATCAGGTTGACGTGTCTCCCACTTCCCTTTAATTTGATTAATCACTAAAGCTGAATATCCATACACATCCAGAATCTTGATTCTTAAATCGATAGCTTCTTCCAAGCCCATAATACACGCTTCATACTCAGCCGCATTATTTGTGCAAGTGAAAACCAACCTTGCAGTGAAAGGAATATGAGAACCATGAGGAGTAACAATAATTGCACCAATACCTCTGCCATATTCATTAACAGCTCCATCAAAAATCAAACCCCAACGGGATCCAGGCTCAGGTCCTTCTTCAGGTAATGGTTCCTCACAATCTTTAACCTTTAGATACATCACATCCTCATCAGGGAAGTCAAACTGAATAGGTTGATAATCATCAATTGGCTGGTGTGCCAAATGATCAGCTAAAACACTTCCTTTTATCGCCTTTTGAGTTCGGTACTCGATATCATATTCTGATAACAACATTTGCCAACGGGCAATCCTCCCAGTTAAAGCAGGCTTTTCAAAGATATACTTGATTGGATCCATTTTAGATATCAACCAAGTTGTACAATTCAACATATACTGGCGGAGGCGCTTGGCAGCCCAAGCTAGAGCACAACATGTCTTTTCAAGCATCGTGTACCGAGACTCACAATCAGTGAATTTCTTGCTCAAATAATAAGTGGCAAATTCTTTTCTCCTGGATTCACAATCCATAGACTCTTCTAGCACGGTCAGATACATGATCAAAGGTCTTCCTTCTACGGGAGGAGACAAAATAGGAGGTTCAAGCAGATACTCTTTAATTCTTTTAAAAGCTTTTTGACAGTCTTCTGTCCAGACACAACCCTGATCTTTGCGGAGAAGTTTGAAAATCGGTGCACATGTGAAAGTCATATTGGATATAAACCGGGAGATATAGTTCAAACGTCCCAAGAATCCTCTTACTTATTTTTCTGTTCTGGGTGCAGGCATCTCCTCGATAGCTTTAACTTTACCAGGATCAACTTCAATGCCTTTCTGACTGACAATAAAGCCTAACAATTTTCCAGAACGAACACCAAAAGTGCATTTATTAGGATTCAGACGGAGCTTAAACTTTCTCAAATGTTGAAACAACTTCAATAAATTTTTAATATGATCTTCTTCAGTCTTCGACTTACAAATCATATCATCCATGTAGACCTCAATTTCTTTATGCATCATATCATGGAACAGAGTGGTCATAGCTCTCTGGTACGTTGCACCAGCATTTTTTAAACCGAAGGGCATCACTCTGTAACAGAATGTTCCCCAGGGTGTAATGAATGTTGTTTTTTCCATATCCTCAAGTGCCATATTTATTTGATTATAACCGGAAAATCCATCCATAAATGAAAAGATATTGAACTTAGCAGTATTATCTACCAACAAATCAATGTGTGGTAGTGGAAAATCATCTTTTGGACTTGCTTTATTCAAATCTCTATAGTCAACGCACATTCGGACTTTTCCGTCTTTCTTTGGAACAGGCACAATATTGGCCACCCATTGAGGATATTCGACGGTCACAAGAAAACCAGCATCAATCTGATTTTGAACCTCTTCTTTAATTTTCACGGCCATGTCAAGATGAGTTCTTCTCAATTTCTGCTTCACGGGTGAACATTCAGGCTTTAATGGCAAATGGTGCTCCACAATACCAGTATCAAGACCATGCATGTCTTGATAGGACCAAGCAAACACGTCAACATATTCTCTAAGAAGCTCTATCATCCTCTTCTTAACATCTGACTGAAGCAGTGCCCCAATCTTGACTTCTTTCTTATCATCATCGAAACCCAGATTAACCAATTCCACCGGCTCTTCATGAGGCTGAATGGCCTTTTCCTCGTGCTCAAGCAATCGAGAAATCTCATCAGGAATTTCTTCAATATCCTCCTCTTCCGCTTCAAACACAGGGAACTCAAAGTTGGGAGAGGGCATATGGTCATTGTTTCCAATGGGTTTAACAATCAATCTGCACAATGATTTATGTTTGATTTTAGAATATGAACAAAAAATTAAAATATTATGCAGATAAGAGTGATTATGACATTATTATACTTTTTTTTTCGGTTTTTTATGTTACCATTTTTCAGAAATAAAGCAAAAAAGGAAAACAACACATGGATAAACAGAAAAACATTTTATTGATGATGATAAAAGTTGAAACAAAGCCCTCACAAATTCACTTTCACCTTGGGCTGAGTGAAAGGATTTTTTGAAAGAAACAAAAACAAATTACTTTGAAACATGAACAACAGTAGGAACGTCAACAGCGATCCAATTCTGGCATATCAATCCACGTGTCACAAAGTTGGGCATTTCTTCCTCTTGGTCATCTTCAAGAATTGCAGCTGTAGAATGATCTTTGCAATGGATGAACCCAGCACTTCGAAAAACTTCATGAATACTCTTCAGCTCTTTTTGGGTTGAACCAGATGTAAAACCCAAACCAGCTCTATCTTTTTTCTCAGCAACTTCAATGATTCGGCCCCATCCATTAGCTTGGCCATTATCCACTACATGTTGTGCATCTTTTAGAGAAGACATGGACACCCCATCTTTCTTAACAGCTTTATCAACCATAGAAAGAGCCTGAAACGGAGTTCCAATATCCTCTTCCGCATAGATATAAGAAAAAGACGACAAACTGCTTACCAACATAGCCTGCTCTCCACCAACAACAACAAGTTTACCATTCTGCATGAATTTTAACTTTTGGTGCAGTGTCGAAGTAACAGCTCCAGCTTCATGGATCCATGGGCATCCTAGAAGACAACTGTAAGCAGGACGAATATCCATGACTTGAAAAGTGATCTGGAAAAAACACGGACCAATATTGATAGGGAGATCAACCTCTCCAATCACGGTTTTCCTCGATCCATCAAAGGCTTTCACAATGACCCCACTGAACCTCATAGGAGTACCTTGATAAGATAATCTGGACAAAGTAGATTTTGGCATCACATTCAACAATGACCCAGTATCAACCAGCACATTGGATATAGCGTCCTCCTGGCAATTCATGGAAATATGGAGAGACAAATTATGATTTCTTCCATGCTCGGTCAACTCTTCATCACAAAAACTCAGATTATTACACGCAGTGATATTGGCAACAATGCTATCAAACTGGTTAACAGTCACATCATGATCTACATAAGCTTGTTCCAATATTTTCTGCAATGATTCACGATGAGCCTCAGAGCTCATTAACAGAGATAAAACAGATATTTTTGACGGTGTATGTAACAGTTGATCCACCACATTATATTCACTCTTCTTGATTAATTTCAATACCTCATCATTATCTTACTTCTGACTTACATCACTTGATTGACCAGACTCCACAGAAGTCTTCAACTGAATTTGCTTACCCACAGTATCTTCACTTGTCTTTGAAGGCACATTAGCAAATACTCGACCACTTCTGGTTACACGTCCAACATCAAGAATAGTCACAACTGAGGGAAGAGAAGGAATGGGAACCTCTTTTCCATCCTCCAACATAGTAGCATTGTATCTGTAGGGAACGGCTTTATCGGATTCATATGGTGTGGGGCCAGGCAAATGGATAACCAAAGGCGTCACAGCAGATTTCTGACTATAGTAAGAAATTACAACTTGCTCAGGAATATTGAAACGTGGGACTATGACATTCACCTCGTTTTCAACTTCATTTCTGTTTGCAGTAACCTGAATCAAATTTTCGTCAATCATTTTTTGTAAGTCCCTTTTTACAATCACACACCCACGAGGGTTCACAGAACAAATACAACAGGCGGCATAATCATGCTCAATATCATGGAACTCACTCAAAGTAGCATGCATTTCAACAAGCGACCTCCGAATCCAGCGAATATCGAAAATACGGTATGTGCCAGGACAACCATATACCATATTGACAGTTGTATTACCATGATTAGGAAACGGATTTGATTGCACATTAGGGTTGGTATCTTCAAAAGACAGAATACCACTTTTTACGAGCTTTGCAACTTCATGTTTCAAAGGATAGCAATTTTCGATATCATGTCCAGGGGCACCTTAATGAAATGCGCAATGAGCATCTGGCTTATACCATCATGGAATTTCAGTTGGAACAGCCGGCGGATCATGAGGTTGAACCAAACTCTTCTTTATTAAAGCCGGAAATAGCTTAGTATACGTCATTGGAATGGGATCAAATTGTGTTTTCCTCTGTGTACGACCTTGTTGAGTTGTCTTCTCTTGGAAACGTGGTTGATAACTTGAAGTAGCTTGAGCGGTAGGGGTGTTACTGATAACAGGCGTAACAGATGCTACTTGTTGCTGACGACGACTACCATTGTTGTTCACAACTCTGCGTCTTCTAGACCTTTCCTGAGATATAACATTAGTTTCTCCCTCTTTTTTCTTAGGGAACCCAACACCAGGCTTTTTCGTACTTCCAGAATTTCCTTCTTTTATCAGACGTCCCTCACGGACAGCTTCCTCTAATCTCATCCCCATATTAACCATTTCCGTGAAATCACTAGGAGCGCTCGCAACCATCCTTTCATAGTAAAATGGACCCAGAGTCTTCATAAAAATCTTGGTCATTTCTTTCTCTTCAAGCGGAGGGCTTATATGAGCTGCAATCTCACGCCATCTCTGTGCATATTCTTTAAAAGTTTCTTTCTCTTTTTGAGACATTGCGCGGAGCTGATCACGGTCCGGCGCCATATCAAGATTATACTTATACTGACGAACAAAAGCTTCACAGAGATCATTGAATGTCTTGATTTGCGTACTATCGAGTCCCATGTACCACTTCAGCGCAACACCAGTAAGACTATCTTGAAAATAGTGGATCAACAACTGATGGTTGTCAGTATAGGTAGACATTTTTATAGCATACATGATCAAATGACTTTGCGGACAAGTGTTCCCTTTGTATTTCTCAAAATCCGGAACTTTGAACTTGGCGGGAATCTTCACGTTTGGAACAAGACAAAGCTCATGAGCATTCTTCCCAAATAACTCCTTTCCCCATAAAGCCCTGATTTCTTTCTGCATTTCAGCAAACTGATCTTGAAAATCATCTATTCGATCCATAACATCCAAACTCTCGCTCGGAGCAGTGTGGAAAATTTGTTCTTCAGTATAAGGCATAGCGTGAGTTACAGGCAGTGGCACAGGTATGACGGTAGGAACAACCAGAATCTCAGCATTAGGAACAAAATTAACCATAGGAGGTGGTACAGCCATGACAGCAGACACTCTTGGACCTTCAAAAACAGGAGGTTGATATCCCTCTGGCACATAATTGAAAGGCATGCCCCAAGGAAAACCAGCAGGCATATGATATTGAAAAGCATTAATCGGGGCCACATAAATGGGGGTCGATCCGATCTCAGAAATCACAGTTCTTTGGACAGGAGAAGGAGGAGGTATTGGTGGATGATTCTGAGCAGCTACCAGAGCTTCCATTGCAGCAGTCAGTCTTTCCAAACTATCCTTAAGGGTTGTCACCTCTTCACGGAGCTTGCGATTCTCTTGCTGTAAATGATCCATCTTTTTCTTGGAGTTAGCCCGAGTGTTGTAGTGATGTGACAGCTTGACTGAATGAAGACCAAAAGAAACACATCAGACACCTGGAAAAGGAACAACAAAATGCATAATGATGCGAATGCAAATGCAAGATGCAAATGTTTCAATCTGTTTTCAAGGATCTTTAAGATATAAAGCAATTACAAACATCCTAAAGAAGTAACACTTTTTGAAATACTGATAAACATCTCATTTCATTGAATATTGGAAAGAGTTACACTTGGAAGTACAAGATACAATAATATCAAAATAAGAAAAAGCTAGGTCCTAAGGAACATCTGATGACGATCCAAGCTGATACTTCCTTCGGAGTCTCTTAATCTCTTTCTCATAGTTGTGCTTCATGGTGATCTTCTCTAGCACAAGCTGATCCCCAATACCCTTCCAAGCACCAGAAGTAGGAGGATGTGATGATGGAGTAGTAGAGGAAAATAAATCCTCTGCATGCCTCTTCACAGCGCGCCACTCAAGTAACACTATCAAGTCATCTTTCTCCTTCATTTATTTTTGTAATTCCATTTTCTCTTTGTCAGAAGCTTGAAACTTACTTTCCCACATCTCTTTCTCTTCCTTCATCTTAGCCAAAGCATCTTGAAAAGTCTTCACATCATCAAAAGAAACAGGGAGTGGCGTAGAGATCACTGTAGTCAGGGGTTTCTCAATAGGATAAGGCATCTTAAGCTCCATAGCCCTCTTCTTCACCCAAAGCGTGTATGGTTCCAAGGCAATGCAAACTTGTCTTCCAAGCTCCCCTTTATCCAACCTGTGAATCTTAGTCCAAGCATGAGCCATTCTTCTTCTCAAACCAAGAGAATCATCCCCTCCTTGAAAGAATACACCCTCTAATAAAATATTTTTAGGCCTATCTTTCAACATCTAACCCAGCTGATGGCGAGCTAGACCCGGATTGTAGTTAATTCCACCTTGTATTCCAAGAAGAGGAACATTGGCGAATTCTCTACAACTATCAATAATCTGGACATTATCATAAACTGAAGAAGACCAAGTGATATCAGAATTCGTAAGAGACATAATCCTTTGAGACCAACTTAAACAATCCTTGTTTTTTCTAAAAACAGATGTCTGGGGTAAATGTGAAACGAACCAATTATACAGCAGAGGTAGGCAGCAAACAATGGTACCGTTTCCCTTAGAAGTCCTACTATGGATGGAGAAATAAGTGTCACCAAGCAAAGTTGGAACAGGGTTCCCAATCAAGAAAATTCTAATAGCATTAACATCCACAAAGTTGTCAATATTAGGAAACAAGACTAGTCCGTAGATGAGTAAAGCAAATATAGCCTCAAACGCCAATGTGCGACCAATGTCAGCAAATAAAGTGGCCTTCTCAATCAAGAACTTAGAAGTCAAACCCTTGAGGCCTCCCTTAGTCTTTAGATTTGCATCAATATCCGATTTCGTCAAATGGGTAGCTGTAGCAATATCTTGAGGCTTAAGAGCTTCCTCCAAACCAGTATACGGAACCTTATCAGAAATCGGTACACCCAACAAATAAGCATATTCTTCCAAGGTCGGCATGAGCTGATAATCGGGAAAAGTAAAGCATCGGTAAATAGGATCATAGAACTGCATAAGGGTATTCAGAATTCCGTCTTCAATGTTGGTAGAAAGAACAAATAAAAGTCTCCCATAACGAGATAAGAAGCCTGAACGATCATCTACCAAGGACACTAGCTTTCTCAATTCTGTAAGATCAGGAGCCCGAAAACTGTACTTCTGAGTGTTTCTCCTTCCAATGTCCATAATCAACAATATTTGCGATGTTTGCAAAAGAAAATCTCTGAGATCCTTAAAAACCAACTGAAACACAATGCTCATGAATGCATGAGTGTAAGATGCAACACCCACAAACAAGACATACAAAGCACACAGGTTCAATGGTTCGGCACGAGCATGGAGCCAAAGGTAAGAACCAACTAACCCACAATGGTATGTACTATGGTTATATCATCACCTGTAGAACAAGGTTCTAAAAAGTTCCCAGAGTCATAATTCCATCTTTTGGATATTATCGGCTTAAACGACTACTCGTCGGCCAACAATATTCTCAAGAGAAACTCATCTGAGTATGGTATCGCGTAACGACTAATTCAAGTCTACACCTGAACAGCCACCGCACCACGTCCTAATAAGGCCAAGATGGGTTAAAGGGTTCTAAGGTCCTCAGCTTCTCAGACTCCCAGTCGGAAAAAGTAATATCAATTACGACTACTCGTAAGACATCAGTAATTCCAAAGGGGCCTCCACCGAGCGGGGGATCTCAAGTCAGCTTAGTAAGGACTACTCCACGTAAGCCAACAAGACTATACCACCCTCCTATCATAAGTGCACTCAAGTCCGGGTATAGGACTTATCTCACCACACAGATTACCAGGCACCAAAACAGAACAAGCAATAACAAACAAGTCAAACAAAAAACGATAAATAAATCAAAGTAGGCGAAACCCACTAGGAACCTAAATGTCCCCAGCAGAGTTGCCACTTTTCTGTAGCGGTAAAAAAATCGTGAGTGTAAGCTATTGATTAGCTTAACTCAAAAGAACAAGATTCGCCACCGCACTTTTATTTTATCTAAATAAAGGAAAGGAAAAAGAGCGAACAAAACCAAAGAGTTCTAAAACGAGAACAAGAAACAGAGATCGGGGTAAGGGGGTTGGTTACGCAATGGAAAGGTGTTAGCACCCAAAACATCTATAGTACTCTATAGGAGCCTTTTGAAATATTTACATTTTTTGGTTTGAAAATGGTTTGTTTGAAAAGAGATTGGGGAGATGAGAAGAGAATTATTTTTTTAGATTTTTGTGTTTGGAGAGACTTATCGCCTCATGCCTACGTACCCACCAAGTGTGATATAGGATCAAAACCCCGTAGTTCGTGGTACAAATGACGAAAATTTATTGGTTTTGATTGATTTTAAATGTAAAGACAAGTCGTCATTTTAAGGAGAAAACTGCGACTAGTCGCCCACAAGTATTAAGATAACATTTGCGTCACATAAAGATGGAGGATTTGCTTGGATTATCAACAAGACTATCACTCAACATCAATGTGGAAAATGTCAAAGTCTTAATAATATGGGGAATAGGAGAATTACATCTCAACTATAGAAATGAATCATGTCTAAACTTTATGAAAAGTTTTAAAGTGAAAAAGTGCATAAAGGCACAAAAAGAGTTGATGAGTTTTTTTGTATTTTTTATGTCTTTTGAAATTGGTAAAAGCATGATTAACATTGATTGACTTTTATTAAGAAGAACAAAATTTGAAAATCACTTGACGAAAGTCAAGGTTTTATTGCGAAAGCGGTTTTGAAGTTTGAAACCAAGAAGGTTTTGAAAGAGGGAGAAAGTTTTGAAAATTTAAGAAGGGGAGGAAATGAAGTGACTATCCTAGAAACCAAAATAAGAGCTAGAGGTAAGAAAGATCTAACCGACTTGTAGCACACTCCATAACAAGCAAAAAGAATTCCATCCAATTTAAAGCATAAGCTAATGAGCGAGCCAAATAAAGGCTAAGATCCACAATACTCCAAGCATAGGAATGAGAGTCCTAATTCTAAGTCCAAAGGTCCATGAAGTCCAAGGTCTAAGAGTAGTCCAAAAGCATAACCACAAAGTTAATAGCACCAAGTTTTTTTTTAGAGATTTTTTATCCTTTATTAGTGTTTTGAACAAGGTATGGTCCAAGTGGACAAAAGAGAAATGACATAAACATAAACAAAGATATGATATGAAATGATAATATGGAAGCATAAAAGTAAAGAAATAAGGAATAAGAAGAGAATATAAACAAAATTAAACAAGGATATTGTTAGTGAATTAGTAATTAGTGGTTAGAACATATGATCAATGATGATTAATTCTTGCACTTTAGACCAAGGTTAATGAAAACTCATTAGAGGATTGATAGAATCAAAGCCTCCTAACAATGATTTTCATAGGTAGTGGACTTAAGACAAGAAACTAATCATACTTGGACTTTCAAACATAAGTTTGAGACACGAATGATCATTTTCTGATTAAGGGACACTTTAATGCTATGTTAAGCAATCATAATCGGCTTTATGTAGAAACCACGACTATCTGAGGCCGGTCAATAATAATGTTAGTGTTAACACATGTTAGAGAAGTGATATGTAAATCACTCTCCTAAAACATGCCACACAAAAAGAAAAGAGGTAGTGATCTCATCACAATCAAGATTTTTCATCGATTAATCAAAGGTAATCTATCACTATTCCAAAGTACGGAGAATTATCTCAATGATTATTCATCCATAGATTTGAAAAAATGAAGATTAAACAACCTTGATAATCAATAATCCATGATCCATAGATTTTCATCGATCAAAATAAAAAAAGAAGAAGAAAGAAAATTAAAATGAAAAGAAACCTCAATTTGAATCTTAAATCGATTAAATCATCATCAATATCAATCACCTCTCTTGGTGGATAAAATCGACTCCCGAAGTCCATTGATATTGATGAGATCCTATCAAAATTCAAGATCCAAAACAAACAACAATTTTAAGAAATTATTTCAAAAAGAAAAACAAATATTGGAGAAAAAGAAAATTGAATGAAAAGTTTTTTTTTATAAAAAATAGGAGGTTTACAGTAGAAAAACTGGTGATAAAAGTAAAAAGGCCTCACGGCCCAAGATCTGTTTAAAAAAAACAAAAAAAAACAAAAAGAAAAAAAAGAAAAGAAATGAGAATCAGAACAATTTCATCATCTTTTTCAAGTTCTCACGCGGCACTATTGACGGCTATGAATGCTTCAGTGCTTGCTCAAATCAAAGCGGCGGGACGCGAAAATCACACAAAATGGATCGTAATCAAAAGCTCTCCACAACAGTACCAACAGTTCAAAGAAATGCAACCAAAAGTAACGGATCGAAAATGACGGTGAAGCTCAAATTACCTTCAAACTCAGGTAAATGATGAAACTGAAACTCTCTTCTTCTTTCTTCTTTGAATCTGGCCGAGTTGCTGTTGTTGTTGAATGAAGTTGAGGTACGGTGATATTTTTGTGTGGAAAGGTTGTGAATGAAAGGAGAGTTAAATCGGGTGAAGCTTAAAGAATGGTTGAGGGTGAAATTTGAAGGTGAAACTTGAAGGAAAATTGAGGATTTATGATGAAAATTCTACAGGTATTAATTGGCTCTTCAAGCTTGAGAAAATGAATGAAGTGTAGCTTGTATTTATGGATTGAGAGTGAGGGAGAGTGATTTGCCGTTTGTGAGAATTTCACTGCGTTTTGGTTGCTACGATGTGCGTGACCCATGTGCATTTTTTCACGTCGTTTTGCTTTATTTCATTTAGCTCTTGTATTAATTTGAATGTGATATGGATTTTCTGCTTTTTGATTTCAGCTCAGTTTTAAATATCTGACGTGGATTAGCTTTCATGGCTCACTTTCAGTTTGCACGGCTTGGTCTATATGATGTTTGTTTCCTCAGCTCAACCTCGGTTTCGAGCCGTTTTTGCTCTGCTTCTTCATCAATTTTCTGCAACAATCACAAGGCTGCACTTGATATTATTCAACAGAGTTGCCAAGACATCCTGGGATTCACTAACAGACTTATCACCTTTGTTAGCACCATTGACTTGTGACTTAAGATGACTATCAACAACACACGGAAGAAATGTGACAATTCCAGCTTTTGATATGCTTAGAGTTATTCAAACAATTGGTGTTATTTCATCGGACCGAGTTGATATCATAGCTTTGACAGTATAATTCAGAACGAGATTTTGTATGAGTCAATCTTCGCTGAAGCTCCATACACACGATCAGCCCATGATTAAATCACTTTTGCATGGATTGCCTCTTGACAATATCACAGTCTTGATGAGAGAGTTGTAAATTGATGAAGGTTTGTTGTATCAAAAGGGAAAGGAACTTTGAGACTTAGATTGCTGGTACACGAGTTGGTTTTTGGTCTGTGGCATAATCCATTAATTGACAGTATTGTTGCATTGCCTCGGCTTGAGCCATTGCTGTGTTTTGTAATCAATCACCTATGTTTCAAGACCAAACGATCGTGAGCAAGCTCACTGGTTCAACCAGCCTAAAGTATGTTCAAATCCATGACACGTCTCCTCGGAATACAGGCTCATGGTAGACAGGCATTCATCAGCTAACACAATCTTTCCAGATTCCACATCTAAATACTCCAAATCTATGCGTATAGCCTTATGGAATTTAAATATGGTATCAATTGGTCTTTCTGCAGAGCCAACATCACATGAGCTGCTGTCTGTTTCCCATATTATCAGCGATTCAGCATAGTAACCATCCTCCTTACCGCGAGTACATCCACAGAACTCTATAAACAAATCAAATAAAGTGACTGGATTGGGCATACACACTCCCACCAATTACCAGCGGCATATCATATTCTAGAAGTAACAGCAATACAATGATAAAATAACTGCAGGGAAGACTCTGTTTGCTTCTCATACAATATACAGCCAGTCATACTAATATAGGTTAACATGTTAACATCTTTTTCCTAAATAAGCAAAGTCTGCCAAGAAAAAGCTTTAGCCTTAGATTGACCCAAGCTCTTCCACAATAATCTGAATATCATCTTCTATGCTAAATCAGACCACACAACTTTATTGGAAGATTGAGAAACCAAAAAGAGACAGCTGATTTTACTGAATGTTTCCCTGCTGCTTTCCACTTTCAAACCCATCATGTCGGAACACATTGAATAAGTGACAGGCTGCTCCATGTAACCATATTTGCACAATCAACATTCCTTTAGGTGCAGAGGATAATGATTAAATTTAGTAATAAGAAAACTCGGTGTTGATGGTCACTATAATTGCCAGCCATTGAAATTGGACCTAGTACCAAAAACAAAATCCAACCACAAAGTGGTTCCTGATCAATTTCCGGACATTTTCAAGTTCACTACTGGTGAATATATCAGCTAAAAGAATGCCTCAACAGTGCATAGAGAGTTTCAAACATTCAAGCCTCTTTTGCCATCACATTCCAAAGATCATATTAATAGCACCCTTCAGAATATTATTACACTGCATTCTCCAATAATATTTTACCAAGTACATGTGCACCATAATCTACATTACCCACAATAGGTTTTACAAAATGATTCCACAAGTCAGCATCAACTCCAGTGGACATGGCCAGTGAAACTACCTTGTTGATTTCTTGTTGCATTCCACCTGAAAGCAAAAGCCCATCAATCAATATTAAGCAGGTTGATTTATTTGGCAAACACCCGTTTTTCAACATGTCCTCCAGAATTCTGATACCCTCGTTGGCATTTCCATCCTTACAAAACCCTTTAATCATCATGTTATAGGTAAAAGCATTAGCAGCAACACCTTTTTTCACCATGTCATCCCACAGCTTCGCCGCCTCACAAAGCTTTCCTCCCTCACACAATCCAGCAATCAACGTATTATACGTCAAGAGACTAGCAATCGATTCCTTCCCAAACTCATCAAACACATTCCTTGCCTCCAGCACCTTCCCCTTAATCCCGCTGACTGTTCGAATAGCCGCACCTTCAAACCGAGCTACTTCAAGATCTGAAGTGAACATATCCTTGATAAGAGCTATTTTCTTGAATATCTTGCATGGATAACCAACCATTTTGATTTTCTTCACTATCCTGGCAGCATTATTAAACTCAACAACGATTGCAGTTGCGGTAATCCTAAAAGTTGTCTGCTTGTTTGATAAAGTCTGGACAACAACTATTCCAGTGTTGGGAGGTGCAAGAGGGATGAAATCACCTGAGAGACAAAGCGATTGAGGTTGGTGTAAGTGGCAAACTGATTTGGAACAATAGAGCATACAAAGTCTGTACGGTTATCAGTGAGAGAGGAAAATGAAAGCAACTTTCACATAGTAGATGTGCATTCTCTAAAGTGTTTTAATTTCTCGCCAAATGCACTGGCAGCAGCAAGTTGCTTCTTTTGTATTTGGACAAGCTGACCGAGGAAAGAAATGGACCTATGAACCTGTTGAATATCTATATCACTGTGAGGCTTGATGCAGATCTCCTTCAGAAGATGCACAAACATAACACTCTTGAAGTAATGCTCAATAACCGCCTTCCACTCCATAAGAGAGCTTTCTTCAGTGACATCATTATCTTTAAGTTTGGCATCTATTTCCAAGGATGGACTAGTGAATCTATTGTTTTCTAGAAGTAGACACTCCGTTTTTTCCATAAAACTCAAAGAACCACCAATCTTCGTCTTCTCATCGCTATTTCATCAATGTGAGGTAATGATAACGGGTATTGGAGTCTAGGATGCAATAAATTTAAACTTCTTCGGATCAAAGCTGCTGAATGGCCTAGGCTGCCATCACTGGGATTGTTACCATTTGTTTTAACTCAATGCAGCTCATCCCTATAAGATTTAGCTCCTGAATTTGCAACTGTTGCTGAGAGACGAATAAGTTGAACTTCTTTTGAGCAATAAATAACAATTTCTTCCCAAACTGTACCGCGATATACATTGCTGATTCATTAGTAGAGTTATCCCTGCACTTCCATGTATCTTGGAACTATCCTTCAATCATGCTTTAAGTTCACTTGGAAATGGCACATTTGTACTTGCATCCCAAAACAAACATCTTGATTGAATATTCACCAAACTTGACTTGTACAGACAAAACTTTGAATCTTCGGTTAAAACTGAATCTCTTTGAATTTATTTGAATTAATCTCTGGGAAAATAAATCCATAGATGAACACAACCCGGACTGATGAACCTTGATCATAATAGTCTGGACCAAACTTCTCATAGAACACTGCTTGATAAACCACTGGATTTCAATACAAGACAATTTGACCTTGAACAATCACATTTCCTGAGAAAATAGCCCACCACCACGGGTAACTTATAGTTGAAGCAAACTCTTGATAGTTTGACCAAGATGAGGTCAAACTTCCATATGATGTCTTTTCCATAAATCTCCTTGCAAAACCCTAAACATGCAGAGAATAAGAAGAAACAAGCAAATTGCAAAATATTTTTGGTATTTTGGTTAGAGGTTAATAAACATAAACAACAAAAAGCAAGTAAGAAACAAATAAGGGTGAGAGAACCAAAAAGTATGATCTTGTTTGCGTATGTAATGATGCAAATGAAATGTGGAATCTTAGGGGTAAAAATTAGGGTATTACATGTACTCTAAATGGTTTTTCTGATTAAAATGAGTACCCACTTGGCCTATTTTGAACACAAATGAATTAATCATGAATTTTTCAATTAAATGCCTTTAAATTCTCCCTTTTGCAAAATTTCTCAAACCAAGTCTCACCCTAAGCAAAATCAATTCATCATGAGGACATGGTTGACTTAAAAACATCATTTTGAACAAGTTTTGTGTTGAACAAAATTCCATTTGAAGCTTGCAAGATGGAGAAAATGACCTATAATTTCACTTTCCCAAAATACTCCCAACTTGTAAACCTCATAACTTGAGTTCTACAAATCAGATGGAAGATTTCTAGTACTCAAATTAAAGCTAAGAGCATGCTCTACAAGGTTCACGTTAAACAAAAGTGGAGATGAAACTTGAATCTTGAGATAAGTGGTCTTGAAGTTAGGCATTAAATAGGGGATTTTACCCTGAGAACCCTAATTTAGCAACTCCTCGCACTTTGAATTCTTCTTGGATTGATCTTGGAATATCATCTCATGTATTTCAACATAACTCTCCATGATTACAAAGACTTAGAATTAAGCTTTGATCCTCTTCAATTGCCCAGTTGACTTAGGATTACTCAGATGAAAACCCTACTTGCAACACCCTCAATTGTGGCTCTTCACACTTGACACAATGACTTGTCTGAGCTCCACCATGACCCTCAAGGCACTCTATGAGCTCTATCCACACACTCTCTCCTTGATCAAAGCTCCCCAACCCACTGATGATCTTCAATTGGTCCTCATACTAGGAGATTAACCACATACAAACAACTGAACTTCTCAAGAACCTAACCCTCTTCCTGATGACCTTGGTTCCTTCTCAAGCTTGCATAAGAACTCTAGGAAGGCTCCTCTGGATATAAATCACACTTGATCCCCTGCACAAATGAGCAATGCTATGTAAATGTTAGATCAATGATATGCCAATGCAATGAAACATAAACTAAGTAAGAAAAGGTTAGGCAAATTTTGGGGTGCAACAGCTGCCCCTATTCAAGCGGCTTGGACCTGACTAGATGAAAAGTGAACGGCTTTCGAACAATCATGGTAAAAGACGGTTGAATACCAGAGAACCCGGAAATTTGCTAACCGAAGAAATACTACACAACCTGATTGGGGAACAACACATCCAAACAATCGAATCTGGTTGTCACAGCAACCAATGATCAATCGCCTGATAAAGAAACTGATTTCAACATCAACCACCTGTGTGACGCCACAGGTGTTGAATCCACATTATACGCTACAAACATGCGCTACAATAAGCGGGCACTACGTAAAGTGCGTCATCCATGTACTATCCTGGATCTTCCATTTCCGAAGACTTGAACAAGCAACTCTGCGAGGAAAATATGGCAACAACTCCAAAGTCTAACTATGAAGTCTGCAATGCTGACGACAACTTCAAGGTCTAACTATGAAGCCATTTCAGCCATTCGAAGAAACTCTACCGAGGAATTCCTGACAACAACTTCAAAGTCTAATTATGAAGCCATTGAATACTGATAACAACTCGAAAGTCTAATTATGAAGTCGTTCCATACCGACGATAACAACTACTCGAGGAAAATTCTGCCGAACTCCAAAGTCAAATTATGAAGTCTGCAATGCTCTTCCAGGGAAATTCTGACAACAACTTCAAAATCTAATTGTGAAGCCATTTAGAACTGACAATAACTCCAAGGTCTAATTATGAAGCCATTGAAAGCTGGCTACAACTTCAAAGTCTAATTATGAAGCCATTTCAGCCATTTGAGGAAAACTCTAACGAACTCCAATGTCTAATTATGAAGCCGTTTACTGATAATAACTTCAAGGTCTAATTATGAAGCCATTGAATGCTGATACAAACTCCAAAGTCTAATTATGAAGCCGTAACAGCCATTCGAAGAAACTCTGTCGAGGAATTTCTAACAACAACTCCAAAGTCTAATTATGGAGCCGTTGTAATGCTGACGTAACAGCCACCTGAGGAGAACTCTGTCGGGGAAATTCTGACGTCAACTGCCAGACATTAACCTTGACGACGAGCACTGACCTCAACCGTCTAATCCCTGAAGTCTTCTTTTGAAATGCTGACAACAACTTCAAAGTCTAATCATGAAGCCTTGACAACAAGTAATGACTTCAACCGTCTAATCGCTGAAATCTTCTTTTGAAATGCTGACAACAACTTCAAAGTCTAATCATGAAGCCTTGACAATAAGTAATGACTTCAACCGTCTAATCGATGAAATCTTCTTTTGAAATGCTGATGTGACAGCAACCCGATGAGAACTCCGCTAGGGAATTTCTGAAAACAACTCCAAAGTCTAATTATGAAGCTGTTTAAAGAAAACTCCACCGGGGAAGAAGAGAAACTTAACCAAGCAACTCTGACGAGGGAACACATGACAGGACGGACGTTATCATCACATATCCCATGCCATGAATTTGAATATCCGAAAACCATCCTGAACAAGAATTCCAATTACCTGCAGGGAAAAACACCTAAAAACACAGAGGTAACCAACCTGGCTTATGTTTCAAAATGCATATGTTGAAAATGGTGTAATGCTCCATATATGATGGAATGCTACGCATTTGGGTAAATTGCTATGCAATGCAGATATGATGCAAATGCAGGCCCGGGCTGCCGGAGAAAAGCTGGATACAGAACCGCTTCAGCAAAATAATTGCTGAAGACAAAGCCAACTCCGCTGGGGATAACCGGGTATCACAGAATTATTCCAACAAAATAAATGCTGAAAAGGTAAATCGACTCCGCTAGGGGAGCAACAATCCTGCTGGGAGATAGTTTTACGATCCGGAGTTACGAACTCTGCTGAGGATGATCAACCTATTGGAGGAAAGACAACCTGCTGGAGAACAGAAAAAGCCATCCCGCGCGGGGATGAACTTTTCAAACCATGGACAAATTGGTTGTGCCCTGTGAGGACTTCACTGGGGATTAAATGTACACATAATCACCGTCGGGATGCACACCACTGCCTGATTGCTGGCTAGCTCGCATCCGACTCTTGTGGGGATAAAATTCAACTTCCATCTGCTGGGGAGGAATAAAATCACCTAGAGCCTGCTCCTACGTTAAGGGACTCTGGCTGGGGAAACACGATCCCTTAGCTGTTTGCTGCGAAGGTAACGACCCTGCAACACATGAGTAACAACAAGATACCCTATACAAAAGGAAATATCCAGGTCAATAGCCGTGACAATCGCTCAGTCAATTCAAATTTTTAACAATTATTGGCCAAGGCCTGCAAGTTTATGCACATGCAAGTTTATCAAAAATATCGGCGTTTTCCACAAACAAAACAGTAAAAGTTAAAACAAGAACAAACATCAAGTATTGAATAGTATGCATTTATTAATAATGGGCCTATAAATAGGCAAAGTTTTGTACAATGGATGCAACTCCTGAAAAGAGGAAGCTACAAAATAAATACAAATATGTACAGAGGTACAAAGAAATTTGTATGCATGTCGGCAACGTGGTACAGACAAACACCATGAGCTGATCCTCCTATGACTCGCCTAACTCTGACGCTTTCCCGATACTCCGTCCTCGGAAGAGATTGACTTGGGTAATCGACCCTCAGGTACTCCCAAACCACTAAGCAATGTAGTATCAATCTCGGACCGCAGTCTTTTGCTTTTTCAATCCCTAACTTTTGTCTGAATCGCCCTTTGCGGGTTTTCAATTCACTGGGATACCCTTTTTTGCCGAAGCCTCCTTCTCAGGTTTTCGACTTCGCGGGTGTACATTTTTTTCAATTTTATCCCTAATTTTTGCCCGAACCTTTTCTTTTTTCTTTTTGGTTCGTCGGGATGCCCCATTTTTGCCTGGACACTTTTTTTTCTGTCCAGCAGGTTTCTTTAAGCAAAGTATTTTTTAACTGCGTCCGAG
Source organism: Lathyrus sativus (assembly GCA_963859935.3). Classification (NCBI taxonomy): domain Eukaryota; kingdom Viridiplantae; phylum Streptophyta; class Magnoliopsida; order Fabales; family Fabaceae; genus Lathyrus; species Lathyrus sativus. The sequence continues at coordinate 277,146,177 of OZ012738.1, read as the reverse complement.
TTCATAGGGGATGAAAAATCCTCGCCATCCATGGTGGAAAACAGTAAGGCTCCTCTAGAGAAGACCTTTCGAACGATGTATGGACCTTCATAGTTGGGAGTCCATTTGCCCCTGTGATCTAATTGTGGTGGGAGAATCTTCTTTAGCACAAGATCGCCCGTCTGAAAGCTTCGAGGGCGCACCTTCTTGTCGTAAGCTTTCTTCATCTGGCTCTGGTATAACCGACCATATGCGATAGATGCAAGTCTTTTCTCATCCATCAAACTGAGCTGATTCAGCCTATTCCTTACCCACTCTGCCTCATCAAGTTGGACATCAAGCAAAACCCTCAAGGAAGGAATCTCAACTTCTAATGGTAGAACAGCCTCCATACCATACACCAATGAGAAAGTTGTTGCCCCGGTCGATGTGCGTACCGTCGTACGATAACCGTGTAAAGCGAAGGGCAATATCTCGTGTCAGTCTTTGTATGTCACAACCATCTTCTGAACTATCTTCTTGATGTTCTTATTGGCCGCTTCGACAGCGCCATTCATCTTGGGCCGATAGGGAGATGAATTATGATGCTTAATCTTGAAATTCTGGCACAATTCCTTCATCATCTTGTTATTAAGGTTCGAACCATTGTCAGTAATGATTCTTTCGGGGATGTCGTAGCAACAAATAATGTCCTTTTTGATAAACCGGGCTACCACTTGCTTGGTGACATTGGCGTAAGACGCTGCTTCAACCCATTTGGTGAAATAATCGATAGCTACCAAGATGAACTGGTGTCCATTGGATGCGGTGGGCTTAATTTTCCCAATCATATCAATGCCCCACATGGAGAAAGGCCACGGGGACGCCATAACGTTCAAAGGGCTCGGCAGCACCTGAATCTTGTCCGCATAAGTCTGGCATTTATGGCACTTCTTTGAAAACTTGAAGCAATCTCTTTCCCTTGTCAACCAATAATACCCTGCCCGTAATAACTTTTGAGACATAGCGTGTCCACCGGCGTGCATGCCAAAGGTACCCTCGTGGACCTCCTCCATGAGTAAATTAGCCTCTTTCTCATCAACGCATCACAATAGCACCAAATCATGGTTCCTCCTATACAGAACACCATCCGGATTCAAGTAAAAATTGCCAACCAATCTCCTAAGAGTCTTCTTATCACGGCTGGATGCCCCAGTCGGATACTCTTGGTTCTTTAGGAAATTCTAGATATCAAAATACTACGGCTTGCCATCTGAAGCTTCCTCAATGGAGAATATGAAGGCAGGCCTATCAAGGTGAGAGATAACTATTTTGGGAGCATCATTCCAGAAGTTAACTTTGTACATCGAAGACAATGTCGCAAGAGCGTCAGCCATCTGATTTTCTGCCTGTGGCACATGGTGAAACTCTACCCAGTCAAAGAAGGGCAACAACCTCCTTGCATAATTCATATATGGTATCAGATTGGGCTGACGAGTCTCCCATTCTCCTTTGATCTGGTTCACGACTAGCGCAGAGTCTCCATACACATCAAGATTTTTAATCCTTAAATCAATAGCCTCCTCGAGACCCATGATACACGCCTTATATTCAGCCTCATTATTGGTAACTGGAAATGTCAATCTGGCAGTGAATGGGATGTGCGTCCCATGGGGAGTCGTGATGATTGCCCCAATTCCACTTCCATATGAATTAACAGCACTGTCAAAGATCAATTGCCATTGGGAACCCGTCTCAGGACCTTCACCATGCAACGACTCTTCGCAATCTTTCATCTTTAAGTACATGATATCCTCGTCATGAAAATCAAACTTCATCGGCTGGTAATCATTGATTGGCTGCTCGGCTAGGTACTCTGACAGTACGCTACCTTTGATAGCCTTTTGCGAGACATACTGTTGCGGTGAAAATTGGATATCAAGCTATTAAATTAACTTGAATCTTAATTCTTTTACAACCGAACTTTATTTTATCCAAAGGAAAGGTCTAAATAAAGAAAAAACCCTTTTCGCGATGTACCGACAACGCTAAAGAGATTCAGGGATCAGGGGTTGGTTATACCTAGGGAAGGTGTTAGCACCCTAAGCATCTGTAGTACTCTACAGGAACCTTTTGTTTGATTGTTTGCTAAGTTTGTGAGGATGTGCTATGGATTGGGAAAAGGTATAAGTTGAAACCTAAGGTTATATACACTAAGTTTGCTCGCAAAGACGTCGCATCTTCTGCCTACGTATCCTAACTAGGATAGAATCAGAGCAATCGTAGTTCACCTCACAAGGGATAAAGAACACTTGATTATGATCAAGGTTCAAAGGGGAACAAACATGACAATGTTTGTGTGGAGTTTGACAAAACTCCCTAATCTAAATTGTAACACTCAAAAGGGGAAGTAAGAAATCATGACGATGACTCTTACATAGAGTTGACAAACTCTATCCTAGGGTTCTAGTTGAAGAACACTCCTAGTACTGGGGCTTTTAGACTTAAAGCAAAGTCTAATGGCTTCTAAATTAAGGTTAAAGTGACTTAACAAAGTCAAGAGAAAGGTGAAGGAGCTATTCATGACACAGGGTTAATGGAAAGACTTTTCCTTTGGAAAGAGAGAGGGGAGGCAACTGGGATGAGAGCTAACAAGCTTCATCACTTGGGAAAAGAAAAAATTAAGCAAAGGTAATTACATGATGAAGATAAATGTATGGTGACAATCATTAAATGAACATGTTGAAGATAAACACAAGATATGCATTGATGACGATCAAAGCAACTGTTTAAGCAAGGACTGCGACAGCAGATCAAATTCAAGTAAATTCCTCATAGGAAGCAAGATGAACATGGTAACAACCAAAATAAAATCCTAGCATGTTGACTAACATTAAGGAAAAGAGGGCAAGCAAATATCATGTCATTCACAAGTATATCAAGAGATAAATTCATCTGCATATGTGGAAACGGTTACAGAATGCACTTTAACTTGCAAGTAGTCAAAAGGGATGAACAATTAGGTAAACATGGAATTTAAAAATACTACATAAAAATAGACATAAAAAAAAACATAATGCAAAAAGAATGGATTCAAAATGATTAAAAATGAGGGAGATATGATTTTTTGAAGTTTGGTTGAAAAATGTCAAAAATTGACAAAAGGGTTGCCCTCCTCAGGGGTCGAACCCAGGTTCAGCTGGTACAAGGCGCTAAGGTGACAAGGTGACTACCACTGGGGTGGCTATACATCCGTTTGTAAATGCCACCCCATTAAAATATATGGGTAACATTCAAAACAGGCTGGGCACAAAACATGAACAAAACTTGGATTTGCGTTTTGTATCATAACTCAGTCAATTCTCAATAGTTTTCAACAAACTTTAGGTCTAAATTGCATAGAAAATCACAAGGAACATGATGGCACTGTTGGATTTTTGAAATTCCCCCTCCATTTGAAAACCCGATAGTGTGTGCTTTGTGAATATGTGAGATGCATTTTGGGATGAAGTTCATATACCAGCCAATTTTCAATCAATGTAATCATGTACACACACCACATAAATGATAATGAGTGAATCTAAACCACCTTTATGGATCAAAACAGTCTGAGATGAGAAATGATGTGTAAGTTGCACAACTGTCATGAGAAATGCAAGTTGATGTCCAGTTTTAGTTCCAAACTTTTTCAGGTCAATTGAAACATACACACACCTCATAAAAATGCCAATGAATGATTTCCAACACAAATTTAGGTAAAAAAACAAACAGTTGTGAAAAAATGTGTTCAAATTGCAAATTGTTGTGAATATGAGGCATGATGATGTCTAATTCAAGTTCTAGGCATATTTTGTTCAAGGTAAGCATACATACACATCACATACATGGTATTGAGTATCATCAAACACAATGAAAAGCTCAAACAGGCCTGTCATGTAGAATTGCATATAAGCTGCAGTTTTATGCTTTGTGCATTCATGAAGATGTTTAAAATGGATTTTAGGCATGTTTAAACCAAATTAACTGAACACACAAGTCACATACATGAAGATAGTTGTGTTCATGCTCCAAAATTAGTTACACTTCAATCAGGACAGGTTTTGGTACGGTTTAAGGCATATTGGCTTGGACAATGCATTTTGAAAGTGAAAATGTGTACCAGATGAAAACAGGCCATATAACTTGTACCTACACCTCACAAACATGAAACTGAACATGCTCACACTCAAAAATTAGGCATAAAAGCAACTAGGCAAAGTTTGACATGTTGATGTGGTGCTAGAACTGTTTGTGGCAGCAGACAGTGCAGTATGTGGTTTTCAAAAAATAATGAAGCTTACATCAAGACAGAGATGTGCACATACCATATAAATGCTCATGAGTGAATCCAAACACACATTCAGGTTGAAAACAAAATGTTATGAAAAAAAGTGCTCAAGTTGCTAATGTCATGAATAGGATGCATAATGGTGTTCAGTTTCAATTTCATGCACATACAAGTCAAGTAAGTCATGTACACAAGTCATATATGTGAAGATAAGTGTGTTCAAACATAAAATGGAGTTCAAATCATGCTGTAGTGAAAATTGGCTGTCAAGTTGCAAAGTTAGGTTGTGAAATGCATGAAGATGTTCAAATTCAATTCCAAACATTTTTAGACTGAACTAATCATATACACACTACACATACATGATATTGAATGAGTTCAAACACAATTTGAAGCTAAGAGAGGACTGTCATGAAAAATGAGGGTTTGAGTTGCAAATTGGTATTATGATGCAACCATGAAAGAATGCAGTTCAACATCCTAAGCAAACTTTGATCAAGTTAACTTCACACACATATTGGATACATGATGTTGGATGAATTTGAGCACAAATTTAAACACCTCTAGGCCTGAGATCACAACTGGTGTGTTCATGACAAAATTTTGATACAAGTCATACACATGACACATTTTTAACATGATGGACTCAAAATGCCAAAACATGAAACTATGGTGTAAAGAAAAGATGGAGTGTCTACATACCGCTAGTAGACTATGTTGAGCAGGTTTGATCAATAAGAAATCCAGAGAAAACTTCAAATGCACCTAGCTTTGGAGATTTCTTCTTTTTGAAGCAAGAATGCAAATTTCAAGACAGTTGGAGAAATAAACTCCACCAATGATCCTTAATACTTTAGACAATTGAGAAATGGTATATGTGAGGTGTTAGAGTGATTATAACATCAAGCAAATGCCTGGAACAAGTTTTGGCAGATTTTGTGTATCATAGTCAAAGTAACTTGGTATGGAAGTTGACTTTTTGAATGAGGAGGTTTTTGAGTGGTTCAATGGTTGGAACACCTTCTATATCATATTTATGAGTTGTGGGGATGATTTTTGGTGAGTTTGAGTGTGGAGAAATGATTTTGGCAGCAATTGTAGCAAGGCAGATTTTTGAAGCTTTTTTTGGCAATTTTGTGAACTTGGTGATTTTGGAGAAAAGTGTGAAAGGGTGGGAGCTTGATATTTCTATGGTTTTCAGAAGATCTCTTGTGTATGGTATGAGGTGGGGAGAGCCTCTATTTATAGGCAAATGGGGGGTCGTGGGCAGATTTGGAGATTTCCTTCTTAAGAAGGAAAGGTTTTCATTTTTTGAATCCAATCTCCAAAAAGAGCTTTCTTGGCTGATAGGTAAGCTTAAGTCAGGCTTCATGATGAGTTTGAATTGGATAAAACCAAGCTAGAAGGCATAGGTTGATGGATGGTTCAGATTCTACTTTCCACCTCATGCTTGTCATTGATTTCATATGCAAGTTGCAAGGCCACTTGCAAGCCCACTTGCAAACTTGGCAAATTCACCTTCCTCTGCATTTTCATTGTATTTCCATGCTACAAAGTTTCTACATATCAGATAAAACATGTTTCAAAAGCTGAGATTGGCCTAATTGATCAAAGGAATGATTTTTGAAAGTTTGTCAATGTGGGACTCAAGTGTGAAAACACCAACTTGCCAAATCCGTAACTCTCAGCTCACAAATCCTTTTGAGATGTTCTAGTACTTTTTAGAAAGCCCTCAAATAGCTCTAAAACATTCATGTTTTCATGAGTTTCAAATTCTCAAAGGAACTTGGCCAAAAGACGTCTCAAAGTTGCTAAAAAATGAGCTTGAAAGTGAAATTTTCTCAAGTCTTTTTCCCTTCTCAAAATGAATTTGGTCATAACTCCAAATCTATGCATTTTCTGATCATGGACCACTTAGGGACTTTTGTAGGATTTGTCAAGAGCTTTCTAATGAGCTTTGAACCAACTCAATTGGATGTGTGGTTAAGGAGTTATGGTTTAGCCCCTTTCAAAACCCTAATTTCCCGATTTTTCGATTACTTCCTCATCCTTGATCCAATGGTCATGAAAATTGATAGGCAAGTGAAAAATGACATAAGGAACATTTTTAATTCACACTTTGAGGTCCAATTCCTTAAATTTGAAGGGTTGACTTTTCGGTCAACCGTACGATCGATCGGTGACTACCGAGTCGTCTGTTGACACTCTGGACCTCCTAAGACTTTGACACTTCTTGAATGAACTTTATTAAGCTATATGAACTTCATGGATCATGATCCCACCATTAAAACACCTTCCAACACCAAAGTCAAACTACAGTTGACTTTTACTAGTCAAAAACCCTAATCGGGTACCATGAAATGCACTGCTCTTAATTCTGGGGTAACACCCTCAAATTGGGTATTCAATTGATATCATATGATACCCTTGATATTGTTTCATGATTGAATTAGTCTAAAACTTTGATTGATCACAAACCTTGAAGCTTCGATTTGGCTGTACAAAACCCTGATTCATCTGTAACTAGACAACGACAAACTTGCACTGGGTTAGGGTTAGATAATTCATGAGTATGCTCCTAAAATGATAGTGAGAATCTAAGGGGTCAAAATTTGGGGTGCAACAGTTGTCCCTATTTAAATATTTTCACTAGATGGAACTGAGATGACAAACCTCGTAGAATCGCAGTGAAAGGTATTTAAATATAGAAAACCAAAAATTTTGTCCCTTAGATCCGATGATATGCAAGAGGACAGGTCATGATATGCTATGAATTCTAAATGATGATTCATTATGCTTGGATGCAATACATGTGCAGATGAAAGAAAAACAAAACAACGAGTAACTACTCATGGGACCTGGTTTTGTGGACTCGATACTGGGGGAAAACCGAGATATAACAATCAATAGTTCAAACGTGACTAGTGATAACTGAGAGGAAAATTTCACATGAGGATGTAAGAATTCCAATGAAGATGACAATCTTATTAGGAAAGAGCAAACACTCCACTGGGGAGAGAAGTACATTTCCACCGGGGAAAAAGAGCGATTTTATACTGGGGAAATGAAGAACTAGAGACGTGAACCTCACTGGGGATGATCAGAGGAGGAACTTCATATAGTGAAGAGTTTAAACGGGATCTTCAAGAATGGACTAGAAACAAGGACCAAACACATTGGGGATACTAGCGATAACTAGATCCCCGAGACCTGACTGGGGGGAAAGAGGTTTTGCTGGGGATAATGATGTCACCCAACCTTAACAAATAGTTCAAATGGTGCTAGTAACCACTAGACTTCCTGGAGGTAATGGTAACGACCAACCTGAGATGATAACAAATGAGATTTCTCAAATCCAATTGGTAACACATAAGACTTCGACTGGGGAAATTGGTGACGACCGAATTTCAAGCAATGCCAGCAACTACTGGACTTAAAGGAGATTGGTAACGACAAAGTCCGGGTACCAATGACGATTGGGTTTCAAGCAATGCCAGTTACGACTAGACTTTAAAAGAAACATGGTGACGACCAAATCAGGGTATATCAACACATGTGGTTATGAGAATGCTAGCAAGCTATTAGGCTTTAGCTGGGGAGGTTGGTAACGACCAAACCAAAAGATACCAATAACGATTGGATTTCAAGCGACGCCAGTTACGACTGGACTTCATGGGGAAGGTTGGTAACGACCAACAAGATACCAATGCCAATTGGATTTCAAACATCTGCCAGTTACGACTGGACTTAAAAGGAAATCAACTAGTAACGACTAGACCTCACAGGGGATTTGCTAGTGACGACTAGACTTCAGAGGGAAAAAGTTGGTAACAACCAAACCAAAAGATAATAACGAGTGAAGTTAAGACAATGCCAGTTACGACTGGACTTTAAAGGAAAATATGGTGACGACCAAAAGAATACCAATAACGATTGGATTTCGAACACTGCCAATTACGACTGGATTTTAAAGGAAAAAGGTGGTGACGACCGAATCAACAGATACCAACGAGTGGAATTAAGACAATGCCAGTTACGACTAGTCTTAACAAGAAATATGGTGACGACCAAAAGAATACCAATAATGATTGGCTTCTAAAACAATGTCAGTTACAACTGGACTTTAAACGGAAAATCAACTAGCAGTGATTAGACATTCACGGGGAATCGACAGATAGTACACCGAACCCGAGAGACAAAATGAATCACACTGAACGCAGGATGAAGGGTGTATGTAGACTTGAAAATAAATCCAATCCTTACGGGGAACAGAGCTTTTAAACAAGCTAGTCAGAGATGCCAAAGTAAATTCAAACAAATGCTCGGAAATCTTCTACTGGGACGAGCCCTCACACCATCATAAGAAGTTCTTGAGAGACATTCTTCAAGCTTGATACTCACGCGTGACCAAAGGAAATTCAGCGATTCATCTTGCTTACACTTCACCAGGGAGTGCGATAGGATTGCGTATTAAAGTTTCTACTACCCTGAGGTTTCGGGGAAGTATGATTTTCCTCGATTCTTTTTCATGAGTTGAAGTTTTTACATTTGTTAATTTTTTCAAGTTTTATTCAATAATTTGACCCCTATGCTTTCAAAATTATCGTTGGTCAACGAACAATATTTTGCATAACAAAGAAAATAAAGGAAATGATAAATTTGCAAAAGAAAGAAATGGCTCAAAAAACTGATTTTATTCAAGAATGAAATCTTGCAAATGACAAAATTCCATAGAAGTTTTACAAGTGAAAAATGGCAAAGTGGACAAGGTTACATTGAATCCCATGACCAACTATCCCTAGAGACTAAAACTCCCCAAAATCCTCGCTTCTGACAAGAGCGATTGGAGTGAATTCTTGTAGGATCTTCTGCGGTAGTGACAACTCATCTGATGCAGTGAAACGCCTTTGTCCCTAACATTTGCCTGGATCGCCCTTTCGGGTTTTCAATCCACCAGGACGCTCATTTTTGCCTAAGCCGCCCTTTCGGGTTTTCAACTTAGCAAGCTCTTATTTTCTTTTTCTTTTTCTCTTCTTTTTTTTCTTTTTCTCAACCCTAACTTTTGCATAAGCCGCTCCTTTGAGTTTTGGCTTATCGGGTTCTTTTAGACGTAATATTTTCGTACTGCATCAGAATTCACTGGATGAGTAAGCTGCTCTCCATCCATGGTAGTGAGAATTAACGAGCCTCCTAAGAAGACTGTTTTCACAACAAACGGGCCGTCATAATTAGGCATCCATTTTCCCCGTGCATCTTTGTGAACTGGTAAAATATTTTTGACTACAAGCTCCCCTTCTCGGAATTCTCGGACACGAACTTTCTTGTCAAAAGCCCTCTTGATCCTTTTTTGATATAACTGACCATGACACATCGCAGACATGCGCTTCTCGTCGATAAGATTCAACTGATCAAACCTTTCTCTCACCCATTCTGCTTCTTCAATATTGTTTCCATTGTGACTCTCAAAGAAGGTATTTCGACCTCAATAGGAAGTACCGCATCCATTCCATATACCAAAGAAAAGGGGGTTGCCCCTGTTGAAGTGCGGACGGACGTCCTGTACCCATGCAAGGCAAATGGTGGCATCTCATGCCAATCTTTATAGGTTTTCACCATCTTATGTAAAATCTTTTTGATGTTCTTATTTGCAGCTTCTACAGCTCCATTCATCTTGGGACGATAAGGAGAGGAATTGTGATGTTCAATTTTGAAGTCATCGCACAACTCTTTCATGATTTTGTTGTTCAAATTGGTACCATTGTCCGTTATGATTCGGCTCGAAATTCCGTAACGACAGATAATTTCCTTCTTGATAAAACGGGCCACCACTTGTCGAGTAACATTAGTGTAGGATGCGGCCTCGACCCACTTTGTGAAATAATCAATAGCAACCAGAATAAATCGGTGTCCGTTAGAAGCTTTTGGCTCAATTTCCCCAATCATATCAATGCCCCACATAGAGAAAGGCCACGGTGATGACAACACATTTAGCAACGTCGGAGGTACATGCATCTTGTCCGCATAAATCTGACACTTGTGACATTTCCTGGCATATTGAATACAGTCAGTTTCCAAAGTCAACCAGTAATAACCAGCCCTCAAAATCTTTTTAGCCATAGCATATCCATTGGCATGAGTGCCAAATACTCCTTCATGCACATCTTGCATTAACAAATTTGCTTCTCGTCTGTCGACACATCTAAGCAGGACCATGTCATGATTCCTTTTGTAAAGCACATCATTACTGAGAAAGAACTTGGATGCTAATCGTCTCAGAGTTTTCTTGTCAAGTGACGTAGCATCTGCTGGATACTCTTGTTTGGATAGGTAATTCTTTATGTCATGGAACCATGGCTTGTCATCAGTTTCTTCTTCAACCATCTGACAGTAGGCGGGCTCAGTCTTTTGCTCAATTTGAATGAGAGTGGCATCATTGACATCCCTGACTTTCCACATTGAGGCTAACATGTCTAGGGCATCGACTATGTGATTTTCAGACCTCGGAACATGCTTGAAGGTGATTTCATCAAAATACTCCATCATCTTGACGATGTAGGCTCTATAAGGGGTCAAATTCTCATGCCTAGTCTCCCAGTCACCAGTAACTTGATAAATAACCAAAGCTGAATCTCCACTTACTTCAAGAAGTTTGATTTTGAGGTCGATAGTTGCTTCGAGGCCGAGAATGCATGCTTCATATTCGGCGATATTGTTTGTGCAGTCAAAATCTAACATGGCTGTGAATGGAGTGTAACCACCTTCCGGACTCATTAAAACGGCGCCTACACCATGCCCACTGTAGTTGGAGGAACCATCAAACATCATTTTCCACCAAAGACCTTTCTATGGACCCTCATCAGGACCTGGCTCTTCACACTCTTTTACCAACATAATGTCTTCATCTGGGAAATCAAATTTGAGAGACTCATAGTCTTCCACTGGTTGATCTGCAAGATATTCTGACAAAACACTACCCTTGATAGATTTCTGGGCTACATATTAGATGTCGTATTCTGACACTAACATATGCCAACGGGGGAGCCTTCCAGTCTGAGCAGGCTTCTCAAAAATATACTTTATCGGATCCATTTTTGAAATCAACAAAGTGGTATGACAAATCATGTATTGCCTCAGGCGTCTAGCAGCCCATGCCAAACCACAACAAGTTTTCTCCAAAAGTGAATATCGGCTTTTACAATCAGTAAACTTCTTACTCAAATAATAAATAGCATGTTCTTTTTGTCCGGACTCGTCTTGCTGACCTAACACACAACCCATTGAATTCTCAAGCACTGTCAAATACATGAAGAGAGGTCTTCCTGGAACAGGAGGTATCAAGATCAGAGGTTCTTGAAGGTAACCCTTGATTTTATCAAACGCTTGTTGACAATCTGAATTCCAAGCAACCGTTTGGTCCTTGCGTAACAATTTGAAGATGGGCTCGCAAGTAGGAGTCATATTGGAAATAAATCTGGATATGTAGTTCAGTCTTCCAAGAAAACCTCTGACTTGCTTCTCAGTTTGTGGAGCTGGCATATCTTGAATAGCTCGGACTTTATCTGGATCCACCGCGATCCCTCGGTGACTGACAATGAAACCGAGTAACTTTCCAGATCTTACTCCAAAGGTGCACTTGGCTGGATTCAGTCTCAACTGATATTTTCTGAGTCTCTTAAATAATTTAAAAAGATGTTCCAAATGGTCCTCCTCACTTTGAGATTTGGTTATCATGTCATCAACATATACCTCGATCTCCTTATGCATCATATCATGAAATAAAGTCACCATGGCCCTTTGATAAGTAGCACCTGCGTTCTTCAGACCGAAAGGCATAACTTTGTAACAGTAAGTCCCCCACGGAGTAATGAAAGTAGTTTTTTCCATGTCATCGGGATCCATCTTAATCTGATTGTAACCGGAGAAACCATCCATAAATGAGAAAACTGCAAAACGAGTCGTGTTATCCACCAATGTATCAATATGCGGCAAAGGGAAATCATCTTTCGGACTGGCCTTATTTAGATCCCTATAATCCACACACATTCTGACTTTCCCATCCTTTTTTGGTATAGGTACAATATTGGCCACCCATTCGGGGTATTTGGACACTGCTAAGAAACTGGCGTCAATCTGTTTCTTCACCTCATCTCGAATCTTGAGAGCCATGTCAGGTCTTGTTCTTCGGAGCTTTTGTTTAACCGGTGGGCATTCTGGTCGAAGTGGTAATTTGTGAACCACTATGTCAGTGTCTAAACCCGGCATATCTTGGTATGACCAAGCAAATACGTCCACATACTCTTTCAGAAGCTCTTCTAGTTGCTGCTTGATTTCTGCCCCTAGGGCTGCCCCAATCTTGACTTCTTTCTTGTCTTCTTTGGTGCCAAGATTAATGACTTCTACATGTTCTTTGTAGGGTTGAAGCTATGGGTACTCATAGTGTGCCCATTTTACCAGTTCATCGGGGATTTCAAAATCTTCATCCTCATCTTCAGCTTGGTATATTGGTGAATCAAAGTCAGAAGGGAATGCAAAGTCATAGGATTCAATGGGTTTTAGGACATCATTGCATGTTGGAATGGCTTGATTTATTAAAACACACAAAGACAAATGCAGCACACAAAAAAGAAAATTGTTTTGGGTTTTTTAAGATTTCCATTTTTCTTTTAAAATGAAAGCAAAAACAGTAAAGGAAATACCACAAGGAAATTAACAAAATAGTTCATTTTTCATTGATTTTCTTGAAAGCACGGGGCCCTTACAAAACATTCCTATAGCCTTGGGCATGGCTATGGAGATCCAAAACAACAACAAGAAAAGAAAGACAAACAAATTACTTTAACTCAGGAAAGACCATAGGAATCTCAATAGCTTCCCAGTTGCTCAAGGCAGAGTTGCAATGATACACTAATTGTTCAAGGTCTTCATCTTCAAAATCTTCTTCCACAGCACTGACTTGGAAACCTCCACTGTTGAATACTTCTTGTATAGTCTTTGGGCGTCCTTCGTCATGTGTCGGTGCTTCATCATGAGTTGGTTTGTAACCCAACCCTTGGCGATCCATTTGTGGCTTCACGTCAATAACCTCTCCCCAACCTGCAGGAGTACCTTCTTCCAGTGTAGACTTGATGCTCTGAACGGATGCAAAAGACGGACCACTCTTAGCCACTGTTTCCTCTAACATCACTGCGTTAGCTATCTCGAGTTCCTGAAAGGAAGTTTCTAACGCGCCCTCATTTGCCTCAATATACTTGAATGATGACAGATTGCTCACCATTAGGTCCTCTTCACCGTGTACAATCACTAACTTATCATTCACAACAAATTTCATTCTCTGATGCAATGTGGAAGTCACTGCCCCATCCGCGTGAATCCACGGTCGTCCCAACAAACAATTATAAGTCGGGTTAATGTCCATGACTTGGAATGTAATATCGAACACATGAGGTCCTATCATGATTGGCAATTCTACCTCTACCACAACAGTTCTTCTTGAACTGTCAAAAGCTTTTACAATCAATGACGCCGATTTCATTTCTGCCCCTGCATATGCTAACCTTGCGAGCGACCTTGCGGGCAATACATTCAATGAGGATCCAGTGTCAACTAAAACTCGTGCCATTGTATCTTCTTGGCACCTGACAGATATGTGTAACGCATGGTTGTGATTGCGTCCTTCTTTTGGCAACTCTGCATCACTAAAACTCAGGGTGTTACATGCAGTAATGTTGGCTATCACTGAGTCAAATTGGCCGAGAGTTATGTCTTTTGTCACATGTGCCTGTTTCGATACTTTTTGCAGAGCTTCTCTGTGAGCTGGAGAGTTCATCAAGAGAGACAAGATCGATATCTTTGATGGGGTTTGGTGAAGCTGATCAATAACCCTGCAATCACTTTTCCGAATAATCCTTAAGAATTCTTCGTCGTCTCCCTCAGTACTTGGTACCTCCTTTTCTTTTGTCACAGCAGGGGTGACCTCTTTTGGAGCGGCTACTATTATCTTTGGCTGATAGATTCGACCACTACGGGTTATTTTGCTTGTACCTGCGATGTTTGTCACGTCCACTTGGTCGTCTTTCACTGTCTCTTTCTGACTAACCCTCCTAGATCCTCGATCTATCACAGTCATGTCATATTTCCATGGAACGGCCTTCGTGCTTTCAAAAGGAAATGGTCTTGGTTTCTGAATAATAACCGGTTGAAGTTGATCGATAGCCAACTTGTTGAAAACAGGCTTCACACTTTTGTTGGTCATTTTGAACACCAGAACTTTCTCACCTTTCTTTGGCAAATTAAAAACAGGCTCAATTACCGAAATTTCCTCTTTCCTCACCTTGCTACATACTTGCAATACTCCATCATCAATCAATCTTTGTATATCTCCTCGTACCATATCACACCCTCTAGAATCAATAGAACATTCTTCACAATCATTATGGGTACCTTCTATCAATCTTGCTTTCAACAGCTTCTCGTGAAGTAACTTTACCGGAGTCTTGATTTCTGACACACCTCAGACTACCCTTTCATCTGAAACTTCTTCTACAGCATTAACCCCTCCATGGTTCGGCAATGGATTACTTTTAACATTTGGGGGTACATCATCAAAAGACAAGATCTTCTTTTCCATCAACTCCTTGACAAGATGTTTTAAAGCAAGACAACCTTCTAAATCATGACCGGCAGCGCCTTCGTGAAAGGCACAATGAGCGTTTGGATTATAGTGAGGAGATGTAGTGTCTGGATTTAACGGTCGCGTTGTTACCAATCCTTGCTGCACCAAGGAGGGGTACAACTCGGTGTAAGTCATCAATATCTGAGGAAGTGGAGGTTTTGTTGTTGGTCTCCGATTCTGGTAGTTCTGTCTGGGTGCCTGAGCTCTAAGTTGATGATGTTGTTGATAGGGTGGAGCGTTGGGCACTCGTTGATACCCTTGTTGAATTGGCTGATATACAGGTGTTGGCTGCACTGCCTGATAACCGGGAACAGGGTGATTAAAAGCCGGAGTTACAGCTGCCACATATGGTTGTTGGGCATACTGCAACGGATACATTGGTCGTTGTTGTTGGGATTGCTGAACATAACTTGCTTGAGGCTGCTGAACAAAGCCTTGCTGAGGTTGTTGAACATAACTTTGCTGATACTTGTTGGTAAGGCGGTCTCCAGGTGCGACTCTTTCTTCCCACGGTTACTGCATTTGTCTCCCCTTCTTTCTTTTTATGAAAATTACTGTTGAACTTCTTGACATTGTTGTTACCAGAACTGCTGGAACCGCTAGCCACCTTTCCATTCTTCAATCCTAACTCCACTCTCACCCCTACTGCTACTATATCTGAGAAACTTGCGGTTACACTACTGATCATTTTCTCGTAAAACTCCGGTCTCACTGTATCGACAAACCAATCTCTCAACTCTTCTTCACTCAAAGGAGGTTCCACCTGAGAGGCGGTTTCCCTCCACCGTTGTGCATTTTCTTTGAAAGATTCTGAACTCTTCTGCGACATACTCAATAATTGTCTTCTATCAGGGGCTAAATCCATATTGTACTTGTAATGTTTTACGAAAGCATCAGCCATGTCTTGGAAACTATGAATACGAGACTGATCCAGACCCAAATACCATTTAGAAGGAGCTCCTTTCAAACTATCTTAGAAACAGTGAATCATCAACTTATCATCTTCTACATGAGCGGCCATTCTTCGGTAATACAAAATCAGATGCGTCCGAGGACAAGTAGCACCGGAATACTTATCAAAATTGGGAACCTTGAATTTTGGCGGAATTACCAATCCAGACACTAAGCACATATCTCTGGCGTCAGTACCAAAGATGTTATTCCCTTCCATTGCTCTGACTTTCCTGCCTATGGTCTCTACACTTTCTTTCAACTTATCATGTCGTCCACTCTCCTCTTCATACCCATCAAGATCTTCATACATTTGTGGAGGATTATGAAAAACAGGGCGCACTTGAGTCTGAACAGAAGGCTGAGTGTAAGTAGGAATAGCTTGAGGAACTTCCGGCCCTAGGGGAACTGCTTGTTGATTGACTGCTGGTGGAGGTACAAAGTCAGGCGGTAACCCATATGGTGGAACATTTGCAACAGTGACTGCCATTGGGATCGGCTCTACAGCTATGCCAGTGATTTCAAAAACAACAGTGGCTTGAGTGTCCAACTTTGCACGAATGACTTGTAGGGTTCCATGATCTGCCCCATGCCTCCTCGTAGCTCTCTGAGTTCATTATCAATCATGTCCACATCCAAATTATGTCCTTTCATTCTTAGGCGAGCTTGGGCTCGGGTGTTGTATCGGTGTTGAGGATTCAGTGTGATTCTTTCTGGAGACAAGACAGCGAGATGAGACACAACACAAGAACATGCACATGCAATGCTTATGAATGCAAAATGCAACAATGCAAAATTAATCATTCAAGGAATCCAAAGAAATATTTGCGAAAATTATAACAATGGGGAAATAAGCAAATTCAAAGTCTTCATAGATTAATAACTGAGAGTTTTACAACAACGATTCTGAAACTGAAATACAAGTCTTCAATACAGATACATGATGAAATAAAACGGAAAACAAAAGGATTTTAGATCTTCTGGTTGGATGGCCCTTCGTCTTCTGGCTGACTTCTCTTTCCATTTTGACGGGTCAACTCTTGAAGCTATTCCTTCTCTTGCATAACCTTGAAATACTTATCCCTCCATGCCTTTCCTTCTTTTTCAGCTTTTGCCAAAGCAGCTTTCAATTCTTCTACGAGAGTAGGTTTGGGTGAGTCAGGCTCAAAGCGAGTATAGAACATCTTCAACGCTGCTTCTTTTACCCATGATAAGTAAGATTCTGAAATAGTAGTGTCGTGGTAACCTAGGGCAGTTACTCCTCTCGTGTGGACATAACGCCAAGCATACACAATCCGAGCCTTGTAAGCTGGATTTTTCCCCTCTTCAATGTAGAAGCTTCTCAAAAAGTCTGGGTCTGGTTCATTCTCCATTGGGTCCCCCAACTGGCGACGAGCTAAAATAGGATTATAGCTGATGCAACCATTAACGCTGATGAGCGGTACATTTGGGAAATCTCCACAGCTTTGGATCATAGCAATCCCCCCATACCTAGGGTCATACCACTTAATATATGAATGTTTGAGTAACAACAATTTCTCAACCCATGGGAGCCCATTTTGCTTATCCCAGAGGGCTGGAATTTTTGGCAAGTGCAAAATAAACCACTTGTGCAAGAGAATGGTGCAACACTCAATCTGACCAACTCCATAACGGTTCCTACGGTGGATGGAAAAGTACATATCAGCCAACAAGGTAGGTACAGGATTCTTGATTAAGAAAAGGTTGATCGCATTTGCATCTACGAAATCATTAGCAGTCGGGAAGAAGAACAGTCTGTAGATTAGTAAAACCAGGATGGCCTTAAAGGCTTCAGAATTCTTCAACACGGCATAGCTTTGAGCTTTTTCATACAGTAACATAGCCGAAAATCCATACAACCCTCCCTTAGCAATCATATAAGATCGTACCTCGTCCACCTCCAAATACGCGGCCTCTGCAACTGCTCTTTCGTTAGGAGTCCCTTCTCTTCCAGAAAATGGTCTAGGAGTGACGCCTACTCCCATCAGGGCAGAATATTCTTCCAAGGTTGGCAACAACTGATAATCTGGAAATGTGAAACAGTGATAGGTTGAATCATAGAACTGCACGAGTGCGGACAACATCTCTTCATATACTTGAACTTCTAGCAAAGACAGCATATTCCCATACTTCTCTCTGAATGCCTCGGGGTCTTCTACTAAGCTTCCCAGTTTCTTCAAGTTCTCCAATTTTGGGCTTCGGAATACAATCTCTGCTTTCTTTCCAGAATCCATCATATAATATCTACAAAACAATCTTTAGTTCCTTGAATGATTAATTAATGAGAATGCAAATGCAAAGGTTTCATGGAACTCAGATTTTGTAAACATCAAAACATCATTTCATTTCATTGATTTTTTTTTTAGTCTTGAATTACAAAATAGTACATCTTACAAAAAGTCCTAAACATAGAACTAAAGATATTCTAACAAAATTCCTCTCTTTCTTTGATCTTCTTGAGTTCTTCTTCTATCTGCGTCTTCTCAAGAATGAGCTTGTCCACCATTAACTTCCATGGAGTTGACTGATGGCTGGAATAGAATAAATCTTCTTGCGCCTTCCTCTTCTTACAAGCAATCATTTCTTCATCCTTCATCTGAAGTTGTCTACGGAGTTTATTATTTTCTTCCATGGTCACTTGGTATTTGTATCTCCAGGCTACTTCAGTTTGTTGTGATTTTCTCAAAGCAATCTTCAACTTCTCCTCTTCAGACATAAAGATCAATGGGGGTTCTTCCTTCAAAACCGTGGGTTCCTGCTGAGGATAAGGCATCTTCAGCTGAATCGCTCTCTTTCGAACCCATTGGAGATAAGGCTCGAGAGAGATGCAATTAGGTTTCCCTAAATCTTTCTTTCCTTTCTTATGCACATGACCCCAAGCTTTTAGGATCTCTTTTCTTAATTCTGATTCTCCCTTAAAGAAAATATTCTCCACATGAGCGCTATTGGGTTTGTCCTTCAAAGGATATCCAAGCTGTCGGCGAGCAAGACCAGGGTTGTAAATGATTCCTCCATTTGTACCAAGAAGAGGTACGTTACCAAAACTTCCACAACTGTCAATGATCTTTATCCCATCGTAATTACGGCTGTACCAATCAATATTAGAGTGAGTGAGAGCCATAACCTTCCGAGACCACCAACCTTCCTTCCAAAAAGCATGAGCCTTCGGTAAGTGAGAAATAAACCACTTGTATAGTAAGGGGACACAGAAGGTAACCATTCCTCCCTTATGCAAATTCCTCAAGTGAACAGAATGATAGGCGTCGGCTAATAAAGTAGGCACAGGGTTTTTCTTTAAGAAAATCTTAATGGCGTTGAGATCCACAAAATTATCAAAACTTGGAAACAAGAAGATCCCATAAATGAGCAAGGCGAGGATAGCCTCGAATGCATCCATACTCAAGTGATCAGTATAGTATTGGGCTTTCCCAACCAAGAACTCTGCAGTCAAACCAAAGACTCCTCCTTTAGTAGCCATATTTTTCTGAATATCCACCAATCCCAAACGTGTAGCTTTAGCAATTTCTTCCTCCTTAGGGTCCTTCTCCATGATTGGAAAAGGAGAGTCTTTAAGAATAGGCAAACCAATCAAGCAAGAATATTCCTCAAGTGTAGGTACCAGCTGATAATCAGGAAAAGTGAAACAAAGATAGAGTGGATCATAAAAATGGAGAAGTGTGGAGAGAAGTCCCAGATCCATCTTCTTCTTTACTTTCAACAATGATAATAATTTCCCATACCTGCTCTTGAATCCTTCTAGATCTATTATCAAAGTGCTCAACCTCTCTGTGTCATCCAAGTTAGGACTTTTGTAAGTATACTTCATAGTTTTCTTTTTTCCACTATCCATGATGATCCTAATGTTTACAAATAAAAAGCCTGGGTTCCATGAAACTTTTATGATATGATGTTCATGAATGCATGAATGCACAAACACAGGTAAGCACAGATTTCACATATGCACATAGATAAACAGATGAAGGTTTAGGGAGAACATGAGTGTGGAGTCAAGGTCTACCCATCCTAAAGGTATGTACTACGGCTTTCAAAAATTGTAGAACAAGGTTCTAAAAAGGTTCCCAGAGTCCTCGACCCATCTTTCGGATATTATCAATTTCCCAAATACTTGGTGGTCGATAATATTCTCAAGAGAGTCTCGTCTAAGTGTAGTATCGCGTATCAACTATTTCGGAATTACTTCCTTATAGCCATCGCACTACATCCTAATAAAGCCATAGTGGGGGAAAAGGTAATCTAAAAGTTCTCAGTATCACGGGCTCCCATGTAGAAAGTAGCATTGTTTTCACGAATACTCGATCAACAATACTAACTCTCAGAAGGGCCTCTACTGAGCGGTGGTTTTCTTAAGTCAACTTGGTCGGGAATCAACTCCATATAAGTCTCCTTGAATATACCACCATCCTATCATAAGTACGCTCACACGGGTATAGTGTTGTCTTACTACTTAAAGTTCCCAAGATCCAACAGGGCACATATATACATATTTACAAGTATTCACAAATATAGCAAGTAATCAAACAAGATAGGCTAAACCCTCAAAACATACTTCCTCAGTGAAGTCGCCATTTCTGTTGCGGTGAAAATTGGATATCAAGCTATTAAATAAACTTGAATCTTAATTCTTTTACAACCAAACTTTATTTTATCCAAAGGAAAGGTCTAAAGAAAGAGAAAGAAAAAACCCTTTTCGCGATGTAACGACAACGCTAAAGAGATTCGGGGATCGGGGGTTGGTTATACCTAGGGAAGGTGTTAGCACCCTAAGCATCTCTAGTACTCTACAGGAACCTTTTGTTTGATTGTTTTCTAAGTTTGTGAGGATGTGCTATGGATTGGGAAAAGGTATAAGTTGAAACCTAAGGTTATATACACTAAGTTTTCTCGCAAAGACGCCGCATCTTCTGCCTACGTATCCTAACTAGGATAGAATCAGAGCAATCGTAGTTCACCTCACAAGGGATAAAGAACACTTGATTATGATCAAGGTTCAAAGGGGAACAAACATGACAATGTGTGTGTGGAGTTTGACAAAACTCCCTAATCTAAATTGTAACACTCAAAAGGGGAAGTAAGAAATCATGACGATGATTCTTACATAGAGTTGACAAACTCTATCCTAGGGTTCTAGTTGAAGAACACTCCTAGTACTTGGGCTTTTAGACTTAAATCAAAGTCTAATGGCTTCTAAATTAAGGTTAAAGTGACTTAACAAAGTCAAGAGAAAGGTGAAGGAGCTATTCATGACACAGGGTCAATGGAAAGAGAGAGGGGAGGCAACTGGGATGAGAGCTAACAAGCTTCATCACTTGGGAAAAGAAAAAATTAAGCAAAGGTAATTACATTATGAATATAAATGTATGGTGACAATCATTAAATAAACATGTTGAAGATAAACACAAGATATGCATTGATGATGATCAAAGCAACTGTTTAAGCAAGGACTGCAACAGCAGATCAAACTCAAGTAAATTCCTTAGAGGAAGCAAGATGAACATGGTAACAACCAAAATAAAATCCTAGCATGTTGACTAAAATTAAGGAAAAGAGGGCAAACAAATATCATGTCATTCACAAGTATATTAAGAGAGAAATTCAACTGCATATGTGGAAACGGTTACAGAATGCACTTTAACTTGCAAGTAGTCAAAAGGGATGAAAATTAGGTAAACATGGAATTTAAAAATACTAGATAAAAATATACATAAAAACAAACATAATGCAAAAAGAATGGATGCAAAATGATTAAAAATGAGGGAGATATGATTTTTTGAAGTTTGGTTGAAAAATGTCAAAAATTGACAAAAGGGTTGCCCTCCTCAGGGGTCGAACCCAGGTTCAGCTGGTACAAGGCGCTAAGGTGACAAGGTGACTACCACGGGGGTGGCTATACATCCGTTTGTAAATGCCACCCCATTAAAATATATGGGTAACATTCAAAACAGGTTGGGCACAAAACATGAACAAAACTTGGATTTGCGTTTTGTATCATAACTCAGTCAATTCTCAATAGTTTTCAACAAACTTTAGGTCTAAATTGCATAGAAAATCACAAGGAACATGACGGCGCTATTGGATTTTTGAAATTCCCCCTCCATTTGAAAACCCGATAGTGTGTGCTTTGTGAATATGTGAGATGCATTTTGGGATGAAGTTCATATACCAGCCAATTTTCAATCAATGTAATCATGTACACACACCACATAAATGATAATGAGTGAATCTAAACCACCTTTATGGATCAAAAAAGTCTGAGATGAGAAATGATGTGTAAGTTGCACAACTGTCATGAGAAATGCAAGTTGATGTCCAGTTTTAGTTCCAAACTTTTTCAGGTCAATTGAAACATACACACACCTCATAAAAATGCCAATGAATGATTTCCAACACAAATTTAGGTAAAAAAACAAACAGTTGTAAAAAAATGTGTTCAAATTGCAAATTGTTGTGAATATGAGGCATGATGATGTCTAATTCAAGTTCTAGGCATATTTAAGGCATATTGGCTTGGACAATGCATTTTGAAAGTGAAAATGTGTACCAGATGAAAACAGGCCATATAACTTGTACCTACACCTCACAAACATGAAACTGAACATGCTCACAGTCAAAAATTAGGCACAAAAGCAACTAGGCAAAGTTTGACATGTTGATGTGGTACTAGAACTGTTTGTGGCAGCAGACAGTGCAGTATGTGGTTTTCAAAAAATAATGAAGCTTACATCAAGACAGAGATGTGCACATACCATATAAATGCTCATGAGTGAATCCAAACACACATTCAGGTTGAAAACAAAATGCTATAAAAAAAAAGTGCTCAAGTTGCTAATGTCATGAACAGGATGCATAATGGTGTTCAGTTTCAATTTCATGCACATACAAGTCAAGTAAGTCATGTACACAAGTCATATATGTGAAGATAAGTGTGTTCAAACATAAAATGGAGTTCAAATCATGTTGTAGTATTGGTTGTCAAGTTGCAAAGTTAGGTTGTGAAATGCATGAAGATGTTCAAATTCAATTCCAAACATTTTTAGACTGAACTAATCATATACACACTACACATACATGATATTGAATGAGTTCAAACACAATTTGAAGCTAAGAGAGGACTGTCATGAAACATGAGGGTTTGAGTTGCAAATTGGTATTATGATGCAACCATGAAAGAATGCAGTTCAACATCCTAAGCAAACTTTGATCAAGTTAACTTCACACACATATTGGATACATGATGTTGGATGAATTTGAGCACAAATTTAAACACCTCTAGGCCTGAGATCACAACTGGTGTGTTCATGACAGAATTTTGATACAAGTCATACACATGACACATTTTTAACATGATGGACTCAAAATGCCAAAACATGAAACTATGGTGTAAAGCAAAGATGGAGTGTCTACATACCTCTAGTAGATTATGTTGAGCAGGTTTGATCAATAAGAAATCCAGAGAAAACTTCAAATGCACCTAGCTTTGGAGATTTCTTCTTTTTGAAGCAAGAATGCAAATTTCAAGACAGTTGGAGAAATAAACTCCACCAATGATCCTTAATACTTTAGACAGTTGAGAAATGGTATATGTGAGGTGTTAGAGTGATTAGAACATCAAGCAAATGCCTGGAACAAGTTTTGGCAGATTTTGTGTATCATAGTCAAAGTAACTTGGTATGGAAGTTGACTTTTTGAATGAGGAGGTTTTTGAGTGGTTCAATGGTTGGAACACCTTCTATATCATATTTATGAGTTGTGGGGATGATGTTTGGTGAGTTTGAGTGTGGAGAAATGATTTTGGCAGCAATTGTAGCAAGGCATATTTTTGAAGCTTTTTTGGCAATTTTGTGAACTTGGTGATTTTGGAGAAAAGTGTGAAAGGGTGGGAGCTTGATCTTTCTATGGTTTTCAGAAGATCTCTTGTGTATGGTATGAGGTGGGGGGAGCCTCTATTTATAGCAAATGGGGGGTAGTGGGTAGATTTGGAGATTTCCTTCTTAAGAAGGAAAGGTTTTCATTTTTTGAATCCAATCTCCAAAAAGAGCTTTCTTGGCTGATAGGTAAGCTTAAGTCAGGCTTCATGATGAGTTTGAAGTGGCTAAAACCAAGATAGAAGGCATAGGTTGATGGCTGGTTCAGATTCTACTTTCCACCGCATGCTTGTCATTGATTTCAAATGCAAGTTGCAAGGCCACTTGCAAGCCCACTTGCAAACTTGGCAAATTCACCTTCCTCTCCATTTTCATTGTATTTCCATGCTACAAAGTTTCTACATATCAGATAAAACATGTTTCAAAAGTTGAGATTGGCCCAATTGATCAAAGGAATGATTTTTGAAAGTTTGTCAATGTGGGACTCAAGTGTGAAAACACCAACTTGCCAAATCCATAACTCTCAGCTCACAAATCCTTTTGAGATGTTCTAGTACTTTTTAGAAATCCCTCAAATAGCTCTAAAACATTCATGTTTTCATGAGTTTCAAATTCTCAAAGGAATTTGGCCAAAAGACCTCTCAAAGTTGCTAAAAAATGAGCTTGAAAGTGAAATTTTTCTAAGTCTTTTTCCCTTCTCAAAATGAATTTGGTCATAACTCCAAATCTATGCATTTTCTGATCATGGACCACTTAGGTACTTTTGAAGGATTTGTCAAGAGCTTTCTAATGAGCTTTGAACCAACTCAATTGGATGTGTGGTTAAGGAGTTATGGTTTAGCCCCTTTCAAAACCCTAATTTCCCGATTTTTCGATTACTTCCTCATCCTTGATCCAATGATCATGAAAATTGATAGGCAAGTGCAAAATGACATAAGGAACATTTTTTATTCACACTTTGAGGTCCAATTCCTTAAATTTGAAGGGTTGACTTTTCGATCAACCGTACGATCGATCGGTGACTACTGAGTCGTCTGTTGACACTCTGGACCTCCTGAGACTTTGACACTTCTTGAATGAACTTTATTAAGCTATATGAACTTCATGGATCATGATCCCACCATTAAAACACCTTCCAACACCAAAGTCAAACTACAGTTGACTTTTACTAGTCAAAAACCCTAATCGGGTACCCTGAAATGCACTGCTCTTGATTCTGGGGTAACAACCTCAAATTGGGTACTCAATTGATATCATATGATACCCTTGATATTGTTTCATGATTGAATTAGTCTAAAACTTTGATTGATCACAAACCTGAAGCTTCGATTTGGCTGTACAAAACCCTGATTCATCTGTAACTGGACAACGACAAACTTGCACTGGGTTAGGGTTAAATAATTTATGAGTATGCTCCTAAAATGATAGTGAGAATCTAAGGGGTCAAAATTTGGGGTGCAACACATACTGTATATCGTACGTTGTCAGTACCATCTGCCGTCGGGCAATCCTTCCTGAAAGTGCCTGCTTTTCAAAGACATATTTGATCGGATCCATCTTCGAAATCAGCATGGTTGTATGATTTAGCATGTATTGTCTCATACATTTGGCGGCCCAAGCAAGTGCATAACACGTCTTTTCGAGCATTGAGTAACGGGACTCACAATCTGTGAACTTTTTACTCAAGTAGTAGATCGCATGCTCTTTTCGTCCAGTCTCGTCATGTTGACCGAGAACACAACCCATACTGTTTTCAAGAACCGTCAAGTACATGATCAGTGGTCTCCCGACTACTGGGGGTATCAAAATCGGAGGTTCCTGCAAGTATTATTTTATTTTTTCAAACGTCTTCTGACAAATTTCATTCCAGACAATTGCCTGATCTTTTTTCAACAATTTAAATATTGGCTCACACGTGGCAGTAAGGTGAGATATGAACCGGGCAATGTAGTTCAACCTCCCCAAAAAGCCACGAACCTCTTTCTCCGTTTTTGGCGCTGGCATTTCTTGTATCGCTTTTATTTTAGCAAGATCAACCTCAATTCCTTTTTCGCTAACAATGAACCCCAGTAGCTTACTAGATCTCACCCCGAAGGTGCACTTATTAGGATTCAGCCTCAGCCTGAATTTCCTAAGCCTCTCAAACAATTTCAGAAGATTCACCAGATGCTCTTCCTCCGTCTGGGATTTGGCAATCATATCGTCAACATAGACCTCAATCTCTTTATGCATCATGTCATGAAAGAGTGTCGTCATAGCACGTTGATATGTTGCCCCAGCGTTCTTCAAACCAAAGGGCATCACTTTATAGCAGAACGTTCCCCACGGGGTAATAAAAGTTGTTTTCTCCATATCCTTCGGCGCCATCTTAATCTGATTATAGCCTGAAAAGCCGTCCATGAAGGAAAACACAGAGAATTGAGCAGTATTGTCGACCAACACGTCAATATGAGGAAGCGGGAAGTCATCCTTAGGGCTCACCTTGTTCAGATCCTGATAGTCAACGCACATCCGTACCTTACCATCTTTCTTTGGTACAGGTACTATATTGGCAACCCAAGGAGGGTAAGTTGTAACAGCTAGAAAACCAGCGTCCCACTGTTTCTATACTTCCTCTTTAATCTTTACGGCCATATCTGGTTTCGTTCTTCTATGTTTCTGCTTGACCGGCGGACAGTCTTCACGCAATGGCAAGCGGTGTACCACAATATCAGTGTCTAACTCAGGCATATCTTCATAAGACCAAGCAAAGATGTCACTATACTCTCGAAGCATCTCGGTAAGTCTCTGCTTGATATCGCTTTGCAGCGCAACCCCTATCCAGACATTCCTGACAATCTCTTCGGAACCCAAATTAATGACCTCAATATCCTCCTGATGAGGCAGAATGATTCTCTCCTCTTGTTTCAACAGACGAGTCAGCTCTTCTGGTAAGTCGTCGTCCTCAACAATCTCTTCTTCGGCTTGAAATATGGGATGCTCAAAGTCGAAGCGAGTCATAGGGAGATCTTGATCGGTGCCATCTGAAATATGAATCCTGCAAGAGAAAGGGTTAAATGCTTCAAATGATATGCAAACGAAGCACACGACCACATTACCATTTTATTGATAAAAATAAAAAGCAGAAAAACAGGGATCACAAAATTTGCATGAGGAAAACGCCTTTATTTGATGATTAAAACAAAGCATACACATAAACAAGTAGGCCCTGAAATAAAATCATTATGCCCCGGGTAGGACATATGATTGTACAATAATCGAAAAACAAGGCATTACTGTTTCGTTGTCACTTGGATAAAGTCCTGGATATACCAGTTGCATAGGCTCTGTCCTGGATTGTTGGGATTGATCCATGAATCGATGTCACAGTCGCTATCTCCATCTTCACTGTCAGACACATCATTGATCTGCTCAAAACTGACTCCTCCCAGAGTGAACACAATCGGCCCTTTGAACTTTGGCTTGCTCTGTGATGCAGATGACGATGACGGGCGATACTCTAAGCCGAACTTGTCCTGCATAACAGGAATCTCCAGAACTTGACCGCAACCTTTGGTTTCACCGGCCTGAACCACTGCTTGGGCTTCTTTGTACGACGACATAGCCACTCTGGCCCACTGCTTACGACAGGAGATTTATCCCTGATTTGCACCCCTTCAAAGGCTTGGCACAATGTCTCATGGATCTCACCATCCACTTCGACATATTTGAACGACGATAGGTAACTAACCAGGATGTCTTCCTCCCCATATATGGTGACAATGCTACCACCGACCATATACTTAAGCTTTTGATACAGCGTCGATGTCACAGCCCCTGCAGCGTGAATCCACGGTCGTCCAAGCAAACAACTATAAGCTGGTTGTATGTCCATGATATAAAACACAGTGTCAAACACTTCTGGACCAACCTGGATTGGAAAAGTCAATTCTCCAAACATGAACCTTCTTGTCCCGTCAAATGCTCTCACTACCAAGTCACTTGGCGTGCATATTACACCTCGGGTATCTAGCTTCAACAACGCCTTCTTGGGCAAAACGTTCAAGGACGAACCTGTGTCAACAAGGACGTGAGACATAACAGTGCCCCTACACTCAACAGAAATATGCAACGCACTATTATGGTTGCGGCCCCTGAGTGTTAGATCAAAATCTGTAAAGCCAAGGCCATGCCCCGCATTCACGTGCGCAATCACTCCTTCGAGCTGATTCACGGATATCTCCTGGGGTACATAGGCAGCGTCAAGAGCTTTCAGCAAAGCATTCTGCTGAGCTTCAGAACAAAGCAACAATGACAAAATCGAGATTTTGGAAGGCGTCTGCTGCAGATGATCGACAATTTTATAATCGCTCTTCCAAATTAATCTCATGAATTCTTCCACATCTTTGGTCAAAGCCTCTTTTTCCTTCTCTTGAGAAGGTCCTTCTTCATTGACTTTACCTTTCCCTTTGGCCATTCTCTCAGCTTCTACTTCTGGCGACGCAAAGGTTCTGCCACTACGGGTTATGCCCCCTGCCCCCACAAGGTTATCAACCGACCCTATCGGCGAGCTTGCCAGGTTAATCTTTTCCCCATTGTAGTAAACTTCTGCCCCATAGTTCCAAGGGATGGATTTAGTGCTTTCATACGGAATGGGTCCAGCTTTGGTTATTGTGATAGTCGGCCTCTTGGGAGGCGTCGATATCGTGACAGTTTTAAACGGGATTGTAATCATTGCAACTTCACCCTGCCTTTTAACTATTGCCTCAACAGGCTTCTCTTCAGCAGTACAGTCAAATTGCAGTATACCTTCATCAATCAACCCTTGAATACCTCTTCTCAAGTTATCACAACCCTCAGACTAGGCTAAACAATCAACACAATCAGCATCACAACCAGGGAAAACTCCCCCTTTCAGCAATCTGCTCTTGACATAACCCAGAGGTGTCTTCAATTCATCCACACTCATAACCAGATTTAGACTAGCATCTTCCAAAACTGCACCCACCTGCATAGATCCGTGAGCTGGCATCGGATTCTTCTCAATGTTGGGTGCCTCATTGCCGAAGTTTATAGCCTTGCTATCTAACAAATCTTGCACCTTGTGCTTGAAAGCATGGCAGTTCTCGATGCTATGATCGGGCGCCTCGGAATGGAATTCGCAGTGTGCATTAGCGTCATAACCAAAAGGAGGCGTGCCCTTTAACAGAACGTCCTTTTCTCAACAAGCTGCAGCTGTAACAAAGTTGGAAGAAGCTGAGCGTACGGCAACGGAGGTGCATCAAATACTCTCTTCACAGCCCTATCCCGACCTTGATATCTTTGTGGAGCAGCATTCTGTCGTCCCTATTGCTGTTGTGGCTGTTGTTGTTGCTGTTGAGGTACAGGAATTGTCACACTAGCAATTTGCTATTGACGGTATTGGTTTCGACCTCTACCTCTTCCTCGGGAGTTGTATACCGAATTGGTATCCCCATGTCTCTTATTCCCAAAAGCCTTTTTACCACCTCCGGCTGAGGTTGACTCTCCCGCTTGAATCTTACCAATCTTAACACCATTCTCGATACGTTCCCCCAAGAGTATCAACTCAGAAAAGTTACTCGTCGTACAATTGATAAGCCTGTCATAGTACAACCCAGAGAAAGTGCCCACAAACATATCCACCAACTCCCTCTCTACCATGGGTGGGTGCACCCTGGCTGCAAGCTCACGCCATCTCTGGGTGTACTCTTTGAAGCTCTCGTCGTTCTTCTGAGAAAGATTTTGGAGCTGGACCCTGTTCGGCGCAAGGTCGCTGTTATATTGGTAATGCTTGACAAAAGCTTCCGCTAATTCCTTCCAGCTACTAATTTGAGTAGGCTCTAACCCCATGTACCATTCCAATGACGGTCCCGACAAGCTGTCTTGGAAAAAATGCATCAGCATCTTTTCGTCATCAGAGTAGGCGGACATTCTCCGGTAGTAAGATCGCACGTGAACTCTCGGGCAAGTATCCCCCTTATACTTGTCAAAAGTGGGCGCTTTGAACTTGAGTGGCACCCTCAAACCAGGAACCAATCCCATGTTGGCCACATCCAACCCCGTGGAGTTCTGATTAGCAAGATTCCTCATCTATTCTTCCAACAACCTGAACCTTCTATCATTGATAGCGGGTATCTCAAGATCCCTGCATGGAGGAGGGAAAGCATCTTCCTGATGATCTTCGCCCCAGTGAGAATCCCCGTTGTCATACCCAGCATAAGCAGTATTGGGACCAAAACCAGCCTGATTGATCCTGGGGCCAAACCCCATATTACCAAAACCCTGATTTCTAGCACCTGGCCCAAAACCAGTGTTATGAGAACCCATTCCAACACCATTATGGCTTGCATTGCCAAAACCTGCGTTACGGAAGCCCTGATTGCCATTACCCTGATTACCACTAAAACCAGTGTTGCCAAAACCAATACCCATACCAGTATTCCCAGCGCCAAAACCAGCGTTCCTGTTGCACCCCAAATTTTGACCCCTTAGATTCTCATCATCATTGTAGGATCATATTTGCTTGATTAAATAACCGTAACCCATTTTCAGTTTGTCTTTGTTAAGATGCAGATGAATTAGGGTTCCGTACCGTCAAAATCGAGGCTTCAGTGGTTTGATCAATCAATGTTTTGGATTGATCCAACTTCAAACAAGATCAAGGATAATACATTGGACCAAGAATGAGTGCAATTTGAGGTGGTCACCCGGGAATTGAGAACAATGCAATTTGAGATACCCGATTAGGGTTTCCGATCAGGAAAAGTCAACCGTAGTTTGACTTTTGTTTTAAAGAGTATTTCAATGGTGGTATTTTGGTCCATTAAGTTCCTATGGCTTAGTAAAGTCCATCCAAAGAGTTTCAAGTCCTCAGGATGTCCGAATCATCAACGGGCGACTCGGTAGGCACCGATCGATCGAACGGTTGACCGAAAAGTCAACTTTTCAATAATAAGGAATTTGAATTCAAGATGTGATTAAAAAATGTTCCTTATGTCATATTACACCTCCCCATAAAATTTCATGACCATTGGATCAAGGGTTAAGAAGTGATTGCAAAAATCGAGAATTAGGGTTTCGAAAGGGGCAAGACCATAACTCCTCAACCACACATCCAATTGAAGTGGTTCAAAGCTCATTGGAAAGCTTTTGACAAATCCTACAAAAGCCTCAAAGTGGTCCATGGTCAAAAAATGCATAGAATTGGAGTTATAGCAAAATTCATTTTTGAAGGGGAAATAACTTGGAAAATTTCAAAGTTATTTAGCACTTGTAAGTGGTTTTTTCAGAAACTTTGAAGGGTTTTTCAACCTAGTTCCATCAAGAATTTGGAAATTCCCAAAACATGAAAGTTGTATAGCTACTTAAGGGCTTTCCAAATTATGGTAGAACTCCTCAATAGCATGTTTGAGCAGGAAGTTATGCACCATAGAAGTTGGGCCTGTCAACACTTGAAACCACACTCCAACACTTCCCAAAAGTCAGTTTTTCACAACTTGAGATCTCCTCAGCCCTTGGATCATGATTCAATATAATATTCAGATGTGTAGAGGAAAGGAAATGCAGAAAATGTAAGATTTGGAGAGAGAGAGAGAGAGAGAGAGAGAGAGAGAGAGAGAGAGAGAGAGAGAGAGAGAGAGAGAGAGAGAGAGAGAGAGAGAGAGAGAGAGAGAGAGAGAGAGAGAGAGAGAGATGGTAGGTTGCAACTTGGCATTATTATATTCAAATGTAAGGAAGAAAGAGAAACTTTTGGTTGATGTGAGCAGCTGCAGTCCTCTACACCCTAAGCTCAGCTCAGTCACTTCATGTCCACCTATCCACTTGATTTTCTGATCTTCTTTGGTCCATGGAACTGATGTATGGAGATCTTGGCAAGATATTTCAAAAACTTCACAAAATCTCCCTCCAAAAGTGGAAAATGACTAAGGCTGCCCTCATTCTTGTTTGGCTATAAATTGAGGCCTCTTCTATGAGTTCAAACACACCAGAGCAATCTCAGAAAACCAGAGAAAACATAGCTCTCACTCTCCTCTCATTCCTCAATAATTTCAAAAACACCAAAATCCTCCATTTTCACTAAAAAACTGTCTTGAGCAAAACTCTGCTCAAGACCAGTTCCATCACTTCCAAACCTCTAAAAATCATCCACACAAACCCTAAATATAATATAGAAGGTGACTATACCTTTAAACCTCTCAAAAATACCATTTTTCCAAAAGTCAACTTTCACACTAAGAAAGTTTGACCACCACCCTTAAAACTTGCCAAATCTTGGTTTAGGCTGTTTCTTGCTGATCTAACCATCCACACACCTCACATATGACATATTATAACTGTCCAAAGCATTTAAAACCAACTGAAAGTCACCTAACTCCAACTGTCTTGAAGTTTGGTCTTGTTGCTTCAAGAGGAAGTAAGCTTCATATCATTGCAAAGGAAGGAGCATCTCTGGGTTTCTAAGCTTTTTAGCTTGTTCAAGGCTGGTCAACAAGAGGTATGTGATGTCCTGACTATCTCTAAGTCATACATTGTCATGTATTGTCATTTTATGGTGATTTGTGTGAAAATGTACCATGGCTGCCCTATTAGGCTTCTTTGTCAAGAATCCTAGTTTTATGTTCATAATGATTGTTTTGTCAAATACTTTGTCATTTGTAAATGATATGTGGATGTTCGATTGTAAGTTTGTGCCTCATTGTCATGTTTAGACTTGTTTTTGAGATTTTGGTCATTTGTTAGTTTTAGAATCCAAACTTGAAAAGTAGTATGCTTGCCCTAGAACTATAAATCTTGGCTCACTATTAGGATAGGTGGATGACTTGTAAGTTACTCATAGATCCCCATGCCCTTGATCATGTTTGAATCAATGTGGCTATTGTTTGTGCTCTTATGTTACTTTGATACTAAGAATTATATGTTGGGCTGTTGTGATTACTACTTTGCATCCCATTCGTTCTAAGTCTTTTGTTTAATGCTTACTTGATCAAGCTCATAATGTTTGCTTTGGTGGAAATGTGAGAAACATGAAGTTTTGAACTTTAGGGCTGTCTTGTAAGACATGTATGCATTTTGCTGTCCAACTTGATTCAATATGCCATTCTTTGATTTAATGAGTTTTTGCATAACTTGAAGGTGTGAACTCATTTGCCTATCCATTTCAAGAATGTGTATGTTGTTGTTATGCTTAAAATCTGCCTAAAGTTCAGTTTGACATATCATACCTCAAACTGTTGCATTTATTCAAAATACCATGAGGTCAATATGTCATTTTCTGTTTCAAGCTTTGTTTACATGATTTGTGTGCATTAAATCTTCATTATATCCATTTAAAACTTGTGCATAATCTCAATTTCTCCAACTGTCATAGTTATGGCTCATTGTGTGTTTAAGTTGTTGTTCTTGCATAGCATAAGTTTCAGAATGCTAAGTTCTGTTTTGATAAAATTTTCACTCATTTTCTGACTTGCATCTTATCTGTTAGTATCATCATCATGTGTACATGTCCTCTTTTGCATGAAATACATCTTGGCCTTAAAGTTGCCCTGTTGTGGTGAATGTCTATGCCTAGGCAGATTTTCCAATTTTTGCACCAACACATCAATTCTCATATCACTTGACACAAGCTCTATCAGGAACTCAAAACACTTTCATAATGACATTTGTGGTGTGTGTGCATTAATCACTTGTGTTGTCATGGCTCATTTTTACATTTCACATTCCAATCACACTCACATACTAAAACTGCCACAGCCTGATCAATTTGGCTCTTCTGTTTGTGTATGCATGATAGTAGGGTTGTAACTCACTCACATGTTTGATTTTAAGGTGTGTGTATGTTTGTTTTGGTCTGAGTTTATTTGTTTTCACAGTTCCACTCACAATTGCATTTTTACACTAAATCTGCCATAAGCATTACCAAATTGTTGTTCTGCTTGCACATGCCTAATCTATGAGTTGTAACTCATCCATATTCTTGGTTCTAAGATGTACACATGTTTGGTTTGGTCTGAGCTTGCCTATATTTGCATTTCACCACTTAACTTCATTTTGAACTAAAACTGCCAAGAACACATACCAAAACCATGTTCACTTACACAATGATCAATCTCAGAGTGGTAACTCATTTGGCCCTATATTTGTGATGTGTATATGAGTTTGTTTGTCCATGAGAGCTCTTCTTCTTGCATTTGAACTATGCTTGCATACCATTAACTGTCCAACTGTTTTGGAATTTGTTTTTTTGCAACTTATGTCACAAATTGCAAATCATGAGTCACTTTGTATTTAAGTTGGATTTTGGACTTCATCTGTTTTGAAACTTCACATATGTTGTATTTGGAGTGTGTGAGGACATTTAATTTGATTTAATCATGAGCAATTTAAATTGTGGCTTTGAAAAGGCATGTCAATTCACCAACATTGCAGCTGTCATAGGTTTTTGAAATTCACTTGGTTTGTAAACTTCTTTATGGTTTAGACACATCCTATATGTGGTTTTGAGTGTGTATGTGTGTTTGCTTCACTCTAATTTGACCTGTTTCATAAACTCACCATTTCACTTGCCATGTTTTGATTTTCACCTCAGTTTTACATAGCAGTTGGATTTTCAACTCATAATTAGTTTGTTTGGATGCATGAACATGTTGTATATGACATTTGAATTGTGTTTGAGCCTCTTCTCTGACCATAGCATGATTGGTTTGTCCATTTGCTTCATAAATGCATTTTTTCTTCCACATAAGCAATTACTATCGTGTTTTTATTTCAAGACATGTTTTCAAATTTCCACCTGGACCATTCTTTTCCTTGTTTAAAAATACCCAAAATTGATCTAAGGTTTGCTTGATTTGGTTGAGAAATGAGTGAGTTTGATATCAAAACGTTTTTGTGAACTTGCCTTGTTTTGCTTCATTTTGTGCCCAGAAAATTAACACACCAAGCCATATATATTTATGGGGGTGGTTATATCAACGGATGTATAGCCACCCCAGTGGTAGAAGCCTTGCCCATAAACACGCCTATCATTGCCTGAACCTGGGTTCGATCCCTGAGGAGGATCAACCCTTTTGTTTTTTTTCCTCTTTTCATTTTTTTCATGTTTCACCTTGTTTCTACCTGGATAGCGCGTGCGTGTGTGCTCTAGTGGCCAGGTTACTTGCCTGCAAGCTGGAGGGCGTGGGTTCAACTCCCACCCCTTGCATTTTCTTTTAATTTTCACTTGTTATTATTATTTTGTGCATTTAAATTCATGAAATTTCAAATAATCACAACTCTCTCATTTTTCATCCTTTTTTGCCCATTCTTTTTGCATTATGTTTGTTATAATGTCTACTTTTATATGATGTGAAAATACTATTTGTTGTCATAAATTGTGATATACTTTGCCCATATGGAAATTTGTTCATTTATTGAGATTAGTGATCCTACTTACAGTTGATTTCCTTTGAGCACGTTTGAATTTCTTGTGAGATCTTTATTCCCTTTGTTAGTTAACATGCTAGGGTACCCCCTTTGGTTGTCACCATAATCTTGTCTCATTTATCCCTCCTAAGTTATGAGGTTTAAACTGACTTACCAGTGTTCAATTATCATCTATGCATTTTGTTGTTACGTTTGCTATGTTTTGAACTTATGACATACTATGATTTGTTCATATGGTTGTTACCTTTTATCATATTCCAATCTTTGTTAAGGCATGTCCCAAATCTTTGTTAAGATGATTTATTGGTTGTAACCATTGGTATTATTTGAAGTATCTGCTTATTGTAATATGCATGTTCATCTGATTGTAATCTTGCTTTGTTAAGTATTGTTTCCCCAAGTGATGGAACTTTTTAGTTCACATCCAAGTTGTCTCTCTCTCTCCTCCCTTCCAAAGGAAAAGTCTCTCCCTTGACCCTTGTGTCATTGGACAGCTCATTACCCTTCCTTGACTTTGTGAAGTCATCTTGAACATTAGTATAAGCCTTAGACTTTACCGTAAGTCTAAAAGACCCACCTTCACTAGGAGTGTTCTTCAACTAGAACCCTAGGATAGAGTTTGTAAACTCTATGTAAGAATCATAGCAATGATTAATTACTCCCCTCTTGAGTGTTATAACATAGATCTAGAGAGTTTTGTTAAACTCTATACAAACATTGTTATGTTTGTTTCCCCGTGAATCTTGATCATAATCAAGTGTTCTTCAACCCTAGTGAGGTGAACTACGATTGCTCTGATTCTATCCTAGTTAGGATACGTAGGCAGAGGACGCGATGTCTTTGCGAGCAAACTTAGAAATTCTTTAGGTCTTTACCTATCATCCTTCACCTTTTACCCAACCCAAACCTTAGCAAACATTTACAAACTTAGCATGCAAACAAACAAAAGGTTCCTGTAGAGTACTACAGATGTTTAGGATGTGAAATACCTACCCTAGGCATAACCAACCCCCGATCCCCGAATCTCTTAGCGTTGTTGTAACATCGCGCAAAAGGTTCTTTCTTTCTTTAGACTTTTCCTTTGGATAAATTAAATTCTGGTTATAATCTAAGTATTAAAGATTCAAGTTAATCAATAGCTTGGTATCACGATTCTCACCGTAACAGTTCCCAGTGCAAACATTGAACCCAGCATTTCCAGCACCAATGTTTCCATTAGTTTCCACATGCCCATTATTGTTACCAGTCACATTTCCATTCCCAGCTCTGTTACCATTCTCAGTCGCATTGGGGACGACCACTGGTATAGCATCACCATCTTGGAGAGTCTCGCCATGAGGAGGATCAGTAGCAATCCCGCCATGTAACACACCCTGACTATCAACCCTAGCAATTAAAGGCTTCACCAGAGTCTACAGCTGCTCCTGGCCCTTGGCCACAGTTTCCATCACCTGCATGAACTGCGCCATCCTATCGCACATCTCTTGCATCTCAGTTTGCATCTGATCCATGGCTTTCTTGCAGTTGCTTCTGGTAGAGTAGCGATGAATTCGCTGATCGGCAATCCTGGAACCTGCATCAATAGAGGGTTAGGAGACAGCTAAAGGTACCTGTTATGCAAATGATTTATGCAAATGCAAAACGTGTGTCTGTGCGTTAGGAAGATTTCCCCCCGATTCGAGTGCCAATGCTGATAACAAGAAGTCTGGATCTAGTCACTGAAATAACATCTCATATATAGATGAGCCAACAAGGCAGCAGTACAAAGTTAATGAATACATGGGGAATCAATAGCATGACCTCAACCAACAAGCCTGGTGATGGTCAGCCTACAGCAAGAATCAGAAAAATACAAAAGGTTACAAAGATAATTAAGTGCGACAGCGGGCACGAAACTCCTCTAGCAACTCTTTTGTCTTGGGGTGATCAGGTCGAGTGAGTAACCCCTCAACAAGCAACTCTCTCTGCATAATAGTGCACTGAAGACCTTCAACAGAATCTTTCCACGCTCCTTGGCCAAAGTAATCTTCTAACTTTCGCTTCTTAGACTCGAACCTCTGCTTGCGATCCTTCAGGTTAGCGATGGCTTTGTTCAGCATGTCTTCAGTGGCATATCTGCGAGCAGTTTCCTCATCAAACCTCTTCTCGCTGGCCTTCACCTGAGCTTTCAATTTGGAGATTTTATGTTTCAGTTTGTCCTCCCTCTCTTTGTTGTTGGCTATGGTGGCATTCCACTGCTGATTGAACTTGGATATTCTCTGGTACGCTTCATCCAGATTCTGCTTCTTAGTGGCCAATACATCATTGACAGATTTGAAATCCAGACCCAAACGCTCACGATCAGCTATCTGCTTAGTTAAGTCCGTGTCTAACCTGTTTACCAACTCTGTCTGCTTCTTGAAGGAGTGGACGGCTTCATTTCTCTCGCTTCTAACCTGGGCCAGCTCTTTCTCTAACTCCTCATTGGCCTTTTTCAGTTCCTCCTTCTCAGCTAACACCTGATTATATTGCTGAATAGACACGGTAGTAGGCTCTGGCCACTGGAGGGCACTCCTGTTTAGCATGTGGAAATGGCATCCCTATGGTCTCTACTCTGGTCTTGACCTAGGTCACATACGGAGCATAAGCTTGGCTATTTCTTTTACCCAACAATGACTTCCCTCGTCTACTGATATCATTCCAGGCATGCTGAGGCTTAGATAACATATCCCCCTCTAGAAGACCGGTGAGGTACAGAGATTCCTGCACCTCTTCATCTTTTGGCGGACCTCTCAAAGCATATGCAAATTGTCTGACAAGTAGAGATGGATTATAGTTGATACAGCCCTTTCTTCCAATCAACAGCACATTTGGAAACCCACTACAGCTGAATATGATTTCAGTACCCAACATATCTCTATCAAACCACACAATGCTCTCTGCTGATAAGCCCACCAAGCGCTCAGACCACTCAGCTATAGCTGCAGATGAAGTAAAGAGACTCTTCTTGGGTAGGTGACTATCAAACCATCTGTAGAGTAAGGGCACACAGCATGATACATTCTTACCCCTCCTATTTTCGTTCTTGTAATGGACGTTATGATATACTTCGCCAATCAAGGTAGGAACTGGATTCCCTGATGCAAAGATATGAAAGGCATCCAAGTCTACAAAATCAGGCATGTTAGGAAACAAAATAATACCATATATGCAGAGAGCAAGAATGGCGTTGAATGCGATCCAACAACCGTCTTTGGCACACTGTTGGGCGTTCCCAACTAGGAACTGTAGAGAAAATCCGGGAACCCCGTTCCAACTGGACAAGATCAACTCAGAGGCATCCAGATGAAGAGAAAGAGCTAGATTAGCCAGATTAGGCTTAGCATCCATATGAACAAATGGCATCTGACTCTTGATAGGCACACCCAACAACTCAGCATACTCCTCTAATGTAGGTTCAAGAATAAAGTCCGAGAAAGTGAAGCATCTCAAAGGAGGATCATAGAACTGCAGCAAGGCATACAACCCATTCAACTCATACATAGAGGGTTTACGGACCAAACTGAGCAGCTTCCCATAAGATTTTCTGAATTCTACTCTCACAGTATCATCTGCCAAAGCAATCAAACTGGACAGTAAAGCAACATCTGGAGTAGGGTGCTTGTAGGCCACATTCTTCTTCAGAGATCCCATAATAGCACAATAGAAGGCAAGAAAACCGGAACCGGGGGATAATGTACCTGCAACACAGACACACGTTAATGATATGCAAATGAGTATGCAAAATGCAAACATGCAACAGGGGATCAAGATGGTGCTGCTGAGGAGACCGAGGCTCTGATCCAACACAATCACAATACTGCTCTGATAGCACAACCCTGAAGAGGACCAATATATATGCATTGTCGAGAACAACCACATCTCTGACGATAAGAACCCTCAGAACCCAACAACACTGATTCACTGTCAAGAAAACCAGGTAGTCTGAAGGTTAAGGTTTCCTGCAATAACCCGACCCCGCTCACAGGTATGGACCTAAATCACAGACAAGGTATGGCATCCTATGCGTTTCCCAGCGTCACAGACTTTCAAGAGCGATGATACGATACCCAGAAGGTGTGGCATCATCATCTCTTGAAGTGGCCTCACTCTGCTGAGTCACAAATGATTGGTCCCCAGAGTCGACAGTCCTCCAAACCAACAACACCTCAGGCCCAAAGGGCCGGAAAAGAAGTCAACCGGGAGAACCTCGTCTGAGCATGGATTTCATGAGACACTAGTGCCTGCAAAGAAAGCACGCGCCCACTAATTTCCACAACTAATGCTAAGTACACTCAAGCCTGGTTTTGGCTTCTCACTCATCAGAGCCCCTTCCCACAACAGCACAATAATAATATCATACTGAAAATAAAATGCAGAAAGTAAAGGTGCGATAAATAAAACCCAACAGGTAAACACACAAGCGCTAGGATTGACTCGCATAGGGAACCAGAGTCCCCAGCAGAGTCGCCAGTTGTCGCTACTGCGAAAAACGAGGCCGAAAAGACAGAAGAGTCGCCACCTTTCGTTATTTATCCCTCAGAACGGGAAAGTAAACGATTAGAAAAACCTGACGAAAAGGTATAAGACAAGGTCATCGCAACCATTGTCTGGATTCGGGAGTCGGTTACGCAAGGGGAAGGTATTAGCACCCCTCACGTCCATCGTACTCGATGGGATCCACGCTTGTTGTGTTTATCTGACGGGTTTGTTATATCTATCTATGCTAAAGGTCTGGTCTGAAAAGAAAAGAAAATGACTCGGCAAAGCGTCGCACTTTATGCCTACGTATTCCCGTCTAGAACAAGAAATCAGAGTCAACGTAGTTCTCCTAACTACGGGGAAAGGTTGCTCGCCGAGATATCGCATCTCGTGCCTACGTACTTTCACACAGCGCGAAAGATCAGAGCAAACGTAGTTCGGGACACGAGAGACACAGATTTGTCTTTTTTATCCGAGTAGGGTTAACAGACGGTTCCAGCAGT
The DNA here is from genome assembly GCA_963859935.3 of Lathyrus sativus. Lineage (NCBI taxonomy): Eukaryota > Viridiplantae > Streptophyta > Magnoliopsida > Fabales > Fabaceae > Lathyrus > Lathyrus sativus. The sequence goes on along the minus strand of OZ012738.1, from coordinate 277,105,941 downwards.
TTGGTGTATGCAGCTCGCTCGACGGAGACTTAGGCGTTTACCGTTTGCGGTAGAACCGGGAGTTAATAGAACTCTCCTTCTGAAAATGGTTTCCAAGAATTAAAGGTTCAAGAGGACAAAAAGAGTTTGATCTTTGTTTTCTGTTTTTTAAAGAAGTATCTTTTATGGATGTTTGCAACTGATATCGCACTAGAGACTATGACCTGAGAGTGAATGCGTCGCATGTCACTCAAAGGGTACCATACTAAACATCCAGACTGTTGAAAAGAAACTCTCCAACAATCTTTTCTCAAGTAGCTTAAGCCTCGTAACGTACGACGTCAATTAACCTTTATTACTGTATCTTGATTTGTTTACAGATGAGAAGAGAAAAGACGCACTAAAGGGGAACTGATCCAATCCTAAAGTTGTCATGAAAAGTTAAACCTATGGTTGAGGTTAGGAGGGAAACTAACTAATGTTATCATGCATGGTTAGAACCCTAATGTCTGTCATAACTTCTCTTGAACAAGAGAAGTCAGAGTTCCTAGGGGAACATGGCAAAGGAAAACAAACAGCAAAAGAAATAAATGTAAATAAAATGCATGCAATGCAACAAACAAGCAGAAGGAGCCAAGCTCAACTTCTAGAGAAATCAAGCCCAAAGGCAACACACAAAACACAGGTAAGGGAGACAGACTCAACCTTAAACCAGCAAGCAAAGCCAAGCAATAACAGTCAAGCAGAGGGAGACAGACTCAACCTCTAAATGCAAACAAGCAAAGGGAGATATTCTCAACCTTTAGGATGCTCCTAGGCCTAGATCATTATATGAGAAACCTAGTCTAATGCAACACAATCAATCAATCACACAAGCAAAGCAGAGCAGCCAGAAAAACAGCAGACAAAACAGCTCAACAGCAAAGCAGATAAACAGCAAACCATCAAACAGTCAACAAACAACTTCAAGCAATCTTCAAGAGAAGTATTCATCTCCAAGCTCCAACAAAAGAGAAGAGATTGAACACCAATAATATTGGATTAGTGATGGGAAGCAGGAAGGAAACCAAGGGAATCCCTCCTGACACTCAACCAGTCATCTGAGAAAGGCATCCTCAAAGGTTCTACCTCTTGTGAAATGCCACACATCCTTCCAAAGGAAAGATGAGGCTTTCACATAGGTACCTTTAATCATAGGATGAGAATGGAAAGCCATCAAAGCAATCCATGTTTATTTGAAGAAAGAGAAAACAACTAAGCTCTCCCTAAACCCTAATTGAACAAGCTCAAAGAAAGCTTCCAAAGGGAGGTCTAAACACCAAATCAAACACCAACAACAAGCAAACAGAAGCTTAAACATGTCTAAAACACCAACAAAGAATATTAGCAAACCTATTATGAACTAAATGTAACCATTGGGGTCATTCTAAAGCAAGTGCTATGTTGAAAACAACTCAAAACTAGCCTAAGTATTAAATCTATGAAAAATCCTAAAACACCTTCTAAAATCCTAATAAAATTTCTAAGGGAACCTAAGTATGTTAAAGACCTATGGGCAAAGGATCAGAACCTTAATATAAAGGGAAGTCACCTAAAGAAATCTTAGATCACAAGGTACCACATAAGAACCCTAAAATGGAAAGTCTAAAAATCCTAATCCAAAACAGAACCTAATTTTGTCTAAAAAATCTAAGTTAAATCATAGGGGATCATGCATCTCTAATCTACCAGCTAGCAAAAAATCAGCCCAAGATTCTATACCAATTGCAAGAAGAAAAATCAGCAAAATCATGTATCAAATATGCAAAATTAAAGAAATTAATAAAGTGGAGAAAATCAAATTAAATTGAAAAATAAGAAAAAATCAAATGTAAGAGCATAGAAAAATCAAAAATAAAAAGAGGAGCATGGACATATTTTTGTTTTATTTTTCTGATGAATATTGAAATTAAAATGAATTTTAGAATGAAAATGCAATTAAAATAAAAGAAAAACAATTAAAAACAAATAAAAGGCAAGATTAAATGAGGTGCGTTGGATCTATGACTTAGTCAAGGCATCTGAAGGCTCTAGTGGCACCACCTCATTAATGAAACGACCGTGTTTCATTCCAAAAACTCAAATTCTCAGATTAAGACGTGGTCGTTGGATGTGCATACAAAGTTCATTTTCTGACCAAATCCAAGGGTGGAGGAGTTGTCTTCTTCGTTTGAAAGTTCAAATGGAGGGAATTGTCCAGCGGTGGTCAGAGATGACCTCCGGTCATCTTCTACAGTGGTCCCTAAGTTGCAGGTCATCCAAGTTAACAAACTTGACACAGTTCTACTCCAAATCTCACGCTGAACTCAAATATGACATTCATTTCCTCTAATTCTCACCAGAAAATAAAACACGAAGAAGATCTTAAAATTCACCTCATTCTGAAATCTCACCAATCCTCAAAATAAAACCATAGATCTGTTCCTCACACTTCACTGATCATCCTCAACTAATTAGATCGTATGGAAACCTCAAGATCAGGTCAAACCAACTCCAAACAGAAATCATATATCAACCTATTTTGTCTCTAATTCTCCAATTTGTGATCCAAAATCCATCTAAGCAACTTCATAAGGCCTAAACGCATGCTAACATATGCTAAAACACAATGAATCTTCATCAATTTTGAAAACTACATACCTGTGTTAGAGCTTGAAATTGAGGTATCTAGAACACGATTCTCAGCTTCAAATTGTGCAGATCTACTCAATGCTTGATGCTGAAGGTGTTTGTAACTTCAATTTGCTTTGAATTGGCCTGAAATTGAAATCACGGTTTTCACTTCTCCTCTTGAAACTCCAACTTCAAACTCTGGTTCTAGCACGAATCAATCACCAAAATTGTTCTGAATCAATCATAGAACTTAAATAGAAGTGTTTTGTGGGCTTTTTTGATCCAATGGAGGCCCAAATTCAGAAATCCAATTTTCAAATTTCATCCAAAATTTCAACAATGGAGTGCATGAGTTTTCCCTCAAAACTTCCCTTGGAAGCTTCAATTCAATCCCTTGTGGTCTGGTGAGAATGTATAGAGTGATTAGAGAGCTTAAACTTATCATATGAACAAATTGTGAAGTGTTGCTTATCCATGAAGTTACAAATCAAAACACCATGAATAAGACTTCAAATGAAAAATCCAATATTGCCAATGTACTCAAAATGGTTTTTGTGATTAAAATGAGTACCCACTTGGCCTATTTTGAACACAAATGAATTAATCATGAATTTTTCAATTAAATGCCTTTAAATTCTCCCTTTTGCAAAATTTCTCAAACCAAGTCTCACCCTAAGTCAAATCAATTCGTCATGAGGACATGGTTGACCTGAAAACATCATTTTGAACAAGTTTTGTGTTGAAAAAAATTCCATTTGAAGCTTGCAAGATGGAGAAAATGACCTATAATGCCAAATGACCTATAATTTCACTTTCCCAAAATACCCCCAACTTGTAAACCTCATAACTTGAGTTCTACAAATCAGATGGAAGATTTCTAGTACTCAAATTAAAGCTAAGAGCATGATCTACAAGTTTCATGTTGACCAAAAGTGGATATGAAACTTGCATCTAGAGATAAGTGGTCTTGAAGTTAGGCACTAAATAGGGGATTTTACCCTGAGAACCCTAATTTAGCAACTCCTCACACTTTGAATTCTTCTTGGATTGATCTTGGAATATCATCTCATGTATCTCAACACAACTCTCCATGATTACAAAGACTTAAAATTGAGCTTTGATCCTCTTCAATTGCCCAGTTGACTTAGGATTACTCAAATGAAAACCCTACTTGCAACACCCTCAACTGTGGCTCTTCACACTTGACACAATGACTTGTCTGAGCTCCACCATGACCCTCAAGGCACTCTATGAGCTCTATCCACACACACTCTTTCCTTGATCAAAGCTCCCCAACCCACTGATGATCTTCAATTGGTCCTCGGACTAGAAGATTAACCACATACAAACAACTGAACTTCTCAAGAACCTAACCCTCTTCCTGATGACCTTGGTGCCTTCTCAAGCTTGCATAAGACCTCTAGGAAGGCTCCTCTAGATATAAACCACACTTTATCCCCTGCACGAATGAGCAATGCTATGTTATGCAAATGTTAGATCAATGATATGCCAATGCAATGAAACATAAACCAAGTAAGAAAAGGTTAGGCAAATTTTGGGGTGCAACACTTAGGAAGAGCAAGTTGTTATTCCCTTGATGTAATCTCTATTATTTTCCAACGCTGTAATATTGGGGTCACGCCTTTCTACTGACCACCATTCAATAAAAGCTTTTCATTTATCAAAAATCCTTGTTCTTGATAGCAAAATCTGAATTGATTTAAACTTTTTCAATACTTTGTGTTTTACTTGATATATGAATAACAAAAGGATGACCAAGGATGTTTATTTCGTCCATGGAGGAACGTTAAACATATACGATTTCGCAAGCATATGATACTTATTTCATCCAGAGGTGAAGATTGTGTACGTTCGAGACTTTTTTATAGGTGGTAAGAGGTCTGTGGAGATTTTGCTTGAGTACCTTTCCGTTTGAGACGCTTATTTTCGCCTCTCCCAGTTCGTCAACATACGCATAGCATATAGATAGATAGCATGGCATATGCATCCTTGCATCTTTGTTTTTGTTTGTTCTATCGCTTTGGCCGTGATTATCCCCAGGCGCTTGGGTGTGTCTTATCCCTCCAAATAGAGTTGTCAGCCCTAGGCAGAAGGAGCGCAACATTCCTACTTTCCCCATGAAGTTCGATCCTTGTGGAAGATGGTTATTCCAGTACATTCTATTTGAGTTCATACCTCAATGGTCGAGTCTTGCTTGACATTTTCTCTTCGGCTACTTCCCGAACTGAATTTTGGTCCTTGGCAACCATATTGTGGACATCTCCGACTTTTGAACATGGATCAAGTGTGCATTTATTTTGCACTCTATTCCCCAAGAAGAATATTCATGAAGACAAACATTTCTCCGACAATAGTATCACAAGATTTTCTCGAACATCTACATTTGGACTATAAATGATCTCTTTATTTGAGCAACTCATTTTGACTAAGGTCTTACTCAAAATGACAAATGACAGTTTCTACAAGATGGTTCATTCACCCTCGGGGGGGGGGGGGGGGGGGGGGGTCCTCAACATCATCAACTCGTCCAATGGCATCACTTCGTGAATCCATCAGAGAAGTCTGCCAAAGACGTTACAAGACACTTCTCTTTATTTGAGAATTTCCACTACAAAGATTTCACATATTTTGCAACTACAACAAGAAATACTCCGCAGGAATGCATTCCCCAGTGAGTTCACTTCACCAAGTTCATTTCCATCAAGCGACATCTCCCCTGAGAAGTCGAGGAAGTTTATTACAATTAGTATCTCTTTATTTAAGAAGACATATTTTGCTAATCAACCGGCCTACATCTCTTCCGAAGATCCTCGGTGAAGTCTTACAACCTCCATTACATTACAAAATTACAACCTGCAAAGTTTTACAATTACATCTACAAACTACAATGATTCTACAATCCACAAAATTCACAACCCCTGCGAAGATACTCTCACGAGTTGTCATCACTTCAGGTAGAGACTGAGACCAGCTCATGGTTCCCATACCATGTCGCTCGGGGAGGTTCTACATCAGAGACTGAGACCAGCTCATGGTTCCCATACCATGACGCTCGGGGAGGTTCTGCATCAGAGACTGAGACCAGCTCATGGTTCCCATACCATGACGCTCGGGGAGGTTCTACATCAGAGAATGAGACCAGCTCATGGTTCCCATACCATGACGCTCGGGGAGGTTCTGCATCAGAGACTGAGACCAGCTCATGGTTCCCACACCATGACGCTCGGGGAGGTTCTACATCAAAGACTGAGACCAGCTCATGGTTCCCATACCATGATGCTCGGGGAGGTTCTACATCAGAGACTGAGACCAGCTCATGGTTCCCATACCATGACGCTCGGGGAGGTTCTACATCAGAGACTGAGACTAGCTCATGGTTCCCATACCATGACGCTCAGGGAGGTTCTGCATCAGAGACTGAGACCAGCTCATGGTTCCCGTACCATGACGCTCGGGGAGGTTCTACATTTTAGTATTCCTAGTTGAAAAAGCAAGGGAAGAGAAGGCAGGAAGAGAAAGGGAATACAAAATAAAACTGAATTATTCAAAAAAAGGTCACTATGGTTAACATCGTCGTCTGGATCACTCCATGTTGACGATAATCTACCCTTCGATTCCGAATTTCTCACCTATTGTCTAAATCAACATACCCTTGGTTTGTGTACTATTATTATAGGGAGTTTTCCTATTGGTGGTTGTGTCCTGTCTCCGTGAGGTCCCGCCTCGTTGGGTCTGTTACTCTTTCGTCTAGCATGCTGTGTCCAGTTCATCCCCTGCGATATCTTCTCCTCGCAGAACCGTCTGTCTTGCATTTTCATACCATTGCATATCGTTTGCATTCGGTGACCTCTTAGGGCCAAATATTTATGCAATGTTTATATTTAAGTCCCTCATATCTCGTCGAGACGGAGATTTCCATCTCCATACCTCCGGATAGAAGAAACTTAAATAGGGGCATCTGTCACACCCTAATTTTTGATCTTAAAGATTCCACCTTCTTGTGCGTTTTCTCGCGTTTGAATCTTTTACTCTCGCATACGTGTTTATCAGGACTAACGAGTATGTGCAGGACTACTTTGTTTTTTTTTTGAACTTCTCTGACAGGCAGAGCGATTCAAACAGAGCGTTATTGTGGCAGTATGAGGATTTACATATGTTTCTCTCAAGACCTCAAGATTTCAGTGTGGCGTAGTAAAAGTTACTGGAGAAGTTGTTGAACTTAAGGATCATTGAATAATGGAAGGCACGAAATACAAGTTCTAATCTCGAGGTCATACAAGAATAAGGCGTAAATCAGAATGCATGAGGGGATAGGTTGTGATGTTTTAAGGAAGTTCATGGTGATTCGAAACCATAAAGTGAATTCATACGCGGGAGCCATTTAAAATTCAAAGACCTTTTTCTTTTCAGCTTCATGTTCAAATCTGTTCTACCATTGTTTTTTTTCTCAAAGTAAAGTAGGTGAGGAAATCTAAGTTACCGCAAGGAAGAAAGCTACTTCGAATTCTGAATTTATCTTTGAATTCACAAGTAAATACAACAAGGTCTACATTGTCTCCATTGGTTATTTACAAATATCTTCAAATAAACACAACGGTTGTTCCTAAGGAAATAATATTACAATACCGCAAACAAAAGCCCTACAAGATGCTATGCCCCTCAAATTACCCCATTCAGGCCATTCTGTTACAACTTTCCCTAGAACTACAAGAATGTAAGTGAATATGGACATCGTCCCACGACGTGCAAAGCGCCAGCTCTATCTTGTTCTAAGCTCTGGAAATCTGGTGGTAAAATGCGAATATCCGAAAGCCACTTGAAAGCCACCTGTTACAGCAAAACAAAGATTGATTAGTATCTCCGGATCATTCAACTGTAGCACTGCACCCGCGGCTGCCACCAAGAATTTACTTGCGACACAATTGTTAAACAAAACAAGCATTACATCAATGGACCGAGAAATGATTAAGAGATAATCAGCCCTCAGTGTAGTCATCATCGGGCATAGAGTTTGAGCAACCGGAATGGCAAAAACCGAAGTCGTCACCGACTCCCTACTAAACATCAAACAGCTTTTCGGCAACGGCGTAAGATAAGACAGTATCTGAAATTAACAGTTTAATGGCATCCTTGATAGAAGAAGAAGAAAAGTCAGTTTGCAGCTCAAGTATTCGTCACGAAAAGTCAAAGCAACAGGCATTTATCAGAGGCATCATCCGCAAGCGCAGCAGTTGCAGGCACGCTTTCGCGCGCAAGGATAGCAAATCTCCCAGCAAACAGCAACAAGTAAACTCGCACACCGGTAGCAGAATAACTAAAACAAGCACCTCAGGATAATGACCAACAGGCTCCTTTCAATCGTGTAAGCATCTGCAAGTCACCATCTGCAAAATGGCAAATAACAGCAGCATAACCTGAAAAAAACAATAGTCTGTCAAGGCAAGACACAGCTGGTGGTCAGAGCACCGTTAAGAAGGTAAACCAAGCCTTGAAGACCATGGAAATGCAGGCTACAAACAATATCAATTGCAAGCGCCAACAGCAAATACACCAGTTGTAACAGCATCAATAACGACAATTCACCATCCGCAATGGCAATGCATCGAACATCATCAACAGCAGCATTGCAAAAGCTTAAGAGATAAGTCAAGACAAATAGATCCCTCAGACCATTCATCATCGGGCGTAACGGACAGAACTCCACAAAACTGCTCAAAGTCATAACAGTTAGAGCCACGAGCAGCCTCAAACTTCAGGCCACAAGCCAACCATAAACAGGCACATCAACTGCAATAGGGAGACAATCATAGAATCAGCATCCATTATAGTGGACCACAGCGGCAAATGCCATTTGCGAACTAGCTACAATCAACAACAAAGCAACATCAGTAGCTTCGATTCATCACCTGCAATAATAGCAACGCATTGACTACAAATCATAATTCAAAGTTCATGAGAAAAGATGGAAGGGTCTTAACCCTTAGGTTTGATTCATCACTGGGCAAGGCTCGAGTAGCCATGAGGGCAACGAAGAGGATTCGTCACCAACTCTGTACTCACTCAAGAGCATCAACGAACGTTCGCAAATAATAACGGTAACCGTAATCCTCAGCTCAGACATTGTCATCATCGCCGCCCACAATACCCTTCCCGGCAAGCAAGATAAGGCAGCTTCCGCACTGTAAGCATGGTTTCCCTGCGAAGAAGAAGAAGAGGAAAAACGTTAAATTCGAAAGCCAACAAAGTCAACAAGACACATCAAGGATATGTTTCCAAGTTTGGCAAATCAACACGAAAAAGGAAAGTTTTGAACTTCCCTAACTGAAGCAGAGAGAATCGACTATGGGATCCCAAAATCACTCAGTGTCACCGACAAAATCAAGCAAACAAGGAAAGGATTGAACAAATCATCAATCAAATCAGACAAGGCATCAACCGTTAAGGAAAGCTTTGAAGACGCTCATCATTGAGAGGCCCATCGCTTCACTTATAAAAGGGGCAGCTTTCAGCAATAGAAGGAATTGAGAAAAGAGAGCATCGAGAAAAAGCCCACGAAGGAGAAGAAGCGGTTTTACCATAGAAAAGCAGAAACCCTAAAAGCTCTCGACGAAAGTTCCCTCCACCGAAGGCTCAGGTATCCCGAGATTCATTATCTCGAAAAAGGAGGAACTCGTAAGCCATCACCATCCGATTTCGTCACCAAAGTTCCGTCGCCGCTCCCAACCGTCGGTAAAGCCCCGTTCTTATTAATATTTGAGCTGTTTGATGTTTTCAATTAGTGTTTCAGGTTCACAAATGGGAGAGATGAAGGGAAGAAGATCGAGATTGAAGTTGTAGATAGTGCGAGCGAGGCCGATCGAGAGAGAAATCCACCACGATTTGGGATCCTTTGGGGTTGACGAGATTTAGGGTTTCGCCGTTTTTCACTTCCTTTCGCTTGTGTTCTGTTTATTTGTAATTGTATGTTTGCAGTATACACACATTCACTTGCACACCATGATCACACACATAACCCCTAATCAAACCCTTAATCATCCTAATCCTTTTTGCTAATTAATTAATTAATCAATTTATAATCAGTTTTTTAAAATAAAAAATTAACTTAATCTTTTATTCATTAAATTACTCAACCATTTTTATAATAAAATCACATGTAATTTAATCCAATATTTTTGCTTCCATAATAAAAACCTTTTTATTTATTAACAACTGGGAAATTATTTTATTTAAAACCACCCTTTTATATTTAATTTGTGCCAAACATTTTCTTAAAAAAAAAATTTAATTAATTGATTCATATTTATTCACCCTTTTACCTAATCAATTCAAAAAACCTTTATAATGAAAACTTATTTATGTAATAATAATTAGCAAATCCATTTTATAATTAAAACCGACTTCAAAAACTCTACTAAGAATCCGATACAACTTTTCTTTCAAAAATAATCCAATCCTCCTTTTGAAATCGATAATTGAAATAACTCCAACTAATAAATCAAACCATTTTCTCAATAAAATAGTGTAACTTTTCTTAACGCCAATTCAACTCTACTCCTAAATCACCGTTTCGCCTAAAATCAATATCACCTTTACTTAATCGATAACTTAACCAATTCAATTGTGCACGCCTATGGCTTCACTCACATACACAATTTTCACTTACACCTTGGCGCTTTCATGCGTCTGTGTATGCTCTATTTATCCGCCTTTACTTTATTCGCAACTTTATGTTTTCGCATTTATATTATTGCGCCGCATTCCGTCCAAAGGAAGAACCTACACATGACTTAACACTTGTGTGTATCGCATCTACATTTGCATCATACTCCCCTATGATCCTTGATCCCATTCAAGTCGATCTTTTAGGACAGATCCTACCCCATAGGAGGACCTTCGTCTTTACTTTACAACATAGAAAAAAACAAAACAACTCAAACAGATTATTCAAACATTAGAGAAAGATGTTAATCATCCTAAGCAAGATAGAACTTCCACCCCACACCAATACAATCAATATGTAGGGACTTTTCCTTAAGAGAGATAGAGGCGTACTCGTCGATCAATATCCGAGTACTTGAGCCCTTCTCTTAAGACGATGCAAAGACTATTTTCCTACAATTTGTGGCGGTTAAATCTCCCTTAAAATAACAACTCATCTTTTCTCCTAAACCAATCAATCAACTACCCTAATCCCGTAGGAACTTTGACCATAGTCAAAGAATTCTTCAGACCCTTTAGGGGAACTACAGATACTCTGATTCCACTCCCGTAAGGATATGTAGGCATAAGATGCGATATCTTATCGAGTATACTTAGAAATAAACCACTAGGGTCTTTCAACCATTAAGCAGATAAACCTTAGCAATAAACAAACATAAAACAAGAGGTTCCTGTAGAGTACTACAGAAACTTAAGATGCTAGCACCTTCCCTAAGTTTAACCAACCCCTGAACCTATAACTCTCTAGCTTGCATTTGCATTGCATTGTGGGAATTTCGATCTTTATCCCTTCCTTTGGACAAATCAAAGTTCGGTTGCAAAATGAATTAAAGATTCAAACTAATCAATAGTTTGGTATCCGATTTTCACTGCGACAGAAACTTGTGCATTTAAACTTTCATCTAAATCATTTTAGTTTCATTCTTTCATCTAACAACACTTGCATATCCTGTATAAGAGTTTGCTTGTTCAAGAAGAAGATCAATCTTTAGATTAATAATTGAAGATCAACTTCAAATACTCTTATAAAATTCAGAATTAAGTATTTTGCTTATTACATCTTATTTTTAGGATTGTTGAATCTAAGAGTGTAAAATTGTATTCCTTGTTGTCCAGAATTGTTGGAAGCAAGAGAGTGATTAAAGGAGGATTATTCTCTTATTTCACTTTGTTGTAAAATCTAAGAGGATTGTTCTTGGTGTGATTGTTAGAGTCTGTATAGAAAGGCTAGGATAGTCTTGTCATAAGATCTAACATTATTAAAAATCTCTTTCATGTTGAAAGGGGACTGAAGTACTCTCGGATTGTGAGGGGAACTAGGATATATCATTGTGTCATTTGCTTTCCGTATTTATCGCTTTCATCACATAGTAATCAATTAGGAAAGTAAAACTTGAAACCATCAAAAATCCGGAAAAATACTTAAGTACCTAATTCACCCCCCCCCCCCCCCCCTTTCCCCCCTCTTTGGTGCAACTCTTACTTACATCCAGGATCCTCAAGGTAAGAATTCCAGTCCTCATGAGGCATAGATGAATCATTTTCAAAGTTATACTCCATAATAGTATCAACTTCTGGCGTAATAGGAGGAGCAGGACATTCCTCAATACCGTGATCTACCTCAATCTTCTCGAAGTTTGATTCAGGCATATACTTAAATTTCTCCTGAGTGAAGGAAAATGCTACATATGTATCCTCTTGGTATATGTATCCAGGATCCTCAAGGTAAGGCTCACAGTTCTCTGTAGGAATAGATGAACTATGTTCAAAACTATCTTCTATAATAGCATCAACTTCTAGAGAAGTAGGGTGATGAAACCTCCAGTGCGGAAAACATCTTGAATGGGACAAATGACTTCATCCTTGTTTGTAGCTCTTGCAGACATTGGAGAAAACCTGAGACATCCTATAGTCTTGTTATTAATAGGGATCATAACCTCTCCCCATCCTTTAGTGGTCCCACTTTCAACTACTTGTACTACATCTTTGTAAAAAGAAATGGATGTTCCTTTCTTTATATCTTCATTACTTATAGAAAGTGCTTGGAACTGAGTTCCAATGGCCTCTTCAGGTTCAAAGTGAGAAAATGATGATAGGTGACTTATGATCAGAGCTCGTTCACCACATACCGTCATTAATTTCCCATTCTCCACAAATTTTAGTTTCTGATGAAGCGTTGAAGTGACTTCCCCGACCTCATGGATCCAAGTATGACCCAATAAACAACTGCACGCCACTCTGATATCCATGAATTGGAATGCAATTGGGAATGTATTTGGTTTAATAGTTATGGGGAGATTAACCTCTCCAATAACAGTCTTTCAAGATCCATAAAAAGCTTTAACAACAATTCCACTGCCCCTCATAGGAGCTCCTTGAAAAGATAATCTTGAAAGAGTGGACTTTGACATGACATTCAATGATGAACCAGTTTCCACCAACACGCTAGACAAAGTGTCATTCATACAGTTGATTGAGATGTTTAGTGCCATGTTATAGTTTTTTCCTTCCTCTGGAAGCTCATCATTAAAAAAGCTTGGGTTGCTGCAAGCAGTGATATTAGCAACAATGTTGTCAAACTGATCCACAATCACATCATGGTCTACAAAGTCTTGTTCCAATACCTTTTGCAAAGCTTCCCTATGAGCCTCAGAACTCAATAGAAGGGATAACACAGATATTCTTAAGGGAGTGGGCAATAACTGATCCATAATATTGTATTCACTCTTTATGATCGGCCTTAACACCTCACCATTATCCTGTCTTTGATTTGTATCACTGGATTTTCCTATTCACATAGGTTCCTCAATTGAAATTTCCTTTCTTGTAATGATGTCCTCGGCTCTTTTGGAAAATATGCATCCACTTCTTGTGACTCTACCCATATCTACGATGTTAACGACTTACGATAGTGGAACTTCTCTGCCATTTTACACCATAGTTGGACTGTATTTGTAAGGTATAGCCTTTTCATATTGGTATTGGACTGTTCCTAGCAAATAGATGACCAAAGGAGTCACGACTGCCTTTTGACTGTCATAAGGGATCTCTATAAGTTCAAGTAGAGGAGCAACAAGAACCCTTTGACTGTTAAAAGGAATTTCAAAATGTTCAGGCTTGTTAAACTAAGGAATTATGACAAAACGTTCCTCCTCAACATCAACAAGTTCCCTTTCATAGTGAACTGAGATAGCTCTCTGGTCTAGCAATACTTGAATATCATTGCGGACAAGGGGACATCCACATGGATTTCAGGAACAAATTTTGCAGGCTGCATGATTATGGTGATTGGGACCAAAGTAAGCGAGCCTACATAAGCATTTGTCCATCTTCACCAAAGATTCTCTGATGTATCTGATTTCATAGACAGTAAACTACCCTTGACAACCTTGAACCATGTTGACTAGCTTGTAATCCCTCATTCTGTATTCTTGGATATAACCCTTATCCATTTGATGTTGAAGAGATGCTTGCACAAAGTAACATCCTTGGTTATTCTTAGAACTGATTCCATAATAGTGATAATTGTGTGGCAGTATCAAACCATACCCACTCAGCCTGCAATGCATTTTCACCAAGTTTGTATTCATCAAACGGACATCGTAGATTTTGTAGCTTCCTGGGTGGTCGATAAAATAGCAAGTGTACTATTTTGCCAATGGAGTAATAAGGGGGATTTCCCTGAATATCGATCTCGAGGACTGCGTAGGAAATATAAGCTCTAAATTAATTCAGTTGAACAAAAGCATTTGGGGTTTTAAAATTGTTTGGTTTGATTATAAAAATATTTGCAAGTAAAAGAGAGAAATTGACTAAGTGGTTTAAACAGATATGAGTAAAATGCTAGGGGAAGTGTATGATCCAACTCACTAACAACTCTAAATTAACAGTGCAACGACTTGCTGTAACTAACTAATTACCGATTTTTTAGAATGTTTACTCCTACGTCCTTAGTGAGAAAACCTTTAATCATCTACCCTAATTCCTATGTCCATAGAGAATTATAAATGAGATTAAGCAATCAATTATCTAGAATGTCGTGGTTCCTATAAGGTATCCCTAGTCCAAGGTGATATCTACTACAGAATGATCAAAAGCTAAGCCTTAACAATGGCGATCCAACCTAATTATTAATCGTAAATCAAACCCTGTTGGTCCGACAGGGCAAGCATTAAAAATAGCTAGAGATCAAATTAGTTATGAAAACAAAGGAAATGTTATTGCAATACTAATATTAGAGTCATTACAAATTCAAATCAGGGACACCCCCTAGCATTGGGGGGTAACTACTCATATTATTCGAAGAAAATACAAAGTAAAAACTAGACATTACAAGATAATAGGGTTCTTTAATCTTTAATTGCTTCCGCTCATGAAAACCTTCAGTTTCCCAATCCTCTTGATCTCTCCAATCTTGATCTTGTAATTCTTCTCTGGCCAAAAAGTCATTTTTTTTCCTTCTCAAAATCTATCTTAATTACTACCAGGTCTAACACAGTAATAGGAAAATACCAAAAATATCCTTAGGGATCACAAAGGTCTAAAGAATAAGAAAATTGGAAGATGAATCGCTTCAGTTAACACGGGTCGTGTCAGCTGACACAGGCGGCCGTGTGGCCCCCTGGTTATCTGATGCAAAAATTGCCTACACTAGACTTAATGACACGGTCACCCGTGTCAGCCCACGGTCTAAAACTCTATTTTTTTTCTCTTGGTACCCTCCTGACATGGATCGTGTCAGGTGACACGGGTGGCTGTGTCAGGCCATTGGTCCCCTTCAGAAACTCTTCTGAATTCCTGCTATTTTTCCCGGTTTTTGCTCTAGTTCTTCTTGATTGTTTACCTGAACCTAAAATCAATGGAAATACCAAACCAACACATAAAATGCAATAAAAGGAAATAAAATTCAACTAAACGTATAAGACAATTAACTAAAACTCATGGTAAAATAACGTATAAAAATCAGTGATCAAACTCCCCCAAACTTAAACCGTTGCTTGACCTTAAACAACAAGCTTGGATAAATACTTTTCAGATCAACCGATATATATCAAATAAAAGACTTGTGATGGTAAGGTGTGTCGATACTCATATGTGAGTCTTTGTTCCGATCGACTAAAACTAGTTCTGTTGGTAATCATCTGTTAACAAAGGTATTACACAAACACATACTGCGATAAAACCACAGACCTAAATCCCCCTTTTGGTCACCTCTCTAACTATGCTTTGGGCTTAAGTTTATTCTTCGATTTTTTAGCCCTTTCATTCGGATAATCAGATTAAGACACTTTTGATTGCTTTCCCTCACATGTATAAGATTGGATTGAGACTTTTTCGAGGCACCTTTATTCTTTTTTCTCACGCATTGGTGTTTATTAGTCCATTTTGGGATGACTATAGAGATTCAACCGTCGTTAGGCTAAGTAACTGTGTGAGGGTTACCCAACTTAGAAGGACCGGTTGTCTTTACCGTCATTATTCGTCATTTTTTGGGGTGCCATAAGTCATTCTCTCAATCACTTTATACATGTGATTCTTTTTAATCGTGTCAGACCATCACTATGAACTAACCGGGGAATACTTCTAAAATACAAGTACAATGGCACAAATCTACACATTGGACTCGTTACCTTACTTCGGGCAATCTAGGGTGTTCAGGTTATACCTCAATCTCCAAACTTTCCCAAATTCCCTAGTTTAAGCTTTTCTTCCCTCAAACTCTATATACTTTCCTGACTACTTCACACGTCATAGTATTCACAAGAAAAATTTTTGTGGTCCTCATTTGTGGAGAGTTCAAAGCGATTTTTCAACGAAAGGACCCAAACACAATTACAAAGTACTTAAAACGAAAACTCAAAATAGTAAAGACTTCCCCAAACTTGAACTAAACATTATCCTTAATGTTTTAGAACAGGAGTGGGAGAAATTTACTCACAGATATCCTTATTGAGGAGTTGGAGGGTAATGCAACACTATAGCTTGTAAGGTCTCGTTTATTACCTGCAAACGAAACAAAATAACAAAAAAAAAGAAAATGCTTAATCATTAAAAACGTGGGTTGCCTCCCACATAACACTTTGTTTAACATCGCATGGCTCGATGGATCACTCCCCATTATTATAGGGGGTTTCTCAGCTTCCACACTTTGTTGCTTGACCTTTCCGCACCAAAGGATCGGTCATGTTCAGAGATAAAAGCAACTTTGTGTATCAAATCACATCCAAAATTTCTATTCTTGACTCCTCGAATGAATTTTGGCGTCTCGCTATGTGCCTTGGACACCTGAGATATTGCAACCTGATAAATTATACCAGAGACTTTTCCCATAAGTGGTTTTAAATTTTTACCTTTTTTCACTGTTTTGATCATTCTAACTGAAGGTTGAATATCTTCCTTTTTACCATGCTCCTTAATGTCCAACACTTTTAAAGTTATTTCTTCATCAAAACATTTCAAGGTTAGAGTACCTGTTTCAATATTAACATTGCACCAACTAGTGAGCAAGAATGGTCGGCCAAGTATGATGGGAGTCTCTGCATCTTCTGGAATATCCATAATCTTAAAATCAATTGGGAAGGTAAAGTTATCAATCGTCACCATTACATCCTTCGATAGCTCATATGACCTCTTAGTCGTGTGATCGGCAAACTTCGAGTTTGTTCCCGTATTGCTCACTTTTCCAATACCCAGCTTTTTGAAAATAGATAAAGGCATAAGACTCACACTAGCACCTGAATCAATAAGGACTTTCTTTAAAGTTCTATCTTTTATAGTACAAGGGATTTCTAGGGGCCCAGAATCTTTTCGCTTGATGGGGATTCTCCTTCCTTGTGATATTTCACTACACCGCTCAGTTGAGATTTTCTACTCCTCACCTATTGGTCTCTTTTTCCCCATTGCCTCTTTCATGAATTTCTTGTACAAAGGCATTTGTTCGAGTGCTTCAAAGAACGGAATATTGATTTCTAACTTTTTCAACATTGTGCTGAACTTTTCAAAGTCTTTCTCTTTCTGATCCTTCTTTGTAACTCTCTGAGGGTAAGGTAGCTTGATTTTTGGTTTAACCTCCTCTTTCTTTTTTCTCTTTAGTTGGCTTCACAGGTGGTAAGACTCTTTCCTGTTTTCTGTCACTTCAAGCTTAACTTCTATAAATTGATAATCATTTTTTTCTGTTTCTTCCTCTTCTTCCATGACTCTCTGACTTCTTGCGGTGACAACATTAACATTCTCATGATTTTTTGGATTATGTATTGTCGCACTCGGGAGGGTTCCTTGAGTATGCGTGGAAGAGTTGTTGGGCTATTTTTCCTATCTGAACTTCAAGATATTTTATAGCAGCTGTGGTGTTCCTCCGATTATTCTATGTATCTTCTTGGAATTGAATATTGTGAGCTGCCATCTTTTCAATAGCTATTTCCCATTCTGCTTTTTGAGGAGCATGTTGTTGCTGTTGATATTGAGGTTGATTTTGATCTTTCCAGAAGAAGTTAGGATGATTCTTCCACCCTGGATTATAAGTCTAAGAATAGGGATTATTCTGCTTCAGAAACTTTATCTCTTCAATTTGTTGAGCAATCGCAACACAATGCACAGTAAAATAGGGTCCAATATAAACCTCACAACTCACATCTTGGATAGGTTGAACTTGAGCCACAGGTTGAGTACTTACATTCATTTCTTTAAGCCTTCTTTCTACTTCAGCTTTGATTTGATCTTCCATTTTCACAACTTGAGTAGCCATCTTTAAATCAATCGTTCCTTCAGGTTTACTCACACTACGGTCATGCAGTTCCAATGCTCATTTTCCGCAATGGCTTCAATGATCTTTTTAATACCAGTGGCTGTTGTAAAGTTTGATGAGCCACAAGCTGTTGTATCAATTAGTTGCTTAGTCTTCATCTTAAGACCATTCATAAACATTTGCATTTGTTCAGTTTGATCCAGGTTATGAGTAGGACATGCAACCAATAACCGTTTGAACCTTTTATACACATCGCCCAATGATTCTCCCTCCTTTACGAATATACACAGAGGCGGGAAAATACTCGTTAAGAAAGGCCTTCTCTATCTCTTCCCGAGTAGCAATACTTCCTATGGGTAACGAGTAAAACCATTCTTCAGCATCTTCAGAGAGAGTGAATGGAAACATTTGTAATTTTTTTGCTTCATCGGTGTGCCCGTCTATCTTGAGAGTAGTGCTCATAGTCAAAAATCTTTGTAGATGTTTGTTGGCATCTTCATTAACCTTTCCGGTGAAAGGTTTCCTCTCAAGTTGGTTGATAGTGCTCGGATGCAACTGGAAATTTGCCACATTCGCCGGTTGGTTTACAATTGTTAACCTACCAGTGCATTAGACCCACCGTAATTACCAAGTAGTTTCTCTTCTGGTGGAACTCCAGCCATAGTCAAGGTATCTGAGTCTGAACCTGCCAGTCTTGCTTGTCTACGCCTCGCGTGTAGAGTTCTTCCAATCTGTCCGTCAAAATAAAAATTAGCTGAGGATTCTCCTTGCATAAAAATGTTAGACGCAGATTAGTAGTAACAAAATGCAAACAATAAAAATAATAAATAAAAAACTGAAAATAAAATTTTGGTCGCAGAGCAACAAAATTTCAATTGAATTACAATTAACTTATATTTCGGAAGTCCCAGACAATGGCGCAAAAAACATGATAGGTAAACTAGCAAGTGTAATATTTTGCCAATTGAGTAATAAGGGGGATTTCCTCGAATATCGATCTCGAGGACTGCATAGGAAATACAAGCTCTAAAATAATTTAGTTGAACAAAAGCACTTGGGGTTTTAAAATTCTTTGGTTTGATTATAAAAATATTTGCAAGTAAAAGAGAGAAATTGACCAAGTGGTTTAAAAAGATATGAGTAACATGCTAGGGGAAATGTATGATCTGACTCAGTAACAACTCTGAATTAACACTGCAACGACTTATTGTAACTAACTAATTATTGATTCTTTAGAATGTTTACTCCTAAGTCCTTAGTTAGAAAACCTTTAATCATCTACCTTAATTCCTTTGTCCATAGAGAATTATAAATGAGATTAAGCAATAAATTATCAAGAATATTCCGATTCCTATAGGGTATCCCTAGTCCTAGGTGATATCTACTACAGAATGATCAAAACCCAAGCCTTAACAATGGCGGTCCGGCCTAATTTTTAATCGTAAATCAAACCCTGTTGGTCCGACAGGGCAAGCATTAAGAGTAGCTAGAGATCAAATTAGTTATGAAAACAAAGGAAATGTTATTGGAATACTAATATCAGAGTCATTGCATATTCAAATCAGGGATATCCCTAGCATTTGCGGGTTTAGCTACTCACATTATTCGAAGAAAATATAAAGTAAAAACTAGACATTACAAGATAATAGGGTTCTTTGATCTTCAATTGCTTCCTCTCATGAAAACCTTTAGTTTCCCAATCCTCTTGATCTCTCCAATCTTGATCGTGTAATTCTTCTCTGGCCAAAAAGTCCTTTTTTCCTTCTCAAAATTTGTCTTAAATACTCCCAGGTCCAACACAGTAATAGTAAAATATCCAAAATACCTTTAGGGATATCAAAGGTCTGAAAAATAAGAAAATTGGAAGATCAATCGCTTTAGCCAACACGGGCCATGTCAGCTAACACGGGCGGTCGTGTTGGCCCCCTGGTTATTTGATGCAAAAATTGCCTGCTCCAGACTTGCTGACACGGGCACCAGTGTCAGCCCACTGTCTAAAACTCTATTTTCTTTCTCTTGGTACCCTTCTAACACAGGCCGTGTCAGGTGACACGAGTGGCCGTTTCAAGCCATTGTTCCCCTTCAGAAACTCTTTTGAATTCATGTTGTTTTTCCCGTTTTTTGCTCTAGTTCTTCTTGCTTGCTTACCTGAACCTAAAAACAATGGAAACACCAAACCAACGCATAAAATGCGTTAAAAAGAAATAAAATGCAACTAAGCGTATAAGACAATTAACTAAAACTCATGGTAAAATAATGTATAAAAATCACTGATCACTGGGCATCCATATACCATCGTCACAGTAGCTCCCTCGTGCTGAGGTAGCAGGTTTGTTTGAACATTTGAATTAGTGTCTTTGAAAGACAAAATTCCATTCTTGCTGAGCCTCTGAACATCAGCTTTAAAGCTAAAGCAGTTTTTAATACCATGACCGGGCGCTCCTTGATGATAGGCACATAATTGGTCAGCTTTAAACCAGTAGGGTGGATCCTTTGGAAAAACTGAAGGAGACCTAGTCTGAATATGACCCTTTGCTCTTAAAGTTGGGAATAGCTCTGTATATGTCATTGGTATAGGATCAAAGTTGGGTTTCCTTTGAAAACGGTTATTTTTATTGTATTGAGGGAGAGCCTCTTGTGAAAGATGTTGTTGTCATTGCTGGTATTGTGGTTTTTGATGCTGATGTTGATGTTGATATTATGGATTAGCCTGTTGATTCTAAGAGAATAGTGGTTAGTAGGCCGGAGTTGGTGTTGAGTTGATAACAAGAGACATTATTGCTACCTATCGTTGTTGGTACCTTCGTCTTTGTTGGCTTTGTAAGACAGTGCTGACATTTTGTTCTTTTTTCTTTTGGAACCCACTTCCATGTTTCTTGATACTAATTGGTGGTTCTGCATCCTTAGTTAAACGTCCCTCTCAGACTGCTTTCTTAAGTCATACCCTCATGTTCACCGTCTCAGTGAAATCATTGAGTGAGCTTGCAACCATGCGGTCATAATAGAATGGACTCAATGTTTTCAAATATATTTTTGTCATTTTTTTTCCTTGAGGCGAGGGAAAATCTGGGCGGCAATTTCACGCCATCTCTGAGCATACTCTTTGAAAATTTCCTTTTCCTTCTGAGACATAACCCTGAGTTGCTCTCTGTTAGGAGCCATGTCTAGGTTGTATTTGTATTGTCTTATGAAGGCTTCACCAAGATCTTTGAAAGTACGGATCTTTGTACTATATAGTCCCATATACCATTTGAGTGTTGCCCCAGTTAGACTGTCTTAAAAGTAATGAACTAGCAGTTGATGATTGTCCGTCTGAGTAGATATTTTACGGGCATACATAACCAAATGAATATAAGGGCAAGAGTTACCCTTGTATTTTTCGAATTCAGGTACCTTGAATTTATGCGGGATTTTAACATTTGGAACTAAACAGAGGTCTATGGCATTTTTCCCAAACAAATCTTGTCCGCGAAGAGCCTTAAGTTCTTTCTGCATTTCCAAAAACTGATCTTGGAAATCATCCATCCTTTCATCTACCCCTATACCTTCATTGGGAGTGGCATCGAAGATCTTATCTTCATTGTATGGAATAGTGTATACTATAGGAGGTGGCATAGACATGATTGTAGTGACTTTTGGAGCTTCAGGAACTGGAAGTTTGTAACCCTCTGGTATAAAGTTGAGAGGCATGCCCCAAGGAAATCCGAGAGGAATGGAATACTACGAAGCACTAACGGACGCACTAGAGAAAGGTGCGGAGATGATCTCTGAGATCACCATCCTTTGTATAGCTTCTTAAGAACTAGGTGGCGAATTATTCTGAGAAACCGCCATCACTTCCATCATGGTGTTAAGTCTTTCCATACTTTCTTTCAGAGTAACAACCTCTTCTCTAAGCTCCTTATTTTCTTGCTCAATTTGAATTTTTGGAGTAAAAGATACATGTGAGTTTTCTGAAATGCAAAAATATCTGAATGATGCATGATGTGCAAAAAATGCAAGAGACTCTATTTTCAAAGAACTTTAGCAATTATGTTGCAAACATCATAAGATGGATAACACTTTCGATAAATGAAAAACTTTATTTCATTGATGAACTGGAAAAATTACAAATTTGGAAGTACAATTTCAAAAGATCTTAAAATACAATTGAAAAGCTAAGTCCTATGAGTCCTAAGGAATCCTCTCTAATAGAGCTCCAACTCCTTGTTGATGCTTCCTCTTCTGTATTTTCAATTGAGCATTTTCAATTGTAAGCTGGTCGATGATCCTTTTCCAAGCAGCAAAATTAGGAGGGATACTACTAGAGAAAAATAAAATCTCTTGATCTTCTTGTCCTTCCACAACATGTCGCTCGAGTCTCTCAATCAAGTCATCCTTTTCTTTTAGTTGTTTATTCAACTCTCTCTTCTTGGCTCTTGAAGCATGATACTTGCCTTCCCAAGTGTATCTTTCCAACTACATTCTTGTCAAGAGTTCTTGACACTCCTTTATATTCTCAATAGGAATGGTGGATGATGATGATATAGTAAGAGGTAATGAAGGTTACTCAAGATAATAAGGCATCTTAAGTTCACAAGCTCTAGTGTGTACTTACTAAGTGTAGGGCTCAAAAGCAACAAAGTTCTTCCTTTCTAAATGATCTCTAGTTTTCCTATAAATGGTGTTCCAAGCATTTATAACTCTTCTTTTCAACTCTGGATCTCCTCCTTTATTAAGGTAAAAAAAACCTGATATCGAAAGGTTGTTAGGTTTATCTTTCATCGGGTACCTAAACTGATGTCTAGCGAGAGCGGGGTTGTGGTTAATCCCCCCATGTATACCAAGAAGAGGTACATTAGGGAATTCTCCACAACTTTCAATAATAAATCCTATGTCATAAGCTAGGCCATACCAGTTCACATTTGTATGAGAGAGAAACATAAACCTCTAAGACCATCTGAGTTTGTCTGGATTTTGTGTGAAGATTCTGGTCCGAGGTAAGTGTGACTGAAACCATTTGTATAACAAGGATTTTCAACTTATGATCATTCCACCATCCTTCTTGTTCCTATGATGAATAGAATGATAAGCGTCTCCAAGTAGAGTGGGCACTGGGTTACCACTTAAAAATATCCGGATAGCATTAACATCAACATAGTGATTGACGTTTGGAAATAACACAAGACCATAGATGAGTAGTGTAAAGATAGCTTCAAAGGCACCCATACTATTTGCTTTAGCCAACTTCATAGCTTTCCTTATCAAAAACATAGATGTTATCCGCTGAATTCCTCCTTTAGAGGTAAAATTGTCTCTTATATATGAAGTTTTCAAATGAAAAGCTTTTTCAATGAATGAAATACTTAGGAATTTCCTCTGAGCCATTGAAAGGAATTTTGTCTAACACTAGCAAACCAACCCAATATGAATACTCTTCCAAAGTTGGTGCAAGCTGATAATTTGGGAATGTGAAACAGTGGTAGAGCAGGTCATAGAATTGCACAAGAGTGTCAAGAATACCATCTTCAACATTAGTCTTTAAAATACCCAAAAGTCTTATATAGATTCTTCTAAATTCCTCTGGACAAGAGATCATACGACCTAGCTTTCTCAATTTTGTTACATCAGGATCTTTGAAATTGTACTTCCTAGTGTTTCTTTTCTCAAAATTCATGGTAAAACCTACGATATTTGCAATAAATGTTTTAAGTTCCTTGAATGATTTTTTTTTTGAAAAATGATGTTCAATGAATGCATGAATGTATGGATGCACATAGAAAAAGTTACAAACATGTGGGTTTAAGGGTTCGACGTCACGAGCATGGAATCATGGGTCTAACCATCCCAAGAGATATGTATTATGGGTTTATTGTACCTATAGAATGAGTTCTATCAAGGTTCCCAGGGACATAGATCCATCTTTCAGATATTATCGACACACCGACTACTCGAGAATTAATAATATTCTCAATAGAAACTCGTCTGAGTGTAGTATCGCGTATCAACTACCTCATGTCTACACCTGGATAATCACCAGAATACATCTTAAAAAGGCCAAGTGGGGTCAAGGGATACTAAGGTCCCTAGCTTCTTAAGATCCCATGTCAGAAAAGGTAATGACATTACGACTACTCGCAAATGACATTAGTAATTCCAAAGGGGCCTCCACTGAGTGTGATTATATCATATGTTACTCAAGCGTAGGATTACTCCAGACATGTAACTTTTGATTATTCCAACATCTTATCTTATTTATGTACACTCAAATCCGGGTTAGGATTTGTCTCACTCATATATATCAACTAAGAACCCAAAAAAATACAAGCAAATAATATATTGACAAATAATGCAAATATAATAAGATAGGCTTGACCCTCCTTTGGAGATTTGAATCCCCAGTGAAGTCACCATTTTTCTTTTGCATGCTTTTTGGGTGAATCGAGAGACCAAGCTATTAAATTAACTTGACTCACAAATCAAAACATCGTCGTCGAAATTTAATTTATCCAAGGTAAGGGGTAAAGAAAGAATAGCCCATAATCACACCATGTGAAACAATGTAATGAGATCTGAACTTCGAGGGTTGGTTATACAAAGGGAAAATATTAGCACCCTAAGCATCTATAGTATCCTATAGGAACCTCTTAAAATATTTATGCTATTTGCTATTTGATTGGGAGAGTTGACTGTTTTGAGTAAGTGATAGGAGTGAGAAATGTTTTGTTGTTTGTAATGTGTCTGAATAAAGGGGGTGGAAATAAAAAGGCGTGCTCGCTAGGATATCGTAATCTTATGCCTACATATCCCTAGTGAAAGTAAGAGCATTTTGTAGTTCAGGGAACTACGGGTAAAAGCAATATTTTTTGGGGTTTTTAGGAGAAAAGACAAGTTTTCATCTCAAGAGAGACTACCCAACTATACCACCACAAACGTAGAAAGATAAAGGATCTTTGCATAATAAGGGAAGGATTTTAACTTGGATATAAAATCAACAAGTATGCCACTTACATCACTTAAATGAAAGAGTATCTCTGCACCATAATAAGAGAGGGATATCAACTTGGATATAAAATCGACAAATAGGCCACTTACATCACTTAAAGGAGAGAGTGTTTCAAAATTTTGATTTATATTGTGGGGATAGAAGAAGCATTTATTTTATAGAGATGACTCATGTCTGATTTCTTGGAGGAGAGTTTTGAGTTTGAAGCCAAAAATGGCTAGGGTTTTATTAAAGTTGCTTTTAGAGGGGATCCTAATGTTTGAACTAAGTCTAAACAAAGGGTGAGGTTATGGTGAACCTAAACGCTAATGTCAAGAGAAACTTAACAGACAAAGCTTAGCAAGTATGGATAAGTAAACATCAAGAATGAAATGAATACAAATGATTAAGCATAATATCAAAACATGTGTATAACAGGAAAAACATAAGACAAATAGACATGTTTGACATTGTGGAAGTTTATGAAGGAAATACTTGAACATGTGAGCAAATATTTAATCAATTTGAAAAATCACAAACAAGTTTAATCAAGTATGTGAATCATGGATTAGATGAACATGGTAAGGAAAAAGCAAATCCCTAAAGAGATTTTATGAAAGAAATACTTGATCATGTCAACAATTTTAACATATTAATCAAGGTAAGCACACGAACAAGATTTTTAACATGGTTGAATAAAGGGTTAAAGGAACCAAACTCAGGTGGAAACCCTAGTCATGCATCAAAGTGTTTCAAAAGATCAAGCAAGACTAAACCCTAAAGATACCATTTTAACAAACTATTTAATCAAAGTTTTTTTTCAAAGAAAAGGGACACTTAAGGAAGGTACAAGTAATTAACAAGACTCAATCAAAGCATTCTATGGTCACATAAACACCTATGTTTAATTAGATCAAAGAAATAATCTAAAGAACATCATAGAAAGCTTTTAAAACACATAAACGGTACATGTTTTCAACTACACAAAAATACATGAAATAAATATTATTTTTGGCATTTTTTGAGGTATTCTTAAAATAGAAGTTATAAATGAAAAGTGTTCAAAAAATAATTCAAAA
Organism: Lathyrus sativus; assembly: GCA_963859935.3. NCBI lineage: Eukaryota > Viridiplantae > Streptophyta > Magnoliopsida > Fabales > Fabaceae > Lathyrus > Lathyrus sativus. Next base: position 277,079,783 of record OZ012738.1, on the reverse strand, counting down.
ATAATTAATTTTGCATATAGAAACAATTGAAAGAAAGTGGGAAGAAAAGCATGAAAACTAGGTGTTAAAAAATAAGGAAATGCCACCAAAGGGACTTGAACTCGTGCCCTTATGGTGATGGGCCCAAAGTCTTACCATTGGGCCATGTGCTTCAAGTTGGAAGATAACATTCGTGTTAAACAATATTTAAGATTTTAGTTGAAAATGGTTAAAAAAATAAAAATGCAAAAGGTTTGGGGTGAGGGGGATTCGAACCCAAGACCTTGAGCTCGCTTTACACACCAAACACAAACATAAACCACCATGGCGCAATTCCTATTCAGTTAATATGATGGAAACAAATAATAATATATTAAAACTAATTTAGAAATATGAAAATGGTGCCATCATCATCTTCATCTTCTTCCTCCATTTTATTTTTTTCTGGAAAATCTATCTCCCTCAATACTCAATATTTTTGCACGATGTAAACATGAAAAATGTTTGGATTTTGATGAGGATCGTGATGGTACAATTCAATTTCATTTATTTTCAACAAATAACAAGTAATCAAATCAAAAACAGTATGAACCCTAATATGAAAATCTATAATGAAATTCCATACAATACATATTCAAAGCAATTTACATTGGGTAAATGATCCTCACAACATGACAAACAAGTTTGTAACTCATATAATAAAGAATGATGCATGAATCATAGAGTTAGGGAAACAGCCACTTACCTCCAAAATTGAAAATCGTGTTTTGCTTTGGAGCTATTACAGAAGCAAAGTCATGATCCTAAATGTTGCACCCCAAAATTTAACCAGCCAATTCTTGTATTTGGCTTATGTTTCGACTCATTTTGTATTTTGCATATGCATACTGCATACATTTCATTTTTCAGTCAGTTTGACTTTATCGGGATCACATCCTTTTCCTGGCGTTTCAGGCATTTCAGGCCAGTTCGAATACGAGGATTTGTTTTGGGAATTTGTGCTTGTCCCGGTGTTTTCAGCTCTTGCTGTTGTTTTTGAGGATATTTCGGTGTCCGGTTTTTACCGTTTATTTCGCTATATTCTCGCATCTTTTTTTAATCGGTTTAATTGACCTTCATTGCATTTTTTAGATTTTTCCTTAATTTTTAGCTTTAGAAAATAGATTTTAATTGTTTTTATAGATTTTAAATAGATTTTAAATAGATTTTTAAATAGGTTAATTGTTTTCTAGAATAATTTTTAGATATTATGAGGTTTTAATAGGTTTTCCTATTTTTAATAGATTTTAAACTCTTTTTAGATTTTAATATAGATATTAATTGGTTTGTTTTAGAAAATTAATAGATTTAATTTCTAGATAGTAATTGGGTTGTTTAGAAATTAATAGGTTTATTAATAGATGTTAATTCTTTTTTAGATTTAATTTTGTTTAGAAATTAATAGATTTTAATTGTTTTAGAGTTAATTTTCTATTTTTTGATAATAATTCTTTTTAGGATATTAGAATAGTTAATTGGGTTAAGATTTTCTTTTATTAGAATTTAATAGATTTTAATTGATCTAGGTTTAATCTAGGATTAACTGATTAGAATATTAATTAGATTTTAGTTTAATTGATAATCATTTTTTAATTAGGATTTTAAGTAGTCTTAAGTCTTTAATTCAATTTAATTAGATTAATTAGCAGTTAACATTAGCATTATTTTTTCGTTTTGGGTGTTAACTAGTCTTACAGCATTAATTCATTCTTTATCACGTTTCAGTCAATTAAGTCTTCAATTGAGTCAGTTTTGTGGGCCAAGTGTCCAATTTTCGCAGGCCCAGTCCTTGCTTTGCCACATGTCAATATATAAGGCCAGCCACATGTTTCTTTCTCTCTCTTCCACCTCACATTTCCACTCCACTACATGCTGCCACCTTGCAGGCCACCTGTCCCCACTTCACTCTCTCTCCCATGCAGCATGCCACGTGTTCTCCCACTTCACCCCTCTCACCGCCGGCCATGCAAGCCACCGCCGGAACCGGTAACCATCACTGGAACTCCATAACTGTCGCCGGAGTCATCATCGCTCATCACCAGATTCATCACTTCGCTCGATCTCCACCATTCATTCATCATCTTCATCAATCTTTCTCCAGAATCCATTCACCTCCATCGTCCCCGCCATAGATTTTCCAGAAAACCTCCACCAAATTTCATCAGTTCTTCATCTTTTTTCCCAGATCTTCAAGAACATCATCGTGTTCTTCACAAGATTTTCCAGATCTGCATTCAACATTCCAACCTTCATCCGCGTTCTTCGTATCTTCATCAACACCATAACTTCTTTTTTCCAGATCTTCAATAAACTTCAAGACCCAACAACTCAACGAACAATCTTCAACCTCTTTCATATCCTCACAACGAACCAACACGCTAACTTTGCAACATCCAAGATCTTCGTCAAGATCTTCATGATCTCAATCAACCTTCAAGAAACCTTAGCCTTATGATTCTCAACTCATCACTCACAGATCTACCATCAAGCAACGCATCTCCAACATCAAACTTCAACAATCTTCTTCGTAACCGCTTTCTCCAAATATCATCAACATGCATCAACTTCCACCAGAATCTTCTTCGCATTTTTTTAACAGGTTTGGGAGATGAGCGAGATGGATGAAGTTTCGAGGTGAGAGGTTTGAGATGGAGACGAGGCGAGACATTGAGATTGAGGGGACTAAGTTGAGACGGAGGGATGGGGAGCCAAACGGCGGCGGTGAAGGTGAAAGAGGACCTAGGGTTTCTGATTGTGAGGTTTGGGAGAAGGAAGGTGGAAAGGTTTGTGGACTGGGTTGGCTGATGGGCCTTGGGCCCAACGTGCAATTTCGGGTCCATACCCCTCTGTTTCCTTTCACCCCCCTGTTTCTGTTTTGGTTGTTGATTAATAGGTTGGACCAAAGCCCACCGTGGCATTTTACTGACTTGCACCCTTCCGTTTGCCTAGCACGCACCCCCCGTTCCCTTGAGTTGTTTTTATTTTTCTGGCTGTATTGTGGGCTCAAGCCCAATGGTTTTTTTTCAGGCACACCCCTGTTCTGCTGATGTACCCCCCTCCCCTTTATTTTAATTTCTTCTTGTATTGGATGTTTGCTTGTAGTAGATTTTTGTTTATTTTCTATTTTTTCTTCTTAGGAATTATAGTTTAGATATTATTTCTTAGCATATTTTTTAGCATAGATTTTATATTCTATTTTGTTAAGTACTATTTTTTCTCCTTAGGAATTATAGTTTAGAATATTATTACGTATTTTTAATATAGATTTTATATTTTAGATCTTATATTCTATTTTCTTGGTATTATTTTCTTTATAGAATCTTATAGAATGTTATGCATAATATAGAATTTTCATTTCTATTTTTCTTATAGGATATTATAGGATTTTAGATAGAATTTATATTCTGTTTTTTTCCCATGCAATTTCGTTTTAATATTTCTTTAGAGTATTTTCTATTAGGAATTTATTTTCTGTTTTAGGAGTAGAATTTTATTTCCATTTGTTGTTGGATTTATCTCCTCATTTCTCTTCTGCTATCTGATTTTATTTTGATTTTATTTCGGGCTGGCCGTGTGACATGATCAATTGGAGAATGATTTTCAATATCATTTCTCTATCTTGTCTTTGACATGGATATCAATACGCTACCTCTTAGAGTTTGATTTATCGTATAAGTCAAATCATGACGGTTTAACGTTACATTTGTTCTGATTGGGACGTCGTCATCAAGGATCCAGAGAGGAGAAGATTGGAATGGAGCTTGCGCACATGTCAAGGGCCGGCGGAGCCGCTTCGTTCGATATCATCTTTCTTATTCAAGTCTTCGTGCAATCGTCGAGTGTTGTGAGCTGTAGTGTTAGATACGTAGGAAATGGTGGTTGAGGGGTTTCCTCTCAATCGTCTAGAGTGTTTAGTATGGTACCCTTTGGGTGACATGCGACACATTCGCTCCTACGCCTTAGGTTCTTGCGTGTGTGTCCCGAGTTCCTTCCCGTTTAGGCGTGTTAGGCCTGCTTCCCCTTTGTTCTAACCCCTGCGCGATCGAAACCCTTTTCTCTCGCATTCAGGAGATTGAGACCCCTTCTCTTGCCCCTGTGCAATCGAGGCTTGTTTTCCGCGTGCGTCGAACTACGTTTGCTCTGATCTCTCGTACCAGACGAGAGTACGTAGGCATAGGATTGCGATGATCCTAGCGAGCTCCCTTTCTCCCTTTCTCCCTTTCTCCCTTTTTCCCTTTTTCCCTCTTGCTATAGTTAGCTGAACTACAGCTGCTCTGATTTCTCGTACCAGACGAGAATATGTAGGCATAGGATGCGATATCCTAGCGAGCACACTAACAACTAACTTCTTTGTTCTCTCGCTGTTGTGCGATCGAGACTTTCCCGCTAACGATTGATTTCCCTTTCTCTTGCCCGAGCGCAATTGAGACCAGAACATAGTCCTAAGTCCCGTAGGTTCCCATACCTTTGTACCCCGACATACTACGTTCGTTCTATCGCAAACAGGTAACGCTTAAGTCTCCAATGGTCGAGCAGCATACACCTAACTGCTAGAATGCGCACGATAGTATCGTCAATCTTTTCTTTCACCCTTGTGTGATCAAGAATACCCTGTGTACCCGTAGTTAGCCCGAACTACGTTTGCTCTGATCTTTCACGCCGTTTGAAAGTACGTAGGCACGAGATGCGATATCTTGGCGAGCAATCTCCCCCGTACTTTCCCGAACTACGTTGACTCTGACTTTCCCATTGCACGAGGGAATACGTAGGCATAGAGCGCGATGCTCTATCGAGTCAGTTTCTTTTCGTTTAGATTTAGAAGCCGTAGCTAGATTGTTTTTCATCCGTAGATAAACCAGCAAGCGTGGATCCCATCGAGTACGATAGACGTGAGGGGTGCTAATACCTTCCCCTTGCGTAACCGACTCCCGAACCCAGACAATGGTTGTGATGACCTTGTCTTATACCTTTTCGTCAGGTTTTTTCTGATCGTTTCCTTTCCCGTTCTGAGGGATAAATAACGAAAGGTGGCGACTATTCTGTTTTGCCGGCACCTTATTTTCGCGGTAGCGACACTAAAAGCTTCCTTGGCCTCTAAGGAATGTGTTGAAGTGGTTGAATTGGATTCAAACCTTCTGGAACTTCATGCATGAATCAAACTGCAGCTTGAGCAAGTGAGGTGTGATGGAAATTTTTGAGTACTTACGTAAGTGTTTAGATAACTTGGATCACTTCTATTAAGTGTTTAGGAAGTGTTTAGATTCCTAGATTGAATGGAAAATGTTTGGAATGAAAAATTGGATTGCTCTTGCAAGTTATGCAATAATGGTGATGTGAAGATGCAATTTTGGTTATGGATTACTTAATGATGTTTAGAGTGTTTCAGAAACTTATACATGTTGTATGTGATGTGTTTGAAGTGTTAGAATTAAGATATATGGAAAGGTTTTTGAATTTCAAGTTTTCACTTTGATGTATTTGGAAAGTTGCAAGAATGTACAAATTCTGGTGTAAAGAGGTTTGAGATGTTGCTGTGCTTGTGTTCTCCTTTTTGAAATGATCAAAAATGGACTCTATTTATAGGAAAACAAGTTGGTTTTCTTTAAGGAAAATTTTGGATTGGGAAGCACCTTATTATCCAATGTGTCGTGTTATGTTTCAAGACTTGAATGCAAAGTTCAAGTAGTTTATTTTCTAAGCAAGATCTTATCTTGACAATTTGTACTATCATCTTTCAGATTGTGACCTTGACCTTGATGTTTAGAACCAATTCTTGTCTTGGTGATCAAATCTTTTGACTTTGTGGCATTTCACTTAATGCATCAAAACAAAGACTAAGTTCATGCCTTGGGATGAGGTTTTATACTATGCAAAGGGATAGAACATCAACAAATTTGGTACCATCTTGAAGATATTATGGGATACTACAAGATTCATGTTGACCTTGTCTAGAGATAAGGCTTGCAAAGTGATCAAAAGTGTGTTCAAACTTGTATATTGTCTTAAATTCATCCTCATCAATGCTTCTTGCAAAAATCATAACTTCTAGATCAAGGAAGATAAATATTTGTTCTTTGATTCTTGGAAAGCTTAAAACATCCATTACAACTTTCATGTTGACAACTTTTCTTGATTCAATTGGGATCATGATGAAAAATGCTTGCAAAGTTAGCTTCATGACATAGGTAGATTTGGTTGAAATATTTTCTAAGTGTTTTTGTTCCAAAAGTAGTGAACCCCCCACTTCATGGCCTCATATCTCGATATCCTTGCATTTTTTTGGGGAATTACCCCCTAGGATAAAGTTGTAGTATGTAGCAAGATCTTCAATTTGGTCTTTGGAGCAAAAGAAAATGGTTGCTTGAGGAGGAAGTTATGGACTTGGAAAGTAGGGCAAAAATCATAGAGTTTCATAACTTAGTGAAATTTTCCAAAACCCTAATTTTACAACTTTGATCTTTTCTTTCATTTTCTTGATTGATCATGATCAAATGCATTCACCAATCATATTTTCATGATATTTGGCCTAGAGATGCCAAAGTCAGGCTTTGACTTGACCAATTGTTTCACTTTGTACCAGATGAATCCCACTTTGTAATTGCTAATGAATCAAGCTTCTTAGACAATTAGGATCTTTTGGATGGTCTTCAAAGATATATTTCAGGTCCTTGAATCATTTTTTGAGGTATAGGACCATCCTCAGATGAAAAAGTCAACCCATGGATTGACTTAGGTCAAAACCCTAATTTGGATGCACCAAATGACTTGGGACTTGTTGATCTTGATTCAATGTCATCTTGCACTTGATTATTGATGAAAGGATATCCTTGATCAATGTTGAATGAATTGGGGCATGAGAGGTTGAAGATCATACCAAACCCTGGCTAATCATCAATTTGAACATCTTGAGGCACAACCTAACTTGTAAAGCAATCAAGCACACATTTATTGTATTTGATATGTATTAGTAATATATAAGGACACACGCACACACACACATGTAATGCTAAATGTCAAATGATGTGAATGAGGTGGAATCTTAAGGGTAAAAATTAGGGTATGACACATACGGTTCATTCTTTGAATCCGATTCTCGTCGGAATCTGGATAAGTCGTATACGTTCCTCTGAACTACAACTTATCTCCAACTCGACTCCCACTTAGAGTCCGGAAGAGACTAGGCACCCATCATGAATTCCCACTTAGGCTCATCTCCACATGACACGACATGAAATGAATGACATACAACTATGCATAAATATAATACCATTAATGCATAACATACGATACAATAACATATCTCATCAACTTAGGCCTCAAACCACATATAACATAAAATCCACACAAAATTGCATGGTTTGCCACACTTTCTATCATTACTAATCCTTCTAGATCTACTTATATCATATTATTCTTACAAACCAAGAGGAATGACATTTCACATGAAATCGAGAAAGAAATCGCGAAAAATTGAAAAATCACAATACAAGTCTGCTCATACGCGTGTAACCCTGCTCCATACGTGTATGGCCTTGTCCTGTCACCCCAATCCTCGTGTATGCTACACGTAGGGCCCAAACTTCCCAGGCATCATACGCGTACTGAAGGTGGGAAAAACACTTAGAAGGGGGGTGAATAAGGGTTTTAAAACAATTAAGATGATAGACAAATAACACAGTATTTTTATCCTGGTTCGTTTGAACTCAAACTAATCCAGTCCACCCTACCAAGGTGATTTGCCTTTCTCAACAAGGACTTAATCCATTAAATCAAACTGATTACAGTGTAAACCACTAAGACAACTGTCTTAGTCTTCTCAAGAATTCTGACCACACTTGGTCTCTTAAGAAATCTTTTACAAAGATAAACTAACAAATGTGTTTAAGATGTGCTTCTAAAATGCAATATCACAACAGTGATTTTTACACAAGTTTTAGAATGAAAATAAACTATTCATCTTTTAAAGAAAGTTTGTAAGAGTTGAATAATATGTCAAGAATTTGTTTGAAGTTCGTTAACCTTTGAAGTGATGCTTAGACTTGCTTTTATAGTACTTTGAAATCCATTTCTCAAAGACTGTGCAATCTGTGCATTATGTTCTTTTTGTCTTCTATTGACTTTTCCTTTCTCAGAAGAGGAATGTTCTGACAAATCCTTTTTGTCTGAAATCCTGTGTCATACACAAATGGGGAAAACGCCGTTTGGATAATGACAAAGAATATACCAACGAATCTTTATTTGAACAGCATCTTCTTCAACAACTTTGGAACGTCTTGCATCAGAACTTCTGATGATGTTCTTAGTTGTTCAGATCAGAGTTAACTCAATCAGAGTATCTCTATCAGAGTTTGCAGCAAAGTGCTTTAAGTGTGAAATCCTTATCAGAGCATACTTGCTTATCAGAGCTTTTGTACTTGCAGCGTTAAGTACTTTTAGAGTCTTCTGAAGCTTTACGTATGTTCTTTACTCAACTTCTTCTTAGCTTCACTCAGAGTCATTGTAGCAGATCAGAGTCTTCTGATGAGTTGCTTCTGACGCTCAGAGCTTTTTCATTCTGTGGTGTTCAGAGGCGTTCTTACTTCCAGAATAATATTAATTTTGATATCTGAAACAAATAAACACTTGAACAAAATTAGAGTATATAAATTCTCTATACAAAATTTCATTAATGTTATCATCAAAATAATGAGATATATTGAACATCAATCTGTGTTCTAACAATCGCCCCCTTTTTTATGATGACAAAAACTATGGGAAATTTTATTTAAATAGAAAAGAAATATCACTCTCCCTGAGAATATTAATCTCCCCCTGAAAAGATAAAATACTTCCCTTTCAGCTTCTGTATTCTTTTCAGCTTCAGAGGAAACTTGCAGATTCTCAGACTTTTAGTTCAGAGTTAATTCTTAGAATTTTGTCAGATAAGAAATATTAGCTCTGAAACACTAAAAAATATGATTAGTTGAAATTTATCATGTATGAGTTGCCTTTGGTAATTGTTTATGTGAATTATCAAAATTACCATTTTCTCCCCCTTTTTGTCATATCAAAAAGAAAATCTTTAAGAAAAACTTTAAGACAGAAAAAAATAACAGAGGAAAAACAATAAAGCATAAGATAAATTCAGCCAGAAAAACATAACATTCAGATAATCCAAAAACAGAAACAATCAGATAACACAAAAGTGCACAAAACAACAAATAAAAATAAGAATGACAAGAAGTCAAAATCCTCAGAAGATTCGTTATCTCATATGTGGATTCGTCTTATTTGGCCATCCATGTCTTGATTTCTTCGGTTGCCTGTTCTTGCTTAACCATCCAAGATTTGATCTCAGTGTTGCTAGCCTTGAGTTCAGCAAGCTGAGCATGCAGATCTTCGTCTTCTTTCTTCACTTCAGATGACTCAGGAGCAGATGCAGAAGCAGAGGCATCGTGAACAACCAAAGATGCAGAAGCATTCTGGACAATCATGTCAGAAGGTTGAGCAGAGTCAAGAGTCTCAGAAGCAAGAGCATAAACTTCTGGAGCTACTTCTTCAGGTCTAACCACTTCAGCAGTCTCAGAAGCAACAAAGTCTTCAGAAGGAAGACACACATCCTTTGCAGGTGTGTTTTCCAGAAGCAGGGTTGGATTTCTGCTAACACTCAGAAGAGTGAGTCTGACAGCTTCATAAAATTTGACCTTTGCATCATCAGAACAAATTTCTTGAAGATTTGAAGCAACATAATTGAATCTATTCTTGAATCTCTTCCAGATAGCCTCAGAATCATCAGGATTCATACTTGAGAGACATTCCTTCTTGACAGAAGATAACCACGTGTGTATTTCTTTTTCAAAACCAGCAAATAAAGTACCAATATCCAACCTAGGTTTGGGTTTTAGGTAGGCTTCTAATGAAGGTGTTTTGGTGGTTTCAGAAGTTGAAGGTATGGAAAAATAAGGGATAAATATAATAGGTGGATAAGAAGAAGATGAAGTATGGACAGGTAAAGGTTTAGCAATCTGAGGTTTAGATGGGGTTGGTTCAGATGAGAAGGTGTCATTATCAGGGTCAGATGGGATGGAAACAAAGGGTTTGAGAAGAGATGAAATGACATCTGATCTATTAGAATCAGTGGAATCGGATGAATAAGAAGAATCAGAAGATTCAGAAGATTCAGATGATCCAGAGGAAACTGGATAAAAAATTTTGAGAGGTTGAAGATTAAGAACGATTGGTTCAGGATCAGATGGGATGGTTTCTGGTTATTGTGTTTCAGAAGTTTGGTTTTCAGAGAGGTTTGGTTTAGATGTTTCTGGAGCAGAAGTTGGGGTTTTATCAGGGGTAGTTTTCTGATGGATGTTGAATGAAGGTGTGGATGGTACATAAGATTATGGTTCAGATGGTTGTGGTTGAGGTTCAGAAGTTTTATTTGGTTTAGGTGTAGAAGGAAGTGGTTGAGATTTTTCTGGTTCAAAAGGAATAAGTTCAGAGTCGTGAGGAGGAGAAGGTGAAGGAATTGGTTCATAAGGAGGAGGTTCAGATGTTAGTACTTCTCTTACTGTTTCTAAAATAAAAGATAGATTAGCAACAGGGTTACCTTTCTATTTCTTGACGCACTTTGGCTTTGCAGAAGATGCTTCGCCAGAAGCTTTCCTTTTAGGCTTAGAAGATCCTTCTTCTGAGACCTTTCTTTTCTTCCTCTGTCTCTCCCCATGGAAATCAAATCTAGGTTCATCTTCCCTTTGAATCAGATGTTCTGGCATAGGGGTTCCATCTACTAAGCATTCTGCTATGTAAGCCAGAATAATCTCCTTGGGTTCGTTAGCATAGAAAAGAGGGGAATCATCTACAGGAATTCTTCTCTTGCTTACTTCTTCAGAGTTGATCTGACCTGGTGCAGAAGTAAGTTCTTCTATAATCCTTACCCTCGGCAGACTTTTGCCATTCAGAGGTTTTCCAACAACTGAAGCTAACTCTTCTTTCATACCAGCTTTTGTCAGATGACCAACTAAGCCATTCTCAGTCAGAATATCTGAGATAAGTCTTCCCATAGGGATCCAGTTTCTCATCTTTTGGTGCTTGGTTCTGACTTCTTCTCTAGATTGTTTCACATGAGTCCACAGATGAGTGAAAAGCAAGTAAGGCAGATCCACTTTAATGTCTTTACCCAGATAATACATGAAATACATCTGATCAGAGTTGATGTAATCAGGAGAATTTTTTGATTTTCTATGATGGATGCAACCTAAGAAGATCTTAGCCCAGATCTTATATTGAACCTTCAGATCTTTTATCTTGCTTGAAGCTTCTCCAGAAGTGAAGACTTCAGTGTACACCTCATCCATATCCATACGACTTGCTGGTAGATGAGTAACACCATCTGATTCTTGATATCCTATCAGCTTACGAATCAGATCTTCAGTGATAATGATTTCTTTACCCATAACTGAAGACACAATGAACTTGGGGAAAACACTTGCATGAATCCAAAACTCTTTGACCAAGCAAGGGTAAACTAGACCAACCAGTCTGTCAAAATACTTTCTCCATCCTTGTGATGACACAGTTGGACGTAAATCAAATCCATTTTCAGCAATGCTTTCAAAATCAATCAAGAACTCACATAGAACTTCCAGTTGATCAACGGGTGTGAGGAGAGTTCTTTCAGGTGCTGTGAATGGAGTAGGACCCATTACAGAAGAAGAAACAGCAGCCATTGTTGATTCAAACTGTTGAGAGGTTGAAGATGAGGTTGCCATTGTTGAAGAAGTGAGATAATGAATGCTTCTTTGGGTTTTAGGTTTGGAGGAGATGAAGAAACAATGGAGCAAACAGAAATGCATACACGGTGTGAGAGAAAGTGAAAAGTGTGAGAAAGTGTTGTGTTGTGGCATTTATAGGGGCGAAAATTAGGGCACACATTCACACGATAAACAATTAATTCCATTAATTTAATTCAAAAAGTCACATAAAAAAGAATAATGATTTAAAACATTTAATGATACTGACAAGCGTGGGGAGGAAAACAAGAAATTGAGAATTCAAACAGTACCTCAAAACGGCGTCTCATTGAGTACATTCCACCTTTTCAGATATCATGTGACACGTGTTTGATGTTGATGTGCCTATGAATATCTTAAGAATAAGAAACGTTAAACAACGCTCAGATCTTCTGAGACTTGTTAGTTCAGAGTTTCACAAAAAATAATGTACCAAAAGAAATAATCAGAAGAATTACTTCAGAATATAGACATTATTCATATTTCATAAGAATAAATTTTCTTATGAATAATAGTTTTGTTCTGGAAAAAAATCCATACTAATATTCTTCAGAATAAACTTAAACCTATCTTCAGCAAGGGGTTTTATGAAGATATCAGTCCATTGATGGTCTGTATCAACAAAGTTCAAACTAATAATTCCCTTCTGAACATAGTCTCTGATAAAATGATGCTTAATTTCTATGTGCTTTTCCTTAGAATGTAAAATAGGATTCTTAGAAAGGCAAATAGCAGAAGTATTATCACAGAAAATAGAAATGTTACTCTCATGAATCTGATAGTCTTCTAGTTGACTCTTCATCCAGAGCATTTGTGTGCTACAACCAGCAGCAGCAATGTATTCTGCTTCTGTTGTTGATAGTGCTATTGTGGGTTGCTTCTTGCTGAACCAAGAGATCAGATGACTTCCCAGAAACTGACAGCTTCCAGAAGTACTCTTACGCTCTATTCTGTCTCCAGCATAGTCAACATCACAGAATCTAACTAATATGTATTCATCAGATCTTCTGTAACACAAACCCACGTTAGTAGTACCTTTCAAATACCTCAGAATTCTCTTAACATCTGTTAAGTGAGATTCTCTAGAATCTGATTAGAATCTAGCACATAGACAAACACTAAAGAGGATATCAGGTCTAGAAGCAGTCAAGTACAGAAGAGAACCAATCATACCTCTGTAGAGCTTCTGATCTACCTTTTTACTTACCTCTTCTTTACCTAGTGTGCTTGTAGGATGCATTGGAGTCTTTGCTACCTTGCTTTCTGACATGTTGAATTTCTTCAGAAGTTCCTTTACATACTTTGTCTGATGTATGTAGGTGCCTTCTGGAGTCTGATTCACTTGAATTCCCAGAAAGAATCTGAGTTCTCCCATCATGCTCATCTCAAATTCTGCCTGCATATATTGAGCAAACTCATTTCAAAGCATAATATTGGTAGTTCCAAAGATAATATCATCAACATAAATCTGACAGACTAAAATGTCCTTCTTAATTGATTTATGGAAGAGAGTAGTGTCAACTTTTCCTCTGATAAACTTATTTTCCAGAAGGAAATTACTCATCCTCTCATACCAAGCTCTGGGAGCTTGTTTTAAGCCATAGAGTGATTTCTTAAGTTTGAAAACATGTTTTGGAAATTTTTCATTTTCAAAACCAGGAGGTTGATGAACATAAACTTCCTCTTCTATGAAACCATTTAAGAAAACACTTTTAACATCCATCTGATACAGAGTGATGTTATTCTGTGCAGCAAAGGAAATAAGCAAGCGAATAGATTCTAACCTTGCCACAGGAGCATATGTCTCTGTGTAATCTATACCTTCTTGCTGACTGTATCCTTGAGCAACCATCCTAGCCTTGTTTCTGATAACTTCTCCTTGCTCGTTCAGCTTGTTTCTGAAGACCCATTTAGTTCCAATGATGTTGAAACCATTTGGTCTTGGAACCAGATCCCAGATGTCATTTCTGGTGAATTGGTTAAGCTTTTCTTGCATAGTAAGCATCCAATCATTATCGTTCAGAGCCTCATCCATAGAAGTAGGTTCAATGATGGATACCAAACCAAAAAATGACGTTCCAGAAGATCTGAGAAATGACCTTGTTCTGATAGGGTCATCCTTCTTTCCAATTATCATTTCCTCTGGATGAGAGGCTTTGATTCTAGATGATCCTTTAACATTTAGTTCTTCAGAAATTGTCAAGCTATCCATCTGAGCAGTCAAGGGAGTAGCATCTGACATTGCTTCTGGTGCTTTTGCTTGAGCTTTGTTTGCCTCTGATTCTTCAGAGTCTGTGAGAAGAACTTCTCTATCTGCAGAAATTTCAAGCTGCTTTGGCTTTTGATTGCCAAGCTTATCATCAAATCTAACATGAATTGATTCCTCTACAATCTATGTCTCAGTATTGTATACTTTGTAGCCTTTAGAGCGTTCAGAATATCCAAGCATGAAACACTTCTGAGCTATAGAATCAAACTTGTTCATATTTTCCTTAGTGTTCAACATAAAACATACACATCCAAAAGGATGAAAATAAGAAATGTTGGGCTTTTTATTCCTCCACAGTTCATAAGGAGTCTTCTCCAGAAGAGGTCTTACAGACACTCTGTTCTGAATATAACAAGTTGTATTCACTGCTTCTGCCCAAAAATGTTTTGCCATGTTAGTCTCGTTGATCATGGTTCTGGCCATTTCTTGCAATGTTCTATTTTTCCTTTCTACAACTCCATTCTGTTGAGGAGTTCTAGGACAATAAAAATCATGTGCAATGCCATTTTATTTTAAAAAATTTTCAAAGTATTTGTTTTCAAATTCTCCACCATGATCACTTCTGACTTTAATAATTTTAAATTCTTTTTCATTTTGGACTTGTTTGCATAAGTTAATGAATTCAGAATGTGACTCATCCTTGTGTTTCAGGAATTTTACCCATGTCCATCTGCTGTAGTCAACAACTATGACTAATCCATACTTCTTGCCTCTGATGGATGCAGTTTTCACTAGTCCAAACAGATCAATATGAAGCAGCTCTAATGGTCTAGAGGTAGAAACAACATTTTTTGCTTTAAAAGAAGATTTTGAAAATTTTCCTTTCTGACATGCTTCACAAAAAGCATCTGAGTTGAACTTCAGCTGAGGAAGTCCTCTGACCAGATTGAGCTTATTAATCTAAGATAAACGTCTCATACTAATATGACTCAATCTTCTATGTCAGACCCATTGCTCATCGTTAACAGACAGAAGGCATTTTACATTCTGAACCTTTAGTTCTGAAAGATTGATTTTGTAAATGTTGTTCTTCCTTTTTCCATTAAAGAGGATTGAACTATCTTTTTGACTCACAGCTTTACAACATTTTTGATTGAAGATTATGTCATAACCATTGTCACTTAATTGACTTATGGACAATAGATTATGTGTTAATCCTTCAACAAGTAAGACATTAGATATGGAAGGAAGGTTACCATTACCAATAGTTCTAGAGCCAATGATTTTGCCTTTCTGGTTCCCTCCAAACTTCACGTCACCTCCAGATCTAAGTTCCAGGCTTTGGAACATAGACCTTCTTCCCGTCATGTGTTGCGAGCAGCCAGAGTCTAGGTACCATGATTGGTGTCTCAACTTTGCTGCTAAGGACATCTGAAAGAAAAATAATTTTGTCCTTAGGTACCTATATTTTCTTGGGTCCTCTGGGGTTAGTAGGTTTGAAATTCTTTCTGAATTTCTTTCCCTTAAAGGTATCTTTGTTCTGCTGAGGTTTTGGATTATTAAACACAGGTTTGTTCTGATCAGAACGTGTGTGCTTAATATCATTTAAATGACCATATTTGAAGTGAGTATACAGAGGAGAATACTTAATGATCAGTTTATCAATAGGTTTTGGATTTAAATCTTTTCCTAAAGGTGATTCATATCCAATTCCCTTTCTGTTGTTTCTGCTTACGCCATAGATCATTGAAGCCATCTTGCTTCTATCTAGGCCTCTGGCCAGAAACTTCTGAAAGCTATAATCATACTCTTCTAAAATGTTTTTAGAGCATGATATAGGATCTGAGTCAGATTTTTGAGCTTTTTCTAAATCATTTTTCATTTTAAGATTGTTTGTTTTAAGCTCAACAACTTCTGATCTCAGCTGATCATTCTCAGATGCAAGACAGCTCTAAAGCTTCTTGTATTTGAGTTTGATCTTGCTGTAGCTTTCAAGAATTTCAGATAAATTTTCAGTAAGTTCAGCTCTAGAAAAATCAGAAAATACCTCCTCAGACTCTGATTCTGATCCAGATTCAGTAGTTCCTTTGTGGTCCTCCACGTCAGTCATCAGTGCTACATTAGCACATTCATCTTCTGATTCTGATGAAGATTCAGAAGCATCTGAATCATCCCACGTGGCCATTAGCACTTTCTTCTTCTTTTCAAACTTCTTTCTGGGTTTCTCCTTCAAAAGTTTGGGACATTCATTTTTATAGTGGCCTGGCTCCTTGCACTCGTAGCACACTACATCTTTCTTTCTAGATTTCTTATGTCCAGAAGATTCGCCATGCTGATCAGATCTCTTGAAGTTTTTGAACTTTTTTTGTTTGTGCTTCCAGAGTTGGTTTATCCTTCTGGAGAGCAAAGACGGTTCATCTTCTTCAGAGGAAGATTCTTCAGAGCTTTCTTCAATAACCTGCAAAGCTTTAGCAGATTTGTTAGATTTTAGCGCAACAGACTTACCTTTCTTCTAAGGTTCGTCTTCTTCAAGCTCAATCTCGTGACTCCTTAAGGAACTGATCAGTTCCTCTAGAGTGATCTTATTCAGATCCTTTGCAAGCTTCAGCGCTGTCACCATTGGTCTCCACCTTGTTGGCAAGCTTCTGATTATCTTCTTAACGTGATCAGCAGTAGAGTAACCTTTGTCCAGAACCTTCAGACCAGCAGTTAGAATCTGAAACCTTGAGAACATAGCTTCTACAGATTCAGATTCCTCCATCTTGAAGGCCTCGTATTTTTGAATGAGCGCCAAGGCTTTTGTCTCCTTTACTTGGGAGTTTCCTTCATGCGTCATTTTTAGAGATTCAAACATATCAAATGCAGTATCTCTATTTGTTATTTTCTCATACTCAGTATGAGATATTGCATTTAATAGGATGGTTCTCTCCTTGTGATGGTTTCTAAACTCCTTCTTCTGTTGATCAGACATAGACTTTCTGCCAACCTTCTTGCCTTCACCATTTGTAGGATGAATATAACCATCAATAACCAAATCCCATAAGTCAGCGTCATAGCCTAGAAAGAAACTTTCTATTCTATCTTTCTAGTAATCAAACTTCTCACCATCAAACATGGGAGGTTTGGTGTTGATTATGTCTCTATCATCATATTTGTTGTTGTATGAAGTTGAAGTTGAAGCTTCAGCGGCCATGATGAATCAAGAACAAGAGGTTAAGATTTTTTCCCAACAGGATCTTTTTCTGTCACGGTTAAGTGAGAGCACTTACAGAACCGGAGCTCTGATGCCAATTGAAGGTGGGAAAACACTTAGAAGGGGGGAGGGGGTTGAATAAGGGTTTTAAAACAATTAAGATAATAGACAAATAACACAGTATTTTTATCCTGATTCGTTTGAACTCAAACTAATCCAGTCATCCCTACCAAGGTGATTTGCCTTTCTCAACAAGGACTTAATCCACTAAATCAAACTGATTACAGTGTAAACCACTAAGACAACTGTCTTAGTCTTCTCAAGAATTCTGACCACACTTGGTCTCTTAAGGAATCTTTTACAAAGATAAACTAACAAATGTGTTTAAGATGTGCTTCTAAAAAGCTATATCACAACAGTGATTTTTACACAAGTTTTAGAACAAAAATAAACTATTCAGCTTTTGAAGAAAGTTTGTAAGAGTTGATTAATATGTCAAGAATTTCTTTGAAGTTCGTTAACCTTTGAAGTGATGCTTAGACCTTCTTTTATAGTACTTTGAAATCCATTTCTCAAAGACTGTGCAATATGTGCATTCTATTCTTTTTGTCTTCTATTGACTTTTCCTTTCTCAGAAGAGGAATGTTCTGACAAATCCTTTTTGTCTGAAATCCTGTGTCATGCACGAATGGGGAAAGAGTCGTTTGGATAATGACAAAGAATATGCCAACAGATCTTTATTTGAACAACATCTTCTTCAACAACTTTGGAACGTCTTGCATCAGAACTTCTAATGATGTTCTTAGTTGTTCAGATCAGAGTTAACTCAATTAGTGTTTCTCCATCAGAGTTTGCAGCAAAGTGCTTTAAGCGTGAAATCCTTATCAGAGCATACTTTCTTATCAGAGCTTATGTACTTGCAGCGTTAAGTACTTCCAGAGTCTTCCGAAGCTTTACGTATGTTCTTTACTCAAGTTCTTCTTAGCTTCACTCATAGTCATTGTAGCAGATCAGAGTCTTCTGATGAGTTGCTTCTGACGCTCAGAGCTTTTTCGTTCTGTGGTGTTCAGAGGCGTTCTTGCTTCCAGAATAATATTAATTTTTATATCTGAAACAAATAAACACTTGAACAAAATTAGAGTATATAAATTCTCTATACAAAATTTCATTAATGTTATCATCAAAACAATGAGATATATTGAACATCAATCTGTGTTCTAACACGTACTGCCACATGGCTTACGCGTATGACCAGAGGGGGATTTCCCTCCCCTAGTAGCTCCTCCCCAAGCTACTCTCACCAAAGGAATATCTTTGTCTCTTAATTTTTTCATCTTGCAATCCACAATCCTTATCGGCATCGTCTCTATGGTAAGATTATCCCAAATTTTCACTTCATCTCTTCAAATGACATGGGATGGATCAGGGATGTACTTCCGAAGTTGCGACACATGAAACACGTCATGTAAATTCGAAAGATCGGGTGCCAAAGCCACTTTTTATGCAATAGCTCCAACTCTTTAGAACATCTGATATGGTCTAGTGAGCATAGGATCCAACTTCTTTGGTTTCAGTGCATGGCCATAACACGTCACAGGATTGACCCTTAGAAACACATGGTCGCCTTCGCTGAATTCTAAATCTTTCCTTCTATTATCATGATAGCTTTTATGCCTACTCTGCGATGCTTTCATATTCTCTCTGATCATCTTAATTACCTCAATTGTCTGTTGCACAATTTTGGGTCCGAGTACAGTGCCCTCTCTCGACTCACGCCATCATATATGTGTCCTACACCTCCTACCATACAACACTTTAAAAGGTGTTATTCCAATACTAGAATGGTAATTGTTATTGTATGTAAATTCAATAAACGGTAAATAGGTATCCCATGCATCTCTTTGCTCGAGTATACACACCCTCAACAAATCTTCTAATGGTTTAATAATCCTCTCTGATTGCCCATCTATCTACGGATAGTACACAGTAATCAATTACAAACTAGAACCTAGAGCTTCCTGCAAGCTCTTCCAAAATCCTAAAGTAAACCTCGGGTCTCTGTCAGACATTATGCTTGACAGAACTGCGTGCATCTTCACAACTATTTTGATGTAAATCTCTACTAACTTTGATAATGGAAAACTGATGTCAATCGGTATAAAGTGAGCTGATTTTGTCAATCTATCTACTATCACCCAAATAGCACCAAAGCCTATCGTTGTATTCGATAAACCAATCACAAAGTCCATCGAGATACTGTCCCATTTTCACTCCGGAAATTCCAAGGGCTGCAACAAACCAGAATGTTTCAGATGTTCAACTTTTGACTTCTGACAAATCGAGCTACATCTTTCTTCATACCCGGGCACCAGAATAATTTCTTAAGGTCCTGATACATTTTTGTAGCCCCCAGATGAATACTCAAACTACTCATGTGACTCTCCTCCAAGATCATTTTCCTCAACTCAGGGTTCTCTGGCACATGAATTCTGCCCTAAAATCTCAAAACACCAAGGTCATCTACCTTAAAGTCACTTTCTGTATTTGATTCTCTTATAGGAATCAAATCCACCAGCTTCAAATCGATTGTATGACTCTCCCTAACTTCATTAAGGAACTCGTTATTAACCTTCGTCATACCCAACATCACACTCTCTAGAGTCATTTTACAAACCATACTCAAGTCACTGAACTGTTCAATTAAGTCCAACTCCGTAATCATCAATGTTAACATGTGAATTATCTTCCAACTTAAAGCATATGCCATGACATTGGCTTTACCTGGGTGGTAACTCAAGCTAAAATCATAATCCTTCAAGAACTCCAACCACCTTCTCTGTCTCATATTCAATTCTTTTTGGTTGAATAAATATTTCAAACTCTTGTGATCACTGAACACTTTGAACCTTGACTCATACAAGTAATGTCTCCAAATTTTTAACACAAATACTATTGTAGCTAATTCAAGATCATGAGTAGGATAGTTCCTTTCATGTACCCTCAATTTTCGTGAGGCATAGGCCACGACCTTGCCATCTTGCATCAATACTCCGCCTAATCCCATTTTAGACGCATCACAATATACCACAAAAGATTCAATTGGATTTGGTAGAATTAATACTAGCGTTGTAGTTAGCCTCTTCTTAATTCTCTAAAACTCTCTTCACACAAGATATCCCATACAAAGGCCTGGCATTTTCTAGTCAACCGAGTTAGAGGAAGGGCCAAATTAGAAAACCCTTCGATGAACCTGCAGTAGTAACCTGCTAAACCCAATAAACTACTAATTTCTGTCACTAATTTCAGGGGTTCCCATTGAAGTAAATCACTCACTTTTGATGGATCCACTGCTATGTCATCATCAGGAATGACATGTCCTAGAAAACTCACTTTGTGCAGCCAAAACTCACATTTTAAAAGTTTTGCAAACAACTTGTTATCTTTCAACACTTGCAACACAATCCTTAGGTGTTCTTCAAGGTCCTCTTCTGACTTGGAGTAAACCAGAATGTCGTCAATAAAGACTAAAACAACTGATCTAGGTAGGCATGAAAGATATAATTCATGTACTCCATGAATACGCTCGTCACATTAAACACTCCGAACAACATCATGGCATATTCGTAATGTCCATACTGAGTCCTGAATCTCGTCTTCTAAATATCACCATCTTTCACTCGAATCTGATGATAACCTGATCTCAAATCAATCTTACTGAAAATACAAGCTCCCACAAGTTGATCCATTAGATTATCGATTCTTGGAAGTGGGTATTTGTTCTTGATGGTCACTTTATTCAGATGACAATAATCAATGCAGAATCATATGCTATCATCCTTCTTTTTAACCAACAACACTTGAGCTCCCCACAGCGACACACTGGGTCTAATAAACTTCTTATCGAGCAATTCTCCTATTTGAGATTTCAATTCTGCCAATTCTGATGCTGACATCCTGTATGGTGCCATAGATATAGGTCTGGTACCAGGGACAAGATCAATTGTAAATTCTACCTCTCTCTTCGAAGGTAACTCTGAAATATCGTCTGGAAACACTTCTGGAAACTCTCTCACTACAGGTAATTCATTAATCAACACTTTTCCCTCAACTGACAGTGAGGCAAACACTGCGAACATTTTAGCTTCATCTTCCAGCAAGGTTCTCAATTCCTTGGTGTCATACCCCAAATTTGTCCTACTTGTGTATAGCTTTCATTTGTACATCCACTCACCAACCATTATTCAGAAAATCAAAAAAAAAATTGTTGTTTTTGCTCTCATTGCTTAACTCCAAATTGTTGCAAGGTTGAATTGGATTTTCAAGGCAGTTTATGTTAGTTTTGACCTAATATTGGTCAGGCAAGAGTATGTTTTATATTTTAGGTGATACGTGTGAGGATTCAATTAGGGTTTGTGCCAATTCAAGATAGTTATGTATGGATCAGGATATTGGTGCTTCATGGTTGAATATTTATCAGAGTTCAGATTATTTTCCAGCTAGGGTTTATGCAATGTACTGAGGTGTATGTCTCAAGTCACAATCCTCTAATTTCAAGGTGTGTTCCTGCTCATTTGACTTATAGTGAAGGCTTTGGTTTATCAGTATTCAATTGGTCAGGTTCATGTGGTCATTGATTCTCTAACCCATTTCAAGTTCATGACAAATTCAAGGATCAACATTGGTTCATGTTTTATCCAATGGTGAATTTTTACGGGTCAATTCAAGTTTCATTCAATTTAAGTGAGGAATTCAAAAGGGTGAAAATTGGCTAATGCAATTTTTGGATTCACATGGAAGTTCAAGTCTTTATGATCAAGGTTTAAATTCTAAATTCATTTCAAAAAGGGTTGACGTCAAGATTCAACTTCACATCCATTCATGATCCATTCATAATCCATCTTTAATACCATGTCCACATCCATTGTCATCCAAATTCATATTAAAAAAACCCAATTCCATTTTTAATCCACTTTACTCTTTTTTAAACCCATGGTTTGTTCCCATCCATTTTAGAAAACCAATGATCCACTTTTTTAATGTCAATTTCTACATCCATATTTATTTTCAAATCAATTCTCCTAATCACTTTTTTTTTCTTAAACCATTATTTTCAAACTATATCCAAATTCCAAAAAATATCATTTTACAAAGCCCATTCAATAAAAAATAAAGCCCTTTGTTCTATCTTCAAATCCACAAAAAGTCAAGTACAAAGAAATAAGTCCATATTTAAGTATTCAGCCCATTAATACAAAAAAAAAGGTTCTACAAAAAAATATACAACGTCACAAAATATGAGCGACCCGTCATTTTTTACCAAGTCCATGATCACAAATGGCAAGAAATAAGAAAATGAAAAAATAAGCTCATGGGAGCCTCTTTCTCTCAGAATTACAACATGGCCCATGTCCTTGAAGCAAACCATGCGCATCCCAAAATAACTCATGTCCTTACCAAAATTCATTTGCAGCATACCATGGCCCACTTGACATAGACACATTGCAGCATGTACATCAAGATGGTACTACAACAAAACCAACATACAAGCCATTACCATCCCACTTTTTGAACCTGCAAAATCAGAAGAACAAAACTTTACATTACACACAAATCACACCATATGCACCTTTCAAAGACCACATCACGATGCGGAAACCATGAATGAAATTCAACATACCAGCTACACACAAACCTTCATTTGGTCAAGCGAACCGTACATAACTCCACGTCACAACAATTCCAAACGCAACACAATGAAGCCATTTTGCACAATACGCACCGCAACCAAGATTTACAGGTCACAATTTCCTTTCAAATATTTCCTCAAATACCCTTCGTACAAATTATAAATAAGACTCTCCTCTTTATCATTAAGAAGCTAGAAGGAGCCAAAATCATTTTGTAAAAATCCTCCACCCTCTTCATCGCTCACCATCGCACAACCACACAAACCTTAAAAAATCCACAACATTGTTTTGCAAACCCACAAAATACCCAATCATCTTCTAAAATCCAAACAAAACCCAAGAAATGCTTTGAGATGATGAGAAAAGGTTCATTAAATGTGGAACCGATTCAAAGACAAACCTGGAAATTGATTTAAGTCGAGAAGGGAGACAAAATCAATTTCGAATCAGAGAGCGTTTGTTGTTCACAAAGGAAGGTTGAGCATACTGGATTTTGATGTGGATCTCTTCATTTTTTTGTTGATCTTTGAGAGCTGTTGCCTTGAAATTTCCATGGTTTTGTACGGATGAAAATAACAATGTGTTTTGACTCGTTGCTTTTTACTAGTGTTTTCATTTTATCTTTAAAAAGGGGAATATGAACCATCCCTTATGATAACCAAAGATGCGCCTGTTGGTGATGTGGTTTGGGCTTCATAACCCATTTTGATTTGACGCCTTGATGGTCTTTACTTGCGTTTGGGTTTTATGGAGAGGTGATGGGCCTTTGAGCCCACATGATCCTCTTGGTTGATATCTTACTTACACCCCCTTTTGCTAGTTGCTACACACACCTTTCTTTTCTTAACTAATTATTTCGTTCTTTTTTTTTAATACTTTTTTTATTTAAGTTTTTTTTTTAAATCCATTTAGAGTGTATTTTCAACTTCTTGATTTATTAACTCTTTTCTTGATCTATTATTTTCTATTTGTTCTTTATTTCATTTGTTTTTTTTCATTTCAATTCTATTTCAATTTTCAGTTTGTGAAGTCTTTATATTCACAAATGTTAATTGATTGAGGTTGTTTAAACTTCGTTATTTCAAATCTATAATGAATGATCTTTTAGATCATTTTCCATACTTTTGGTTGCGATAGGTTACCCTCGACTAATTAACACAAGTTTGTGATTAAGACGAGATCGTCACCTTTTCTATTCGTGTGGCACGATTTCAATGGAGCATGATCCTCAATATCATTTTTCCATAGTGTTTTAGCACGGATATCAACTTGCGCGGCCTTCTATAGTATGGTCTTCGTCATAGATCATGCTACGGCGGCTCAACGCTTCACTTGACCCGATTCAAAGTAATAACAGCTAACAACTAACTTTAATTTCAGTCAATATATTCTTAATTTACTTTTTCGTCAATATATCTTGATCTTATTATCATTGTTCATATACTTGTTTATATAATATTGATTATACTATTGTGGATATTATCTTGATATTTATCTTGTCATTATCCATATGATATTCATCATATTCATCTTATTCATATTTTGTTCACATTATTTGAAAACACACTAATAACTATTGAAACCCTAAAATCCTAAATTGGTGGACTGTGGCTACTTATCCGAATAATGGAACTTAGACTTTGTATAGAAACCCTAGCTTGGAGCTTTTGTTCGACTCTTGCTCAAGGCTTAGTTTAGGACACCTTGCACACACATGGCTTCCTCTTGGGATACCTGACAATGAACCCTTTTATTTCGTGCAATCCCATGTAACTTACATGTACCCCGCTCCCATTTCGATGCACGCATCCGTATTACTTTGATTGTGGTTTATTAACTAGGAGCACCCCCAGTGACTAGCATAGACTAAACCATTTTCAAACTAATTTTTGATTCGTCATCGACCCATTTTGAAACACCCTTGTAAGTCAATTGCTTGTAAGCATTCACCATCAACCTATCACACACACTCGCACATTTCATCATGGTTTCATTATTATGAGCACTCCTAGGGACCAGTATCGATTCTCACCTCTTTTCAACCAAACCCTTGACTCATCGTCGAGCCATTTTTCAAATCGACTTCTTTCAACCAACTTCTTTGCACGCTAATACAATCAAACCCTTGATCCAACGCCAAGTCATATTTTATTCAAACTTGTAAGTCGAGCACCTTTTGCCTCGCCATCAACCTCTTTTCGTCAACCAATCTGATTCTATCTTTTTCAAACGCTTTCTTAAAAAAATTAACGAAAGAAGATTCTTGGAATCTAGCATTCCTTGGATTCTCGAATGAATGGCTTTTGAGGTGCATGCCTTGGGTTGTCATTCATTCAACCTCTCATCTTAAAAGACCTAATATATATCAAACATTTTCTTAAAAAAACTTAAGAAAGAAGAGATTATTAGAATCTAGCATTCCTTGGATCTTTGAATGAATGGCTCTCGAGGCACGCCCCTTGGGTTGTCATTCATTCAATCTTTCGAATTCAAAATGTTCAAACTTTCCTCAAACCTTTTCAATCAACTCCCAAAAGAACTAAGTTCTTGAAATCTCGCATTCCTTGGATTCTTGAGTGACAGATCTCGAGGCACGCCCCTTGGGTTGTTTGTCATTCAATATGTCGTTTCCAAACCAAATCTCAACCAATTCAACCCTCTCTTTTCGTGGTCATCTCCACAAACTACGGATGCTCTAATTCTTCATTCATTTTTGAATGTAAAATACATAGGCACAAGATTGCGATGATCTTGGCTAGCACAATTGTATCCATCTTCTGTTTCCCCCTATCCTTTCCCATAGTCGAACTACAAAAGCTCTGATTTCTCATTCCTGTCAGAATGATCATACGTAGGCACAAAGGCCCCATTCCTTAGAGAGCACCCTATCCTAAAACCACTCATTTCCCCTTAGCATCATTATCCTTTTATCTTACTGTTTCGCATTTACCGTTGAAAAGAAAATAAACAAGCTTAAATAACGCTAATCACAAATCGAACTAAGAGGTTCCTGTTGAATACAACGGATGTGAGCGGTGCTAATACCTTCCCCATGCGTAACCAACTCCTGAACCCAGAAC
This sequence comes from Lathyrus sativus, assembly GCA_963859935.3. NCBI lineage: Eukaryota > Viridiplantae > Streptophyta > Magnoliopsida > Fabales > Fabaceae > Lathyrus > Lathyrus sativus. The sequence continues at coordinate 277,053,831 of OZ012738.1, read as the reverse complement.
GTGGTTGTAATGGTCGTGTTTTTATCTCTTTAAAAGTTTTCTCGATATTTTCCTTTCCCTCTTTTGGGGTAAATAAAGTTTAGTGGCGACTCTGTCAAACCGCATTTCTGCGTCTTTCACGCGAGGGTCGCGTTTCCAATTTGAATTTTTCGAGGGGTGACAGCTGGCGACTCTGCTGGCGACAATTGCTCTATGCAAGAGAGAGTTGAGCCTAACTTAGGGAGATTTGTGAAGAGCGTTATCTTCGTTTGCTTATTTTCTTCTCGTTTATGTATTTGTTCTCTTATTGTTGTCTCTTTTATATGACTGTTATCATGCTTGCTTGTTGGATCTTGGGATGATATCGTGAGTAAAGCTCTACACCCGAGCTTTCTTAAAATCAGAGGGAACACATAGATTGGAACTGGTAGTCGAGTAGTGTTAGTCCCCAAGGACCCGCTTCTTGTATGCCTAGCATGAAAGCTCCCTTATAAGAGACCGATTCGTAGATCTTGTTGTAACACAACTAGCATGTTGCACGACTTGATTCATTAAGGGTTTGTGATTCTGGGAACCTTTTAGCACCAGTTCTATATTGGTGGTCGTATAGTGCTATTCTCCAAGGACTCGCTCCTTATGTGCCTAACATGAGGACCCCGCTCAGGATAGACCTTGTCGTCATTACCGTCGTAATGCAGCTAGAATGTTATATGATGTTGATACGATTAGTGTCCATGATCCTGGGAACCTTATCCATCAACATAGAAACTATCCCGTGAGTGGGTTTATGGGTAAAAAATCTAGATCTTCCCGTATAGACCTACCTATAAGGTTTCTTTGATCAGAAACTTTGGTTATTTACTTGTTACAGTGATCGGCTTCAGAATTGGTTGAAACTGTGATCTTGGATCTTGTATCTCGCATTGCATCTTGCATACATGTCATTGCATTGCATCAGTTATGCATCTTGCATTTCATTTCATCAGTAGAGATTCATTTTTCCTTCCTTCCTCTCTAGTAAATTAAGTTGATTCCTCAACACCAATACGCAACAAGAGCCAATACTAGACGTATGGTGGAAGCTATTCAACAAGAGCAAGCTTCCTTCAGAGAGGAATTGGACTCCATCAAAAGAAAGATTGACCAGATTATAGAAGCCATCACTACGGCTAGAAAGGAAGAAGAACTGCATGAAGCTGATGCCGTCAACAACAATGTTCCTGTGCAAGGATCTACTTCAAGGCTCTCAGTTCCTATTCCCAATCCTATCACCTATGGGATACCGATGAATTTCACTCCTGCAGCTGAAGGAGCCTCTTCTCAACCATTCCCAATGCCCAGAGTTACTGTTGTAGTCATCCCGTAATCCCAACCTATTGTCGTTTAGATCCTCATTCCTCATGATGAAGAGAATCTGCTAGATTAGTATGATGATGTGCAAAAGTATCATGTTGCTATCCCCATTGCTAGTCCTGATGCTGCTCAGGATTCTAAAGCTATCAAGATGTGTTGTGATCTAGCTGAAGAACTCCGAGTCATGGAGGGCACAACTTAACTTCTTTGAATGCTTTGGAATTGTGCTTGGTACCAGATGTCGTCATTCCTTCCAAGCTCAAGGTGCCATAATTCTCGAAGTATAAGGGTCTCAGTTGTCCCAACATCCATCTGAAAATGTATTGCCGCAAAATGGTTGCCTACGCCAGAGATGAAAAGTTGATGATTCATTGCTTCCAAGACAGCTTGTCTGGAGCATCTCTTGAGTGGTATATGCAGCTAGAGCGTAGCAGTATGCACACTTGGGCTGAGCTAGCTGATGCGTTTGTTAAGCAGTACAAATACAACACTGACCTTGCTCCGAATCATACTCAACTTCAGAGTATGGCTCAAAAGGATAATGAATCCTTTAAGGAGTATGCACAGCGACACAGAGAGCTCGATGCAAGGGTGCATCCACCACTTGTTGACCTTGAACTAATTGACATCTTCATGGGCGACTAAGGAGGCATGAAGAGCGAGAAGTTGATTGGTAGTGTTTCTAATGGATTCTCTGACTTGGTGATTGTTGGTGAGAGGCTTGAAGGAGGCATGAAGAGAAAAAAGATCTAAGGAGGTTCTAGCAGCCAGTCAGGAGCCAAAAAACCTTTCAACGGATACAAGAAAAAGGAGGGCGAAACAAATGATGTCTCTGTTCAGAAAGGGAAAGCTCATCAACAAGCTCTCGCTCAAATGCCTTTATCAAATCCCTTACTTTTAATATCTGTATGTTGCTGGTGCATAATATGCTTTGATGCCTTATCAGCCAGCTGTTCAAGATGTTCAAGCTCAAATGCCCCAGTAACAGGCTCCTCAATAACAGTCCTACAATCAGTAAGGGTATTAGTATCCTCCTCATAATCAACAGCAGCAAGCTGCTCAGCAACAACGTCAGCCTAATTAGCAGAGGGCAAGGAGGCCAGATAGAGTCTTTGATCGTCTGCTAATGACATATGCTAAGAACTTTGCTGAATTGCTGGAGAAAAGGGCAATTACCCCGAGAGACCTAGCTCAACCAACTGTCATTCCCTCAGATTATGATGCTAACGCTCACTGTGAGTTTCATAAGGGCGCCCCAGGGCACATAATTGAGGACTACAGAGCTTTCAAACAAAAATTTCAGGACCTGGTTGATACGCAGTTTCTCACAATTAAAGGAAGGACTGCAAATATCAAGAACAACCCTCTCCCGCCGCGTGTAATACCCAAATTTTTACCCCTAAGATCCCACACTTCATTTGCATTTCTGCATCACAAACAAGATCACAATCTTTGGTTTTATCAGCATCTGTGTGTTTCTTACTTGCTTTATGTTTGTTTATGTTTATTGACCTCTAACTAAAATACCAAAAATATTTTGCTTTTTTATGCTTGTTTCTTCTTCTATGTGTGTTTAGGGTTTTACAGGGAGATTGATGGCAAGTAGCACTGAAGTTGAGAAGATTAAATATGGTCTGCAGATTATTGTCATGCCAGTTTTTGCTGAAAGTACTGGACTCTTACCAAATCATGGTGGAACTGATGTGAAAGGATCTGACATAGTCCAAGAAGCAATTTTTGAAGCAGAGGTTGTAACGCCCATTTTTAATTATCTAGTTTTTCCTGTATTTTTGTGCTGTTGCGTTTCGGCTTGTTTGTGGGGGTGCGTTCGAGTATGATGAGGTTTAGGCCTTAAGTTGGAATTTATCGGATATATCGGACCATAAGAATAATAATAATATTATTATTAACGGAAAATGATAATTAATAAATAATAGTGATAATAGTAATATTGTTATTATTAATATTATTATTATTATTATTATTATTATTATTATTATTATTATTAGTGTTAATACATTAATATTATTGTTAATATAATTGGAATTAAAAGAATTATAAGATTAATTGAGTAAGGGTAGAAGTGGAATAAGTAAATAAGGGTATTTTGGAGTTGGAAGAAAAGAAATAGAAGGGGAACGTGTGAAAGAGAAGCAAGGAGAATACGAGCAAGAGAGGAGAGGAGAACTTGAGCAATCGGAAGAAGAGGAAGCTAAGGATTTCCGGTTGGAGCAAGAATTCAACATCGGTGCTGGAATTCGAGGTAAGGGGGGGGGGGGAGAATTGATCAAAACGGTAGATAGCATGAATATTAAGTAGTAGGGATTTTCCCCTAATCCCATGATTTTGTTGTGCATGTTGTTGTTCATATGATTGTTATGCCAATTCTGTTTGTGATGATTCAACTGCATGTTGAGATTTTGAGCTGTTAGGGAGAATTGGGGTTCCGAGCAAACTGCCATTGTTGTGCCGGAACTGAGCAAATGTCAGAATTGGGGGTTTTATCGGGTAGGAACCATAATGTTTGGTGTAGCCTTGTTGTAAGTTTCTATACTGGTATAGTGCAGGCTTTCGTGGAATTTAATCGGGTGGTATCGGAGTGGGAGCTGATTGTGAACTGTGATTTTTCTCAAAAATCGCAGACACTCGCTGGTGTTGCACCCCAAAATTTGCTCAACCTTTTCTTGCCTGATTTGTGTTTCATTGCATTTTATTTGCATAGTTACATCATGTACACAGTCTAATCATTTGCACATCATAGCATAGCATGCCTCCAACAGGGGATCAAAGGTGTCTATCAAGAGTAGAGCCTAGAAAGAGGTGTTATCTAAGATTGAGAAGTCATTCAAGTCATCAAGAAGAGATTTGAAGTCTGGAGAAGCTTGAGTGCCTACATGTGGGTTTTGCTCCTATCTTGAGGAATGTTGAGAATCATCAGGGGGATGAGAAGCATGGAATGGGAATGTGAGGTGTGTATGGATCTCATGGGATGTCTAAAGGGCCTTATTGAAGCTGAGGCAAGTCACTGATTCAAGTACAAGAGCCACAGTTGAGGTGCAATCAACTAGGGTTCCATCTGGGTCAACCCTAGGTCAATTGAGTAATTGAAGAGCATCAAAGCCTAGTTTGAGGTCATGGGATTCATGGATTGGTATGTTGATACATGTGTGGTGTTGTGCCAAGGTTGAGCAAAGAAGAATCAAGGATGTGGGAAGTTGCTAAATTAGGGTTTCAGTGTAAAATCCCCTGTTTAGTGCCTAACTTCAAAACCACACAAGTCAAAATACAAGTTTCAAATGGATCTTTGTCCAACATGAAACTTGTAGGGCATCTCAATACCTTTAATTTTAGCACTATAAGTCTTCAAGAAGATTTGTAGAACTCAAGTTATGGTTCTTGCAAGTTACAGGTCACTAGAGGACTATGAAATTTATCTGTGAAAGTCACTTGACTTCCAAGCAACTTTTGCCTTTCAAGGGGTTTTCAAATAGATTCTTGGCCAACATAAGAGTTGTAGATCTTGATCTTAGCTTTAATTTGAGTACTAGAAGTCTTCAAGGGGATTTATGGAACTCAAGTTATGATATTGGCAATCAAGGGGTATTTTGGGCATTTGTGATTATAGGTCATTTTCAAGCATGTGCCAAAATCTCCACCTTCCACTCCTCAAATGGAAAATTGTTCAACTAGAAAGTTTCTCAAAATAGGGTTTTAACGTTGACCATGTATCAAGGAAGGTTTGAATTGGATCATAGGAGAAGTTGGTTTGAAATGGTTTTTTAATGAAAAAATTAAAGTCATTTAAAAGGCAATTTTGGTGGGAAATTGAAATAAATGGTTATGGGTCCAAAACAAGTCAAATAACCACTCATTTTAATCAGAAAATATGTTTTAGAAATATTGGAAATTGTGGAATTTTCATTTGAAGTGTGCTTCATGGCCTTTCACAAGATTTCTTCACATAAAAGTTACATCACACAATTCCTTCACAAAGGCAATATGGAGATTCCTTTTGGGCTGAATTCATTCCAAATGAAATATGTAAGTCATCCAAAGGAAGGGTATGGCAATAACATGGGTTACGATGGATTTGGCCGTAACATGGGTTACGATGGGTATGGCAATGACTGGAATGTGGATCAACAGGATGACGCTTTTTCAGGAAGGGGTTGGGACCTGAAGGTCCTATTGACCCTGTTCAGAGGATCAGAATGCTAGAAGAGCAGATGAAAGGTGTGGTTGATCAGAACTCCGCTGGGTTAGATATGACTACTATGGGGTTGGTACTAGGGCTGAGGGTGCCATTGAAGTTCAAGGCTCCCACATTCGACAAATACAAAGGGGATACCTGCCCAAAGGTCCATGTACGTTCTTATTATAGAAGGATGTCTGCGTATTCCAATGATGAAAGGATGCTCATGCATTTCTTTCAAGACAGCTTATCGGGACCATCATTGGAATGGTACATGGGACTGGAGCCCACCCAGATTAGGAGCTGGAAGCAGTTGGCTGATGCTTTCGTTATGCATTACAGATACAACAGTGATTTGGTGCCAAACAGAGTTCAGTTGCAGAGTCTGTCGCAGAAAAATGTTGAAAGTTTCAAAGAGTATGCGCAGCGGTGGCGCGATATGGCAGCTCGGGTGCACCCTCCTTTGGTTGAAAGGGAGATGAATGACATGTTTGTGGGGACGTTTACAGGAATGTACTATGACAAGTTACTCAATGTTTCGATGGGTAGCTTCTCCGATATGATCCTTATGGGAGAAAGGATCGAAAATGGAATTAAAATTGGAAAGATTCAGGCAGGCGAATCTACTCCAGCTGGGGGTGCGAGAAAAGCGTTCGGTGGAAGACGACAGGGTGATACAAGCGCTTTATTTGGTGGCAGAGGCCGGGGCAGAGGCAGAAATCAGTACATTCAACCTCAACAAATAGCCAGTGTTACTATTCCAATTCCTCAACAACAACAACAACAACAACAACAACAGCAACAACAACCGCAGCAGCAGCAAAGGCAGAATCAGGGTCAGGGAAGGTTTCAGAATGTAAGGCCGAAGAGGGTATTTGATAAGCCTCCGTCGACATATGCAGAGCTTCTTCAGACACTTCTGGGGTTGAATTTGGTCGAGAAAAGAACAATGGAACCACCTACAGAACCGGTACTTCCTAGGGGGTATGATGCTAATAAGCATTGCGAATTCCATTCTGGGGCGCCCGGACATGATGTAGAATCTTGTCATGCTTTCAAGCATAAAGTTCAAGACTTGTTGGACAGTAAAGCCATCAACTTTGGCCAAGTGGGGCCTAATATTGTACAACAGCCTATGCCTAATCATGGGGCAAATGCCATCTTAACAGAAGGAAATTTGAACTTGGTGTTGGATGTTAATGAGTTGAAGACACCATTGAGTGAAGTGAAAAGCAGGTTGCTCAGAGGGGGAGTATTCCCCGGTTGTGATGAATACTGTCTAGAGTGTTGGACCCAGCCAGAGGGTTGTAATGATTTGAAGCAGGGCATTCAGGCCATGATCGACGAAGGGACCTTGCAATTTGATCGAACTGCGGTTGAGAAGCCTGTGGAGGCATTATGTGATGAGCAGAATGATATTGCAACGGTGACGATCCCGAGGAAGACTATAACGATAATGGCGCCCGTCCAGCGGCCAACTATTACGATTACCAAAGCAGGGCCTGTTCCCTTTGAGAGTACGAAAGTTGTCCTGTGGACGTACGGTTTAGAAGCGTATTGCAACGGTGAAAAGATTGTGGTGAATAGCCAGCCTGCTGGTGCTGTTGATAATGTTGTTGGAACGGGGGGCATGACCCGTAGCGGAAGGATCTTTACCTCACCTGAAATAGAAGCAGAGAGGTTGGCCAAAGGTAAAGCCAAAGTAAATGAAAGTGGACCTACTCAGTCGAAAGAAAAGGATACGTCACTCAAAGACGTAGAGGAGTTCATGAGACTGATTCGTAAAAGCGACTACAAAATTGTTGAACACCTACAGCAGACGTCGTCGAAGATTTCTATCTTGTCGTTGTTGTTATGTTCCGAGGCGCACCGGAACGCCCTGCTAAAGATCTTGGATACGTCATTTGTACCGCAAGAAGTTTCTGTAAATCAGTTAGAGGGGATAATGACACATGTCAATGCTAGACATAGCCTGGGTTTCACAGATTTTGACCTAACACCCAGGGGTCGAGAGCATAACATGGCTTTACATATATCGGTGGAATATCGGGGCATCGTAATGTCGCGTGTATTGGTAGATACTGGATCGTTGTTGAACGTATTACCAAAGAAAGCCATGATGAAATTGGACATACGGGGAATCATTTGCACGCCCAACGATTTGGTTGTGAGGGCGTTTGACGGAACGAAAAGATCAGTATTTGGGTCAATAACATTACCGCTTCAGGTAGGGCCAGAGATTTTTGATACCGAATTCTACATCATGGATATCCATTCAGCTTATAGCTGCCTTCTTGGGCGCATATGGATCCATGCGGCAGGGGCCGTAACGTCCACATTGCATTAGAAGTTGAAGTATATGGTGGGTGATAGTGTTGTTACCGTTTGCGGGGAGGAGGACATTTTGGTCAGTCACCTGTCATCATTCAGATATGTGGAGGTCGACGGAGAAATACACGAGACACCTTGTCAAGACTTCGAGGGGTTGCGGATTAAAGACAAAGCTCAGGGTTCCAGCAAAATGCCAGAGGTGGCAGTGTCATCTTACAAAGAGGCTCAGGCTTTAGTGCAGACTGGTGAGACTAAAGGTTGGGGGCAGGTGCTGGAGATTCCCGTGAAGAACGACAAGTTTGGGCTAGGGTATCGACCGACGTCGTCAACGTCATCTTCAGGAGCGCCCAGGTTCAAGGGAACGGTCACGATTACGCCAAGCGAGGTGTGCTTTGAGACTATCAATGCTATTTCCGATGCTGAAGACGGAGATAGCGACTGCGATATGGATGTGTGGGTCAAGCCAAGCGTGCCAGGACAAAGTCTCTGCAACTGGTCCATCCGGGAAACTGTCCCAGTGACTTCTAAACAGTAATGACTTGTTTTATCGATTGTTGAATAATCCTATCTCCTACCCGGGGCATAGTGATGTTATATTAGGGCTACTTGATTATGTGTATTGCACTGTTTTAATCATGAAATAAAGGCGTTTTTCATATTCAAATATTGTGATCCCTGTTTTTCTTGTTTTAACTTTAACAATAAATGGCAACGTGGTTATTTGCTTTGTTTGCGTGTTGAAGCGTTTAACCATTTCCTTTGCAGGACTAATATTTCAGATGACATCTCATACAAACCGCCTATGACTCGTTTCGACTTCAAGCACCCGGTATTCCAAGCAGAGGAAGAGATTGTTGAGGATAACGACCTGCCAGAGGAGCTGACTCGTTTGTTGAAACAGGAAGAGAGAATCATTCTACCTCACCAGGAGGAAATTGAGATCATTAACTTGGGGTCGGAAGAAGTTGTGAGAAATATCCGTATAGGGGCTGCACTGCAGAGCGACATCAAGCAAAGGCTGATTGAGATACTGCGAGAGTATAGTGATATATTTGCTTTATCGTACGAGGATATGCCTGGGTTAGATACAGACATGGTTGTGCACCGTCTGCCGTTGCGAGAGGAATGTCCGCCTGTTAAGCAGAAACTCAGAAGAACCAGACCAGACATGGCTGTGAAAATCAAGGAGGAAGTTCAAAAACAGTGGGATGTTGGTTTCCTAGCTGTTACAACTTATCCGTCATGGGTCGCTAATATAGTACCAGTGCCGAAGAAAGACGGTAAAGTGAGAATGTGTGTAGACTACCGTGATTTGAATAGGGCGAGCCCGAAAGATGACTTTCCACTTCCTCACATTGATGTGCTAGTTGATAACGCTGCTCAGTTCTCCATATTCTCCTTCATGGACGGCTTCTCAGGCTATAATCAGATCAAAATGGCACCAGAAGACATGGAGAAGACTACCTTCATTACTCCCTAGGGAACATTTTGTTACAAAGTGATGCCCTTCGGACTGAAGAACGCTGGGGCAACATATCAACGTGCTATGACGACTCTCTTTCATGACATGATGCACAAAGAGATCGAGGTTTATGTTGATGATATGATTGCCAAATCCCAGACGGAGGAAGAGCATTTGGTTAATCTGCTGAAACTGTTCAAAAGACTTAGGAAGTTTAGGTTGAGACTGAACCCTAACAAGTGCACCTTCGGGGTGAGATCGGGTAAACTGTTGGGGTTTATTGTGAGCGAAAAGGGGATAGAGGTTGACCCTGCAAAGATAAAAGCTATACAAGAAATGCCGACGCCTAAAACAGAAAAAGAAGTGCGTGGATTTTTAGGGAGGTTGAACTACATCGCTCGGTTCATATCTCACCTAACTGCGACATGCGAGCCGTTATTCAAGTTGTTGAAAAAGGATCAGGTGTTGACCTGGAATGAAAATTGTCAAAAGGCGTTCGACAAGATAAAAGAATACTTGCAGGAACCTCCTGTTTTGATACCCCCAGTGGCCGGGAGACCTTTGATTATGTATTTGACGGTTCTTGAGGAAAGTATGGGTTGTGTTCTCGGTCAACACGACGAGACCAGACGTAAAGAGCATGCAATCTACTATTTGAGTAAGAAGTTTACCGACTGTGAGTCCAGATACTCAATGCTCGAGAAGACGTGTTGCGCGCTAGCCTGGGCCGCCAAACGTTTGAGGCAATACATGCTGAATCATACAACCATGCTAATTTCAAAGATGGATCCAATCAAATACGTGTTTGAGAAGTAAGCACTCTCCGGAAGAATTGCCCGATGGCGGATGGTGTTAACCGAATACGATATCCAATATGTCTCACAAAAGGCTATTAAAGGTAGCGTTCTGTCAGAGTACCTCGCAGAGCAGCCGGTGGAGGACTACCAATCGATGAGGTTTGATTTTCCTGACGAGGATATCATGTACCTGAAAATGAAAGATTGTGAAGAACCGTTGTCGGACAAAGGACCAGAGTTGGGTTCCAAATGGCAGTTGATATTTGACGGAGCTGTAAATTCCTATGGTAGCGGAATATGGGCAATTATCACCACTCCTCAGGGGTCGCACATCCCCTTTACTGCCCGATTGACTTTTCCCGTTACCAATAATGAGGCTGAATATGAGGCTTGCATCATGGGTCTGGAAGAAGCTATTGATTTGCGAATCAAACATCTAGATGTATACGGAGACTCAGCTCTAGTGGTGAATCAGATTAAAGGAGAATGGGAGACACGTCAGCCCAATTTGATACCATATATGAATTATGCAAGGAGATTATTGCCTTTCTTTGACAAGGTGGAATTGCATCACGTGCCACGAGCAGAAAATCAAATGGCTGACGCCCTGGCGACATTGTCTTCAATGCATAAAGTTAACTTCTGGAACGAGGCCCCCCGGATTGTTATCTCTCGGCTCGATAGGTCTGCATTCATATTTGCCATTGATGAGGCTCCCGATGGTAAACCCTGATACTTTGACATCCAGAATTTCCTGAAGAACAAGGAGTACCCGGCTGGGGCATCCAGTCGAGATCAAAAGACTCTCAGGAGATTGGCTGGAAATTTCTATTTGAATCCAGACGGTGTCCTATACAAAAGAAACCACGACTTGGTGTTGCTACGCTGTGTAGATGAGAAAGAGGCGAAGTTACTCATGGAAGAGATACATGAGGGTACATTTGGTACACATGCTGGTGGGCATGCTATGACGAGAAAGCTACTGCGAGCAGGTTACTATTGGCTAACTATGGAAACAGACTGTTTCAAGTTTGCAAAGAGGTGTCATAAATGCCAGATTTATGCGGACAAAATCCATGTGCCTCCAAGTCCTCTGAATGTGATGTCATCACCGTGGCCTTTCTCGATGTGGGGAATTGATATGATTGGCAAGATTGAGCCTACGGCATCCAACGGACACCGGTTCATTTTGGTGGCAATCGATTACTTCACCAAATGGGTGGAAGCAACATCATATGCTAATGTCACCAAACAAGTGGTCGCCAGATTTATCAAACGAGATATTATCTGCAGATATGGAATCCCTGAGCGGATTATCACCGACAACGGTTCGAATTTGAATAACAAAATGATGAAAGAGTTGTGCCAGAATTTTAAGATTGAACATCACAACTCTTCTCCTTACCGGCACAAGATGAATGGCGCTGTCGAAGCGGCCAATAAGAACATAAAGAAGATTGTTTAGAAGATGGTTGTGACATATAAAGACTGGCATGAGATGCTACCTTTCGCTTTGCACGGTTATCGTATGATGGTACGCACATCAACCGGGGCAACCCCTTTCTCATTGGTATACGGGATGGAGGCGGTGTTACCGTTGGAGGTCGAGATTCCTTCCCTGAGGGTTTTATGTGATGTCCAACTTGACGAGGCAGAATGGGTTAAAGATAGAATGAATCAGCTCAGTTTAATGGATGAGAAGAGACTGGCTTCTTTAGCATACGGTCGTTTATATCAGAGCCGGATGAAGAAAGCTTACGACAAGAAGGTATGCCCTCGAAGCTTTCAGACGGGCGATCTTGTTTTGAAAAAGATTCTCCCACCATAAACAGATCATATGGGCAAGTGGACTCCTAATTACGAAGGTCCCTACATTGCCAGAAAAGTCTTCTCTGGAGGAGCCTTGTTACTATCCACCATGGATGGTGAAGACTTTACGTCTCCTGTGAATTCGGACGCAGTTAAAAAATACTTTGCTTGAAAGTGACCCGCTGGACAGTAAAAAGAGAGTCCAGGAAAAAATGGGGCATCCCGGCGAACCATAAAAAATGAATAAAAGGTTCGGGCAAAAATTAGGGATAAAATTGAAAAAATGTACACCCGCGAAGTCGAAAACCTGAAAAGGGCGATTTCGGTAAAAAAGGGTATCCCGGTGAATTGAAAACCCGCAAAGGGTGGTTCACGCAAAAGTTAGGGATTGAGAAAGCAAATGACTGCGGTCCGGATTTGATACGACATTGCTTAATGGTTTGGGAGTACCTGGGGGCCGTCTATCCAAAAACAATCTCTTCCGAAGATCGAGTACCGGGAAAGCGCAGAGTCAGGCGAGTCATAGGAGGATCAGCTCATGGTGTTTGTCTGTGCCACGTCGCCGACATGTATACAAATATTGTTTTGTATTTTATTTATGCTTCTTGTGCATATATGTATGTGTGTTTGTGCGTAACTTCCTCTTTTCAGGAGTTGCATCCAGTGTACAAAACTTTGCCTATTCAGAGGCCCGTTATCAATAAAACATGTTATTCAGTACTTGATGCTTGTTCTTTACTGTTTTGTTTGTGAAAGACGCCGATGTTTTGATAAACTTGCACTTGCATAATCTTGCTGGCCATTGCCAATAATTGCTAAAACTTCGAATTGACTGAAGTAATGTCACGGATGCTAACCCGGCTAGATTCTGTTGTATAGGCCTATTTTGTCTCGTTTGTGTTTTGCAGGGTTCTTACCTTTGGAGCAAACAGTCAGGGATTGTATTCCCCAGCCAAAATCTCTTGACGTAAGACCTGACTCCAGTCGATGTCATTCCCCAGCTAGTCGCAGCTTATTCCCAGAGAGTTGGAATGACGTTATCCCTTACCGAATGAGGGATTATTCTCCCCAGAAGAGTGTCCTCAGGGAAGTTGTCCACAGGATATCCCCAGCAAGTCAAAATCAATGTTCCCTGCAGAGGTTGCGCTCCTTAGCGAATCGAAGGTGTGCACGTTCAATCTCCGACATGGGAGATTCCCGCAATAGTTAACCAAGTTGTTGGTTCGAAAGGATTATACTCGGAGGAGGTTTTTTCTTACTCCCTTACAGGTCGTCATGCCATTGACAGGATATTGATCCTCAGTAGAGTCCGAGGCTCCGAGTTCGTAAACTGTGCCCAAACAGTATGCTTTTCCTAGAAGTGTCGCTTCTTACCCAGCTAAGTTTGTTCACCAGCAGGGTGGCTTGTTCTTTCCTCCCAGTGGAAATTGATGTTTAATCGCTCCTCGGCAGAGTTGGTTGTGTTTCTGGCGTTTATTTCGCCGAAATACTTTGTGATACTTGTTCTCCCCAGCGGAGTTGGCGTTATCCTCAGCATTCATGTTGTTGAGACATCATTATCAGAGTGGCCCCGGCAGCTTGATCCTACATTTGCATTTGCATATATCGTCACATTTGCATCTACTCAAATGCGTAGCATTTCCGTGCCGTACGGAGCATTACGCCATTTTCAAACATACGCATTTTGAAGCATAAGTCAGGTTGGCTACCTCTTTGTTTTCAGGTGTTCTTCCCTGCAGGTAATTGGACTTTTTGTTCAGGATCGTTTTCAGATATTCAGATTTGCGGCATAAGATATGTGATGATAATGTTCGTCCCACCATATGTTCCCTTATCAGAGGTGCTTGATTAACTTCTCTTCTTCCTCAACGGAGTGTTCTTTACACGGCTTCATAATTGGACTTTGGAGTTATTGTCAAAAATCCCCCGGCGGAGTGTTCCCTCGGGTTGCTGTCACGTCAGCATTTTCAGAAAAGATTTCAGGGATTAGACATCTGAAGTCATTACTCGTCGTCAAGTTGGATGTTTGGCAGTTGACGTCAGAATTCCCCTGGCAGAGTTCTCCCCAGTTTGCTGTTATGGCTTCATAATTAGACTTTGAAGATTGTTATGTCAGCATTTTACGGCTTCGTAATTCGACTTTGAAGTTTGTTACCATCATGACAAGGCTTCATAGTTTGAATTTGACGTTATTGTCAGTTGTTTTCAGCAGTCAGCGGTTTCATGATTAGACTTCGAAGTTGTTTTTAAAGAGAGATTTCAGCGATTTGACGTTTTGAAGTCATTACTTGTTGTCAAGGCTTCACGATTTTGACCTTGGAGTTATTGTTAGCATTCAACAACTTCATAACTAGGCTTTGGAGTTGTTGTTAGGAGTTCCCTAACGGGTTTTCCTCGCGTAGCTGTTATGTCAGCATTGCAGACTTCATAATTTGACTTTGGAGATCGGCCTAGTTTCTTCGGGTGGCTGTTATGTCAGCGTTACACAGCTTCAGAATTAGACTTTGGAGTCGTCGTTAGCGATTCCCCAACAGAGTTTCTCTAGCAGCTGTTACGTCAGCATTGCGCTGCTTCATAATTAGACCTTGGAGTTGTCGTCAACATCAAACGACTTCGTAATTAGACTTTGGAGTTCTTCAGCGGTACCGCATCTTCATGAATAGATTTTGGAGTTGTTGTCCGAAGGTTTTGTCCGCATGGAATAGCTTCATAAGTAGACTTTGGAGTTGTTGCCAGATTTTTCCCCACAGAGTTGCTTGTTGAAGTTTCTCTTATCCGGCCATCGGAGTATTTTCTTCAAGTTTGCTGTTCCGTCAGCGTCACAGGGTTTCATAATCAAAATTTCAGGAGTTGTCGCGTGTTGTCGAAATAGGTGCCCGACAGTTAATTTCAGAGCATCCCCAGTGGGTTTGGCTACTGCAATGATAAGGCGGAGTTATTGTCCAGTATGATTGACATAATTGAATTCCTATTGGGTGGAAGAGTTCTATCCCCAGTGAAGCCGCCATGATTTCTTCGTGTTGACAAAATATTATGCCCAGTAGAGTCCTCCTCAAATTCGTTGTCACGTCAGCGCTGGAAGGTTTGTGGGTTGGGACTGATGGAGTTAGCTACTGCAGAGATAGGCAGAGAAACTGTATTCAGAGTATTTTCCCGTATGAATAGGCGGATGAAGTGTTCCTGTGTGTAGACAGATGATGTTCCCGTATGGATAGGCGGATGAAGTGTTCCTGTGTGTAGACAGATGATGTTCCCGTATGGATAGGCGGATGAAGTGTTCCTGTGTGTAGACAGATGATGTTCCCGTATGGATAGGCGGATGAAGTGTTCATGTGTTTAGGCATATGGTTTTCCCGTATGGATAGGCGGATGAAGTTTCCTGTGTTTAGGCAGATGATTTTCCCGTATGAATAGGCGGATGAAGTTTCCTGTGATTAGACAGATGGTTTTCCCGTATGGATATGCGGATGAAGTTTCCTGTGTTTAGGCAAATGGTTTTCCCGTATGGATAGGTGGATGAAGTTTCCTGTGTGTAGACAGATGATGTTCCCGTATGGATAGGCGGATGAAGTGTTCCTGTGTGTAGACAGATGATGTTCCCGTATGGATAGGCGGATAAAGTGTTCCTGTGTGTAGACAGATGATGTTCCCGTATGGATAGGCGGATGAAGTGTTCCTGTGTTTAGGCAGATGGTTTTCCCATATGGATAGGCGGATGAAGTTTCCTGTGTTTAGGCAGATGATTTTCCCGTATGGATATGCGGATGAAGTTTCCTGTGATTAGACAGATGGTTTTCCCGTATGGATAGGCGGATGAAGTTTCCTGTGATTAGACAGATGGTTTTCCCGTATGGATAGGCGGATGAAGTTTCCTGTGTTTAGGCAGATGGTTTTCCCTTATGGATAGGCGGATGAAGTTTCCTGTGTTTAGACAGATGATTTTCCCGTATGAATGGGCGGATGAAGTTTCCTGTGTTTAGGCAGATGGTTTTCCCGTATGGATGGGCGGATGAAGTTTCATGTGTTTAGACAAATGATTTGCCCGTATGGATAGACGGATGACGTTTCCTGTGATTAGACAGAAATGTTTCCCCAGCGAAGTCGCCGGGATTTTTCCGTGTTGACGGAATGTAGCGTCCTAACATGAACAAATTTCTATTCCTGTGTTGTTGAGATCTTCGGGTTGACGAAATGTGAGTCCTGACATGGACAGATTGGTGTTTATTCGTGATTTGACGAAATTTGGGTCCAGATGTGGACAAGGTTATTCCTGTGACGACGGAATCTCTATTCGTGTTGACGAATTTGTTTCTCTTCTTGTGTTGACAAGGTTAGTCCAGTTGTGGACGGAGGTGTTCAGTACCTGTGGCGTTACACAGGTGGGTGATGTTGAAATCAGAGTTATTATCATACGTTGGATCAGTTGTTGTCGTAACGACCAGATTCAATTGGCAGATGTCGTTCCCCAAGCAGTGCAGTTTATTTCTGCGGTTGGCAAATTTCCGGGTTTCTTGGTATTCAACCGTCTCGTACCTCGATTGTTTGAATGTCGTTCACTCTTCACCCAGTCGGGTCCAACCCGTTTGAATAGGGGTAGCTGTTGCACCCCAAAATTTGCTCAACCTTTTCTTGCCTGATTTGTGTTTCATTGCATTTCATTTGCATAGCTACATCATGTACACAATCTAATCATTTGCACATCATAGCATAGCATGCCTCCAACAGGGGATCAAAGGTGTCTATCAAGAGTAGAGCCTAGCAAGAGGTGTTATCTAAGATTGAGAAGTCATTCAAGTCATCAAGAAGAGATTTGAAGTCTGGAGAAGCTTGAGTGCCTACATGTGGGTTTTGCTCCTATCTTGAGGAATGTTGAGAATCATCAGGGGGATGAGAAGCATGGAATGGGAATTTGAGGTGCGTATGGATCTCATGGGATGTCTAAAGGGCCTTATTGAAGTTGAGGCAAGTCACTGATTCAAGTACAAGAGCCACAGTTGAGGTGCAGTCAACTAGGGTTCCATCTGGGTCAACCCTAGGTCAATTGAGTAATTGAAGAGCATCAAAGCCTAGTTTGAGGTCATGGGATTCATGGATTGGTATGTTGATACATGTGTGGTGTTGTGCCAAGGTTGAGCAAAGAAGAATAAAGGATGTGGAAAGTTGCTAAATTAGGGTTTCAGTGTAAAACCTCCTATTTAGTGCCTAACTTCAAAACCACACAAGTCAAAATACAAGTTTCAAATGGATCTTTGTCCAACATGAAACTTGTAGGGCATCTCAATACCTTTAATTTGAGCACTAGAAGTCTTCAAGAAGATTTATAGAACTCAAGTTATGGTTCTTGCAAGTTACAGGTCACCAGAGGACTATGAAATTTATCTGTGAAAGTCACTTGACTTCCAAGCAACCTTTGCCCTTCAAGGGGTTTTCAAATGGATTCTTGGCCAACATAAGAGTTTTAGATCTTGATCTTAGCTTTAATTTGAGTACTATAAGTACTCAAGGGGATTTATTGAACTCAAGTTATGATATTGGCAATCCAGGGGTATTTTGGGCATTTGTGATTATAGGTCATTTTCAAGCATGTGCCAAAATCTCCACCTTCCACTCCTCAAATGGAAAATTTTTCAACTAGAAAGTTGCTCAAAATAGGGTTTTAACCTTGACCATGCATCAAGGAAGGTTTGAATTGGCTCATAGGAGAAGTTGGTTTGAAATGGTTTTTTAATGAAGAAATTAAAGTCATTTAAAAGGCAATTTTGGTGGGAAATTGAAATAAATGGTTATGGGTCCAAAACAAGTCAAATAACCACTCATTTTAATCAGAAAATATGTTTTAGAAATATTGGAAATTGTGTAATTTTCATTTGAAGTGTGCTTCATGGCCTTTCACAAGATTTCTTCATATAAAAGTTACATCACACAATTCCTTCACAAAGGCAATATGGAGATTCCTTTTGGGCTGAATTCATTCCAAATGAAACATGTAAGTCATCCAAAGCTTCCCATGCAAGCTATGAAGCCAATTTCATGCATTACCATAACCAAAACTTTGAAGGAAAGTTGGACTTGGATTTTTAATTTTGGGCTTGGGCCTGAGCTCTAGAAGGTTCTAAACAATTCTATAAAGGTCTAAGAGCTCATTAGAAACAGTTTTGGAGATTGATTGAGGTTGGAAGCAAATATCACCATTGAAGCTTGAAGAAGAAAAATGAAAGAGTGAATTCCTGTTAGAGGCCGTTTCAAGCACCATTGAGGATTCAATCTTCTTCTAACATCATCACTCATTGGATCTGGAACATTTTAGATCAAGAATCAAGCCGGAAGCGACTCCGATTGAAGCTCGAATGTAGGTTCTTACTTCTTGAATTTTCTCCTAATTTATGTGGTTTCAATGCATTAGAATCATGTGGTTAGGTTCACCTTAAGTTGTAGATGATTTCTGGGCGAAGAACTTGGTGTTTAGTGAGATTTTAGGATTAAATTCGTTTTCGGTTGAAATATGGAATTTTTGATTCGTGGATTTTTAGGCTGTTTAAGTAGTATATTTGGATTCCTCTCGAAATTTCGGTCAAGATTCATCTAAAGATCATTGCGTTTGGTTAAGAAACGAAGGAGCTAGGAGGGACGAAAGTTTCGCCGGCAAGCTCCGGCCGGAACCCCACCGGATTTTGCATTTCACGGTGGCCGGTCCAATGAAGAAGACGATGGCCCAGCCGTCCGATCGCCCGCCACGTCATCCGATCCTACGCGCTATAGCGCGACACGTCACCGCCCTCATTAATCCAATAGGCGCGCCACCTCAGCGTTTGACCCCATGTGCACCAGTTCGATTCTTGGCCTGTGCATTTTTGATTTTATCTCACTTTATTTTCATTTTCCTTTATATTCATGTTCTTATTTTGTTCTTTTATTTTTCTTTCTTTTATATGCTGACTTCAAAAAATCATAAAAAATATAAAAATTAATCTTTTTAATCCAAGTTTTTTTCCCCTGACTCTTTAGAGAATCTAGAATTTTAGGAAATTAAAAAATTCGTAATTCATGCATTTTAGAATTTAATTGTATTTTTTGCATTTTTATTGCTTTTATTTTCAATATGGTTGATACATCATTTTGCTGATTTTGTTGTGGATTATTGGTGATGAATCTTGAGTTGATTCTTTTTGGGATAGTTAGCTTAGATATGCATGTACCCACAGTAATTTTCTCATATTTTTGTGAGATAATTTTAGGCTAGTTTGAGCATCAAACAATAGGTGGTTTAGAATTTGGGTTTTAAGATGATACCTTTAGGTTTAGGGCATAGTTTAGGGTCCAAATGAATGGTTAACCCCCTGGTTTTTGTATGAGAGATTCTTAAGAGGTTTAGGAACCCTTATTAATTTTTCTAGGATTTTACAATCATGTTTGGTATTTTAAGTAGAATTAGTTTTAAGACTAACTTCTAAGTGTTTCTGATGAACTAATTTGGCTAGTTTAATTCAATAGTTCCCCTTAGATTAGGGTGGTGGTGCTCTTGTGCTTGGGTGATCATGAAGACCAATTGAAGGTGATTTGGAGAGCTTGAAGGAGCTTGGATGTGAAGATTCTCTCATCTCGTGGATGCTTGTCAGGAGCTTAGGGAAACTAGGGTTTTAGGAAGAGCATTAGACTAGTTTTGCTTCTTTCTTCAAACATGGAGTATCTTGTCCATCTCCATTCTATCCAATGATATAAAGTCCTCCTTGGGAAGCTCCATATCTCCTTAGGAGGGATGTGTGGTATGCCCAAGTGAGTAGAACTTTGAGGATACCTTTCATTTGCAATGTTAAGTTCTTAGTGATTTCCTTTGGTTGTCATTAAGTTTCTTAACATTATAACCTGATCCCGTTGAATGATTCTCCCTTGGAGGTGCTTGTTGAAACTTGGTAAAGGAAAAGATGAGATAGCTTGTTGAAGCTAGGGTTCTGTTTGCTTGTTGAAGCTAGGAGCTTGTTAAGGTCAGGAGCTGACTGAAGCTGTTTACAGGCTGGGGTTTGAGCTTGCTTAAGCTAGGAGCTTGTTGAAGCCTGGTGTTTGTTAGAGATTGAAAGTTTATTGAATCTTGAAGATAAGAGCTATCAAGATGAGGATGAAGTTGTTGTTGTCAACTCTCTGTTGGTTAATCATCTGTTGCTGTCAGAGCTGCTGTTGGCTGTAGGAGTTTGGTGCTGCTGCTTGGGCTGCCTCCTATGCTTTGGGGTTTTGTTTTCTGTATTGTTTGTTGGCTTGTGTAGCTTGCCCCCTAGGTTTGAGGTGAATGTTGATTCACTTTGCCTGTTGTTTTCCCAGGTTCGAGGTTGAGTGGGACTCCCTTGCCTCGCTTGTATTGTTGCATTGCATGCATTTTACTGTATTTGCTTGCTTTCTTTTCTGTTTATCACCTAGGATCTCTGATTTCCTCTGTGCAGGAGGGAATTATGACAGACATTAGGATTCTTATCCATGCATGACAACATTAGGTTAGTTTTGTTCCCTTTCAACCCTAGGCTTTTTAGAGCTTCTTTCTCTTCTTATCTCAAAACAACTCAAAAACACAGTAATAAGGTTAATCAATGTCGTACGTTACGAGCCTTAAGCTATTTGAGAAAAGGTTGCTGGAGGGTCACTCTTCAGTAATCTGACTGCTTAGTGTGGTACCCTTTGGGTGACATGCGATGTAGTCACTCTCAAATCAGAGTCTTTAGTGCGTCAGAGATTGCAAACGAACTAAAAAACACTTCTTTCGTAAAAGATTCAAACAAACATCAAAGTGTCATTTTGTCCGCTTGGACTCTTAATCAAGAGAAACCCTTTTTGAAGGTAATAAAAAACAGTCAGACAAGCTTGTGTCTTTCGTACCCCGAACTACGTTTGCTCTGATCTTTCATGTTGTATGAAAGTACGTAGGCATAGGATGCCGTATCCTAGCAAGCAACCTTCCCTTCCTTTCCCGTAGGTAGGCGAACTACGTTGACTCTAATTTCTCGTTCCGGAAGGGAATACGTAGGCATAAAGTGCGATACTTTTCCGAGTCATTTTCTTTTCTTTTTAACCCTTGACCTATAGAGTAGATAGAATACAATCCGTACCAGAAAACAAGCGTGGATTCTGTCGAGTACGACAGACGTGAGGGGTGCTAATACTTTCCCCTTGCGTAACCGATTCCTGAGCATTTCCTTTCCCTCTTGTGGGATAAATAATGCACGGTGGCGACTTTTCTGTCATAGCCGGCGCTGATTTTCGCGGTAGCGACAGCTGGCTCTTTGCCAGGCGAGTGCACAACGAGCCTTCGCTAGGCCATCACTAAGCGAGGAGGGTAGTGAACAAAAACAGAATGTCCCAGGTGACTTTGCTGGGCAGTTCGCTGAGCGAACTTGCAGCGAGCATTCACTGGTGCTTCGCTGGGCGATGGGTCAGCGAGCATGACAATATTTTGGTAGCTATGATGTGCTGTTCCGTTCTTGTGCCGTTTAAATCTGTTGGTTGTGGGTGACTCTGAGAGTTAGCAGGGCACTACTGTGAGTGTGTATGTGATACGATAGTGTGTTTTCTCGAGGTAATTGTATAATTGAATATGAGAATGATATGTATTATGTGTACATGAGTTTTGGTGTGAATTACTTGAAATGTAGTATGTGGTGCATGAGATGCATGATGATGTGATATGTGTATTATGTGCAGCATGCGTGCTTGCATTTGTTGTGGTGTCATGGTGTTGTGCATGGCATGTGAAGGGGTTGATCATTTGCTCGGAGGGGCAAGTGAGACATACTTAGGACTCCGTAAGGGAGGGTGAAGGGGTTGATCATACTGCTCGGAGGGGCGTATGAAATAAACTCAGGCTCCGAAAAGGAGTGGATGCAGGGGTTGATCATTTGCTCGGAGGGGCAAGTGAGACATACTCAGGACTCTGTAAGGGAGGGTGTGTCGTACCTCGAAAAATATGATCCTCGCGATGGACGCAGAAAATACGTTCGAACAAAGTCGCCACCGAACTTTATTCATTCCAAGGAAGGAATAGGAAAATATCAATAAAACCTTTAGAGAGATAAGAACATGGTCATCGCAACCAATATTCTAGGTTCGGGAGTCGATTACGCAGAGGGAAGGTATTAACACCCTCTACGTCCGTTGTACTCAACGGGAACCTCTTGATCGATTCGAGAGTAAAGTTAACTACGCTTGTTTGTTTTCTTCTAAGAATTCTCCTATAAGGGGGAAAATGGGTGGTTTAGAGATAGGGTGCTCGCCAAGGATTGGGGCCCTTGTGCCTACGTATCTTCACTTATGAGAAGTGGAAAATCAGAGCATTCGTAGTTCGTGGGACTACGGGAAAAAGAAGGGATTGTGCTCGCCAAGATCATCACAATCTTGAGCCTACGTATCTTACATTCGAAAGAGAATGAAGAATCAGAGCAGCCGTAGTTCGGCTAACTACGGTTTGTGGGTTTGGCAAACGAACGAGTGTTTAGGTCGCATTCTAACTGCTAAACGTTGACTTGTCTGCTCGCTAGGGGAGGCTAAAGCACGAGTTCATATGCGCGGAAGAAAGGAATAGACAATGTTCTTTCTAAGAGTGTTTGGGCTGGAGATTGCACGAGGGCGAGGAATTAGGTTTATCGTATTGGATGTTTTGGTTAGAGGATATATTTGAATAGGTTTAAGGTTTCGATCGCACGGGGGCGAGAAATAGGAGTTTGGTTAGGTAATTTGATGGAGAATGACGATTATTCGATAAACGAGACGTCGGCCTCGCAATCCATTAATCGGGATATTATTGGAGTGCCGGATCCCAACAACACCTTTTTCATTCAATTAATTATGAAACTGTATTTGAATGGACAATGGCGATATTTGTCCAAATAGTTAGGGCATATATTTTATAGACGAAAGGTCGAGTAATCCACAACCTAAAGCGTACGCCCCAAGAGTGTTTACTCAAGAATTCAAGGAGTGCGAGACTCCAAGAACTCAATTCTTTCGTAATTTAATTAAGAAAATAGTTTGGATTTTACGTATGGTTTTAGAGGCATACTAGGGTTTAGACTCGACCGTATGAAGGTGAGGAACGAGGTTAGATGGTTTGAAAAATTAGGAGGAATGACGACTATTCGATAAACGAGACGTCGGCCTCGTAACCAATTAGTCGGGATATCGTTGGAATGCTAGATCCCAACGTACCTTTTTCATTCCATTAATTATAAAATATATTTGTTGGACAGTGAATACTTGTCCAAGTAATTAGAAGAGGTGTCTTAAGAACGAAAGTCTGAGTGACACGCCATTCAAGGCGTACGCCTCAATAGTAGTCACTCTCGAATTCGAGGAATGCACGACTCCAAGAACTCGATTCTTTCGTGATTTAATTTAGAAAAAATAATTTGAATGGATTAATGTACTCGGACTAGGCGCGCTAGGTATTCTAAAAAAAATAAGATCGGAAGGGTCACAACTCAAGGTGTGCACCTCGAGAGCGGTTTCTTAAAAATTCAAGGAAGGCGAGATCCAAGAATTTAATTGTTTTGAAATTTGATTAAGAAAATAGTTTAATTTAATCAAGAAAATAGTTTAATTTAATCAAGAAAATAGTTTTAATTTTCATATAGAATAAATTAATCAATTGCTTATAAAAAAGATTTTAAGAAAAGCTAATTATAATTAATTGTTTTAAAAAAAGTTTAATATCTTGAAAAAAATAAGTTTTAAATGAAGTATAATTTTCGAAAAGTTTAATATTTAAAATATTAATTTGGTAATAATTTTGAAATGTATTGTATTTTAAAAGAATGAATATTTGAAATTTATTATAAAATATCTAATTAATAAAAATTGTTTAAAAATATCCTTTTTTAGAAATTTCAATTAAATTGAATAAGATCGGAAGGATCACAACTCAAGGTGTGCACCTCGAGAGCGGTCGCTTAAAAATTCAAGGAAGGCGAGATCCAAGAATTTAATTATTTTTGAAATTTGTTTAAGAAAAATAGTCTAATTTAATTAAGAAGACTAATTTTAATTTTCATATATAAAAATAAATTAATCAATTATAAAAAAAGGTTTTGAAAAAAAAACTAATCATAATTAATTGTTTTGAAAAAAAAATTTTAATATCTTAGAAAAAGTTTTAACTTAATAAAATATATTTTCCTAAAGGTTTAATATTTTAAATATTTATTTGATAATGATTTTGAAATATATTTTTAAAAGAATAATTTGAATTTTCTTATAAGAAGATCTAAGAGTAATTAAAAACTATCTTTTAGAAATTCAATTAAATTAAACGGAAAAAAACAATTTGAAAATCGAAAGATGGAACAACCACAACCCAAGGGCGTGCGCCTCGAGAGCGGTTGTCCAAGAATTCAAGGGATGCTAGACCCCAAGAACCCACTACCTTCATTAAAAAAAAATAGATTAATTGCGTTAGAAAATATTTAGTCGGGTTTGAAAATGATTCTCCTTAAATTGTCTTGTTAAGAAATAGTATATAAAATTAATCATGATCATCATAAAAAGGGGAAGACACCATGGAGTGCTAATAACAAAATAAGATGGGTTTATTCAAATATCACAAATTTATCCCAAAAGTAAAAGAGAATTGATTAATTAATAATAATAGAGAGAGAGAAAAAAAACAAATATTAGAACAAATTTTGTTAATTAAAAAAAAAACAACTAAACCAAAATCCAAATTATTATGCATAGTATGATGCAACATAAATACAATGTAGCCGAATCACGTATAACCAAAATAGTTAACGGTATAATGGTGCCATGAAAACTTAGCCTACTACAATTCTCATAAAAAAAAACATGTGTAAACAAGTAGTAATTGAAAAATGAACATGCTTACTTACTGTGATCATTTTAGCTATATATAATTGGCATATATTTTAAGATGAATAATGTGATAGCAAAAAATTTAATGAATTTAATCACAATTGCACCATGCCCAGAACTCAACTATTATACAAAAATTACTATGAGATTGGCTTAATGGATACTATACACTAAACTTGTACTCCTCTGCTACTTGGTTTTTCATTGGGTCGCTTAGAAATTAACAACTAGCATTGCATGCCATTGTAACTTGAAATAATAAAGAAATTAACTTTTGTAAAGTTTCCTACCATAAACAAAAATTGTCTGTTACGTTTTCGGGAAGAGCAATAACAGCATATGAGCTATTCATAATATTCATCACAGTAAAAACAACAAGAAACAAAAGCATCGCCATGAAGTTGAATCACAGACCGCAACAAGCATGAGCAGTGACATGGAATTGAACCGAAACAGCGAGAAACACTAACACCAACATGAAATCGAATCACAAACCGTAACAAGCATGAACATTGCCATGAATTTGAACCGAAACAGCAAGAAACACTAATAGGATGCAACAAATCGAATTTCAAATTGCAACAGACATCAACAATGCTATGAAAACGAAAAAAACAACTACAAGCACTCTCACCGCCATAAAATTGATTCACACAATAGCAGCATGTGTTTATTAAACACAAGCAAGAGTATGCAAAGCACAATCATAATTCATTGTTCAGACAAAATCTAATACCCCTGTAATATATTCCAAAGTTTAAAAACTCAAACAACAAAAACCAAACCAAATCGTATCGAAACGAAATAGTATGCACTTCACAATCATACAAATATGAATAATATTTGAGCATTTTTTGAAGCATTGGAATTCTTGAGTTCCCATGGAAACAGAATAATGACAGCAACAATTACAATACCAAATCAAAAATTGCAGCAGGTATAACTTATTGGCAATATTCATTATACAAGCATAAAATCTCATGACAGAAGGATGAAACAAATGATATCAACACCAGATCGAATCAACGATTTCAACTTCAACAAAATTTATTCATGTAGACATCAATAATCTCAAATGGAAAACTGGGAAACGAAATGTTACCAACGTTAAGAAAACCGACATGAGTCACATATGACAGAAACAGCAGATAAAATGCAGGCATTATGATCATATCAACAATCGATGAATCGCAACATTGCTTCTAGATATGAGCCGCACATGTTGTTGATGTTTGAGCCAGATTGTTGTTGTTGCGAAATCATTGTCATCGTGGTGTCGGCACTAGAACTCGTTGTTTGCTCAAAGAGGGGAGCTCGTCGGAATCATTATGTTGTTGCTGACCCGAGCCACAACTGCGATTTGCATAAGCTAGTTATGTCGCCGCGCAGTAATTCTCGAAGACCCGCAGATTACTTCTCGAATGTTTAACACGAACCAGTTGCAACATTCATCGATGAGATTAAATCCGTCAATTTTCCTGTCAAAAGAAAACTAAAAACACACCAGCAGCAGCATAAAGTCATTAATCACGGTTCAAATCACCAACAAGAAACACTAACAAATAAGAGGAATCAAGCTTAAATTAACAGCTAATGTAGCCGCAGTGTGTAATTTGCGAATATGCAAGAAACCGTGTGAAAAAGAAACCAAACAACCAGTATAACCAATCATTACCGACGTCGTAATCAAATACATAAAAGCATCAACAATAGCATTCAAACATGGGCATAAAAAAAGTAAAACCAACTGCAGATTTAAAGCGGACTACGCAGCCTGTACTGGGTCAGCTCATGCCTTGGTGATTAGCAGAACTCTGTAGCATTCCTGATGCTTCGAACTCCTGCTGCATAATCGAAATTCCGGCGATGGCGTAACCTGCATAAAATCAATAGCCTTTGCTAAAAGCATTAAAGCTCAGCTTTCACAAATTCTTGATTCTTCCTTCCTCTTACAACAACGTGCCACCATTCTTCATCATCCGCGGATCTCGCTTGCATACGTACCATCAACGTCTTCGCATTGCTTAGCCTGGCGATGGTTATTGCTGAGTTGCGGCTACCAATACATCAAGCTGCTTGAAATTATCGCATATCCTGCTTAGCTCAAAAAGACGTAGACTTCAAACTTCAAAGCGCAGCGGCAGCAACACACGATAAAATTACAAAGTTCAGCTTATTATGTGCAAATCCATAATCATGAACGAGCAACTTGCGTCTTTGTCGTCGCGATGAAGAGAAGAAGATTGCTCGATGTTGTTGTCGTGGAATCCGTGGATGAAACGCAGGTTGTTGCTGATTGTGAATCTGTGCACACCAACTGTTTGTGAAAATGATTTGTTTACTTTTCTGTGGTTGTTGTTATCATCTGAAGTTTGAATTGAAGAGACGATGTTACTATCGTTCAAGACCTTCCTTCGTCACATGCTTTAACAAGAACGGCGTGCTGCTATTGTTGTTCAAGATCTCAAAAAAAGTTTTGAATAATCTACGGGGGATGAAGGAAGTAAGAGTGTGTGAGCTTTAAAGTTATGGAGGTTCCTTGATGGCAAAGGCAACAGCTGGTCCAGCCTCAAGATCCTCACTGCCCATGTTTCTGCAAAAGGTCCTTGCAAACCTTCCAGGATCACTATCACAGTTGTTTAAGTCTCATACAGTCGGATGGTTTACATGAAGATCAAGCTTAAAGGAAATAATATTCTCTCTAACATACATATCTTGACCCTCATGCCATCAAAAGCCCCGTTAACCGCGATTAAAAAAACTATGCAATCTGAGCCAGAAAATGCGGAGGAAGCTTCAAATCCTTTACGGTACAGAACGAGCTTTGTCGCTACCCTGTATGTTCTTCGTCGGAAATGGTAAAGTTAATATGTTGTTGATGACTTGGTGATGTCGCAAATGTAGAAACAACAATGGAAGGAGGAACTTAGTTATAAGGTCAATGGAAACAGGTTAAGTTTGATGGGTTCGAATGTTTGAATGTTTCTATTTTATAGGACAGAAAATGGTGCGTTGTCGCACGATGGAGTTTTGAACGAGCTGGTTTACAATATGAAATATGGACTGTTTGTGGTGAGATTTTTTTGAAGAGGGTTAATATTGGTGATGAAAGGTGGAAAACAGAGGGTTTACGAAGGGTTTGGTTAGGAAGAAGGTCGTGACGGCGGATGAAGGGTTTTGGGATGATGAGAAGGGTGACGGCGGCAGATCTGGGAAGAGGGGTTTAGGGTTTGAGCGGCGTCGAATATGCGAGAAGTTGGAGTGATGAACAATATTTTTTTCTTCCCCTATCTGAAAAATCTCTTCTCTTTAAATGCAGTGAAAAATCTAACCCTAACGGGCCCCAAACATGGGCCTGATCTCCTCCACCTTTTATTTTTTAAAAGAAATATGAATCTCTCTTTTTTTTAATTTTTTCTTTTAATTTCTATTTAATTAACTAACTAATAATCTAACTAACTAATTACCTAATCTTATTTTAATTTTATCTTAATTAAATAATTCTAATCTAATTAATTAATAATCTATTCTAATTTAAAAATTAAAATAAAATAAAAAAATCTATTCTAAATATAATTTAAATTCTAAATTTTGAAATAAAAATCTAACCTAATTAATTAAAATTAAAAAAAAATATATTACATTATCTTGAAATAAAATATATAAAAAAAATAAAAATAAAAATAATAACAAATAAAAATATGCCACGTGTCGCCAATTTATTGGGCTAAAAAGTGAAAATGTTTATTTTGCTGAAAAAACGCTACGCTGTATAAGCGAGGTAAATTAAAACAAAGTCGGGCAAATGAGAATTTTGAAAAAGGTAGGACAAATTTGGGGTATGACAGGGTGAAGGGGTTGATCATATTGCTCAGAGGGGCATATGAGATATACTCAGTGATGGGATAGATCATTTCCTAGAGTGGCTTGTGTGATCTATCCGGGTTCGATGATGAACCGAGAGTCGGTACCGCATTGCATGTGTTGAGTTGTATGAGTCGCATAGTCGTGTGCATGGTTATGGTGGTGTGGGACCGTAGGTCCGAATCGATGCAAGTGGATTATTATGGAGTGTGTTTACTGCCTTTATACTCATGCTTACTATTGCCTTTATGTTTTGTTCGTAATTTCTCACCCCTTTTGTTTTTGTTGTGAACTGTGCTTCTCTGGAAATACAGATGTTTCAGGTGCTAGCTAGATTGTTCCGTGGCGAGTCATAGGGATGCTCGGATACGTAACACCGGGGTTTTTGGGAGGTTTCGTGTTTTATGATATTCGTGTGCCCTAGTGGCGTATCTCTTTTATGATATGTTTGATGGATCTTTTGGCGTGTATTTGTACATGATATGTGTTTTGGACAGACAGTCGAGGGTGATGTACATGACATTGTACGATGTTGATATGAATATATATATATATATATATATATATATATATATATATATATATATATATATATATATATATATATATATATATATATATATATATATATATATATATATATATATATGATGAAGTTTTATTCTTTTTCCGCTGTTTACACATTGTTAAATTATTTTTATGGAAGTATTTGGCTGGTTTTCTTCTGTGACATCCCGATGTGTTGGTGTAATACTCTGATATTCATCTATTTTCTCTTGGATTTATTTGTTTTGGGGTCGGGGTGTTACAGAGGTAGCTTATAAAGAAAATGAGTTCTTTTCACAGCCTGAAAATCAGCCCACAATTGATGTTGTTTTACTTTTATCTGAGATAAGAATTGGCACTGAAAAATTAGCAACTTCACCTTACTCGAATGCGGTCATTGCACATTAACCATACCGAAAATGTTGGCTCTAACAGCAACATTAACATGATAATGTTAAGTGCACTGTATCGACTCTAGCAGCAACAGAGTACCAATAGCCATGGATCGACAAATGAAAGAAAGGTTAGGGTTAGAAGGCTGCAGCGTCAAAAGAATTGTATATGATGTTGTTGGAACTCTAGTTGAAGCTGTTGGTGAAAAGCTAAACCAGTCGGTTTATCTTAACATTCTCATACCACCATTAATTGAAAAGTGTCAACAACTTTCATATTCAGACAAAGATCTCTTTCCACTCCTAGAATGCTTCACAATCCCAATCGTGCACATACTTCATAGCTGAAACGAAGTTATACTCTCCATCTATAAATACAACCCACCTGTCATTTGTTTTCCTCAAGCTTTTAAGCCAACAAATCTCTGCTAATTTTCCTCTTCAGTTCTTCACTTCGAAACCGAATTTAAAAATTTTTCTCTTCTACTTTCTTCTTCAAATTCAACTCAAATTGAAACAGAATTCAAGTCAGAAATCATCCTGGAGAAGAAGAAGATTTGTGCACTCACTTGTAGCTTTGAAGGTATTTTGAGACGTTTCCAACATTTTCGATCCGTTTGTTTTCATCACAATACTTGAAAATGATTATATCCTTGTGTAGAGCTTGGCGTTGCGGTTCATTTCACATAATTTTCGAGCTCCGTCGCTGCCAGATTAAGCTCCGACTCGTGATAAGAGCTTGAAGAAGATGATGAATTCTCTTTTTCTGATTCTCAATATTCATTTAATTTTTGTTTTAAAAAAAGAGTTATATTGTTTTTACAAGTTGTTTTGGATCGTGTGGGTTTGTTTCACTACCACCACCATATTTTTCTTTTGAACCTCCCTGTTCTTTTTTTTTTAAATATCTCTTCTAACTTTTTTTCTTTCAAATCTATTTGTTATACTTTTTTTTATTTTTATCTTTTATGTTTTTTAAAATAGATTTTAATCTTTTTTTGGTTGATCTTTGCATCTTGAGTTTAGTTTTTGGAAACTTTTCTTGAAAAATATTTGAAAACACCTTATTCTCGATCTTATATTGAATTCTCGCATCTCTTGATTAATTGATGGTTGTTGGTTGTTTTGGATCTTGAATCTTGATAAGATTCTATCAATGTCAATGGACTTTGGGTGTTTATTTTATCCACCAAGAGAGGTGATTGATATTGACGATGATTTAATCGATTCAAGATTCAAATTGTTGGTTCTTTTCATCTTAACCTCTTTCTTCTTTCTTCTTTTTCTTTTGATCGATGAAATTTTTGAATCATGGATTGTTGGTTGTCAAGGATGTTTAATCTTCATTATTTCAAATCTATGGACAAATGATCATTGATATAATTCTTCATACTTTGGAGTAGTGATAGATTACCTTTGATTAATCGATAAAAATCTTGATGAAGATGAGATTGCCATCTCTTTTCTTTTCGTGCGGTATTTCTTTTAGAGATTGATTTACATATCACTTCTCTAGCATGCATTAGAACTAACATTGTTATTGACAGGTCTTAGATAGTCGTGGTTTCTACATAAACCCGATTATAATTGCTTAACATAACGCTAAATTGTCCCATCGAAAAATGATCATTCGTGGCTCAAACTTATGTTTGAAAGTCCAAGTATGGTTGATTATTTATCTTAGGTCCGTCACTTATGAAACTTTTTGTTAGAAGGCTTTGATTCTATCAATCCTCTAATGAGTCTTTATTAACCTTGGTTTAAGTGCAAGAGTTAACCATCGTTGATTATTTGTTCTAACGACTAATCACTAACTCACTAACAATATCATTGTATTAATTTTGTTTATGTTTCCTTCTTGCTCCCTATCTCTCTTTTATTTCTATGCTCCATTATTATCATCCGATATCATATTATTGTTTGTGTTTCCACTCTTTTTCTTTTGTCCACTTGGACCATATCTTGTTCAAAACACTAATTAAGGATTAAACCTCTAAAAAAAATTTGTGATCTTAACTTTGTGGCTATCCTTTTGGACTATTCTTAGACCTTGGACCTCTTGGATCATTCTCAGAGCCTTGGACTTAGAATTTTAGGACTTTTCCCCATTCTTGGAGTATTATGGATCTTTTCCTTTATTTGGCTTGCTCATTAGCTTATGCTTCAAATTGGATGGAATTATTATTTCACTAGCTATGAAGTATTCTACAATTTGGTTAGATCCTTCTTGTTTCTAGCTTTTATTTTGCTTTATAGGGTAGTCATTTCATCTCCTCCCCTTCTTAAATTTTCAAAACCTTCTTGCTTTCAAACTTCAAACCGTTTTCACAATAAAACCTTGACTTTTGTCAAGTGATTTTCAAACTTTGTTTTTTTTTAATAAATGTTAATCATATTTTGACCAATTTCAAAAAGATATAAAAAACACTTAACCTCATTCAAACTTTTTGTGCCTTTGTGCACTTTTCATTTTAAAACTTTTCATAAAGTTTAGACATGAGTCATTTCCATAGTTGAGATATAATTCTCCTATTCCCCATAGTATTTAAAATATTGACATTTTCCATTTAGATGTTGAGTGATAGACTTGTTGATTTTAATCTAAGCAAAATACTCCATCTTTATATGATGCAAATGTTGTCTTATACTTGTGGGCGACTAGTCGTAGTTTTCTCCTTAAAATGACGACTTGTATTTACATTTAAAAATGAATCATAACCAAATTTTTTTTGCTATTTATACCACAAACTACAATGTTTTTATCCTATATTTCACTTTGTGGGTACGTATGCATGAGGCGATAAGTGTTAGTATGATATGCACCTAAGAAGGGGGTGAGTTAGGTACTTAGTGTTGCACCCCAAAATTTTCCCAACATTTCTTTACCTAGCTTGTGTTTCATTTCATTCACATTAGCATTATCATTTGCATTTCATTGACATGTATGCAGGAGATCAAGAGGTATGATTACCAATAAAGGTCTATGCAAGACTTTGAAGCTAGATAAGAAGGTTATTCAAGTGTTCAGAGGTTGATATCCTTGTCAGAGAAGTCAAAAGATCCTCAGAGAGGATGGTTGAAGCCAAGAGGGTGTGCCTCCTAACTTGAGAGTTGGGGGAGCTCCTCAGATGATTCTGAAGCCAGGAATATGGACTTGAAGCCTTGAGAGAGCTTATGAGATGTCTTGAAAGCCATCATGAAGCCTAGACAGGTCATTGTGCAAGATTAAGAAGACTCAGCCATGAGTGGTGCAATTAGGGTTTGACTGGGTCAACCCTAGGTCAACTGATGATTTGAGGAAGGTCGAGACCTAATTCAAAGGCCATGTGATAATGGATTGATGAATTGAGATGTTATAAGGATGATTCCAAGGTCAACTCATCATGATTGAATAGTTTGAGAGGTTTCAAGCTAGGGTTTCTAAGGCTTGACAGTGTAAAATCTCCTAGTTTGACCCCTATCTTCAAGGCAGTTTAGCTAAATATGTGATTGTCATCTCATCTTGCCCCCAACATGAATGTTGTAGAGCTTGTTCTTAGCTTTAATTTGAGTACCAGAAGCCCTTGATAGGATTTGTAGAACTCAAGTTATGACTTTGACAAGTTACAGGTCATCTGAGGTCTGTGGATTTGGGGGCTTGAAAGTTACCCAACTTGCATCAAACCTTTGCCCAAGAAGGATGATTCCTATGAACTTTTGGTCAACATAAATGTTGTTCCTTATATTCGTAGCTTTCTATAGAGTACTAGAAGTTCTTGATAGGATTTGTAGAACTCAACTTATGGCTTTGACAAGTCAAGGGCATTTTGGTCATTTGGAGATTACAGGTCATTTCAAGCATAAGGCCATAACTCCTATTTCCAAGCTTCAAATGGAAAAATGTTCAACATAAATCTTGTTCAAAATGATGTTTTAAGGCTAGTAAATAGGTCATGAGATGTTGGAAATGCTTGTAGCTCAAAGTTGCAAAAATGACCTAAAATGAGGGTATAAGTTAAATAAACCAAAGTTGGAAATTGATATTCTCAATCTACACATCCAAACCATGGCATGGAATATATCATTTTGACTCTAGAAAACATTTTAAGAACATTGGTTTAGCCACATTTTTGAGTTGAGGTCTAATTTGTGAACTTGCTTTGAAAAGTAGTTACTTACATCATAAGTAACATTTGCAAAACCTAGATTCAAGGCATGAGCAAGATCCTTTGCAAGCCAAACACTTTCAAAATGTCACTAGAGGAGAAATTGGAAGTGAATGAGTTTGGTTTCAAGCTGTTTGCAGAGTTATGCATATCATGGCATATGGTTGAAATTCTCATGTCATGAGAGATTGGATTTCTCATTAGAAGGATCTAGAGGGTTCTAGATCATCCATACATCATCTATATATTGAGTAGAGGTGATCCAATGAAAAGGTTGGTGATGATTGAAGGAGAGAGCATAGATTGAGATTGAGATTTCTTGACTTGCAACTGAATTCGGTTTGATCAATTTC
This sequence comes from Lathyrus sativus, assembly GCA_963859935.3. NCBI lineage: Eukaryota > Viridiplantae > Streptophyta > Magnoliopsida > Fabales > Fabaceae > Lathyrus > Lathyrus sativus. The sequence continues at coordinate 277,019,765 of OZ012738.1, read as the reverse complement.
TTCACTTTCCATCCATTTTCTTGATTGCAACTTCTTCCATGGATGCTAGGGATTGAGTTCAGATCATAATCAAGAGGGATTCGTGGCTGAATCGTGTATGAGCAATTGAATTTCAGCACCTGCAAGTCACCATCGGATTTCAAGATTCAGGAGTTTTCAACCAGTTCTATTGCATACAGAAGCAAGGAAAGGATCCATTGATCGTGTCTGGAAGGTTGGAGAGCTTGATTTGAAGGTTTAGTGCATATGTTCATCCAAGATTTTCAGGTTAGTAACTTTCTTCCTCCAGCATGAATTAGGTAGAATCAAGATGAATTAGGGTGTTAGATGCATTGTAGAACGGTGTAGGAATGATTTCAGACCATTAATTTGAGAATTAGTGACCAATCTAGGATATTACCATTTTCGGTTGAGAGTTGGTTGTGGTGAATCTTGAGGTTTCAGAGAGAATTAAGGGCATGAATGAATTCGTGAGGGAATTTGGGACATGTTTCATTAAGGGATCGTGGCCTATAGTGGACTCTAGGTTGAACTAGGGTTGTAGAATGGTGACCGGAGCACCACCGGTGGTGGCCGAAGCTGCACGCAAAGTTCAGAGGTTCAAAAGGTAGAAGATGACTCTAGAGCCATTGGATGTGGTGAGACCTTTGACTGAAGACATGATCCAATGACCACGTTTTAATTTCAAGTTGTGAAGGATCTGATTTAATGAAACGCATCGTTTCATTTAGTAGCTGATGCTGGGCTTAGTGAAATAACTGATATCCACACCCCCTCATGGCCCAACCCATAGAATGAACTGATTGTCATTGCTATTTGCACCACGCGTGTGTTTATTTTATTTTGATTTTCATTATTTTTTTCATTTTGTTCATGGTTCTTGAAAAAATCATATAAAATTGAAAATTAATCCAATTAATCCCATTCTTTTTGCATTATACTCATGATTGAGTCTAGTATTTTTTAGATAAAAAATATTTTCATTTCAAGCATTTTCTGATTTTATGGGAATTTTACATTTTAATTGATATTAAAATGGTTATGTTTGATACCCAATTTTGTGGAATTTTGTGTGATCATGTGGTGATGATTTTGATCCTAATTTTTTGTGTGTGATTTTTTTAGACATGTATGCTCCCATAGTATTTTTCTCACATTTTTTTGATGAAAATAGGTGTGCTTTCTAGATTGATATTTAGGTGCTTCCTTTTAGGGTTTAGGTTTAGTACCTTATAGTGTAGAATTTATTTCTAGGTATTATTTGATGATTTGATCTCTGGAATTAATATGGTAGAGTCATGATTGACCTAGATTCCCATAGTTATTTTTGTAGGATTTTACAATTGGTTTTAGTATTTTAGTTAGGATTAACTTTAGTACTAGGTTTTAGGTGATCCTAACTTACTAACTCAACTAGATTAACTTCTTTAGTCCCCTTAGATTAGGATTTTTGTTTTGTTTGCCTTTGGTTGAGATTGAAGACAAGTTGAAGACAAGGTGAAGTTGCTTGAAGTTGCTTGAAGTGCTTGGAGCTAGGAATTGCTTGTGCCTGAAGGTGTCTGATGAAGATTTAGGAGGTAGGAGACATAGGGAGAGCCTTATAGTTAGAATGATTTCTTTCACAAAGATGGAAAGCATCTTGTGCTTCCATTCCTCCCAATGACTAAAAGTCCTTCTAAGATATTCACATCCCTCCTTTGGAGGGATGAGTGGCTTTATCTGGGAAGTAGAACTTTGAGGGAACCAGTCTCTCATAATGATGAACCCTTACAGGCTTCCTTTGGTTGTCAATAAGCTGTTTATCATTTCCACTCATTCTGTTAAATCAATTGTCTTCTAGTTTGAGTATCTTAGAAGATGAGGACTTCATTGAAGAATGTGGAAAAGGATGATTCCTTGAGCATTGCCATTGAAGCTGAAGCTTGAAGAGCAAGAAGAACAAGTTGACACTTGAGGATCCAATGGAGATTGAGTGAAGAGCTGAGGCTTACAGAATTGAAGGATGAAGTTGACACTTCCAGGTGATTGAAGATTACTCTGAGAAGCTGAAGCTTGTAGGAGAAGAAGACCAAGTTGATATTGGTAGAGCAAAGAGAGCTGAAGCTTGAAGACTAAGTTGATACTTACGAAGAGAATTCAATTGAGATTGAGTGTAGAGCTGAGGCTTGAGGAATAAAGGATAAGTTCACACTTACACTGATGCATTGAGAGCCTGAAGGAATCAAGTTGATACTTGCAGTTAGGAGAGGAGCCTGAAGGTGGAATTGACTGAGGAGCTGAAGCTTGGAGAAGAGAGGGCAAGTTGATACTTATGTCTTATGTGTTAGAAACCTGGAGAAGCAAGTTGATACTTGTCATGGAAGATGATAGCCTTGAAGGGTGGTTGAAGTCTGAAGACTGGATTGCTGTCTGAAGAGCTGAAGCTTGAAGTTGACAGAGGAAGTTGTTGATCTGCTTTCTTTCCTGTCTGTTTGCTTGCTGTGCAACTGTATTGTTGTGCCTTGTTTGACTTGCTTGATGCATTAGAATAAGTCCATATCTATACTGACTGTAAGTTAGGAGCATGATTGCACTAGAGGTTGAGTTGCTCCCTCTGCTTGTATTTTTACTGTATGGCTTTGCTTGCGGGTATTCGGTAGAGCCCAGCTCCCTTGCCCATGTGGTTTATTTTGCTTGATAGCATGTTATTTCATTTTTACTGTATGATTGCAGTTGTTATTCTATCTTGCTTGATAGCATGTTATTTCCTCTGTATGATTGCAGTTATTCATATCTGGCTTGAGGTTGAGATGAGCTTGTGGAGGCTGCTGCCCCACACACATTTCCTCCCTCACTTGCATTGCATGCATTTTTCAGTCGTTTACTGTTTACTGTTTAAGCTGATGCTTTATCTGTTTCTGTTTATCATTGACACGATCCCCTAGGAATCTCACTTCCTTTGATAAGGAAGTGATGATTGAACTTTAGGTTGAAACCTATGCATGATAACTTCTAGGAGATCCCTGGTTCAAACCTCAACCATAGGATGAATCCTTGGCATGACAACAGTAGGACTTGATAGTCTCCCCTTAGTTGAACCCGTGCCTTCTCTCTTCTCATCTCAAAACAGCTTAAGATACAGTAATCATGAATGATTTCTTTCGTACATTACGAGCCTTAAGCTATCTGAGAAAGGATTGTTGGAGAGCTTCTTTTCAACAGTCTGGATGTTTAGTATAGCACCCTTTGGGTGACATGCGACGCATTCACTCTCAGGTCATAGTCTTTAGTGCGATTGAAATTGCAAACACAATAAAAAACACTTCTTTCGTAAAAGATAGAAAACAAACTTCAAACCTTTTTGCCCCATGGGCCCATAATTCAAAGGAAGCTTTTCTGAAGAAAAGAGTGTCGTTAAACTTCAGCGCCACCGCAAACAAGCTTTGTCCCTAATTGCTGGAACTGCTGTTTAACCCTACTCGATAAAACAGATGAATCTGAATTCCCGTAATCCGTATTATCCCGAACTACGTAAGCTCTGATCTCTCATGCCCGATGAGAGTACGTAGGCACAATACTGACGTATTGGCGAGCCACCTTCCCTGTAACCCGTAGTTAGTCGAACTACGTTGACTCTGATTTCTCATTCTCTGATGAGAATACGTAGGCATAAAGCGCGACGCTTTGCCGAGTCATTTTCTTTTCTGTTTAAGCCAGCCTTGATAGGTAGATAGATAAACCAACTCGTCCAGTGAATACAACAAGTGTGGATCCCGTCGAGTACGACGGACGTGAGGGGTGCTAATACCTTCCCCTTGCGTAATCGACTCCCGAACCCAGACAATGGTTGCGATGACCTTGTCTTATACCTTTTTCGTCAGGTTTTTCCGATCGTTTCCTTTCCCGTTCTGAGGGATAAATAACGAAAGGTGGTGACTCTTCTGTTTTGCCGGCACCTTATTTTCACGGAAGCGACAGCTGGCGACTCTGCTGGGGACTTGATAGTTTCCTGGGATCCAACGTCCCATATGCGAGTCAGTTTGGGGATCCAACGTCCCCTGCGAGAGTCAATCCTAGCGCTTGTATGATTACTTGTTGTGTTGTGTTTATTTATCGCATTTTATTTCCCGCACTTTATTTTCAGTATGATATGATTATCTGTGCTGTTGTGGGAGGGGCATTCTGATGAGTGAGAAGCCAGACCCAGGCTTGAGTGAACTTAGCATTAATTGTGGAAATTAGTGGGCGCGTGCTTGCTTGGCAGGCACTAGTGTCTCATGAAATCCACGCTCAGACGAGGTTTTCCCGGTTGACTTCTTTTTCAACCCTTTGGATTGAGGGGGTTGTTGGTTTGGAGGATTGTCGACTCTAGGGACCGATCATTTGGGATTCAGCTGAGTGAGGCCGCTTCATGAGCTGGTGATGCCACACCTTCTGGGTATCGTATCACCCCTCTTGAATGTCTGTGACGCTGATGACCGCATATGATGCCGAACTTGAGTCAGTTTAGGTCCATACCTGTGAGCAGGGTTGGGTTTGTTGCAGGGAACTTTGACCTTCAGACTACCTGGTTTTCTTGATAGTGGATCAGTTTTGTTGGTACCGGAGGTTCTCATCATCAGATATGCTTGTTCTTGACAGAACAGATTTATGGGATCGGAGGATCTCATCAGCAGATGTGTATTTGTTCTTGACAGAGCAGGTTTATGATTGGGATCAGAGGATCTCATTAGCAGATGTGTATTTGTTCTTGACAGAACAGATTTATGGGATCAGAGGATTTCATCATCAGATGTATGTTTGTTCTTGATAGAGCAGAGTTTTGGTCCTGTATCAGAGGTCCTGTATCAGATGTTTGTTCTTGACAGAGCAGATTTATGGTCCTATGTGTGTGTGTTCTTGACAGAGCAGATTTGTGGTCCGATACCAGGGTTTTCTTCTTATCAGATATAATGGTTGTTCTTGACAGAGCGGCATCATGGTTTTGTTGATACAGAATCTCCACAGCACAGTTGCCTTGATCTCCTGCTGCATGATTGCATTTTACGTTGCTTTGCATACCCATTTGCATTTCATTAACGTGTGTCTGTGTTGCAGGTACCGTTTTCCCCCCGATTCAGGATTTCTGGCCCTCTGTTGTATTGTTATGGGTTCTCTGAGGAAGACCGTGGCTTACAAGCTTCCTGCTCCTGATGTTGTTCAGCTGACTGGTTTGATTGCTTTAGCAGATGATTCTGTGAGAGCTCAGTTTGGTTCGTAAACCCTCTGTGTTTGAGTTGAATGGGTTGCACGCCCTGTTGCAGTTCTACGATACTCCGTTGAGATTCTTTACTTTCCAGGACTTTGTTATCGCACCCACGCTAGAGGAATATGCTGATTTGTTAGGTGTGCCTATTAAGAGGCAGATGTCTTTTGTTCATATGGATGCTGAGCTTAATCTGGCTGGTCTAGCTCCGTCACTTCATCTGGATGCCTCCGAGTTGGTATTGTCTAGTTGGAACAAGGTTCTCGGTTTCTCCTTGCAATTCTTAGTGGGAAAAGCTCAGCAGTGCGCCAAAGACGGATGTTGGGTCGTGTTCAACGCCATTCTCGCTCTGTGCATATATGGCATCATTCTGTTCCCCAATATTCCCGATTTTGTAGACTTCGACGCCTTCCACATCTTTGCTTCAGGGAATCCAGTCCCTACCTTGATAGGAGATGTCTACCATTCCATCCACTACAAAAACGAGAACAGAAGGGGTAAGAATGTCTCGTGCCGTGTGCCCTTGCTTTATAGATGGCTTGATAGTCATCTACCCAAGAGGGGTCCCTTTGCTTCGTTTGCAGCCACAACTGAGTGGTTCGAGCAGTTGATGAGTCTATCTGCAGAGGATATTGACTGGTTTGACAGAGATAGGTTGGGTACCGAGATTATCTTCAGCTGCAGCGGGTTTCCAAACGTGCCTTTGATAGGCAGGAAAGGCTGTATAAACTATAATCCATCTCTGTTGGTCCGACAGTTTGCTTATGCTTTAAAAGCTCCGCCAAAGGATGAAGAGGTACAGGAATCTCTGTACCTCACTGGTCTTCTAGAAGGGGATATGTTATCTAAGCTTCAGCGCGCTTGGAATGGTATCGGTAAGCGGGGAAAACCATTGCTGGGGAAAAGTAATAGCCAGGCCTACGCTCCGTATGTGACTTGGATCAGAGCCAGAGCAGATGCTATAGGGATGCCGTTTCTTCCTGCCAAGCCAGAAAGCCCTCCAGTGATTGGAGAGCCTACCACTGTGCCCATTCAGCAGCATAATCAGGTGTTAGCTGAGCGAGATGAATTGAAGAGGGCAAATGAAGAACTGGAGAAAGAATTGGCGCAACTCAGAAGCGAGAGAAACGAAGTTGTTCATTCCTTCAAGAGGCAGACTGAGCTGGTGAACCAGCTAGGGACAGATTTGACTAAGCAGATAGCTGAGCGTGAGCGCATGGGTCGAGACTTCAAAGCTGTCAACGATGTGTTGGCCACCAAGAAGCAGCACTTGGATGAAGCGTATCGGAGGATATCCAAGTTTAACCAGCATTGGAAGGCCACTCTAGCCAACAGGAAAGAGCGGGAGGATAAGCTGATGCAACAGATCTCCAAGCTGAAAGCCCAGGTGAAGGCTAGTGAGAAGAGGTTTGATGAAGAAACCGCTCGCAGATATGTCGCCGAAGGCCAGCTCAACAGAACTCTCGCTAACCTGAAGGAGCGCAAACTGACGTTTGAGTCCAAGAAGCGGAAGTTAGAAGATTGTTTCGGCGAAGGAGCATGGGAAGATTCGGTCGAAGGTCTTCAATACACCATTATGCAGAGGGAGTTACTCGTCGAAGGGTTACTCACTCGGCCTGGTCATCCAGAAACGAAGGGGTTGTTAGAAGAGTTTCGCGCCCGTGGCCGTGCTTGACTATTTGTATTCCTTTTGTTGTGATCATTGTTGTATGCTGACCATCACCAGGCTTGTTGGCTGAGGTCACGCTATTGATTCATCTTGTACTCACTGATGTTGTGTACTGCCGTGATGGGCTTCCTTTATATATGAGATGTTATTTCCATGACTGGACTCGGACTTCTTATTATCAGCACTGGCACTCAGGCACTAGGATCGGGGGAAATCTCCCTAACGCACAGACACACGTTTGCATTTGCATGAAGCATTTGCACGACGAACACATTGTTGTTTTTCCTAACCCTTTCGTGTTTGTCAGGTTGTTTCAGGTTGTTCCAGGATTGATCAGAGACCCATCCACCGCTATCCGACCAGAGCAAATCAAACCAGAATCATGGAGCAAGTGCAAACTGATGTTCAGGAACTCCGCGAAAGAATGGATCGCTTCATGGAGCTCATGCAAGCGGTCGTCAATGGCCAGGATCAGCTCAGAACCTTGGTTCAGCCTCTGATTTCAAGGGTTGATAGCAATGGCGTACTCCATGGTGAGACCGTGCCTACCCCGCCACCAGTTGAAACTCCTCAGAATGGCGTCCCTGTGACTGGGGGGAATGGCAGTGCCAACGGCAATGTGATAGCTAACGTGGGACTCAACGGCAATACGACGGGCGTCGGTAATGGAAATTTTGAAGCTAACGTCAATGTGGGGCTTAGCAACGGCAATGCGGGTGTTGGAAACCTATTTAGGCCTCAGCCATGGTTAGAAGACCGTCAAGACAATGTGTTCTCTCAAAAAGGTGCTGAAGGGGAGCTGACTACTGAAGCACGTCTAAGGTTCAAGGCACTCGAGGATAAGATGAGAAATATCGAGAGCCAGAACACCCTGGGCGTTGATATGTCCAAGTTGGGACTGATTGCTGATTTTAAGGTGCCTTCCAAGTTTAAGGTACCTGACTTTGAAAAGTATAAGGCACCACTTGCCCTCGCGTCCACCTGAGATCATACTACCGGAAAATGTCAGCCCATTCTGAGGACGAGAAGTTGCTAATGCACTTCTTTCAGGACAGTCTGTCCGGACCCTCCCTCGAATGGTACATGAGTTTAGAACCTACCAGTGTGCGCACGTGGAAGGACCTTGCTGAAGCATTCTTGCACCACTACCAATATAACAGTGACTTGGCCCCGAACCGAGTCCAACTGCAGAATCTGTCGCAAAGGAACAACGAAGGGTTCAAGGAATACGCCCAGCGGTGGCGTGAGTTGGCAGCCAGGGTTCAGCCGCCGATGGTTGAACGTGAGCTTGTGCAGATGTTCGTAGCCACCCTCCCAGGGGTTTATTATGAGAAATTGGTCAGCGGTATGTCCGGAACCTTCTCAGATCTCATTATCACGGGTGAACACATCAAAAATGGGATAAAAATGGGGAAAATTCAAGGTGATTCATCCTCAGCTGGAGGAAGCAAGAAACCTTATGGTGACAAAAGACGGGAAGGAGAAACGAGCGTTGTGTCCAACGCTCGAAGGAAGGGTAAAGGCCCTCACCAACAGGTGGCCAGCATAACTATCCCGGCAGTTCCACAGCCACAACAGCAGCAGCAGCCGAACCAACAAGGATACAGAAAGTATCAAAATCGGGCACCTCTGTCGAGCCGTCACCTCAAGACACCGCCCGTGTCGTATGCGCAGCTGTTACAGACTCTGCTCCAGTTACAGTTGATCCAGAAGAGGACCTTGGCTCCCTTGACAGGGGCACCTCCACCGGGTTATGACGCGAATGCGACTTGCGAATTTCACTCAGGGGCACCAGGCCACACAATAGAGAATTGCAAAGCCTTCAAGCACAAGGTGCAGGACATGGTGGACGCCAAGATCATCAACTTCTCAGATAATGTGCCAAATGTCACGAAGAACCCTATGCCGAATCATAGGGGAGGTGGAGTAAACGCCATTATTGAAGACAAGAGATTGGATTTGTTGACTGACGTCAGAGATCTGAAGACACCGCTTAGCTTCGTTAAAGCTAAGCTGATGAAAAGAGGTTTCTTTCCAGGTTGCGGAGAGCTGTGTATGGGTTGTGCGACAAGTCCAGATGGATGTGAACAGATGATAGAGGGGATTCAAAGTATGATGACTGAAGGGATCCTACAGTTTAGCCGGAGGGCCGAAAGCGGATCGGGAGAGGTAATGCTGAAGCAAGATGATGAGGTTGCCACCATCACCATCCCTCGCCAGACGATAACTATTTCTGCACCCAGACCACCTACGATCACCATCACCAAAGCTGGGCCAATACCGTTCGAAAGCACCAATGCTGTCCCATGGCATTACGGGGCAGAAGTCTACTGCAACGGACAGAAGTTGGAACTAGAACCTTTTGGGTCGTCTGTGGAGAACCTAGCGGGCATTAGCGGAATCACTCGCAGCGGAAGAGTGTTTGCACCACCTGAGGTCGTGGCGGACAAAGCAGACATAGCTGATAAAGGTAAAAGTAAAGTCGTCGAAGAAATACCTCGTGGGGTAGAGAAAGACTTACTTGTTAAAGACGCCGAGGAATTTATGAGGTTGATTAAAAAGAGTGACTACAAGATTGTGGATCATCTCCATCAGACACCCTCGAAGATTTCCATCCTGAACTTGTTGCTGTGTTCTGAGGCGCACCGCAACGCATTGCTGAAGGTGTTGAACGCCGCATATGTACCGCAGGAAATATCGGTAAACCAGTTAGAGGAGGTCGTAGCCCACGTAAATGCTGGAAATGGGTTAGGGTTCACTGACCGGGAGCTGACGCCGAAGGGGAGGAACCACAATAGCGCTCTGCACATCTCGATAGAGTGTAGGGGAACGATTATGTCTCACGTGTTGGTAGACACAGGGTCGTCGCTCAATGTTCTTCCGAAGAAGGCATTTATGAAGTTAGATACTCGCGGAGTGATTTGCACACCCAGTGATCTGGTTGTGAAAGCGTTCGATGGAACCAAACGCCATGTTTTCGGGGAGGTGACGTTGCCAATCCAAGTCAGACCGGAAACATTCGACGCGGTCTTTTACATTATGGACATCATGCCTGCCTACAGCTGTCTCTTGGGCCGACCGTGGATCCATGCTGCTGGAGCCGTGACCTCCACGTTGCACCAGAAACTCAAGTATGCTGTCGGAGGTAGCATCGTGACTGTTTGTGGTGAGGAAGACATAATGGTGAGCCATTTGTCGTCCTTCAAGTATGTTGAGATGGATGGGGAAATCCACGAAACCCTATGCCAAGCGTTTGAAGCTGTTAAAGTCAAGGACGTAGCTCCTGTAATGACTGAAAAACCAGAGATGACTCTCTCTTCCTTCAAGGAAGCCCAGGCTGTTGTTCAAGCCGGATCTACCCCAGGCTGGGGGCGAACTTTGGAGATACCTAACAAGCAAGACAAGTTTGGGTTGGGATATTCTCCTGGAGCTGAAGCTTCTTCCTCTAGCAGCGCGTCGCGAGGTAAAGGGCCGATCCAGTTTACCAGTGGCGGGGTGATATTTGAAGGCGTCAACGCAGTGTCTGAAGACAGCGGAGATAGCGACTGTGACCTAGACTCTTGGATCCAGCCAAGCAAGCCAGGCGAGAGCCTTACCAACTGGTCCGTCAAGGATATCATCCAGATGACAAGCGAAGAGTAATGATTTACTTTTTCCAATCATTGTACAACCCTATGTCCTACCAGGGGCATAGTGGTTTTATTGTCAAGGCCTCGTTTGATTATGTACATGCATTTTATCAATAAATCAAAAGGCGTTTTTCTTCGTATTCAAATATTGTGATCTCTGTTATTCCTGTTTTATATTTGTTTTGAAAAACAATAAAATGGCAATGAGGTTTGTGCTAACCTGCATATCCTTGTTTTAAGCTTAACCCTTGTTATTGCAGGATCCACATAGCAGATGACATCGACTCTGGACCTTCTACGACTCACTTCGACTTCGATTGCCCGATCCATCAAGCCGAAGAAGAGATTGATGAAGACGAAGACCTTCCTGAAGAGTTGGCCCGCTTGTTGAAACAAGAAGAGAAAGTTATTCTGCCTCATGAGGAGGAGATCGAGATCGTGAATCTGGGTTCTGAAGAACTAGTCAGGAACGTCAGGATAGGGGCTGCATTGCAGAGTGATGTCAAGCAGAGGTTGGTTGAGATGCTAAGAGAGTATAGTGACGTCTTTGCTTGGTCATATGAGGATATGCCCGGACTTGACACTGACATCGTGGTCCACCACTTGCCGCTGCGAGAAGATTGTCCTCCCGTTAAGCAGAAGCTTAGGAGGACACGACCAGATATGGCCGTTAAGATCAAAGAAGAAGTGCAGAAACAGCTTGATGCTGGCTTCTTAGCGGTCACTACTTACCCTCCGTGGGTCGCCAACATAGTGCCTGTACCGAAGAAGGACGGTAAGGTACGAATGTGCGTCGATTATCGGGATTTGAATAGGGCGAGCCCTAAAGATGATTTCCCGCTGCCTCATATTGATGTGTTGGTCGACAATACATCTCAGTTCTCCGTGTTTTCGTTCATGGATGGCTTCTCCGGTTACAACCAGATCAAGATGGCACCGGAGGACATGGAGAAAACTACGTTTATCACACCTTGGGGAACATTTTGCTATAAGGTAATGCCTTTCGGTCTGAAGACCGCAGGGGCCACTTACCAATGAGCAATGGTTACTTTGTTTCATGATATGATTCATCATGAGATTGAAGTCTATGTTGATGACATGATTGCGAAGTCCCAAACGGAGGAGGGACATCTGGTCAATTTGCTGAAGCTTTTTGAGAGGCTTAGGAAGTTCAGGTTGAGGCTGAATCCTAACAAGTGTACTTTCGGAGTACGGTCCGGAAAGTTACTGGGGTTTATCGTGAGTGAAAGAGGCATCGAGGTTGATCCTACGAAGATCAAAGCGATACAAGAAATGCCAGTGCCAAAAACAGAAAAAGAAGTTCGTGGTTTCCTGGGCAGAATAAACTGCATTGCGAGGTTTATTTCTCAGCTCACGGCCACGTGTGAACCGATGTTCAAACTACTAAAGAAAAACCAGGCGATTATCTGGAACGAGGATTGCCAGAAGGCATTCGATAAGATAAAACAGTATCTGCAGGAACCTCCGATCTTGATACCCCCAGTGGCCGGACGACCCTTAATCATGTACTTGACAGTTCTTGAGAATAGTATGGGGTGTGTTCTCGGTCAGCACGACGAGACGGGCAGAAAGGAGCATGCCATTTACTACTTGAGTAAAAAGTTCACAGACTGTGAATCTCGTTACTCGATGCTGGAAAAGACGTGTTGTGCACTAGCTTGGGCTGCCAAACGTTTACGACAATACATGCTCAATCACACCACCATGCTAATTTCGAAGATGGATCCGATCAAGTACGTCTTTGAGAAGCAAGCGCTTTCGGGCAGGATTGCCAGATGGCAAATGGTGTTGACGGAATATGACATTCAGTATGTTTCCCAGAAGGCCATCAAGGGAAGCGTATTGTCTGAATACCTTGCCGAATAGCCGATCGAAGATTATCAGCCGATGAAATTTGAATTCCCTGATGAGGATATCATGTTTCTCAAAGCGAAAGATTGCGATGAACCGTTTCCCGACGAGGGGCCAGATAGGAAATCCCAGTGGAAATTGATATTTGACGGGGCGGTTAATTCTTATGGAAGTGGCATTGGGGCAATCATCATGACTCCCCACGGATCCCACATCCCGTTCACTGCGAGACTGGTGTTTCCAGTCACCAATAACGAAGCGGAGTACGAAGCGTGCATCATGGGTCTAGAAGAAGCAATTGATTTGAGAATCAAGAACCTAGATGTATATGGTGACTCGGCACTTGTGATCAACCAGATTAAAGGGGAGTGGGAGACTCGTCAATCGAATTTGGTGCCGTACATGAATTATGCCAGAAGGCTACTTCCATTCTTTGATCGAGTGGAACTCCATCATGTGCCCATGGCCGAAAATCAGATGGCTGATGCCTTAGCCACGTTGGCTTCGATGTGTAAAGTCAATTTTTGGAATGAAGCTCCAAGAATTGTCCTTTCTCGTCTTGATAGACCTGCATCCGTCTTTGCGATCGAGGAAGCCTCCGATGGCAAGCCATGGTTCCATGATATCCAGAACTTCCTTATGACTAAGGAGTATCCTGCGGGAGCGTCAACCCAGGATAAGAAGACTTGAGGAGGCTATTTGGAAATTTTTATCTCAATCCTTATGGAGTTTTGTATAAAAGAAACCACGATCTCGTGCTACTCAGATGTGTAGATGAGAAAGAGGAGAGTATGCTCATGGAAGAAGTCCATGAAGGCACATTTAGTACACACGCCGGAGGGCATGCTATGACGAGAAAGATCCTGAGAGCAGGATACTACTGGCTGACGATGGAGTCGGATTGCTTTAAATTCGCGAAGAGATGTCATAAATGCCAGATTTATGCTGATAAAGTTCACGCGCCACCGTGCCCGTTAAATGTCATGTCCTCCCCGTGGCCGTTCTCCATGTGGGGCATCGACATGATAGGCAAGATCGAGCCCACTGCATCTAACGGTCATCGCTTCATTCTAGTAGTTATCGACTACTTCACCAAGTGGGTGGAGGCAGCCTCGTACGCTAATGTGACCAAGCAGGTGGTGGCTAAATTCATAAAGAGGGACATCATCTGTCGTTACGGAATTCCCGAGCGGATCATTACTGATAATGGTTCGAATCTGAATAACAAGATGATGAAGGAGCTGTGCCAGAGTTTCAAGATTGAACACCACAACTCGTCTCCTTACCGGCCGAAGATGAATGGCGCCATTGAAGCGGCCAATAAGAACATCAAGAAGATTGTTCAGAAGATGGTTGTGACCTACAAGGATTGGCACGAGATGCTTCCATTTGCACTGCACGGTTATCGTACCACGGTACATACATCAACCGGGGCAACTCCTTTCTCCTTAGTGTACGGTATGGAAGTTGTCCTACCGTTAGAAGTGGAGATCCCTTCTTTGCGAGTTTTGGTTGACGTGAAACTCGATGAGGCAGAATGGATTAAGAACCGACTAAATCAACTCAGCCTGATGGACGAGAAGAGATTAGCATCGATTGCGCATGGTCGTCTATACCAAAGCCGAATGAAGAAAGCTTATGATAAGAAGGTGCGTCCTAGGAGCTTTCAGACGGGTGATCTCGTCCTGAAGAAAATTCTTCCTCCACACTCCAATCACCGGGGCAAGTGGACTCCCTATTACGAAGGTCCGTACGTCGTCAGCAAGGTCTTCTCGGGAGGAGCCTTGTTGTTATCCACGATGGATGGAGAAGATTTTGCATCCCCGATGAACGCGGACGCAGTTAAAAAATACTTTGCTTAAAAATGACCCGCTGGAAAGAAAAAGAATATCCAGGCAAAAATGGGGCATCCCGGCGAATCACAAAAAAGGAAAACGGTTCGGGCAAAAATTAGGGATATAAATCGAAAAAATGTACACCCGCAAAGTCGAAAACCCGGATGGGCGACTTTGGCAAAAAAAGGTATCCCGGTGAATTGAAAACCCGGAAGGGCGATTCAGGCAAAAGTTAGGGATTTGAAAAAGCAAATGACTGCGTTCCGCGTGTGGACTTTCATTGTTTAGTGGTTTGGAAGACCTGAGGGCCGTTTATCTGAATCAATCTCTTCTGAAGCTGAAGCGTCGGAGAAGTACCGAAGTCGAGTGGGTCATAGAGGGATCAACTCATGGTGTTCGTCTACGCCTCGTTGCCGACATTTGTGTATATACTGATGTATATTTATGTTTTATATTTGTGCAGCTTCCTCATTCCAGGAGCTTGCATCTGTTGTAAAACATTTTTACCCATTCAGGGGTTCGTTATCAATAAAATGTATACTATTCAGCAATTCTGTTGTCTGTCTAGCGTTTATCTGTTTTGTTTGCGAAAAAGAACGCCGATGTTTTTGATAAAATGCGCATACATAAACCTACTGGCCTAGGCCACTGATTATTGAAACAACGAATTACTTAAACATTGTCACAAGATGATAACCTTGATAGGTCCCTTTGAGAAGGGTATCTTGTCTGTTTGTTTGTGTTGTTGCAGGTGTAGCATATTCCAGGCAGTGCGCCGTATGTGTCCCCAAGCAGGATGATTCCTTCTTCTCCAGCAAAGTTCAGCAACCTCTCCCCGCAGAGTCTGAACGTGAGATTGTAAGGCATTGATATGTCTCCCCAGGCAGAGAAGATTCTCTCCCCATTCAGATGTATCCTGAAGGAACGACATCTCCCCAGCTGAGTCATACACTGAAGTGTGCAGCAATTGATAGTTCCAGACTGAAGTCTCTGGCAAAATTGAAATTCCCCACCGAGTCGTACTCTCCCCCGAAGCAGGATGATTTCGTCTTCCCCAGCCGAGTTTGCAGTTCCCCAAGAGAGCCGAGTCCTTGGAAGCAGTTCGGGCCATGATTGGTCGTCCCCAGTAGAGTATTGAATAGCTGATGCTGTATTTCCCCGCCGGAGTCGTTACCTCAGGAAAGGGTTGGCTGCGAATGCCGTGCAGTTTATTTCTGTGATTGACATCGTTTTCCTCAACAGGTCTGGGTTCTCGTAGAGCTTCGTTCCCCTGCAGCAGTCAACTGAAGTTTGCTTCCCCATGCGGAGTCCGATTGAGATCAGCGCGACTTCTTCTCCTTGGCAGGATGAGTCCTCCCCCACCAGAGTGGTTCTTTCTCCTTGACAGGAGGATTCTCCCTTCAGCATTTATTTTGCTGATGAGGCCGTAGCATGTTGCATGATTGCATAGCATTTACCTTAAACGCGTAGCATTTCCACCGTGTGGAGCATTGCGTCATTGTCACGGCATATGCATACTAAACATGAGCTAGGTCGTTACTGTTCTTGTTTTGCAGGTGTTCCCCCGCGGAGTCGCTTGCTCAAGATGATTCTTGAATTCTCCCAGCAAAGTCGTTGCTCAAGATGATTCTTGAAATCCCCAGTGAAGTCGCCAGAGTTGGTTGCTCAAGTTGATGCTTAGAGTCCCCGGCAGAGTATTTGCTCAGGGTGATTCTTGAAATCTCCAGCAGAGTTATGGGTTCAGGATGATTCTTGAAGTCTCCACGGAGTTATTTGTCCAAGATGATTCTTGATGTCCTCAGCAGAGATGATTCACCCAGAATGATTCCTGATCCCCGAAGCAGAGTTACTTGATAGTTCTCCAGAATCCCCAGCGGAGATGTGTCATCCCCAGCAGGTTTCTGAACAGCGAAGTTGAAGCTTCCCTTGAAGACTTGATGATTGAAGTCCAACCGTATTGACGAAGCAGTTCTCTCAGCTGATGCAGAGTGCCTGATGGTAGAAGTTGGATATCCCCAATTGGTTCATGATTGACCGAGAATTCTATTCCCGACTTACTGACGAAGCCCGGCTGATGCCCGAAAGCTTCTTTGAATGCTCGATGGCATGACCAACTTGATTGTTGACCTGATGAGTCCCAAGGAATCTTGATGCCCGACGGCATCATCGACCATGTATTACCGGTTGCTGTGTGACCAATTCCCCAGCTAGTTGCCGTGCAGCTAATATTTCAGTTTTCGAAGATTTGTTCCCATCGGAGTACCGTGTACTTGTGCAGTTGGCAAATTTCCGGGTTTGTCGGTATTCAACCGTCTCGTACCTTGATTGGTTGAGAGCTGTTCGCTTCTCACCCAGTCAGGTTCAAGCCGTTTGAATAGGGGCATCTGTTGCACACCAAAATTTGCCCAACATTTCTTTACCTAGCTTGTGTTTCATTTCATTCACATTAGCATTATCATTTTCATTTCATTGACATGTATGCAGGAGATCAAGAGGTATGATTACCAATCAAGGGCTATGCAAGACTTTGAAGCTAGATAAAAAGGTTATTCAAGTGTTCAAGGGTTGATATCCTTGTCAGAGAAGTCAAAAGATCCTCAGAGAGGATGCTTGAAGCCAAGAGGGTGTGCCTCCTAACTTGAGAGTTGGGGGAGCTCCTCAGATGATTCTGAAGCCAGGAATATGGACTTGAAGCCTTGAGAGAGCTTATGAGATGTCTTGAAAGCCATCATGAAGCCTAGACAGGTCATTGTGCAAGATTAAGAAGACTCAGCCATGAGTGGTGCAATTAGGGTTTGACTGGGTCAACCCTAGGTCAACTGATGATTTGAGGAAGGTTGAGACCTGATTCAAAGGCCATGTGATCATGGATTGATGCATTGAGATGTTATAAGGATGATTCCAAGGTCAACTCATCATGATTGAAGAGTTTGAGAGGTTTCAAGCTAGGGTTTCTAAGGCTTGACAGTGTAAAATCCCCTAGTTTGACCCCTATCTTCAAGGCAGTTTAGCTCAAGATGTGATTGTCATCTCATATTTCCCCCAACATGAATGTTGTAGAGCTTGTTCTTAGCTTTAATTTTAGTACCAGAAGTCCTTGATAGGATTTGTAGAACTCAAGTTATGACTTTGACAAGTTACAGGTCATCTGAGGTCTGTGGATTTGGGGGCTTGAAAGTTACCCAACTTGCATCAAACTTTTGCCCAAGAAGGATGATTCCTATGAACTTTTGGTCAACATTAATGTTGTTCCTTATCTTCTTATATTTCTAGAGAGTACTATAAGTCCTTGATAGGATTTGTAGAACTCAACTTATGGCTTTGACAAGTCAAGGGCATTTTGGTCATTTGGAGATTACAGGTCATTTCAAGCATAAGGCCATAACTCCTATTTCCAAGCTTCAAATGGAAAAATGTTCAACATCAATCTTGTTCAAAATGATGTTTTAAGGCTAGTAAAGAGGTCATGAGATGTTGGAAATGCTTGTAGCTCAAAGTTGCAAAAATGACCTAAAATGAGGGTATAAGTTAAATAAACCAAAGTTGGAAATTGATATTCTCAATCTACACATCCAAACCATGGCATGTAATATATCATTTTGACTCTAGAAAATATTTTAAGAACATTGGTTTAGCCACATTTTTGAGTTGAGGTCTAATTTGTGGACTTGCTTTGAAAAGTAGTTACTTACATCATAAGTAACATTTGCAAAACCTAGATTCAAGGCATGAGCAAGATCCTTTGCAAGCCAAACACTTTCAAAATGTCACTAGGGGAGAAATTGGAAGTGAATGAGGTTCAAGCTGTTTACAGAGTTATGCATATCATGGCATATGGTTGAAATTCTCATGTCATGAGAGATTGGATTTCTCATTAGAAGGATCTAGAGGGTTCTAGATCATCCATACATCATCTATATATTGAGTAGAGGTGATCCAATGAAAAGGTTGGTGATGATTGAAGGAGAGAGCATAGATTGAGATTGAGATTTCTTGGCTTGCAACTGAATTCGGTTTGATCAATTTCTTCACTTTCCATCCATTTTCTTGATTGCAACTTCTTCCATGGATGCTAGGGATTGAGTTCAGATCATAATCAAGAGGGATTCGTGGCTGAATCGTGTATGAGCAATTGAATTTCAGCACCTGCAAGTCACCATCGGGTTTCAAGATTCAGGAGTTTTCAACCAGTTCTATTGCATACAGAAGCAAGGAAAGGATCCATTGATCGTGTCTGGAAGGTTGGAGAGCTTGATTTAAAGGTTTATGCATCTGTTCATCCAAGATTTTCAGGTTAGTAACTTTCTTCCTCCAGCATGAATTAGGTAGAATCAAGATGAATTAGGGTGTTAGATGCATTGTAGAACGGTGTAGGAATGATTTCAGACCATTAATTTGAGAATTAGTGACCAATCTAGGATATTACCATTTTTGGTTGAGAGTTGGTTGTGGTGAATCTTGAGGTTTCAGAGAGAATTAAGGGCATGAATGAATTCGTGAGGGAATTTGGGACATGTTTCATTAAGGGATCGTGGCCTATAGTGGACTCTAGGTTGAACTAGGGTTGTGGAATGGTGACCGGAGCACCACCGGTGGTGGCCGGAGCTGCGCGCGAAGTTCAGAGGTTCAAAAGGTAGAAGATGACTCTAGAGCCATTGGATGTGGTGAGACCTTTGACTGAAGACATGATCCAACGACCACGTTTTAATTTCAAGTTGTGAAGGATCTGATTTAATGAAACGCATCGTTTCATTTAGTAGCTGATGCTGGGCTTAGTGAAATAACTTATATCCACACCCCCCTCATGGCCCAACCCATAGAATGAACTGATTGTCATTGCTATTTGCACCACGCGTGTGTTTATTTTATTTTGATTTTCATTATTTTTTTCATTTTGTTCATGGTTCTTGAAAAAATCATATAAAATTGACAATTAATCTAATTAATCCCATTCTTTTTGCATTATACTCATGATTGAGTCTAGTATTTTTTAGATAAAATAATATTTTCATTTAATGCATTTTCTGATTTTATGGGAATTTTACATTTTAATTGATATTAAAATGGTTATGTTTGATACCCAATTTTATGGAATTTTGTGTGATCATGTGGTGATGATTTTTATCCTAATTTTTTGTGTGTAATTAGTTTATACATGTATGCTCCCATAGTATTTTTCTCACATTTTTGTGATGAAAATAGGTGTGCTTTCTAGATTGATATTTAGGTGCTTCCTTTTAGGGTTTAGGTTTAGTACCTTATAGTGTAGAATTTATTTCTAGGTCTTATTTGATGATTTGATCTCTGGAATTAATATGGTAGAGTCATGATTGACCTAGATTCCCATAGTTATTTTTGTAGGATTTTACAATTGGTTTTAGTATTTTAGTTAGGATTAACTTTAGTACTAGGTTTTAGGTGATCCTAACTTACTAACTCAACTAGATTAAATTCTTTAGTCCCCTTAGATTAGGATTTTTGTTTTGTTTGCCTTTGGTTGAGATTGAAGACAAGTTGAAGAAAAGGTGAAGTTGCTTGAAGTTGCTTGAAGTGCTTGGAGCTAGGAATTGCTTGTGCCTGAAGGTGTCTGATGAAGATTTAGGAGGTAGGAGACATAGGGAGAGCCTTATAGTTAGAATGATTTCTTTCACAAAGATGGAAAGCATCTTGTGCTTCCATTCCTCCCAATGACTAAAAGTCCTTCTAAGATATTCACATCCCTCCTTTGGAGGGATGAGTGGCTTTATCTGGGAAGTAGAACTTTGAGGGAACCAGTCTCTCATAATGATGAACCCTTACAGGCTTCCTTTGGTTGTCAATAAGCTGTTTATCATTTCCACTCATTCTGTTAAATCAATTGTCTTCTAGTTTGAGTATCTTAGAAGATGAGGACTTCATTGAAGAGTGTGGAAAAGGATGATTCCTTGAGCATTGCCATTGCAGCTGAAGCTTGAAGAGCAAGAAGAACAAGTTGAAACTTGAGGATCCAATGGAGATTGAGTGAAGAGCTGAGGCTTACAGAATTGAAGGATGAAGTTGACACTTCCAGGTGATTGAAGATTACTCTGAGAAGCTGAAGCTTGTAGGAGAAGAAGACCAAGTTGATATTGGTAGAGAAAAGAGAGCTGAAGCTTGAAGACTAAGTTGATACTTATGAAGAGAATTCAATTGAGATTGAGTGTAGAGCTGAGGCTTGAGGAATAAAGGATAAGTTGACACATACACTGATGCATTGAGAGCCTGAAGGAATCAAGTTGATACTTGCAGTTAGGAGAGGAGCCTGAAGGTGGAATTGACTGAGGAGCTGAAGCTTGGAGAAGAGAGAGCAAGTTGATACTTATGTCTTATGTGTTAGAAACCTGGAGAAGCAAGTTGATACTTGTCATGGAAGATGATAGCCTTGAAGGAAGGTTGAAGTCTGAAGACTGGATTGCTGTCTGAAGAGCTGAAGCTTGAAGTTGACAGAGGAAGTTGTTGATCTGCTTTCTTTCCTGTCTGTTTGCTTGTTGTGCAACTGTATTGCTGTGCCTTGTTTGACTTGCTTGATGCATTAGAATAAGTCCATATCTAGACTGACTGTAAGCTAGAAGCATGATTGCACTAGAGGTTGAGTTGCTCCCTCTGCTTGTATTTTTACTGTATGGCTTTGCTTGCGGGTATTCGGTAGAGCCCAGCTCCCTTGCCCATGTGGTTTATTTTGCTTGATAGCATGTTATTTCATTTTTACTGTATGATTGCAGTTGTTATTCTATCTTGCTTGATAGCATGTTATTTCCTCTGTATGATTGCAGTTATTCATATCTGGCTTGAGGTTGAGATGAGCTTGTGGAGGCTGCTGCCCCACACACATTTCCTCCCTCACTTGCATTGCATGCATTTTACAGTCGTTTACTGTTTACTGTTTAAGCTGATGCTTTATCTGTTTCTGTTTATCATTGACATGATCCCCTAGGAATCTCACTTCCTTTGATAAGGAAGTGATGATAGAACTTTAGGTTGAAACCTATGCATGATAACTTCTAGGAGATCCCTGGTTCAAACCTCAACCATAGGATGAATCCTTAGCATGACAACAGTAGGACTTGATAGTCTCCCCTTAGTTGAACCCGTGCCTTCTCTCTTCTCATCTCAAAACAGCTTAAGATACAGTAATCATGAATGATTTCTTTCGTACGTTACGAGCCTTAAGCTATCTGAGAAAGGATTGTTGGAGAGCTTCTTTTCAACAGTCTGGATGTTTAGTATGGCACCCTTTGGATGACATGCGACGCATTCACTCTCATGTCATAGTCTTTAGTGCGATTGAAATTGCAAACACAATAAAAAACACTTCTTTCGTAAAAGACAGAAAACAAACTTCAAACCTTTTTGCCCCGTGGGCCCATAATTCAAAGGAAGCTTTTCTGAAGAAAAGAGTGTCGTTAAACTTCAGCGCCACCGCAAATAGGATTTGTCCCTAACTGCTGGAACTGCTGTTTGACCCTACTCGATAAAACAGATGAATCTGAATTCCCGTAATCCGTATTATCCCGAACTACGTTTGCTCTGATCTCTCATGCCCGATGAGAGTACGTAGGCACAATACTGACGTATTGGCGAGCCACCTTCCCCGTAACCCGTAGTTAGTCGAACTACGTTGACTCTGATTTCTCATTCTCTGATGAGAATACGTAGGCATAAAGCGCGACGCTTTGCCGAGTCATTTTCTTTTCTGTTTAAGCCAGCCTTGATAGGTAGATAGATAAACCAACTCGTCCAGTGAACACAACAAGCGTGGATCCCGTCGAGTACGACGGACGTGAGGGGTGCTAATACCTTCCCCTTGCGTAACCGACTCCCGAACCCAGACAATGGTTGCGATGACCTTGTCTTATACCTTTTTCGTCAGGTTTTTCCGATCGTTTCCTTTCCCGTTCTGAGGGATAAATAACGAAAGGTGGCGACTCTTCTGTTTTGCCGACACCTTATTTTCGCGGAAGCGACACTTAGAAATTATTCTGGATTTTTCGAAGGTTTCAAGTTTTACTTTCCTTAGAGATTACTAAGTGATGAAAGCGGTAAATGCGGAAAGTAAATGACACGGAGATATATCCTGGTTCCCCTTACAGTCTGAGAGTAGTCCAGTCCCCTTTCAACATGAAAGAGATTTTTCAATAATGTTAGATCCTAGGACAAGACTATCCTAGTCTTTTTATACAAGACTCTAAAAATTACACCAAGAACAATCCTCTTGGATTTTACAACAAAGTTGAAATAAGAACAATCCTCTCAAACTCAACTCTCTTGGTTCCAACAATCCTGGACAGCAAGGAATACAGCCTTACAATCTTAAATTCAACAATCCTGAAAATAAGATGTAATGAGCCAAATGCTTAATTTTGATTTTGTTGGAGTGCTTGCAGTTGATCTTCAAATATAAATCAAATGATTAATCTACATACAAACTCTATATAAGATATACAGGTTTCTTTGAATAACAAAATGAAACAAAAAAATGATTTGTGTGAAAGTTCAAATGCAAGGTTTCACTCTTTTGAAATTTTCATATTTTCACACTTGAAAATTTTGAGAGTTTGAATGATAATAAAAGTTTGAAAAATTTGTTTGCAAGAAGGGGAATCTCAAAATCTGAGATTATGAAGTTTTTATAGCCTCTAAACACCTCTACAAAGGAGTGCAAATGATCAAGGGTTTCCATGTTTCAAGTGGAAAAGAAAATGAGAGTTTCTGCCAAGAGATGCATCATTATGGCCTGCAGCGCTAGTGGTAATCGGTTACCCCAAATGGGTAATCGATTACATGCTTTAACGTCTTAAAAAGGTTTGAAAATTCCTTCAGGGTAATCAATTACCAGGATAGGGTAACTGATTATTCTGACCCAGTTTTGCCAAAAAAAACTCAAAAACAGTGGCAGAAAGGCTTTGAAAATGCCAAATATTTTTTCCAATGAACATGCAAAGAAATGATGAGGGTTTTGAACACTTCTATAAACTATATAAAGGTTAAATGTTATACCTTCCCTTTGTGTTAAAAACACCTTCAAATTTTCATCAAGTCTTGATATAATTCTTTGACAATGAAGGTCTTTGATCTTGATCTTGAACTCTTGAAATACTTTTAACCATCCTTGAGCTGATGAATGTTTGTCGTCATCAAAATCTTCGAGAACCCATGCATTCACAATCTCCCACTTTTTATGATGACAACTACTTTAAAAGTTGAAGTTCCTTATGTTATTCGAACAAAAGCTCCCCCTTGGATGATGCTCCCCCTTAATCCATGATTTTAGAGAAGTTTTTGAAAATCTGCAACTTTTGTTAGAAAAACAACAATACTATACAACAAAATCACTTCTCCCCCTTTGTCATTAACAAAAAATATTGTAAAAGCAATTGAAAGAAATATTGAAACAACAATATCACACGAGATCACAACAAGACATACAACAAAGAACACAAACATAGTACATAACTAAGACGAGCAAAGTTTGAAGTACATAAAACATAGTAACGATAAAAAACAGAACCAAACTTAAACAATAGTATGTAAATAGAACAAGAACATAAGAAAAAAAACTTTAATCATTTGAACATGTCATTGGTGTCTTCATCTTCTCTTTCTTTATTATCATCATTATCTTCTTCACTCTCTTCCTCAATGGGCTTTAGCAAAATCTTTGAACATTTTCCTCATAGCCGCCATATCACGCCGATGTTACCTCTGATTGAAATCCACTTTGGCTTCAACGGAACACATTTTCTTGTACACCATTTCGTTGGTGAAGCCTCCTTTAGGAATGGATGGAGAAGAAGAGGATGAAGATGAATCTTTGTACAAAAATATTTCGTCTGAACCTTGAATAATTCATGTATTCTTTAGTGCAGTAGAAACATTAATTTCATTCACCTTAACCGACACCAAGGTATTTGGTTCTCTTTGAAGAAGAAAGCCACTTGATTCCAAAATTTTCGATACAAATCGACCATATGGAAGACCACCAGAAAGAGATCGAACATGTAGCATATGATACATAAACACATATGCCCAATTAACTTGCAGCTTATTCTTGATTGCATAAATAAGTTGGACCTCCATTTCTCCAACTTGTGAATGATTTGAATGTTTGGGAACATGCACATATGCAAGGATATAGTGCAGCATCCTATCACTAACAGTTAAGTTTTTGGATAGCTTAAACACTCTAGAAGAATCAGGATTTTTCCGACTCATGAGTTCTTCTTGGGTAATCCTTGATATTTCAATGTAATAGTTCATGCTCGAAAAGTCTTTCCATGGGGTTGTGTCATGTTGAATACCATATCTAATTTCTTATCCTTCAAAAGGGATTCCTAAACAATTTTCTAACTCCTTAAGGTTCATAGAAATAACAACATTCTTAACTTTTGACTACATTACCAAGTCTCCAAAATCATTAAGACCAATATCATAGTTGGAGTAAAATTCCTTAACTAGATCAGGATAAATATTTCCAAATTTATTGATAACCTTAACAACACCTTGAGTTTCTAATAGAGCAGGAAAATCAAAACCATGAGTTAGAAAAGTTTTAAGATTAACAAATTTTGTCGGCATTAGAGGACGATTCCGGATATCAAAATTCAGCCTTCTAGCTTTGACAGTCTGCATGTGCTCTTCCTCAACTGGATCGGAGCTGATTTCACCAATTTTCTTCTTTCCCTTGTTCTGAACTTTAGGAGCCATGGAAGCTTGAAGATTTTAGGGTTGGGAAAGGGATTTTCGGATTGGAGTTGAAGTGGTGTGAAAAGAGATGTTGAGAAATGTTAAGGGATTTTATGAGTGAAATAGAAAGTGGATTTTAATGATGATGTTAAATGGAGTTTAAGTGAGTGGAAGAGAAGTTGGAAGAGTGAAGTTAATGAAAGAAAAAGAATGAAGAGTACCAATGTTGTCTTTGAAAAGTCAGAGAAATAAGTGCTTATGGAAGACAAAAGACAAAAAGAGAGTTATAAAACATAACACTTTCAATTCTGGTTTTTCAAAAAAATTCAGAAATATAGTAGTGGTAATCGATTACCAAGAATGGGTAATTGGTTACCTGAACCAAAACGCGTATTGGAATTGAAAAAATCAACATGGTAATCGATTACCAACTAGACGTAACTGATTACCATGCGTACAAAAAAACAGCAATTGCATAATTCTTTAAATACAAGAGATTTTCATCCACATAAAAATTAATATTACATATTGAGTCAAAATGCAACTTTCGGTGAACCAAACCATATATAAAACTCATTAAAAGAAGCTAAAAATGTGTACCTTGGCATTATTTTCGAAAAAATAATGAAATATTAATGGAAGATTCAAACGTCACCTTCATCTAAAATTCCAAGATCCCTTCGAATTTTGTAGAATGCTTCTCTAACGAGTAGTTTTGTGAAGATGTCTTCCAGTTGATTATGTGTATCCATAAAGGTGACTTCGACATCCTTTTGAAGTACATGATCACGTAGGAAGTGATGTCGTATGTCGATGTGCTTTGTTCTTGAATGCATAACTGGATTCTTTGTTATATTGATTGCACTTGTGCTATCACACCATAATGGAATGCATACGAGATTTAGTACTTAATCACATAGTTGTTGTTTGAGCCATGGAATTTGTGCACAACAACTGCCTGCTGCAATGTATTCTACTTTAGCTGTACAAAGTGTGACACATGCTTGTCTCTTGCAAGACCAGTATATTAGAGCATTTCCTAGTATGTGGTATGTTCCACTTGTACTTTTTCTGTTAGTTTTGCAACCTGTATAATTTGAGTCAGAATAACCAACTAAATCACATATACTAACTTTTGGATACCATAGCCTAACATTGGTCGTTCCTTTGAGATACTTCATGATCCTTTTAACAGCGGTGAGATGTGACTTCTTTGGTTTTGCTTGAAAACGAGCACATAAACACACATTGAACATTATGTCAGGACGACTTGCCGTCAAATATAATAAATAACCAATCATACCTTGATACTTAGTAACATCAATAAAAACGCTTGATTCGTCTTGATCAATATAAGTTCTGGATCCCATTGAAGTAGACATTGCTTTACAATCATTCATGTCGAATCGCTTCAACAACTCTTTGCAATACTTGGCTTGGTTGATGAAGATGCCATCCTTTAACTGCTTAATTTGTAATCCAAGGAAATAGTTCATCTTTCCTATCATAGACATCTCGAACTCTCCTTGCATCATCAATGAGAATTCCTCACAAAGATCTTTGTTTGTTGAATCGGATATGATATCGTCAACGTAGACTTGAACCAATAAAGTGTTGTCCTTAATCCTTTTAATGAATAAGGTCTTATCTACTTTACCTTTTTCAAATCCTATTTCACTAAAAAAAGTTGCTAAGTCAATCATACCAAGCCCTTGGTGCTTGCTTTAGGCCATAAAGAGCTTTCTTCAACTTAAAGACATGCGAAGGATTCTTGAAGTCTTCAAAGCTAGGGGGTTGTTTGACATAGAATTCTTCATTAATGTATCCATTCAAGAATGCGCTCTTGACATCCATTTGGAATAACTAAAAATTCAATGAACGCTGTCGCTACTGCGAAAATCGGCGCCGGCTAAACAGAAGAGTCGTCACCGTGCGTTATTTATCCCAAAGAAGGGAAAGGAAACGCTCGAAGTAAACCTAACGCAAAGACGGGAAAGGAATGGACATCACAACCAAATCCTGGATTCGGGAGTCGGCTACGCAAGGGGAAGGTATTAGCACCCCTCACGTCCGTCGTACTCGACGGGATCCACGCTTGTTTTCTAGTACGGATTGTTATTCTATTTACTCTAAAGAGTCAAGGGTTAAAGAAAATGAAATGACTCGGCAAAGTATCGCACTTTATGCCTACATATTCCCGTCTGAAACGAGAAATCAGAGTCAACGTAGTTCGCCTACCTACTGGAAAGGAGGGGAAGGTTACTTGCTAGGATACGGCATCCTATGCCTACGTACTTTCATACAGCATGAAAGATCAGAGCAAACGTAGTTCGGGCTACGGAAGACACAGATTTGTCTGACTGTTTTTTAGATCCTTCTGAAAAGATTTTCTCCTGATTACGGGTCCAAGCGGACAAAAATGACACTTTGATTGGTTTTCAGTCTTTTACGCAAGAACTGTCTTTTATTGATGTTTGAAATCTTATTGTATTTTTGATAGTTTCAAGATGAGAAGGGAACGACACTCTAAAATCCTATGATTGAAAAATGGGGATCAAAACTAACCTAATGTTGTCATGCATGGGTTAACACCTAATGTCTGTCGTATCTCTCTCTTGCGCAGAGAGAAACAGAGATCCTAGGGGATAAACGGAAAAGAAATAGCATATATACAGTAAAGCAGTAAAATGCATGAGATGCAGCAATACAAGCGAGGCAAGGGAGTCCCACTCAACCTCGAACCTGAGAAAACAATAGGCAAAGTGAAACGAATTCACTTCAAACCTAAGGGGCAAGCTGAACAAGCCAACAATCAATACAGTAAAAGAAAAATAAAACCCCAAAACCAGCTCTGACAGCACACCACCTCCTACAGCAGCAAATAATCAACAGCAAGCCAATTGACAGTAACATCTTCAAGTAAGACCCCACTTCCATCTTCAATGACCCCCCAAGCTTTAGATAAGCTCCTGTCTTCAAAAGTACCCCAGCTCTGGCAAGCAATGAACCCCAACAAATACACAGCTTCAAACAACATCAAAACCCTAATTCAACAGTTGAACAACTTTGACATGAACAGGCATCATCTTTATCAATCTTCAATGCAATGAATTTCTTCTTATCTGCAATGGCTTCTTTCTTCAAGGCAAGCACTCCAGAAGAGAATCACTTATCAGATTAAGTTGAAATGCTAAACAGCTTATTGACAACCAAAGGAAGCCTATAAGTGTTTAACATTATGAGAGACAGGTTCCCTCAAAGTTCTACTTCCAAGATAAGCCACTTAGAAGGACTTTTAGTCATTGGGAGGAATGGAAGCACAAGATGCTTTCCATGTTTGCAAGAAGAAATCAATCTAATCTAAGGCTCTCCCTATTTCTCCTATCTTTTAAGTCTTCAAAAACCATCTTCCAGGAGAGGAATCATCATGCATCAAGCTCTGTCCCTTGTCTTTAGTCATCATCCAAGGCCTTCATTAGCTTCAAAAAGCAAAACCCAAGCCCCAAGCCCAGTTGAAATGCCCAAACCCCAACAAACAAAGCAACATCCCAAGTGGGAAACACACCAATATCAACCAAATTGCAAAAATCAGGTAAAAATAGCAAAACTCACTATAAAATCCTAATTAAATTTCTAAGGGACCCTAACTATGTACCCTAAACCCCATATAAACCCCAATACCTAAATCAAATTTGAAACACCAAAACTATGCCCTAAACTGCACCTAATTGTTGTGAAACCCTAATCCTGATACCTCTCCTATCTACCTCTCAAATTAATCTAAGTTTTAGGCAAAAAAATGTGACAAAATTCCTAAGGGTACATGCTTCCCTAATCTAATCAACCTCACAAGAATCAAACAAAAATCATGCACCAATCTCTCATACTAAATTTAGAAAAATTAAGTACTAAACCAATGCACAATAAAAGCAATAATATTGGAAAATATGCCAAAAATATAAAATGCATGAAATTAATGTTTTTATTATTTCAAAATTTTCTATAGTTCCTAAGGGAACTAGGGAAAAAAATCCCATCCTAAAATGGTTATTTTTCAATTTGTTATGAATTATTTACTAAACTATATGCAAACATGAAAAATAAAGGAAAATCAATTAAAAATGAAAAATATGCGTGGCGAATAGCAATGAAAGTCAGTTCAAAATAACAATTGGGCTCAGGGGGGTGCGCATAGCCAGCGCGTATTAGGCCTAATTCAGTCAGAAAATCATAAAAAACACAAGGAAAATGGAAAATCCTGGGGGGGGGGGGGGGCGAATAGCAAGAGTTTCGCCTTGTTATTCTGATCGGGCCTCCCATTAGGGGTGGGAGTAGCGAGTTGCCTATGGCCCAAACGAACTTCACAAATGGGAAGAGGGGTGTCAATGGGAAAAATAGGGGAGATGATCAGCAACAACATCATGGGCCTAAGCCCGAATCCAATCCAATTTAATCTCGCCTTCCCTAAACTCTCTCTGAAACTCTTCTCTCACACAAAACTCTCACCTTCGCAAGCTTATTCATTAACCTCACAAACTCGTTCACACCACCCTATTCATCACAATCACAAACTGACACCTTCAATTCCTCAGCCCAGATTAAACCCCCTAAACTAACACGTTCGCAAACTAACATCAACTATCCTAAACTCTCCAGCTAACAAAACAAGAAAACGATAGATGATGAGTTCGGAATAGGAACCTAGATGGATGACTCAAACGGCGAAGACTCTGGATCTTGGATGAATCTTGGAGCAGCTTCTGGAGATTTGAAGGTACGGAGACATACTGCGGCGGCGTCGTTCGCGTGATAAAGATCCACGAAGATCTTAACACTGAAGGAAATTTGATGACGTTCTTTGAGGAATCTGAAGAAAAATCTTGAACGGACGAAGAATCTTGACGAACGTTCTTGAACTGTAGCAATCTGGAGATACTGATGAACGAAGAAGATGAAGTTCTTGGTCGTTTGAAGATTTCTGGAATTGGATGAAGAATACGCTGAGGAATCTGGAAAAAATCAGTTGAAGATTGATCTTGCTCGTTGAAGGTTTTCTGGAAAAACACGGTGGTTCTGATGAATTCTCCGGCGAGGTCTTTGAATCTCCGGTGAGAGATTGATGGAGGATGAAGAAGATCGAAAGATGTTTGGATGAATTTTCTGGGAAAATTCAGTTTCCGACGGCCTCAACGATCTCCGGCGACGGTTGCGGCGGAGTGGAGGTGGTCCGGCGGCGTTTGCATATGTTCCGGCGAGGAGTGGTTAGTGGATTATAGCTGGCACGCATGCACTGAGGGGTGGCAGTGGAGGAGTCAGGAGATGACGGGTGGCACAGAGAGAGAGAGAGAGAGAAAGGGACACGTGTGAGGAGAGAGGGATAGGGGTCTGTGAGTTGTCAAAGAAATGTGAGGTGGCTGAAGAGGAGGGCACACGCATGGCGGTGCTATTTATATGACAAGTGGCAAAATTTTGGACCTCTCTGACTGGGCCTTTGACTGGATAATGGCCCATTAATGACTAAGACTCTGATTAAATGACTTAATGCTGGTTAATGCAAGCTAATGAGTATTAAATGGCCACTTAATTGAACTAATCTAATTAACCCTAATTAAAACTAAACGAAAATTAATAATAAAAAACCCTAATTAATCCTAAAAAAAAAATTAACTCTAATTAACCTATTTAAAACAGAAAAAGATATTATTTAATATCTAAAATAAACTATCTAAATCCTATATTAAATCGATAAAACCAATTAAAAAAATCTATTAAAATCTAGAAAAAAATTATAAACCTATTAATTTCTATAGAAAAAAAAATCTTATCACTATTTATTTAAAACTAAAATCTAACATTATTATACCCTCCCCTCTTTTAAAACTATATCAAAAAACTATTAAAAAAATCTAAAAGGACCATTTAAAATCTATATTGAACTATTCTATTTAATGACAAAAAAAACTAATATCTAAAATGCTAAAACTCTATTAAAACTATTAAAAAAAAGAGAATATCTATTTTAAAAATCTAAACAAATCTATTTACCTCTATTAAAGAAAATATCAATTAAATTCTACTAAAAATTATTAACCTATTTAATACCTAAAAATCAAGTAAATCTATTAAAAATCTATTAAAATGCATTAAAAATCTAAAAAATAAAAGAGAAAATCCTAAAAAAAACCAGGAAGCCGATTAAATCGATTAGAGAACAATTGCGCAACCATAGCGAAACCCGGGCACCGAGATGGCCTGAAAACACAGGGAACGAGCACCAGTTATCAAAATACGCTTATTCAAACCGGCCTGAACTGCCTGAAACGCCAGGGGCTGCAATCCCGATAAAAATCAATCTGACTGAGAAAATTGCAATGCATGCAGTATACGAATGCGAATGCAAAATACGTCGAAACATAAACCAGATATGGGAAACGGTTGGTCAAATTTTGGGGTGCAACAGCTGCCCCTATTCAAGCGGCTTGGACCCGACTGGGTGAAGAGCGAACGGCCTTCAAACAATCAAGGTACGAGACGGTTGAATACTAAGAACCCGAAAATTTGCCAACCGCAGAAATAAACTGCACTAACTGCTTGGACAACACCACCCGCTGACTGGACCTGGTTGTTACGGCAACAAACTGATCAATTAGCGACCGTGCTGGGGATTATTTTCATCAGCCTGAAAAGGATTCTATCATTGCAGGGATAGAACTTTGTCCACATTCTGTCAACACAGAGAAATCCTGACGACCTCGCTGGGGAAACTGTTCTGTCAAATATCTGAACACATTCTGTCTTGTCCTGAGACACATACTCTGTCTATCATGGGAAAACCATCTGCCTGAATACGAGAGATTCATCCGCCTGCTCCATATGGGAAAAAGTCATCTGCCTGATTACAGAAAACTCCATCCGCCTGCTTCGTACGGGAAAAAGTCATCTGCCTGATTACAGGAAACTCCATCCACCTGCTTCGTATGGGAAAAGTCATCTGCCTGATTACAGGAAACTCCATCCGCCTGCTTCGTACGGGAAAAGTCGTCTGCCTGATTACAGGAAAATCCATCCGCCTGCTTCATACGGGAAAATGATCTGAATACCGTTTCTCTGCCTACCTCAGTAGTAGCCCAATCCGTTGGTCCCATCCCACAACGACTTTGAGAAGGACTCTGCTAGGGATAGTAACACGAGGAAATCACGGCGACTTCCTTAGGGAAAAGACTTTTGTCAAATACCGGAACACAACTCACATACTCTGGCTATCCTGGGAGAATTATCTATCTGGATACCGGAAAGTTCATCCGCCTGTCTCATACGGGAAGCTACAACACATCTGCCTGATACTTACAGGAAAGTTCATCCGCCTGATTCTTATGGGAAAATCATAACTCATCTTCCTGATACTTACAGGAAAGTTCATCCGCCTGATTCTTACGGGAAAATCATAACACATCTTCCTGATACTTACAGGAAAGTTCTTCCGCCTGATTCTTACGGGAAAATCATAACACGTCTGCCTGATACTTACAGGAAAGTTCTTCCGCCTGATTCTTACGGGAAAATATGACTCATCTGCCTGATACTTACAGGAAAGTTCTTCCGCCTGCTTCATACGGGAAAATATAACTCATCTGCCTGATACTTACAGGAAAGTTCTTCCTCCTGCTTCATACGGGAAAATATAACTCATCTGCCTGGTTCATACAGGAAAGTTCCTCCGCCTGCTTCATACGGGAAAACATAACACATCTGCCTGATTCATACAGGAAAGTTCTTCCGCCTGCTTCATGCGGGAACATCGTAACACATCTGCCTGGTTCATACAGGAAAGTTCTTCCGCCTGATTCTTACGGGAAAATCGTAACACATCTGCCTGATACTTACAGGAAAGTTGATCCGCCTGTTTCATACGGGAAAAGATATCTTTGGATATAGCTTCCTAGCCTGTTCGCGGTAGTAGCTTACTCCACTGGGAATATTCTGAAAATAACTGCCCGACACCCATTCTGACAACAAGTGACCACTTCTGAATTTTGATTCATGAAACCCTGAAATGCCGCCGCAACAGCAAACCTAAAGAAAACACTCCGCTGGTCGGATAAGAGAAACTTCAGCCAGTAACTCTGTGGGGAATAATGACAAGAATTGCATTGTCACATGTCTCACGGTGAGACCTCGATCATCTGGTAATAGATCTGAGATAGAACCCCATACTCCTGTTGAGAAACACACATGAAAAGCAAAAGGTTGACCAGCCTGATTTATGTTTCAAAATGCGTATGTTTGGCAATGGCGTAATGCTCCATACAGCATGGAAATGCTACGCGTTTTCGAGTACATGCAAACATGATAATGTATGCAAATGAAAATGCAGGTTCAGACTGCTGGGGAGCTCTGATAAGCTTGCTTCAACATGGCCGTTGAGGACAAATACCACCCTGTTGGGGATGAACAGATATCGCGAAATATTCTGGCAAAATAAATGCCGGAGACACAACTAACTCTGCCGGGGAGAGATTACACATTAATTTCCATTGGAGGAAAGAATAACACCTGCTGGGAAGACTAACTCCACTGGGGAAGAAGCGACCCATCTGGGAGACAACTGTCTGGGCATAGTTTACGAACTCGAAACTACCACTCCACTGGGGATAATCATCCTGACGAAGGCATGACGACCTGCGGGGAGAAATAAAACCATCCTCGGTAGGGATAATCCTTCTGAACTTACTATCTTGGTTATATGCCGTGGAAATCCTCCCAGCTGGGGATTGAATGTGCACATCTTCAACTTTCTGGGGAGTATAGACTCTGCATGAGACACTGATTCGGTCTTGCTGGGGATATCCCTTGGGGGATAAGCTGCGACCAGCTGGGGAGAGTGATCCCTCTTCGGTAAGGGATAACAACATTTCACCCTCTGGGGATGAGATGCGACCTGCATGGGGATTAATGTCGCACCCAATCAAGTCTTTCACCACGAGCCTCCGGCTGGGGCCACAATTTCTAATTGTCCGTTTCAAGGGCGAGAACCCTGCAAAACACAAACGAGACAAAACAAATCTATACAACCAAATTTATTCGGGTTAGTGTCCGTGACATTACTTCAGTCAATTCGAAGTTTTAGCAATTATTGGCAAGGGCCAGCAAAGTTATGCACCTGCAAGTTCATCGGAACATTGACGTTTTCCACATACAAAACAGTAAAGCACAAACATCAAATGCTGAATAACATGCTTTATTAATAACAGGCCTCTGAATAGGCAAAGTTTTGTACATCGGATGCAACTCCTGAAAAGAGGAAGTTACGCACACACACATACATATATGCACAAAAAGCATAAAAATACAAAATACAAAATGAATTTGTACACATGTCGGCGACGTGGTGCAGACAAACATCATGAGTTGATCCTCATATGACTCGCCTGACTCCGTTGCTTTCCCGGTATTCAATTTTCGGAAGAGATTGTATCTGATAGACGAACCCTTAGGTATTCCCAAACCACTAAGCACTGTAGTATCAGATTCGGACCGCAGTCATTTGCTTTTTCAATCCCTAACTTTTGCATGAATCGCCCTTTGCGGGTTTTCAATTCACCGGGATACCCTTTTTTGCCGAAGTCGCCCAATGTAGGTTTTCGACTTCGCGGGTGTACATCTTTTCAATTTTATCCCTAACTTTTGCTCGAACCTTTTATTCTGTTTTTGGTTCGCCAGGATGCCCCATTTTTGCCTAGACTCTCTTTTTTCTATCCAGCGGGTCAATTTTAAGCAAAGTATTTTTTAATTGCGTCCGAATTCACAGGCGACGTAAAGTCTTCACCGTCCATGGTGGACAACAACAATGCTCCTCCTGAGAAGACTTTTCTGACAACGTATGGCCCTTCGTAATTAGGGGTCCATTTGCCCCTGTGATCTGTTTGTGGCGGGAGAATCCTTTTCAGCACAAGGTCGTCCGTCTGAAAGCTTCGAGGGTGTATCCTCTTATCGTATGCTTTCTTCATCCGGCTCTGGTACAACCGACTGTATGCTAGAGAATCTAGCCTCTTCTCATCCATTAAACTGAGCTGATTCAGTCTATCTTTAACCCATTCTGCCTCGTCAAGTTGGACATCTCGTAATACCCTCAAGGAAGGAATCTCAACTTCCAACGGTAACACTGCTTCCATTCCGTATACCAATGAAAAAGGGGTTGCCCCGGTTGATGTGCGTACCGTCGTACGATAACCTTGCAAAGCGAAAGGTAGCATCTCGTGCCAGTCCTTATACGTCACCACCATCTTCTAAACAATCTTCTTTATGTTCTTATTGGCCGCTTCGACAGCGCCATTCATCTTGGGTCGGTACGGAGAAGAGTTGTGATGCTCAATCTTAAAATTCTGGCACAACTCTTTCATCATCTTGTTATTCAAATTCGAACCGTTGTCGGTGATAATCCGCTCAGGGATTCCATATCTGCAGATAATATCTCGTTTGATAAATCTGGCGACCACTTGCTTGGTGACATTGGCATATGACGCTGCTTCCACCCATTTGGTGAAGTAATCGATTGCCACCAAGATGAACCGGTGTCTGTTGGATGCCGTAGGCTCAATATTTCCAATCATATCAATTCCCCACATCGAGAATGGCCACGGTGATGACATCACATTCAGAGGACTCGGGGGTACATGGACCTTGTCCGCATAAATTTGGCATTTATGACACCTCTTTGCAAACTTGAAACAGTCTGTTTCCATAGTCAGCCAGTAATAACCTGCCCGCGGCAGTTTTCTCGTCATAGCATGCCTGCCGGCATGTGTACCAAATGTACCCTCATGTATCTCTTCCATGAGCAACTTCGACTCTTTCTCGTCTACACAGCATAGCAACACCAAGTCGTGGTTTCTTTTGTATAGGACACCGTCAGGATTCAAATAGAAATTGCCAGCCAATCTCCTGAGAGTCTTCTGATCTCGACTGGATGCCCCAGCCGGATACTCCTTGTTCTTCAGGAAATTCTGGATGTCAAAGTACCAGGGTTTATCATCGGATGCCTCGTCAATGGCAAATATGAAGGCAGGCCTATCAAGCCGAGAGATAACAATCCGGGGAGCCTCGTTCCAGAAGTTAACTTTATACATCGAAGACAATGTCGCCAGGGCGTCAGCCATTTGATTTTCTGCTCGCGGCACATGATGCAATTCTACCTTGTCAAAGAAAGGCAATAATCTCCTTGCATAATTCATATATGGTATCAAATTGGGCTGACATGTCTCCCATTCTCCCTTAATCTGATTCACCACTAGAGCTGAGTCTCCGTATACATCCAGATGTTTGATTCGTAAATCAATAGCTTCTTCCAGACCCATGAGGCAAGCCTCGTATTCAGCCTCATTATTGGTAACAGGAAAGGTCAATCGGGCAGTAAAGGGGATGTGCGACCCCTGAGGAGTAGTAATAATTGCACCTATTCCGCTACCATAGGAATTTACAGCTCCGTCAAATATCAACTGCCACTTGGAATCCAACTCTGGTCCTTCGTCCGGCAACGGTTCTTCCTAATCTTTCATCTTTAGGTACATGATATCCTCGTCAGGAAAATCAAACCTCATCGATTGGTAGTCCTCAATAGGCTGCTCCGCAAGGTACTCTGACAAGACGCTACCTTTAATAGCCTTTTGCGAGACATACTGAATATCATATTCGGTTAACACCATCTGCCATCGGGCAATTCTTCCGGAGAGTGCTTGCTTCGCAAACACGTATTTGATAGGATCCATCTTCGAAATGAGCATGGTTGTATGATTCAGCATGTACTGTCTTAAACGTTTGGCGGCCCAGGCTAGCGCACAACACGTTTTCTCGAGCATTGAGTATCGAGACTCATAGTCGGTAAACTTCTTACTCAAATAGTAAATCGCATGCTCTTTACGTCCAGTTTCGTCGTGTTGACCGAGAACACAACCCATACTTTCCTCAAGAACCGTCAAATACATAATCAATGGTCTCCCGGCCACTGGGGGTATCAAAACAGGAGGTTCCTGCAAGTATTCTTTTATCTTGTCGAACGCCTTTTGACAATTTTCATTCCAGGTCACAACCTGGTCCTTTTTCAACAACTTGAATATCGGTTCGCACGTCGCAGTTAAGTGAGATATGAACCGAGCGATGTAGTTCAACCTCCTTAAAAATCCACGCACTTCTTTTTCTGTTTTAGGCGTCGGCATTTCTTGTATTGCTTTTATTTTTGCAGGATCGACCTCGATTCCTTTTTTGCTCACGATAAACCCCAGTAGTTTACCCGATCTCACCCCGAAGGTGCATTTGTTAGGGTTCAGTCTCAGCCTGAACTTCCTAAGCCTCTTGAACAGTTTCAGCAGATTAACCAAATGCTCCTCCTCCGTCTGGGATTTGGCAATCATATCATCAACATAAACCTCAATCTCTTTATGCATCATGTCATGAAAGAGAGTCGTCATAGCACATTGATATGTTGCCCCAGCATTCTTCAATCCGAAGGGCATCACTTTGTAACAAAATGTTCCCCAAGGAGTAATGAAAGTAGTCTTCTCCATGTCTTCTGGCGCCATTTTAATCTGATTAAAGCCCGAGAAGCCATCCATGAAGGAGAATACAGAGAACTGAGCAGTGTTATCAACCAGCACATCGATGTGAGGAAGTGGAAAATCATCTTTCGGGCTCGCCCTATTTAAATCACGGTAGTCTACACACATTCACACTTTACCGTTTTTCTTTGGCACTTGCACAATATTGGCGACCCATGATGGATACTTTGTAACAGCTAGGAAACTAGCATCCCACTGTTTTTGAACTTCCTCCTTAATCTTCACAGCCATGTCCGGTCTAGTTCTTCGGAGCTTCTGCTTAACAGGCGGGCATTCCTCTCGCAGCGGTAGACGGTGAACAACC
Organism: Lathyrus sativus; assembly: GCA_963859935.3. Classification (NCBI taxonomy): domain Eukaryota; kingdom Viridiplantae; phylum Streptophyta; class Magnoliopsida; order Fabales; family Fabaceae; genus Lathyrus; species Lathyrus sativus. The sequence continues at coordinate 276,981,920 of OZ012738.1, read as the reverse complement.
ATATCTGTATCTAGTCCAGGCATATCCTCGTACGACCAAGCGAGTATATCACTGTACTCTTTGAGCATCTCAACCAACCTTTGCTTGACGTCGCTCTGCAGCGCAGCCCCTATACGGATGTTTTTCTCAACCCCTTCCGACCCCAAATTGATAATCTCAATGACTTCCTCATGAGGCAGAATGATTCTTTCTTCTTGTTTCAATAACCATGTCAGCTCTTCTGGTACGTCGCCATCTTCAACAATCTCTTCCTCAGCCTGAAATACCGGGTGCTCGAAGTCGAAGTGAGTCATAGGCGGTTCATAGATGTCATCTGAAATAGTAATCCTGCAAAGGAAATGGTTAAATGCTTCAAAACACATACAAAGCAAATAACCACGTTGCCATTTTATTGTAAAAGATAAAAACAGGAAAAACAGGGATCACAAAATTTGTATATGAAAAACGCCTTTATTTCATGATTAAACAATGTAATGTACATAACCAAATGGCCCTAAGCAAAATCACTATGCCTCGGGTAGGACACATGATTATTCAACAATTAAGAAAACAAATCATTACTGTTTAGTTGTCACAGGAACAGTTTCCCAGATAGACCAATTGCAGAGACTTTGTCCTGACACGCTTGGCTTGATCCACGCGTCCATATCACAGTCGCTATCCCCTTCTTCAGAATCGGAAACAACATTGATAGTCTTGAAGCTCACCCCGCTTGGCGTGATGGTTATTGGCCCTCTGAACCTGGGCGCTCCTGAAGAGGATGCTGATGACGAAGGATGATATCCAAGCCCGAACCTGTCATTCTTCACGGGAATCTCCAACACCTGACCCCAACCCTTGGTTTTGCCTGCCTGCACTAGAGCCTGAGCCTCTTTGTAGGATGACACCGCCACATCTGATACTTTACTTGGCACCGGAGCTTTGTCCTTAATTCGCAACCCCTCAAAGGCTTGACAGGGTGTTTCATGGATTTCGCCGTCAACCTCCACATATTTGAACGAAGACAAATGGCTAACCAGAATATCTTCTTCTCCACAAACAGTGACGACACTATCCCCAACCATATATTTCAACTTTTGGTGTAACGTGGACGTGACTGCCCCGGCAGCATGGATCCATGGGCGTCCAAGGAGGCAACTATACGCTGGCTGGATGTCCATTATATAGAATTCAGTTTCAAATATTTCAAGCCCCACCTGCAACGACAATGTTATTGATCCGAAAACTAACCTTCTCGTTCCATCGAACACTCTCACCACTAAGTCACTGAGTGTGCAGATAATCCCCCTGATATCCAACTTCATCATGGCTTTCTTCAGTAGCACATTCAGGGAAGATCCAGTATCCACCAATACATGGGACATGACCGTGCCCATGCATTCAACTGAGACATGCAGTGCCATATTATGCTCTCGCCCTCTTGGAGTCAAATCAAAATCTGTAAAGCCCAAACTGTGCCCTGCATTAACATGCGCCATCACCCTTTCTAATTGGTTAACCGAAACGTATTGAGGAACGAATGACGAGTCTAGAATCTTCAACAAAGCATTCCGATGGGCCTCGGAACATAACAGCAATGAAGGGATGGAAATTTTTGACGGCGTTTGCTGGAGGTGCTCAACGATTTTGTAATCACTTTTACGAATGAGCCTCATAAACTCTTCCACATCCTTAAGCGACGTTTCCTTTTCATTCGACTGAGAAGGACCACTCTCAGTTGCCTTGGCTTTACCCTTGGCTAATCTTTCCGCCTCTACCTCGGGTGACGTGAAGATTCTTCCGCTTCTGGTCATACCCCCTGTTCCGACAACATTATCTACAACCCCAGCTGGCTGTCCATTGACTTCAATTTTCTTACCATCGCAATATACCTCCAACCCGTAAGTCCATGGCACAACTTTGGTACTTTCGAAAGGAACCGGTCCTGCTTTGGTAATTGTGATCGTAGGTCGCCTGGCGGGCGCCGTTATTGTTATTGTTTTCCGCGGAATTGTCACTGTGGCAACATCGTTCCGCTCATCACACAATGCCTCTACAGGCTTTTCAACTGCGGTTCTATCAAACTGCAATGTTCCTTCATTCATCAAAGCCTGAATACCTTGTTTCAACTCATTACAACCCTCTGGCTGTATCCAGCAATCCAAGCAAAATTCATCACACCCCGGGAATACACCCCCCTTTAGCAACCTGCTTTTAATCTCACCCAACGGTGTCTTCAGCTCCTTGACATCCGTCACTAGATTCAGATTCTCCTCAGTCAAAATGGCGTTTGCCCCATGATTGGGCATAGGCTGCTGTACGATATTTGGACCCGCCTGTCCAAAGTTAATAGCTTTGCTATCCAATAAATCCTGAACTTTGTGTTTAAATGCCTGACAAGCTTCTATATCATGCCCGGGTGCCCCGGAATGAAACTCGCAATGCTTGTTGGCGTCGTATCCGTAAGGAAGTACTGCCCCAGTAGGTGGTGCCAAAGTCCTCTTTTCAACCAAGTTCAAACCTAGCAGAGTCTGGAGGAGTTCTGCATACGTGGAAGGAGGTGCGTCGAACACTCTTTTCGGTCTCGCATTCTGTACCCTTCTCTGACCAGGATTCTGTCCTTGCTGTTGCTGTGGTTGTTGTTGTTGTGGCTGTCTTTGTTGAGGAAGCGGGATAGTGACACTAGCTATCTGCTGCGGCTGAACATACTGATGTCTTCCTCTGCCCTGCCCCTGCCACCAAACACGGCACTAGAATCACCTTGTCGTCTACCACCAAATGCTTTTCTATTACCTCCCGACGAAGTAGACTCCCCAGCTTGGAACCTTCCCACCTTAATACTATTCTCAATCATTTCACCCATCAAGATCAGATCAGAGAAACTGCCCAACGCAGCAGGAAACAACTTCTCATAGAATATCCCCGTGAATGTTCCAATGAACATATCATTCATCTCCTTCTCCACTAGAGGAGGATGCACTCTTGCCGCCATGTCGCGCCACCTTTGCGCATATTCTTTGAAACTCTCCCTAGTTTTCTGTGACAAGCCTTGTAGCTGGACCCTGTTTGGTGCCAGGTCACTGTTATATTTGTAATGTGTCACAAACGCCTCAGCCAGTTGCTTCCATGTTTTGATCTGAGTGGGATCCAACCCCATATACCACTCCAGTGACGGTCCGGACAGGCTATCTTGAAAGAAATGCATCAGCATTCTTTCATCATTCGAGTAAGCGGACATCCGTCTGTAGTAAGAGCGAACATGCACCTTTGGGCAAGTGTCTCCCTTATACTTATCAAACGTGGGAGCTTTAAACTTCAACGGTACCCTCAGGCCGGACACCAATCCCAATCCCATTATAGTCATATCTAAACCAGTAGTATTCTGATTCACTACACCTTTCATTTGTTCCTCAAGCATTCTGATCCTCTGCACAGGATCCACAGGTCCTTCAATACCTCTACCAGAAAAGGAATCTTCCTGTTGGTCTTCAACCTAATTAACATTCTCATTTCCGTACCCGTCATACCCATTGTTACGACCAAATCTAGTCTGATTCATCATAGGACCCCGTCCTCTGTTACCATACCCTTGAGTGACCCCGACAGGTCCAAAAGACATCACTCCAGCACCATTTCCGTTACCGAATCCACCATAGCCCTGATTAGCATTACCAAAACCATCATATCCGAAACCCTGAGCGTTGAAGTCGAACATCCCATCCTGATTGACATAATCAAAACCTTGATCATTATAGCCGAACCCGTTGTTGCCAAAGCCATTACCTCCATTGTTACCACCACCCAGATTGGCGTCTCCAAATCCAACATTGTTAATGACAGTCTCATTACCAATTCCTGTATTACCATTCCCGGCGCCAGCGCCATTGTTCACATTCACAACAGGTATATTCACCACAGGTGGAACTACAGGCGTAGGAGTACCATCCCCATGAATGGTTTCAACACGTACAGAATGGTGGTCTTCGTTTCCATTCCCAGCACTCTTCGCCAGAAATGGCTGCACCAAAGTCTGCAGGCTTTCCTGCCCCTTCACAACTGTCTCCATCGTCTGCATGAACAGCGCCAGCTTTTCACGCATCTCCTGCATCTCATTTTGCATCTGGTCCATGACTCTTTTGCAGTTGGTACGAGTAGAGTATCAGTGAGGACGTTGACTTTCAATCCTGGAAAAACCTGTCGAAATGCAGGAGATAAGATACAGTTCAATAATTACCTGGTAATGCAATATGAATGTGTATGCAAATGTGACATGTGTCTGTGCATTAGGGAATATCACTCCCCAATTCTAGTGCCAATGTGCTTTTGTGTCGTGCAGTGCTGTGACAATGCAGTGATAAGAAGCTCAGATACATTCACAGAAGAAACAACTTATTTATTGCTGAAGGGCCCCCCGAACCGGGAATACAATATACAATAACAAGGAGGCATGACCTCAACCAACAATCTTGGTGATGGTCAGCACGATGCAAATAAAGCATACACAATAGTACATAAAATGATCACGTGCGGCCATACGCCCGATACTCTTCCAGCAGCCTTTTGGTCTTCTGATGGTCTGGCTGAGAAAGCAATCCCTCGATAAGTAGATCTCTTCGCTTGAGAACACGTCGTAAATCACCAATAGATTCCTCCCATGCCCCTTCTCCAAAGCAGTCATCTAACTTCCGTTTCTGGGATGCAGACTCCTTCTTGTGCTTGATGACTTTGTTCAAGGAACTCTGGACATCATACCTCCACGTAACCTCTTCTTCTAACCTCTTCTGGCTAGCTTTCAACTGACCTTCCAGCTCAGAGATCCGCAGCTTCAGTTTGTCTTCTCTTTCCTTATTGCCGGTCAGCGTGGTGTTCCAGGTTTTGTTGAATGCAGAGATCTCCCGGTAAGCTATATCGAGTGACTTCTTCTTGGACTCTAACATGTCATGAGAGCTTTTGAAGTCTTTTCCCAGGCGTTCACGCTTCTTGTTCTCTTCTGCCAGTTCAACACCTAACCTGTTTACCAACTCGGTCTGCTGTTGGAAGGAATACACACCTTCATTTTTCTCACTCCGGATTTGAGCCAATTCCTTCTCTAACTCTTCATTGATCTTTATCAGATCTTCTTTTTCTTTCACGGCCTGCTCATATACCTCAATAGCCACAGAAGTGGGCTCCTCAACGGGAACGGGAACAGGACGTGATACTGCTGGAAAAGGCATCTGCACCTGTCTTACCCTCTCTTGAATCCACACCTTGTAAGGCATATAGGCTTGACAATCATTCTTGCCTAGTAATGGCTTTCCCCTTCTGCAGATTTGGTTCCAAGCATGCTGAAGCTTGGCCAATAATTCCCCACTCAGGTCACCAGTGAAATACAGAGATTCCTGTATTTCTTCTTCCTTCGGCGAACTCTTCAAAGCATACCCAAACTGTCTGACTAACAATGAGGGGTTATAATTGATACATCCCTTCCTTCCAATTAAAGGAACGTTGGGATACCCGGCGCAACGGAAGATAATCTCTGACCCCAATAAATCTCTGTCAAACCAAACAATGTCTTCAGCGGAAAGTCCCATTAGACGCTCATACCATTCAGCTGTATCTGCAGATTCAACAAAAGGACCCTTCTTGGGCAGATGGCTCTCAAACCACATATTCAGCAATGGTACACAACAATGGACATTCTTCCCCCTTCTGTTTTCATCCTTATAATGCAAGGTGATAGAAATCTCCAATCAAGGTAGGCACCGGGTTGCCTGCAGCAAACAAGTGGAATGCATCCAAATCAACGAATTCAGGCAGATTAGGGAACAGTATAATCCTATAGATGCACAAAGCGAGAACAACATTAAACATAATCCAGCAACCACTTTTGGCATATTCTTGAGCTTTGCCAACCAAGAACTTGAGAGAAAACCCAGAAACTCCATGCCAGGAGGTCAACAACAACTCTGCAGGATTCATATGCAAGGGAACAGCTAAGTCCTCCAGCTTAGGCTTAGCATCAAAGTGAATGAAGAGCACTCTGTTCTGAACTGGAAACTCTAGAAATTCAGCGTACTCCTCCATGGTCGGAGCCAAAATGAAGTCCTGGAATGTAAAGCACCTCAGGGAGGGATCGTAGAACTGCATCAATGTGTATAACCCATTCAGCTCATATGTGGTTGGTCTGCAAACCAATCTCAGTAGCTTCCCATAGCTCTTACTAAAACTTCTCCTCACATCATCATCAGCTAGGGAAATCAGACCCAACAGAGAAGTCACATCAGGGGTAGGCAACTTATACGCAACAGTCTTCCTCAAAGTACTCATGGTGACAGGTAGAAGTCCGGAGCACTAGAATCGGGAAGTATGAAAATGCACCTGCAGCACAGACACCCGTTAATGATATGCACATGAGTATGCAACAATGCAGTATGCAACAATGCAGTATGCAACAATGCAGTATGCAACAGGGATCAAGTGCACATGGATGAGAAGCCCAATCCACAATACTGGTCTCAAATAGACCCACAAACTGCTCAAAATCTGGCCTCAACAGACCCATAATACTGTCCTCAAACACCATTGAACCTCGATCAAGAAAACCGGTAATCTGGAGGTCAAGTTACCTGCATGCCCCAACCCCTCTCATAGGTAGGTGTCCTAATAACTGACACAAGGTACGGCATCCTATGCAGTCGTTGGCGTCACAGACTTTCAAGACGGATGATACGATACCCAGAAGGTGTGGCATCATCATGTCCTGAAGAGGCCTCACTTAGCCAACTTCCAAAGGATCGGTCCCCGGAGTCGACAATCCAACTAACCAACAACCCCCTCAACCCAAAGGGTTGAAAAAGAAGTCAACCAGAAGAACCTCGTCCGAGCATGGATTTTGCGGGACACTGGTACATGCAAAGCATGCACGCGCCCACTACTTTCCACAACTAATTCTAGGTGCACTCAAGCCCAGGTCCGGCTTATCTCTCAATAGATCACCCATCCCCACAACAGCAATAACAATATAAAGTTGACAATAAAGTGCGAAAAGTAAAGACAGAAATGTAAATCCATACAAAACCCACGACGGGAAAACAAGCGCTAGGGCTGACTCACATAGGGAACCGTTGAAGTCCCCAGCAGAGTCGCCAACTGTCGCTACTGCGAAAATCGGCGCCGGATAAACAGAAGAGTCGCCACCGTGCGTTATTTATCCCAAAGGAGGGAAAGGAAACGCTCGAAGTAAACCTAACGCAAAGACGGGAAAGGAATGGTCATCGCAACCAAATCCTGGATTCGGGAGTCGGTTACGCAAGGGAAAGGTATTAGCACCCCTCACGTCCGTCGTACTCGACGGGATCCACGCTTGTTTTCTAGTACAGATTGTTATTCTATCTACTCTAAAGGGTCAAGGGTTAAAGAAAATGAAATGACTCGGCAAAGTATCACACTTTATGCCTACGTATTCCCGTCTGAAACGAGAAATCAGAGTCAACGTAGTTCGCCTACCTACTGGAAAGGAGGGGAAGGTTGCTCGCTAGGATACGGCATCCTATGCCTACGTACTTTCATACAGCATGAAAGATCAGAGCAAACGTAGTTTGGGTTACGGAAGACACAGATTTGTCTGACTGTTTTTTAGATCCTTTTGAAAAGATTTTCTCCTGATTACGGGTCCAAGCGGAAAAAAATGACACTTTGATTGGTTTTCAGTCTTTTACGCAAGAACTGTCTTTTATTGATGTTTGAAATCTTATTGTATTTTTGATAGTTTCAAGATGAGAAGGGAACGACACTCTAAAATCCTATGATTGAAAAATGGGGATCAAAACTAACCTAAAGTTGTCATGCATGGGTTAACACCTAATGTCTTTCGTATCTATCTCTTGCGCAGAGAGAAACAGAGATCCTAGGGGATAAACGGAAAAGAAACAGCATATATACAGTAAAGTAGTAAAATGCATGAGATACAACAATACAAGCGAGGCAAGGGAGTCCCACTCAACCTCGAACCTGAGAAAACAATAGGCAAAGTGAAACGACTTCACTTCAAACCTAAGGGGCAAGCTGAACAAGCCAACAATCAATACAGTAAAAGAAAAATAAAACCCCAAAACCAGCTCTGACAGCACACCAACTCCTACAGCAGCAAATAATCAACAGCAAGCCAATTGACAGTAACATCTTCAAGTAAGACCCCACTTCCATCTTCAATGACCCCCCAAGCTTTAGATAAGCTCCTGTGTTCAAAAGTACCCCAGCTCTGGCAAGCAATGAACCCCAACAAATACACAGCTTCAAACAACATCAAAACCCTAATTCAACAGTTGAACAACTTTGACATGAACAGGCATCATCTTTATCAATCTTAAATGCAATGAATTTCTTCTTATCTGCAATGGCTTCTTTCTTCAAGGCAAGCACTCCAGAAGAGAATCACTTATCAGATTCAGTTGAAATGCTAAACAGCTTATTGACAACCAAAGGAAGCCTATAAGTGTTTAACATTATGAGAGACAGGTTCCCTCAAAGTTCTACTTCCAAGATAAGCCACTTATCCCTCCAAAGGAGGGATGTGAATATATTAGAAGGACTTTTAGTCATTGGGAGGAATGGAAGCACAAGATGCTTTCCATGTTTGCAAGAAGAAATCAATCTAATCTAAGGCTCTCCCTATTTCTCTTATCTCTTAAGTCTTCAAAAACCATCTTCCAGGAGAGGAATCATCATGCATCAAGCTATGTCCCTTGTCTTCAGTCATCATCCAAGGCCTTCATTAGCTTCAACAAGCAAAACCCAAGCCCCAAGCCCAGTTGAAATGCCCAAACCCCAACAAACAAAGCAACATCCCAAGTGGGAAACACACCAATATCAACCAAATTGCAAAAATCAGGTAAAAATAGTAAAACTCACTATAAAATCCTAATTAAATTTCTAAGGGACCCTAACTATGTACCCTATACCCCATATAAACCCCAAGACCTAAATCAAATTTGAAAGCCCAAAACTATGCCCTAAACTGCACCTAATTGTTGTGAAACCCTAATTCTGATACCTCTCCTATCTACCGCTCAAATTAATCTAAGTTTTAGGCACAAAAATGTAACAAAAATCCTAAGGGTACATGCTTCCCTAATCTAATCAACCTCACAAGAATCAAACAAAAATCATGCACCAATCTCTCATACTAAATCCAGATAAATTAAGTACTAAACCAATGCACAATAAAAGCAATAATATTGGAAAATATGCCAAAAATATAAAATGCATGAAATTAATGTTTTTATTATTTCAAAATTTTCTATAGGTCCTAAGGGAACTAGGGAAAAAATCCCATCCTAAAATGGTTATTTTTCAATTTGTTATGAATTATTTACTAAACTATATGCAAACATGAAAAATAAAGGAAAATCAATTAAAAATAAAAAAATATGCGTGGCGAATAGCAATGAAAGTCAGTTCAAAATAACAATTGGGCTCAGGGGGGGTGCGCATAGCCAGCGCGTATTAGGCCCAATTCAGTCAGAAAATCATAAAAAAACACAAGGAAAATGGAAAATCCTGGGAGGGGGGGGCGAATAGCAAGAGTTTCGCCTTGCTATTCTGATTGGGCCTCCCATTGGGGGTGCGAGTAGCGAGTTGCCTATGGCCCAAACGAACTTCACACATGGGAAGAGGGGTGTCAATGGGAAAAATAGGGGAGATGATCAGCAACAACATCATGGGCCTAAGCCCGAATCCAATCTAATATCAGCCTTAACAACAAAACCCTAATGCTAAACTCTCCTCCCTCACTGTTCATCGTCATTCCCAGTAAGCCCTAGCGGCGCAATCTCGCCTTCCCTAAACTCTCTCTCTGAAACTCTTCTCTCACACAAAACTCTCACCTTCGCAAGCTTATTCATCAACCTCACAAACTCGTTCACACCACCCTATTCATCACAATCACAAACTGACACCTTCAATTCCTCAGCCCAGATTAAACCCCCTAAACTAACACGTTCGCAAACTAACATCAACTATCCTAAACTCTCCAGCTAACAAAACAAGAAAACGATATATGATGAGTTCGGAATAGGAACCGTGATGGATGACTCAAACGACGAAGACTCTGGATCTTGGATGAATCTTGGAGCAGCTTCTGGAGATTTGACGGTACGGAGACCTACGGCGGTGGCGTCGTTCGCGTGATAAAGATCCACGAAGATCTTAACACTGAAGGAAATTTGATGACATTCTTTGAGGAATCTGAAGAAAAATCTTGAACGGACGAAGAATCTTGACGAACGTTCTTGAACTGTAGCAATCTGGAGATACTGATGAACGAAGAAGATGAAGTTCTTGGTCATTTGAAGATTTCTGGAATTGGATGAAGAACACGCTGAGGAATCTAGAAAAAATCAGTTGAAGATTGATCTTGCTCGTTGAAGGTTTTCTGGAAAAACACGGTGGTTCTGATGAATTCTCCGGCGAGGTCTTTGAATCTCCGGTGAGAGATTGATGGAGGATGAAGAAGATCGAAATATGCTTGGATGAATTTTCTGCGAAAATTCAGTTTCCGGCGGCCTCAACGAACTCCGGCGACGGTTGCGGCGGAGGGGAGGTGGTCCGGCAGCGTTTGCATGTGTTCCGGCGAGGAGTGGTTAGTGGATTACAGCTGGCACGCATGCACTGAGGGGTGGCGGTGGAGGAGTCAGAAGATGATGGGTGGCACAGAGAGAGAGAGAGAGAGAGAGAGAAAGGGACACGTGTGAGGAGAGAGGGATAAGGTTCTGTGAGTTGTCAAAGAAATGTGAGGTGGCTGAAGAGGAGGGCACACGCGTGGCAGTGCTATTTATATGACAAGTGGCAAAATTTTGGACCTCTCTGACTGGGCCTTTGACTGGATAATGGCCCATTAATGACTAAGACTCTGATTAAAGGACTTAATGCTGGTTAATGCAAGCTAATGAGTATTAAATGGCCACTTAATTGAACTAATCTAATTAACCCTAATTAAAACTAAACGGAAATTAATAATAAAAAACCCTAATTAATCCTAAAAAACAAAATTAACTCTAATTAACCTATTTAAAACAGAAAAAGATATTATTTAATATCTAAAAAAACTATCTAAATCCTATATTAAATCTATAAAATCAATTAAAAAAATCTATGAAAATCTAGAAAAAAATAATAAACCTATTAAATTCTATAGAAAAAAAAATCTTATCACTATTTATTTAAAACTAAAATCTAACATTATTATACTCTCCCCTCTTTTAAAACTATATCAAAAAACTATTTAAAAAATCTAAAAGGACCATTTAAAATCTATATTGAACTATTCTATTTAATGACAAAAAAAAACTAATATCTAAAATGGTAAAACTCTATTAAAACTATTAAAAAAAAGAGAATATCTATTTTAAAAATCTAAACAAATCTATTTACCTCTATTAAAGAAAATATCTATTAAATTCTACTAAAAACTATTAACCTATTTAATACCTAAAAATCAAGTAAATCTATTAAAAATCTATTAAAATGCATTAAAAATCTAAAAAATAAAAGAGAAAATCCTAAAAAAAACCAGGAAGCCGATTAAATCGATTAGAGAACAATTGCGCAACCATAGCGAAACCCGGGCACCGAGATGGCCTGAAAACACAGGGAACGAGCACCAATTCTCAAAATACGCTTATTCAAACCGGCCTGAACTGCCTGAAACGCCAGGGGCTGCAATCCCGATAAAAATCAATCTGACTCAGAAAATTGCAATGCATGCAGTATGCGAATGCGAATGTAAAATGCGTCGAAACATAAACCAGATATGGGAACCGGTTGGTCAAATTTTGGGGTGCAACAAACACGCATAATCAAGTAATAAACGAATAGCTTCTAACCTTGCAACCGGAGCGAACGTTTCTTCAAAATTAATTCCTTCTTCTTGATTATACCCTTGGGCCACCAATTTTGCTTTGTTTCAAATAATTATTCCATTCTCATCAAGTTTATTCTTAAACACCCATTTGGTACCGATGATGTATTTATTACTTGGCCTAGGAACAAGTTCCCAAACTTGATTCCTTTCGAATTAGTTTAATTCTTCTTGCATATAAATAATCCATTAGTTGTCTCCTAAGGCTTCGTCAACTTTGGAAGGTTCAATTTATGAGACAAACGCCATATTCAAGCATGCATCTTTGAGATTTAGTCTAGTTATAACGCCTTCACTAATATCGCTGATTACTTTATCAATTGGATGATCTCTATGAGTTCTCCATTCCTTATGTAGATCATTGTCATTCGCTTCTTGTTGACTTGGTTCTTCTTGATGCTTAGATTGATTATCATCTTTTGCCTTGGAAGTATCTTCTTTAGGAATATCTAAAATATGATCATCATCATCACAAAAAATAATTTCCTCCTTGGAGGGGTTAGATTCATCACATTTTACATGTATTGATTCTTCAATAGTTAAAGTGCGTTTATTGTAAATTCTATAAGCTTTACTTGAAAGAGAATAACCAAGAAATATGCCTTCACCATATTTTTCATCAAACTTACCAAGATTGTCTTTGTCATTGTTCAAGACAAAGCATTTGCATCCAAATATGTGAAAGTAAGTAATGTTTGGTTTTCTCCCTTTGAAAAGTTCATAAGGAGTCTTTTTAAGAATAGGTCTAACATTTACAGGATTACTTATAAAGCATGCCATACTTACCGCATCCGCCCAAAAATATTTTGGAAGATTTGAGTCACTAAGCATTGTCCTTGCAAGTTCCACCAATGATCTATTCTTTCTTTCTACAACACCATTTTGTTGAGGAGTTCTTGGTGCCGAGAAATTATGATAAATTCCATGTTCTTCGCAAAATTCTTTGAAAGGAGCATTTTGGAATTCTCCATCATGATCGCTTCTTATGGAGGCAATTGTTAGTGACTTCTCATTTTGAATTTGCTTCGCATATTTCTTGAACGCCTTGAATGCTTCACTTTTTTGCACCCAAAAGAATGTCCAAGTATATCTAGAGAAATCATCAACAACAACTAAAGCATATACATTACCTCCGAAGCTTCGTGTTCTTGATGGATCGAATAAGTCCATATGTAACAGTTGTAGTGGCCTTGTAGTGGACACCATATTTTTGGATATGAAAGTTGATTTGGTATGTTTCCCTTTTTGACAAGCATCACACAACTTATCTTTGACAAACTTTATCTTTGGCAAGCCAATGACTAAATCATGCTTTACTAATTTATTCAAATGCCCCATATGAATGTGAGTAAACCTTTTGTGACATAGCCATGAATCACTATTTTTCGCCATAAGACATTTTACCTTCAAAGATAAGTCATCAAGGGAAATCATAAAAATATTGTTAATTCTTCTACCTTTGAGTTTTACCTCATGAGTGACTTCGTCTTCTATCAAACATTCATCTTTAGTGAATATGATTTTGAAGCCTTTGTCACAAAGTTGGCTTATACTCGGAAGATTATGCTTTAGTTCTTCAACGTAAAGTACATCTTTGATGGATGTGAAAGGTGGTGCTCCAACTTTACCTATGCCAAGAATTCTTCCTTTTTTGTTGTCTCCATAGGTAACAAAACCCTTGGACTTAAGCACTAGATTTGAAAAAATTTCTATATCTCCGGTCATATGCTTCGAACAACCACTATCAAGATACCATAGATTTGAAGTGGTTTTCAAGCAAACCGACAAAACAAATTACTTCTTGTTAGGTACCCAAATTGCCTTGGGTCCTTCATAATTATTACCTTTCTTAACCCACACATAGTGCCCACTTGCTATACTAAAATTTCTAACATAGCAAGCATTAGGTGTATGGCCAATAATTCCATAATTAAAACAAGTAGGAACAAAATTGCTCTTATATCTTGGAACTTACGATTTCTTTTCAGGAAATCTTTTCTTTTTAGGATATTGATGCATATTCTTAGGTTTGTTCACTCTCTCTTTAGAAGAGTTATCACTAGCCTTAACAAAGATTGTTTTACTAGAACTTGGTTTTTAAAACTTTGAGTAACCAAGTCCACTCTTATCATTGGAATACCTTTGTTGGCTAAGGACCCCTTTAATCCAATTTGTCCTTTCTCATACCTTTCAAGGACTCTTTTTAGTTGAACAATTTGGAAAGAAAGTGACTCACAATTTTTATAAACCACGTCTTATTTATCTTCACTAATTTTCTTTTGTTCCTTATCTTTTGCTTCTTTCTCCATAGAATCAAATTTTTCTTCTAAGGATGTAATCTGTTTCTTTTGTGAAGATATTGTTTTACACAATTTTTTACATCCATTCAATAGTTCATTTATGACATCTTGTGCATCATTATCATAAAGATAAAATTCGTTACTAACCTCATCTTCATCATCGAAGTTGTGGGTAGCCATTAATGTGAGATTTGCGCTTTCATCACTTTCCGATTCAGATGAAGAACTTATGTCATTATCGTCCCATGCAACATATGCCTTTTTGTTCTTTGTTTCCTTCTTGCCTTTGAATCCTCCTTTCTTTGACAACTTTGGACAATCAGACTTTATGTGGCCTTACTTACCACATTCGTAACATGTAACCTCTTGTGTTGAAGTGGAAGCCATGCTGGATCAATAGGAATAGGTTACCTATAACCTGCTCTGATGCCAATTATTAGTAAGATATACACCTAAGACGGGGGTGAATAAGGTACTTAGAAAGTTTTCCGGATTTTTTGAAGGTTTCAAGTTTTACTTTCCTTAGAGATTACTAAGTGATGAAAGAGATAAATGCGGAAAGTAAATGACACGACGATATATCCTGGTTCCTCTCACAGTCCGAGAGTACTCCAGTCCCCTTTCAACATGAAAGATATTTTTCAATAATGTTAGATCCTAAGACAATACTATCCTAGTATTTTTATACAAGACTCTAACAATTACACCAAGAATAATCCTCTTGGATTTTACAACAAAGTTGAAATATGAACAATCCTCTCAAACTCAACTCTCTTGCTTCCAACAATCCTGGACAGAAAAGAATACAACCTTACAATCTTAAGTTCAACAATCCAAAAAATAAGATGTAATGAGCAAAATACTTAATTTTGATTTTGTTGGAGTGCTTGAAGTTGATCTTCAAATATCAATCAAATGATTGATCTTCTTCTTGAACATACCAACTCTATATAAGATATGCAAGTTTCCTTGAATGGTAGAATGAAACTTAAAAATGATTTGTATGAAAGTTCAAATGCAAGGTTTCACTCTTTTGAAAATTTCAGATTTTCATACTTGAAAATTTTGAGAGTTTGAATGATAATAAAAGTCTGAAAAATTTGTTTGCAAGAAGGTGAATCTCAAAATCTGAGATTATGAGATTTTTATAGCCTCTAAACACCTCTATAAAGGAGTGCAAATGAGCAAGGGTTTTCAAGGTTCAAGTGGAAAAGAAAATGAGAGTTTCTGTTAAGAGATGCATCATTCTGGCCTGCAGCGCCAGTGGTAATTGGTTACCCCAAATGGGTAATCGATTACATGCTTTAACATCTTAAAAAATTTTGAAAATTTCTTCAGGGTAATCAATTACCAGGATAGGGTAACCGATTACTCTGACCTAGGTTTTCCAAAAAAAAAAAAATCAAAAATAGTGGCAGAAATGCTTTGAAAATGCATAATATTTTTTCCAATGAACATGCAAAGAAATAAGGAGGGTTTTAAGCACTTGTATAAGATATTTAAAAGTTAAATGTTATACCTTTCCTTTGTGTTAAAACCACCTTCAAATTTTCATCAAGTCTTGATATAATTATTTGACAATGAAGGTCTTTGATCTTGATCTTGAACTCTTGAAATACTTTTAACCATCCTTAAGCTGATGAATGTTTGTCGTCATCAAAATCTTCGAGAAGCCATGCCTTCACAATAAGTCTCTCCAAACACAAAAATCTTAAAAATAATTCTCTTCTCATCTTCCCAATCTCATTTCAAACAAACCTTTTTCAAACCAAAAAGCGTAGATATTTCAAAGGGCTCCTATGGAGTATAGACATTTTGGGTGCTAACACCTTCCCATTGCATAACCGACCCCCTTACCCAGATCTCTTTTCTTGTTCTTATTTTAGAACTCTTAGGTTTTGTTCACTCTTTTTCCTTTCCTTTTTGGATAAAATAAATGTGCGTTGGTGGCTCTTGCATTTTTTTGAGTTAAGTTAATCAATAGCTTACACTCACAAATTTCTCCGCTATAGAAAAGTGGCGACCTGCTGGGGAATCTCTGTTCCTAGTGGGTTTCGCCTACTTTGATTTATTTATCGCTTTTTGTTTGATTTGTTTTTTATTGCTTGTTCTGTTTGGGTGCCTGATGATCTGTGTGGTGAGATAAGTCTTATACCCAGACTTGAGTGCACTTATGATAGGAGGGTGGTATAGTCTTGTTGGCTTATGTGGAGTAGTCTTTACTAAGCTGACTTGAGATCCCTCGCTCAGTGGAGGCCCCTTTGGGATTACTGATGTCTTACGAGTAGTCGTATTTGGCATTAATTTTTTCAACCCGGGAGCCTGAGAAGCTGAGGACATTAGAACCCTTTAACCCATCTTGGCCTTATTTAAGTTAATGATTAAATCTTCGTATTAGAATCATGAAGATATGAGATGTTCGTTATAAGTGTCTTGTTGCACTTCTGCTGATGATTTATACATGATTTTGATATATGTGCTTGATGATCGCTCGGGATGCTTACGGTAATGGATTGTATGCTTCTAACTATTATTTTCCTTTAGGATAGCTACCCTCAAGATAGTTTCTCTTAGGATATTTTCCAGCTTAGACAATTTATAAATTCAATCCTCTATTCTCCCCGCAAGAGAATTAGACGCGATTCATCTTTGTAGTCGAGATAATTCTCCTATCCCATAACATAATCAAGAAAGATGTAGAATCTTTTCCGCTTGAGAGAGGTATGTGGCATACTCGTCGATTAAATCTGAGTTGAGGCCCTTCTCTCAATGTGACGCAAAGACTGTCTCCCGTATGTTTGTGGTGGTTAAATCGAGTATTCTCCTTAAGATGACAACTTGTCTCTTCTCCTAAAATCAATCAATAAACCTTCTCCCCCTAGAACCTTGACCACAATCAAGAGTTCCTCAATCCCTTTAGGGGAACTACGAATGCTATGATTCCACTCTCGTCAGGATACGTAGGCACAAGATGCAACTTCTTGGCGAGAATACTTAGAAATAACACCTTAGGTCTCCCTTTACCTTTTCACCCCTTAGCAAACAACAATAACACAATAAAACAAGAGGTTCCTGTAGAGTACTACAGATGCTTAGGATGCTAACACCTTCCCTAGGTATAACCAACCCCCGAACCTTAGATTCTCTAGCTCTGCATTACATTGCATACTCATGGGTTATTCAATCTTTTTCCCTTCCCTTGGACAAATTAAAGACCGACGGTGAATAATGATTTGCGATTCAAGTTAACCAATAGCTTGATATCTGATTCTCACCGCGATAGGGGCAAATTGTGATTCCTGTTGATAATAAGACAAGAAAAGGTCTTGGTTTTTCTCCAGCACTTACCATGGTTACAGAGAAGAATGAAGCCACTCGACCTATTCAAGATTTCTTTCACAATGGAGGCTTCCTCCACCCAATATCTTAAGAAGTCCACACTATCGAGGAAAATGATCTCTTTGATACAGATGAAGAATGGAAATCATATTTCAACAATGAAGGATATATATTTCAAGAAGAAACATACATGCCATTTTGCTCTCCGAAGCAAAGTCTTAGATATATATACCAACATCAGATGTCAGGATGGTCTATGGAGATTGTGATCCTGAAGGATGTTGTGCTCCTCCCAACTCATTGGAAGAAGATACTCTGATGAAAGACAACTTTGATTATAACTCATATGATCCCATGGACGATTTGCCCATCTGGGAACCTTACATGGAAAATCCATGGTATAAGAGTCAGCCAGAGAATGCATATCTGCTGGATGAGCTTGAGGAAAATACACATGCTCTCCCAAAATCATGGAATCCTTACCAAGAAAAATCTAAAAATGTCAAGCACCATGTTGATGAAGTTGCAAGAATTGTTGGACAAGAATTCATCAACTTTGCATTTCCTGAAGTCAATGTCATCGAAGAAAATGATTCATTTATCCCTTTAGAAACTTGGGATACTTTGGGACAGCCAAGCCGCAAATATGACTTTCTAGTGAAGTACACTGCTCTTGAAAGCTCTCGTATCAGAATTGAAGACGCCCAGCCAACAGGATGAGGAAATTCCCATGAAAATGAAAGTATTGTTGAAGATATAATATAAGAGTCCTCTTATGATAACTCTGCATGGGAAGAAGAATCTAGTGATTCAAATCCACCAGAAATCAGTGTCATTACTAAAGACAATCTTGGAAGAAACATATCGGACCGAACTTTGTAATACACAGAGGAGTTTGTCGTGATTAGGTTGCGGTTGATGTCCCAAATATCGTTCATAAATCAAAGTAATTGCCTCGTCTATGTTTTGACCTTTCACTTTTCCCAGGTGAAAAGAATGTTTTATAGGGCTTTCTTTTCTATAAATGTCCTTCTTCGCTTTGCCCATAGTGAAATAATTTTGTTTTATAGGGTTTGTGTTTCAAGAATCGACAAATCATAAATAAGAATGTCATTCTGAATTCCCGCATACATTGCTATTTTCACTTTTTGCTTTTTCATAAAATGGTAATCTTCTAAAACAACCCAAAAATAAAAATAAAAATATTTCAAAAATACCACTGCACACACTTTTTGCATTCTCTCTGTCTCTTCTAAAAAGATTATTTGTTTTAAACCCCATTGAAACACATGATCCAATTCCTTCTCCCAACTTTGAGTTCCCGGTATTCGAAGCCGAAGAAGAAGAAAAAGAAGAAATTCTAGACAAGATCTCTCGACTACTCAGACTTGAGGAAGAGACGATTCAACCTTATAAAGAACCGTTGGAAATGGTCAATTTGGGTTCAGAAGAGGAGAGAAAAGAAATTAAAATTGGAGCACTGCTCAATGCAACTGTCAGAAAGAGTCTGGTAGAGCTGCTCAAAGAATTTCTAGATGTGTTTGCTTGGTCCTACCAAAACATGCCAGGGTTGGATACCAACATCGTGGAACATCACTTACCACTGAAATCGAGTGTCCTCCGGTCAAACAAAAATTGAGAAGGACTCATCCAGATATGGCCATCAAAATTAAGGAAGAGGTACAGAAACAGATCGACGCATGTTTCTTTGCCACCTCAAAATATCCTCAATGGCTAGCCAATATAGTACCAGTTCCCAAGAAAGACGGAAAATTCAGAATGTGCATAGACTACAGAGATTTAAACAAGGCAAGTCCAAAGAATGACTTCCCTCTACCACACATTGATATGCTAGTTGATTTTTATTTTATGGACCATATCATGGTTACTTTCGTCCATTTGCTACTGATCAGTGGTTTTTATGCATTATTCTACCTTTAATTTTAGTTAATCTTCTTATATGTTTAGTTGTATTTTATTTCTGTTTACCGCACTTTATGACTTGGTTGTGTCTTTCCAATGTTTTTAGGTTCAGGTAAGCATTTAGGTAGAATCAGAGCGAAAACTAGGAAAAATTGCAAGAATTCTGAAGGCCAAATTTTGGAGTACTAGAGGCCTGACACGGGCTGTGTTAGGAGGAGGAGTCATGCCAACGAAAAAGAAGAAGAAAATGTGGAACCATGGGGCCGACACGGCCTATGTCAGCATGTCTGACACTGAGATAGTTTTTTACAGATTACAAGGAGCCAACACGACCGCCCGTGTCAACTGACATGGCCCATGTTGCTTTGGACGCTGATTTTCCCGTTTTTGTGACTTTTCACTTAATGTTGACCTGAAGGGCTTTTTTGGGATTTCCACCTACTGTTATTTTAGTTTTTTTATATTTTTGAAGAGTTGGAGGAGAGGGAAGAGACTTTTTGGACGAGAGAAGAATTGTACGATCAAGATTGGAGAGATCAAGGCGATCGGAGAACTGAAGGTTTTCATGAGCGGAAGCAATTGAAGATCAAAGTAATCCTATTATCTTGTAATGTCTAATTTTTACTTTGTATTTTCTTTGAACGATATGAGTAGCTAAACCCCTCAATGCTAGGGGGTCTCCCTGATTTAAATATGTAATAACTCTGATATTAGTATTGCAATAACAATTCCTTTATTTTTCATAATTGATTTGATCTCTAGCTATTCTTAATGCTTGCCCTGTCGGACAAACATGGTTTGATTTTCGATTAAAGATTAGGCTGGACCGTCGTTGTTAATGCTTTACTTTGGATCATTTTATAGTAGATATCACCTAGGACTAGGGATACCCTATAGAAACCGGAATATTCTTGATAATTGATTGCTTAATTTCATTTGTAATTCTCCATGGACGTAGAAATTAGGGTGAATGATTAAAGGTTTTCTCACTAAGGACTTAGGAGTAAACACTCTAAAGAATCGGTAATTAGTTAGTTACAATAAGTTGTTGCAGTGTAATTCAGAGTTGTTACTAAGTCAGACCATACACCATCTCTAGCATAATATACTCATATATTTTCTAAACCACTCAAATACTTTCTTTATTTTTATGTAATTGTTTTATAATTTCACCAAACAACCCTCAACTCTCAAGCTCTTTTTGTTTAATTGAGTTATTACTAGAAATTATATTCATACGCAGTCCTCGAGATCGGTACTAGGGATAAACCTCTACTTTAACTACAATCGACGAAAATAGTCCACTTGCTATTTTTTTGATCAAGCTTTTGGCGCTGTTGCCGGGGACTGCCAAAATATAAAGTTCTAATTTTAGTTCAATTGAAATTTTGTTGCTCGTCAACTAAAATTTTATTTTCAGTTTTATTATTGTTATTTTTGTTCTGTTACTACTAACATGTGTATGACATTTTTATGCAAGGAGAACGCTCAACTAATTTTCCTTTTGACACAAAAATTGAAAGAACTTTACACGCAAGGCATAAACAAGCAAGACTAGTAGCTTCAGAAGCAGAACCTTTAGTTCAAGCACCAGAAGAAGAAAGATTTTATGTTCATTCAGAGCATTCAGATTTAGGTTCAGAAATAGGTTCAGACTCAGATAGATCTACTGTGATTATGGCTGAAGATCCACCAGCAGAGAGACTCCTTGGTGATTACGGTGGAGCAAATGCACTGGCTGGTAGGTTAACAATTGTGAACCAACCGGTGAATGTGACGAACTTCCAGTTGCATTCGAGCACCATCATTCAATTTGAGAGGAGATCTTTCACCAGAAAGGTTAATGAAGATGCCAACAAACATCTGCAAAGATTTTTGACTATGAGCACTACTCTCAAGATTGATGGGCACACTGATGAAGCAAAAAAATTAAGAATGTTTCTGTTCACTCTTTCTGAAGATGCTGAAGAGTGGTTCTACTCGTTACCTACCGAGAGTATTACTACTTAGGAAGAGATGGAGAAGGATTTTCTAAATGAGTATTTTCCCGCCTCTGTGTATATTTGAAAAAGATATGATATTGTGAATTTTAAGCAGAAGGAAGGGGAATCACTAGGCGAAGACCACAAAAGGTTCAAAAAGGTTCTGGTAGCATGCCCTACTCACAACATGGATCAAAATGAACAGATACAGATGTTTGTGAATGGCCTCAAGATGAATACTAAGCAACTCATTGATACAACTGCTGGCTCATCAAACTTTACAATAGCCACTGGTATTAAGAAGATCATAGAAGCCATTGCTGCAAATGAACATCTGGAGTTATATGACCGAAGTGTGAGTAAATCTGAGGGTGTGATTGACTTGAAACTTTCAAATCAAGTTGTGAAGATAGAAGACCAAGTAGCGGATGAAGTAGAGAGAAGACTCCAGGGAATGAACTTAGGTACTCAACAAGTAGGTCAAGTTCAAACCTGTCAAGATGTGAATTGTGAGATTTGTAATGGACCCCACTTTACTGCATATTGCATTGCGACTGTGCAACAAATCGAAGAGATAAAGTTTCTAAAGCAGAATAATCCCTATTCTCAGACATATAATCCAGGGTGGAATAATCATCCTAACTTCTTCTGAAAAGATTAAAATCAACCTTAATACCAACAACAAGCTCCTCAGAAAGCAGAGTGGGAGATATATATTGAAAAGATGGCAACTCACAACATTCAATTCCAAGAAGAGACCTGAAATAATCAGAGAAACACCATAGCTTCTATCAAAAACCTTGAGGTTCAGATGAGACAAATAACACAACAACTCTCCATGCAAAAAGGAACCTTTCCGAGCGTGATAGTACCAAATCCGGAAAATTATAAGAATGTTAATGTTGTCACAACAAGAAGTCAGAAAGTTGTTGAAGAGGAAGAAAGGGGAACAAATGATTATCAGTGTATAGAGGTGGATCTGGAAGTGAGAGAAAACAGGAAAGAATCGAAAAGAGCCTTACCACCCGTGAAGCCAATTGAAGAGAAAAAGAAAGAGGAGGTTAAACCAAAGATCAAGCTACCTTATCCTTCGAGAGTGACAAAGAAAGATTCCTAGGAGAAATACTTTGAGAGATATATCACAATGTTCAAAAAGTTAGAGATCAATATGCCTTTCTTTAAAGCACTCGAGCAAATGCCATTGTACCAAAAATTCATGAAAGAGGTGATCGGTAAAAAGAAATCAATGGGTGAGGAGTAGAAAATTTTAACTGAGCATTGTAGTAAAATATCACAAGGTAGGAGAATCCCCATCAAGCGAAAAGATCCTGGATCTGTAGCCATCCCATGCACTATAAAGAATATAACTTTCAAGAAGTTATTGATTGATTCGGGTGCTAGTGTGAGTCTCATGCCCTTATCTATTTTTAAAGAGCTGGATATTAAAAAGGTGAGCGATATAGGGACAAATTTAAAATTTTCCGACCACACGACTAAGCGATCATATGGGCTAGTAGAATATGTACTAGTGACAATTGATAACTTGACCTTTCTAGTTGATTTTGAGATCATGGATATTCCGGAAGATGAAGATACTCCTATCATACTTGGCCGATCATTCTTGCTTACTAGTCGGTGCAATGTTGATATCGAAACAGGTAATCTAACCTTGAAATCTTTTGATGAGGAAATAACCTTAAAAGTGTTGGACATCAAGAAGCGAGGTGAAGAGGAAATAATCAAGCTTCAGTTGATATGTACCATTTAATCTGAAAAATATTTATGCAAGCTTGTTGGTTGAGGTCAAGCAATAGTTTAAGTTTTGGGGAGTTTGATAGATGGTTTTTATGCGTTATTTTACCGTTAGTTTTAATTCATCTTCTTATATGTTTAGTTGCATTTTATTTCCGTTTATCGCATTTTATGTTTTGGTTGTATCTTTCCAATGTTTTTAGGTTTAGGTAAGCATTCAGGAAGAATCAGAGCAAAAACCTGGAAAAATTGCAAGAATTTCGAAGGCCAAATTTTGGAGTACAGGAGGCCTAACATGGTCACCTGTGTCACCTAACACTGGCCGTATCAGGAGGAGGAGTCGTGCCAAGGAAAAAAAGAAGAAAGTGGGGAACCAGGGGGCTGACACGGCTGCTCGTGTCAGCTGACACGACATATGTTAGCATGTCTAGTACTAAGATAGTTTTTTTACAGATTACAAGGAGCCTACACGGCCCGTGTTGGCTTGGACGTTGGTTTTCCCATTTTTGTCTTTTCACTGAATGTTGATCTGGAGGGCTTTTTGGGATTTCCACCTACTTTTATTCGAGTTTTTGCTATTTAGAAGAGTTAGAGGAGAGGGAAGAGACTTTTTGGACGAGAGAAGAATTATACAATCAAGATTAGCGAGATCAAGGCGATTGGAGAATTGAAGGTTTTCATGAGCATACGTAATTGAAGATCAAAGTAATCCTACTATCTTGTAATGTCTAATTTTTACTTTGTATTTTCTTTGAACGATATGAGTAGATAAGCCCCCCAATACTAGGGGGTCTCCCTGATTTGAATATGTAATGACTCTGATATTAGTATTGTAATAACATTTCCTTTGTTTTTCATAATTTATTTGATCTATAGTTATTCTTAATGCTTGCCCTGTCGGACAAGCAGGATTTGATTTTTGATTAACGATTAGGCTGAACCGTCGTTGTTGATGTTTTGCTTTGGATCATTCTATAGTAGATATTGTTGCACCCCAAAATTTGACCAACAATTATTTATTCATTGAGTGTTTGAAAGCTGATACCTTCATCAGACTGTTCAAGAGATCATCAGAGGAGTTGGTTGAAACCAGGGTTGTGTGCTTCATAGCTTGAGAGTTGTGGGTGCTCCTCAGATGATTCTGAGACTTTGAGAATGAACTTGATGTTTTGAGAAAGCATATGAGATGTCTTGATAGCCATCATGAAGCCCAGAGAAGTCATTGTGCAAGAATTCAGAAGATCCAACCATGAATGGTAGAATTAGGGTTTTGACTGGGTCAACCCTAGGATAACTGAAAATTTGGAGAAGGTTGAGACCTAATCCAAGGGCCATGAGATCATGGAATTATGTATGGAGATGTTATAAAGATGATTCCTAGACCAACTCATCATGATTGAGGAGTTTGAGAAGTTTCAAGTCAGGGTTTCCAAGGATTGTCAGTGAAAAACCCTAATTTGATCCCTATATTCCAGGCAGTTTTAGCTCTAGATGTGATTGATATCTAATCTTCCCCACAACATTAATGTTGTAGATCTTGTTATTAGCTTTAATTTGAGTGGTGGAAGGCCTTGATAGGAGTTACAGAGCTCAAGTTATGGTTTGGACAAATTACAGGTCAACTGAGGTGTGTGAATCTGGGTCTTTGAAAGTCACCCAACTTGCAGACAACTTTTGCCCTAGTAGGATGATTCCTATGATTTTTTGGTCAACATGAATGTTGGAGGGCATCTTCTTAGCTTTAATTTGAGTGGTATAAGTCCTTGATAGGATTTGGGGAACTCAACTTATGGTTTGAACAAGACAGGGGTATTTTGGTCATTTGTCAGTTATAGGTCATTTTAGCCAATGCCTAAAACTCCTATTTCCAAGCCTCAAATGAAAAAACTCAAAACATGAAAGTTGTTCAAAATGTGATTTTAAGTCTATAAAGAAGGTCATAAATTGTTGGAAAAGCTCATAGCATGGATTTGCATGATTGGTCAAAAATGAACTAAAAATGGCATATAAGTTTAAAAAGTTGGAATTGGAAATTGGTTTGGAAGATTTAGGAATCCAAATGGGGCCATCCAATATATCATTTTGATTGGAAAAACCATTCTAAAGACAATGGTTCAAGCACATGTTTGAGTTTAGTGTAAAAAATAAAAGTTACTTAAGGTTACTTATGATTAAAGAAACATAACCAAGTTGGATCAAGCTTGGAATGCAAGGGAAAGTGTAAGATGGTGCTGGAAACTTCCATTGAGTGCTATATAACCATGAAATGAACATTGAGCAAGGGTTGGATTTTCATTTTTTGGAAAATACCTCACAAATTCTCTCATTCTTTCTCATTGCATTTTGATTCCAATTCCACAAAACCTTCATCAAATCATCACCAATACTGATTTCATCATATTCAACCATCATCATGGATTAGAATTCAGCCAAGTTTGGATTGCAATTGGTTCAGTTTTAGTGCACTTTCTTCATCAAGACACAAATTGCAATTTCAAGTGGATCTCAAGATTCAAGCGTGCTACACAAGATCTTTTGCATACAGAAAGATCATCATCAAGAAAAGATTGATTTTAGACAGTTTCAAGCATTGAAGAGGAGTATAACCATTGCTGCCATCACCAAGTTGCAGGTTGGTAAATTCATTCAATTCTCTCTGTTTGCATAGTTTTAGATCATGTGGTTAGGGTAATTATGACTAGCAACCATTAGGGATGGATCCTGAGAAGTTAGAGCTCATTCTGTGGAGTTTAAGAATTGGACATCATACTTTGAAGATCAAGAACTGGCTGGTTATTGAGTCTTAACATTAATGCTTTAGTTTAGGTTGATCAGTGATGCATGAAGATTAGTTTAGTACCAAGAATTTGAGGTTTCGTGAGGGTGAAAACCTTGAGCATTAATGGAGGTTGAGCTTCGGGTTTGCAGTTTGAGGCTGTTTTAGTGCAAGCTGAGGGTACGGTTGTGTTTGGGGAGGAAAGCTGAGCAAGTTTGCTTTTTACATGAGGGAGTTTGGCTGAGAAACGAGAGAGAACAGGCTGGTAGAAGGTAGCTGCATGAGAGAGTCGTGCATGGCTATATAAAACCCTAACCAGGCGTGAGGAAGAAGACAGCTGGCCGTCGTTGGATCAGGTCGAGGAGATTGACTGGAATGTTAATCGCACGGTTGTGGTTTAAACGCAGAAACGGAGGGAAACTTGAACTAGCCAAACGACGTCGTTTGGTTTAGTGAAAATTCTGGGCTTACCCGCTTCATATCTGCACCCCCCACGCGCGCTGGCCCATTTGAAACAACTATCTGACCCTTCTATTTCCACCCCCCTCCCTTTTATATTATTTTGATTTCTTTTTAATTCTTAATATTTTTGCAATCTTAATAAATTCATAAAAAATTGATAAATGGCTCTTTTTTGGTCATTCTTTTTTCTATGTTGAGATAATTTTGTGTAGAAAAATATAAAAATAAAAATGAAATTTTATTTTTAATGTAGAATTTTTAGTGATATTTTCTTGTAAATAGTGTATTTTCTTTCTTTTAGTTGATACCTTATCTTGCAAGAATTGTTTTAGGACCTTCCCTTTGGTTTTTTAATTCATTATTCTTTGTGTAATTAGATATTGAACCCTAGTTTCATGTAGGATTTATCCCTTGATTTTAGAAATTAAATTTGATGTAGTTTGATTGTTAGACATTTAGGTGCTCTAATTAGGGTTTTAGGTTGTGTGCATGAACTTGAACTCTTTGTTTTGGGGTTTTTTTAGGACAAATTAGCATATAGGGGATATATGGGACTTAAGGGTAGTTAAATAGGATCCCCTAGAATTTTGCTAGAATATTGTATGGTATTTTGGTATTTTTCATTGATTTTTGAATGTATGGATAGTATGTGTGTTGCTTAAAGGCATAAGTTGTATTGTTGTGTTTTCTTTCCTTCTCTTTTGAGTGTGTGAGCTTTGAAGATTGAGTTGAAGACCTTGTGGATCATCATGGAAGCTTTGAAGACCTTGCAGAGGAGTTTAGCATAGCTTCTGTTTGTTTTGTTTATAGGTTGATAGGTGCATAGGCAGAGCCCTAGATAGAATACTTTGTTCAATAAACAAGGAGTG
Organism: Lathyrus sativus; assembly: GCA_963859935.3. Lineage (NCBI taxonomy): Eukaryota > Viridiplantae > Streptophyta > Magnoliopsida > Fabales > Fabaceae > Lathyrus > Lathyrus sativus. Next base: position 276,954,639 of record OZ012738.1, on the reverse strand, counting down.
TCTTGTTCACCTCCTTTCTTCTCTGTGACATAGAGTCCCTTAAGGGTATTCACCTCTCTCCTTTGGAGGGATTAGTGACCTTGCCCTACAAGGTAGAACTTTGAGAGAGCCTTTCCTTTGATGTTAAGTCCTCAATGGCATCCTTTGGAAGTCAGTGAGCACTGCAACATCCTCACCTCATCTTATTGACTGAATCTTGTTTGCTGGAGCATTTGAGCCATTGAAGATAGAAGCTGAAGCTTTGAAGAGGATGATTCCTTGAAGATTGTTGAAGTCTGAAGACTTTGTTGATGCCTGAAGATCCCTGGAGATAGTAAAGCCTGAAGGTGGAGCTGGTCAAAGGAGCTGAAGCTCAAGGGAGAAGATGAGTTGATACTCATGCTGTAGGTTTGATACCTGGAAAGCAAGTGATCTCTGAAGTCTGAAGACTGGGTTGCTGCTGGAGGAGCTGAGGCTTTCTTCTGTTTTCTTTGATGTATTGTGTGTTTTGTCTGATTTGTCTGCTGCATTAGACTAAGCACATTTAGAATAAGTTCAGTCTAAGAGCATGAGTGCATCTGATTGTATTGTTATTGCTTGGCTTTGCTTGCGGGTATTCAGTAGAGCCCAGCTCCCTTGCCCATGTGGTTTGTTTGCCTGATGGCATTTCATTTCATTTCTTTCTGTATGATTGCAGTTTACTGTTTCTTGCTTGATAGCATGTTGTTTATTTTAGTATGATTACTGTTATTTCATGACTGGCTTGAGGTCGAGACGAGCTTGTGGAGGCTGAAGCCCCACACACATTTCCTCCCTCACTTGCATTGCATGCATTTTACTGTTAAAGTTGATGCTTTTGTCTGTTTTGGCGTATCATTGACATGATCCCTTAGGACTCTCATTTCCTTTGATAAGGATTTGATGATAGACTTTTAGGTTGAAACCTATGCATGACAACATCTAGGAGTTCCCTGTTCAAACCTCAACTATAGGATGAATCCATGGCATGATAACAGTAGGACTTGATAGTCTCCCTCCTAGTTGGGCGTTCTCTTCTCATCTCAAAGCAGTTTAAGATACAGTAATCATGAACGATTTTTTTCGTACGTTACGAGCCTTAAGCTATCTGAGAAAGGATTGTGGGAGAGCTTCTTTTCCATAGTCTGGATGTTAGTATGGTACCCTTTGGGTGACATGCGACGCATTCACTCTCAGGTCATAGTCTCTAGTGCGGTTGAAATCGCAAACACAATAAAAAACACTTCTTCTAGGAGATAACCCGTAGTTTCCCGAACTACGTTTGCTCTGATCTTTCATACCAGATGAAAGTACGTAGGCATAGGATGCGACGTCCTAGCGAGCAACCTTCCCCACCTTCACCCGTAGTTAGCCGAACTACGTAGACTCTGATTTCTCATTCTCTGATGAGAATACGTAGGCATAAAGCGCGACGCTTTGCCGAGTCATTTTTTTTTCTTTTTCAGCCAGCCTTGATAGGTAGATAGATTATAACCAACCCGTCCAAGTAAACAAACAAGCGAGGATCCCGTCGAGTACGACGGACGTGAGGGGTGCTAATACCTTCCCCTTGCGTAACCGACTCCCGAACCCAGACAATGGTTGCGACGACCTTGTCTTACCCTTATTCGTCAGGTTTTTCCGATCGTTTCCTTTCCCGCTCTGAGGGATAAATAACGAAAGGTGGCGACTCTTCTGTCATGCCGGCACCTTATTTTCGCGCGAGCGACAGCTGGCGACTCTGCTGGGGAGAGAGATGGTTCCCTATGCGAGTCTCGCCTTGGATTTCCTTCCTAGCTGTCTGGGACCGTCCCCAGCAGCTGGCGACTCTGCTGGGGACTCCAACGGTTCCCTGCGAGTCAATCCTATCGTTTGTATGTTTGCTTGTTGGGTTGCGTTTATTTATCGCATTTTTACTTCTCGCGCTTTATTTCCCGCATTTTATGTTCCAGTATAATATGATTATTTGTGCTGTTGTGGGATGGGAGTTCTGATTGAGTGAGAAGCCAGACCCAGGCTTGAGTGCACCATAGACTTAGAGTGGAAATTAGTGGGCGCGTGCTTGCTTTGCAGGCACTAGTGTCTCATGAAATCCACGCTCAGACGAGGTTCATCCGGTTGGCTTCACTTTCAACCCTTTGGGTTGAGACGGTTGCTGGTTTGGTGGATTGTCGACTCTGGGGACCGATCTTTTGTGATTCAGCTAAGTGAGGCCTCTTCAGGACTTGATGATGCCACTCCTTCTGGGAATCGTATCATCAGTTTTGAAAGTCTGTGACGCTGATGAACGCATAGGAGGCCGTACCTTGAGTCAGCCTAGGTTCATACCTGTGAGTGGGACTGGGTTTATTGCAGGAAACTTAGACCTCCAGACTACCTGGTTTTCTTGACAGTGAATCAGTTATGTTGGGTTCTCAGTTGCAGACATGTTCTTGATAGAGCAAGAGGTTTTTGATTAGAGGATCCTATCATCGGGTGTATGTCTGTTCTTGATGGAGCAGGTTTTGATCAGTATGTTATCATCAGTGGTTTGTTCTGGATGGAGCAGATTTTGAGTGAGGTCTGAAGGCCTCATCGGCAGATGTTATTTGTTCTTGATAGGGCAGATTTTGAGTGGGGTCTGAAGATCTCATCAGCAGCTGTGTGTTTGTTCTCGATAGGGCAGATTTTTGGTTTGGGGACTTCATCAGCGGACGTTTTCTGATCATACATCCCGGGTCCTTATTATCAGTCACTTACTCTTGTCAGAACAGAATTGTGATCTCGGTCCTATCAGATGGTTATTCTCAGCAGATCAGATTAGTGGTCTTACACCGGGGTTTCCTTCTCATCAGTGACTGTTGATACCGAATCTCCACAGCAGCTACATGGATATATTATTGCATACCTGCATTTTGCATTAGTTTACGCATTCATCTACATTCCATTAACGTGTGTCTGTGTTGCAGGTACCGTTTCCCCGATCCAGGATTTCTCGCCTTCTGCTGTTATTATGGCCTCTCTCAGGAAGACTGTTGCGTACAAGTTCCCGACCCCCGATGTGTCGAAGCTGACTGGTTTGATAGCCCTGGCAGGGGATTCTGTGAAGGATAGGTTCAGGAAGTCTTATGGCAGGTTGCTTAGCCTGGTTTACAAACCTTCTACGTCCGAGTTGAATGGGTTACATGCTCTTCTGCAGTTTTATGACCCTCCCTTGAGGTGTTTCACTTTTCATGACTTCGTTCTCGCGCCGACATTGGAAGAGTATGCTGATATGCTGGGTGTGCCTATCAAAAGGCAGATGCCTTTTGTCCACATGGATGCTGAGCCTGATCTGGTTAGCTTGGCTTCCTCACTCCATTTGAGCGCTTCTGAGTTAGTGGTGACGAGCTGGAACAAGGTCCCAGGGTTCTCCCTGCAGTTTCTGATAGCTAAGGCTCAGCAGTGTGCCAAGGACAAATGTTGGGACGCCTTCAACGCCATCCTTGCTTTATGCATATATGGCATCATCCTATTCCCCAGCATGCCTGATTTCGTAGATTTTGATGCATTCCATATCTTTGCCTCAGGGAATCCAGTCCCTACTCTGATCGGAGACGTTTACCATTCAGTGCATTACAAGAATGAGAACCGGAGAGGGAAGAATGTTTCATGCTGCGTACCGTTGTTGTACAAGTGGTTTGATAGCCATTTGCCCAAGAGGGGTTCTTCTGTCTTGTCTGCAGCCACAGCTGAGTGGCCTGAGCGTCTGATGAGCTTGTCGGCAGAAGACATTGTTTGGTTCGTTGACAGAGGCAGGTTAGGCACCGAGATGATCTTCAGTTGTAGTGGGTTTCCTAACGTACCTCTGATAGGTAGGAAGGGTTGCGTCAACTACAACCCATCATTGCTAGTTCGTCAGTTTGCATATGCTTTGAGGACCCCACCGAAGGAAGAAGAGGTACGGGAATCTCTGTACTTCACGGGTATTCTAGAGGGGGATTTGTTGTCCAAGCTTTAGTATGCATGGAACAATATCAGCACGAGAGGAAAGCCTTTGTTGGGGAAGAGCAACAACCAAGCTTACCCTCCTTATTCAGATTGGATCAGAGCCAGAGCCAGCGCTATAGGGATGTCATTCCCTCATGTCAGACCGGAGAGTCCTCCACCAGTCGAAGAGCCTACCACTGTGTCCATTCATCAGCACAACCAGGTATTAGCTGAGCGTGATGAGCTGAAGAGGGCAAATGCAGAATTAGAGAAGGAGCTAGCTCAGCTTCGAAGTGAGAGGAACGAAGCCGTGCATGCTCTCAAAAGGCAAACAGAGTCGGTGAGCCAGCTGGGTGCAGACTTGGCAAAGCAGATTGCTGATCGGGAACGCTTGGGTCAAGACTTCAGAGCTTCTAATGATGTGCTAGCTACGAAGAAGCAGCATTTGGAGGAAGCATATCGGAGAATATCTAAGTTCGACCAACATTGGAAGACCTCCATGGCTACCAGGAAGGAGCGAGAAGACAAGCTGATGCTGCAGATTTCTAAGCTGGAGACTGAAGTGAAAGACAGTGAGCGGAGGTTTGATGAAGAGACCGCCCGCAGGTACTCCGCTGAAGCCCGTCTCAACAAAGCCATTGCTAGCCTGAAGGAGCATAAGCTGATGTTTGAGTCTAAGAAGCGGAAGCTGGAAGATTGCTTTGGCGAAGGCGCTTGGGAGAGTTCAGTTCAGGGGCTTCAGCATACTATCAGGCAGAGGGAACTACTCGTCGAGGGGTTGCTCACTTCGCCAGATCATTCAGAGACAAAGGAGTTATTAGCAGAGTATCGCGCCCGTGGCCGTATTTGACTAGTTATATCCCTGTTGTTTCTGATCTTTGATGTATGCTGACCATCACCAGACTTGTTGGCTGAGGTCATGCTGTTGATTTGTACTCGCTGATACTGTGTACTGCCTTGACAGGCCTTTCCATATATATATATGAGATTGATGTTTCCATGATTGGGCTCGGATTTCTTCTTCCTCTTGTTATTATCAGCACCGTCACTAAGGCACTAGGATCGGGGGAAAATCTCCCACGCACACAGACACACGCATGCATCTGCATGAAGCATATTTGCATGGTGTATATCTTATTGCTTTTCCTGACCTTTATTACTGACAGGTTTTTCAGGTTCCGAGCTGCTTTCGATCTCCAGGATTGATCAAAGACTCATCCACCGCTACTCAACTCGCGCTAATCAGACGAGAATCATGGACCAGGTACAGTCAGATGTTCAAGAGCTCCGTGAGCGGATGGATCGTTTTATGGAGCTGATGCAGGTGGTCGCGAATGGTCAAGATCAGCTTCGTACTCTGGTTCAACCTCTGATCTCCAGGGTTGACAGTAATGGCATACTTCATGGAGGGGCCGTGCCTACTCCTCCTCCAGGGGATACTCCACAGAACGTTGTTCCTGCTGCCGGGGGCAACGGCAGTGCTAACGGCAATCTGATGACTAATCTCGGACTCAACGCGGCTGGCGCCGTAAATGGTAGTTTGGGAGCCAATGTTACCATGGGGCCGGTCAACGGCAATGCTGGTGCAGGAAATCTGGTGGTGCCTCAACCGTGGCTGGAGGACCATCAGGATGACATATTCTCTCAGAGAGGCGTAGAGGCAGAGTTGAATGCTGAGGCTCGACTCAGGTTCAAGGCGCTGGAAGACAAGATGAGAAGCATAGAAAATCAGAACACATTGGGCGTTGACATGTCTAACCTAGGATTGATTGCTGACTTTAAAGTACCTCCCAAATTCAAGGTGCCTACCTTCGAGAAGTATAAGGGTACTACTTGCCCCCGGGTCCACCTCCGATCTTATTATAGAAAGATGTCCGCTTATTCTGACGATGAGAAGTTGCTGATGCACTTCTTTCAGGATAGTCTTTCTGGTCCATCACTCGAATGGTATATGGGTTTGGAGCCCGCTACTGTGCGCACCTGGAAAGATCTTGCAGAAGCATTTGTTCTCCACTATCAATACAACAGCGACTTGGCTCCCAACCGAGTTCAGCTCCAGAATCTCTCACAGCGGAACAATGAAAGCTTCAAAGAATACGCCCAGCGGTGGCGTGAATTGGCTGCTCGGGTTCAACCGCCGATGGTTGAGCGTGAGTTGGTGCAAATGTTCGTGGCTACCCTTCCTGGAATCTATTATGAAAAGCTGGTCAGTGGCATGTCGGGAACATTCTCGGCTCTTATCACTTTGGGCGAGCATGTTGAGAACGGTATAAAGATCGGAAAAATTCAGGGCGAATCATCCTCAGCTGGAGGAGGTAGCAAGAAACCCTATACTGGCAAGCGTTGAGAGGGAGATGCCAGTGCTGTCACTAATGCTAGGAGAAAGGGCAAGGGCCCTCAGCCTCAGATTGCTAGCATAAACATTCCAGCTGCTCCACCGCAGCCGCAGCAACAGCAACCTCAGCAGCAGAATAATCAGGGGTATAAAAGATATCAGAATCGGGCTCCCCTGTCAAGCCGTCAGTTCGATACTCCACCTATGTCATATGCCCAGCTTTTGCAAACGTTGCTCCAGCTCCAATTAGTTCAAAAGAGGACGTTGGCTCCCTTAACAGGGGCACCACCACCGGGGTATGATGCCAGTGCTACTTGTGAATTCCATACTGGGGCACCTGGCCATACGATTGAGAATTGTAAAGCTTTTAAGCACAAAGTCCAGGATTTGGTGGACGCCAAGGTTATCAACTTTTCTGACAACGTGCCTAACGTCACCAAAAACCCGATGCCTCATCATAAGGGGGGCGGAGTGAATGCTGTTATCACCGAGGAGAGTGCGGACTTGCTGACTGATGTCAAAGATTTGAAGACGCCGTTGAGTTTTGTCAAGGCTAAGTTGCTAAAGAAGGGCTTCTTTCCTAGATGCGGAGAATTATGTATGGCTTGTGCTACACTTCCTGACGGATGTGAGCAGCTGATCGAAGGTATCCAAAGTCTGATGTCCGAGGGTATTTTGCAATTCAGCCGGAGCGTCGAGAGTGCATCAGGGGAAGTTGTGCTGAAGGAAGCAGACGAAGTTGCTACCATTACCATTCCTCGCCACCCTATTACTATTTCTGCGCCTCGTCCGCCTACCATCACCATCACCAGGGCCGGGCCAATCCCATTCGAGAGTACCAATGCCGTTCCATGGCATTATGGCGCCGAAGTTTATTGTAATGGTCAGAAGATAGAGCTTGAGCCGTTCGGGTCAACTATGCAGAATCTTACTGAAGTCAGTGGTATCACTAGAAGCGGAAGGGTGTTTGCGCCAGCAGAGGTTGCAGCAGAGAAAGTGGTCTGGGCTGATGCTGTGGATAAGGGTAAAGGTAAAGCTGTCGAAGAGGTCCCTGCAGGGGCAGAGAAGGACTTGCTGGTTAAAGATGCTGAAGAGTTCATGCGACTAATCAAGAAAAGTGACTACAAAATTGTAGATCATCTTCATCAGACTCCGTCAAAGATCTCGATTCTTAACCTGTTGCTGTGCTCTGAGGCGCACCGCAACGCGTTACTGAAGGTATTGAATGCTGCATACGTACCGCAGGAGATATCAGTAAATCAACTCGAGGAAGTAGTAGCCCATGTTAATGCTGGTAATGGGCTGGGATTTACAGATCTAGAGCTGACTCCTAAGGGAAGAGATCACAACAGCGCCTTGCACGTCTCGATAGAGTGCAGAGGCACGATTATGTCACATGTCCTGGTGGATACGGGTTCCTCGCTTAATGTGCTTCCGAAGAAGGCACTGATGAAGTTGGATACCCGTGGACTGCTGTGCACGCCCAGTGATCTGGTCGTGAAAGCCTTTGACGGAACCAAGCGCCACGTCTTCGGAGAATTGACCCTGCCAATTCAAGTTGGTCCAGAGACGTTCAATGCGGTTTTCTATATCATGGATATCATGCCCGCCTATAGTTGCCTCTTAGGTCGGCCATGGATCCATTCTGCTGGTGCCGTAACGTCCACGCTGCATCAGAAGCTTAAATATGCTGTTGGGGGCAGCATAGTGACAGTCTGTGGAGAGGAGGACATCATGGTAAGCCACCTGTCGTCCTTTAAATACATTGAAATGGATGGTGAGATCCATGAGACTCTTTGCCAGGCATTTGAAACCGTCAGGGTGAAGGAGGTGGCTCCTGTCGTCGCAGAGAGGCAAGAGTTGAACCTCTCCTCGTTTAAGGAAGCTAGGGCCGTTGTCGAAGCCGGCTCCACCCCAGGCTGGGGGCATGTTTTGGATATACCAATCAAGCAGGATAAGTTTGGATTGGGGTATTCTCCTGGAGCTGAAGCTTCATCTTCTTCTGGCAGCTCGTCTCGTGGGAAAGGGCCGATCCTATTCACCAAGGGGGGAGTAATTTTCGAGAGTATCGACGCTGCGTCAGAGGACAGCGGTGACAGCGATTGCGATCTTGACGCCTGGATTCAACCGAGCAAGCCGGGCGAGCGCCTCCACAATTGGACCATCAAGGAGATTATCAAGCTGACAAGTGAAGAGTAATGATTTGCTTTTTACAATCTTTGTACAACCCTATGTCCTGCCCGGGGCATAGTGGTTTTACTGTCAGGGCCTTGTTGGATTATGTGTATGCATTTTGTTAATAAATAAAAGGCGTTTTCTTCGTAATCAAATATTGTGTTCTCTGTTATTCCTATTTTATGTTTATTTCGAAAAAACAGCAAAATGGCAACGAGGTTCGTGCTAACCTGCATATTCCTGCTTTAAACTTAACCCTTGTTATTGCAGGATCCACGTAACCGATGACATCGACTCTGGACCCTCTACGACTCACTACGACTTTGATTGCCCGATCTATCAAGCCGAGGACGAGATTGATGAAGACGAGGACCTTCCGGAAGAGTTGGCCCGCTTGTTGAGACAAGAGGAGAAGGTTATTCTGCCTCACGAGGAGGATATTGAGATTGTAAATCTGGGTTCTGAGGAGCTCGTCAGAAATGTCAGAGTAGGGGCTGCACTGCAGAATGATGTCAAGCATAGACTGGTCGAGATGCTTCGAGAGTATAGTGATGTCTTCGCTTGGTCATATGAGGATATGCCCGGACTTGACACTGATATCGTGGTTCATCGCTTACCGTTGCGGGAAGACTGCCCTCCAGTCAAACAAAAGCTCAGGAGGACGAGACCAGACATGGCTGTAAAAATCAAAGAAGAGGTCCAGAAGCAGTTGGACGCAGGGTTTCTAGCCGTTACCACTTACCCTCCGTGGGTCGCCAACATTGTGCCTGTACCGAAGAAGGACGGTAAGGTACGCATGTGCGTCGATTATCGGGATTTGAATAGGGCGAGCCCTAAGGATGATTTCCCGTTGCCTCATATTGATGTGTTGGTCGACAACACAGCCCAGTTTTCCGTGTTTTCATTCATGGATGGCTTCTCCGGTTACAATCAGATTAAGATGGCACCGGAGGACATGGAGAAAACGACGTTCATTACCCCCTGGGGAACATTTTGCTACAAGGTAATGCCCTTCGGTCTGAAGAACGCAGGGGCCACTTACCAGCGAGCAATGGTAACTTTGTTTCATGATATGATTCATCATGAGATCGAGGTCTATGTTGATGACATGATTGCAAAGTCCCAAACGGAGGAAGAGCATCTGGTCAATTTGTTGAAGCTGTTTGAAAGGCTTAGGAAGTTCAGGCTGAGGCTGAATCCTAACAAATGCACTTTTGGAGTGCGATCCGGAAAGTTATTGGGGTTTATCGTTAGTGAACGAGGTATTGAAGTTGATCCTGCGAAAATAAAAGCTATTCAAGAAATGCCAACGCCGAAAACAGAAAAGGAAGTTCGTGGTTTCCTGGGCCGAATAAACTACATTGCAAGGTTTATCTCTCAGCTCACGGCCACTTGTGAACCGATGTTCAAGCTTTTAAAGAAAGATCAGGCGATTACTTGGAATGAGGATTGCCAGAAGGCATTCGATAAAATAAAGCAGTATCTTCAAGAACCTCCTATCTTGATACCCCCAGTGGCTGGACGACCATTGATCATGTACCTGACGGTTCTGGAGAATAGTATGGGGTGTGTTCTCGGTCAGCACGACGAGACGGGCAGAAAAGAGCATGCCATTTATTATTTGAGTAAAAAGTTCACTGAGTGTGAATCTCGATACTCGATGCTGGAGAAGACGTGTTGTGCATTAGCTTGGGCTGCCAAACGTCTACGACAGTATATGCTCAATCACACCACTATGCTAATTTTGAAGATGGATCCGATCAAGTACGTCTTCGAGAAGCAGGCGCTTTCGGGCAGGATTGCCAGATGGCAAATGGTGTTAACAGAATATGATATTCAGTACGTCTCTCAGAAAGCCATTAAGGGGAGCGTATTGTCGGATTACCTTGCCGAACAGCCAATCGAAGACTACCAGCCGATGAAGTTCGAATTCCCTGACGAGGACATTATGTTTCTCAAAGCAAAGGACTGCGATGAGCCATTGCCCGACGAGGGACCAGATAGCAAATCTCAGTGGAAGTTGATATTCGACGGAGCGGTTAATTCCTATGGAAGTGGTATCGGGGCTATCATCACGACTCCTCACGGATCCCACATCCCTTTTACTGCGAGACTGACGTTTCCAGTTACCAACAATGAAGCAGAGTATGAAGCATGTATTATGGGTCTAGAAGAGGCAATTGATTTGAGAATCAAGAATCTAGACATATATGGTGACTCAGCGCTTGTAATTAACCAGATTAAAGGGGAGTGGGAAACTCGTCAAGCGAATCTAGTGCCGTACATGAATTATGCCAGGAGGCTGCTTCCGTTCTTCGATCGAGTGGAACTTCATCATGTACCCAGGGCTGAAAATCAGATGGCTGATGCCTTAGCCACGTTGGCTTCAATGTATAAAGTCAATTATTGGAATGAGGCTCCAAGAATTGTACTTTCGCGTCTTGATAGGCCGGCATTTGTCTTTGCAATCGAGGACGCCACCGACGGCAAGCCATGGTTCCACGACATCCAGACCTTCCTTATGACTAAGGAATATCCCGCGGGTGCGTCGACCCAGGATAAGAAGACTCTGAGGAGGCTATCTGGAAACTTTTATCTCAATCCCGACGGAGTGTTGTATAAGAGAAACCACGATCTCGTGCTACTCAGATGTGTAGATGAGAAAGAGGCGAGTATGCTCATGGAAGAAGTCCATGAGGGCACATTTGGTACGCACGCCGGCGGGCATGCCATGACGAGAAAGATCCTGAGAGAAGGGTATTACTGGCTGACTATGGAGTCGGATTGCTTCAGATTCGCAAGGAAATGTCACAAATGCCAGATTTATGCTGATAAAGTTCATGTACCGCCGTGCCCATTGAATGTCATGTCTTCCCCTTGGCCGTTCTCCATGTGGGGCATCGACATGATAGGCAAGATCGAGCCCACCGCATCCAATGGTCATCGTTTCATTCTGGTAGCCATCGACTACTTCACCAAATGGGTGGAGGCAGCCTCGTACGCTAATGTGACCAAGCAGGTGGTGGCTAAGTTCATAAAGAGGGACATCATCTGTCGCTATGGAATTCCCGAGCGAATCATTACTGATAATGGTTCGAATTTGAACAACAAGATGATGAAGGAGCTGTGCCAGAGCTTCAAGATTGAACACCACAACTCATCTCCTTACCGGCCGAAGATGAATGGCGCCGTTGAAGCAGCCAACAAGAACATCAAGAGGATTGTTCAGAAGATGGTTGTGACGTATAAAGATTGACACGAGATGCTGCCGTTTTCCTTGCACGGTTATCGTACGACGGTGCGTACGTCGACCGGGGCAACCCCTTTCTCCTTGGTGTACGGTATGGAAGCTGTCCTACCGTTAGAAGTGGAGATTCCCTCTTTGCGAGTTTTGGTTGATGTAAAACTTGACGAGGCAGAATGGATTACGAATCGTTTGAACCAACTCAACCTGATGGACGAGAAGAGGTTAGCATCGATTGCATTTGGTCGTCTGTACCAAAGCCGAATGAAGAAAGCTTATGATAAGAAGGTGCGTCCTAGAAGCTTTCAGACAGGTGATCTCGTCCTGAAGAAAATTCTTCCGCCACACTCCGATCACCGAGGCAAGTGGACTCCGAATTACGAAGGGCCGTATGTCGTCAGCAAGGTCTTCTCAGGAGGAGCTTTGTTGTTATCCACGATGGATGGTGAAGATTTTGCATCCCCGGTGAACGCGGACGCAGTTAAAAAATACTTTGCTTGAAAGAGATCCGCTGGACAAAAAAGAAAGAGTCCAGGCAAAAAAGGGGCATCCCGGCGAACCAAAAACAGAATAAAAGGTTCGGGAAAAAATTAGGGATATATTGAAAAATGTACACCCGCGAAGTCGAAAACCTACACTGGGCGGCTTCGGCAAAAAAGGGTATCCCGGTGAACTGAAAACCCGAAAGGGCGGTTCACGCAAAAGTTAGGGATTTGAATAAGCAAATGACTGCGTTCCACGTGTGGACTTTCATTGTTTAGTGGTTTGGAGGACCTGAGGGCCGTTTATCTGAATCAATCTCTTCCAAAGCTGAAGCGTCGGAGAAGTATCAAAGTCGAGTGGGTCTTAGAGGGATCAACTCATGGTGTTCGTCTACGCCTCGATCGCCAACATTTGTATATACTGATGTATATTTATGTTTTCTTTTTTGGTGCGGCTTCCTCATCCCAGGAGTTTGCCTCTGTTGTAAAACATTTTTGCCCGTTCAGAGGTTCATCATCAATAAAATGCGCATTATTCAGCAATTCTACTTGTCTGTTTTGCATTTATCTGTTTTGTTTGCGAATGAAAACGCCGATGTTTTTTTTTGATAAAATGCGCATACATAAACTTGCGGGCCTGGGCCCATTGATTGTTGAAACAATTGATTAACTGAATATTGTCACGAGATAATAACCTGGATAGAACCCTTTGAGGAGGGAATCTTGTCTTGTTTGTTTGTGTTGTTGCAGGTGTAGCACCTTCCAGAGGATATGCCGTGCGCTTCCCCGAAGCAGGGCGAGCCCTCCTTCTCTGGCAGAGTTCAGTAGTCTCTCCTCCGCAGAATCTGAACGCAAATAGTGAGCATTGATATGTCTCCCCAGGCAGAGAGGATTCTCGTCCCCAAGCCGACGCATCCTGAAGGAGCGTCACCCCATCAGCTGAGCCAAGCACCGAAGAATGATGTCGTCTTTCCCCAGCACCGGGTCGCAAGTGCAGATTTCATAGAAGTGTTCGGGGGCCGAGGCTTTTGTTTCCTCAGTAAAGTCTCCAGCGGAATTGAGATTCCCCACCAAAGTTATGCTCTCTCCTGAAGTTGGATGATTCCCTCTTCCCCAGTAGAGTATTGGAACGGCTGATGTTGTATTCCCCTGCAGAGTTGTACTCTCCCCCGAAGGCAGATGATTCTTTCTTCCCCGGCGAAATTGAAATTCCGCACCAGAGTCGTACTCTCCCGTTGAAGTAGAATGATTTCTCTCTCCCCGGCTGAGTCCTCGGAAAAGCAGAATCCTTGGAAGCAGTTGGGACCATGAGTGGATTTTCCCTAGCAGATGTTGAACAGCTGATGCTGTATCTCCCAGAGTTGTACTCCCTTTGGCGAAGCTGAATGACTTCTCCTTCCTCAGCCGAGTTTGCAGATGTCCAGGAGGGCCGAGTCCTTGAAGGTTGATCAGATCATGATTGGTCTTTCCCCAGTGGAGTGTGGAGCAGCTGAAGTTGTTTCCCCACAGAGTGATCATCCCCAGAAGAGTTAGCCATGGCGGCCGCGCAGTTCACTCCCGCGATTGGCATCGCTTTCCTTCAGCAGGTTCGGGTTCTCGTAGAGCTTCGTCCCCTGCAGCAGTCAGCTGAAGTTGTTTGCCCTGCAGCAGTCAACCGAAAAACCATTTCCCCAGGCGGAGTCCAATTGATATCGGCGTGCCCACGTTCTCCTCAGCAGGATGACTCCTCTATCTGAGCAGTTCTTTCTCCTTGACAGGAGAATCTACCCTCGGCATTTATTTTGCTGACGAGGTCGCATCATTGTGCATGACTGCATAGCATTTAACACTGCATAGCATTTAACGTTGCATAGCATTGTGCATGATTGCACAGCATTTAGCATAAACGCATATCATTCCCACCGTGTGGGGCATGGCGCAGAAGCATACGCATCATAAGCATGATCCAGGGTACTATCATTCTTGTCTTACAGGTGTTCAGACAAAAGACCAGTTGCTCAGGATGATTCCTGACATTCTCTCCAACAAGGTCGCTTTCTTAAGATGATTCCTAAGACCCCGGTGTAATCCTCACAGTCGCTCGCTCAAGATGATTTTTGAGATCCCCAGCAAAGTCTTCAGTTCGAGACGATTCTTGAACTCCTCAGCAGGGCCGTTTGCTTAAGATGATTCTTAAGACCTCAGTACAGCTTCCCGAGTTGTTCGCCTAGTATGATGCTTGAGCTTCCCAGTAGCGTCCCTAGCAAGAGTTGCCCAGGAAGGTTCCTGGAATACCCCGCAGAATAAAGTCTCCAGAATGGCTATCGGTTCAAGATGATTCTTGAAGGTGCCTGACGGATTTGTTTGTTCAAGATGATTCTTGAAGTCCTTAGCAGCGTGATATGTCTGCTCCAACAGTGATGTCTAATCTAAAGATTGACTTCGTAAACGCCTGAGGGCGGTATCAGAAGGTTCCTGTGAGCTCAGATTTCCTGGTTGATGAATCAACGTGTGGCGGAAGACAAGGTTCCAAGATTTTGTATTTAAAGTGATCCGTGTTGGCCTGAAGACCAAGTCAGTTACCCTGAGGTGATGATTGATCGCGATCTAGTGAATAGTGTTTCTTCTGACTGAAGTCGAAGATGTTTCTCCAGCTGAAGCGGAGTTTTGCCTGAAGGCAAAGTGTTTGAATCCCCGTAGAGTCATGAATGGCACAGGATACCATTTCTCTGACTGAAGTCATGGATTTCCCAAGCCGAAGCGAAGGTGCCTGAAGGCAAGGTTATCCCCAAGGTCATGAATGACCTAGGATTCATTCTTCGGACTGAAGGCCGAAGTATATCCCTGACTGAAGTCTCGGATGCTCTATAGCTGAGGCGGAGTTGCCTGAAGGCATACCCATGTATCCTTGAAGGCCAAGGACCATTTCTTCAGACTGAAGTCGAAGATACCTCCTGCAGAGTGGCCAGGGGCCAGGGTTCCATCTATATTCGGAAATACTTGAATATTTTTTCCAGCGGATCTGGAGTGGCCAGGGGCCAGGGTTTCATATGTCTTTAATGTTGAAGTTCTACGGTGGGTCAGTTGTGCAACAGTATTCCGATGTTCGTTGTGGTTCTGAGGGTGACCCCCAGATCAGAATGTGCTCGGTTAAGTCTTTCATTCCCAGCGGAGTAGTTCCAAATACGCAAGTGTACTTTACCAGGGGTGAACCCCAGGTCAGATTTGTTCAGATAATGTTTGATCGACGGCGAGGTTGAATGTTTGGATTTGACGGCGAGGTCAGATCATGTTCGTTTCCGACGGCGAGGTTGGATGTTTGTTTGACGGCGAGGTCAGACTCTGTAAATCCCCAGTAGAGATGATGTTTGTGCGACGACGATATTGAGTGTCTCCAAGAGGATGTTTGTTTCCGACGGCGATGTCAGATTCAATTTTCCAGCGGCGATGCGGGGTATTTTGTTCATTATTGTATTTTCTCCAGCGGCGATGCGAGGTACTTTGTTCAGAAATGTATTTTCTCCAGCGGCGATGTTGGGTGTGGTGGTTGTCTGAAGGCAATATCATAAGAATTTAATGTGGGTAACTGACGGTGACGTCAGATCGATATTTCTCCAGCTAGTTGCCGTGCGGCTAGTGTTGCAGTATTCAAATATTCGTTCCCCGCAAAGTATCGTGTGCTTGTGCAGTTGGCAAATTTTCGGGTTTACCGGTATTCAACCGTCTCGTACCTTGATTGGTTGAGAGCCGTTTGCTTCTCACCCAGTCAGGTTCAAGCCGTTTGAATAGGGGCAGCTGTTGCACCCCAAAATTTGACCAACAATTATTTATTCATTGAGTGTTTGAAAGCTGATACCTTCATCAGACAGTTCAAGAGATCATCAGAGGAGTTGGTTGAAACCAGGGTTGTGTGCTTCATAGCTTGAGAGTTGTGGGTGCTCCTCAGATGATTCTGAGACTTTGAGAATGAACTTGATGTTTTGAGAAAGCCTATGATATGTATTGATAGCCATCATGAAGCCCAGAGAAGTCATTGTGCAAGAATTCAGAAGATCCAACCATGAATGGTAGAATTAGGGTTTTGACTGGGTCAACCCTAGGATAACTGAAAATTTGGAGAAGGTTGAGACCTAATCCAAGGGCCATGAGATCATGGAATGATGTATGGAGATGTTATAAAGATGATTCCTAGACCAACTCATCATGATTGAGGAGTTTGAGAAGTTTCAAGTCAGGGTTTCCAAGGATTGTCAGTGAAAAACCCTAATTTGATCCCTATATTCCAGGCAGTTTTAGCTCTAGATGTGATTGATATCTAATCTTCCCCACAACATTAATGTTGTAGAGCTTGTTCTTAGCTTTAATTTGAGTGGTGGAAGGCCTTGATAGGAGTTACAGAGCTCAAGTTATGGTTTGGACAAATTACAGGTCAGCTGAGGTGTGTGAATCTGGGTCCTTGAAAGTCATCCAACTTGCAGACAACTTTTGCCCTAGTAGGATGATTCCTATGATTTCTTGGTCAACATGAATGTTGGAGGGCATCTTCTTAGCTTTAATTTGAGTGGTATAAGTCCTTGATAGGATTTGGGGAACTCAACTTATGGCTTGAACAAGACAGGGGTATTTTGGTCATTTGTCAGTTATAGGTCATTTTAGCCAATGCCTAAAACTCCTATTTCCAAGCCTCAAATGAAAAAACTCAAAACATGAAAGTTGTTCAAAATGTGATTTTAAGTCTAGAAAGAAGGTCATAAATTGTTATAAAAGCTCATAGCATGGATTTGCATGATTGGTCAAAAATGAACTAAAAATGGCATATAAGTTTAAAAAGTTGGAATTGGAAATTGGTTTGGAAGATTTAGGAATCCAAATGGGGCCATCCAATATATCATTTTGATTGTAAAAACCATTCTAAAGACAATGGTTCAAGCACATTTTTGAGTTTAGTGTAAAAAATAAAAGTTACTTAAGGTTACTTATGATTAAAGAAACATAACCAAGTTGGATCAAGCTTGGAATGCAAGGGAAAGTGTAAGATGGTGCTGGAAACTTCCATTGAGTGCTATATAACCATGAAATGAACATTGATCAAGGGTTGGATTTTCATTTTTTGGAAAATACCTCACAAATTCTCTCATTCTTTCTCATTGCATTTTGATTCCAATTCCACAAAACCTTCATCAAATCATCACCAATACTGATTTCATCATATTCAACCATCATCATGGATTAGAATTCAGCCAAGTTTGGATTGCAATTGGTTCAGTTTTAGTGCACTTTCTTCATCAAGACACAAATTGCAATTTCAAGTGGATCTCAAGATTCAAGCGTGCTACACAAGATCTTTTGCATACAGAAAGATCATCATCAAGAAAAGATTGATTTTAGACAGTTTCAAGCATTGAAGAGGAGTATAACCATTGCTGCCATCACCAAGTTGCAGGTTGGTAAATTCATTCAATTCTCTCTGTTTGCATAGTTTTATATCATGTGGTTAGGGTAATTATGACTAGCAACCATTAGGGATGGATCCTGAGAAGTTAGAGCTCATTCTGTGGAGTTTAAGAATTGGACATCATACTTTGAAGATCAAGAACTGGCTGGTTATTGAGTCTTAACATTAATGCTTTAGTTTAGGTTGATCAGTGATGCATGAAGATTAGTTTAGTACCAAGAATTTGAGGTTTCGTGAGGGTGAAAACCTTGAGCATTAATGGAGGTTGAGCTTCGGGTTTGCAGTTTGAGGCTGTTTTAGTGCAAGCTGAGGGTACGGTTGTGTTTGGGGAGGAAAGCTGAGCAAGTTTGCTTTTTACATGAGGGAGTTTGGCTGAGAAACGAGAGAGAACAGGCTGGTAGAAGGTAGCTGCATGAGAGAGTCGTGCATGGCTATATAAAACCCTAACCAGGCGTGAGGAAGAAGACAGCTGGCCGTCGTTGGATCAGGTCGAGGAGATTGACTGGAATGTTAATCGCACGGTTGTGGTTTAAACGCAGAAACGGAGGGAAACTTGAACTAGCCAAACGACGTCGTTTGGTTTAGTGAAAATTCTGGGCTTACCCGCTTCATATCTGCACCCCCCACGCGCGCTGGCCCATTTGAAACAACTATCTGACCCTTCTATTTCCACCCCCTCCCTTTTATATTATTTTGATTTCTTTTTAATTCTTAATATTTTTGCAATCTTAATAAATTCATAAAAAATTGATAAATGGCTCTTTTTTGGTCATTCTTTTTTCTATGTTGAGATAATTTTGTGTAGAAAAATATAAAAATAAAAATGAAATTTTATTTTTAATGTAGAATTTTTAGTGATATTTTCTTGTAAATAGTGTATTTTCTTTCTTTTAGTTGATACCTTATCTTGCAAGAATTGTTTTAGGACCTTCCCTTTGGTTTTTTAATTCATTATTCTTTGTGTAATTAGATATTGAACCCTAGTTTCATGTAGGATTTATCCCTTGATTTTAGAAATTAAATTTGATGTAGTTTGATTGTTAGACATTTAGGTGCTCTAATTAGGGTTTTAGGTTGTGTGCATGAACTTGAACTCTTTGTTTTGGGTTTTTTTTAGGACAAATTAGCATATAGGGGATATATGGGACTTAAGGGTAGTTAAATAGGATCCCCTAGAATTTTGCTAGAATATTGTATGGTATTTTGGTATTTTTCATTGATTTTTGAATGTATGGATAGTATGTGTGTTGCTTAAAGGCATAAGTTGTATTGTTGTGTTTTCTTTCCTTCTCTTTTGAGTGTGTGAGCTTTGAAGATTGAGTTGAAGACCTTGTGGATCATCATGGAAGCTTTGAAGACCTTGCAGAGGAGTTTAGCATAGCTTCTGTTTGTTTTGTTTATAGGTTGATAGGTGCATAGGCAGAGCCCTAGATAGAATACTTTGTTCAATAAACAAGGAGTGTCTTGTTCACCTCCTTTCTTCTCTGTGACATAGAGTCCCTTAAGGGTATTCACCTCTCTCCTTTGGAGGGATTAGTGACCTTGCCCTACAAGGTAGAACTTTGAGAGAGCCTTTCCTTTGATGTTAAGTCCTCAATGGCATCCTTTGGAAGTCAGTGAGCACTGCAACATCCTCACCTCATCTTATTGACTGAATCTTGTTTGCTGGAGCATTTGAGCCATTGAAGATAGAAGCTGAAGCTTTGAAGAGGATGATTCCTTGAAGATTGTTGAAGTCTGAAGACTTTGTTGATGCCTGAAGATCCCTGGAGATAGTAAAGCCTGAAGGTGGAGCTGGTCAAAGGAGCTGAAGCTCAAGGGAGAAGATGAGTTGATACTCATGCTGTAGGTTTGATACCTGGAAAGCAAGTGATCTCTGAAGTCTGAAGACTGGGTTGCTGCTGGAGGAGCTGAGGCTTTCTTCTGTTTTCTTTGATGTATTGTGTGTTTTGTCTGATTTGTCTGCTGCATTAGACTAAGCACATTTAGAATAAGTTCAGTCTAAGAGCATGAGTGCATCTGATTGTATTGTTATTGCTTGGCTTTGCTTGCGGGTATTCGGTAGAGCCCAGCTCCCTTGCCCATGTGGTTTGTTTGCCTGATGGCATTTCATTTCATTTCTTTCTGTATGATTGCAGTTTACTGTTTCTTGCTTGATAGCATGTTGTTTATTTTAGTATGATTACTGTTATTTCATGACTGGCTTGAGGTCGAGACGAGCTTGTGGAGGCTGAAGCCCCACACACATTTCCTCCCTCACTTGCATTGCATGCATTTTACTGTTAAAGTTGATGCTTTTGTCTGTTTTGGCGTATCATTGACATGATCCCTTAGGACTCTCATTTCCTTTGATAAGGATTTGATGATAGACTTTTAGGTTGAAACCTATGCATGACAACATCTAGGAGTTCCCTGTTCAAACCTCAACTATAGGATGAATCCATGGCATGATAACAGTAGGACTTGATAGTCTCCCTCCTAGTTGGGCGTTCTCTTCTCATCTCAAAGCAGTTTAAGATACAGTAATCATGAACGATTTTTTTCGTACGTTACGAGCCTTAAGCTATCTGAGAAAGGATTGTGGGAGAGCTTCTTTTCCATAGTCTGGATGTTAGTATGGTACCCTTTGGGTGACATGCGACGCATTCACTCTCAGGTCATAGTCTCTAGTGCGGTTGAAATCGCAAACACAATAAAAAACACTTCTTCTAGGAGATAACCCGTAGTTTCCCGAACTACGTTTGCTCTGATCTTTCATACCAGATGAAAGTACGTAGGCATAGGATGCGACGTCCTAGCGAGCAACCTTCCCCACCTTCACCCGTAGTTAGCCGAACTACGTAGACTCTGATTTCTCATTCTCTGATGAGAATACGTAGGCATAAAGCGCGACGCTTTGCCGAGTCATTTTTTTTTTCTTTTTCAGCCAGCCTTGATAGGTAGATAGATTATAACCAACCCGTCCAAGTAAACAAACAAGTGAGGATCCCGTCGAGTACGACGGACGTGAGGGGTGCTAATACCTTCCCCTTGCGTAACCGACTCCCGAACCCAGACAATGGTTGCGACGACCTTGTCTTACCCTTATTCGTCAGGTTTTTCCGATCGTTTCCTTTCCCGCTCTGAGGGATAAATAACGAAAGGTGGCGACTCTTCTGTCATGCCGGCACCTTATTTTCGCGCGAGCGACAGATATCACCTAGGACTAGGGATACTCTATAGAAACTAGAATATTCTTGATAATTGATTGCTTAATTTCATTTGTAATTCTCTATGGACATGGGAATTACGATGAATGATTAAAGGTTTTCTCACTAAAGACTTTGGAGTAAACATTGTAAAGAATCGGTAATTAGTTAGTTACAATAAGTTGTTGCAGTGTAATTCAGAGTTGTTACTGAGTCAGATCATACACCATCTCTAGCATAATCTACTCATATATTTTCTAAACTACTCAAATACTTTCTTTATTTTTATGTAATTGTTTTATAATTTCACCAAACAATCTTCAACCCCCATGTGCTTTTTGTTTAATTGAATTATTACTAAAACTTATATTCATACGCAGTCCTCGAGATCGATACTAGGAATAAACCCATATTTTAACTACAATCCGTGAAAATAGTACACTTGCTATTTTTCCTATCAGCTGCCTCAAAACTGCTGCAAAACTCGTAGTAAAATTAGGTATATGGGTAGAGATTTCCATCCCTGGGGGTGGGTTAATTCGACCCATATTATTAATAGCAGATCCAGACCCTTGTACATGCACAAACGTGTTCACCACTGGGTGATCAAACCCTGCAGTTGTATTATGTAAATTAGCCATCATCGAAGTTGACATGTTATATGGATGTTATCGACCATTTAAAGGCATTGAAGACACAAAAGGCCATAATGAACTAATACCCACTAGGGGAGGGGTCAACGGTTGATCCTGCATCCTCATAGGGGATAAAATCGGTCTACTGTAAGCATTCGATGGTATGGCCTTCGTACATGCTTTGGATGGAATTACTTCGGACACAAACATTGTGGTCGTAGTTTCCTCTGTCGAAGGAGGGGCTGGTTCTCCATTATTATTTGACAGATTTACCATCACTACACGTCTCCTTCTGTAAGAGCAAGATTTGTCTCTACAGGATTATCTCTATGTTTTGATGATAACAATTAAGTATTTGTAAAAGAACCATT
This sequence comes from Lathyrus sativus, assembly GCA_963859935.3. Classification (NCBI taxonomy): domain Eukaryota; kingdom Viridiplantae; phylum Streptophyta; class Magnoliopsida; order Fabales; family Fabaceae; genus Lathyrus; species Lathyrus sativus. The sequence continues at coordinate 276,932,830 of OZ012738.1, read as the reverse complement.
TTATGTTCTAATGTTTGTTATGTGCAGATCATGATAATTAAATATATAAGATCAAACAAATAACATCAACGTGTGCAGCTAACACAATATGAGAGTTACTATGTGTGACGTATCATAAAACGCTTATGGGAGAAGCTAGTTTGCTTATGCATCTGATCACGATCAGAGAGATCCAAGGATGCTGGATACTGCAGTTGCAATACTCCTGTTGATTCTGCTTTGAGAAGTGCATCTGATCTGAAAGCATTTAAAGTGTATTGAAGAAGCAAGTATGGCTCTATATCTGATCACAATCAGAAAGATCCAAAGATGTTGTATATTGCAGTTGCAATGCTCTTGTGGATTCTGCTTTGAGAAGTGTATCTGATCTGGAAGCTATCAATGCATCTGAGATATAGTCCTCTGAAGAATCAAGCTCTGAAGACTCTGATAACTTGAAGTTCTGAAGGCTGAAGGCTCTGAAGACCAAAGGCAGAAAGACTCTGAAGACTTAAGGGTTCTGAAGATCAAGACTCTGAAGATATAGTCCTCTGAAGAACTACTTTGAAGACTCTGATAACTTGAAGTTTTGAAGGCTAAAGGCTCTGAAGACTAAGTGCAGAAAGACTCTGAAGACGTGTTCTGAAGATCAAGACTCTGAAGATTCTAAAGACATGATTTCTGAAGAATCAGTCACGAAGATTCTCAAGACTGTTTCAGAGGAAACTTAGATCTTGGAATGCTGAAGACTGGATTCTGAAGTTGAAAATCATGTGAGAAGAAGATTCACCTAGACAGAGGCGTATTACTCATCAGATAAGCTGCTGCTATTAAATCTGATAAACATGTGCTTAAACAACTCTGATGCTGAAGCTTTCATACCAAAGTAGTTGCTGAACTACTCATCAGATGAATCATCATAAGAACCAAGTCAAGAAGACTACAATACAATACATGCAAACATTTCACTATGACAAAGATGTTGGTACTATTCTATCGCTACCGCGAAAATAAGGTGTCGGCAAAACAGAAGAGTCACCACCTTTCGTTATTTATCCCATGGAAAGGGAAAGGAAACAATCGGAAAAACCTGACGAAAAGGTATAAGACAAGGTCATCGCAACCATGTCTGGGTTCGGGAGTCGGTTACGCAAGGGGAAGGTATTAACACCCCTCACGTCCATCGTACTCGATGGGATCCATCCTTGTTGTGTTTATCTGACGGGTTGGTTTAACTATCTACCTATTAAGGCTAGTCTGAAAAGGAAAGAAAAATGATTTGGCAAAGCGTCGCACTTCGTGCCTACGTATTCTCGTCAGAGAACGAGAAATCAGAGTCAGCGTAGTTCGGCTAACTACGGGTTACGGGGAAGGTGGCTCGCCAATACGTCAGTATTGTGCCTACGTACTCTCAACAGATATAAGAGATCAGAGCTTACATAGTTTGGGATAATATGGACTACGGGGGTTCAGATTCATCTGTTTTTCCGAGTAGGGTTAACAGACAGTTCCAGCAGTTTGGTGTATGCAGCTCGCTCGTCGGAGGCTTGTGCGTTACCGTTTACGGTAGAACTGAGCGTTAACGACAATCTTTTCTTCAGAAAAGTTTTCCTTGATTTATAGGCCCACGGGGCAAAAAAGGTTTGAAGATTTATTTTCTGTCTTTTATGGAAGAAGTGTTTTTTATGGATGTTTGCAACTAATATCGCACTAGAGACTATGACCTAGGAGTGAATACGTCGCATGTCACCCAAAGGGTACCATACTAAACATCCTGATTATTAGAAGGAAACCCTCCAACAATCATTTCCTAAGTAGCTTAAGGCTCATAACGCACGATATAAATTAACCTTTATTACTGTATTTTGATTTGTTTGAAGAGAGAAGAGAACGGACACAACTAAGGGGAAACTATCAAGTCCTAATGTTGTCATGCCAAGGATTCATCCTATGGTTGAGGTTTGAAATAGGGAACTCCTAAATGTTATCATGCAAAGGCTTCATCCTAAAGTTCTAATCATCACTTCCTTATAAAAGGACGTGAGAATCCTAGGGGATCATGTCAATGGGAAACAGCCAACAGATAGAGCATCAGCTAAACATCAGTAAATCATAAGAGAAAACAGTAACTATGCAAATTCCATGCAGCAATACAAGCAGAAGGAGACAAACTCAACTTCTAGAGCAAGCAAGAAAAAGCAACACAACACACAGGCAAGGGAGACAAACTCAACCTTCAGCCAACAAGCAAATCCAAACAGTAACAGGCAAGCAGAGGGAGACAGACTCAACCTCTCATGCAAACAAGTAAAGGAAGGCAATCTCAACCTTTCAATGCACTTAGGCCTAGAATCAACTACATGAAAGCCTATTCTAATGCAACACACCAGAGAAACAGTCACACAAATACAGTCAAACAGCAAACACAGCAGAGCAGCACAACAACACTCCAGCAGTCTAACAGTCTGTCTTCTAGTCCAAGCCATATGTCCAAGCTATCCATCAGGAGAAAAGGGAATGAGGACTTCATCTTTAAGCTTTAAATTTCTCCATCAAGAGATGATATGAATTAACACAAAGATCATTGCATGATGAGGGGAAGCATGATGGAAACCAATGGAATCCATCATGGCACTCAACCACTCATCTAAGATTGGTATCCTTAAAGGTTTTACCTTTTGTGGTAGGCCTTTAGTCCTTCCAAAGGAGGGACTAGGCTCCCACAATGTAACCGTGCATCATTGGATAGGAAATGGAATGCAAACCAAAGCAAACCACAATTATGAAAAAGGAAGACACTCCTAAAGGCTCTAAAAACCCTAATTCCACAAGTTTAAAAGAAACTCTCTAAAGGGAACTAATGCACCAAATTAAACCTTGATATTCAATCTACAGAGGTATCAACATGTCTACTAAACCATCAAAAAAGGTTTGGATACTTATCATGAACTAAAGGTCACTTTTGAAGTTCAACTATGGGAGGTACTATGCTAGAAGCATCCTACAAACAGCCTAGATGTAAAATCTAACTAAAATAGTAAATCAACTCCTAAAAATCTATAAAAAATTCTAAGTGATCCTAAAGGCATTGGGAACTTATGGTAAAAAATCCAGAGCTTTAATCAATGTTTAAGGGCACTAAGGAAATTCTAAACCAAAAGTTGTCAAGGGAAAGGCCAAATGGGGAAATCCCTATAAACCTATCTCAAAACTAATCTTAGAATCATCTACAAATCACTACAAAATTCCTACAATCTCATCAATATGTACATAACCAGCCAGCCAAATATCAACATCAAATTCAAAAGCATGAATTAGTAATAAAATCAGCAAGCAACAAGTCATTTTATGCATTTTTAATCAACTATTAAAAATAGAAAAATGGACATTAAATTGAAAACAACACCAAAATAAAATCCAAAAGCATAGAAAAATCAGAAATTAAACAAGGATCACCCACATATTTTTTCCATAATTTTCTGATCAATATTCTAATTAATATGTATTAAATTCAATTAAGATAATTAAAGAAAATAGAAAATGAATAAAAGAAATAAAAAGAATTTAGAAAATATCACAGCTGTTGGATCAGATTACTAGTCCACTCATCCAAGGGACTAGCGCACGCCACCTCATTTAATAAAATGGTGTGTATTGATATGGGACATCGTGTGGTTCAGTTGACTGAGGCATATGGTGTACTCTAATCATGTCCATCCAATGGAAAAGTATGCTGATCCTATGCTTCAGAGTGTGCCACCTCACCCAGTCAAGGTTAAACTAAATCCTACACGTTAGATGCTAAGACCAAGTCCACGGATCCAATGGTGCTCAACCTTTCTTCTCCAATTTAAACCGATACAAAGAGGGAAAACCTTCGCGGTGGCCGGACCGTCTTCTCCGGCGAGAGCAATCATGCTCTGGTTCCAAATTCAACCAATCTCAATGGAAATTACACGAAATCACTCGTCTTTCCACACTAAACATCAAGATCCATTCCATTTTCAATGATTCTTCATAAATGATCAAACACGACGTTGAACAGAAAAATCACCATTTCAACAAATGTCATCAAACCTCAAATTCTCTCCATAGAACTCTTCCTCACCTCTCAAGGATCACTCTGATCTATCCAATTCATCCTAACTCTCAAGAATCAGCCATATACAAGTCTAAACAGAATTTGCATCCAATCCTAAATCATCACAAAAACTTCATAATTTTGATCCTAAAATGATCTAGGTCACATCTATAACCTAACCACATGCCAAATTCATTCTAAACGGGCCTAAATCAAGAGGAATTGTGAAAAGTAAAAACCTGTTCTATAGCTTCGATTGAGGTGTTCTTGAGTGTGAATCTTGACTTCAAATGCTGCAGATTTCTTCACTGAATGATCCTGAACGATTCTTGATATTCAGAAGTTCTTGATTCTTCGTCAAACTCCAAAACCAATTCTTGCTCGAAAGCTCAAAAAACCCAACTATAATAACTGCTTTCTCTCCAAATTCCACCCAAAAAACGATCTGAACATGATCCTGAACTTAAATAGAAGCTATTTGGATCATAACCTGGCCCAATCATGGCCCAATTTGATTTAATCCAAAATTAAATTTTTCTTCAATGCGCAACTATGGAAATCGTGTAACCTGGCTCTGTTTCAGCTTAATTTCCACTCAAATGGCTTGCATAACATTCCTTGAATGTGAATGGATCAGATTGAAAGCTTGAATTGATCCTATGGTGCACATTGGTTATGTTACTTCAATTCTAAGTAACCTTTGAAATGTCCATGAATTATGACTCAAACCAAAAATGTAAAATTGCCAATCCTCTCCAAATGCCTTTGGCAGTCAAAAAATGCATAAAATTGTGAAGTTTTGCACAAAAATGAATTAAAATGGAATTTTCACTTTTTATGCCTTTTAATTATCTTTTTTTTAAATTTTCTTCATACACTTCCATATTTAATCCATATCAATGGATCTTTGGGTCATGGTTAGACAAATAACACCATTTTGAACAACTTTCAAGTTGATCAAAAGTCCATTTGAGATGTCTAAGTTGATGAAATTGACCCATAACCAAAAATGACCTGTAATTCCAAATTCCCAAAATACCCTTGTCTTGCAAAGCTCATAACTTGAGTTCTACAAATCCAATTATGGACTTCTAGTACTTTCTAGAAATCTAAGAAGATAAGGAACAACATTCATGTTGGCCAAAAGTTCATGATAATCATATTTCTAGGTCAAAAGTGTCATGCAAGTTGGGTGACTTTCAAGCTCCAATTTCACATTCCACTGATGACCTGTAACTTGTCTGGCTCATAACTTGAGTTCTATAAACCCTATCAAGGACTTCTAGTACTCAAATTAAAGCTATGCTCATGATCTACAACAATCATGTTGGGGTTAAGGTGAGATGAAAATCACATATTGAGTTATGTGGTCTTGAAGTTAGGCACCAAACCAGGGGATTTTACACTGTCAAGCATAACAACCCTAGCCTAGGAACTCCTCACACTCTTGATTCATGATAAGTTGACCTTGGAATCATCCCTTGGAAATCTTAATACATAAATCCATGATCACATGGCCTTGGAATTAGGTCTCAACCTTATTCAAATCATCAGTTATCCTAGGGTTGTCCAGATGAAACCCTAGTTGTACCAATCTTGGTAGCAACTCCTTATCCTTTGCATAATGACCTGTCTAGGCTTCAAAATGATCTTCAATACTTCTCATGAGGTATCTCAAGGCTCTAGATCCAACTCTATGGATTCAGAATCATCTGAGGACCTTCCCATAACCCTCAAGTTAGGAGATGTGCATACTTGGCTTCAACCACTCTATAAGAATCTTTGTCTTTACTAGCGAGGATCTCAACCCTTGAACACTTGGATAAACCTCTTAGCTAGCTTTATAGTCTTGTGTAGCCCTTTGTTGGTAATCATACCTCTTAATCTCCTGCATACATGTTGATAACACGAAATCGTATAGATATTTTCATGCATAATTCAACTAAAAGCTAACCGTTTTCGATCCGATTTCGGGTTATTTCCATGTATTTGTCTGATGTTTTTGCAGGTATTCAACGATCACCTCTAAACAAGGCAACATGAAGAAAAGAAGCAATCCCAGATGAAATATGGACGAAAAAGGAGTGAAAACACAATGAAAAGCGCAGCAGACAGTTTTTGCTGATGTGACGACCGTCACAGATGCATGACGATCGTCACACGGGTGACGACCGTCACACCTTGTGACGACCGTCATGCAGGCAAAAACGCCCCACTCAGATTACACGTCAAAAGAGAAGTTCCAATTCCCATTAAATGGTCCACTACTCCCTAAATTATCTGCCTCAAGGTCCATCATCCTCAGAGGTAACCGTTGGAATCCCACCTCTATAAAAAGGGAAGCAGGGGACTTCAAAGAGGGAGCTGCATTTATACCACGAAGTGCTGCCAAATTTACTTTCCAGCAAATTTACTTTAAGTTATTATTTGTATCCATTTCTCCAGTTTTATTTGTATCCCTTTCCTTTATTTCCCTTTCCATTTTTACTCATTCCCATTCCCGCTCTTCTGTAATTGTTACTGCACTGTACGATCGAATTGGAACTAAAGACAGAATCCTGCCAACATCTGTGGAGGATCTGCCCAAAGGCCAATTGGCATTATTTACAGGTTTTCATTTTGATCGACTTCTATTTTATCATAATGCAATTTATTATTTATTATTATTATTTATGTTTTGCTTTTCTAAATTCCATGTCTAGCTAAACTTAGGTAATCGATATGTAGTAATAATTCGAATGGGACTTGATAACTCTTGTTTGAAAACGTTCTTTTCACAAAAGTAATTTATGGTCTAAGTGTTTAAAATTGATTTACGAAATAAACTTCGTCGCGAAAGCGAGAACTTGTTTTAAAGTAGTTTTGCCACGAAAGTGGGAAATTAATTAAGATACGAACCAACAAGCGAAAGCTGCGGTAAGGTCAGATAGTAAATACTAGGCATTTGTTTTAATAACAGCGAAAGCACTTTAAAACGAATTAGAACTTAGAGATTTCCAAAAAGTAATTTTAACCCCGAACGGAACACGAAAGTGTACGTTAGGCCCTTAGGATTATGATTAGCGTCAAGAACCATTGTGAGACGAGAGTCTTCAAATCTCCATTTTCTGCTTAAATAAACTGTGAAAACTATTTCATACACCAGTCACTTATCAAGTCCCTGAAGAACATAATTACTACGTATTGATTTAATTAATTAAAAATCCAAACAGTAATCTTAGTTCCCCTTTTAGTGACAACCTTATTCCCTTAAAACATATTCTACCTAGCTAAACATAGTAACTCCCGAGAACACTAGTTTGATTACGAGTCCCTGTGGGATCGATATCTTTTATTACTACGCGATAGACTGTGCACTTGCAGTTAGTTGTATTAGACATAGAAAGTCGCGATCAAGTTTTTGGCGCCGTTGCCGGGGACCCGTTTAGTCAATAGTGTAACCTTCTGTTACGCCGTATAGTCTAGGTAAACAATTTTCATTTTTCCTTTACTAGTGCTGTCGATTGTATGCCAAGTGATCGCCCACAAAGCGATATCTTGAAACCTTCAGTCGCAGAACTAGAGCGCTTCTTACATCTAAGAAGCCGAATCATTGAGTACCAACTCAAACATAACATTCCTGATCCTCTCACTCCCATTCCCAAATCCGAAGAAGAACCAACAATGGCTGAAGGACCTTCGAACAAACCGCTGAAGGCATACGCTACACCATCTCAGATGGAGCCTAGAAGTAGCATTGCTGCCCCAGCTATTACCCGAAATGATTTTGAGCTGAAACCATCATTGCTGTCGGCTGTACAACAAAACCAATTCTCAGGAAACGCAACTGAGGATCCGAACGAACATCTAACGAAGTTTGTACAATACGCAGACACAGTGAAAGCAAATGGAGTAACTCCAGACGCGATAAGACTTCGTCTTTTCCCATTCTCTCTTAGAGACAGAGCATGGACATGGTTACAATCGTTACCATCCAACTCTGTTACGACGTGGGAGCAATTGAAGAACGTCTTCTTAGCGAGATATTTTCCACCAAGCAAAACTGCTATGCTTAGAGCTCAAATCAACGGATTTCGACAGAAAGATACTGAATCTCTCTACGAAGCATGGGAACGATTCAAAGATATGATGAGAACATGTCCTCACCATGGTCTAGAAGACTGGGTGACAATCCATACTTTCTATAATGGGCTTTTATACAATACTAGATTAACCATAGACGCTGCCGCGGGCGGTGCACTTATGGATAAGCCATACGATGAAGCCTATAAATTGATAGAAAACATGTCACAAAACCATTGCCAATGGGGAGGTGAACGCACTCCAAATGAGAAAACCTCAGCGAAAGGTGGGATGTACGAAATCAGCAGCCTTGAAAAGTTCAATGCTAAAGTAGATGCTATAGCACAAAAGATCGATAGTCTGACCGTTAACCCCACTGCAACTGTCGCTGCAGTAACTCCAAATTGCGAGTTATGCAGAAGCACCACTCATAATGCACCCGAATGCCCATTGCTAGCCGGAATCCCGCCAGACCAGGTAAATTATGCTCAAGGAAATCCCTACGCAAATACATACAACCCAGGTTGGCAAAATCATCCAAAATTTTCTTACAAGAGCGAAAATGCATTGCAAATGCCTAATGCTCCGCAAGGATATCAAAAACCAGCTGCTCAGAATGCACCTAGGAAATCAAACCTCGAATTGATGATGGAAAAGTTCATAGCTACTCAAGCTCAAATGAACAAAGAGTTCCTGAATCAAAACATACACACTAGCGAGCAAATTAAACAGTTGACAGGAAAAGTAGACGCTTTAGCCACCCACAACAAAATGTTAGAAACTCAGATATCACAAGTGGCTCAACAGCAAGCATCTGCTGCCGCACCTGCTGGCACATTTCCTGGACAACCCGAACAGAATCCCAAAGGCCAAGCAAATGCTGTGATACTAAGAAGTGGAAAAGAATTGGACGAACCGATCGATCCGAGGACCGAAAACTCAGCCATGCAACAGAAACCAACTGAACAAGCAGAAAAGGAATCTGAGTTAGAGAAGAAGGAGGACAACGAGAAGGAGGATACCGCAAGTGAAAAAACTCAAGCACCTCCAGCGCCATATAAACCACCTATCCCTTATCCGCAAAGACTAATAAACTCTAAAACTTCAGGACAGTTTAAGAAATTTGTAGAGCTCCTTAAACAGTTGAATATTACTATTCCTTTTACAGAAGCAATAACTCAAATGTCGTCATACGCCAAATTTCTCAAAGAGATCCTGTCGAATAAGAGAAAAATCGAGGATAATGAAACAGTTACACTTACTGCAGAGTGTAGTGCTATCATTCAGAACCGCATGCCTCCTAAATTAAAAGACCCAGGTAGTTTCTCCATACCCTGCGTCATAGGAAAGTTCGTAATAGATAAAGCTCTATGCGATTTAGGAGCCAGTATCAGTGTCATGCCCTTATCTATATGAAAAAAGCTGAATATGGGAGACCTCAGGCCAACCAAAATGTCCGTACAATTAGCTGACAGATCAGTAAAATACCCAGTCGGAATACTGGAAAACGTTCCAGTACGCATAGGACAATTCTACATCCCAACCGACTTCATAATCATGGACATCAATGAGGACACTGTAACCCCAATTATCCTAGGAAGACCGTTCCTAGCTACAGCCGGAGCGATTATAGACGTAAAGAAAGGAAGGCTAACATTCGAAGTAGGAGAAGAAAAGATAAAGTTCATTCTCACCAAGTTCCTACAAGCACCAGCAATAGACGATACCTGCTATTTAGTAGACGAAATTGACGAATGCATAAGAGAACTTGAAAATGAAGAGACCACATATTCAGAAATAATAAAGATTCAAATACCCGACATTTCTGAAGACGACAATTGGCGTAAACCGTATAAAGACGACAACCTAAGTGAAAGCTTAGCATTGACACCAAACCATATGCCAGGTCCGAAGAACCCATCTTTAGAGCTTAAAACTCTACCCAAAAACCTCAGATATGAATTTCTAGACGATGAACTAAAAAGACCAGTGATAGTCAACGCCGACTTAGGACAACCAGAAACCGAAAAGTTATTAGAAGTCCTAAAGAAGTACCCCACCGCGTTAGGCTATAACATAAGCGATCTAAAAGGTATAAGCCCTTCGATCTGTATGCATCGAATTACAATAGAGGAAGACTCTAAAACCTCTCGAGAGCATCAGAGAAGACTAAACCCCATCCTGAGCACTGTAGTCAGAGATGAAGTAAAGAAATTACTAGATGCAGGAATCATCTATCCAATCTCCGATAGTGAATGGGTTAGCCCAGTTCATGTCGTACCAAAGAAAGGAGGAGTCACAGTAGTTAAAAACGAAAAAGGCGAATCAATAACAAAAAGAGTCGTGACTGGAAGTAGGATGTGTATTGATTATAGGAAGCTTAACAAGGCTACGCGCAAAGATCACTTCCCGCTACCCTTCATAGACCAAATGTTGGAAAGATTAGCCAAACATTCATATTTCTGCTATCTAGATGGTTACTCAGGATTCTTCCAAATTCCCATCCATCCTGATGACCAAGAAAAGACTACATTCACCTGTCCTTACGGTACTTTTGCCTACCGCCGAATGCCGTTCGAACTCTGTAACGCGCCAGCAACCTTCCAAAGATGCATGATGGCAATCTTTGCAGATTTCATAGACGACATTATGGAAGTGTTTATGGATGATTTCTCGGTATGTGGACAAAGTTTCAAAGGATGCTTACAAAACTTAGAAATGGTACTAGAACATTGCGTAAAAGTAAACCTCGTCCTAAATTGGGAGAAATGCCATTTTATGGTCCGACAAGGAATAGTTCTAGGACACGTCATATCAGATAGAGGGATTGAGGTAGACAAAGCCAAAATAGAGATTATAAAAGATCTCCAACCTCCAAAATCCGTACGAGAAATACAGAGTTTTCTAGGACATGCCGGTTTCTACAGAAGATTTATAAAAGATTTCTCGAAAATCACGAAACCTCTGACCGGCCTGTTAATGAAAGATGCTGAGTTCGTCTTCGACGATGACTGTTTAAAAGCATTCGAAACATTGAAATCAACCCTTATCACCGCACCAATCATGCAACCACCAGATTGGAGACTACCGTTTGAAATCATGTGCGACGCGAGTGATTACGCTGTAGGTGCAGTTCTAGGACAAAGGAAGGACAAGAAACTCCATGCCATCTACTATGCCAGTAGAACCTTAGATCCTGTCCAAATGAACTACGCTACCATAGAAAAGGAACTTCTAGCAGTTATATTTGCGCTTGACAAATTCCGTTCTTACTTAGTAGGAGCAAAAATTATAATATACACAGACCACGCTGCCATAAGGTACCTAATAAGCAAAAAGGATGCCAAACCAAGACTATTGAGATGGATCCTGTTATTACAAGAGTTTGACTTAGAAATCAAAGATAAGAAAGGAACCGAGAACGTTGTTGCAGATCACTTATCCCGAATAGAAGGCATCAGACACGAACCAGTACCGATAAATGACGATTTCCCGTACGAACGTCTGATAGCCAAATTGGAAAGTGACATGCCCAATTCAATCTTGGAAGATCCAGAATTCGAAAAAGCCGTAGAAGCCGTCTATGCCCAAGTCACATTACCTTGGTATGCTGACATCGTTAATTACCTCGCTGCAGGCGTGCTTCCACCAGATCTTACTTATCAGCAAAAGAAGAAATTCTTCCATGATCTGAAACACTATTATTGGGACGAACCTATACTCTTCAAGAGAGGGGCCGACAACATATATCGTCGCTGTGTCCCAGAGGAAGAAATAGAAAATATTATTTCCCAATGCCACTCAGCACCATATGGTGGTCATGCTAGTACATCCAAGACGTGCGCTAAGATTCTCCAAGCTGGCCTATTATGGCCTAATCTCTGGAAAGATGTTCACATCGCTGTGCAAAGATGCGATAGATGCCAACGAACTGGCAACATCTCACGACACGATGAAATGCCTCAGAAAGGAATCTTAGAGGTAGAAGTCTTCGACGTCTGGGGAATAGATTTCATGGGACCTTTCCCACCTTCTTTTGGAAATAACTACATACTCGTCGCTGTCGATTACGTGTCTAAATGGATAGAAGCCATAGCTGCTCCAACAAATGACGCACGAGTAGTAATCAAACTCTTCAAGAACACTATCTTTCCTAGATTCGGTGTACCCAGACTCGTCATTAGCGACGGAGGATCTCACTTCATATCACGAATATTCGATAAACTTCTCTCTAGATATGGAGTCAGGCACCGAGTAGCTACACCTTATCATCCGCAAACTAGCGGACAAGTAGAGGTCTCGAACAGAGAAATAAAACAGATCTTGGAAAAGACTGTCGCTACCTCAAGGAGAGACTGGTCATCGAAGCTACAAGAAGCTTTATGGGCTTATAGGACCGCATTTAAGACACCAATAGGTACTACCCCCTATAAATTAGTTTACGGTAAATCCTGCCATCTCCCTGTAGAGTTAGAGCACAAGGCCTTCTGGGCCATTAAGACACTCAACTTCAACTACACCGAGGCAGGAGAAAAGCGAATCCTGAACTTACACGAGTTGGAAGAACTTCAATTAGACGCCTACGAAAATGCCCGTATCTACAAAGAACGTACTAAAAGGTGGCATGATAAACGTTCAATCAGGAAACAATTCAGTGTGGGAGACATCGTATTTCTTTTTAATTCACGATTAAAACTCTTCCCAGGAAAACTAAAATCTAGGTGGTCTGGACCCTATGAAGTGACTAAAGTACTTCAGAGTGGAGCTGTTGAAATTACCGACAAGACAAATGCACCATTTATCGTAAACGGGCAACGTCTAAAACATTACAATAAGAACGACAACAGTCCTCAAGTTAGCAATATAACATTGCTTGAGCTTCCGGCTCAAACACCAGAATAGCTTCTCACCAAGCTATCGTCAGGCTTTAGACGTTAAAAACAGCGCTTATTGGGAGGCAACCCAAATTTCCCTCGTTATTACATTTCATTTTCCTTTAAAATTCTACTTTGAAAAATCCAACAAAAATCCTAAAATTACTACTACTTTCTACTTTCGTTCATTTTCGTACTTTTATTCTTATTTTATTTTTCCTCTTTTACCTTTTGTTTCTACCACTTTTCGTTTCTAAAAATCCTGACTTCAATTTCTTGTTTCAAACTTTTCAGGATTTTTAAAGCCTTCAAAACATTTCTTTTGTTTTCTCCGAATTACCTGCGAATATGGCCGAGTACGATTTCACAAAGGTTCACTTTAAAGGACTCGCTCAAAAGGAAAGATTTGCAGCACTGACCGAAAGAGAATTCGCCTTAACGTTGTATTATGACAAGGCTACTATGGATAAACTAGGGATCACGGATAGCATTCAATACCTGTTCAATCAACTGGGTTGGGAGAACACTGCTCTGAAAACACGTTTCGCTACCTACAAGGATCTTACCTATGAATTCCTTAGCTCTTTCAGATACACACCCAACTATGGCTTTGGAACCCGCTCAGAGTTGATTACCTTCAGATTGTTTGGAATGGACCAAACCCATAGCTGAATGTCACTAGCTAACCTCCTAGGATTCCCTAGCGTACCGCATGTGTTCATCAGTGCAGAAGATGACGATATTGATTTGCAACTCGAGCACTTCTGGGGTAGAATCACAGGCGACTATCACTCTGAACCAGACAGAATGTACAATGATGACATTCATAACCCAACCTTTAGATACTTCCATAAGATACTAGCTCACACCTTGTTTGGAAAAGAAGAAAATATTACCACAGTGTCTAAGGAAGAGTTATTCATCATGTTCTGTGCTTCTCAGGGACGGACAGTAAATGCAGTGCCTTTCATGATGAGATCCTTCAAACGCCTCACGCTGGAACCTCAGACACCTATTCTTATAGGAGGACTAGTAACAATGATTGCCCACGAGCTTGGCCTTAGATTCCATTTAAATGCCAACACTCGTTTTGGTACCATCAGACCCATGAACATACAATACTGCTTTAACAGGCGCATCTTAGGAACTATGGGACCTGGACCGTATGAGTACCTTATTAACGAAAAACCAGTACAGCTATTCACACTGCCTGATCATCTGATGACAAGCATCCACAACAAGGATAACTGGCTCTATGAATTGGATGAGCCTATGGGACCTCCTTCACCACAGTCAACACCCCAGAACTATATGTATGACAGTGACCACATTTCTGAGGTACACGACTACATGTACTTTGAGGACGCCGCCTCTGAAAATGAAGTAGACCCTATGACTCCTCCACACTACAATACTTATCCTGAGCCTATCCCTGAGGAAACAACCGACAAAATGGATACCGTGTTACTCAGATTGGACGACGTTGATAAAGCTTTGACGAATGTAAAAGCTGATATCGCAAGCGTGCACAGTGACCTGGTAGGCTTCATGGATCTAGTCTGCGACCAACTCGACTACTATTCACGGAAATTTGATGAGTTGAAGGCACAAAAAGATTAGTTATTAGCTCGTAGCAGTAGTTTTAGTTTAGTCTAGTCCAGTTTAGTTTAATTTACTCATTTGGAATTTTCACATTGTTCGTTTCATTATGTACTACATACAATTGTTTCCATTTTATGTTATTTCAATTTTAGTTTTTATCCAATTATTCTGTTTTCGCATTATTTATTGATTGTTGGCTGTTATATTACATCACTGTAGCAATACTACGCTTTAAAATCACCACGAGCACGCCCACAGAGCAAAATTTTGCGTTCTGCAGATTTTGCTGCTGTGACGACCGTCACAGCCCCGTGACGAGCGTCACACGGGTGACGACCGTCACGCAGCCCAGAACTGCAATCTGATATAGCAGGGGTCGTGTACCCTTCCACTCCCCCCATTATCACTTTCAAACTTCCAAAATTCATACCCCACTACGATTTTCGTCCTTCCCACATTGAAGTATAAACCTCAACTCCAAATTCAACCTCCAAACCACCGTTCTATCACATTTCCCTCTCTGCCGAAAAACCCCAAAACCTCCGAAACCTCTCCATCTTCAACAATGGCCGAAAACGCAGATATCAGCAACGTTTCCTTCCCTGAGGGCGAGTTAGGCGAGAGACAACGAGCACAGTACATTGCATTTCATCAGAGGTCGCTCCAGCCAACTCACTACCCGCACCTTCCATCACTTACGGAGCTCGGACTCCTCGAAGGTGTAACCTGAATGCTTCAACGAGCAGGCATCTGGAACCTCTGCTTCAACCCCCAGCCGACCTACGAACAACTCACCCTTGAGTTCTTGAGTTCGTTCTCATACATCACCAGCAACGGCGAACTCAACCAGCACTCAGGTGCCGCTTGCTTCCGGATGTTTGGCGTTAACTATCAGATGCACCAAAACCAGATTGCCGGCATCCTACAGCTACCCCGCGGCGACAACGCTCATCGCCACATCACTGATCAGTTCCAGCACGAAGCCTTCGCGCTGTGGTATCAGTTGACCGGCCTAAATGCCGATGGTTGGGACTCCCTACACGCCACTCACATCCATAACCCCGCCATGAGATACTTTCACAGGGCGTTGAGCAACACCATCTTCGCCAGAGACAGCAACCACAAAGTGAACTCCAAGGAGCTCTTCTTTCTGCATTGCGTCTTCAACAATGAACCGGTCAATGCCGCCCCGTTCCTGCTGGCCCACATTCAGGCCAACTGCAACCGTGGCTCGAAGCCATTCTACTTTGGCGGGATTGTCACGGCCATTGCACTTGGGCTGAACCTGGGCGACCGCCTCCAGCACCTCCAGTCCATCCCCTCGGTGTTCCTTGACACCGACCACTGCAGGGCCTCCCATCTCATCCGCTCCCGAGCTGACGGGAAATACCATCCGGTTGTGCGTGGCAAGACCGTCAGAAGCATCATCCTTCTGTCCCGCACCCGCATCCATCCTGAGGACCGTACCAACTGGTTGTTCGACCTCACTGCCCCTCCTGCTGCCGCTGTTCCTACTCAGGATCTCACTCATGATTCCGACGATGAAATCCAAGCTGAGTTGGACAGGTCCGAGCAGCCAGAGGCATCGCAGCCTCCTCCTCCAGTAGGTACATCATCCCGCCGCCGCCGTCACCATCCCGTGCCCGACTACACCGAAGAGGACCTCCGTCGCTCCCTAGACCAGCAGGCACAGATACTCACGATGCTGCAGCAGCAGAACCAGCGAGCTGACCAGTTTGAAGCTTGGCACCGGACTCAAATGCAACAACTTCACACCGGCCAAGCTACGATCACTGAGAGTCTAGCGAATCTGACCCTGCAGGTCGAAGGACTCCGAGACACGGTCTACCACACCGGAGCCATGAGCTATGAGGATAGAGTAGCCCTTGCTAGAGCCAGAGGACGCCAGCGTGGACGTGACAGGCCCCGGGACTAGATTTTCATTTTTCCTTTATTGTTTACTATATTTCAGTTCTTTGTATTTTCATTTTCAGTTGTATCTCCCTCTCGCATGCTTCAAGAATCAGTGAGGACACTGATCGAGATAGTGTGGGAGCGGAGCCTTATTCCCACTGTATTCAGAACTTCCATTATTTATTGTATTTCCATTTCACTGCACTTTTGAATTCTAGTAAGTTCTATTTTACACTTTCTATTTTTAGCAAATAAAGCGCGTCTATATATTTTTCACGTTACGCAAACTATCCCCACATTATTCAACGTAAACAAAAACTTTCATTTGTTCCTCAAAAGCAAAAGCATCACGAGAATGCACCTGAGTTCAAACCGAGTTTTGAAACTCCGAGGAAACGACAGTTCTAACAAAACCAGTATCGTCCAGACACCTTAGATCTCTAGTTTATGCGAGTCGGTTTCACCACCTACGTGTACCAAAGTCTAAAGTGTCTACGCAAACTCAACCCCAAGTAGTTTATACTAGCAGTCAGCAACATCCTAAAAACACCTCTAAGCGAGCGACCGATGCAAATAAGTGTATGATCTCCAAAAAAGATGAAAAATCATGAAAAGAGAGCTAAAAGGCCCAAGAATATAAGATTCGTTTCCTTCTAAGTTAGGTGCTCCTCACCCGAGCATTTAGCCGAACAACACGAAAAACCCATTGAAAAATCAATGACACCAAATTATGATCAATGAAGAAGATCAAAAACAAAAACGAGATCATATTCACTAACAGGTCGACTTGCCATGAGAGTGTGCGGACAACGGGCTTAATGTGATTGCGCTAGAACAAACAGGGTGAACTTGCCACGAGAACCTTGACACCAAGATACGGTAGCATGACTGAGACCGATTTGCATAAAAAGGCGACCTCCGGAGACTCGTAGTCCAGTGTCGTCATGATACTCGTCTTGTTCCTACCAAGAATCCCGGTTTTTCCAAACTCTGCGAACGAAGAAGCAGCCTCGTGCTTGCCGACTTTTCCACGTTTTACTTGAGGACAAGCAAAGATTCAAGCTTAGGGGAGTTTGATAACACGAAATCGTATAGATATTTTCATGCATAATTCAACTAAAAGCTAACCGTTTTCGATCCGATTTCGGGTTATTTCCATGTATTTGTCTGATGTTTTTGCAGGTATTCAACGATCACGTCTAAACAAGGCAACATGAAGAAAAGAAGCAATCCCAGATGAAATATGGACGAAAAAGGAGTGAAAACACAATGAAAAGCGCAGCAGACAGTTTTTGCTGATGTGACGACCGTCACAGATGCATGGCGACCGTCACACGGGTGACGACCGTCACACCTTGTGACGACCGTCATGCAGGCAAAAACACCCCACTCAGATTACACGTCAAAAGAGCAGTTCCAATTCCCATTAAATGGTCCACTACTCCCTAAATTATCTGCCTCAAGGTCCATCATCCTCAGAGGTAACCGTTGGAATCCCACCTCTATAAAAAGGGAAGCAGGGGACTTCAAAGAGGGAGCTGCATTCATACCACGAAGTGCTGCCAAATTTACTTTCCAGCAAATTTACTTTCAGTTATTATTTGTATCCATTTCTCCAGTTTTATTTGTATCCCTTTCCTTTATTTCCCTTTCCATTTTTACTCATTCCCATTCCCGCTCTTCTGTAATTGTTACTGCATTGTACGATCGAATTGGAACTAAAGACAGAATCCTGCCAACATCTGTGGAGGATCTGCCCAAAGGCCAATTGGCATTATTTACAGGTTTTCATTTTGATCGACTTCTATTTTATCATAATGAAATTTATTATTTATTATTATTATTTATGTTTTGCTTTTCTAAATTCCATGTCTAGCTAAACTTAGGTAATCGATATGTAATAATAATTCGAATGGGACTTGATAACTCTTGTTTGAAAACGTTCTTTTCACAAAAGTAATTTATGGTCTAAGTGTTTAAAATTGATTTACGAAATAAACTTCGTCGCAAAAGCGAGAACTTGTTTTAAAGTAGTTTTGCCACGAAAGTGGGAAATTAATTAAGATACGAACCAACAAGCGAAAGCTGCGGTAAGGTCAGATAGTAAACACTAGGCATTTGTTTTAATAACAGCGAAAGCACTTTAAAACGAATTAGAACTTAGAGATTTCCAAAAAGTAATTTTAACCCCGAACGGAACACGAAAGTGTACGTTAGGCCCTTAGGATTATGATTAGCGTCAAGAACCATTGTGAGACGAGAGTCTTCAAATCTCCATTTTCTGCTTAAATAAACTGTGAAAACTATTTCATACACCAGTCACTTATCAAGTCCCTGAAGAACATAATTACTACGTATTGATTTAATTAATTAAAAATCCAAACAGTAATCTTAGTTCCCCTTTTAGTGACAACCTTATTCCCTTAAAACATATTCTACCTAGCTAAACATAGTAACTCCCGAGAACACTAGTTTGATTACGAGTCCCTGTGGGATCGATATCTTTTATTACTACGCGATAGACTGTGCACTTGCAGTTAGTTGTATTAGACATAGAAAGTCACGATCACATGTCAGTGAAATGCAGATGCTAATGCTAATATGAATGCAATGAAACACAAGCTAGGTAAAGTAAAGGTTGGGCAAATTTTGGGGTGTAACAGCTGCCCCTATTCAAACGACTTGGACCTGACTGGGTGAGAAGCGAACGACTCTCAAACAATCAAGGTAAAATATGGTTGAATACCAATAAACCCGAAAATTTGCCAACCGCACGAGTAAACGATACTCTGATGGGTAGACAAATCTTCAAAAACTGAAATGATAGTTGCACGATAACTTGTTGGAGAAATACTGATTCAAATCTCCGTCAGGATGATTCTCTGATTTCAATGTAGATCTTCATCCTCAAATCATCAAGGGATCACCGGTTACACGGTAACTGGTGAAGGTCAAATCTCTGTCAGGATGATCATCTATGTCCTCAAGTCATCAAGGGATCACTGGTTACACGGTAACTGGTGATTTGCCAACCGCACAGGTAAACGATACCCTGATTGGTAGGAATATCTTCGAACTTGGAAATGCCAGTTGAACGAAAACATGCTGGGGAATCGGTTACACGGTAACCAGAAATTTTCCAACCGCACAAGTAAACGATACTTTGATTGGTAGGACAATCTTTGAAGTCTGAAATGGCAGTTGCACGACAACTGGCCCAAATCTCCGTCAGGATGATCATCAGATTTCACTGCAGCTTCTTCCTCAAATCATCAAGGGCTCACTGTTTACATGGTAACTGGTGATACGTAGCTGATATTGCCGTCAGGCATTCTGTGACATGGCAGCAGAAGAATTCCTCGGGACTCATCAGGTCATTAGGAACTTTCGACAATCTCTATAATTATGTCGTCGGGCATTCAAATAATTCTCGAGCGTCAGCCGAACTTCATCAGTAAGTCAGAAATAGAATCCTCAATCAATCATGATCCACGGGGATATACAATCTTTTGCCGTCAGGCACTCCACGTCAGCTAGGAGAACTACTTCGACATCGCAGTCGGACCTCATCAGTAAGTCTTCCAGAGAAATTTCAACTTCTCTGTTTGAAACCTGCTGGGGATGACACATCTCTGCTGGGGATTCCGGAGAACTATCAAGTAACTCTACTTTGGGGATTTTAAGAATCATCTTAAGCAAACAACTTTGCAGAGGACTTCAAGAATCATCTTGAGCAAACAACTTTGCTGAGGACTTCAAGAATCATCTTGAGCAAACAACTCTACTGAGGAACACCTGCAAAACAAGAACGGTAACGACCTAGCTCGTGTTTCACATGCATATGTTTGACAATGGAGTAATGCTCCACACGGTGAAAATGCTACGCGTTTAGAGTAAATGCTATGCAATCATGCAAAATGCTACGACCCCATCAGCAAAATAAATGCTGAAGGGACAATTCTCCTGTCAAGGAGAAAGAGTCACTCTGGTGGAGGGGAAGGAATCATCCTGCCGAGGATAAGAATTCACACCAATCTCAATTGGACTTAACATGGGGAAACGAACTCCAGACGACTTTCTGCAGGGGAACAAAGTTCTACGAGAACCTGTACTTGCTTAACTAGGTATACGAACCATGAACTGCTGAGGAAACGATGTCAATCGCCGAAATAAACTGCACGGCCTTCACAGATAACATCTTCCTGGAGACACGGACTCCGATGAGGAAATACAACATCAGCTATTCAACACTCTACTGGGGAAAACCAATAATGCCCTGAACGGCTTCCAAGGATTCGACTCTCTTGGGGAACTGCAAACTCGGCTGAGGATACACAACTAGACGCTGGAATAACTCCTACCTGCCGGGGAGAATACAACTATGTGGGGAATTTCAATTCTGCCGGAGACTTCAGTCTGCACTATCGGAAACTGAACACTTGCGAATAGTCTTCTACGCGAAAACTGCACATTGACCCAGTGCTGGGAATGAATATACACTTCTGTGCATGACTCGGCTGGGGAAATGATGATCCTGCCTAGGATGCATCTAGTTGGGGAGAATCTATCTCTGCTTGGGGAGACATATCAATGCTCACAATCCCATGTTTAGATTCTGTGGGGAAACATTGTTGAACTCGCTAGGGAAGAAGGAATCATCTTGCTTGGAAAACATATGGCATACTGCCTGGAGGGTGACGTCCCTGCAACAAAAATGAACAAACAGACAAGATACCCTTCACAAAGGGACCTATCAAGGTTATCATTCGGTGACAATGTTCAGGTAATTCAACGTTTCAACAATTATCGGCCTAGGCCAGCAAGTTTATGTATGTGCATTTTATCAAAAACATCGGGCGTTCTTTTTCGCAAACAAAACAGATAATAGCTAAACAAACAAACAAAAATACTGAATAGTATATGTTTATTGATAACGAGCCCCTGAATGGGAAAAATGTTTTACAACAGATGCAAGCTCCTGAAATGAGGAAGCTGCCAAGCATAATAACATAAATATACATCAGTATACACGAATGTCGGCAATGCGGCATAGACGAACACCATGAGTTGATCCCTCTATGACCCACTCGACTTTGATACTTCTCCGACGCTTCAGCTTCAGAAGAGATTGATTCGGATAAACGGCCCTCGGGTCTTCCCAAACCACTAAACAATGAGAGTTCACACGCGGAACGCGGTCATTTGCTTTAGTATCCCTAACTTTTGCCTGAATCGCCCTTTCGGGTTTTCGATTCACCGGGATACCCTTTTTTGCCAAAGCCGCCCTTTCAGGTTTTCGACTTTGCGGGTGTACGTTTTTCATTTATATCCCTAATTTTTGCCCGAACCTTTTTCCTTTTTTATGGTTCGCCGGGATGCCCCATTTTTTCCTGGATATTCTTTTTTCTTTCCAGAGGGTCATTTTTTCAGCAAAGTATTTTTTAAGTGGGTCCGCGTTCACAGGGGATGCAAAATCTTCGCCATTCATCGTGGATAACGACAAGGCTCCTCCCGAGAAGACCTTGCTGACGACGTACGGACCTTTGTAGTTAGGAGTCCACTTGCCCTTGTGATCAGAGTGTGGCGGAAGAATCTTCTTCAGGACGAGATCACCCGTCTGAAAGCTTCTAGGACGCACCTTCTTATCGTAAGCTTTCTTCATTCGGCTCTGGTACAGACGACCATATGCAATCGATGCTAATCTCTTCTCATCCATCAGACTGAGGTGATTTAATCGGTTCTTAATCCATTCTACCTCATCGAGTTTCACGTCAACCAAAACTCGCAAAGAAGGAATCTCAACTTCCAATCTTAGGACAACCTCCATACTGTACACTAGTGAGAAAGGAGTTGCCCCAGTTGATGTGCGTACCGTCGTATGATAACCGTGCAATGCAAATGGCAGCATCTCATGCCAATCTTTGTAGGTCACAACCATCTTTTGTACTATCTTTTTAATGTTCTTGTTGGCTGCTTCAACCGCACCATTCATCTTCGGCCGGTACGGTGATGAATTGTGATGTTCAATCTTGAAGCTCTGGCATAACTCCTTCATCATCTTATTATTCAGATTTGAACCATTGTCAGTAATGATCCGCTCGGGAATTCCGTATCGACAAATGATGTCCTTCTTTATGAATCTGGCTACCACCTGCTTGGTCACGTTAGCGTACGAGGCTGCCTCCACCCACTTGGTGAAGTAGTCGATAGCTACCAAAATGAAGCGATGATCGTTAGATGCAGTGGGCTCGATCTTGCCTATCATATCAATGCCCCACATGGAGAACGGCCACGGGGATGACATGACATTCAACGGGCACGGCGGCACATGAATTTTATCAGCATAAATCTGGCATTTATGACATCTCTTCGCGAATTTGAAACAATCAGACTCCATCGTCAGCCAGTAATATCCTGCTCGTATGATTTTTCTCGTCATAGCATGTCCGCCGGCGTGCGTACCAAATGTGCCTTCATGGACCTCTTCCATGAGCAAACTCGCTTCTTTTTCATCCACACATCTGAGTAGCACGAGATCGTGATTTCTCTTATACAGAACTCCATCAGGATTGAGATAGAAATTTCCAGACAGCCTCCTCAGAGTCTTCTTATTCTGGGTTGACGCTCTCACAGGATACTCCTTAGTCATAAGGAAAGTCTGGATATCATGGAACCATGGCTTGCCATCGGAGGCTTCCTCAATTGCAAAAACGAATGCAGATCTATCAAGACGGGAAATGACAATTCTTGGAGCTTCATTCAAAAAATTGACTTTGTACATCGAAGCCAACGTGGCTAAGGCATCAGCCATCTGATTTTCAGCTCTAGGCACATGATGGAGTTCCACTCAATCGTAGAACGGAAGCAGCCTTCTGGCATAATTCATGTACGGGACCAAATTCGACTGACGAGTCTCCCACTCCCCTTTAATTTGGTTAACAATGAGTGCCGAGTCACCGTATACATCCAGGTTTTTGATTCTCAAATCAGTGGCTTCTTCTAAACCCATGATGCATGCCTCGTATTCTGCTTCATTGTTGGTGATCGGAAAATTCAATCTGGCAGTAAATAGGATGTGGGATCCTTGGGGAGTGGTAATGATTGCCCCAATACCACTTCCGTATGAATTAACCGCACCGTCGAATATCAATTTCCACTGGGACTTCCTATCTGGCCCCTCGTTGGGCAACGGTTCGTCACAATCTTTCACCTTGAGAAACATGATGTCCTCATCAGGGAATTCAAATTTCATCGGCTGATAATCTTTGATAGGTTGTTCAGCAAGGTATTCAGACAATACACTTCCCTTGACGGCCTTCTGGGAAACATATTGAATGTCATACTCCGTCAACACCATTTGCCACTTGGAAATCCTGCCCGAAAGCGCTTGCTTCTCGAAGATGTACTTGATCGAATCCATCTTTGAAATTAGCATGGTCGTGTGGTTGAGCATATACTGTCGTAAACGTTTGGCAGTCCACGCGAGTGCGCAACACGTTTTTTCCTGCACTGAGTATTGGGACTCACAATCTGTGAACTTTTTACTCAAGTAATAAATGGCATGCTCCTTTCTGTCAGTCTCATCGTGCTGACCGAGAACGCAACCCATGCTATTCTCAAGAACTGTCAAGTACATGATTAAGGGTCTTCCGGCCACTGGGGGTATCAAAACTGGCGGTTCCTGCAAATACTGTTTTATCTTATCGAGTGCCTTCTAGAAATCCTCGTTCCAGATAATCGACTGATCTTTTTTCAGCAGCTTGAACATCGGTTCACACATGGCCGTGAGCTGAGATATAAACCTTGCAATGTAGTTTATTCTGCCCAGGAAACCACGAACTTCTTTTTCAGTCTTTGGCGCTGGCATATCTTGTATTTCTTTTATCTTAGCAGGATCAACCTCAATGCCTTTTTCACTCACAATAAACCCCAGTAGTTTTCCAAACCGTACTCCGAAAGTACACTTGTTAGGATTCAGCCTCAACCTGAACTTCCTAAGCCTCTCAAAAAGCTTCAGCAATTGACCAGATGTCCCTCCTCCGTTTGGGACTTCGCAATCATGTCATCAACATAGACTTCAATCTCATGGTGAATCATGTCATGAAACAAAGTGACCATCGCCCGCTGGTAGGTGGCCCCTGCGTTCTTCAGACCGAAAGGCATTACCTTGTAGCAAAACGTCCCCCAAGGTGTAATAAATGTGGTTTTCTCCATGTCTTCCGGCGCCATCTTGATTTGGTTATAGCCAGAGAAGCCATCCATGAACGAAAACACGGAAAATTGAGTTGTATTGTCGACCAACACATCAATATGAGGGAGCGGGAAATCATCTTTAGGGCTCGCCTTATTCAAATCCCGATAATCAACGCACATCCGCACCTTACCGTCCTTCTTCGGTACAGGTACTATGTTGGCGACCCACAGAGGGTAAGTAGTGTCCGCTAAAAAGCCAGCATCCAACTGCTTTTGCACTTCTTCTTTGATCTTAACGGCCATATCGAGTCGTGTCCTTCTAAGCTTCTGCTTAACGGGAGGACAATCTTCTCGCAGTGGTAGATGATGGAACACTATGTCAGTGTCGAGTCCGGGCATATCCTCATACGACCAAGCAAAAATGTCACTATACTCTCGAAGCATCTCGACCAATCTTCGCTTGACATCGCTCTGTAATGCAGCCCCTATCCTGACATTTCTGACAAGTTCTTCAGAACCCAGATTCACAATCTCAATCTCTTCCTCGTGAGGCAGAATGATCTTATCTTCTTGTTTCAACAAACGGGCCAACTCATCCGGAAGGTCTTCATCTTCATCAATCTCTTCTTCGGCTTGATATATCAGGCAATCAAAGTCGAAGTGAGTCATAGAAGGTTCAGAGTCGATGTCATCTGTGATGTGAATCCTACAATAACAAGGGTTAAGCTTAAAAAGAGGACATGCAGGTTAGCACAAACCGTATTGCCATTTTATTGTTTTTCAAAACAAAAATAAAAACAGGGATAATAGAGATCACAAAATTTGAATGCAAATAAAACGCCCTTTGATTTATTGATAATATGTACATGCATAAGCAATCAAGGCCCTGACAATAAAACCGTTATGCCCCGAGTAGAGCATAAGGTTGTACAATAATTGGAAAAGACAAAGCATTACTCTTTGTGCGTCACTTGGATGACATCTTGGACGGACCAGTTGTTGAGGCTTTGGCCTGGTTTGCACGGCTGAATCCAGGAGTCCAGGTCGCAATCACTATCTTCGTCGTCTTCAGACACGACGTTGACATTCTCAAATATCACCCCACCTCTTGTGAACTGAATCGGCCCTTTGACGCACGACGCACTGCGAGAGGAGGAAGCATCAGCAGAAGGAGAGTACCCTAACCCAAACTTATCCTGCTTGTTAGGGATTTCCAGAACTTGCCCCCAGCCTGGGGCAGAGCCAGCTTGAACAACAGCTCGAGCTTCCTTGAAGGAAGAGAGATTCATTTCAGGTTTCTCGATCATCACCGAAATCGCATCCTTGACTTTAACAGCTTCGAACGCCTGGCACAAAGTTTCGTGGATCTCACCATCCACCTTAACATATTTAAAAGATGACAAATTGCTCACCATTATGTCCTCTTCACCACAAGTGGTCACGATGCTGCCCCCCACAATGTACTTCAGCTTCTGGTGCAATGTGGAAGTTACTGCGCCCGCAGAATGGATCCAAGGCCGGCTCAATAGACAACTATAGGCTGGCATGATATCCATGATATAGAAGACCGCGTCAAAGGTTTCGGGCCCAACTTGAATGGGTAGAGTCACCTCTCCAAAGACGTGATGCTTAGTTCCATCAAAAGCTTTTACCACCAGGTCACTGGGTGTACAAATCAGCCCTCTCGTATCCAACCTCATCAGAGCTTTCTTTGGGAGAACATTGAGAGATGATCCCATGTCCACCAGCACATGGGAGATGACTGTTCCTAGACATTCTATCGAGATATGCAAGGCACTATTTTAGTTCCTTCCCTTCGGCATCAGCTCTAGGTCAGTAAACCCTAATCCATTCCCAACATTCACATGAGCAACTACTCCCTCTAGCTGGTTGACGAAGATCTCTTGCGGTACATACGCTGCATTCAGAACCTTCAGTAGGGCGTTGCGGTGTGCCTCAGAACACAACAACAGATTCAGAATAGAGATCTTAGACGGCGTCTAATGAAGATGATCAATGATCTTATAATCACTTTTCTTGACCAGTCTCATAAATTCTTCGACGTCTTTCACAAGCAGGTCTTTTCCTACCTCGCGGGAGGTCTCTTCAATGACCTTACTTTTTCCTTTGTCAGTCTTCTCAGCCTTGTCAGCTTTGTCAGCCACAACCTCTGGTGGAGCGAACACTCTTCCGCTACGTGTTATTCTCCCAGTTCCCACTAGGTTGTCAACAGATTGCCCAGATGGCTCCAACTCCAATTTCTGTCCATTACAGTAGACATCTGCCCCATAGTGCCATGGAACAACATTAGTGCTCTCGAATGGCATAGGCCCTGCCTTCGTGATAATGATCATAGGTGGCCTTGACGAAGAGATGGTAATTGTTTTATGAGGGATGGTGATAGTGGCAACCTCATCCTTCTGCTTCAGCATTACTTCCCCTGATCTGTTCTCAGCCCTCCGACTAAACTGCAGAATTCCTTCGTTCATCAAACTCTGAATCCCTGCTACCAACTGATCACAGCCGTCTGAATGATTCGCACAATCCATACATAACTTTCCACAGCCCGGGAAAATACCTTTCTTCACCAACTTGGCTTTAACGAAACCAAATGGTGTTTTCAGGTCGTTGACATCAGTCAATAAATCCGAATCTTCCTCTTCAATGATGGCACTAACCCCATCTCCCCCATGGTTAGGCATAGGGTTCTTTGTAACATTCAGAACATTATCAGAAAAGTTGATTATCTTGGCGTCAACCATATCTTGCACTTTGTGCTTGAATGCCTTACAGTTGTCAATCGAGTGGCCAGGAGCCCCCGAATGAAACTCACATCTCGCATTCGCATCGTAGCCCGGTGGAGGTGTCCCTGTCAAGGGAGCCAAATTTCTCTTCTGAACTAGCTGTAACTGAAGCAATGTCTGAAAAAGATGAGCATATGAAATAGGTGGGGTTTCAAGATGACGAATTGACAAAGGTGCTTTATTCTGGTACCTCCGGTACCCTTGCTGGTTCTATTGCTGCTGCTGAGGTTGCTGGACAGCAGGAATAGTAATGCTAGAGATCTGCTGGCGCAGGCCTTTTCCTTTTCCCCGAGCATTAGACACTGAGTTCGTCTCACCTTCACGTCTCTTACCGTTATAAGGCTTCTTTCCCCCTCCAGCTAAGGATACATCTACACCCTGAATCTTTCCGAGTTTGATGCCATTCTCTACATGTCCTCCAGTGATGATGAGGTCGGAAAAACTTCCCGACATACCACTGACAAGCTTCTCATAATAAACTCCTGGAAGAGTAGCCACAAACATCTCAATAAGTTCTCGCTCAACCATCGGCGGCTGAACTCTTGCTGCCAGTTCACGCCACCTCTGGGGGTACTCTTTAAATCCTTCGTTGTTCTTCTGAGACAAGTTTTGTAGCTGAACCTGGTTGGGAGCTAGATCGTTGTTATACTGATAATGGCGTACGAATGCTTCAGCAAGGTCTTTCCATGTATGTACACTGGTGGGTTCCAAACCCATATACCACTCCAACGAGGGGCCGGACAAGTTGTCCTGGAAGAAGTGCATCATCAACTTCTCATCTTCAGAATGTGCGGACATCTTTCGGTAGTACGACCTCAGATGGACATGGGGGCAAGTGGTGCCCTTATACTTCTCGAAGTCGAGTACTTTAAACTTGGGAGGCACCTTGAAGTCTGAGATCAGTCCCAGCTTGGTCATGTCAACGCCCATAGTATTCAAGTTCTCGAAACTCTTCATCTTGTCTTCGAGGGCTTTGAACCTTAAACGGGCTTCAGAATTCAGTTCGCCCTCAGCTCCCTTCATTGAGAACAAGTCCTCTTGACGATCCTCTTGCCATGGTTGATGGTCATTACCAGCAGCATCAAGACCATACAGATTACCAGCACCAGCATTCCCAACGTTACCAGTTCCTCCAGTATTGCCATTGCCTATACCAGCATTACCATTGGCCTGAAAGTTGCCATTTCCGACTCCGGTCGTATTCCTGTTAGCTCCAATATTAGTAACAAAATTACCGTTGCCACTTCCATTCCCTCCAGTCACAGGGATGTTAGCATGAAGGGTCTCAACAAGCGGGGGGTTCACTATATTCCCACCATGTAGCACACCGTTGCTATCGACGCGTGCAATCAGAGGTTGCACTAGAGTTCTGAGCTGATCCTGGCCATTAGCGACCACTTGCATGAGATCCATGAAACGATCCATCCTCTCTCTGAGCTCTTGAATGTCAGTCTGAACCTGTTCCATTGCTCTGGCTTGATTCGCTCTGGTAGAGTATCGGTGAATCTGTCTTCGTTCAATCTTGAAATAACCTGCATGCACAAAGGGTTAGAAAAATGGCTCGAAGTACCTGTTATGCAAATGATTCATGCAAATGCAAACGTGTGTTTGTGCCTTAGGGAGATTTCTCCCCCGATTCTAGTGCCAGTGCTGATAATAAGAAGTCTGAATCCAGTCATGGAAATAACGTCTTGTATATATATATATATATATATATATATATATATATATATATATATATATATATATATATATATATATATATATATATATATATATATATATATATATATATATATATATATATATATATATATATATATATATATATATATATATATATATATATATATATATATATATATATATATATATATATATATATATATATATATATATATATATATATATATACATATATATATATATAAAGCCCAACAAGGCAGCATACAATGTCATTGAGTACATGGAGAATCAACAGCATGACCTCGACCAACAAGTTGGTGATGGTCAGCATACAACAAAGATCAGAAAAATACAAAGGATTACAAAGGAGTCAAGTGCGTCCACGGGCGCGAAACTCTTCTAACAACCCCTTTGTTTTGGGATGATCAGGCCGA
The DNA here is from genome assembly GCA_963859935.3 of Lathyrus sativus. Taxonomy (NCBI): domain Eukaryota; kingdom Viridiplantae; phylum Streptophyta; class Magnoliopsida; order Fabales; family Fabaceae; genus Lathyrus; species Lathyrus sativus. The sequence goes on along the minus strand of OZ012738.1, from coordinate 276,903,201 downwards.
GTGAGTAACCCTTCGATGAGTGACTCCCTCTGTATAATAGTGTACTGAAGACCTTCAACGGAGTCTTTCCACTCTTCTTTGCCAAAACAGTCTTCTAACCTTCGCTTCTTAGACTCCAAACTCTGCTTGCGATCCGTCAGCTTCCCAATAGCCTTGTTCAACATGTCTTCAGTGGCGTACCAACGAGCAGTTTCATCATAAAACTTCTTCTCACTGGCCTTCAACTGAACCTTCAACTTGGAGATCTGTTGCTTCAGCTTGTCCTCCCGCTCTTTGTTGCTGGCTATAGTGGCATTCCACTGCTGGTTGAATTTGGAGATTGTCCGGTATGCATCATCCAGGTTCTGCTTTTTGGTGGCAAGCACATTGTTGACAGCCTTGAAATCCAAACCTAAACGTTCACGTTCAGCCATCTGTTTGGTCAAGTCTGTGCCTAGCCGGTTCACCAGCTCTGTCTGCTTTTTGAAGGAATAGATGGCTTCATTCCTCTCACTTCTAAGCTGAACCAGCTCTTTTTCCAACTCCTCGTTGGTCTTCTTCAGCTCTTCCTTCTCAGCCAATACCTGATTGTATTTCTGAATGGACACCATAGTGGGTTCTTCAACCACTGGATGGCAATCTTGCTTAGCGGGTGGAAAAGGCACCCCCACTGTTTCTGCACTGCTTCGAATCCAAGTCACATAGGGAGCATAAGCCTGGCTGTTGCTCTTGCCCAACAGTGCTTTCCCTCGTCTGCTGATGTCGTTCCAAGCGTGCTTGAGCTTGGCTAACATATTTACCTCTAGGAGACCTGTGAGGTACAGAGATTCCTGCACCTCTTCGTCTTTTGGCGGACCTCTCAAGGCGTACGCAAACTGTCTGACAAGTAATGAGGGATTGTAGTTAATACAACCTCTTCTTCCGATCAAGGGCACATAAGGAAAACCACTGCAGCTGTAGATGACTTCAGTACCCAGCATACCCCGATCAAACCAAACGATGCTCTCTGCTAACAAACCCATCAGGCGTTCAGACCACTCAGCTGTGGCTGCAGAGGAAACAAAGAGACCCTTCTTGGGCATGTGGCTATCAAACCATCAGTAGAGTAAGGGTGCACAACACGACACATTTTTACCCCTTCTATTTTCATTCTTGTAATGGACAGAATGATATAGATCACCAAGCAGGGTGGGAACCGGATTTCCCGATGCGAAGATATGGAAGGCGTCCAAATCTATAAAGTCTGGCATGTTGGGAAACAAGATGATGCCATAGATGCAGAGGGCGAGAATGGCGTTGAATATGATCCAACAACCATCTTTAGTGTACTGTTGGGCTTTCCCAACCAGAAACTGCAGAGAAAAACCAGGAACTCCATTCCATGAGGTCAGAAGCAGCTCTAAAGCATCCAAATGAAGGGTAGTAGCTAGGTTAGCCAGATTAGGCTTAGCATCCATGTGAACAAACGACATCTAATTCTTAACAGGTACACCCAATAACTCGGCATACTCTTCTAAGTTAGGCGCAAGAATGAAATCTGGGAAAGTGAAGCACCTCAACGGAGGGTCATAGAACTGTAGCAACGCATACAACCCGTTCAACTCATAGACTGAAGGTTTACGAACCAAACTGAGCAACTTCCCATAAGATTTCCTGAATTCCCCTTTCACTGTATCATCTACCAAGGCAATCAAACTAAGCAGCAGAGTAACATCTGGGGTAGGGAGCTTGTAAGCCACATTCTTCTTCAATGATTCCATGCTATCAAAACAGAGGGCAAGATTACTAGAACCGGGGGATAATATATGCACCTGCAACACAGACACACGTTAATGATATGCAAATGAGTATGCAAAAATTCAAGATGCAATCATGCAGCAGGAGATCAAGAGTGCTGTTGAGGAGACCAATGCTATGTTCCAACATAATCATAGCACTGTTTTGACAATAAGACCCTGATGTCAATAATCAACACATCTCCGATGATAAGAACCCTCTGATACCAACAATACTGATTCATTGTCAAGAAAACCAGGTTGTCTGAAATTTAAGGTTCCCTGCAATAACCCGACCTTGCTCACAGGTATGGACCTAATCACGGACAAGGTATGGCATCCTATGCGTTTCCCAGCGTCACAGACTTTCACAAAATGATGATACGTTCACCATTTCTGGTTTGGCATCATCACTCCCTGAAGAGGCCTCACTTAGCTGAGTCACAAATGATCGGTCCCCAGAGTCGACAACCCTCCAAACCAACAACCCCTCAAGCCCAAAGGGCTAGAAAAGAAGTCAACCGGGAGAACCTCGTCTGAGCGTGGATTTTATGAGACATTAGTACATGCAAAGCATGCACACGCCCACTACTTTCCACAAATAATGTTAGGTATACACTCAACCCTGGGTCTGGCTTATCACTCATTAGAGCCCCCTCCCACAACAGCACAAATAATCATATCATACTGAAAATAAAATGAGGAAAGTAAAATGCGATAAATAAATGCAAACCCAACATATAAACACACAAGCGCTAGGATTGACTCGCATAGGGGACGGGAAACGGTCCCAGCATAGGGGATGGGAAAAGTCCCCAGCAGCTATAAATCCCCAGCAGAGTCGCCAGCTGTCGCTACTGCGAAAATAAGGTGCTGGCAAAACAGAAGAGTCGCCACCTTTCGTTATTTATCCCATAGAAAGGGAAAGGAAACGATCGGAAAAACCTAATGAAAAGGTATAAGACAAGGTCATCGCAACCATGTCTGGGTTCGGGAGTCGGTTACGCAAGGGGAAGGTATTAGCACCCCTCACGTCCATCGTACTCGATGCGATCCACACTTGTTGTGTTTATCTGATGGGTTGGTTTAACTATCTACCTATCAAGGCTGGTCTGAAAAGGAAAGAAAAATGACTCGGCAAAGCGTCGTGCTTCGTGCCTACGTATTCTCATCAGAGAACGAGAAATCAGAGTCAACGTAGTTCGGCTAACTACGGGTTACGGGGAAGGTGGCTCGCCAATACGTCAGTATTGTGCCTACGTACTCTCAACATATATGAGAGATCAGAGCTTATGTAGTTCGAGATAATACGGACTACGGGGGTTCAGATTCATCTATTTTTCCGAGTAGGGTTAACAGACAGTTCCAGTAGTTTGGTGTATGCAGCTCGCTCGTCAGAGGCTTGTGCGTTACCGTTTACGGTAGAACTGAGCGTTAACGACACTCTTTTCTTTAGAAAAGTTTTCCTTGATTTATAGGCCCACGGGGCAAAAAAGGTTTGAAGATTTGTTTTCTGTCTTTTACGAAAGAAGTGTTTTTTATGGATGTTTACAACTAATATCGCACTAGAGACTATGACCTAGGAGTGAATGCGTCGCATGTCACCCAAAGGGTACCATACTAAACATCCTGATTATTAGAAGGAAACCCTCCAACAATCATTACCTAAGTAGCTTAAGGCTCGTAATGCACGATATCAATTAACCTTTATTACTGTATTTTGATTTGTTTGAAGAGAGAAGAGAACAGACACAACTAAGGGGAAACTATCAAGTCCTAATGTTGTCATGCCAAGGATTCATCCTATGGTTGAGGTTTGAAACAGGGAACTCCTAAATGTTATCATGAAAAGGCTTCAGCCTAAAGTTCTAATCATCACTTCCTTATCAAAGGACGTGAGAATCCTAGGGGATCATGTCAATGGGAAACAACCAACAGATAGAGCATCAGCTAAACATCAGTAAAACAGAAGAGAAAACAGTAACTATGCAAATGCCATGCAGCAATACAAGCAGAAGGAGACAAACTCAACTTCTAGAGCAAGCCAGCAAAAGCAACACAACACACAGGCAAGGGAGACAAACTCAACCTTCAGCCAACAAGCAAAGCCAAAAAGTAACAGGCAAGCAGAGGGAGACAGACTCAACCTCTCATGCAAACAAGAAAAGGGAGACAAGCTCAACCTTTCAATGCACTTAGGCCTAGAATCAACTACGTGAAAGCCTATTCTAATGCAACACACCAGAGAAACAGTCACACAAATACAGTCAAACAGCAAACACAGCAGAGCAGCACAACAACACTCCAACAGTCTGACAGTCTGTCTTCTAGTCCAAGCCATCTGTCCAAGCTATCCATCAGGAGAAAAGGGAATGAGGACTTCATCTTCAAGCTTCAACTTTATCCATCAAGAGATGATATGAATTAACACAAAGATCATTGCATGATGAGGGGAAGCATGATGGAAACCAATGGAATCCATCATGGCACTCAACCACTCATCTAAGATTGGTATCCTCAAAGGTTTTACCTTTTGTGGTAGGCCTTTAGTCCTTCCAAAGGAGGGACTAGGCTCCCACAAAGGAACCTTGCATCATTGGATAGGAAATGGAATGCAAACCAAAGAAAACCACAATTATGAAAAAGGAAGACACTCCTAAAGGCTCTAAAAACCCTAATTCCACAAGCTTAAAAGAAACTCTCTAAAGGGAACTAATGCACCAAATTAAACCTTGAGATTCAATATACAGAGGTATCAACATGTCTACTAAACCATCTGAAAAGGTATGGAAACTTATCATGAACTAAAGGTCACTTTTGAAGTTCAACTATGGGAGGTACTATGCTAGAAGCATCCTACAAACAGCCTAGATGTAAAATCTAACTAAAATAGTAAATCAACTCCTAAAAATCTATAAAAAAATTCTAAGTGATCCTAAAGGTATTGGGAACCTATGGTAAAAAATCCAGAGCTTAAATCAATGTTTAAGGGCACGAAGGAAATTCTAAACCAAAGGTTGTCAAGGGAAAGGCCAAATGGGGAAAGCCCTATAAACCTATCTCAAAACTAATCTTAGAATCATCTAAAAATCACCACAAAATTCCTATAATCTCATCAATATGTACATAACCAGCTAGCCAAATATCAACATCAAATTCAAAAGCATGAATTAGTAATAAAATCAGCAAGCAACAAGTCATTTTATGCATTTTTAATCAACTATTAAAAATAGAAAAATGGACATTAAATTGAAAACAACACCAAAATAAAATCCAAAAGCATAGAAAAATCAGAAATTAAACAAGGATCACCCACATATTTTTTCCATAATTTTCTGATCAATATTCTAATTAATATGAATTAAAATCAATCAAGACAATTAAAGAAAATAGAAAATGAATAAAAGAAATAAAAAGAATTCAGAAAATATCACAGTTGTTGGATCAGATTACTAGTCCACTCATCCAAGGGACCAGCACGCGCCACCTCATTTAATAAAATGGTGCGTATTGATATGGGACATCATGTGGTTCAGTTGACTGAGGCATATGGTGTACTCTAATCATGTCCATCCACTGGAAAAGTATGCTGATCCTATGCTTCAGAGTGTGCCACCTCACCCAGTCAAGGTCAAACTAAATCCTACACGTTAGATGCTAAGACCAAGTCCACGGATCCAACGGTGCTCAACCTTTCTTCTCCAATTTAAACTGATACAAAGAGGGAAAACCTTCGCGGTGGCCGGAGAAGAGATCCACCGTCTTCTCCGGCGAGAGCAATCATGCTCTGGTTCCAAACTCAACCAATATCAATGAAAATTACACGAAATCACTCGTCTTTCCACACTGAACATCAAGATCTATTCCATTTTCAATGATTCTTCATAAATGATCAAACACGACGATGAACAGAAAAATTATCATTTCAACAAATGTCATCAAACCTCAAATTCTCTCCATAGAACTCTTCCTCACCTCTCAAGGATCACTCTGATCTATCTAATTCATCCTAACTCTCAAGAATCAGCCATATACAAGTTTAAAAAAAATTTGCATCCAATCCTAAATCATCACAAAACTTCATAATTCTGATCCTAAAACGATCTGGGTCACATCTATAACCTAACCACATGCCAAATTCATTCTAAACAGGCCTAAATCAAGAGGAATTGTGAAAAGTAAAAACCTGCTCTGTAGCTTCGATTGAGGTGTTATTGAGTGTGAATCTTGACTTCAAATGCTGCAGATTTCTTCACTGAATGATCCTGGACGATTCTTGATATTCAGAAGTTCTTGATTCTTCCTCAAACTCCAAAACCAATTCTTGCTCGAAAGCTCAAAAACCCCAACTGTAATAACTGCTTTCTCTCCAAATGCCACCCAAAAAACGATCTGAACATGATCCTGAACTTAAATAGAAGCTATTTGGATCATAACTTGGCCCAATCATGGCCCAATTTGATTAATCCAAAATTCAATTTTTCTTCAATGTGCAACTATGGAAATCATGTAACCTGGCTCTGTTTCAGCTCAATTTCCACTCAAATGGCTTGCATAAAATTCCTTGAATGTGAATGGATCAGATTGAAAGCTTGAATTGATCCTATGGTGCACATTGGTTATGTTACTTCAATTCTAAGTAACCTTTGAAATGTCCATGAATTATCACTCAAACCAAAAATGTAAAATTGCCAATCCTCTCCAAATGCCTTTGGCAGTCAAAAAATGCACAAACTTGTGAAGTTTTGCACAAAAATGAATTAAAATGGAATTTTCACTTTTTATGCCTTTTAATTATCTTTTTTCAAATTTTCTTCATACAATTCCATATTTAATCCATATCAATGAATCTTTGGGTCATGGTTAGACAAATAACACCATTTTGAACAACTTTCAAGTTGATCAAAAGTCCATTTGAGATGTCTAAGTTGATGAAATTGACCCATAACCAAAAATGACCTGTAATTCCAAATTCCCAAAATACCCTTGTCTTGAAAAGCTCATAACTTGAGTTCTACAAATCCAATCATGGACTTCTAGTACTTTCTAGAAAGATAAGAAGATAAGAAACAACATTCATGTTGGACAAAAGTTCATGAGAATCATCTTTCTAGGTCAAAAGTGTCATGTAAGTTGGGTGACTTTCAAGCTTCAATTTCACATTCCACTAATGACCTGTAACTTGTCTGGCTCATAACTTGAGTTCTATAAACCCTATCAAGGACTTATAGTACTCAAATTAAATCTATGCTCATGCTCTAAAACAATCATGTTAGAGTCAAGGTGAGATGAAAATCACATCTTGAGCTATGTGGTCTTGAAGTTAGGCACCAAACTAGGGGATTTTACACTGTCAAGCATAGCAACCCTAGCCTAGGAACTCCTCACAATCTTGATTCATGATAAGTTGACCTTGGAATCATCCCTTGGACATCTTAATACATCAATCCATGATCACATGGCCTTGGAATTAGGTATCAACCTTATTCAAATCATTAGTTATCATAGGGTTGTCCAGATGAAACCCAAGTTGTACCAATCTTGGTAGCAACTCCTTATACTTTGCATAATGATTTGTCTAGGCTTCAAAATGATCTTCAATACTTCTCATGAGATCTCTCAAGGCTCTAGGTCCAACTTCATGGATTCAGAATCATCTGAGGACCTTCCCATAACCCTCAAGTTAGGAGATGTGGATACTTGGCTTCAACCACTCTCTGAGAATCTTTGTCTTTACTGGCGAGGATCTCAACCCTTGAACACTTGGATTAATCTCTTAGCTAGATTTATAGTCTTGTGTAACCCTTTGTTGGTAATCATACCTCTTGATCTCCTGCATACATGTCAATGAAATGCAGATGATAATGCTAATATGAATGCAATGAAACACAAGCTAGGTAAAGTAAAGGTTGGGCAAATTTTGGGGTGCAACATATTCATAAGCGTGGTTCCCAATGTTGAGATATTAAAGTTACAAGAAAAGGTCACTGTTCCAACACGTGAGCTTATTCTATCCATTGGGTTATAACCGTTGGAATTAGAGATGACATTTCTACCCTCACAAAGCTGCACTATAAAATAAGATCATTTGATTTTTTCAAATGTTGTTGTTGTTGAGTAAGTTACGCAGCTAGAGCTGCTAAAGAAAAGCAACGCTAACATGCTAGCAAGCATGTGGCGAACAGAGAAAGATAAAGAAAAGCTTAATTAAAAGAAGCCTTAGTGCTCACATAAGAAAAGCTTTTAAGCATATGGAAACTAATGTTCTCATAATCTCATAGAGATTTATCCTTAGATTAGTTTCTGTATTAGGAAGCAAGGAGATGTTGCTCAATACTTGCCTTGTACTTAATTAGGAGTAACTTGCTTGATAAGAAGCAATCATGTAATCTCCGGCAACACAAATTCATTTTAGAATTAGTGGTTCCTCAAGTGATCTTGTGAAGATCAGAATACTTGAGATGACAAGTGACAGTTGTCATTTGTGGAAGTCTAATAGGAGATCCTTTGTGATCGAATTCTATTGGATGTTAATGAACGTTATATCCTAAGGGATCCATGAACGTGTCATTGTCTATTTGTTAGTCACCTACAGTTAGCTTGTGCAACTGTAATCAGTTTGGTTATAGTGGATTAAGTCCTTGCTTGAGTAAGGCGAAATCACCTTTGAAGGGTGGACTGGATTAGCTTGAGAGTTGCTCAAGTGAACCAGGATATATCATGTGTTCTTTACTTGTGTTATGCTTTATTATATATGCTTCCGCAATGCATCTTAAAGAACTCTATAGAAAGCTACAAGTGAAGAAACCAAGAAAAAGTTTTAATGGAGTAAATACCCAATTCAAACCCCCCCCCCCCCCTTTCTTGTATATTTCTCACACCTTCAGTTGGTATCAGAGCTCCGGTTCTGTTATTGATGGATATCAAACACCTAACACTATCATAAAAATATCCTAAAGCTGTGTGAAGAAATACTCTTGGTGGTTTTTCACTTCTCTTTCAATTTCAGTCAAATATCAATTTTTGATGAAGATGAGTACTGAAATTATAATCAAATGGGTTATCTTGAGCAAGTCAGTGATTCGTTGAAGTTTGAAGTTTTGAAGTTATCAACAACTAAATCTTCTCCACTAGAGCTTGGAAGAATATTGAAGAATCAGCTGACAAGAGAGATTCATCAGATAAGAAGTTTTATGTTGAATGCTTATCTTTTAATACGTTTGAATATGCAACGTATTCGCTCAAAAAAAAAGATCAAATCATCAGAAAGCAAGAAATCTTATTTGCTGAAGATTATTTCTATGTGAGTATGAGATGTTTTCAAGAAATGGATTAGTCCACTCTTGACTTTCTCATGAAAAGCTCATTGGGAATTATCTTTAGTAAATAAATAAATATTGTTGGCTAATATTTTTGATTCATAAGAGTTTCAGAACGAAGTCTGCAGAAAAAGAGCTAGATCAGAGCAAGCTCAAATCTTGGAGAAATGATCCCTCTGATTGAAGGCATCTGAAAGTTGTTGTCCTTGAGAAGCCTCAAAGAAATCTGTAGATGTTTCGTGTAAAGAAGTTCACTAACTCATCATGGATATGATGTAAGATGAACTCTGAGATTTCATTAGAAGTAGCATGAACAATTAAGTTCTATTAACTTGAGACTTTATCTCAGTTGAACAAACTGTAATTGGTCAAGATGTTATCAGACATTCTTTCTCAGAAGTTCATAATGATTGGATCCTGAAGTCAAGCTGTTCAGATAGATATAATGGCAGAAGTCATTCAATCTGTTTTTAAAAAAGGGATTTAAGTCACTGGTGTTGTTCATAATGAATAAGTCAGTTGACATTCTTTTCAGAAGCAAATGTAATGTCAACTCTGATTGACTAACTCCTCTAGTTAGCTCAGCATTGCAAGAATAGAACTGTCATTTAGACTGTATCATTTGATGCATTCGAATTTGATGATAATTGTATCTAGACTGGATCTGCATTTGTTTCAATCAAACAAAATCAGAAGTTGAAGCCTGATGGAAGTGAGATGCTCTATAACATGAAGATCAGAATATCTGTGCTCTGAAGATGTCTCTCAGAAATCAGATGGATGATGTGTTGATGAAGATACTGTAGAAAGCAACCAAAGGATATGAGATCAGCTCAGAAGAGAAATTCAGAAGATCCTACTTCAGATGTTGTTACTGGCTTCTCACAAGAACAAGATCCTTCCTCATATCTTCAAGTCTAGTCAGCAAGAATGGTTTTACTACACAGAGATATATGCTTCTGTGGCAAGGTTAGAATCCATACTCTTGTTAATTTCCCTTGTTGCTCAGAATAACATCAATCTAAATCAGATGAATATTTGTTTCAGTGAGAATCGTGATACCAATCTATTGATTAACTTGAATCTTTAATTCTTAAATTTACAGCCGGACTTTAATTTATCCAAAGGAAAGGTCTAAAGAAAGAAAGAACCTTTTGTGCGATGTAACGACAACGCTAAGAGATTCGGGGATCGGGGGTTGGTTATGCCTAAGGTAGGTATTTCACATCCTAAACATCTGTAGTACTCTACAGGAACCTTTTGTTTGTTTGTATGCTAAGTTAGCTAAATGTTTGCTATGGATTGGGATTGGGTAAAAGGTGTAGGTTAAGACCTAAAGGTAGTTTCTAAGTTTTCTCGCAAAGACATCGCGTCCTCTGCCTACGTATCCTTACTAGGATAGAATCAGAGCAATCGTAGTTCACCTCACAAGGGTTAAAGAACACTTGATTATGATCAAGGTTCAAGGGGGAACAAACATTACAATACTTGTGTAGAGTTTAAGAAAAATCTCTAGATCTACATTAAGCACTCAAGGAAAGGGGAGTAAGTAATCATCTCCATGATTCTTACATAGAGTTAACAAACTCTATCTTAAGTTCTAATTGAAAGACCAATTGGTTCTATCCAGACCAAAAGGTGGAAGAAGGGGGGAAGGTTGCTCGTCAAGATATCGCATCTTGTGCCTATGTATTCTCATTGTCCAATGAGAAATCAGAACGGTCGTAGTTCGGGCACGAACTACAGAATAAGGATCAATTGGTTCTTTCCAGACCAAAAGAGGGAGAAGGTTCTATCCAGACCTATGAGTTTAAATACTATTTGTTCTATCCAGACCAAAAGGGGGAGAAGGTTCTATCCAGACCTATGATGTTAAAATCCTATTGCTTCTATCCAGACCAAAAGGGGGGAAAAGGTTCTATCCAGACCTATGGGGTTAAAATCCTATTGGTTCTATCCAGACCAAAAAAGGGGGGAAAAGGTTCTATCCAGACCTATGAGGTTATATCCTATTGGTTCTATCCAGACCAAAAGGGGGGAAAGGTTCTATCCAGACCTATGATTTTAAATCCTATTGGTTCTATCCAGACCAAAAGGGGAGAAGGTTCTATCCAGACCTATGAGTTTAAATCCTATTGGTTCTATCCAGAACAAAAGGGGGAGAAGGTTCTATCCAGACCTATGAGGTTATTGAGCTATCTATGACCCAAGGGTCAATAGAGAGACTTTCCTTTGGAAGGGAAAAGATGAGGCAACTGGATGAGAACTAAATAATTCTATCACTTGGGGAGACAAACTTAACAAAGCAATAATCATTCAAACATGATGAACATAAAGAGATATGGTTACAACCAAGAATAAGCAAGCATATTACAATAAGCAAGTACTTGAATCAGGATGAATGGTTACAACCAAAGCAAGTATTTAAGACATTATAATATTAATGATTTTAATCAATATAAATGGTCACGACCAAAGCAAGTATCAAGATATTATAATATCATGAAAGGGGGAAGTTCTTACTGTGGAGGCAAATCGCCACACATCACACAAGTCTGCAAGACATTGGTCAATACAGGTTTCGATGATGACAAATTACAGTCTTGGATAGATTGGAAATTATAAACTCCAGATCTACTAAATAGATGCAACGTATCACCTACCATATCCTTTTATACTTGTCTTAAAACTGCTGTAATAAATATACTATGTGTAGATAAAATGCAATCATGACCAGAGGCATGACCACAAACTGATGAATTTTTGCAGGTTTGCAGGGCATGAGTCGACTATAGGGTCGGCGCATGCATCAGAGCAATTCTCCACTGGTCAGTGCACAAGGCAATGAGTCGACCATAGGGTCGGCGCATGAGGGAAAAATTTTCCAACGAGTCAGCGCGTAAAGGCATGAGTCGACCATAGGGTCGGCGCATAAGGGAAATAGTTTCCAACGGGTCGGTGCATGCCGACTGTATGGTCGACGCATACTGATGAATTTTCCAGATTTCCAAACAACACAGGCCATGCGTCGACGCACAGACCTGCTGCGGTCGACCGTTCACGCGGAAATTCTGTTTTTAAATGATTCCCTCTTATATTTGAAATACTGTTATGTCTAAAATTGGGTTGGTACTATATATACTTGTTTAACCACTTGTGTCATTTTAACATTTGATAATATTTTGATTCATGTGTTCAAAAACAAGAAAGAGTGAAATAGGTGTCCAAGATTCATCATCTTCATCTTCAACATCTCACAACATTTCAATTACACACAATCATTTTTGAAATGCATTTGTGAGAGATTCAAGGTGATAAGGTTTGAAGCTTAGATTGGAGAATCAAGTTGGGGTTGAAGCTTGTGATAGGTTCTTTCTTGAATAAAACCGTTGGGGTTTTACTCTACAAGATTGGTTTGAATTTTGGGGGTTTTTGGACGAGATTCTTCATCAAGGGTCAACTGAGCGAAGGTGATTATGAAGAGGTGTTCTTCACAAGTCTAGTAGCGGATTCAGTGATATTGAAGGGAAGATCTCGGGTTCGATTTGTTACTGTTGAGATCAGCCGGAGCCGAAGGTTTGAACAACAACGTGTTATTCAATAAGGTGGCTGGAATCGGACGTCCATCAACACAAATCGGAGGACTTGATTCATCTTGAATCAAGGGGCAAGGAGTGAAAGCAACTTTCAACACATTGAGATTTCTGTTGTATATTTGCTGCTCAATCCTTGTATAAACTGTTACATTCAACAGGTGATATCTATAAAATCTATCTCAGTTCTAGTTTTAGAATTGAGGGCAGACGTACCCCGAAGCGAGGACGACGGGGGAACTGCCTCACCAAATACTTGTCTTCTCTATTTTTCAGCATTTACGTTATAGCTCAAAATAAGTGATTTTTGTATAAGCACTATTGTCAAAATTGTGATATCAATTGAGTAAGAGGTTAAAACTTTGTTTTTAACTCCAAAGTACAATAAGACATTGTACTAGGCTAGTTGGAATCACTTACTCAACATAAATATCACTTGGAGTGTTTTGCACACCAAGTGTTTGACAAATTGCTTGAACCAAAATTATCTTACTTGTGTATCTAGTTTTGGTTTGCTCTTTGAATAATTGGAACTAGGAATCCTAACAACTGAAGTAGATAATTGATAAGTGTGATTAGTGTTGTGATTCTATTTTCCAAATTGTCATTAATCCAAAGGCTTACGCATATCCGGTTTTCCAATAACCGTTTGTTTTAGACTATATTTTCCTCGGCCGCTTGTGCACTTAAAACATTTTTAAAACCAATTTTTAATTGGTAGCGCCGACTCAAATTTTAATTGGGGATCTATTCAACCCCCCCCCCCCCCCCCCCCTTCTAGATCCGTGCCATAGTCTAACACTTACAAGACTTAATGAAAGGTGAAAACCAAAGCATATCTTAACGAAGAATGGGGTACATCTTAATAAAGATGAAAGGGGATCTTGACAAATATGCATCTTAACAGAGACGAGGTTTCATTAGGGCTTACAAGATGACATGTATACTTACAGGCATCATGCCTACGCAAATAAAGTCACAACAAGGAGAGAGAAGTTCAATACTCCATAGGGGAAAACTTTCAAGTTTCTAAGAAATGAATCAATCATAAATGCTTACAAGTACGGAGCTTAAGTCAAACTCAAGTACACAAAGATGCTAACAAGGCAAAGTTCATAGCTTTAAAATAAAACTCAAAAAGAGAATGAAATTAAAGTTGGCAAAGAGAGATGACAAGTAAGAAGGTGAAAACCCTAAATAATGCAAGGCTTTTTCATGGCATAAAGTATTTTTAAAATGCAAGTTCTTGAGTTCTTCGATTACCACCTAAAAATAGGAAAAATTAAGAGACACTTGCAAAAAGAATCACTTGAAAATGATAAGAAATGACAAAGTTATATTAATTTGAAATTTGAAGAAAAAATTAAAGAAATTAGTAGTAAAAAAAAGAGGGAACACCCACACCAAGGGTTGATCTCGTGCCTTGTGGGTTATAGGTGAAAATTCCTACCACACTAACCAAAGTGCGCGCGTGCAAGTTTATGGACAAGATGAATAAAATACCAAGATATGAGGAAAATCTGAAAATAACCAAAAGAGTTGTCCCACCAGGGGTCGAACTCAAGACGGCTAGGAAATTGAAGCGCAGGCATAACCACTGGGGTGGCGATACATCTGTGTATTATGCCACCCCTAATAATACATAAACCTCAAAGGCATAATATTCTGGGCAAAAATCAAAGAGGAAAACAAGCAAGACAAGTTCAAACGGATTGATCTCAAATTTGATCAAATCTCAACCAATTTTAACAAAATTTGATTCTAACTCACTTGAATTTTAACAAGGATCACAATGGTGCTAACAGTTTTTCAAAATAATGAACTCAAAATGAAATTCGATTGCAAATGCAGGCTAAAGGTTTAAAATGATTTTTTAAAGTCACAGCTCAAATCAAGACATGTTCAGATGGATTTCAAGGCAAAACCAAAGTCTCCTCAGATGTAGAACAAACTTATCTGATGATTACAACTAAAGAGAAAAATCAAAACAGCCTTGTCATGAACTAGGCTTGGTAATCCAATGAGCAAATTGTCAATCCAATGTTAATGTATCAGGGCCCTTATGCACACCATATCTTGGTAACTTAAAAGACTGAGTTAATGACATTAACAACTCTAGAAAAGTCTAGTAGAAATTGACTGTTAGCAAAGATCCCACAAGCTGATATGAGGTTTCAATATGAAATGGATATTCATGATAGCAAGAAAATGGTTAACAAACCACTTCCAAACAGATCCCTCTGGATGGAAATCACAACCATAAACAAACTCTTACCATGTGACATGAAACTGGCAGCTAACAAGCATAAGCTAACAAACTTAGCTTCCAAGAACAGTTGTGGATATAAACTAACATTGTTTGAATCCCAACTGCAACCATCAAACTAAACCTAAAGTCTAAAGTCACAACTCTAAACTAAAGCTAAACACAAACAGGAGCCTGGCATTACAATGCCTAGGAAGCTAATGCAAAGTGACAACCACTCTAAGTATCTCACCATGGATTGATAAATCCATCTTCACATAAATGCTAACAGCAACCCTAGTGCAAGATCCCAATGACAGTCCTATGCACACTTATTAAAATGCTAGATTAATTCAAGTATGCACTAAGTAACATAAACCACAAGCATAACTAGGAATTGAACCAACCAAATCTAGGCCTAAACAGAATTATGAGTTTGACAGTTTTAGACTTAAAAACAAACCTTGATAAAACAATTATGAATCTTACCATGACAATGTTTAGATAAATTAACCATTAGTCCACAACTCCATCCACACAGAAAAACTTGCAAGCCTTGTGGAAGTAAGCATTTTACAGCATAAATGTAACATTCTTGGCAAAACAATACCAAACAGTCTAACCAACAGCCCCTCTAACAGTAACAAATTACATAGATCTTTTCAAGCACAAGGTTTAAAATTCACAAATGAAAGTGACAACTTGATCATTACAATGCCAAACACCAAAGCATTATAACAGTTATACCTTCAAAATGCCAACTACTAACATAACAATGTTCAAAGAGAAATCAGAGCATCTAACCTAGATCTCTTCATGTTGACAGTTTTTAAATTCCAAAACAGTTTTGGTGTTAATGAATATAAAATCCACATAACAATGTCAAGCCCAAACTGACCATGTATTTTAACAACATACTTTCACAAAAGTAACAACATACACACCTTATCCTAATGACAGCCTAACATCAAATGCACATGGTATTGGCCAAGTCAAACCTCACACAAATTTTGACAGCAAAAAAAGGTATTGGTCATCAACAAGCCTCAACAGTCCCATGAATCATCCCAATAACCTTTACCAAGTCCAACAGAATTGTACAACTTACAAGCATACTCAAAACATGTTATAGACCAAGTTCAAGCACAAAGATGATCCAAAAATGCACTAGGATTGAAAATGGCCTATGAGTTGAAAAATGCACATGAGTTTGAAAAAGGCCAAAACAGAAATGTAGCAGAACCAAAACCAAACCAGTTTCAAATAATACCAACATCACATGAATCACACATATAGGGACCTCTAAATCAAAATGCTAACAAATAGATTCATGATATAAAAATGATGCTGCAACAGAAGCAAATCAATATCCTTCACAAACAGAACCAAAAACAAGACAGCATCAAAACTTCATGAAGTTGCAAACAAACTTTACCTAAGTTCATACATGACCTAGGATAATATGTAAAGGAGCTTCAACAGAACAAACACAACAACAACACCACATTGGATGATGATTATAAGAGCAAAATACACATTGATGAGCAAGACAAACAAAGTAAGGCAGATTCATACATGAATTGCATTTTGCATTTAAACTCAAACCAATTAATGCACATCAAACATACTCATGATAGTTTAAGATGAGGATAGTGACTACCAACCTCTTGTAGACCTCCAAGCAAGTTAATATAGAAGGGAAAACCTTGAAGCCTCCCAAGTGAGATCCAATCCAATGCTTTGATGAAGGTGACAACTTTTCTTGCACTTGAAGTAAACAAGTGAACTTTAGGACAGAACTCAAAACAAGTGTTGATGATGGTATTTTAGGTTATGGACAGTTGGTACTGTTAGAACACAGATTGGTTCTTAGTTATATCTCTATGTTTTGATGATAACACTTATGAAATTTTGTATTAAGAAATTATATACTCTAAATTTGTTCAAGTATTTTTGCTGCAGATATTAAATTTAATATTCTTCTGAAAGCAAAAATGGATCTGAACATTTGAACTATGCAAGGCTCTGAGCGTCAGAAGTATCTAGTTAGAAGACTCAGAATGCTGCCTACAAAAGGATCTGAAGCAGAAGCTACAGAAACATCTGAAGCATAGACTGAAGATATTGTATGAAGAGTTCCAAGCACTGTTTTTCATAAGACTCTGATAGTACTGTTCGCTGTAAGTACTGAGGATCTGATCTCCAAACTCTACTCTAATTAATTACACACTGAAGCACACTTGTTGCAATACTCTGATACAACAAACTCTAAAGATATCAAGACTCTGATCACTCAAGGCTCTGATGTTAATTGCTGTGAATTAGAAACTTGTTGAAGAAGATTATTCAAAGTTATATATGTTGGTTATGCCAAACGACTCTTTCCTCTTTTATGCTAGACACAAGAACTCAGGCAAAAAGGATTTCTCTGAACGTTCTACTTCTAGGAAAGGTCAAGTGATGTGAAGACAAAAAGGTTACAGCTACTTTGCAGTACACGGTCTTCAAGCTTGCAACGCTTTGGACTTAGTCTATAAAAGCAAGCCTCCAACAACTTTCTTCAGTTGACGTACTTTGACAAAAATTCATTGAAAAGCTCTCATACAAATTATTACTCTTTGCTGAATTTATTTCATACGTTCATAAACTTAAGTGTAAATCACAGTTGTGATATAGCTTACTTAGAAGCATTTCAAACACTTGTTTAGTTTACATTTAATTGTAAAAGTTCCTTGAGAAGACCAAGTTGTGGTCAGTAGTTCTTGAGAAGACTAAGACAGTTGTTCTTAGTGGTTGTTAGTGTAATCAGTTGATTATAGTGGATTAAGTCCTTGTAGAGAAAGTCAAATCGCTCTTGATAGGGTGGACTGGATTAGTTGAGTTCAACGAACCAGGATAAAAATCTTTGTGTTTTTATTGCCATAATATTTTCAAAATCCTTATTCACCCCCCCCCCCCTTCTAAGTATTTTCTCACCTTCAGTTGGCATCAGAGCTCCGGTTCTGTGTGTGCTATCACTTTACCGTGAACAGAAAAGATCCAGTGAGAAAACTCTTGATATTTCTTGGTTGATATTGTGGCTGAAGCTTCAACATCCAACAACAACAACAACAAATATGAAGAAAGGGATAGAATCAACACAAAACCCCCTATGTTTGATGGGGAGAATTTTGACTATTGGAATGACAGAATAGAGATTTTCTTCCTTGGTTATGATGCTGATCTTTGGGACTTGGTCATTGATGGCTATGTTCACCCCACTGATGGGGATGGCAAGAAAATTGATAAAAAATCTATGACTAAAGCTCAAAAGAAGGAGTTCAAAAATCATCACAAAGCAAGAACAATCTTATTAAATGCTATATCTCATACTGAGTATGAAAAGATTACCAACAGAGAAACAACATTTGATTTGTTTGAGTCTTTGAAGATGACTCATGAAGGGAACTCACAAGTTAAAGAGACCAAGGCTCTGGCGCTGATCTAGAAATATGAAGCCTTTAAAATGGAAGAATCTGAATCTATAAAAGCTATGTTCTCTAGATTCCAGATCCTCACAGCTGGATTAAAAGTGCTGGACAAAGTCTATTCAACTGCTGATCATGTGAAGAAGATCATCAGAAGCTTTCCCATCAGATGGAGACCAATGGTCACTGCTCTGAAGCTAGCTAAGGATCTGAACAAGATCACATTGGAGGAACTAATCAGCTCTTTGAGGAGCCATGAGATTGAACTTGAGGGAGACGAGCCTCAAAAGAAAGGTAAGTCAATTGCTTTAAAATCTAACAAATCTGTTAAAGCATTGCAGGTGTTAGAAGAAAGTTCTGAAGAGTCTTCTTATGAAGAAGAAGATGAACTGTCCTTGCTATCCAGAAGGATCAACAAACTCTAGAAGCACAAACAGAGGAAGTTCAAGAACTTCAAGAAGCCAGATCAATGCAAAGAGTCCTCTAGACACAAAAGATCTGGAAAGAAGGAGGTTGTTTGCTATAAATGCAAATAACCTGGTCATTACAAGAATGAATGTCCAAAGCTTCAGAAGGAGAAGCCAAGAAGAAATCCTAATCATAAAAAGAAAGTTCTAATGGCTACATGGGATGATTCAGATGCATCTGAATCTTCATCAGAGTCAGAAGAAGAATGTGCCAACATGGCACTGATGGCTGATGTAGAAGATCAGGATGAAGGATCATCTGGATCTGAATCTGATTCTGAATCTGACTCAGAAGAGGTACTTTCTGATCTCTCCAGGGAAGAACTTATTAAGTTTTTATCAGAAGTCCTGAATAACTACAATCAGATTAAGCTCAAATGCAAGAAGCTTAAATGCAATTTTGAATCTGAGAATAGTCTGTTAAAGTCAGAAGTTGCTGAGCTCAAAGAAAACAATTTGAAAATGAAAATCAATTTTAAAAAAGCTATACAAGACTCTGAATCTGAAACTAAGTCAAAATGCAAAAATATTTTAGAAGAATATGACTATAGTTTTCAGAAGTTTCTGGCTAAAAGCATAGATAGAAGCAAAATGGCTTCAATAATCTATGGAGTTAGCTGAAATAACAGGAAAGGAATTGGATATGAATCTTCCTCTGGAAAGGATTTAAATCCAATACCTGTTGATAAAATTATCATTAAGAAGACTCCCTTATACTCTCATTTTAAGTTTGGTCATCTGAATGATATTAAACACACACGTTCTGATCAGAACGTTCCTGTGTTTAAACCAAAAGTTAGTCAGAACAAACCTGTTGTAAAAAGACAGAAGCTCAGACAAACTTTTAAGGCAACTAACCTAAAAGGAACCAAAAAGATCTGGGTACCTAAGGATAAGATAATACCTGTTGCAGATGTATTTAGCAGCAAAGTCAAGATGCCAATCATGGTACCTAGACTCTGGCTGCTCACGTCATATGACGGGAGAAAGGTTTATGTTCCAAAGCCTGGAGCTTAAATTTGGAGCAGACGTCAAGTTTGGAGGGAATCAGAAGGGCAAGATAATTGGCTCTTGTACTATTGGCAATGGTAGCCTTCCCTCTATATCTAATGTTTTACTTGTAGAAGGATTAAAGCATAATCTATTGTCCATAAGTCAATTAAGTGACAATGGTTATGACATAATCTTTAATCAAAAATGTTACAAAGCTGTTAGTCAGAAGGATGGCTCAATCCTATTTAATGGAAAGAGGAAAAACAACATTTATAAAATCAATCTTTCAGAACTTAAGGTTCAGAATGTAAAATGCCTTATGTCTGTTAATGATGAGCAATGGGTCTGGCATAGAAGGTTGAGGCATATTAATATGAGACGTATATCTCAGATTAATAAACTCAATCTGATCAGAGGACTTCCTAAGTTGAAGTTCAACTCATATGTTCTTTGTGAAGCATGTCAAAAAGGAAAATTTTCAAAATCTTCTTTTACAACTAAGAATGTTGTTTCAACTTCAAGACCATTAGAGTTACTTCACATTGATCTGTTTGGACCAGTGAAAACTGCATCCCTCAGAGGCAAGAAGTATGGATTAGTCATTGTGGATGACTATAGCAGATGGACATGGGTGAAATCCCTAAAACACAAGGATGAGTCACATTCTGTGTTCTTTGACTTCTGCAAACAAGTCCAGAATGAAAAAAAGATTTTAAAACTATTAAAGTCAGAAGTGATCATGGTGGCGAATTTGAAAACAAATATTTTGAAAAATATTTTAATGAAAATGACATTGCTCATGATTTTTCCTGTCCTAGAACTCCACAAAAGAATGGAGTTGTAGAGAGGAAAAATAAAACTCTGCAAGAAATGGCCAAAACCATGATCAACGAGACTAATCTGGAAAAGCATTTTTGGGCAGAAGCAATAAACACATCTTGTTATATTCAGAACAGAGTGTCTGTAAGACCTCTTCAGGAGAAGACTCCCTATAAATTGTGGAGGAACAGAAAACCCAACATTTCTTATTTTCATCCTTTTGGATGTATATGTTATATGTTGAACACTAAAGAGAATTTAAACAAGTTTGATTCTAAAGCGCAAAAGTGTTTCATGCTTGGCTATTCTGAACGCTCTAAAGGCTACAGAGTATACAATACTAAAACACAGATTGTGGAGGAATCTATACATGTTAGATTTGATGATAAGCTTGGCATTTAAAAGCCAAAGCAATTTGTAAGTTCTGCAGATAGAGAAGTAATTCTCACATACTCTGAAGGCTCAGAGGCAGAAAAGGTTCAAGTGAAAGAGCCAGAAGCAACGCCAGATGCAACTCCTTTAGCTTCTCAAATGAACAACTTGAATATTTCTGAAGAATCAAATGTTAGAGGATCATCTTCCAGAATCAAGGCCTCCCACCCAGAGGATGTGATCATTGGAAAGAAGGATGACCCTATAAGAACAAGATCCTACCTCAGATCATCTGAAGCATCATTATTTGGTTTGGTGTCAGTTATTGAACCAACTTCTGTGGATGAAGCTCTGCAAGACAATGACTGGATAATTGCCATGCAAGAAGAGCTCAATCAGTTCATAAGAAATGACGTTTGGGATTTGGTTCCAAGACCAAAAGGATTCAATATAATTGGAACTAAATGGATCTTCGGAAACAAGTTGAATGAAAAAGGAGAAGTTGAAAGAAATAGAGCAAGGCTTGTTGCTCAAGGTTATAGTCAGCAAGAAGGAATTGATTACACAGAGACTTATGCTCATGTGGCTAGGTTAGAGTCTATTTGTTTACTCATTTCTTTTGCTGCACAAAATAACATCACTCTATATCAGATGGATGTTAAGAGTGCCTTCTTAAATGGAATTATAGAAGAGGAAGTTTATGTTCATCAACCTCATGGTTTTGAAAGTGATAAATTTCCAGAACATGTTTTTAAACTTAAGAAATCTCTTTATGGTTTAAAACAAGCTCCCAGAGCTTGGTATGAGAGATTAAGCAATTTTCTTCTGGAGAAAAATTTTATCAGAGGCAAAGTGGACACAACTCTCTTCTGTAAAACATTTAAGAAAGATTTGTTAATTTGTCAAATATATGTAGATGATATTATATTTGGATCTACCAATGTTATGCTGGGAAAGGAGTTTGCTCAATGTATGCAGGCTGAATTTGAGATGAGCATGATGGGAGAATTAAGATTCTTTCTGGGAATTCAAGTCAACCAGACTCCAGATTGCACTTACATTCATCAGACCAAATATGTAAAAGAGCTTCTGAAGAAGTTCAACATGACTGATAGTAAGATGGCAAAAAATCCTATGCATCCAACAAGTACTCTTGGTAAGGAAGAGGTAAGTAAGAAAGTAGATCAAAAACTCACCAGAGGTATGATTGGATCTCTTCTTTACTTAACTGCTTCTAGACCTGACATTTTATTCAGTGTATGCTTGTGTGCAAGATTCCAATCAGATCCTAGAGAACCACACTTAACAGTTGTTAAGAGGATTCTAAGGTATCTGAAAGGTACTTCTAATGTGGGTTTGTGTTACAGAAAATCTGATGAGTTTAAACTAGTTGGATTTTGTGATGCTTATTATGCTGGAGATAGAGTTGAAAGAAAAAGTACTTCTGGAAGTTGTCAATTTATGGGAAGAAATTTAATCTCCTGGTACAGCAAGAAACAACCTACAATTGTGCTATCAACTACAGAAGCAGAATATCTTGATGTTGCTGGATGTAGCACGCAGATGCTCTGGATGAAAAGTCAGCTAGAAGACTATCAGATCTTTGAGAGTAATATTTCTATATTCTGTGATAATACTTCAGCTATATGCTTATCTAAAAATCCAATTTTACACTCTAAAGCTAAGCATATAGAAATTAAACATCACTTCATCAGAGACTATGTTCAGAAGGGTATTATAAATCTAGACTTTGTTGATACAAATCATCAATGGGTTGATATTTTCACAAAACCCCTTGCTGAAGATAGGTTTAAGTTTATTCTGAAAAATATTGGTATGGAACTTTGTCCAAAATAATATTTATCATAAGCAAATTTCTCAGATGCAAAATGTTTAAACTCTGAAGTATTACATCTGTCAATTATTTAATTTCTTGAATTATTATTTCCATGTGTATCTGAACTAACAAGTCTCAGAGGATCTGAACGTTGGCTAACGTTTCATTTCTCAAAGAGATTTCAGAAGCACATGCAAGCAAACACGTGTCACTCTAGAATCTAAAAAGATGGCGTGCACAATACTGAAGAGACATTTGAGGTAACGTTTGAATAGTTGATTTCTTGTTTTCCCCCCAAATTGTCAGAATCATTAATGCTTGAAATGATTAATTTATTTTTATTAAATGCCATTAATTGTTAATTGTGTACGTGCTGAACGTGTGACCTTTTGTGTGCCCTAAATTTTCTCTTTATAAATTCCACAAATCTCAACATTTCACAATTTTCACTCTCACAAACACGTTTATGCATTTCTGCTTGCTCTTTAGCCTTCATCTAAACCCTAAACCTTCATCATTTTCAACAATGGCTACATCATCTTCAACCTCAGCTCAGTTCCAATCTACAATGGTTGCAGTTTCTTCATCAAACATGGGTGTTGTCCCTTTTAAGGAACCTGAGAGAACTCTGTTAACACCAGTTGATAAGCTTGAAGTCTTATGTGAATCAATGGTGGAATTTGACTCCTTGGCTGATAATGGTTTTGATTTGCATCCTATCATTGATGCTCAAGGCTGGGTGAAGTACTTTGATAGATTGTTTGGGCTAGTTTATCCATATTTAGTGAAAGAATTCTGGATTCACGCATCTGTCTACCCCAAGTTCATAATCTCTTCAGTTCTGGGAAAAGAGATTATAATAACTGAAGATTTGATTAGAAAACTCATTGGGTATGAAGAAAGTGATGGAGTTTCTCATCTGCCAGTTGGGCGTGTTGAAATGGATGAAGTTTATGCTGAAGTAATCTCATCCAGACAAGCTTCCAACAAGTTCAAGGATCTGAAACCTGAATACAAGATCTGGGCGAAGATTTTCCTGGGTTGTATAAACCACAGAAAATCCACAAACTCTCCTAACTATGTCAACAATGAACAAATTTACTTCATGTACTGCTTGAATCAGAGTACTAAAGTGGATCTGCCACACATTCTATTCATGCATCTGTGGAATCACATTAATGCATCCAGAGAATCTGTCAAGACTAAGGGTCAGAAGATCAGAACTTGGATCCCTTTTGGAAGATTAATCTCATACATTCTGACTGAGAACGATCTGGTAGCTTCTCTGCATGAAGCTGGAGTGAAAGAAGAACTTGCTTCAATTATAGGAAAACCTTTGAATGGAAAGAGTCTCCAAAGGCTGAGAGTTGTGGATGAACTCACAACTGCTCCTACTAAACTGAATATTGCTGAAGTCAGTAAAAGAAGGATTCCAATAAAAGACTTTCCTATTTTTGGTGCTGAAGAACCTAGAGACGCAATTCTTACGTACATTCAGATGTGCAAGGCAGATGGAACACCTGTACCTGCTGATATTCTGCTACGTGCAAGAGAACCAATTCCAGATGTTTATGAGGAGAATATGAGGAAGAGAAGACAGTTAGAGGGTGAAGAAGTTGCTGATCAGAAGAAACAGAAAACTGCTGAAAAACCACAGATGTTGATGAAGAGAAAAGCTTCTGGAGAAGCTCATTCTGCTCCTATCAAACGCATCAAGATAAGAGGTACTAAAAAATCCTTATCTACTATTTCTGAAATTGCAGTAAAATTATCAGCAGTTAGCTCTATTCCTGAACCCCCTTCTTCTCAAACTCAAACCACTTCTGTACCATCTCAATCATCTATTCAACCACCTCCATCCTCAACACAAACTGCATCTCACACAACACCATTACAATCATCTGAACCATTAACTTCTGAAAAATCTGAACAACCAAAACACTCTCAACCAAAATAATCTGAACCTCACGTTCAAACACCCTCAGAAGAACCAACTCAAAAACAACCAGAACAACAACCAGAACCTCAACCAGAAATTCCTCAATCTAAAATTTCTGAACCAGAAACTATCCAACCCTCTGAACCACCAAAATCTATACCTTCCAATCCACAACCTATTCCTCAACCAGAATAACCCAAACCTACTGAATCATACATATCTGATTCTGAGGTTCTGGACATCCAACCCCTCAAAACTATGTTTGATGTATCTTCTACATCTTGTCCCTCTTCTACCTCATCTGATTCATCTGAATCTGATGTTCATCCAGAAGTTAGCTCACCCCACTCTCTCAGAGGATTTGAACCTAAACAACCAGATATATCTATTTCATTTGATGCTATCGTTCCTGAAAGCAACGCCAACACCTAAACCAAACCCATCAGCTTTTATTCCATACTTTGAAAATCCAAGAGCTATTATTCCATCCATTCGCAAAATAAAACCCTTCTTTCATCTCATACCTGCTCAGAAGACACCACCTTATCCTCGTCCTCTGTTCATCATCCCAACTTTCACTATACCAAATCTACCAAAACAAATCAAACCATCAACTCTGGAAGCCTTTCTTAAACTTAAACCAAGGCTAAATGTTGATATTTTATTTGCTAATTTTATGAAAGAAATAAGGATGAATTTAGACTCTGTGAAGAAGAGATGCCTGTCAACCATGAACTCAGATGAATCTGATGCTATTTGGAATAGCTTCATGTCCAGATTCAACACTGTTGCTTCAAATCTGAAGAGTGTTTGCTCTGATGATGCGAAGATCAGATTTGCTGAGACTGCCAGAACCATGCTATGGAATTTGAAAAGATCTCCAACTTTGCTTCTTGAAGATGCACCTTTAACTTCTGGAGTGTCTGTTACTTCTGAAACTCTTGAAGGATTTGCTTCTGAAGTCATTTTGGAAGAAAATCCTTTGGCTCTAACAACTGTGGACAAACCCTCTGAATCTGTGGCTCCAGACTCTGCAATTGCAATGGAAATTGACTCTGTTCCTACTCATGCATCAGAATCTGCTCCGTCTACTTCTTCTGAGATTAAGAAAGATAACCCAAAATTAGAAGATAAGATTGTTGTGCTGGAAGCTGGTCAATCTGAGATAAAGTCCTGGATGGAAAGGCAAGATCAGAAGACTGAGAACATTGAAAAATGGATGTCCAAACAAGAACAATCTTCATCTGAGATCACCCACCTTCTGAAGATGCTTCTCTCCAAACAATCTTAGATTTATGTTTTCTTTATCTGATGTTTGAGCACTTGTTTTGAATTTCTCTTCTGATGCTTTGTCTGTTCTATCTGACTATTTGAATGAATGAATGAATCTGAATGTCTTTAAAAGTTTCTCTTTTTTATTATGACAAAAAGGGGGAGAAAATGACATTCTGACTGTTCAAATAAACTTTACCTGAATGGACATCAGACATATCAAATCATAACTAACGTGAATTTTTAGTCTTTTAGAACTATAATGATAAATCTGACTAAATTCATTGAAGTAACTCTGAGATCCCCAGATCAAGGTTTAACCAATCAGGCTCTGATTCTGAAACGTTTGTCTAAATCAAGATCTTATGTTGAACATTCAGGCTCTGATTCTGAAAAGAATACTCATGCAAAAAGAGAAGTTTCTATTCTTTCTTAGTATTCAATTCAAGGGGAGATTCATAATCTCAGGGAGATTTATAATTTACCTTTTATTGAACAAAATTTCTTATGTTTTTGTCATGATCAAAAAGGGGGAGATTGTTAGAACACAGATTGGTTCTTAGTTATATCTCTACGTTTTGATGATAACACTTATGAAAATTTGTATTAAGAAATTATATACTCTAAATTTGTTCAAGTATTTTTGCTGCAGATATTAAATTTAATATTCTTCTGAAAGCAAAAATGGATCTGAACATTTGAACTACGCAAGGCTCTGAGCGTCAGAAGTATTTAGTTAGAAGACTCAGAATACTGCCTACAAAAGGATCTGAAGCAGAAGCTACACAAACATCTGAAGCGTAGACTGAAGATATTTTATGAAGAGTTTCAAGCACTGTTTTTCAAAAGACTCTGATAGTGATGTTCGCTGCAAGTACTGAGGATCTAATCTCCAAACTCTGCTTTTATTAATTACACGCTGAAGCACACTTGCTGCAATACTCTGATACAACAAACTCTGAAGAAATCAAGACTCTGATCACTCAAGGCTCTGATGTTAATTGCTGTGAATTAGAAACTTGTTGCAGAAGATTATTCAAAGTTATATCTGTTGGTTATGCCAAACGACTCTTTCCTCTTTTATGCTAGACACAAGAACTCAGGCAAAAAGGATTTCTCTGAACATTCTACTTCTAGGAAAGGTCAAGTGATGTGAAGACAAAAAGGTTACAGTTATTTTGCAGTACACGATCTTCAAGCTTGCAACACTTTGGACTTAGTCTATAAAAGCAAGCCTCCAACAACTTTCTTCAGTTGACGTACTTTGACAAAAATTCATTGAAAAGCTCTCATACAAATTATTACTCTTTGCTGAATTTATTTCATACGTTCATAAACTTAAGTGTAAATCACAGTTGTGATATAGCTTACTTAGAAGCATTTCAAACACTTGTTTAGTTTACATTTAATTGTAAAAGTTCCTTGAGAAGACCAATTTGTGGTCAGTAGTTCTTGAGAAGACTAAGACAATTTTTCTTAGTGGTTGTTATTGTAATCAGTTGATTATAGTGGATTAAGTCCTTGTAGAGAAAGGCAAATCGCTCTTGATAGGGTGAACTGGATTAGTTGAGTTCAACGAACCAGGATAAAAATCTTTGTGTTTTTATTGCCATAATATTTTCAAAATCCTTATTCAAGCCCCCCTTATAAGTATTTTCTCACCTTCATGTACGTCATAAACCTAAAGTGCTTGGAGGTTTAAAATGATCAAAACAGGCCTGAGCAAAGTTTTAGCAGATTTTGTGTGTGAAGTCAAACTTTACTTGGTTGAAAGTTGACTTTTGAGAAAATGAAGTTTTTGGCTGATTTAAAGGCTTGAACACCTCCCACACATCATTTGTGGATTGTGTGGATGGTTTGTGATGATTTTGAGTGGGTGAAAATGGTTTTGGAAGGCTAAATGCTCAAGGCAGATTTTTGAGGTTTTGGAATGGTTTTCTTTACTTGTAAGAAAATGCAAAGCAAGATGAGAGCTATGGTTTTTTCTTGGGTTTTAGAGTGCTCTGGTGTGTGTTTTAACATAGAGGAAATCTCTATTTATAGGCAAGGAAAGGCTTGGGGCAGGTCGGTACTTTGGCACTTTTGGAGGGAGTTTTGAAAATTCAATCTTCTTCAAGATTTGTTGCAGCTGCAAGTCCAAGTTCTTGGCTCAAGATTATGCACAAATCAAGTGGCATGAATGACAAGGAAGTGGATGAAGTGTGGCTAGGGAGTAGGAGAACTGCAGCTGCAAGATTTCAATGAAAAGTTTCTCTTTCCTTGATTTTCTTTGATTAAAATAATGCCACTTGCCTCCAACTTGCAAGGATCATCAAACCGCTTAATTTTCTGCATTTTTATTCATCATACTCTCTAACTATCAGATAGAAATATGATCAAAGGGCTGAGAATAGCTCAAGTGATCAAAAGGTGAGTTTGTAAAAAAGTGAATTGATGAACTCAAGTGTTGAAACCTCAACTTGTTGGATTCATAACTCTCAACTCATAAGGGCTATGGAGGAGTTCTAGTACATTTTGGAAAGCCCTCATGTAGCTCTACAACTTTCATGTTTTCATGATCTTCAGATTCTAAATGGAACTAGGTCAAAAATCCTCTCAAAGTTGCTAAAAACATGCCTAAAAAGGCCAATAACTTAGAATTTTTCTAAGTTATTTTTCCCTCTTGTAATGACTTTGGCCATAACTCCAAATCTATGCATTTTCTGCTCATGGACCACTGTGGGACTTTTGTAGGACTTTCCAAGAGCTTTCCAATGAGCTTTGAACCAACTCAATTGGATGTGTGGTTAGGGAGTTATGGTCTTGCCCTTTTCAAAACCTTAATTTCCCAATTTTTCGATTACTCCTCAATCCTTGATCCAATGGTCATGAAACTTTATGGATAGGTGTAATATGTTACTAGGAAAAAATTTTCTTCATACTTTGAGGTCAAGTTCCTTATGATTGAAGAGTTGACTTTTCGGTCAACCGAACGATCGATCGATGACTACCGAGTTGACTGTTGATGCTCCGGGTCTTTTGAGGCCTTGAAACTTCTTGAGTGGACTTCACTAAGCCATATGAACTTCATGGACCATGACCCCACCATTGGAGCACCATTTAAAACAAAATTCAAACTACGGTTGACTTTTCCTTATCGAAAACCCTAATTGGGTATCCTGAACTGAATTGTTCTTGATCCTTGGGTGACAACCTCAAATTGGAGTCATACTTGATCCAATGGAGTATGTTTCATGATGTGGAGACTTATCTCATGGAGAATAAATCCAACACATTGATTGATTAACCCTTGGAACCTCAATTCGCGGGTGTACGGAACCCTAATTCACCTGTATCTTAACAAAGACAAACCTGAAATAGGTTAAGGTTAGATAATCAAATGAATATGACCCTAAAATGATGATGAAGATCTAAGGGGTCAAAATTTGGGGGGCAACAATATTAAAAATACTTTTTAAATGATTTAATTGGAGAAGAAGTATGTGTTCATCAATCTCCTAGTTTTGAAAAATGAAAGATTTCCAGAACACGTTCTATA
The DNA here is from genome assembly GCA_963859935.3 of Lathyrus sativus. Lineage (NCBI taxonomy): Eukaryota > Viridiplantae > Streptophyta > Magnoliopsida > Fabales > Fabaceae > Lathyrus > Lathyrus sativus. The sequence goes on along the minus strand of OZ012738.1, from coordinate 276,873,586 downwards.
AATTTAATGAAATCATTCTATAGCCTAAAACAAGCTCTCAGAGCTGGGTGTGAAAGGGTAAGTAATTTTCTTCTGGAAAATAATTTTATCAGAGGAAAGATTGATAACACTCTTTTTCATAAATCAATTAAGAAAGATATTTTAATCTGTCAGATTATGTAGACGATATTTTTTTTGGAACAACATATATTACACTTGGAAAGGAGTTTGCTAAGTGTATGCTGTTAGAACACAGATTGGTTCTTAGTTATATCTCTATATTTTGATGATAACACTAATGAAATTTTGTATTAAGAAATTATATACTCTAAATTTGTTCAAGTATTTTTGTTGCAGATATTAAATTTAATATTCTTCTGAAAGAAAAAATGAATCTGAACATTGAACTACACAAGGCTCTGAGCGACAGAAGCATCTCGTTAGAAGACTCTGAAGCAGAAGCTACAGAAGCATCTGAAGTGTAGCTGAAGACTTTGTATGAAGAGTTTCAAGCATTGTTTTTCAGAAGACTCTGGTAGTATTGTTCGCTGCAAGTACTGAGGATCTGATCTCCAAACTCTGCTCTGATTGTTATTCATGCTGAAGCACACTTGCTGTAACACTCTGATACAGCAAACTCTGATAACATCAAGACTCTGATCACTCAAGGCTCTGATGTTGATTGCTGTGAAATAGAAGCTTGTTGAAGAAGATTATTCAAAGATATATCCGTTGACATATTCCAAACGACTCTTTCCTCTTTTATGCTAGACACAAGAACTCAGGCAAAAAGGATTTCTCTGAACGTTCTACTTCTAGGAAAGGTCAAGTCATGTGAAGAAAAAAGGCTATAGCTACTTTGCAGTACACGGTCTTCAAGCTTGCAATGTCTTGGACGTCTTTGTCTATAAAAGCAAGCCTTCAACAACTTTCTACAGTTGACGAAAATTGACGTATCTATTGAAAACTCTCTCAAAGCTCTCATACAAATTATATTTCTTTATTGAATAGTTTCATTCGTTCTTAATCTTAAGTGTATAAATCACAGTTGTGATATAGCTTTCATAGAAGCATTTTAAACACTTGTTTAGTTTACATTTGATTGTAAAAGTTCCTTAAGAAGACCAAGTTGTGGTCAGTAGTTCTTGAGAAGACTAAGACAGTTGTTCTTAGTGGTTGACATTGTAATCTGTTTGATTATAGTGGATTAAGTCCTTGTGGAGAAAGGCAAATCACTCTTGATAGGGTGGACTGGATTAGTTGAGTCCAACGAACCAGGATAAAAATCATTGTGTTTTTATTGCCATATTTATTTTAAAACCCTTATTTAACCCCCCCCCCCCCCCCCCCCCCTTCTAAGTGTTTTCTCACCTTCAGTTAGCATAAGAGCTCCAGTTCTGTTAGTGCTATCACCTCACCGTGAACAGAAAAGATCCAGTTGAGAAAACTCTTGATATATTTTGGTTGATACAGAAGCTTAAACATCCAACAACAACAGATATGAAGACAGAGATAGAATCAGCATTAAACCCCCTATGTTTGATGGGGAAAAGTTTGACTACCGGAAAGACAGGATTGAAAGTTTCTTTCTAGGATATGATGCTGACCTTTGGGATTTAGTTATTGATGGCTATGTTCACCCCACTGATGGGGATGGCAAAAATATAGACAGAAAATCTATGACTGAAGCTCAGAAGAAAGAATTTAGGAATCATCATAAAGCTAGAACCATACTTCTAAATGCTATATCTCATACTGAGTATGAGAAGATTACTAACAGAGAAACAACATTTGGTATGTTTGAATCTTTGAAGATGACTTATGAGGGGAATTCTCAAGTCAAGGAGACTAAGGCTCTGGCGCTGATCCAGAAATATGAAGCCTTCAAAATGTAGGAATCAGAAACTATAGAAGTTATGTTCTCTAGATTCCAGATTCTCACAGCTGGCTTAAAAGTTCTGGACAAGGGTTACTCCACTGTAGATCATGTTAAGAAGATCATCAAAAGTTTGCCAATCAGATGGAGACCAATGGTCACTGCTATGAAGCTAGCAAAGGATCTGAACAAGATCACGCTGGAGGAACTAATCAGCTCTCTGAGGAGTCATGAAATTGAATTAGAGGAAGACGAACCCCAGAAAAAAGGTAAGTCTATTGCTTTAAAGTCTAACAAATCTGCCAAAGCATTGCAGGTTGTAGAAGAAAGTTCTGAAGAATCTTCTTCTGAAGAAGAAGATGAATTGTCCATGTTATCCAGAAGAATCAACAAACTCTAGAAGCATAAAGGAAAGAAGTTCAGAAACTTCAAGAAGCCAGATCAACGTAAAGAGTCCACTGGACACAAAAGATCTGGAAAGAAAGAGGTTGTCTGCTATGAATGCAAGGAACCTGGTCACTATAAGAATGAATGTCCAAAGCTTCTGAAGGAAAAGCCAAAGAGGAAGTTTGACAAAAAGAAGAAGGTTCTAATGGCAACCTGGGATGATTCAGATGAATCTGAATCTTCATCAAAATCAGATGAAGAATGTGCCAACATGGCACTGATGGCAGGCATGGAAGATCAGGATGAAGGAACATCTGGATCTAAATCTGATTCTGAATCTGACTCAGAAGAGGTACTTTCTGATCTCTCTAGGGAAGAACTTATTGAGGTTTTATCAGAAGTTCTGAAAAACTATAACCAGATTAAACTCAAGTGCAAGAAGCCTAAATGCAATCTTGAATCTGAGAATAGTCTGTTAAAGTCAGAAGTTGCTGAGCTCAAAGAAAACAATTTGAAAATGAAAAACAATTTTGAAAAAGCTCAACAAGACTCTGAATCTGAAACTAAGTCAAAATGCAAAAATATTTTAGAAGAATATGACTATAGCTTTTAGAAGTTTCTGGCTAGAAGCATAGATAGAAGCAAGATGGCTTCAATGATCTATGGAGTTAGCAGAAACAACAGGAAGGGAATTGGATATGAATCTTCCTCTAGAAAGGATTTAAATCCAATACCTGTTGATAAACTTATCTTTAAGAATACTCCCTTATATTCTCACTTTAAGTTTGGTCATCTGAATGACATTAAACACACTAATTCTGATCAGAACATTCCTGTGTTTAAACCTAAAGTACGTCATAACAAACCTGTTGTAAAAAGACAGAAGTTCAGACAAACTTTTAAGGAAACTAACCCAAAAAGACCCAAAAAGATCTGGGTACCTAAGGATAAGATAATATATGTTGCATATGTATTTAGCAGCAAAGTCAAGACGCCAATCATGGTACCTGGACTCTGGCTGCTCACGTCACATGACGGGAGAAAGGTTTATGTTCCAAAGTCTGAAGCTTAAATCTGGAGGAGACGTCAAGTTTAGAGGGAATCAGAAGGGCAAGATAATTGGCTCTGGTACTATCGATAATGGTAACCTTCCCTCTATATCTAATGTTTTACTTGTAGAAGGATTAAAACATAATCTATTGTCCATAAGTCAATTAAGTGACAATGGTTATGACATAATCTTTAATAAAAAATGTTGCAAAGCTGTATGTCAAAAGGATGGCTCTATCCTATTTAATGGAAAGAGGAAAAACAACATTTATAAAATCAATCTTTCAGAACTTAAGGTTTAAAATGTAAAATGCCTTATGTATGTTAATGATGAGCAATGGGTCTGGCACAGAAGATTGGGGCATATTAATATGAGACGTATATCTCAGATTAATAAACTCAATCTGGTCAGAGGATTTCCTAAGTTGAAGTTCAACTCAGATGCTTTTTGTGAAGCATGCCCGAAAGGAAAATTTTCTAAATCTTCTTTTAAAACTAAAAATGTTGCTTCAACCTCAAGATCATTAGAGTTACTTCATATTGATCTGTTTGGACCAGTATAAAATGCATCCATCAGAGGCAAGAAGTATGGATTAGTCATTGTTGATGACTACAGCAGATGGACGTGGGTGAAATTCCTAAAACACAAGGATGAGTCACATTCTATGTTCTTTGACTTCTGCAAACAAGTCCAGAATGAAAAATATTTTAAAATTGTTAAAGTCAGAAGTGATCATGGAGGCGAATTTGAAAACAAATATTTTGAAAAATATTTTAATGAAAATGGAATTGCTCATGATTTCTCCTGCCCTAGAACTCCACAACAGAATGGAGTTGTAGAGAGGAAAAATGGAACATTGCAAGAAATGGCCAGAACCATGATCAACGAGACTAATCTGGCAAAGCATTTTTGGGCAGAAGCAACAAACACAGCTTGTTATATTCAGAACAGAGTGTCTGTAAGACCTCTTCTGGAGAAGACTCCCTATGAATTATGGAGGAATAGAAAGCCCAACATTGCTTATTTTCATCCTTTTGGATGTGTATGTTTTATGTTGAATACTAAAGAGAATCTGAACAAGTTTGATTCTAAAGCACAGAAGTGTTTCATGCTTGGCTATTCTGAATGCTCTAAAGGCTACAGAGTATACAACACTGAGACACAGATTGTGGAGGAATCTATACATGTTAGATTTGATGATAAGCTTGGCAATCAAAAGCCAAAGCAGCTTGATATTTATGCAGATAGAGAAGTAATTCTCACAGACTCTGAAGACTCAAAGGCAGATAAGGCTCAAGTCAAGGAATCAAAAGCAACGCCAGATGCAACTCCCTTAGCTGCTCAGATGAATAATTTGAATATTTTTGAAGAACCAAATGTTAAAGGATCATCCAGAATCAAATCTTCTCATCCAGAAGAAATGATCATTGGAAAGAAGGATGACCCTATCAGAACAAGATCTTTTATCAGATCATCTAGAACATCCTTATTTGGTCTAGTATCAGTGATTGAACCAACTTCTGTGGAAGAAGCTTTGGAAGACAATGATTGGATTCTTGCAATGCAAGAGGAGCTAAATCAATTCATAAGGAATGAAGTTTGGGATATGGTTCCAAGACCAAAAGGATTCAATATAATTGGAACTAAATGGGTATTCAAAAACAAACTTAATGAGCAAGGAGAAGTTGTAAGAAACAAGGCAAGACTAGTTGCTCAAGGGTATAATCAGAAAGAAGGAATTGACTACACAAAGACTTATGCTCCTGTGGCCATGTTAGAATCTATACGCCTACTCATTTCCTTTGTTGCACAAAATAACATCACTCTATATCAGATGGATGTTAAGAGTGCCTTCTTAAATAGGATTATAGAAGAGGAAGTCTATGTTCATCAACCTCCTGGTTTTGAAAGTGATAAATTTCCAAAAAATGTTTTTAAACTTAAGAAATTTCTTTATGGTTTAAAACAAGCTCCCAGAGCTTGGTATGAGAGATTAAGTAATTTTCTTCTGGAGAAAAAATTTATCAGAGGCAAAGTGGACACAACTATCTTCTGTAAAACATTTAAGAAAGATCTATTAATTTATCAAATATATGTAGATGATATTATATTTGGATCTACCAATATTACGCTTGGAAAGGAGTTTGCTCAATGTATGCAGGCTGAATTTGAGATGAGCATGATGGGAGAATTGAGATTCTTTCTGGGAATTCAAGTCAACCAGACTCCAGATTGCACTTACATTCATCAGACTAAATATGTAAAAGAGCTTCTGAAGAAGTTCAACATGACTGATAGTAAGCTAGCAAAGACTCCAATGCATCCAACAAGCACTCTTCGTAAGAAAGAGGTAAGTAAGAAAGTAGATCAGAAATTCTACAGAGGTATGATTGGATCTCTTTTATACTTAACTGCTTCTAGACCTGACATTTTATTCAGTGTATGCTTGTGTGCTAGATTTCAATCAGATCCTAGAGAATCACACTTAACAGTTGTTAAGAGGATTCTAAGGTATCTGAAAGGTACTACTAATATGGGTTTGTGTTACAGAAAATCTGATGAATTTAAACTAGTTGGATTCTGTGATGCTGATTACGCTGGAGACATAGTTGAAAGAAAAAGTACTTCTGGAAGTTGCCAATTTCTAGGAAGTAATTTAATCTCCTGGTACAGCAAGAAACAACCTACAATTGATCTATCAACTACAGAAGCATAATATATTGCTGCTGTTGGATGTAGCACACAGATGCTCTGGATGAAGAGTCAACTAGAAGATTAACAGATCTTTGAGAGTAATATTTCTATATTCTGTGATAATACTTCTGCTATATGCTTGTCTAAAAATCCAATTTTACACTCTAAAGCTAAGCATATAGAAATTAAACATCACTTCATTAGAGACTATATTCATAAGGGTATTTTAAGCTTAAACTTTTTTGATACAGACCATCAATGGGCTGATATTTTCACAAAACCCCTTGCTGAAGATAGGTTTAAGTTTATTCTGAAAAATATTGGTATGGAATTCTGTCCAGAATAATATTTATCAGAAGCATATTTCTCAGATGCAAAATGTTTAAAACTCTGAAGTATTACATCTGTCATTTATTTAAACTCTTGAATTATTATTTTTGTGTGTATCTGAACTGACAAGTCTCAGAGGATCTGAACGTTGGCTAACGTTTCATTTCTCAAAGAGTTTTCAGAAGCACGTGCAAGCAAACACGTGTAACTCAGAATCTTAAAAGGTGGAGTGCACAAAACTGAAAAGACGTTTGAGGTACTGTTTGAATATTTGGTTTCTCATTTTCCCCCCAAATTGTCAGAATCATTAATGCTTGAAATGATTATATTCTTTTTATTAAATGCTATTAAATGCTAAATGTGAACGTGCTGAACGTGTGACTTTTGTGTGCCCTAATTTTTCTCTATAAATTCCATAACTCACAACATTTCACATTTTTCACTCTCACGAACACTTGTATGCATTTCTTCTTGTTCCATTGTTTTCATCTCTCTCCCAAACCCAAAACTGTTCATAACCCTAATCCTTCAACTTCTTCAACAATGGCTACTTCTTCATCAACCTCTGCTCAGTTCTAATCTACCATGGCAGTTGTATCATCTTTTAATCTGGGTGTTGTTCCTTTCAAGGAACCTGTTAGAACAAATCTCACACCTATTGAGAAACTTGCAGTTTTGTGTGAGTCCTTGGTGGATTTTGCTTCATTGGCTGCAAATGGATTTAATCTGCGTTCTATCATTGATGCTCAAGGATTGACAAAGTATTTTGATAGACTGTTTAGGCCAGTTTATCAAGTTTTGTTAAAAGAATTTTGGATTCATGCTAATGCATATCCCATGTTCATTGTGTCATCTGTTCTGGGAAAAGAAGTTGTGATTACTGAGGATCTTATAAGGAAACTCATAGGATATGAAGAAACTGATGGAGTTTCTCGTCTAATTGGGCGTGTCAATATGGAAGCTGTTTATAAAGAGGTGATTGCTTCTGGAGAATCCTCTAACAAGTTCAAAGATTTGAAGCCAAATTACAAGATCTGGGCTAAAATCTTCATGGGTTACATTCATCACAGGAAGTCTACAAACTCTCCTGACTATGTGAATAATGATCAGCTTTACTTCATGTTCTGTCTCAGTTAGAGCACAAAGGTAGATCTGCCTCATCTGTTTTTCTCTCATCTATGGAATCATGTTAAGGCATCCAGAGAAGACATGAAGGAAAAATAGGCAAAGGGTAGAAATTGGATCCCTTGTGGAAGATTGATTTCAGACGTTCTGACAGAGAATGGCCTGGTGGCGCATCTGCATGTGGCTGGACTAAAAGAAGAACTTACATCCATTCTTGGAAAAGTTCTGAATGCTAAAAGTTTACAGAGGCTGAAAGTAATAGATGAACTTACTTCTGTTCCTGACAAACTCAATACAGAAGAAGTAAGCAAACAAAGAATTCTTGTAGATGATTTTCCAACGTTTTATGCAGAAGAACCAGAGGAAGTTCTGATCAAGTATGTTGGCTCATGTATGGAATAAGGAATTCCAATTCCAGAAGGATTTCTAAACCGTGCACCTATGCCATATTTCTATGAGGAACATAAGAGGCAGAGAAAACAGGCTTTAGAAGAAGAAGAAGCTGCAGGCACGCAGCAGAAAAAGCAGAAAACTTCTGAAGAACCTCAGAAGAAGAAGAAAAGAAAAGCTTCTGGAGAAGCTTCTTCTGCTCCTATCAAATGCATTAAGAAAACAGGTACTAAATCATCCTTACCTATTATTTCTGAAATTGCAATAGAATTATCAATAATTAGCTCTGTTCCTGAACCCCCATCTTCCCAAACTCAAACCACTTTTGTACCATCTCAATCATCTATACAACCACCTCCATCTTCTAAACAAACTGCATCTGATACCACACCGTTACAATCATCTGAACACCAACAAATAGTGAACCCATACCTTCTGAACAGTCTGAACAACCAAAAGCCTCTGAACGAGATCAATCTGAACCTCAAGATCAAACACCACCAGCAAAACCAACACCACAAGAACCAGAACAACAATAACAACCACAACCAGAACAATCCATTCCTTCTAATCCTGAACCAGAACCTATCCAACCCTCTGAACCTTTCATACCTGATTCTGTTGTCCTAGATATTCAACCTTTGACAACTCTCTTTGACATTTCTTCCACATCCTATTATTCATCTGAATCATCTGATTCATCTGAATCCGAGTTACCACCAGAAATTAACTCACCACCATCTCTTCGTGGCTATGAACCAAGATCATCTGATTTTGTTTCGTTTGCCTCCCTGAAACCTTTACCATCTGATCCCCTTCCCTCTGGTTTAAAACTCAAACACTTTGTGATAAAACCAAGGAAATCTGCCTTCATTCCATATTCTTTTAATCCCAGAACTATTATTCCATCCATATGCAGAATAAAACCATTCTTTCGCCTCATGCCTTCTCAATCAAAACCACCATATCCTCGTCCTATGTTCACTATTCCAACCTTTACCATACCAACCCCACCAGATCAATCCAAAACATCACCTCTGGAAGCCTTTCTTAAACCTAAATCTAGGCTAAATGTTGATGTTTTATTTGCTACTTTCAAGAAAGAAATAAGGATGAGTTTAGACTCTGTGAAGAAGAGATGCCTCTCAAGCATGAATTCAGATGACTCTGATGCTATTTGGAATAGCTTCATCTCCAGATTCAACACTGTTGCTTCAAATCTGAAGAGTGTCTGCTCTGATGATGTGAACATCAAATTCGCTGAGATTTCCAGAACCATGCTATGGAATGTGAAAAGATCTTCAACATTGCTTCTCGAAGATGCACCCTCAACTTCTGGAGTGTCTGCTACTTCTGAGACTATTGAAGGATCTGCTCTTAAAGTCATTTTGGAAGAAAATCCTTTAGCTCTGATGATTGTTGACAAACCATCTGAATCTGTGCCTCCAGAATTTGCAACTGCAATGGATATTGACTCTGCTCCTACTCCTGCTTCTGAATCTGCTCCCTCTACTTCTTCTGAAGTTAAGAAAGAGAATCCAGACTTAGAAGACAAGATTGTTGTGCTGGAAGCTGGTCAATCTGAGATAAAATCCTGGATGGCAAAGCAAGATCAGAAGACTGACAACATTGAGAAATGGATGTCCAAGCAAGAAGAATCTTCTTCTGAGATCACAAACCTTCTGAAGATGCTTCTCTCTAAACAATCTTAGTTTTATGTTTTTTTCTGATGTTTGAGCACTTGTTTGCATTTCTTATCTGATGTCTTTTCTATCTGAATATTTTAATGAACGAATCTATGAATGTTTTCTTTATATGATTATATCTTTTCTCTCTGTTTCCTTTTATTTGTCTTTAAAAAGTTTCTTTTTGATTATGACAAAAAGGGGGAGAAAATGAAATTCTGATTGTTCAAATAAACTTTACCTGAATGGAATTCAGACATATGAAATCATAACTAACATGAATTTTTAGTCTTTCAGAACTATAATGATAAATCTGAAAAAATTCATTAAAGTAACTCTGAGATCCCCAAATCAAGTTTTAACCAATCAGACTCTGATTCTGAAATGTTCATCCAAATCAAGCTCTGATTCTAAAAAGAATACTCATGCAAAAAGGGAAGTTTCTATTCTTTCTTAGTATTCAATTCAGGGGGAGATTCATAATCTCAGGGGGAGTTATATTTATCTCTTTATTGAACAAAATTTCCTATGTTTTTGTCATCATAAAAAAGGGGGAGATTATTAGAACACAGATTGGTTCTTAGTTATATCTCTATGTTTTGATGATAACACTAATGAAATTTTGTATTAAGAAATTATATACTCTAAATTTGTTCAAGTATTTTTGTTGCAGATATTAAATTTAATATTCTTCTGAAAGCAAAAATGAATCTGAACATTGAACTACGCAAGGCTCTGAGCGACAGAAGCATCTCGTTAATAGACTCTGAGCGCTGCCTATAGAAGACTCTGAAGCAGAAGCTACAGAAGCATCTGAAGTGTAGCTGAAGACTTTGTATGAAGAGTTTCAAGCATTGTTTTTCAGAAGACTTTGATAGTACTGTTCGCTGCAAGTACTGAGGATCTGATCTCCAAACTCTGCTCTGATTGTTATTCACGCTGAAGCACACTTGCTGCAACACTCTGATACAACAAACTCTGATAACATCAGGACTCTGATCACTCAAGGCTCTGATGTTGATTGCTGTGAAATAGAAGCTTGTTGAAGAAGATTATTCAAAGCTATATCCGTTGGCATATTCCAAACGACTCTTTCCTCTTTTATGCTAGACACTAGAACTCAGGCAAAAAGGATTTCTCTGAATGTTCTACTTCTAAGAAAGGTCAAGTCATGTGAATACAAAAGGCTACAGCTACTTTGCAGTACACGGTCTTCAAGCTTGCAACGTCTTGGACGTCTTTGTCTATAAAAGCAAGCCTTCAACAACTTTCTACAGTTGACGAATATTGACGAATCTATTGAAAACTCTCTCAAAGCTCTCATACAAATTATACTTCTTTATTGAATAGTTTCATTTGTTCTTAATCTTAAGTGTATAAATCACAGTTGTGATATAGCTTTCATAGAAGCATTTTAAACACTTGTTTAGTTTACATTTGATTGTAAAAGTTCCTTAAGAAGACCAAGTTATGGTCAGTAGCTCTTGAGAAGACTAAGACAGTTGTTCTTAGTGGTTGACATTGTAATCTGTTTGATTATAGTGGATTAAGTCCTTGTGGAGAAAGGCAAATCACTCTTGATAGGGTGGACTGGATTAGTTGAGTTCAACGAACCAGGATAAAAATCATTGTGCTTTTATTGCCATATTTATTTCAAAACCCTTATTCAACCCCCCCCCCCCCCCCCCCCCCCCGCTTCTAAGTGTTTTCTCACCTTCATATGCAGGCAGAAGTTGAAATAAGCATGATCGGAAAAGAAGAAGTTTCTGTGACGCCAATTCTGCTGAAGCTAAAATTAAGCTACAAAATGATCTGAATGTTAAGCTACAGATTCCTTTGAATGATAAGCCACAACGCTTCAGAAGATTCTGAGTGTTTTACAAGAAGCGAAGCTACAGAGGACTCTGAGGAAGCAAAGCTAGATATACATCTTAGTTTGATGATAAGTCAAATCAATGCTAGATATACATCTTGGTTTGATGATAAGTCTGTGATGAACAATTGTGTCTATTCAAGGGATAAAATCTTATGATGCAAGAAGTCAGCAAGTTTCCTCAAACACATAACCATATTTGAAGCTTTTGCGTTTGCTGAGAAACTAGCGTTCATCTGGAAACAAGTCGTCTGGCCAATAAAGAGGCATGATCTTTTGTAAAGACAAGAAGATGGATGATCAGAAGATGAATACCAAAAGAAAAATCTGGAATTTATAACTATTGTTCAAGATGATACAAACATCAGAGGAGATATGTTTCTACTCAAAAGAAAGGAAGCTGAAGAAGTAATTATGATTCAAAAGAAGAATGTAGTAGAAAGAAGATTAATTTGTCAGAGAGTAGCCAGCTAAGACTCTCATACATTCAACGTACACTCTGGGAAAAGAAGAGATCCTAGAGAATCGCACTTAACATTTGTTAAGAGATTTCTGAGGTATCTGAAAGGTACTACTAACGTGGCTTTGTGTTACAGAAATTCAGATGAATATAATTTAGTAGGTTTTTGTAATGATGATTTTACTGGAGATAGAGTTGAACGCAAGAGCACCTCTGGAAGCTGTCAGAAAATCTGATCCTGTGTTACTGCAAGAAGCACTTCAAAATAGCACTCTCTACTGCAGAAGCTGAATATGTTGCTGCTGATTGTTGAAGTATCAGATGCTCTGGATAAAGAATCAGCTGGAGAACTATCATATGCATAAGACTGAAGAATCCGAACGCATTCTTCACACATTACCTTCTATTGGTATCAAAGATGCTCTTCTAAAGTCCGAAGAAAATCTGATGTTGTAGATCATCTGAAGATTTGGATTATTTGGAAGATCTGGATAAAAGATTCAATAAGAAGAAGTTCTGTCAAATCAAACTCTGATACTTTTGAAGTATAATGTTTTGATGTTGAAGAAACAAGATGAAGAAAGATAAAAGTCAGAATGGAAAGCTCTCAGAAAAATAATAACTCTGAAGATCTCAGAATCTCAAAGGAATATGAGCTCTCTGAAAAATGAAAGTTTTAACTCTGAAAGCTCCTCTCATCATCTGCATCTGTTCCAAGAGAATATGTTTTCAAAGTCACTAGAAGCTGAAGTTCAACTGGTTAAGGAAAGAGAAGACAAGCTATAAAGGATAAGAAACTTCAAACTTCTTTCTGAGAAGCAAAAAGAAGTTGAAGAAAGAGCTGCTGAAGAAGCGAGAATTCTAGCAGAGGAAGATTCCAGAAAAGAAACTGTCAAATTGACACAAGAAGCTGTAGATGCTGAGAAGGCTAAGCAAGTTGCTGTAGTTGGTTCTTCTTCTGAAACTACTCTTGTACGATGAGAACGTGACGATAGTGAGATTCAAGAAGATCAACAAGCTATGAAGAAAGAACAATAAGTGTTCAGAGAAAGCTTTGCTGAACAGAAAATTGTCAACAACTCTCTTCTGTGCTTGCTTCAACAAATTCTAAAAAAGATGTCAACCTATAAGAATTAGGTACTCAGGTATTATTTCTTGACGCTAATATTTTAAAATTCTGTTATTAAAGAGGAAGAAATAGAATATATTTTTTTTAATGAAAACTCACTTTTTTGATGATGTCAAAAATGGGGAGAAATAGAAAATGATTTTGATATAACCTGGAGAAATAGAATATGTTTGATATAACCTAAAGAGAATGCAAAACATCTACTCTGATATAAACTGTTGTTACTACTAACTGTATGTTTCATGTTTTACCGAGAAACTCGGAACAAGTTCACTAGGCATTCTAAAGACAGGTCAAATGAATGAACTCTGAAGCAAGAATTGGTCTCAGACTCAGAATCAAGAACTAGTATCAGATTCAGAGGGAGTTTTGAAGATCTAAATATCTGACCTATTGTAGCTAGGGGGAGTTCACCCAGAAAGGTTCACAAGTCAGAATATTTGATTTTCACCCAGTCTGAAACTCAGGGGGAGCTTATCATCTGAAGAAAAGCTAGTTCTGCTTCTGATAAACAACGTGGCTAAGTTTTAAGAAAAGAACTATTTTGTATCTGTGCTACAGATGTGCAAATACTTTAGAAGCCTCTGAAGTTATATGACTTTGATACGATGTTTTAGAGAAAACAAGTTCTAAAGATCTGAAGATGGAAGTTCTGCTGAACTAGTCCAGATGCTAAAGACTTATGCTCTCTTATATCATAGTGAAGTGTTCCTTCCCTTCTATTTGTTTTTGTTTTTTTTAAATATTTCTATTTTGTGAGTCTTGGGATCAGAGAAAGTCTCTAAACAAGCATAAAAAGAGTTTTTAAGGTTAACACATTCAGGGGGAGCTGTTGCTTGAAACTCTGAATATGTTAATGCTTGGTGATTACCCTGTATAAAATGTTCTATCAAAATACATGTTTTTGTCATCATCAAAAAGGGGGAGATTGTAAGAGCAAGAATTGTCTCTACAGGATTATCTCTATGTTTTGATGATAACAATTAAGTATTTGTGAAAGAACCATTTTATGTTCTAATGTTTGTTATGTGCAGATCATGATAATTAAATATATAAGATCAAGCAAACAACATCAACGTGTGCAACTAATATAATATGAGAGTTATTATGTGTGACGTATCATAAAGCGCTTATGGGAGAAGCTAGTTTGTTTATGCTTCTGATCACGATCAGAGAGATCCAAGGACGATGGATATTGCAGTTGCAATGCTCCTGTGGATTCTGCTCTGAGAAGTGCATCTGATCTAAAAGCATTTAAAGCGTATTGAAGAAGCAAGTATGGCTTTGTATCTGATCACAATCAGAAAGATCCAAAGATGTTGTATATTGCAGTTGCAATGCTCTTGTGGATTCTGCTCTGAGAAGTGTATCTGATCTGGAAGCTATCAACGCATCTGAGATATAGTCCTCTGAAGAACCAAGCTCTGAAGACTCTGATGACTTGAAGTTCTGAAGGCTGAAGGCTCTGAAGACCAAGTGCAGAAAGACTCCGCAGACTTAAGGGTTCTGAAGATCAAGACTCTGAAGATATAATCCTCTGAAGAACTACTCTGAAGACTCTAATGACTTGAAGTTCTGAAGGCTAAAGGCTCTAAAGACCAAGTGCATAGAGACTCTGAAGACGTGTTCTGAAGATCAAGACTCTGAAGATTCTGAAGACATGATTTCTGAAGAATCAGTCACGAAGATTCTCAAGACTATTTCAGAGGAAACTTAGATCTTGGAATGCTGAAGACTGGATTCTGAAGTTGAAAATTGTGTCAGAAGAAGATTCACCTAGACAGAGGCGTATTACTCATCAGATAAGCTGCTGCTATTAAATCTAATAAACATGTGCTTAAACAACTCTGATGCTGAAGCTTTCATACCAAAGTAGTTGTTGAACTACTCATCAGATGAATCATTAGAAGAACCAAGTCAAGAAGACTACAGTACAACGCATGCAAACATTTCACTATGACAAAAATATTGGTACTATTCATAAGCGTGGTTTCCAATGTTGAGATATTAAAGTTACAAGCAAAGGTCACTGTTCCAAAACGTGAGCTTATTCTATCCATTGGGATATAACCGTTGGAATTAGAGATGACATTTCTACCCTCACAAAGTTGCACTATAAAAGAAGATCATTTGATTATTTCAAATGTTGTTGTTGTTGAGTAAGTTACGCAGCTGGAGCTACTAAAGAAAAGCAACGCTAACATGCTAGCAAGCATGTGGCAAACAGAGAAAGATAAAGAAAAGCTTAATGAAAAGAAGCCTTAGTGCTCACATAAGAAAAGCTTTTAAGCATATGGAAACTAATTTTCTCATAATCTCATAGAGATTTATCCTTAGATTAGTTTCTGTATTAGGAAGCAAGGAGTTGTTGCTCAATACTTGCCTTGTACTTAATTAGGAGTAATCTGCTTGATAAGAAGCAATCATGTAATCTCCGGCAACACAAATTCATTTTAGAATTAGTGGTTCCTCAAGTGATCTTGTGAAGATCAGAATACTTGAGATGACAAGTGACAGTTGTCATTTGTGGAAGTCTAATAGGAGATCCTTTGTGATCGGATTCTATTAGATGTCAATGAATGTTATATCCTAAGGGATCCCTGAACGTTTCATTGTCTATTTTTTAGTCACCTGCAGTTAGCTTATGCAATTGTAATCAGTTTGGTTATAGTGGATTAAGTCCTTGCTTGAGTAAGGCGAAATCACCTTTGAAGGGTGGACTGGATTAGCTTGAGAGTTGCTAAAGGAACCAGGATATATCATGTGTTCTTTACTTGTGTTATGCTTTATTATATATGCTTCCGCAATGCATCTTAAAGAACTCTATAGAAAGCTACAAGTGAAGAAACCAAGAAAAAGTTTTAATGGAGTAAATACCCAATTCAACCCCCCCCCCCTTTTTTGTGTATTTCTCACACCTTCACCTTCTTGGTATTGCTTCGTTATTAGAGGTTATTTTACCACTTCTTAATCTCATACAATGAAGTTAAAGGAAACCAGAAAGGAAGAACTTCTAAATATTTCACAAGTTCTAACTAACAACACCAGTCCCATGGGGTGTGCCAATTTGTTTACCGTCAAAATTGGTAAACAACCGCTAGTATTCCAAATTTGTTAAATCTTTGGTTACTTACAGGATCGACTAGATTGATCCTAGAACATGTGTTGTTATTTTGTTTTTTGGTTTGTTAATTATGAACATTTCCACAATGTTCTTCAAAGTTGTTAATGAAGCGTTACAATTCTTTAAAGAAATGCAGAAGTACAGATTACAAAGTAATTGACTTTAAATTAAATGACAATATCTTAAATGTTGAAACTGGCTTTAAAGTAAATTGGAGAAAATGTAAATTACAAGAATAATCTTAATTAATATGGTAAAAAGTTTAAAGTATTGTATTCACACGTACATTTTCACTCAAGAACACTTGTTTCTCACACATATGTACTTAGAGTAAATTTAGTTTTTTTTTGTACAAGTTTGAACACCCTCGAACCCTAACTACTAAGACACATCTCTAATTTGCATGCATTTCGCTGCTTAAGGCTCTCCACATGTCTTGAAAAATGGATAAGGCAAAAAAACAATTATCAGCCTTATTTTGAATTGCACCTGTCAAACGCTACTTCATGTGAGCTTCATCGAACTCCAGTCTAGGCCAAAACATTTTTAAATCCTAGACCATAAATTCCTTAATAAAAAAAATCCTACATCGAAATGTTCTTATCATTGTTTTGTCGAAATCACCATATTCTTCTTCATAATATATGATCGTGACTTTGCATATTTGTCGGATTACTACTGCAAGTATACAATCTATCGCGTAGTTTTAAAAGATTATAGAACCCACAAGGACTAACAATCAACCTAGAGTGATCAATTATTGCGGTGCAAAGCTAAGGCTTGGTTTTTGCAATAAAAGGACTTAATTATAACGGGATTTGAAAAAGAATAAGAAACGGGTCCGAAGAATGATCCATGTGCTCCTAAGGGACTCTGCAGATCCCAAGTGTTAACAAATGACTCAAAGTTATTCTGTAGGAAAAATTGGTTTAAAGACTCGATCTCACACTCTCGCGCTATTGACCCAACCACACATGGTGACCCCAAGATTTTTCTCTCGCTCGCTTGGAAGTTAAAAGGCATGCTTTGAAAACTAGAAAAGCCTAACTGAGACCTAAAGCGCTCTCACTGCATTCAGACTCAGTGCTTGGTGTCCACTATCCAACGATCACCTCAAACTCTTGCTCTGTCAGACACACCTTGGTGTGTTTCTCACTCTCGTGATAAAACACTGTAACTAGTCTATCGCTCTCGCGACAAGACTGGATAAATTCAGAATAGACACCGGAACCAGAATTTTAAAATAACTAAGTTGAACACCGATGGTTCCTCAGAGTCCCGTCGGGTGACGGTACTCAGACTAGGGACTTCAACGAAACTACTCAGACATGTTCATCTCTAAACCTAAGGTACTTATCATGCTGTAAATTAAAACATACATAGTTGTAAATAATACGAAAGTAAAGTAATGCAGTACGACGGAATTGTAAATAACCTGAAATAAATTGAAATAGGAACAACTCCAACAGATTACAAATTTGATCCAAGCGTACAATCAGCGATTACAAGAAAGTAAAGGTACAGCAGGGCAGTAATCACTCGGTGTGAGCGATTTCTGCTTTGGTTAATGAATATGTAAGGAAGGTTTGGCAGAATTTCGACAGGGCTTCTGCACGGGTTACTTGGATACCTAAATCTGACCTACTAGGGTCTATTTATAGAGGGGAAGGGGCTCCAAAATATTAAAATTCGAAAATCCTTCAGAACTGCCAAACTACTCTGGGAAAACTGTTCCCGCGGTAAACGGCGATCGCCATGTGCCTAATGGTGACCGCCATTAGCTTCAAATTGTGGTTCCCTCCTTTTTTGCGTGGTGAATGCCTTCTACAGGCAATGGCGAGCACCATTGTTCTAAGGAGGCCAGAATGTTGCTTTTTGAGGGGCTTTCTTCACCGTTTAGCTCGCTTTTTGATCCTTTTTTCTATGTTGATTATTTAACACTTGTCAAGTAAAAATAGAAGAAAACGTAAGTAATCAACAACTAAAACGACAATGACTTGATAAAATAACGAATAAAGATGCACGAAATGAATCGAAAAGTGCGATACAAAGTCGAGTCATCAAACTCCCCCATACTAAAATCTTTGCTTGTCCTCAAGCAATCGACCAATATGGTAAACAGAAAGTAAGCATGGTCTGAAACATTGGCACAACGAAAATCTGATCATACGCGGCTGCTAGGCTAAAGTTCGATCGATAGGTACTAAATAATGAAAACAAGGATATCGTACCGACACATCTCCACATTTGCAGATAAACACTCCCTTCCTATGCAATACCAATTCAAATCATGAAATTATGACCATACCTATATCCTTTATCCTATTTCACCTCTTTTTCATTCTCGCGCAATCACATTAAGCCCGTTATCCCTTGCACTTACATGGTAAGCGAACCTATTTGTGTTATATGATCTCGATGTTCATAAATTTTTCTCTTTTGCACATTATGTTTTCTTCTGCTTATGAATTTCAAGAGTCAGAACCTTTAGGATAAATGGTTGGGTGAGGACCACCTAACTTAGCGGGATCATGTCTTTCATTCGTTTTCTATAAAAATCACATTATTCAAATTTTTGAGATCAACACATATTTGCATCGGTTTGTTACTTAGTTTGTACATAAGGATGGTGCTGACCGCTAGTATAAACTAGTCAAGAGGCTACTTCTAAGAAACTAGGCATAAGGTCTTATCATAATGTCTATTTAAATCAATATCGCATACTTAGGGAATCTAAGGTGTAGGAACGGTACCGATATTTTCACAACTTTCCCAAGTCTAACTAACACAGCCTAAGCAATCTATATACTTTTGGAGTGTCGTGCCATGAGTCAAAATTTTAAATTATGGTCAAAATAGGGGAGTTAACAGAAAGTACGAAAAATGTAAAGCAATTATTGACTCAAACACGCATATGACTCAAAAAAGAAACAAATAAAACTAGAAAACTGGAAATGATAGGAAGTAAATAAAAACAGTAAATAGCTCCTCCCCCACACTTAAACTAGGCGTTGTCCTCAATGGCCAAGTCTAAGGTGAAAGAAGGAGCGATAGAACCTGGAGAAGTCAATGGTGGCGGCCACGGCCTCCACGATGGTTTCTTTCATGGTTGAAAGATGGGTTGTCCTGTGGGACATGCTAGACACAGTCTACAATACGGCTCACCTCTCTGAGAAAGCCTGCCAAGCCGGAGACAATGTCTCTCAAGTCTAGCTTAGTTCTGTCCATAAACTCGTATTGGCGCCTCTGCATCTCCTTCATCATTGCGTCACGCTCGGCGTCCCTTTCTCTTTGCTTCCGGAGCTCCAATAAAATGTCATCCAGCGATGAGCGAATACCTGTAAAATCAGAAAAAGAAGCAGCGGGTTCCTGGGTGCTAGGCCTATGTGTGTTAGTAGTACATCTACGAGTACGGGGCTTCTCGGAAGGCTGTCCCGCAACCTCACGATACTGCCTCTCTGTGTTTTCCTCCTCCAAATTTGGCCACCTAAACCAATCAACTAATTAGCGCATTGGTGCATATCAGTACGCTCAGAACAGGGAAGAGAGAAACCTCGAAACTCAGTGGTACAGACCATTATATGATACTTACCACTAGGCAAACTTTTGACAAGCCGCATATGACGGCAAAAGTCAATATTGGCGTAGAGGCAAGGTATACTGTCAGCGTTTGCTAAATCGGCCTCTAAGTCTAAACAGCAAGCAATAGCAGTGACGACACCACCAATGCAAATGGGACCACTAGTTATGTTTGAAACACTGACAAAATGGGCTAAGAGGAACATTATGGGATTGACAGGGGTTTGGAGAAGATCATAATAGATAAAGAATAGGTCTTTAGAGTTCACATTGCATGGATTCTCACGTCTAAAAATGGTGGAAGCGGCAATACGGTGTATGTATCAGATCGCTGGGTTGTGGATGGTAGTGGCCTTTAGGCCTTCCCATGTGGTGGTTGTGGTGTTGGTGATTTGGTTCCAATACTTACAGGCTTTGTCCTCCCAGTCACTTTCTAGAGGTGCGAGGGTAGTAGACCCTTCGTTGGAGGGAAAGCCAAAGTATTCCGCTACCTGCTCATGAGTTAACGAATGGTCAGCATTAAACATTCAGAAGTGAATGGTACCGGTTGTGCGGGAAAGATCATGAACATACCTAAGTGAACTTAGAAACTCATATGTAAGCCTAACGGAGGAAGCATTAAACATAGAACAGAAACGAGTCATACCGAGGTTTCGAAGCATCCAAGAGATGCTCTGGTAGAGACCCAAGGTGCGAATAGTGTCCGGGTCAGGATACCGTGTCGCATAGACGGGTCTCTTGGAGAGTCAGTGAAAGTTCGCGCGCATGGTGTTTCCGAGAACTCCTTCGGGGAACTCGATGCCCATGTAATCGATTTGTTGGTTGACTTCCATAATGCTTGTTTGGGTTTCTTAGATGGGAGTAAGAATGGTAAATGATTTTGAGAGGGATGATGGAGAGGGTGAAGTTAATGGGTTTAAGTAAGGATTGAATATAGAAGTTGGGTGTTTAGAAGTTAATGTGGGAAAATGAGGAGTTTGTGGGGTGATTAATGTTGTATTAGGAATATGCAAGGGTGATAAGAGTGGAAAAATGAAGAGGAAAAACGTATTTTTAAATTTTAAAGCAGTTCTCCCCCCAGGACCAAACGGCGAGCGCCATTAGGCTCATGGCGACTGCCATTTTCCTCAGGCATGAGCTGCTGGTTCTGGTTTGGCAGAATGCTGTTTTGTCGGCATATTTTTGGTGTTTTACTTGTTTTCACTTACACACAATAAAATGCTACACTAAAGAAAATAAAGCAGGATTTAGAAAGCTAAAAATAAAAGTACTTAAAGAAAAACTTGCATTAAACGAAACTAAATTACGTTACAACTACGCGTCAGCATTCTGACGGTAAACAGTGGAATGAAAAATTAGCAGTACAGACAATACGGGAATGGTAAAACACTATACAGAGAAATAAACTATCCTAAGAAAAATAGGGAAAAAGCTGCGTCTTGGCAGTCATCCGTGGTGTTGTGCAGTGGAATAGACCATCTAGAACAAGTGGTCCAACTCCTCATGGACAACATCCATAAGTCCAATGAAATCAATTCTAAGGGACGAAATCTCATTTCGAACGAAATCTAATTCGGACTGGATGCAGTTAATAGCTGCAGCTACATTGACAGTTGGATCAGCATGATTAATCTCAGAACTTTGAGTGGTAGAGGTAGACATAATAGTATCACAATTCTCGTAAGCTTGAAGAGAGTCAGGTGGAGTCAGAAACTCATCGAGGATCTCCAAGTCGTAGAGCCAATTATTCTTGTTGTGCACACTAGTTTTCTCATGGTTGGGCAGGGTAAATGTATGAACTACAACATTATTAATAAGCAGCTCAAATTCAACAGGACCAAGATTTGCAATCATTTTCCAATTGAACCAAAAGTTAATGTCCATCGAACAGACGCCACCGAAAGAAAAGGAACGATTCAGATGATATCTCATTCCAATTACATCAGTAATCATTGTTACCAACCCGCCTATTAAGATCGGCTCAAAAGAATCACGAGCAAGACGACTAAAATTTGAAAGCAGGAACGGGGCGGCATTGACAGGTTTTCCTTGGGATGCAAAAAGCATGATATACAGCTCATCCCGAGACACAAAGGTGATGTTCTCATCCTTGCCAAAGGAAGTGTGAGCAATAATCTTATGAAAATATCGCCATCCAGGGTTGTGGATGCTCTTAGAGAACATACCATTGGGTTCAGCATTCCCGTTTCCAATTAAGGTACCCCAGTATTGTCGGAGATCAAAACTAGTAAAGGCATCCACAGGAGTCTTGGTTACAGCATCGGGCTCATTAGGAAAGCCCAACAAGTCAGCAATTTTGCGATGTGTGAACCTATACTTGTTTCTAAACAACCTGAAATGGCCATAACCAAAACCACGGTTGGGGTCGAAGAAAAGAGAGCCGAGGAACTCCAGAGTCAGGTTACGGTACGTGCTGAACTTTTTTTCTAAGGCAATGTGGGTCCAACCTATTTGGCTTATAAGGTAAACAACGTTGTTCTGGATACTAAGGGTTTGCATAACAGAGTTGTCAGGGTAGATGGACAGACCAAAATCTCTTTGAGACAAAGCCTTAAATCGACGTCTTTGGACATCATTACTGAAGGTGACGATATGGTTCTCGAATGTCTGAATGGTCTCAAGTCAAAGGTATCCTAGAGAGGGTTATCCTGGAAATCAAAAGAAAATAGTACACTATTAGGGAAATAATATTACTACATGTTAGTACAATTAAGATATAGATACTAATAATAAAGTAATAATAGCGACAATATTGGAATTGCATAAGAGATAAATTCTATACTAATCATGCATACAATGTCCTAAAACTAACAAAAATAAAAAAAGCAAAAACTAAAGATCGTGGGTTAGCTCCCACGGAGCGCTCTGTTTAATGTCGGAAGCTCGGCATTAGATCCAGAAAAGGTGCCCTTAGTTAGGAAGAGCGGGAGGCTCTTCCAACTTGCAGTATGTGCATAATTCCTTGTTTTCTACTGAGTGGTATTGCTTGAGTCTTTGGCCGTTCACGATGAACGTCTCATTCGACTTTCCTTTAATTTCAACTGCTCCACTCTGTAGGTTTTTTGTAACTTCAAAAGGACTAGACCACCTAGAACGCAGTTTTCCAGGAAAAAGTTTAAGTCTAGAGTTAAATAGAAGAACTACATCTCCTTCATTAAACTCCTTCTTCATTATTCTTTTATCATGCCATTTCTTGGCTCTTTCTTTGTATATTCGGGCATTTTCATATGCGTCTAGTCTTAGTTCCTCTAGTTCATG
Source organism: Lathyrus sativus (assembly GCA_963859935.3). Taxonomy (NCBI): domain Eukaryota; kingdom Viridiplantae; phylum Streptophyta; class Magnoliopsida; order Fabales; family Fabaceae; genus Lathyrus; species Lathyrus sativus. Next base: position 276,850,625 of record OZ012738.1, on the reverse strand, counting down.
GATATCCAAAATCCTTTTCTCGCTGGCTCCCTTATAGTTCATATTCGAGGTCTTAATGGCCCAATAAGCTTTGTGCTCAAGTTCCACGGGCAGATGGCATGATTTTCCATAAACCAGTTTGTATGGTGTGGTTCCTATAGGGGTCTTGTAAGCTGTTCTGTAAGCCCACAGAGCTTCATGAAGTTTAGTAGACCAATCTTTCCTAGAGATCGCAACTGTTTTTTTTTAAATTTGCTTGATCTCCCTATTTGACACCTTCACTTGTCCACTTGTTTGAGGGTGGTAGGGTGTCGCTACTCGGTGCCATACTCCGTATTTAAGAAATAGTTTCTCGAAGACATTTGAAATGAAATGGGAACCGCCATCACTAATGACAATTCTTGGTACACCGAATCTGGGAAAGATTATGTTTTTGAAAAGTTTGACCACCACTCGTGCATCATTTGTTGGAGAGGCTATCACCTCGATCCACTTTGATACGTAATCGACTGCAACAAGTATGTATTTGTTTCCAAAGGAAGATGGAAAAGGTCCCATGAAATCAACTCCCCATACATCAAAGACTTCAACTTCTAAGATTCCCCTTTGCGGCATCTCATCGCGTCTAGAAATTTTCCCAGTGCATTGAAACCGGTCGTAGTTCATAATAGCGATGTGGACGTCCTTCTAGAGGTTTGGCCAAAAGAGGTCAGATTGTAATATCTTTGCGCATGTTTTTGACATACTGGCATATCCTCCATATGGTGTGGCATGGCAGTAGGATATGACATCCGCTACTTCCGATTCAGGGACACATCGACAAAATATTCCATCGGCGCCTCTTTTAAATAGCAGGGGTTCATCCCAATAGTATTGTTTGAGGTCATAGAAGAACTTCTTCCTTTGTTGCTATGTTAGATCTGGTGGAAGCACTTTGGTTGCTAGGTAGTTAACAAAGTCAGCATACCATGGCAATGTGGTTTTGGTACAAATTGCCTCTACTGCTTCATATGTTTCTACATCATTAAATAAAAAGGAATGTTTTATTGTGTCACCTTCGCTTTCCAATTGGGCTACTAGTATGTCGTAAGGGAATGCGTTATCTATAGGAACTTCTTCGGGTTCAAGACCCTCAATCCTAGAGAGATGATCTGCTACCATGTTCTCTGTGCCCTTCTTATCCTTAATTTCTAAATTGAATTCTTGCAAAAGTAAGAACCATCTCAAGAGTCTTGGTTTGGCATCCTTCTTAGTCAACAGGTACCTAATCGCGGCGTGATCGGTATAGATAATGATTTTTGCTCCTACTAAATAGGAACGAAATTTATCTAAGGAGAAACCAACGTCCAGGAGTTCCTTCTCTGTGGTTGCGTAGTTCATCTACGTGTTGTCCAGGGTTCTACTTGTGTAGTAAATAACATGAAGCTTTTTGTCCTTTCTTTTCCCTAAGACAGCGCCTACAACATAATTGCTGGCGTCGCACATTATTTCAAACGGTAGACTCTAATCAGGTGGTTGCATGATGGGTGCGGTAATAAGAGCACTCTTTAGATGTTCAAATGCTCCCAAGCATTCTTCATCGAATATGAATTCGGCTTCTTTCATTAGTAGTCCAGTCAGAGGCTTTGTGATCTTAGAGAAGTCTCTAATAAATCTTCGGTAAAAACCGGTGTGTCCTAAAAAGCTTCGTACTTCTCTAACTGTTTTGGGAGGTCAGAGATTTTCTATGACTTCTATCTTTGCTTTGTCTACTTCAATACCTCTATCGGATACTACATGTCCAAGAACCATGCCTTGTCGTACCATGAAATGACATTTCTCCCAATTCAACACAAGGTTTACCTTAACGCATCATTTAAGTACCATTTCAAGGTTTGACAGATAGTGTTCGAAACTTCCCTCACACACAGAGAAATCGTCCATGAATACTTCCATTATGTCGTTTATGAAATCTACAAAGATCGATATCATGCATCTCTGAAATTTTGCGGGAGCATTACATAGTTCGAACGACATTCGCTGATATGCATATGTACCATAGGGGCAGGTAAATATAGTCTTTTCCTGGTCATCAAGATGGATAGGTATCTGAAAGAATCCTGAGTACCCGTCTAAGTAACAAAAATGTGAATGTTTTGCTAGCCGTTCAAGCATCTAGTCTATGAACAGTAAAGGAAAATGATCTTTTCTAGTAGCTTTATTCAACTTCCTATAATCTATACACATCCTCCATCCAGTTTAAGTTCGTTTTGCTACGAACTCACCTTTTCGTTAGTTACAACCGTAACACCATCCTTCTTTGGTACGACATGTAGTGGGCTTACCCAGTTACTGTCAGATATTGGGTATATGATTCCTACTTCCAATAGCTTTTGCACATTTTTCTTGACTACATCACCCAAGATAGGGTTCAACCGTCTTTGATGTTCTCTAGACGTCTTACAATCTTCCTCCATCAAAATGTGATGCATACATATAGAGGGACTTATCCCTTTCAGATTAGAAATGTTGTATCTAAACACTGAGGGATATCTCCTTAAGACTTCCAATAGTCTCTCTGTTTCTAATTGTCTCAAATTGGCATTAACTATCATGAGTTTTTCAAGTTCAGTATCTAGGAATTCATATCTCAACTCCTTGGGTAATGTTTTAAGTTCTACAGATGGTTTCTTAGAGCACGACATTGGATTGGGTGTGAGTGTTAGGCATTCTCTTAGATTATCATCTTCATATGGCTCATGCCAGTTATCATCCTCGAATATTGGAGGGGATGGAATCTTAAGTACTTCTGTGTACCTTGTTGATTCCTTCTCCATTTCTTTCACGCATTCGTCGATAATGTCTAGAGAGCAGCATGTATCATCTAAAACAGGGGCTTCCAGGAATTGGGCTAAGATAAACTCAATTTTTTCTTCCCCTACCTCGAAGGTTAATTTTCCTTTCTTCACATTTATTATGGCTCCAGCTGTTGCTAAGAACGGTCTACCTAAGATGATTGGTATATTAGAATCTTCCCTAATGTCCATTATCATGAAATCTGTCGGTATATAGAACTGACCTATGCGAACTGACACATTTTCTAGCATACCTACTGGATACTTAACCGAGCGGTCTGCTAGCTGTAGAGACATTTTCATCGGCCTAAGTTCTCCTAAATCGAATTTCTTACATGTGGATAAGGGCATTAGACTAACACTGGCTCCTATATCACATGATGCTTTATCCATGGTAGACTTTCCGATTACACAAGGTATGGAAAAGCTACATGGATCTTTTAGCTTAGGAGGCATGTTATTTTGAAGTATAGCGCTACACTCGGCAATGAGCATAACTGTTTCATTGTCTTCTAGCTTTTTCTTATTCGACAGAACCTCTTTGATAAATTTAGCATATGAAGGCATTTGCGTAATAGCTTCTGTGAATGGTATAGTTACATTCAATTGCTTTAGAAGCTCTACAAATTTCTTGAATTGTCCTTCATTTTTGGATTTAGCTAGTCTTTGAGGATAAGGTATACGTGGTTTGTATGGCGGCGGAGGCACATAAGGTGTTTCTTTCTCTGCGGCCTCTCCGTTTTCATCTTCCTTCTTCGTATTTGATTTTTCTCCCCTCTCAGTTTCCTTTTGCATATTCCGGTGCATGGCTGAGTTTTGGATTCTCGGATCAATGGGTCCATCGTATTTTGTTCTGCTTCACAAATTAATAGTGTTAGCATGACCTTTTGGATTTGGTTGCGGCTGGCCAGGAAATGCTCCAACTGGGGCTGCTATAGCTGATTGTTGTTGGGCTACTTGAGTGATTTGAGTTTCCAACATTTTGTTATGAGTAGCCACAACATCAAGCTTGCTGGACAGTTGTTTCACCAACTCGCTTGTGTGAGCGTTTTGATTTGTCAAATCTCTGTTTTGCTGGGCTTGAGCATTCATAATGTTCTCCATCAGGATTTCTAGATTTGACTTCCTAGGTGGCTGTGGTGGAGCGGATTGTGCTCCTTTCTGAAATCCGGGTGGAACAGCAGATGTTGAGTTTGGTGGATGTAAAGCATTATTATTCTTATATGAAACGTTTGAGTGATTTCTCCAGCCAAGGTTGTATGTGTTTGAATATGGATTTCCTTGAGCGTAATTCACTTGGTCGGTTAGAGTACCAGCCAAGACTTGACATTCAACATTTGTATGCCCGAGGTTTCCACAAATTTCACAGTTCGGAGTCACAGCAGCTACGGTAGCTGCTGGTGGTGCTATTGTTAAACTTTCAATCTTTTGAGCAAGGGCGTCTACTTTAACATTGACCCAGTCTATACTGTTGACTTCGTGCATTCCCCCTTTCAGAGTTGGTCTCTCTACACCAGCGCGTTCACTTCCCCATTGGAAATGGTTTTGAGCCATAGTCTCCATGAGTTCATAAGCTTATGCATACGGTTTATCCATTAGAGTGCCTCCTGCGGCTGCACATAAGTTCATTTTGGTGTTGTACAACAACCCGCCATAAAAGGTATGTATTATCATCCATTCTTCAAGTCAATGGTGTGGGCATATCCTTAACATGTCCTTGTATCTCTCCCAAGCATCAAATAAGGATTCGTTATCTTTTTGCTTAAATTTATTGATTTGAGCTCGCAGCGTAGCTGTCTTGCTTGGTGAGAAATATCTGGCTAAGAAGACTTTCTTCAACTAATCCCATGTCGTCACTGAATGGGATGGTAGAGACTAGAGCCAAGCTCTAGCTCTATCCCTCAATAAGAATGGAAAAATTATTAGTCTTATTGCTTCTTGACTGACTCCATTGGCTTTTACAGTGTCAACATATTGCACAAATATTGACAAATGAAGGTTCGGGTCATCCGTAGGATTACCTGAGAATTGGTCTTGTTGAACTACTAAAATTAGCGAAGGTTTCAGCTTAAAATCATTACGGTTAATAGCTGGGGCAGCAATGCTATTGTATGGCTCTTCTTGTGATGGAACAACGTAATACTTTAGAGGACGGTATCTCGGTCCTTCGGCCATGTTTTGTTCTGGTTCTGATTTGGTTTCTGAATCTGAATAAGCAATAATTGGTTTCGGGATGTTATGTCTATGAAGGAAATCATTGATTCAGCATCTTAGAACTATGTAACGGTCGATTTCGTTGATTGGTTGTTCCAACTCTTCGCCTTGCAAGCGAGTGTCTGGCATATAATCGGTTAATCGAAATGGAAAATAAAAAGTTTCCTTAGCCTATATTGTGCAACTGAATTACCACAATATTGACTAACATCGATCCCCGATAATGGCGCCAAAAACTTGATCGTGACTTTGCGTATTTGTCGGATTACTACTACAAGTATACAGTCTATCGCGTATTTTTAAAAGATTGTCGAACCCACAAGGACTAATAATCAACCTAGAGTGATCAATTGTTGCGGTGCAAAGCTAAGGCTTGGTTTTTACAGTAAAAGGACTTAATTATAATGGGATTTAAAAAAGAATAAGAAACGGGTCCGAAGAATGATCCACATGCTCTTAAGGGACTCTGCAGATCCCGGGTGTTAACAAAGGACTCAAAGTTATTCTGTAGGAAAAACTGGTTTAAAGATTCGATCTTACACTCTCGCGCTATTGAGCAAACCACACCTGATGACCCCAAGATTTTTCTCTCGCTCGCTCAGTAGTTAAAAGGCGTACTTTGAAAACTAGCAAAGCCTAACTGATACCTAAAGCGCTCTCGCTGCATTCAGACTTAGTGTTCGGTGTTTACTATCTGATGATCACCTCAAACTCTCGCTCTATCCGACACACCTTGGTGTGTTTCTCACTCTCGTGACAAAACACTGTTAACCAGCCTCTCGCTCTCGCGACAAGACTGGCTAAATTCAAAATAGACCCCAGAACCGGAATTTTAAAATAACTAAGTTGAACACCGATGGTTCCTACAAAGTCCCGTCGGGTGACGGTACTCAGACTACGGACTCCGACGAAACTACTCAAACATGTTCATCTCTAAACCTAAGGTACTTATCATGCTGTAAATTAAAACATACATAATTGCAAATAATATAAAAGTAAAGTAGTGCATGTCGCTACCGCGAAAATAAGGTGCCGGCAAAACAGAAGAGTTGCCACCTTTCGTTATTTATCCCACGGAAAGGGAAAGGAAACGATCGGAAAAACCTGACGAAAAGGTATAAGACAAGGTCATCGCAACCATGTCTGGGTTCGAGAGTCGGTTACGCAAGGGGAAGGTATTAGCACCCTTCACGTTCGTTGTACTCAACGGGATCCATGCTTGTTGTGTTTATCTGACGGGTTGGTTTAACTATCTACCTATCAAGGCTGGTCTAAAAAGAAAAGAAAATGACTCGGCAAAGCATCGCGCTTCGTGCCTACGTATTCTCGTCAGAGAACGAGAAATCAGAGTCAACGTAGTTCAGCTAACTACGGGTAACGGATGGGGGAAGGTGGCTCGCCAATACGTCAGTATTGTGCCTACGTACTCTCAACAGATGCGAGAGATTAGAGCTTACATAGTTCGGGATACTACAGATTACGAGCTTAGATTCATCTGTTTTTCTGAGTAGGGTTAACAAACAGTTCCAGCAGTTTGGTGTATGCAGCTTGCTCGTCAGAGACTCGTGCGTTACCGTTTGCGGTAGAACTGAGAGTTAACGACACTCTTTTCATCATAAAAGTTTCCCTTGAATTATGGGCCCACGGGGCAAAAGAGGTTTGAAGTTTGTTTTCTGTCTTTTACGGAAGAAGTGTTTTTTATGGATGTCTGTAGTTTGTACAGCACTAGAGACTATGACTTAGGAGCGAATGTGTCGCATATCGTCCCAAGGACATATACTAAACACTCTAGATGATTGAAAGGAGACCGCACAATTATCATTTCCCAAGTAGCTTAAGGCTCGTAACGCGCTTGTACCAACTTGCCTTTATTACGTTTTTTTACTGTTGTTTTGAGATGAGAATAGAATGAACTCTACGGGGAAACTGTCAAGTCCTAATGTTGTCATGCCATGGATTCATCCTATGGTTGAGGTTTGAGACAGTGAACTCCTAGATGTTATCATGCATAGGTTTCAACCTAAAGTTCTATCATCACTTCCTTATCAAAGGAAGTGAGAGTCCTAGGGGATCATGTCAATGGTAAACAAACTGCAAAAATCATTAAAGCAGATAAGACAGCAAAGCAAAACATACGGTAAAGATGCAAATGCAATGCAGCAATACAAGCATAGAGAGAATCACTCAACCCCTAAAGCAACAAGCAAAGAGAATAAACTAAAACAGACAAGCAAAGGGAGGATCCCCTCAACCTTTATATGCAAATACATCAATTAGAAAGAGAAAAACAACACACAAGCAAGGGGAGGATCACCTCAACCCTTAAGGCAAGCAAGCAGAGGGAGACTCACTCAACCTCTTAATGCAATCATGCACCTATACTTAGACTATCCTAAACATGAAATATCCTAATGCAACACACCACTCAATCATGAATGAAGGACAGGGATTATGACAAATAAGGAATTCATTCCACAAGTAATCAAACAAGGCATCTATCCTAAGGAAAGGAATTCAATGTTGGGAAGCAAGGGTAAGGTCCACAGGAACTTACCACAAGCACTCAACCAACTAAAAGGGATTTGGAAAGTCCTAAAGGTATGGCTCCTTCAAGGGATGTGCACAATTCCCCCCACATGAGGGACTATGCTACCCCAAGAAGGTTCCTAAAATGGTTGGATAAGAGAAGATTAGGAGAATGAAGATGGGAAGCAGGGTAAGGTCCACAGGAACTTACCACAGGCACTCAACCAACTCCATTACCTTAGAAAGCTTGCATAGATTCAACTCCTTTATGAAAATGAAATGAATTCCTCCACAGGAGGAAACATGCTCACCAAGAGGGTCCTAATTAAGCAAGGAAGATTTTGAGGGAAACTAAACTTATAGGAAGAATCATCCACCTAATTTGAACTTCTAAGGAACCTCAATGATTACATTCTAAGGATCACTTAAACTGGAGACTCAAAGGCTCTATCAAGGCCTAATCAAGGTTCTAAAGAGGTATCTACCTAAGTTCTATCCTAAAGGAAGGGATTTGAATCTTAGAATTAGTTAAAGTTCACTATAAGGACTAATTTATGAAGTAAGCCTAGTTAGGTTCACGTAAACCATAATCAACTTACAAAATAGGGGAATAATAGAAAATCAATTCTAAAAATCTTAAGGAAAATCCTAGATGATCCTACATGTGTTAAGAATCTATGGTACAAAAACCAGGGGCCAAACCTAATCCTAACGGTTCTAATAAAATCTAAATTCCAAGGGTGTGCTAAAGGGGATCCATAAAGGGGAAGTCCTAAAACCTATCTCAAACTCCAACTTAGAATCATCTAAAAAAATACTACAAAAATCGCACAAACCTATCAAGGAGTCTATACCAAGCATGCACAATTTCAACACCAAATTCCAATCCAAGAAATAGTACTAAAATCAGCAAATAAACTACTCATTTTGAACATTTTTAAACATGTGATACAAATGGAAAATAAGCACAAAAATGGAAAATGAACTAAAATTCCAAATAAATGGCATACAAAAATCAGAAATAATCCAAGGAACAACCATAATTTTTTTCACATTTTTCTGACAATTATTTATATTTTTAATGAACTAAAAATGATTAAAACAATAAAAGAAATCACAAAACAATTAAAAGAAATAAAACTGAATTAAAAAACTGGGAAAAATTCACAGGCGTTGGATTAGTGGACTGGTCAGCTCATCTAAAGGGGAATGGGGGCGCCACGTGTCTCAGGAGTCCACTTAATGAAACGAATCGTTTCACTAATGTTCAGGTGTGGCTGGTTGACTAGGGTTCACCCTAGGTCCTAATCTGGAGCGTCTATCCAAAAAGTATGACAATCCAAGGCTTGGTAGCATGCCACATCAGCGGTCAAAGTCAGCATCTCTCCAGATTGAATCACAATCATCAGATCTTCATACCAAGTCAATTGTTTCAAACGGATCCAACGGTGCTTGTATCTTCTTCTTCGTTTGAACTGAAGATTGGAGGGGGGAAGGTCCAGGGTGGCCGGAGAAGACTCCGGTCGTCTTCTCCGGCGGGCTCGCGGTGGCCAAACCATCAGGTATCACCAAACTCCTCCAAAAACTCCAGATCCACTCGTTTTCTCTCAAGGAATAACATGACATTCTCCATTTTTTCAACTTCTCAAAGAATAACTCTATACGATCTTGAACAGAAAATACGCGTCTTGGAAAGTCATCACCAAATGCCAAATTCTCTCCATCAATCTATTCTACTCTCCTCACTGATCAAAAAAATGTATCCAATTCTTGAAATCCTTCAAGATTCAACCCTAACCGAGCCTCTAAACATTTCACTCATCATCAAGAATCATCTCAAAACCTCTCCAAATCATACCTAAATCCATCTAATGTTCAAGAATTACCTAACCGCATGCAATTTCTATCTTAATTCAGTCTCAATAAAGCATAATAATGGAAAGATGAAAACCTGGTTTGAGCTCTCACAGAGAATGCCACATCCTCCAAACCTTGATCAAACTTGCTCAGAATCGTTCAGTGATGCTTGCTGAAGAATCTTGGAGATTCAATTCCCTCTGCAATGGCCTCCAAGATGAAAAACGATTTTCACTTTGTAACTAACTTTTTCAAGTGCTCCTTACCTCATTCAAGCTTTTCCAATCACCAACCTTGCTATGAATTCATCCAAAAACTTATATAGAGAGGTTTTGGATCCTTATCTGGCCCAGTTATGACCCAATTCACTCAATCCAATTTTCAATTTTTCTTCCAAATTCATCCATGACATTCGTGTATTTATGCTTCTAGAAGCTTCCATTCTCATCCAAATAGATTGCATAATGCCTCATGAATATGAATGGACCAGATTGAATCCTCAATTCAATCCTATGGTGCACATTGGTTATGTTACTTCAACTTTAAGCAACTTGGAATTAAGCCATGAAATCAATCCCAATTCAAAAATGTAACAATGCCAAAATGCTCCAAATGTCTTCTACCTTCAAAAAACACACAAACTTGCCAAGTTTTGCACAAAAATGAATTATTTTGTAATTTTCTCTTTTTTATGCCTTTTAATTATCCTCCATGAAAATTCCTTCATACACTTCCATATTTAATCCATATCAATGAATCTTTGGGTCATGATTGGACAAATAACACCATTTTGCACAACTTTCAAGTTGATCAAAAGTCCATTTGAGGTGTCTAAGTTGATGAAATTGACCCCTAACCAAAAATGACCTATAATTCCAAATTCCCAAAATACCCTTGTCTTGCAAAGCTTGTAACTTGAGTTCTACAAATCCAATCATGGACTTCTAGTAATTTCTAGAAAGCTAAGAAGATAAGTAACAACATTCATGTTGGCCAAAAGTTCATGTGAATCATATTTATATGGAAAAATTATCATGCAAGTTGGTTGACTTTCAAGCTCCAAATTCACATTCCTCTGATGACCTGTAACTTGTCTGGCTCATAACTTGAGTTATATAAACCCTATCAAGAACTTCTAGTACTCAAATTAAAGCTATGATCATGCTCTATAACAATCATGTTGGGGTCAAGGTGAGATGAAAATCACATCTTGAGTTATGTGGTCTTGAAGTTAGGCACTAAACCAGGGGATTTTACACTGTCAAGCATAGCAACCCTAGCCTAGGAACTCCTCACACTCTTGATTCATGATGAGTTGACCTTGGAATCATCCCTTGGGCATCTTAATACATCAACCCATGATCACATGGCCTTGGAATTAGGCTCAACCTTCTTCAAATCATCAGTTAACCTAGGGTTGACCAGATGAAACCCTAGTTGTACCAATCTTGGTTATAGCTTCTTATCCTTTGCATAATGACCTGTCTGGGCTTCAAAATGAACTTTAATACTTCTCATGAGCTCTCTTAAGGTCTCAAGTCCTCTCCCATGGGTTCAAAATCATCTGAGGACCTCCCTCAACTCTCAAGTTAGGAGATGTACACACTTGGCTTCAACCACTCTCTCTGAGGATCTTTAACTTCATTGATGAGGATATCAACCCTTGAACACTTGGATAAACCTCTCAGCTAGCTTCATAACCTTGTGTAGCCCTTTACTGGTAGTCATACCTCTTGATCTTCTGCATACATATTAATGCAATGCAAATGAAAATGCTAAAATGAATGCAATGAAACACAAGCTAGGTTAAGCAAGGTTAGGAAAATTTTGGGGTGCAACAGTTGCCTCTATTCAAGCAACTTGGACCTGACTGGGTGAGAAGCGAACGACTTTCAAACAATCAAGGTAGAAGACGGTTGAATACCAATAAACCCAGAAATTTGCCTACCGCACCAGTAAACGATACTCTGATGGGGACAAATTCTTCGGAAATTGAAATGATAGTTGCACGGCAACTAGCTGAAGAATTACTGATCTGACGTATCTGATTCCACGGTAGCACTTCGTCCTCAAGTCATCAAGGGATCACCGGTTACACGGTAACTGGTGAAGGATAGCTGATATTGATAGTTGCACGGCAACTTGCTGGTGAATGCTTAATTTCAAATCTCCTTCAGGGTGATCATCCGATTTCACTGTAGATCTTCGTCCTCAAGTCATCAAGGGATCACCGGTTACACAGTAACTGGTGAAGGATGGCCATTTATGCCGTCAGGCATTCTGCGCCACAACAGAAGAATTCCTTATCGTCACCTATGGACTCATCGGGTCGCTAGGAACGTCGACAATATCTTCGTCGGACTTCATCAGTAAGTCAATAAGGGATCACCGGTAGCACGGCAACTGGCTAGTGAGCGACTAGTCTCAAATCTCCGTCAGGATGATCATCAGATTTCGCTGCAGCTTCTTCCTCAAGTCATCAAGGGATCACTGGTTACACGGTAACTGGTGATACATAGCTGATATTATCGTCAGGCACTCTGCGGTACGACAGCAGAAGAATTCCTCGGGACTCATCGGGTCATTAGGAACTTTTGTCAATTAAGTCAATTATGCCATCAGGTATTCAAGGAAATTCTCGGGCGTCAGCCCAACTTCGTCATCAAGTCGGAAATAGAATCCTCAATCAATCATGAACCACTAGGGATATCTAAACTTTTACCGTCAGGCACTCCCCGTCAGCTAGGAGACCTGCTTTGACATCGCAGTCGGACTTCATCAGTAAGTCAGGGGGCTTGGCACTACTGCCAGACTTCAACCATCAAGTCTTCAAGGGAAATTTCAACTTCTCTGTTTGAAACCTGCTGGGGATGACACATCTCTGTTGGGGATTCTGGAGAACTATCAAGTAACTCTGCTTTGGGGATTCCAGAATCATCCTGTACGAATAAACTTTGCTGGGGAAATTAAGAATCATCCTGAACAAACAACTTCGCTGGGGATTTCAAAAATCATCTTGAGCAAACAATTCTGCTGAGGAACTCAAGAATCATCCTGAACAAACAACTTCGCTGAGGAACTCAAGAATCATCCTGAACAACAACTTCGCGGAGGACTTCAAGAATCATCTCGAGCAAACAATTCTGCTGAGGAACACCCGCAAAACAAGAATGGTAACGACCTAGCTCATGTTTCACATGCATATGTTTGGCAATGGCGTAATGCTCCACACGGTAGAAATGCTACGCATTTTAGGGTAAATGCTATGCAATCATGCAAAATGTTATGACCCCATCAGCAAAATAAATGCTGAAGGGAAAATCCTCCTGTCAAGGAAAAAGAACCACTCTGGTGGAGAGGAAGGAATCATCCTGCCGAGTAGAAGAAGAAGTCACACCAATCTCAATTGGACTCAACCTGGGGAAATGAACTTTAGACGACTTCCTGCAGGGGACAGAGTTCTACGAGAACTTGTACTTGCTCAACTAGGTATTCAAACCACAAACTGCTGAGGGAGCGATGTCAATCACAGAACTAAACTGCACGGCCTTCGCAGCTAGAATCTTCCTGGAAATACGGACTCCGATGGGGAAGTACAATAACATATATTCAACACTCCACTGGGGAAAACCAATAATGCCCTGAACGGCTTCCAAGGACTCGGCTCTCTTGGAGAATTGCAAACTCGGCTGGGGACATGCAACCAGGCACTGGAATAAATCCTACCTGCCGGGGAGGATACAACTCTGTGGGAAATTTTAATTCTGCCTGAGACTTCAGTCTGAACTATCGAGAGCTGAACACTTGCGAATAGTCTTCTACGAGAAAATTGCTTACTGACCCACTGCTGGGAATAGGTATACACTTTTGCGTATGACTCAACTGGGGAAATGATGATCCTGCCTAGGATGCATCTGGTTTGGGAGAATCTACCTCCGCTCGGGGAGACACATCAATGCTCACAGTCCCACGTTCAGACCCCGTGGGGAAACACTGCTGAAATCGCTGGGGAAGAAGGAATCATCCTGCTTGGAAAACATCTGGCATATTGCCTGGAGGGTGACGTCCCTGCAACAAAATAAACAAACAGACAAGATACCCTTCACAAAGGTACCTATCAAGGTTATCATCCTGTGACAATGTTCAGGTAATTCAATGTTTCAACAATTATCGGCCTAGGCCAACAAGTTTATGTATGCGTATTTTATCAAAAACATCGGGCGTTCTTTTTTGCAAACAAACAAATAACAGCTAAACAAACAAAAAAATATTGAATAGTATATGTTTATTGATAACGAGCCCCTGAATAGGCAAAATGTTTTACAATAGATGCAAGCTCCTGAAATGAGGAAGTTGCGCAAGCATAATAACATAAATATACATCAGTATACACAAATGTCGGCAATGTTGCGTAGACGAACACCATGAGTCGATCCCTTTATGACCCATTCGACTTCGATACTTCTCCAATGCTTCAGCTTTAGAAGAGATTGATTCGGATAAGCGGCCCTCAGGTCTTCCCAAACCACTAAACAATGAAAGTTCACACGTGGAACGCAGTCATTTGCTTTTTTAATCCCTAACTTCTGCCTGAACCGCCCTTTCGGGTTTTCGATTCACCGGGATACCATTTTTTACCAAAGCCGCCCTTTCAGGTTTTCGACTTTGTGGGTGTACATTTTTCGTTTATATCCCTAATTTTTTCCCGAACCTTTTTCCTTTTTTATGGTTCGCCGGGATGCCCCATTTTTGCCTGGATATTCTTTTTCTTTCCAGCGGGTCATTTTTAAGCAAAGTATTTTTTAACTGCGTCCGCGTTCACAGGGGATGCAAAATTTTCGCCATCCATCGTGGATAACAACAAGGCTCCTCCCGAGAAGACCTTGTTGACGACATACTGACCTTCGTAGTTAGGAGTCCACTTGCCTCTATGATCGAATTGTGGTGGAAGAATCTTCTTCAAGACGAGATCACCCGTCTGAAAGCTTCTAGGACACACCTTCTTATCGTAAGCTTTCTTCATTCGGCTCTGGTACAAACGACCATATGCAATCGATGCTAATCTCTTCTCATCCATCAGACTGAGTTGATTCAATCGGCTCTTAATCCATTTTGCCTCATCGAGTTTCACGTCAACCAAAACTCGCAAAGAAGGAATTTCAACTCCCAACGGTAGGACATCCTCTATACCGTACACTAGTGAGAAAGGAGTTGCCCTGGTTGATGTGTGTACCGTCGTATGATAACCGTGCAATGCAAATGGCAACATCTCATTCCAATCTTTGTAGGTCACAACCATCTTTTGTACTATCTTTTTAATATTCTTGTTGGCCGCTTCAACCGCACCATTCATCTTCGGCCGGTAAGGTGATGAGTTGTGATGTTCAATCTTGAAATTATGGCATAACTCCTTCATCATCTTATTGTTTAGATTCGAACCATTGTCAGTAATGATCCACTTGGGAATTCCATATCGACAGATGATGTCTTTCTTTATGAATCTAGCCACCACCTGCTTGGTCACATTAGCGTACGAGGTTGCCTCCACCCACTTGGTGAAGTAGTCAATGGCTACCAGAATGAAACGGTGACCGTTAGGTGCAGTGGGCTCGATCTTGCCTATCATATCAATGCCCCACATGGAGAACGGCCACGGGGATGACATGACATTCAACGGGCACGACGGCACATGAATTTTATCAGCATAAATCTGGCATTTATGACATCTCTTCGCGAATTTGAAGCAATCTGACTCCATCGTCAGCCAGTAATATCCTGCTCGTAATATTTTCCGCGTCATAGCCTGTCCGCCGGCGTGCGTACCAAATGTGCCTTCATGGACCTCCTCCATAAGCAAACTAGCTTCTTTTTCGTCCATA
The DNA here is from genome assembly GCA_963859935.3 of Lathyrus sativus. Taxonomy (NCBI): domain Eukaryota; kingdom Viridiplantae; phylum Streptophyta; class Magnoliopsida; order Fabales; family Fabaceae; genus Lathyrus; species Lathyrus sativus. The sequence continues at coordinate 276,835,336 of OZ012738.1, read as the reverse complement.
CATCTAAGTAGCACGAGATCGTGATTTCTCTTATACAGAACTCCATCAGGATTGAGATAGAAATTTCCAGACAGCCTCCTTAGAGTCTTCCTATCCTGGGTTGACACTCCCGCAGGATACTCCTTAGTCATAAGGAAAGTCTGGATATCATGGAACCATGGCTTGCCATCAGAGGCTTCCTCAATTGCAAAAACGAATGCAGGTCTGTCAAGATGGGAAATGACAATTCTTGGGGCTTCATTCTAAAACTTGACTTGTCACTATACTCTCGAAGCATCTCGACCAATCTTTGCTTGACATCGCTCTGCAATGCAGCCCCTATCCTAACATTTCTGACAAGTTCCTCAAAACTCAGATTAACGATCTCAATCTCTTTCTCGTGAGACAGAATGATCTTATCTTCTTGTTTCAACAAACGGGCCAACTCTTCCGGAAGGTCTTCATCTTCATCAATCTCTTCTTCAGCTTGATATATCAGGCAATCAAAGTCGAAGTCATATGTAGTGTGAATCTTGCAATAACAAGGGTTAAGCTTAAGAAGAGGATATGCAGGTTAGCACAAACCTTATTTCCATTTTATTGTTTTTCAAAACAAAAATAAAACAGGAATAACAGAGATCACAAAATTTGAATGCAAAGAAAACGCCCTTTGATTTATTGATAATATGTACATACATAAGCAATCAAGGCCCTGACAATAAAACCATTATGCCCCGGGTAGAGCATAAGGTTGTACAATAACTCGAAAAGACAAAGCATTACTCTTTATGCGTCACTTGGATGACATCCTGGATGGACCAGTTGTTGAGGCTCTGGCCTGGTTTGCACGGCTGAATTCAGGAGTCCAGGTCATAATCACTATCTTCGTCGTCTTCAGACACGGCGTTGACATTCTCAAATATCACCCCACCTTTTATGAATTGAATCGGCCCTTTGACGCACGGCGCATTGCGAGAGGAGGAAGCATCAGCAGAAGGAGAATACCCTAACCCAAACTTATCCTGCTTGTTAGGGATTTCCAGAACTTGCCCCCAGCTTAGGGCAGAGCCAGCTTGAACAACAGCTTGAGCTTCCTTGAAGGAAGAGAGATTCATCTCAGTTTTCTCGATCATCATTGGAATCGCATCATTAACTTTAATGGTCTCAAACGCTTGGCACAAAGTTTCGTGGATCTCGCTATCCACCTCGACATATTTAAAAGATGACAAATGGCTCACCATTATGTCCTCTTCACCACAGACGGTCACGATGCTGCCTCCCACAGCATACTTCAGTTTCTGGTGCAATGTGGAAGTTATTGCGCCCGTAGAATGGATCCAAGGTCGGCCCAATAGATAACTATAGGCGGGCATGATATCCATGATATAAAAGACCACGTCAAAGGTCTCTGGCCCAACTTGAATGGTTAGGGTTACCTCTCCAAAGACGGTCCGCTTAGTTCCATCAAAAGCTTTTACCACCAGATCACTGGGTGTACATATCAGCCCTCTCGTATCCAACCTCATCAGAGCTTTCTTAGGGAGAACGTTTAGATATGATCCCGTGTCCACCAGCACATGGGACATGATCGTTCCTCGACATTCTATCGAGATATGCAAGGCACTATTGTGGTTTCTTCCCTTCGGCGTCAGCTCTAGGTCAGTAAACCCTAATCCGTTCCCCGCATTCACATGAGCAACCACCCCCTCTAGTTGGTTGACAGAGATCTCTTGCGGCACATACGCTGCATTTAGAACCTTCAGCAGAGCGTTGTGATGTGCCTCGGAACACAAAAGCAGATTCAGAATAGAGATTTTAGACGACGTCTGATAAAGATGATCAACGATTATATAATCACTTTTTTTGATCAGTCTCATAAATTCTTCGACGTCTTTCATAAGTAGGTCTTTCTCTACCTCGCGGGAGGTTTCTTCGACGACCTTACTTTTACCTCTATCAGCCTTCTCAGCCTTCTCAGTTTTGTCAGCCACAATCTCTAGTGCAGCGAACACTCTTCCGCTACGCGTTATTCCCCCAGTCCCCACTAGGTTGTCAACAGAGTGCCATGGAACAGCGTTAGTACTCTTGAATGGTATATGCCCTGTCTTCATTATGGTGATCGTAAGTGGCCTCGATGCAGAAATGGTAATTGTTTTACGGGGAATGGTGATAGTGGCAATCTCATCCTTCTGCTTCAGCATTACTTCCCCTGATCTATTCTCAGCCCTCCGACTAAACTGCAGAATTCCTTCGTTCATCAAACTCTGAATCCCTGCTACCAACTGATCACAGTCGTCTGAATGATTCCACAATCCATACACAACTTTCCACAGCCCGGGAAAATAACTTTCTTCATCAACTTGGCTTTAACGAAACCAAGTGGTGTTTTCAAGTCTTTGACATCAGTCAATAAATCCGAATCTTCCTCTTCAATGATGGCGCTAACCCCGTCTCCCCCATGGTTAGGCATAGGGTTCTTTGTAACATTCAGAACATTATCAGAAATGTTGATTATCTTGGCGTCAACCATATCTTGTACTTTGTGCTTGAATGCCTTACAGTTGTCAATCGAGTGGCTAGGCGCCCCCGAATGAAACTCACATCTTGCATTCGCGTCGTAGCCTGGTGGAGGTGTCCCTGTCAAGGGAGCCAAAGTTCTCTTCTGAACTAGCTGTAACTGAAGCAATGTCTGCAAAAGCTGAGCATATGACATACGTGGGGTTTCAAGATGACGATTCAACAATGGTGTTTTATTCTGGTACCTCCGATAGCCTTGCTGGTTCTGTTGTTGCTGCTGCTGAGGTTGCTGGACAGCAGGAATAGTAATGCTAGCGACCTGCTGGCGCTGGCCTTTTCCTTTTCCCCGAGCACTAGACACTGAGCTCGTCTCACCTTCACGTCTCTTACCATTGTAAGGTTTCTTTCCCCCTCAAGCTGAGGATACATCTACACCCTGAATCTTTCCAAGTTTGATGTCATTCTCTACATGTTCCCTAGTGATTATGAGGTTGGAGAAGCTTCCCGACATACCACTGACAAGCTTCGCATAATAAACTCCTGGAAGAGTAGCCACGAACATCTCGACAAGTTCCCGCTCAACCATCGGTGGCTGAACTCTCGCTGCCAGTTCACGCCACCTCTGGGCGTACTCTTTAAATCCTTCGTTGTTCTTCTGAGACAAATTTTGTATCTGAACCCGGTTGGGAGCCAGATCGTTGTTATACTAATAGTGACGTACGAATGCTTCAGCAAGGTCTTTCCACGTACGTACACTTGTGGGCTCCAAACCCATATACCACTCCAACGAGGGGCCTGACAGGCTGTCCTGGAAGAAGTGCACCAGCAACTTCTCATCTTCAGAATGTGCGGACATCTTTCGATAATACGACCTCAAATGGACACGAGGGAAAATGGTGCCCTTATACTTCTCGAAGTCGGGTACCTTAAACTTGGGAGGCACCTTGAAATATGAGATCAGCCCCAGCTTGGTCATGTCAACGCCCATGGTATTCAAGTTCTCAAAACTCTTCATCTTGTCTTCGAGTGCTTTGAACCTTAAGCGGGCTTCAGAATTTAGTTCGCCTTCAGCTACTTTCATTGAGAATAAGTCCTCTTGACCCTGAGCAAACCCAGCAACATCAAGACCATACAGATTACCAGCACCAGCGTTCCCAGCATTACCCGTTCCTCCAGTATTGCCATTGCCTATACCAGTATTACCATTGGCCTCAAAGTTGCCATTTCCGACTCCAGTCGTATTCCCATTAGCTCCAACATTAGTAACAACATTACCATTTCCACTTCCGTTCCCTCTAGTAAAAGGGATGTTAGCATGAAGGGTCTCAACAAGGGGAGGGTTCACCACATTCCCACTGTGTAGCACGCCATTGTTGTCGACGCGTGCAATCAGAGGTTGCACCAGAGTTCTGAGCTGATCCTGGCCATTAGCGACCACTTGCATGAGATCCATAAAACGATCCATCCTTTCCCTGAGCTCTTGAATGTCAGTATGAACCTGTTCCATTACTCTGATTTGATTTGCTCTGGTAGAATACCGGTGAATCTGCCTTCGTTCAATCCTGAAATAACCTGCAAGCACAAAGGGTTAGGAAAATAGTTCGAGGTACCTGTTATGCAAATGATTCGTGCAAATGCAAACACGTATCTATGCATTAGGAGGAACTCCCCCTCGATTCTAGCTCCAAGACAAATAAAGTCTACCATTCAATCATGGAAAGAAATCCTCATATATATCTGAAAAACTCGTGTGGGCAGCGTACAACAGTAATCGAATACAACTGAAGCAACAATTGCGACCCCAACCAACGAGCCTGGCGGTGGTCAGCATATCAATGCATAAAAGATACAAAGAAATACAAAGAAATCAAGTGCAGCTACGGGCACAGAAATCCTCCAATAACTTCTTCGTAGTGGGATGATCAGGCGGGGTGAGCAGACCCCGGATTAGCAAATCCCTCTGCCTGATGGTATCCTGGAGATCCTCGGCAACGTCCCCACAAGCACCTTTTCCAGATCGGTCTTCCACCCTACACCTCTTAGCATCAACTCTGAGTTGACAATCCTGCAGGTTTGCCTTGGTCTCAACCAATCTGTATTGGACGTCTCATCAAAGTGAGGCTTCAGCCTCTATCTTCTTGTCTTTGACCTCAATCTGGGCCTCCAACTGGGCTACTTGTTGCTTCATCTTTTCTTCCCGCTCTTTGTGGCTAGTCAAAGTGTTGTTCCACAATTTCTCGTATTTGGATAACTTCAGATACACTCTATCCAGGTCTTGCTTCTTAGTGGTCAGCATACTATGCATAGCCTTCAGGTCCAATCCAAGACGCTCTCTAGAATCAGTCTCCTTGGTCAAATTGGCGCCCAAGTGATTTATCAATTCTGTCTGCTTCTTGCAGGTGTATACGGTCTCGTTCTTCTCGCTTCGGAGTTGAGCGATCTCTTTTTCCAGTTCTTTGTTGGCTTTGATCAGCTCTTCATTCTTAGCTTGAAGCTGATTATACTTCTGGATTTTAATCATGGTAGGCTCTGAATGGCAGTCCTGCTTGACGGGAGGAAAGGGCATCATCACCTTTTCTGCCCTGCTATGAAACCAGGCCACATAAGGAGCATAAGCCTGACTATTGCTCTTCCCCAATGAGGTCTTTCCTTTTCGGTGAACGTTATTCCAGGCATGTTCAAATCTGGCAAAATCGTCCCCCTCCAATGTGCCAGTGAGGTACAGAGATTCCTATACCTCCTCGTCTTTAGGAGGGTGTTGCACCCTAAAATTTGCCCAACCTTATCACTTGGTTTATGTTTCATTATCATTAGCATTTGCATATAGAGTCATGTACATAGGCTAACCATCTGCATAGCATAAGCATAGCAAGTCATTCAACAGGGGACCAATCATTATTCTCATCTCTGGAGACCTATCAAGAGGTTATTATCCCAATTCAACCTCATTCAAGTCATCAGGAAAGAATTTGAAAGCAAAGAGTTCAGCAGATCAAGCCTTGAGTCCATCTCCTAGCTGAGGGTATCTGAGGATCAACAAGAGGGTTGTGAGCTGTGAATTGAAGGCATGGAGAGTATCTAGACATTATGAGAGACTTAAAAAGTCATTTGGAGAAGGAGACAAGTCATTGATGAAAGCACAAGAGCTATAGTTGAAGACAGTCAACTAGGGTTTCATCTGGGTCAACCCTAGGTCAACCCTAGGTCAATTGATTGATTTAAAGGGCATTCAAGTCTATTGGAGAGATGTGGGGTTCATCATTGGACATATAAAGAAGGATATGGAGATATGACAAGGAGAATTCAAGAGAAATCAAGGAGAAGGGGAGTTACTAAATTAGGGTTTCTGTGTAAAATCCCCTAGTTTAGGTCAAATTTCCAAGCAAGATAAGTCAAAATGCTAGCTTCAAATGGCTTCTTGGCCAACATGAAACTTGTAGAGGATCTCAAGACCTTTAATTTGAGTGGTGGAAGACATCAAGGAGATTTATAGAACTCAAGTTATGGTCCTTGCAAGTTACAGGTCATCTGAGGTATCTGAATTTTTGTCTGTGAAAGTGGCTTGACTTCCAAGCTAGTTTTGCCCCTCAAGGAGATTTCAAATGAATTCTTGGTCAACATAAGAATTGTTCCTCATTGTCTTAGCTTTCTATAATGGTATGGCATGCCTTCATATGATGTGTGGAACTCAACTTATGGTCTTGGCAAGCAAAGGGTATTTTGGGCATTTGTGAATTACAGGTCATTTTAACCTATGTCCAAAACTCATACAAGGAGGCCTCAAATGGAAAAACTTACAACATCAAACTTGCTCCAAATGGGATTTTAAGTCTAGAAAGAAGGTCACAAATTATTGGAGAAGCTCATAGCATGAAGTTGCATAATTGGTCAAAAGTTGAACTAAAATGGCTTATAAAGTGAATAAATTCAAGATGGAAAATGGTTTGGGAGATTTCTAAGTCCAAATGGAGACTTCCAATATATGATTTTGAATGGAAAAGCAATTCTAAGAACAATGGTTCAAACACTTTTTTGAGTTTAGAAGGAAAAAAGAAAGTTATCTTTGGTTACTTGTAATTGAAGAAACATAACCAAAAGGGATCAAAATTGGAAAGCAAGGGAATGTGCAAGATGGATCTAGAATGTTCATATGAGGTCTATATATTCATGAAATGAGAATTTAGCAAGGGTTGGCTTCATTTTGCACCAAGAATTTCACAAAATTCTCTCATTCTTTTTCATTGAATATTCATTCCAATTCTCCAAAACCTTCATCAATTTTCATTCACATCAATTCAATCTTGTTCAATCATCATCCTGGATCATAATTGAAGCAAAGATTTGGTGGTTAGACTCCATTTTCGAGCACTTTCTTCAAGAACATCAAAATTGAAGTTTCCATTGGATAGCACAATTCAGGCCAAGTCTCATCCAAATCTTGCAAACAGAACCAAGTACATCAAGGATTGATCAAGATCCAAAACCTAGAAGCTTCAGATCCACGAGTTCCATAGCTGTTTTCAAGATTTCACACCAGGTGAGTTTTCATTCACACAGCTTGATTCAGTTAGTTAGGCATGATTTTATTAGTTTAGATGCAATGTAGAAGGTTAGTAGAACAGTTAGGGTGAATTTGGAGAGGTTTGGTGATGTTGATTAGCAGGTTGTAGAAACTGTTAGGGTTTAAATCTCTTAGGTTAGTGCATTAGAATCCTAGCTTGATAGCGCAGGTTAATCACCATGATGCATAGAGCAGATTAGGATAGGTTTGAGGGAGAATTGTGATGGTGCATCTCAGTGTATATCCATGGTGATCAGAATTTGCATCGATCGGGTTGAATGAATTGGTGAGTTTCAGATTGAATTAAAACCATAGGATTGTAGAGGGAAGAATTCTGAGCATTTTTCATGTTCACATCGTGTGGATTGGTTGCCTGTAGAGTGAGAACAGAGTGGTGAAAGTGTGCTCGTGCATGGCCACTCATGGCAGAAACCCTAATTTCAGTTGATCCAAGGAAAGAGACGAAATCGTGGCCGTTTATTGGGCGTTGGACTTTTGACTGGATGAGCAATCGTGTGGCCTATATTTGATTCAGAATTGGAGGGAAGCTGTGAGGCCAAAACGCACCGTTTCATTAATTGAAACGGGCGGGCCTCAGTTTGTATTGTTATCCCCACCCCCAGGTTGTGAGCCCAAACCAATCTGAACATGATTTCACTTCTATTTTCACCCCCAGCGTGTGTTTTTTATTTTCTTTAATTCTGAGTGTTTCTGGGCTTAATATAATTCGCTACCTGCACCCCCTGTCTGCCTGGCCCAATGGATTATGAACTGCGCGTGGTTTCTAAATACACCCCTCCCTCATTTTATTTGGTTTAATTGTTTTTAATTCACTTTAATTTTTACCAATTTTCATAAATTCATAACAAATTCATAAAAAATCATTTTCACTTCATTCTTTTTACATCATTTTCTTTAGGATGTCTAGAATATTATAGAAAAATAAAATTGCATTTTCATTTTCATTTCATATTTTTTTTTCATATTTTCTAAATAAATGTCATTTTAAATAGGTTCATTTCATGCATCATTTTAATAATTTTGGTTCTATCCCATGCTTTAATATTTTTTGTTCATTCTTTTTATATTGTTTAGATTAGATGTTAAGCTTGTAGAAGCAATTTAATTCCCATTTTTAGAGATTAATTTTAGGTGATTAAAATAGGTTTGAACATCATGAACAAAACTAGGGTTTTAGGTGACAACTTAAGAAGTTTGATTTCATTTCCCTTAGGACTTAGGATTTAATTAGATTAGTTATGGGACTATAGGGGCTATGGGTAGCTATTAGATCCCTTAGAAAAAGTCAGGATCCCCCTACTGCTATTATTACTGTCTGTATATCTGTTTGTCTGGTGTGGTTTGCCCTCTGGGGATTATTGCTTGATTGTTTGGGTATTGGGTTTGTCTGGGGCCCTGGGGAAGCTGAAGACTTGAGGAAAGGAAACCATTGGAGATTCAAAGATTGAAGATCAACTGCCAGAGTTGAGGAGGAGATTCTTGCTAGCAGCTGCTGAGGAGACTAGGGTTTAGGAGCTAGGCAGAGCTCTAGATTAGAATGATTGTTTCTCAAACATGGATTGCCTTGTCTGCATCCATTCTTCTCTGTGATTCAGAGTCTCTCTAAGACACTCATCCCCTTCCTTTGGAAGGCTTGGTGATAGTGTCTATGAGATAGAACTCTTGAGAGAAAATGTCTCTTGTGTTAGAAGCAGTCTGTTCACCACCCTTGGTAGTCAACTGATTGCTTAACACCCAATTCACTCTTGTGACTAATCCCTCATCCTGGAGGTTTGAACTTGAAGAAAAGCCATTGCTTATAGAAGACTGATGATCAAAGCCCTTACCTGAAGGCCATGAAGATGGAGATTGATGCTTGTTGAAGCCTGTAGCTGAATGGAGATTACTTAGAGCCAGATGTTGATTCAGAGCTGCTGAAGCTGTTTGTTGTTCTACTGTATTTCTTTTCTTGATGTATTGATTGGTTTTCTGGACTGTATTGTTTGCTGTTTACCCTGTTGGGTTGAAAGTGAATCCTGTTCACTTTCGCCTATTGTTTTCTAGGTTCGAGGTCGAGTAGGACTCCCTTGCCTCGCTTGTACTGTTGCATCCATGCATTTTACTGTTTTACTGTATATATCTGATATTGTTTCTGTTTCTGCCTATCCCGTAGGATCTCTGTTTCTCTCTGTGCAAGAGAGGAGCATGATAGACACTAGGTCTTAACCCATGCATGATAACATTAGGTTAGTTTGTTTCCCTTCGCAACCGTAGGTTAGAGTTCTGTCTCTTTCTTTCTCAAAACAAACAGAAAAACACGTAAAGATTTCAAACACAATAAAAGACACTTCTTCCGTAAAAGAATATGAACTCATCAGAGCGTCATTTTTGTCCGCTTGGACTGTTAATCAAGGAAAACCTTTTCCAGAAGGAATAAAATCAATCAAGACAGGCTTGTGTCGTACGTGGCCCGAACTACGTTTGCTCTGATCTTTCATGCTGTATGAAAGTACGTAGGCATAGGATGCGATATCCTAGCGAGCAACCTTCCCCTCCTTTCCCGTAGGTAGGCGAACTACGTTGACTCTGATTTCTCGTTCCAGGCGGGAATACGTAGGCATAAAGTGCGATACTTTGCCGAGTCATTTTTCTTTTCATTTTATTTTCTTTTTCACCCTTGACCTATAGTTTAGATAGAATAACAATCCATACCCGAAAACAAGCGTGGATCCCATCGAGTACGATGGACGTGAGGGGTGCTAATACCTTCCCCTTGCGTAACCGACTCCCGAACCCAGGTTTTGGTTGCGATGACCATACCTTTCCCGTGTTGTGCGAGGTTTACTCTGAGCGTTTCCTTTCCCTCCCGTGGGATAAATAACGCACGGTGGCGACTCTTCTGTTCAGCCGGCGCCGATTTTCGCAGTAGCGACAGCTGGCGACTCTGCTGGGGACCCAACGTCCCCTGGCTGCTAAGGACTGCGATAGTTCTTATGCATTTGGGATCCAACGTCCCTTGAGAGAGTCAATCCTAACGCTTGTTTTCCCGTCGAGGATTTTGTATGGAGTTATTTTTATATTTCTAACCCTGTATTTTCAGCTTTATATATTGTTTATTATTGCTGTATCGGGGTGTGACGGGTGTTCTGATATTGAGAGATAAGCCGGACCTGGGCTTGAGTGCACCTAGAATTAGAGTAGAAATTAGTGGGCGCCCGCTTGCTTTGCTTGCTTTGGTGTCCCATGAAATCTACACTCAGACGAGGTTCCTCTGGTTGGCCTCCTGCCCCTTCCTTTGGTTGGCGTGGGTTGCTGGTTAGTTGGATCGTCGACTCTGGGGACCGATCATTTGGAAGTTGGCTAAGTGAGGCCTCTTCAGGAATTGATGATGCCACTCCTTCTGGGAATCGTATCATCAACCCTGAAAGTCTGTGACGCCGACGACCGCATAGGATGCCGTACCTTGTGCCAGTTATAGGGCCACCCACCTGTGAGGGGATTCAGGGTTATGCAGGTAACCAGACCTTCAGACTACCGGTTTGTTCTCGATCAGGGATCCTGGATATTTATGGAGGGTTCTAAGGTCTGTCCGAGACCAGTTGGTGTATTCTGAGGTCTGTCAGAGACTATTTAGAGATGTGTTCTGAGGTCTGTCAGAGACCAGTGGGAGATATGATTTGAGGTCTGCCAGAGACCATTCAGGTTAGGATTAGGGGTCTATCAGAGACCAGTATTGGAGCTTTGTTTGAGGTCTATCCGAGACCAGGATTGGATGATTTCTGGATGGTCTATCTGAGACCTTTCTTGATTTGGTTTAGGCTATTCAGCTACAGCTTTGGTCCCTGTTGCACGTTACTTGCATTGCATCCCTGCATATCCATCACCATTTGCATTCCACTAACGTGTGTCTGTGCTGCAGGTGCATTTGCATTTCCCTAGTTCTAGTGCCCAGACTTCTGAGTGTTTGATCATGACTAGCTTAAGGAGAACGGTTGCTTACAAATTGCCTACGCCTGATATTGTTCCTTTACTTGGGTTGATCTCTCTTGCTGATGAGGGTGTTCGTAGGAGTTTCCGGATGAGCTATGGTAGACTACTGAGATTAGTGTGCAAACCTACAGAGGTAGAGTTAGATGGGCTGTATGCTTTGATGCAATTCTATGACCCTGCTTTGAGGTGCTTTACGTTCTCTGACTTTATTATGGGACCAACCCTGGAGGAGTACGCTGAGTATGTTGAACTGCCCGTGCAGAACCAGGTTCCATTCATTCATTATGGCGCCAAACCCAAGCCGGAGGAATTGGCAAAAGCCTTGCATGTTGATGCTTCTGAACTTGTGACTACTGTTTCCCGTGGAGTTCCAGGCTTCTCACTTCAGTTCTTAGTTGGTAAAGCCCAAGAGTACGCTAAGAGTGGGTGCTGGGTTGCTTTCAATGCTGTGTTGGCCTTGTGCATTTATGGCATAGTACTGTTTCCCAATATACCGGATTTTGTGGACTTTGATGCCTTCTACTTGTTTGCCGCTGGTAATCCTGTACCTACTTTACTCGGAGATTTCTACCACTCACTGCATTATAAGAATGAGAAGGGAAGAGGAAAGAATGTTCACCTGTGTGTGCCCTTGTTGAGTATGTGGTTTGAGAGTCACCTTCCTAAGAGAGGATCTGCTGCAGAGACTACAGTTCCGGTTGGTTGGCCAGAGTGTCTGATGAGGCTATCGTCGGAAGATATGGAGTGGTTTGATAGAGACCTGTTGGGATCTGAGCTCATCTTCAGTTGTTCTGGGTACCCTAATGTCCCACTGATTGGAAGGAAAGGGTGTATCAACTACAACCCTTCTCTATTCATTCGCCAGTTCGGATATGCACTGAAGAATCCACCTCAGGAGGAAGAAGTACAGGAATCTCTGTACTTCACCGGTGACGTGAAGGGGGAGTTATTAGCCAAGTTGCAACATGCCTGGACGCGTATTAACCGCAGAGGGAAGCCGTTGTTGGGAAAGAATGACTGTCAGGCCTATGCACCTTATAGAGTTTGGATTCAGGAGAGGGCTAGTCAGTTGAGGATGCCGTTTCCAGATGCACCAATTCTTGTTCCCGTTCCGATAGCAGAGCCGACTACTGTTTCTAGAGAAGTCTATGAGCAAATTGTGAGGGAGAAAGAAGCCTTGATGAAGATTAATGAAGGGTTAGAGCAAGAGTTAGCCCAGGCACGCAGTGAGAAAAACAAGGCCGTATATGCTTTCCAACAGCAGATCGAGCTGGTAAACAGGTTAGGAGCTGAGTTGACCGAGGAAAAGAAAAAGCGCGAACGTCTGGGGCAAGAGTTCAGAAGCTCCCATGACATGCTGGAAGCCAAGAAGAAGGCGCTCGACGCGGCACACCGAGAGATATCCTCTTGCAATAAGACTTGGAATGCTACACTCACTAATAACAAGAAGAGGGAAGATAAGCTGAAGCAGCAAATTTCCGACCTCGAAGAGAAGTTGAAGTCTAGCATCAAGAAGTGTGAGGAAGAAGTTATGACCCGGTATAGTGTCCAGCATGCACTGAACAAGGCAATCAAATCCTGAGATGAAGCAGTGTCTCAGAAGCGAAAGCTAGAAGATTGCTTCGGAGAAGCAACATGGGAAGAAACTGTTGAGGACGTACGCCATGTCCTTAAAAGGAGAAACCAGCTTGTTGAAGGGCTGCTTGATCGACCAAGCCATCCGGAGACCAAGAAGTTGTTAGAGGAGTACCAGACTTTTGGGAGAATTTGATTATCTCATGTAGTAACTTGTATGCTGTATTTGCATAGTGCTGACCATCACCAGGATTGTTGGTTGAGGTCATGCCTTCTTTGTACTCTCAGTGATATTGTACCCTGGGCTTATTGATTCTCTCTGTAATATATGAGGCTTTCTATGATTCAGCTCCGATATTCCTATTGTCAGCACTGTCACTGCACCGGCACCTTCGCACTAGAACTGGGGGAATGAATCACCCTAATGCACAGGCACACACATTGCATTGCATTCATGTTCATATTGCATTACAGGTAATTATTAAATTGTATCTCATCTCCTGTATCCATCAGGTCTTCCAAGATTAGCGACCGAAGAATTCCCTGGCAGCAAGGAAGTCATGAGTCAGGATCTGACCGAGATGCAAGGAGTGCGCGACCACATAACACGGATCATACAGGTAATGGAGGCCATGGCCGAGAATCAGAAGCAGTTGCAGGATACGGTGCAGCCTCTGGTGGCACGGGCTAATGATAGAGCTGCCGACTTTGCTCAGCTAGAGAATCAAGGTTTTCTCCCAGGCCGCATACGCCAACTTGTGGGGGTAGCCGTCAAACGGGTTCAAGCAGAATTAACGGATGTTCGAGGCCAGCTGGAGCAATTCACGAAAGATATGCAAGAGTTGCGCTCGAATCAAGAGACGCTAGAAGAAGAGAACTGCCGACTGAAGGCACAGATAGGGTTGATGGCTGAAGTATTAAGGAACGTACTCCGGAGAGAAGGAGGGCAAATGTCGGAAGACGAGGCTGGCTTATCTGCTCCTCAGGGGTCTGAAGAATCATTACCCACGCAGGATAGGCTTAAGAGACCTTCCCCACGATTCGAGGTTCAGAATTCTCCTCGTCAGCAGTCGCAATTGGTTTTGCAGGATAACCCAAGAAGGTGTGGTAAGAGGATGAGATCTTCTAACAGAGTATTTGATGAGATCCCTGTGGATTATGATCAGCTGGTGCAACTCTTGTTCCAACTTCAACTGGCTGAGCCCCGCATTTTGGTTCCACTGACAGGGCAGCCACCACCAGACTATGACCTGAACGCCCATTGTGCCTTCCACTCTGGAGCACCGGGGCATAACATTGCAAACTGCAAAGCTTTTAAGCATAAGATTCAAGATTTGCTGGATGAGAAAATAATTGAGTTTGTACAGGGGGGTATAAAAGTTGCAGGGACTGATATTCCCATTTCTCCGCCAGAGGGTGCAGACGAACCGAGGTATATCCCAGAGCCACTGGAAGCTAAGTCTCCATGCCCACAACAGTTGCCGATGCCAGGGTTGAATTTAAGGATGATGACGCGTGAGCCTAAGGAATCGTCCGAGCAAAGCCAGCAGCCTACAAAACGCCAGTATACGACTCAGAAAAGAATTCGGGAAAGGAAGCCAAGGAGGGTGTTTGAGAAGCCTCCCTCAACATACGCAGATTTGTTACAGACACTACTAAGATTGAACTTGGTGGAGAAAAGAACTCTGGCGCCAATAACCGGCACTCTGCCGGATGGCTATGACGCGAGCAGGCACTGTGAATTCCACTCCGGGGCTCCCGGACATGATATTGAAGGTTGTCACGCGTTCAAGCATACCGTCCAAGATTTAATCGACAGCAGGGTCATTAACTTCTCCGATAGGGTCCCCAAGGTGGTGCAAAGCCATAGACAAGCAAAAGCCGGGGTGATGAAAAGGTTTCCCAGATTTGATCGGGCCGGTGAAAGAAGATCGAGACAGCAGTAGACTACCCCTGATGATAGCTTCTGAGGATGGTTGACTCGCCAATAAGTCAGAGTGCGGGAAGTCCAGTTCCGAGACGCCGACATTTTTCATGTTATCTTGTTCATGTCTTCACATTTGTAGTTTCTTTTCTGTGTAATTGCAAATTTCGCTCTTAAAACTTGTTGTTTTTCAATTGATATTAATAAACGAAATGAATATGCATGTTTTGAATTAATCCAGTCGTGTTCACTCTTTGTTTTCTTTAATGCTTAATGCTTGTTTTAGCAGGAATCCGGGGAGGATGACGAAAACAGATGACGAATAATATTCTGATCGTATGCTTTTGGATAAAGAACCTGTTGATGAGATACAGGCATTGTTTCAATCCATAAACACCGGAGATATAAGGAAGATAATCCCTTGATAACCCCTTTGAGCCAGTAGTAGAAGTTTCTTTTGAAAATGAAAAAAAAACCTAAATCTCAACCCGGGGCAGGGTAGGCGTCAGTTAGTTTGACCAAGCGTTCGAATCGTGAAAGGAGTGTCCGGTTGAGGATAAATCACACTTGTATAAGTCGTGCCTAAAGAACCGCAATGGTTAAACCGTGCCGACAAAGAGTAAAACAGTCACATTACCCCACAAGAAGTCAGACAAACCAGTGTCACACGACTTGTTCAAAAAAAAAAAAAAAAAAAAAAAGAGAGAACGAAAAGCAAAAAGAATCAAGAGCCCGCTAAGTTAAAACTTGAAAACAAATGACTTAGGCAAAAACAGGGGCATCCCGCTGGACTAGAAAATCAAAAGAATCTCAAAAGATACTCAGTCCAGGCAAAAGTTAGGGAACGAAAAAACGAAAGACGAAAAGGATTGTCAAAGAAAAGAACAAATCCTCGAAAAGGACAAAAGTCGTGTGATTCTAGGCACCCAAAGACAAAAAGCAAATGACTGTCACTCAAAAACAAAAAAATGTGTGGTATCCTGAACCATCACTCCTATCATTCCACCTCTAATAGGTGAACGCTGAAGTCAGATTAGCTGAACATAGGATTGGAGAACATCACGAAGAATGGGTGGGTCGAAATAAATTTTGAGCCTATATCTTTCCTTGTTAACCGTGAACCTGACCACGTTACAACCCGCAAAAGTCCTAATTGAAACAGGTTTTGTCCGAGGGCATACGTCAGTAAAGATCTCGTTGATTCTGACTCCTAAAAGGGTTCCTCTTACCAGCTTTCATATTGACATCTTAATAATTGATTCATTACGTATCACAAAATTTTTTAGTGAACAGACTTGGGTTTTGAAACTGTCATATGCATTGCGTTTAATATATCTTTTATACAGAACAACTTGTGTTACTTGCGAGTAAGCGCATGCCGACAGGAAAGATTCCTACAGTGGAAGGTATGACCGGGATAAAATGCAGAATGCCCAAATATGTCGTGAATTGGGGCAAGCTATACTGATTAATTCAGGTAGAGTCAGTCATCCTAGAATCAGTAAATCTGGGGCAGTCAGGTCAAGATTTGGCAAATCTCTCATAGCTATGGGCAGTACTCTACGACACAGTCGATCAGAGACAAAAGATTGTTGCGAAACCGGGGCAGGTCACCCTAGAAGCACGGAAGTTATGTTCTTGAAACACCCTTCGAGGCCCGAAATGTAGAAGCCGTCCATGTCTGGTCGTCAGGATACAAAGACTGTAGGGTCCATTCCAAAATGGTTGCAGATTCAGGGGCAAGCTATGCAAAATACAGACTGGGGGCACGTTAGTATCCCCGAAGCGGAGTTCTCTCTTTTCAGCAAGTGTTCTTTCCTCCCAGTAGAACTCGAAGATTAAGACTCTCCCCAGCAGAGTTGGTTGTGGGTCCTGGCATTTATTTTGTCAGGGATACTGTGTAATATTAGTTCACTCTCCAGCAGAAGTCCAATCATACTGTGCACATCTGCTATTCCCCAGCACAGTTATATTCCCCAGCAGGATGCTACTTCAACAAGGTGTTTGGTTTAAGTTCCTAATTTCCCAACTGAGTCGACTTCACTCTTACAGCGTTAATTTTGCTGGAATAATTCTGTAGCACCTGGCTATCCCCAGCGGAGTCGGCATTATCCTTCCAGCATTTATTTTGCTGAAGCAGTTCCTGTATTTTAGCAGTTCAGGTAGAGAGAGTTCTTGCTCAAATGAACTACCAAATATTCAAGATCTCGGCATGAGACATCCAATGATAATATCAGTTCGGCAGTATTCCACACAGAGTTACCAGGATAAGTCTCTCTTTATTCCCAAGCAGAGTTATTTGTCATCAAAAGGTTTCAAGAACCAGAATTTCAGAAGTGGCCTCCGGGCATCAGAACAGGCATCCGGTAGTTTGGTTTCCAAATATCCCCAGTGAAGTCCATCTCAAAGTCGCTGTCACGTCAGTGCTAAGAAGTTTGTGGGTTGGGATCAATGGAGAACTAAGTCCTGACAGGGACAAGATTTATTTTCTCAGCAGAAAGGATGTAGTCCTTACGTGGACAAATCAAGACGAGATCAGTGTCCTGACGTGGACAAATCAAAGAGATTATTATTCCTAACGTGGAGAAGTGGGTCCTAACGTGGACGATGGAGTCCTTACGCGGACATATCAAGTTGGATTCCTTACGTGGAAAGAGATGATTCCTTACGTGGAAAAAGATAGTTTCCTTACGTGGGAATGACAGCATTCCTGACGTGGAAAGATTGGAGTCCTTACGTGGACAGATTAAGATGGTGTTCCTGACGTGGAAAGGTGGGTCCTAACGTGGACGATGTTCTCCTTACGTGGAAAGACAATGTTTCCTTACGTGGAAAGAAGATGGTTTCCTTACGTGGAAAGACGAATTTATTCCTAACGTGGAAAGAAAAAGGTATTCCTTACGTGGAAAAATGGTGATTCCTTACGTGGAAAAGAGATTGATTCCTTACGTGGAAAGTTTAGTCCTGACGTGGACAGATCAAAGTTTGGTTCCTAACGTGGAAAGAAAAAGGTATTCCTTACGTGGAAAAGTGTAGTCCTGACGCAGACAAAGCGGAAAGAAGTTGGTATTCCTTACGCGGAAAGATTGAGTCCTTACGCGGACATATCGAAATGGATTCCTTACGGGGAAACAAGTGCGTTCCTAACGTGGAAGAGTTTAGTCCTGACGCGGACAGATGGGAAAAATGGTGATTCCTTACGTGGAAAGATGGAGATTCCTTACGTGGAAAGATTGAGTCCATACGCGGACATATCAAGAAGATTCCTAACGTGGAAGAAGAAGAAGTATTCCTAACGTGGAAAGAAAGCATGTTCCTTACGTGAAAGAGAAAGAACAGTTTCAGTTCCTTACGTGGAAAGATTGAGATTCCTTACGTGGAAAGAGAAAATGATTCCTTACGTGGAAAAGAGACGGAAATTCCTAACGCGGAAAAGATTGAGTCCATACGCGGACATATCAAAAGAGGTGATTCCTAACGTGGAAAGAGCGGAGTCCTTACGTGGACAGATTAAGATGGCATTCCTTACGTGGAAAAATGTAGTCCTGACGCGGACAAATCGAGAAGAAGTTGGCATTCCTAACGTGGAAAGATCAGAGTCCTGACGTGGACGTATCAAGAGCATTCCTTACGTGGAAGAAAAATGGTTTCCTTACGTGGAAAGACGAGTTTATCCCTTCTGTGGAAGGATTGAGTCCTTACGCGGACATATCAAGATTGATTCCTGACGTGGAAAGGAAGAGATTTGCATTCCTCACGTGGAAAAGTTTAGTCCTGACGCGGACAGATCAAAGAAGTTATTCCTAATGTGGAAGAAGAAGATTTACTCCTTACGTGGAAAAATTGGGGGTCCTTACGTGGACAGAGGCAAGAAAAGTTGATTCCTGACGTGGAAGAATGATATACTCCTTACGTGGAAAGTTGAGTCCTGACGTGGACAGGTTCAGAACCAAAGTTGAATTCCTTACGTGGAAAGATTGGAGTCCTGACGCGGACATGTCAAGTGGTATTGGAGTCCTTACGTGGACAGATTGATATAGTTCTCCCTATGGGGAAAGAAGATCGCTTCCTGACGTGGAAAGATGAAAGAGTTAGTCCTGACGTGGACAGATACAGAAGAGATGATTCCTAACGTGGATAGGCGTTGCTCCTAACGTGGACGATGTGACTCCTAACGTGGAAGAGTGTTATTCCTAACGTGGATGATTCAGTTTATGGAAATGCAGACGAACTATCCCCAGCGGAGTTGCCGAGATTTTTTCTGGGTTAACAGCAAATGGATTCCTAACGGGGACAGGTTTTAGTTGAGATTTCTTTGTATTGATGACAGACAGAGTCCTAACGTGGACAAGCAAGCAATCTGTTATGATAGAATCCTCTTCAGAACGATGAAGACAATCCCCAGCACGGTCACACGAGATCAGTGGGTTGCTGTAACAGTCAGATTCAGCTGATGAATGTCGTTCCTCAAGCAGGAGCGCAATTTATTTCTGCGGTTGGCAAATTTCTGGTTTCACTAGTATTCAACCGTCTCGTACCGCGAATGTCTGAAGGCTCCGGGCTCTTCACCCAATCGGGTCCAAGTCGCTTGAATAGGGGCAGCTGTTGCACCCTAAAATTTGCCCAACCTTATCACTTGGTTTATGTTTCATTATCATTAGCATTTGCATATAGAGTCATGTACATAGGCTAACCATCTGCATAGCATAAGCATAGCAAGTCATTCAACAGGGGACCAATCATTATTCTCATCTCTGGAGGCCTATCAAGAGGTTATTATCCCAATTCAACCTCATTCAAGTCATCAGGAAAGAATTTGAAAGCAAAGAGTTCAGCAGATCAAGCCTTGAGTCCATCTCCTAGCTGAGGGTATCTGAGGATCAACAAGAGGGTTGTGAGCTGTGAATTGAAGGCATGGAGAGTATCTAGACATTATGAGAGACTTAAAAAGTCATTTGGAGAAGGAGACAAGTCATTGATGAAAGCACAAGAGCTATAGTTGAAGACAGTCAACTAGGGTTTCATCTGGGTCAACCCTAGGTCAACCCTAGGTCAATTGATTGATTTAAAGGGCATTCAAGTCTATTGGAGAGATGTGGGGTTCATCATTGGACATATAAAGAAGGATATGGAGATATGACAAGGAGAATTCAAGAGAAATCAAGGAGAAGGGGAGTTACTAAATTAGGGTTTCTGTGTAAAATCCCCTAGTTTAGGTCAAATTTCCAAGCAAGATAAGTCAAAATGCTAGCTTCAAATGGCTTCTTGGCCAACATGAAACTTGTAGAGGATCTCAAGACCTTTAATTTGAGTGGTGGAAGACATCAAGGAGATTTATAGAACTCAAGTTATGGTCCTTGCAAGTTACAGGTCATCTGAGGTATCTGAATTTTTGTCTGTGAAAGTGGCTTGACTTCCAAGCTAGTTTTGCCCCTCAAGGATATTTCAAATGAATTCTTGGTCAACATAAGAATTGTTCCTCATTGTCTTAGCTTTCTAGAATGGTATGGCATGCCTTCATATGATGTGTGGAACTCAACTTATGGTCTTGGCAAGCAAAGGGTATTTTGGGCATTTGTGAATTACAGGTCATTTTAACCTATGTCCAAAACTCATACAAGGAGGCCTCAAATGGAAAAACTTACAACATCAAACTTGCTCCAAATGGGATTTTAAGTCTAGAAAGAAGGTCACAAATTATTGGAGAAGCTCATAGCATGAAGTTGCATAATTGGTCAAAAGTTGAACTAAAATGGCTTATAAAGTGAATAAATTCAAGATGGAAAATGGTTTGGGAGATTTCTAAGTCCAAATGGAGACTTCCAATATATGATTTTGAATGGAAAAGCAATTCTAAGAACAATGGTTCAAACACTTTTTTGAGTTTAGAAGGAAAAAAGAAAGTTATCTTTGGTTACTTGTAATTGAAGAAACATAACCAAAAGGGATCAAAATTGGAAAGCAAGGGAATGTGCAAGATGGATATAGAATGTTCATATGAGGTCTATATATTCATGAAATGAGAATTTAGCAAGGGTTGGCTTCATTTTGCACCAAGAATTTCACAAAATTCTCTCATTCTTTTTCATTGAATATTCATTCCAATTCTCCAAAACCTTCATCAATTTTCATTCACATCAATTCAATCTTGTTCAATCATCATCCTGGATCATAATTGAAGCAAAGATTTGGTGGTTAGACTCCATTTTCGAGCACTTTCTTCAAGAACATCAAAATTGAAGTTTCCATTGGATAGCACAATTCAGGCCAAGTCTCATCCAAATCTTGCAAACAGAACCAAGTACATCAAAGATTGATCAAGATCCAAAACCTAGAAGCTTCAGATCCACGAGTTCCATAGCTGTTTTCAAGATTTCACACCAGGTGAGTTTTCATTCACACAGCTTGATTCAGTTAGTTAGGCATGATTTTATTAGTTTAGATGCAATGTAGAAGGTTAGTAGAACAGTTAGGGTGAATTTGGAGAGGTTTGGTGATGTTGATTAGCAGGTTGTAGAAACTGTTAGGGTTTAAATTTCTTAGGTTAGTGCATTAGAATCCTAGCTTGATAGCGCAGGTTAATCACCATGATGCATAGAGCAGATTAGGATAGGTTTGAGGGAGAATTATGATGGTGCATCTCAGTGTATATCCATGGTGATCAGAATTTGCATCGATCGGGTTGAATGAATTGGTGAGTTTCAGATTGAATTAAAACCATAGGATTGTAGAGGGAAGAATTCTGAGCATTTTTCATGTTCACATCGTGTGGATTGGTTGCCTGTAGAGTGAGAACAGAGTGGTGAAAGTGTGCTCGTGCATGGCCACTCATGGCAGAAACCCTAATTTCAGTTGATCCAAGGAAAGAGACGAAATCGTGGCCGTTTATTGGGCGTTGGACTTTTGACTGGATGAGCAATCGTGTGGCCTATATTTGATTCAGAATTGGAGGGAAGCTGTGAGGCCAAAACGCACCGTTTCATTAATTGAAACGGGCGGGCCTCAGTTTGTATTGTTATCCCCACCCCCAGGTTGTGAGCCCAAACCAATCTGAACATGATTTCACTTCTATTTTCACCCCCAGCGTGTGTTTTTTATTTTCTTTAATTCTGAGTGTTTCTGGGCTTAATATAATTCGCTACCTGCACCCCCTGTCTGCCTGGCCCAATGGATTATGAACTGCGCGTGGTTTCTAAATACACCCCTCCCTCATTTTATTTGGTTTAATTGTTTTTAATTCA
Organism: Lathyrus sativus; assembly: GCA_963859935.3. NCBI lineage: Eukaryota > Viridiplantae > Streptophyta > Magnoliopsida > Fabales > Fabaceae > Lathyrus > Lathyrus sativus. The sequence goes on along the minus strand of OZ012738.1, from coordinate 276,813,549 downwards.
CTTTAATTTTTACCAATTTTCATAAATTCATAACAAATTCATAAAAAATCATTTTCACTTCATTCTTTTTACATCATTTTCTTTAGGATGTCTAGAATATTATAGAAAAATAAAATTGCATTTTCATTTTCATTTCATATTTTTTTTTCATATTTTCTAAATAAATGTCATTTTAAATAGGTTCATTTCATGCATCATTTTAATAATTTTGGTTCTATCCCATGCTTTAATATTTTTTGTTCATTCTTTTTATATTGTTTAGATTAGATGTTAAGCTTGTAGAAGCAATTTAATTCCCATTTTTAGAGATTAATTTTAGGTGATTAAAATAGGTTTGAACATCATGAACAAAACTAGGGTTTTAGGTGACAACTTAAGAAGTTTGATTTCATTTCCCTTAGGACTTAGGATTTAATTAGATTAGTTATGGGACTATAGGGGCTATGGGTAGCTATTAGATCCCTTAGAAAAAGTCAGGATCCCCCTACTGCTATTATTACTGTCTGTATATCTGTTTGTCTGGTGTGGTTTGCCCTCTGGGGATTATTGCTTGATTGTTTGGGTATTGGGTTTGTCTGGGGCCCTGGGGAAGCTGAAGACTTGAGGAAAGGAAACCATTGGAGATTCAAAGATTGAAGATCAACTGCCAGAGTTGAGGAGGAGATTCTTGCTAGCAGCTGCTGAGGAGACTAGGGTTTAGGAGCTAGGCAGAGCTCTAGATTAGAATGATTGTTTCTCAAACATGGATTGCCTTGTCTGCATCCATTCTTCTCTGTGATTCAGAGTCTCTCTAAGACACTCATCCCCTTCCTTTGGAAGGCTTGGTGATAGTGTCTATGAGATAGAACTCTTGAGAGAAAATGTCTCTTGTGTTAGAAGCAGTCTGTTCACCACCCTTGGTAGTCAACTGATTGCTTAACACCCAATTCACTCTTGTGACTAATCCCTCATCCTGGAGGTTTGAACTTGAAGAAAAGCCATTGCTTATAGAAGACTGATGATCAAAGCCCTTACCTGAAGGCCATGAAGATGGAGATTGATGCTTGTTGAAGCCTGTAGCTGAATGGAGATTACTTAGAGCCAGATGTTGATTCAGAGCTGCTGAAGCTGTTTGTTGTTCTACTGTATTTCTTTTCTTGATGTATTGATTGGTTTTCTGGACTGTATTGTTTGCTGTTTACCCTGTTGGGTTGAAAGTGAATCCTGTTCACTTTCGCCTATTGTTTTCTAGGTTCGAGGTCGAGTAGGACTCCCTTGCCTCGCTTGTACTGTTGCATCCATGCATTTTACTGTTTTACTGTATATATCTGATATTGTTTCTGTTTCTGCCTATCCCGTAGGATCTCTGTTTCTCTCTGTGCAAGAGAGGAGCATGATAGACACTAGGTCTTAACCCATGCATGATAACATTAGGTTAGTTTGTTTCCCTTCGCAACCGTAGGTTAGAGTTCTGTCTCTTTCTTTCTCAAAACAAACAGAAAAACACGTAAAGATTTCAAACACAATAAAAGACACTTCTTCCGTAAAAGAATATGAACTCATCAGAGCGTCATTTTTGTCCGCTTGGACTGTTAATCAAGGAAAACCTTTTCCAGAAGGAATAAAATCAATCAAGACAGGCTTGTGTCGTACGTGGCCCGAACTACGTTTGCTCTGATCTTTCATGCTGTATGAAAGTACGTAGGCATAGGATGCGATATCCTAGCGAGCAACCTTCCCCTCCTTTCCCGTAGGTAGGCGAACTACGTTGACTCTGATTTCTCGTTCCAGGCGGGAATACGTAGGCATAAAGTGCGATACTTTGCCGAGTCATTTTTCTTTTCATTTTATTTTCTTTTTCACCCTTGACCTATAGTTTAGATAGAATAACAATCCATACCCGAAAACAAGCGTGGATCCCATCGAGTACGATGGACGTGAGGGGTGCTAATACCTTCCCCTTGCGTAACCGACTCCCGAACCCAGGTTTTGGTTGCGATGACCATACCTTTCCCGTGTTGTGCGAGGTTTACTCTGAGCGTTTCCTTTCCCTCCCGTGGGATAAATAACGCACGGTGGCGACTCTTCTGTTCAGCCGGCGCCGATTTTCGCAGTAGCGACAGAGGGCCCCTCAAGGCATACCCAAACTGTCTGATAGCGATATATGGATTGTAATTGATACAGCCTTTCCTACCCACCAGAGGGACGTTGGGAAAGCTCCCACAGCTGTAAATGATTTCACTCCCCAGGCGATCCCTGTCAAACCAATCAATGTCTTCGGCAGACAAACTCATCAGGCGCTCAGACCACTCCTTCGTCTCTGTAGTCTCTAAAAAAGAACCAGCCTTAGGTAAATGAGTGACAAACCATCTATAAAGAAGTGAAGCACAGCAGGACACACTCTTGCCTCTTCTATGTTCGTTCTTGTAATGCACCGAATGATACACGTCTCCGAGCAAGGTAAGGATGGGATTCCTTGACACGAAAATACGAAGAGTGTCCACATCCACAAAGTCTGGGATATTGGGGAATAACATGATACCATATATGCATAGTGCCAAAATAGCTTTGAATGCCACCCAGCATTCCTTCTTAGCGAAGTGTCGGGCTTTATCATCCAGAAAAGGTAATGGGAATCCATAAGCTCCATTTCTCCTGGTTGTTCTTCCTTTCAACTCATAAACCTCCATATGCAAAGTTGTAGCAATACTAGCCAGATCTGGCTCCTTGTCAATAGGATAAAAGGGCACCTGAGCAAGAATGGGTACTTCCAATATGGCAAAAAACTCTTCCAATGTAGGGGCCAGCACATAACTCAGAAACGTGAAGCAACGCAACTGAGGATCATAAAACTGAAGCAGAGTCTGAAGCCCATTCAATTCATACACAGATGGCTTGCACACAACACTTAGCAGCTTCCCACAGGTTCCCCTGAAATCCTTCATCACTTCCTTACCAGCCAAAGATATCAAACTTCTCAACGTAGTAATATCTGCTGTAGGAAACTTGTAAGCCAAAGTTCTTCTCAAGTTGGGTTCCATGTCGGACAAAGAGGGAACAAGATTGCTAAAATCGAGAAGGAACTGCACACCTGCAACATAGATATGTGTTAAATGTAATGCAGTATGAAAATGTAAATGCAAATGCAAGATGCAGCAGGAGATCAAGAGTGTTGTGCTGTGAAGTGGCAAGTCATAATTCTGCTTCGGCAAGAATACAACACAATTCTGATAATAAGGGCCTACTGATACCAACAATACTGATTCACCATCAAGAAAACCAGGTTGTCTGAAGGTCAAAGTTTCCTGCAATAACCCGACCCCGCTCACAGGTATGGACCTAATCACTGATAAAGGTACGACATCCTATGCGTTTCCCAGCGTCACAGACTTTCACGAAATGATATTACGTTCACCATTTCTGGTTTGGCATCATCACTCCCTGAAGAGGCCTCACTTAGCTGAGTCACAAATGATTGGTCCCCAGAGTCGAAAATCCTTGGATCTGAAATCCTTTCAATGGCCCATTGGGCTGGAAATGGAAATCATCTCAAAGAATCCCGTCTGAGCGCAGATTTCGTGGGAACTAGTGCATGCCTAACATACAAGTTCACCACTAATCTGCTTCTAGTGCTATGTACATACTCAAGCCTGGGTCTGGCTTATCACTCATCAGAGCCCCCCTCCCACAACAGCACAAATAATCATATTATACTGAAAATAAAATGTGGAAAGTAAAATGCGATAAATAAATGCAAACCCAACAGATAAACACGTAAGCGCTAGGATTGACTCGCATGGGGGACGTTGGATCCCCAGCAGAGTCGCCAGCTGTCGCTACCGCGAAAATAAGGTGCCAACAAAATAGAAGAGTCGCCACCTTTCGTTATTTATCCCATGAAAAGGGAAAGGAAACGATCAGAAAAACCTAACGAAAAGGTATAAGACAAGGTCATCGCAACCATGTCTGGGTTCGGGAGTTGGTTACGCAAGGGGAAGGTATTAGCACCCCTCATGTCCATTGTACTCAACGAGATCCACACTTGTTGTGTTTATCTGACGGGTTGGTTTAACTATCTACCTATCAAGGCTGGTCTGAAAAGAAAAGAAAATGACTCGGCAAAGCGTCGCGCTTCATGCCTACGTATTCTCGTCAGAGAACGAGAAATCAGAGTCAACGTAGTTCGGCTAACTACGGGTAACGGATGGGGGAAGGTGGCTCGCCAATACGTCAGTATTGTACCTACGTACTCTCAACAGATGCGAGAGATCAGAGCTTACGTAGTTCGGGATACTACGTATTACGAGCTTAGATTCATCTGTTTTTCCGAGTAGGGTTAACAAACAGTTCCAGCAGTTTGGTGTATGCAGCTTGCTCGTCAGAGACTCGTGTGTTACTAATTGCGGTAGAACTGAGAGTTAACGACACTCTTTTCATCAGAAAAGTTTCCCTTGAATTATGAGCCCACGGGGCAAAATAGGTTTGAAGTTTGTTTTCTGTCTTTTACGGAAGAAGTGTTTTTTATGGATGTCTGTAGTTTGTACAACACTAGAGACTATGACTTAGGAGCGAATGCGTCGCATATCGTCCCAAGGACATATACTAAACACTCTAGATGATTGAGAGGAGACCGCTCAATTATCATTTCCTAAGTAGCTTAAGGCTCGTAACGCGCTTGTACCAACTTGCCTTTATTACGTTTTTTACTGTTGTTTTGAGACGAGAAGAGAACGAACTCTACGGGGAAACTGTCAAGTCCTAATGTTGTCATGCCATGGATTCATCCGATGGTTGAGGTTTGAGACAGGGAACTCCTAGATGTTATCATGCATAGGTTTAAACCTAAAGTTATATCATCACTTCCTTATCAAAGGAAGTGAGAGTCCTAGGGGATCATGTCAATGGTAAACAAACTGCAAAAATCATTAAAGCAGATAAGACAACAAAGCAAAACATACGGTAAATATACAAATGCAATGCCGTAATACAAGCAGAGGGAGACTCACTCAACCCCTAAAGCAACAAGCAAAGAGAATAAACCAAAACAGACAAGCAAATGGAGGATCCCTTCAACCTTTATATGCAAATACATCAATTAGAAAGAGAAAAAAAACACACAAGCAAGGGGAGGATCACCTCAACCCTTAAGGCAAGCAAGCAGAGGGAGACTCACTCAACCTCTTAATGCAGTCATGCACCTATACTTGGACTATCCTAAACATGAACTATCATAATGCAACACACACTCAATCATGAATGAAGGACGAAAATTATGACAAATAAGGAATTCATTCCACAAGTAATCAAACAAGGCATCTATCCTAAGGAAAGGAATTGAATGTTGGGAAGCAAGGGTAAGGTCCACAGGAACTCAACCAACTAAAAGGGATTTGGAAAGTCCTAAAGGTATGACTCCTTCAAGGGATGTGCACAATTCCCCCCACAGGAGGGACTATGCTATCCTAAGAAGGTTCCTAAAATGGTTGGATAAGAGAAGATTAGGAGAATGAAGATGGGAAGCAGGGTAAGGTCCACAGGAACTTACCACAGACACTCAACCAACTCCATTCCCTTAGAAAGCTTGCATAGATTCAACTCCTTTATGAAAATGCAATGAATTACTCCACAGGAGGAAACATACTCACCAGGAGGATCCTAATTAAGCAAGGAAGATTTAGAGGGAAACTAAACTTATAGGAAGAATCATCCACCTAATTTGAACTTCTAAGGAACATCAATGATTACATTCTAAGGATCACCTAAACTAAATACTCAAAGGCTCTATCAAGACCTAATCAAGGTTCTAAAGAGGTATCTACCTAAGTTCTATCCTAAAGGAAGGGATTTGAAGCTTAGAATTAGTTAAAGTTCACTCTAAGGACTAATCTATGAAGTAAGCCTAGTTAGGGTCACCTAAACCATAGTCAACTTGCAAAATGGGGGAATAATAGAAAATCAATTCTAAAAATATTAAGGAAAATCCTAGATGATCCTGCATGTGTTAAGAATCTATGGTATAAAAACTAGGGGCCAAACCTAATCCTAAAGTTTCTAATAAAATCTAAATTCCAAGGGTGTGCTAAAGGGGATCCATAAAGGGGAAGTCCTAAAACCTATCTCAAACTCCAACTTAGAATCATCTAAAAAATAAAACAAAAATCACACAAACCTATCAAGGAGTCTATACCAAGCATGCAAAATTTCAACACCATATTCCAATCCAAGAAATAGTACTAAAATCAGCAAATAAACTACTCATTTTGAACATTTTTAAACATGTGATACAAATGGAAAAATAGCACAAAAATGGAAAATTAACTAAATTTCCAAATAAATGGCATACAAAAATCAGAAATAATCCAAGGAACAACCATGATTTTTTTTCACATTTTTCTAACAATTATTTATATTTTTAATGAATTAAAAATGATTAAAACAATAAAAGAAATCACAAAACAATTAAAAGAAATAAAACTGAATTAAAAAATTGGGAAAAAGTCACAGGCGTTGGATTAGTGGACTGGTCAGCTCATCTAAAAGGGAATGGGGGCGCCACGTGTCTCGGGAGTCCACTTAATGAAACGAATCGTTTCACTAATGTTCAGGTGTGGCTGGTTGACTAGGGTTCACCCTAGGTCCTAATCTGGAGCGTCTATCCTAAAAGTATGACAGTCCAAGGCCTGGTAGCGTGCCACATCAGCGGTCAAAGTCAGCATCTCTCCAGATTGAATCACAATCATCAGATCTTCATACCAAGTCAATTGTTTCAAACAGATCCAACGGTGCTTGTATCTTCTTCTTCGTTTGAACTGAAGATTGGAGGGGGGAAGGTCCAGGGTGGCCGGAGAAGACTCCGGTCGTCTTCTCCGGCGGGCTCGCGGTGGCTAAACCATCAGGTATCACCAAACTCCACCAAAAACTCCAGATCCACTCGTTTTCTCTCAAGGAATAACATGACATTCTCCATTTTTCAACTTCTCAAAGAATAACTCTATACGATCTTGAACAGAAAATACGCGTCTTGGAAAGTCATCACCAAATGCCAAATTCTCTCTATTAATCTATTCTACTCTCCTCACTGATCAAAAACATGTATCCAATTCTTGAAATACTTCAAGATTCAACCCTAACCGAGCCTCTAAACATTTCACTCATCATCAAGAATCATCTCAAAACCTCTCCAAATCATACCTAAATCCATCTAATGTTCAAGAATTACCTAACCGCATGCAATTTCTATCTAAATTCAGTCTCAATCAAGCATAATAATGGAAAGATGAAAACCTGGTTTGAGCTCTCACAGAGAATGCCACAGCCTCCAAACCTTGATCAAACTTGCTCAGAATCGTTCAGTGATGCTTGCTGAAGAATCTTGGAGCTTCAATTCCCTCTGCAATGGCCTCCAAGATGAAAAACGAGTTTCACTTTGTAACTAACTTTTTCAAGTGCTCCTTACCTCATTCAAGCTTTTCCAATCACCAACCTTGCTATGAATTCATCCAAAAACTTATATAGAGAGGTTTTGGATCCTTATCTGGCCCAGTTATGACCCAATTCACTCAATCCAATTTTCAATTTTTCTTCCAAATTCTTCCATGACAGTCGTGTATTTCTGCTTCTAGAAGCTTCCATTCTCATCCAAATAGATTGCATAATGCCTCATGAATATGAATGGACCAGATTGAATCCTCAATTCAATCCTATGGTGTACATTGGTTAGGTTACGTCAACTTTAAGCAACTTGGAATTAAGCCATGAAATCAATCCCAATTCAAAAATGTAACAATGCCAAAATGCTCCAAATGTCTTCTACCTTCAAAAAATCCACAAACTTGCCAAGTTTTGCACAAAAATGAATTATTTTGTAATTTTCTCTTTTTTATGCCTTTTAATTATCCTCCATGAAAATTCCTTCATACACTTCCATATTTAATCCATATCAATGAATCTTTGGGTCATGGTTGGACAAATAACACCATTTTGAACAACTTTCAAGTTGATCAAAAGTCCATTTGAGGTGTCTAAGTTGATTAAATTGACCCCTAACCAAAAATGACCTATAATTCCAAATTCCCAAAATACCCTTGTCTTGCAAAGCTTGTAACTTGAGTTCTACAAATCCAATCATGGACTTCTAGTACTTTATAGAAAGCTAAGAAGATAAGGAACAACATTCATGTTGGCCAAAAGTTCATGTGAATCATATTTCTAGGGAAAAAGTATCATGCAAGTTGGTTGATTTTCAAGCTCCAAATTCACATTCCTCTAATGACCTGTAACTTGTCTGGCTCATAACTTGAGTTATATAAACCCTATCAAGGACTTCTAGTACTCAAATTAAAGCTATGATCATGCTATACAACAATCATGTTGGGGTCAAGGTGAGATGAAAATCACATCTTGAGTTATGTGGTCTTGAAGTTAGGCACTAAACCAGGGGATTTTACACTGTCAAGCATAGCAACCCTAGCCTAGGAACTCCTCACACTCTTGATTCATGATGATTTGACCTTGGAATCATCCCTTGGGCATCTTAATACATCAATCCATGATCACATGGCCTTGGAATTAGGTCTCAACCTTCTTCAAATCATCAGTTAACCTAGGGTTGACCAGATGAAACCCTAGTTGTACCAATCTTGGTTATAGCTTCTTATCCTTTGCATAATGACCTGTATAGGCTTCAAAATGAACTTCAATACTTCTCATGAGATATCTCAAGGTCACAAGTCCTCTCCCATGGGTTCAAAATCATCTGAGGACCTCCCTCAACTCTCAAGTTAGGAGATGTACACGCTTGGCTTCAACCACTCTCTCTGAGGATCTTTAACTTCATTGATGAGGATATCAACCCTTGAACACTTGGATAAACCTCTAAGCTAGCTTTATAACCTTGTGTAGTCCTTTGTTGGTAGTCATACCTCTTGATCTCATGCATACATATCAATGCAATGCAAATGAAAATGCTGAAATGAATGCAATGAAACACAAGTTAGGTTAAGCAAGGTTAGGCAATTTTTGGGGTGCAACAATGCAGTATAACGAAATTGTAAATAACCTGAGATAAATTGAAATAGGAACAACTCCAACAGATTACAAATTTGATCCAAGCGTACAATCAAAGACTACAAGAAAGTAAAGGTACAACGGGGCAGTAATCACTCGGTGTGAGCGATTTTTGCTTTAGTTAATGAATATGTAAGGAAGGTCTGACAGAATTTCGACAGTGCTTCCGCACGGGTTACTTGGATACCTAACTATGATCTACTAGGGTCTTTTTATAGAGGGGAAGGGGCTCCAAAATATTAAAATTCAAAAATCCTTTAGAACTGTCAAACTGTTATGGGGAAATTGTTCCCGCGGTAAACGGCGACCGCCGTGTGCCTTATGGCGACCGCCATTAGCTTCAAATTATGGTTCCCTCCTTTTTTGCATGGTGAATGCATTCCACAGGAAATGGCGAGCGCCACTATTCTAAGGAGGCAAGAATGTTGCTTTTTGAGGGGCTTTCTTCACCGTTTAGCTCACTTTTCGATCCTTTTCTTCTATGTTGTTGATTTAACACTTGTCAAGTAAAAACAGAAGAAAACATAAGTAATCAACATTTAAAACGACAATGACTCGATAAAATAACGAATAAAGATGCATGAAATTAATCTAAAAGTGCAATACAAAGTCGAGTCATCAATATATCTTTGAATCCTATGACTTACTTCCAACATTAATGTATGTCGAAATCCCAACCAACAGTATGTAGGCACAAGACTCATGAAGTCTTGTCAAATACAAAAATTTTAAAAAATATTTCTCTTCTCATCTCCACCATCTTTTGCAAACAACACCTTTTAAGCCAAACATAGATTTTCAAGAGGTTCCTATAGAGTACTATAGATGTTTTTGGTGCTAACACCTTCTCGTTGCATAACATACCTCCTTGTCGCTACCGCGAAAATAAGGTGCCGGCAAAACAGAAGAGTCGCCACCTTTCGTTATTTACCCCACAGAGAGGGAAAGGAAATGATTGGGAAAACCTGACGAAAAGGTATAAGATAAGGTCATCACAACCATGTCTAGATTCGGGAGTCGGTTACGCAAGGGGAAGGTATTAGCACCCCTCACATCCATCGTACTCGATGGGATCCATGCTTGTTGTGTTTATCTGACGGGTTGGTTTTACTATCTATGCTAAAAGTCTGGTCTGAAAAAAAAAAGTAAATGACTCGGCAGAACACAGCAGTTCTATGCCTACGTATTCTCGTCTGGAACGAGAAATCAGAGTCAACGTAGTTCGCCTAACTACGTGTTACGGGGGAAGGTTGCTCGCCGAGATATCGCATCTCGTGCCTACGTACTTTCACACGGCGTGAAAGATCAGAGCAAACGTAGTTCAGGCTAACAAGAGACACAGGTTTGTCTTTTTTATCCGAGTAGGGTTAACAGACGATTCCAGTAGTTGGTGTATGCAGCTCGCTCGACGGAGACTTAGGCTTTTTACCGTTTACGGTAGAACCGGGAGTTAACAGAACTCTCCTTATGAAAATGGTTTCCAAGGATTAAAGGTCCAAGAGGACAAAAAGATGTTGATCTTTGTTTTCTGTCTTTTAGAAGAAGTGTTTTTATGGATGTTTGCAACCAATATCGCACTAGAGACTATGACCTGAGATTGAATGTGTCGCATGTCACCCAAAGGGTGACATACTAAACATCCAAGTCGTTGAAAAGAAACTCTCCAACAACCCTTTCTCAAGTAGCTTAAGGCTCGTAGCGTACGCCATCAATTAACCTTTATTACTGTATTTTGATTTGTTTGAAGATGAGAAGAGAAAAGACGCACTAAAGGGGAATTGTTCCAATCCTAAAGTTGTCATGCAAAGTTGATCCTATGGTTGAGGTTAGGAGGGAACTACCTAATGTTATCATGCATGGTTAGAACCCTAATGTCTGTCATAACTTCTCTTGAACAAGAGAAGTCAGAGTTCCTAGGGGAACATGGCAAAGGAAAGCAACAACAAAAGAAATAACTGTAAAGAAATGACTGTAAATAAAATGCATGCAATGCAACAATACAAGCAGAAGGAGCCAAACTCAACTTCTAGAGCAAGCAAGCCAGAGGCAACACACAACACAGGCAAGGGAGACAAACTCAACCTTAAGCCAACAAGCAAAGCCAAGCAATAACAGTCAAGCAGAGGGAGACAGACTCAACCTCTAATGCAGACAAGCAAAGGGAGCTCAGCTCAACCTTTAGGATGCTCTTAGGCCTAGAATAATCTACATGAGAGCTTAGTCTAATGCAACGCCAACAGTCACCCAAGCAAAGCAATCAGAAAACACAGCAGACAAGATAGTAAACCAAAAGCTCCACAGCAAAGCAGACTTCTACAGTAGAACAAACCAACAGTCTGCAATCAACTTCAAGTCCAAGCCATCTTCAAGAGAAGGAAATGAAAGCTCTATCTTCAAGCTCCAACAAAAGAGAAAAGAGTTAACATCAATATTATTGCATGATGATGGGAAGCATGATGGAAACCAAGGGAATCCATCATGGCACTCAACCATACATTTGAGATAGGCATCCTCAAAGGTTCTACCGCTTGTGATATGCCACACATCCTTTATTTAGGGACCTTGAATCAATGGATGAGGATGGAAAGCAATCAAGGCAATCCATGTTTACTTGAAGAAAGATAAATCAAAACTAAAGCTCTTCCTAAACCCTAATTGATTAAGCTACAAGAAAGCTATCAAAAGGAGGTCTAAACACCAAAACCAAACACCACAATCAAGCAAACAGAAGCCTCTATATGTCTAAAGCACTATCCAAAAGGAATGGAAAATTTATCTTTTGCTATGAGCCACCATTGAGGTCATTCTAAAGGAGAAGTCATGTTAGAAGCATATTAAAACTAGCCTAGGTTTTAAATCTATTTAAAATACCAAAACTACTTCTAAAATCCTATAAAATTTTCTAAGGGAACCTACATGTGTTAGGTATCTATAGTAGAAAGACCAGGGATTGAATCTAAAGGGAAAGTCACTAAAGAATTCCTAAATCACCAAGTGTCAAAGGGAAACCCTAAAATGGAAGGTCATGGGAACCTAATTCAAAACCAATCCTAAATTTATCTAAAAATTGTGAAATAAATTCTAAGGGATAGTGTATATCTATACTAACAACCAACCAAAAATCTCACTCAAATTCCATACCAATTGATCATACAAAAATCAGCAAAAACATGAGGAAATATGCCAAAATTAAAGAAATAAAGAAAATGCAAAAAATCAAATTAAATTGAAAATTGCATGAAAATAAAATCTAAAAGCACCAGAAAATCAGAAATAAAATCCAGAGCATGCACATATTTTTATTTTATTTTTCTGATCAAAAATGAAATTATTATGAATTTAAAATGGAGAAAGCAAATAAAATAAATCAAAAAACAATTAAAGAAAATAAAATGCTGAGAAAATATCAGGACAGTTGGACCTATGGACTAAGTCTACTCATCCAAGGAATCAGGTGTTACCAACGCATAAATGATACGCAGCGTTTTGAGGGAGTCCAAGTCAAGTCTCAGATGAAATCGTGTGCGTTGGATTGGAGTACTTAGTCAGCTAATTTATCAGATCCAAGGGTTAAGGGCTTATCTTCCTCGTTTGAACTTCAGATGGGGAGGGAAAAACTCAGATGAACCATACGGTGGTCCGGTGGCCGCGCCACCGTCTTCTCCGGCGAAGCATCAGTTGCAGGTCATCCAAACACAACAAAACTTACACAGTTCTCTTCCATTTTTCATGCTGATTCCAAATCTCTTCTCCATTTCTCCTAAATCCTCATGAATTTCAAAACACGATAGGCAACAGAAAATACACCAATTCTTCAAGTGTCACCAAACTTCAATTCAAAGCCATAGATCTTCTCCTCATCCATCATAGATCATCCTAAACTATCTAAATCAAGATAACACCTCAAGATCAGAGAGATTCGCATCCAAACAGAAAGTTGCTCACACCTTGAATCATCATCAAACTCTACAGTTCCTATCCTAAAATGTTCCAGGCATCTTCCTAATACTTAACCACATATCAAATCAAGCTAGATCATCCTAGAATCAGTGCAATTTTGAAATGTGCATACCTGGTTTGTAGCTTTGAATTGAGGCACTTCCACTGTGATTCTTCCTTCCAGATGATGCAGAATCGTTCCTTGATGAAGGATAAAGCTATTGGAAATCTTGATTTGCTCTGAAAAGCTCTCAAACTCCAAACATGATTTTTAGTTTTGATCTTGAAACTCTCACTGCAATCTCTGGCTCCAACTGCAAATGATCACCAACCCTGCACTGAACCTTCTTCTGAACTTATATAGAATTGATTTTGATGATTTGGAGGCCCATTGGAGGCCCAAACAGTGAGATCCAACTTTCACATTTCTCTTCAAAATCCAACTATGGTGTACATGGTTTTTGAACTAGTTCCTTCTCCAAGAAGCTTCTCATGCATTGCTTGTGGACTGTAGAGAGTGTAGGGATCAAATTGAGTTCTTGTTTGCATCATATGACCAACCTTTGGTGTGTTACTTATTCATGAAGTAACAAAGTGAAATGTCATGAAATATGCCCCAAATTGACTTTATAATATTGCCATTGTGTTCAAAATGATTTTTCTGATCAAAATGAGCACTCATTTGGTCTGGTTTGAACACACATGATTTAATTTGAATTTTCTCACATAAATGCCTTTTAATTCCCCTTTTGTCAATTTCCTTCAAACCAAGTCTTACCCTAAGCCAAATCAAAGCCTCATGGATACATGGTTAGCCTAAAAATCCCATTTTGAGCAAGTTTTGTGTTGGACAAAACTCCATTTGAAGTGTGCAAGATAGTGAAAATGACCTATAATGCCAAATGACCTATAATCTCACTTTTCCAAAATACCCCTGACTTGTAAACCTCATAACTTGAGTTCTACAAATCAGATAAAAGACTTCTAGTACAATTTGGAAAGCTAAGATCAAGACCTACAACTTTCATTTTGGCCAAAAGTTGAGGAGAAACACCCTTCTAGGTCAAAAGTTCCTTGGAAATTGGTTGACTTTTGTAGACAAATTTCACATTCATCTGATGACCTGTAACTTGTCTGGATCATAACTTGAGTTCTATAAATCCAATGGAGGACTTCTAGTATTCAAATTAAATCTAAGAACATGCTCTACAAGTTTCATGTCGGCCAAAAGTTGATATGAAACTTGTATCTTGAGATAAGTGGTCTTGAAGTCAGGCACTAAATAGGGGATTTTACCCTGAGAACCCTAGTTTAGCAACTCCTCACACTTTGAATTCTTCTTGAATTGATCTTGGAATATCACCTCATGTATCTCAACACAACTTTCCATGATCACAAAGACTTAGAAATAGGTTTTGATCCTCTTCAATTGCACAGTTGACTCAAGGTTGACCAGGCAAAAACCCTAATTGCAACACCCTCAACTGTGGCTCTTCACACCTAGCATAATGACTTGACTGAGCTCCACCATGACCCTCAAGGCACTCCATGAGCTCTATCCACACTCTATCCATGATCAAGACTCCACAACCCACTGATGGTCTTCAATTGGTCCTCAGGTTAGGAGATGAACCCTATACAAGCAACCAAACTTCTCAAGAACACAACCCTCTTCCTGATGACTTTGGTCACCTCTCAAGCTTGCATAAAACCTCTAGACAGACTCCTCTTGATATAAACCACACTTGATCCCCTGCTAAATGAATAATGCTATTCTATGCAAATGCTAGATCAATGACATGTTAATGCAGATGAAACAAAAGCCAAGTAAGAAAAGGTTAGGCAAATTTTGGGGTGCAACACTCCTTACCTTTTCTATGTTTTTATTAGTTTTATTTTAAAATTTCTTTGGATTTTGTTCGTTCTTTTCTCCATTCTTTTGTAAAAACAAAAGTGAGGCGGTGACTCTTGCTTAATTAGTTAAGTTAATCAATATCTTAATCTCAAATTTTTCCGCTACAGTAAAGTGGCGTATCGCGTAACAACTATTTCCAGTCTACACCTGAATAGTCACCGCACTATATCCTAAGTATCTCCACCTTAACTCTAAGACTCTCTTTTAATCCTCCAGAACACATTAAAAATGAGGACAAAAATATCAAAAGTTTTATATATTAAAACATTAGAATTAATTTGTCATTTTAATTAATTTACAAAAATTAAAAAACTTATAAGTAATAAAATTATATTTATTACTTCTATAATACCAATATGTGCTTTTAAAATATAATAATCTCAATAATATACAAAAAAATTAAGTCTTTAAAAGTTGAACTCTTTCAAAAAGCTAATATTTATGTAAATAAAGTTGAATAGTAGTTTCAACAAAACATATAATAATATGATATGACTTTCAAATCACATGACATGTTATGCTCGATCTAATCTTAATTTCATAACTAAAACATGATTTTTAAACAATCTCAAGCAAAAAAACTAAGATTTTGAATACATTTCAAAATCATGCACTTAGTTTTTGATAACCATTCATTTCAAAACTACTCTTATAAGCAATTTAAATAAAATTATATTAATTACTTTTAAAAAAGTTAAGAAATATTACAACAATATATAGATATATGAAATTACCTGATGAAGAATGAAAGTAAGGACCACATAAATATCTCTAACATATACAACTTGATCATTAAATATCTGATAATTTGTTTCTAGAATACTATCCACAAAAGATACATCATCTAAAGGAATGCTGCATTTCATAGAAAAAATATTACATGTTAATTAAGTATTTTTTAGTTGATCATTAAACATTTAATAAAAAAATATTTAAATTAAACTCACTTTGTGATGTGTTCGAACTACAGTAAAGTGACAAGAAGCGAAAATTTAGTTTTGAAGAAATTCCCTTAGGGATTTATATCGCCTCCACAAGGATTGGTGCGAGGTAAAGAACACCATTCAATGGTCTCTACAATTTCAAACTTGTGGTGCAAAAGTTTGGTTGAAAGATTTTAGGCACCAAAAATAAAGGCAGAAAAGATAAAGACGGAAAATATAAAGTAAAGACTAAAATATAAACAGAGTCTTGTTGGGATTGGATCTCATCAATTGATAACACATGCATTATTCTAATCATTTTATACATAAATCAAACTTTCGTCTAATATCATCACGTATCACCCACAATAGAGGTTATGTCTAATGCAAAGTCGAGAGGCAAACCCTATTGTCTCATCAATGATATCTCATGCAATAAAACTAACACAGAACATTAAGAACTGATACTCACGTGAATGTTAAACCTAAGTCTATGTCTATAGTTTAGACCCAAAATATATTATTATAACATCCATATCAAATTAATGATTTGATTCATATATATAATGCCATGATCAGAATACATACACATGATTAACCCTTTTTACATGCATTCACCTAATCTTCTTAATGTATGTGAACATCATTCTTCATCACTATTATCACGCATCCTTGCAATACTGTTTGTCAAGCGTTATCGCGGTCTTTATCATATTGATCCTACTCATGCTACTTAATCAACACAATAAAATAGAAATGATGCAAATGAATATTAACTTACAAAACAATGTCAAAAGTTCCTCATTCTTAACCAACTTTTACAATTAAACTCTTTCATAAACTTATAATATATATGAAACAATCAACTTTTTAACATGCAAATAATTTGTATGTGACTTGTAAATCCAATAACATGTTAAAATTAATTCTAATATGAATTTTTATAACTAAAACATAATTTTAAAACAAACTAAGATTTGAAATGCATTCCAACATCGTGCGATTGATTTTAGAAAATCATTTATTTCAAACTACTTTTATAAGCATTTTAAATTAAAAATAATCTTAAATGAATTTTATTTATATACAATAAATAGGGGAGAATCAATGATTTGTATCATAACCATACAATTAAATAATAGAAAACTCTCAAATCATTAATTTTCTTAATGACTCATCCAAACACAAGTAAAAAAATTAGTTTTTAAAAATCAAATCTATTAAAATTAATATTTATGTACGTATAAACACTTGCACACAATCATACAAATATAATTCTGTAAAATAAAAAATAAAGATTTCATCTTGCTCCAGTTAACTCTTGTTTATAAATATCTAGGTATCTCCATCTTAGCTTTGAGACTCTCTTTTAATCCTCTTGAACACATTAAAAATGAGGACAAAAATATCAAAAGTTTTATATATTAAAATATTAGAATAAATACGTCATATTAATTAATTTAAAAATATTTAAAAACTTATAAGTAAATAAAATTATATTTTTAACTTCTATAAAAAATAAATTATACTATATTTGAATTGTTGAATTTATTTGGTGTCAAGCCTATTACACTTACTTTAAAAAAGATTAATTAATTTTCAGTTGTGTTAAAAAATTCTACGACAAAATTTTTTATGACATAAATATAAAATCTCTCAAAAAATAACTCAATAAATATAAAAATAATAATTTAAATTTGTATAAGTATATAATTTGTGTATATTTTTACTTACTGAAAAAATCATCGTTAGAAAAACCACGGGCTATTCTCAAATAAGCTTGAAATTCTGCATTCTTAATCATCTTTTATTTTAAAAATATATTATCAATAATTACAAACTAGTCTCTTACAATTAAACTCTTTCATAAACCTATAATTTATATGAAACAATCAACTTTCTGACATTCAAATAATTTATGTGTCTTTCAAATCACACTATATGTCAAAATCATTGTTACTTGAATTTCAGAACTAAAACATGATTTTAAAACAAAACAAGATTTGAAATGCATTCCAACATCGTGCTATTGGTTTTGAAAAATCATTTATTTCAAACTACTTTTATAAGCAATTCAAATAAAAACTAATCTTAAAAGAATTTATTTATATACAATAAATAGATGAGAATCAATTTTATTTAAAATAAAACTATCTTGAGGATATGTTTTACTTAATTAATCAATCTTAAACATTATATCTTCAAAAACAAAATTTTAAAATTAGCTTGTGTCGTAACCATACAACAAAATAATTGAAAATACTCAAAACATTACTTTTCTTAATGACTCATCCAAACACAATGATAACACGAAATCATATAGATATTTTCATGCATAATTCGACTAAAAGCTAACCGTTTTCGATCCGATTTCGGGTTATTTCCACGTATTTGTCTGGTGTTTTTGCAGGTATTCAACGATCACGTCTAAACAAGGCAATATGAAGAAAAGAAGCAATCCCAGATGAAATATGGACGAAAAAGGAGTGAAAACACAATGAAAAGCGCAGCAGACAGTTTTTGCTGATGTGACGACCGTCACACCTTGTGACGACCATCATGCAGGCAAAAACGCCCCACTCAGATTACACGTCAAAACAGCAGTTTCAATTCCCATTTAATGGTCCACTACTCCCTAAATTATCTGCCTCAAGTTCCATCATCCTCAGAGGTAACCGTTGGAATCCCACCTCTATAAAAAGGGAAGCAGGGGACTTCAAAAAGGGAGTTGCATTCATACCACGAAGTGCTGCCAAATTTACTTTCAGTTATTATTTGTATCCATTTCTACAGTTTCAATTGTATCCCTTTCCTTTATTTCCCTTTCCATTCTACTCATTCCCATTTCCGCTCTTCTGTAATACTTACTGCACTGTACGATCAAATTGGAACTAAAGACAGAATCCTGCCAACATCTGTGGAGGATCTGCCCAAAGGCCAATTAGCATTATTTACAGGTTTTCATTTTGATCGACTCTTATTTTATCATAATACAATTTATTATTTATTATTATTATTTATGTTTTGCTTTTCCAAATTCCATGTCTAGCTAAACTTAGGTAATCGATATGTAGTAATAATTCGGATGGGATTTGATAACTCTTGTTTGAAAACTTTCTTTTCACAAAAATAACTTATGGTCTAAGTGTTTAAAAATTGATTTACGAAATAAACTTCGTCGCGAAAGCGAGAACTTGTTTTAAAGTAGTTTTGCCACGAAAGTGGGAAATTAATTAAGATACGAACCAACAAGCGAAAGCTGCGGTAAGGTCAGATAGTAAATACTAGGCATTTGTTTTAATAACAGCGAAAGCACTTTAAAACTAATTAGAACTTAGAGATTTCCAAAAGGTAATTTTAACCCCGAACGGAACACGAAAGTGTACGTTAGGCCCTTAGGATTATGATTAGCGTCAATAACCATTGTGAGACGAGAGTCTTCAAATCTCCACTTTCTGTTTAAGTAAACTGCGAAAACTATTTCATACACCAGTAACTTATCAAATCCCTGAAGAACATAATTACTACGTATCGATTCAATTAATTAAAATCTAAATAGTAATCTTAGTTTCCCCTTTTAGTGACAATCTTATTCCCTTAAAACATATTCTACCTAGCTAAACATAGTAACTCCCGAGAACACTAGTTTGATTACGAGTCCCTGTGGGATCGATATCTTTTATTACTACGCGATAGACTGTGCACTTGCAGTTAGTTGTATTAGACATAGAAAGTCGCGATCACACAAATAAAAAATAAATTTTTAAAATCAAATCTATTAAAACTAATGTTTATGTATGAATAAACACTTGCACACAATCAAAAAAATATAATTCTGTAAAAAAATAACTAAAGATTTCATCTTGCACCGACTAACCCTTCTTTATAAATATCTAGGTATCTCCACTATAGCTCTAAGCTCTAAGGCTCTCTTTTAATGCTCCTGGATACTTTAGAAATGAGGAAAAAATTATCAAAAGGTTTATATATTAAATCATTAGAATAAATATGTCATATTAATTAATTTAAAATATTAAAAAAAACTTATAAGTAAGTAAAATCATATTTATTACTTCTATAACATCAAGATGTGCTTTTAAAATAAATAATCTCAATAATATACAAAAAAAAAAAAATTAAGTATTTAAAAGTTGAACTCTTTCCAAAAGCTAATATTTATATAATTAAAGTTGAGAATTAATTTCAACAACACATATAATAATATGATATGACTTTCAAATCATATGACATGTTATGCTCAATCTAACCTTAATTTCATAACTGAAACATAATTTTTTAAACAAACTCATGCAAAAAAAAACTAAAATTTGAAATACATTTCAAAATCATGCATTTGGTTTTGACAACCATTCATTTCAAAACTACTCTTATAAACAATTTAAATAAAATTATATTAATTACTTAAAAAAAAGTTAAGAAACATTACAACAATATAAAAATATAAAAAATTACGTAATGAGGAGTGAAAGTAAGGACAACATAAATATCCCAACATATACATAGGATCATTGAATATCGGATAGTATATTTCTGGAATACTACCAAAAAAAATATATCATCTAAAGGATGCTGCATTTCATAGAAAAATTATTACAGGGTAATTATATAGTCTTTTAGTTGATAATTAAACATTTAATAAAAATATATTTAAATTAAACTCATTCCACCATTAATCGGTTTCATATTAACAAAAAAATTCAATAAAGATCAAAATAATAATTAAAGAGAATATTATGTTAAATATCAATTTCATAAAAATGATCAAGCTAAGTAGAAAAATTAACCTATTGAATCATAGCTTACATTGCTTACTTTTATTTGTGATGAAGGATTTACATTTCCTAATTAATAATAAAATAAAATTCATAAAAAAGAAAAAAAGTTAAGCAACTTTTTTATACATGCTTTAAGAAAAAAAATTGGCAAGCCTATTACACTTACTTTAAAAAACTGTTAATTAATTTTTGGTCGTGTTAAAAAATTCGACAATTTTTTTTATGACATAAGTATAAAATCTCTAAAAATAATAACTCAATAAATATAAAAATAATAATTTAAATTTGTGTAAATATATAATTTGTATATATTTTTACTTACAGAGAAAATCATCGTTAAGAAAATCACATGTTGCTCTCAAAGAAACTTAAAGTTCTCCATTCTTAACTATCTTTTACAATAAAACTCTTTCATAAACCTATATCTTATATGAAACAATCAACTTTCTAACATGCTAACATGAAAATAATTTGTAGGTGAATTGCAAATCACATAATTTGTTAAAATCACTCTTACTTAATTTCATAAGTAAAACATGATTTTAAAACAAACCAAGACTTGAAAAGCATTCCAACATCGTACTATTTGGAAAATCATTCCTTTCAAACTATTTTTATAAGCAATTTAAATAAAAACTAATCTTAAATAAATTTTATTTATATACAATAAATAGATTTTATTTATATACAATAAATAGAGGAGAATCAATAAATATATTTTACTAAATTAATTAATTTTGCACATTATATCTTCAAAAACAAAAGTTTTAAAAATGGATTATATCGTAACAATACAACTAAATTATAGGAAAATACTCAAAACATTACTTTTTTTAATGACTCATCCAAATACAAATAAAAAAAATTAATTTTTCAAAATCAAATCTTTATAAATCTCTAGGTATCTCCATCTTAACTCTGAGACTCTCTTTTACTCCTCTGGACACATTAAAAATGAGAAAAAAAAATATCAAAAATTTTATGTATTAAATCATTAGAATAAACATGTCATATTAATTAATTTACAAATATTAAAAAACTTAAAAGTAAATAAAATTTATTTATTACTTCTGATCTGACCTGATCAGAAGGGGATCACGGGCTGGCCACGCGCTGTTGGACTGCTGCCTATCCACCGGTGATGAGGAGTAGGGGGTGTACCTGCAAGACACTCCGATGCCAAAGTAAGAATATGGGCAGAGTGATCACAAGTACAGAAAAAGGGGTAAGAAGTGAATTCTCTGACCCTATTGTGAAAGAGGGTATTTATAGAGAGACCCCAGCGTTGGGCCAACGGTCACTTGTGTTGGGCTGGATGGTCAAGCCCAACCCAAGTGACTGTTAGGGCTTACGTGGCGTAGTGAAGACCAGAACGTGGTCTTCGCCCTAGTTCAACTGTCCCGTGATCTCCAGAAAGTGGGTTTGACCTGCTCTTTCGGAGGTGGGCATTTGGTTAGTGACGTGTCCCCGCAGAGGGAAGCACGTAGAGAACGTGCGCATGGCACGTCGCCCTCCCCGCGGAGGCGAGCTCGGGAGGTTCCCCGGAGGTGTGTTGTTCTCCCCGCAGAGGGGAGCACACGAGGGCGTGGGAGAGACACGGTGTCCTGCTCGACGGCATGGGGATTCTGCCCGCGGAAGGCTATTCTGCCCGACGAGGGACAATGATTGGTAGCGCCTTCCCGCGAAGGGGAAAGGGCAGAGGACCTCCTGGGGAACGTTGTTCTCCTCGGCAGGAGCATGCTCTGCTCATCGAGAGGTCACGTGCCCGGCCTTCCCACTTAGGAAATTTTACTCCATACCCCTACACTTATACCTATACCCCTACATTAATTTTTTTTGGACCAAAATATCCTCGTATAAAAATTTATTATTTTTTTTCATTTATTTACCGGAAGACTTTTTTGCAAGTCTTCCGGTTCATATTTTTTTATTTGTTCACCGGAAGACTTTTTGGAAGTCTTCCGGTTCACATTTTTTTCGTTTGTTTACCGGAAGACTTTTTGGAAGTCTTCCGGTTCATATTACCAGAAGACTTTTTGAAAGTCTTTCGGTTCATGTTTTTTTTTATTTTTAATTAATATTTAAGATTTATTACTTTTATATAAAGAATAATTTAGTGAATTTTTTAATATTATACTTAAAATATAAAAATTCTATAAATAGAAAATCATTTTTAGAATATTTTTTATTTGCTATAATTATTAGAATATTATGAGATTAAAATAATTTATTTTAAATGATCATAATAGTAGAATTTTTTCAAATATCTTATTAATCTTAAACATTAATAAATAAAATAAATTTAAATATAGGATATAAGTTTACATTATTCAATATATTTAATCAAATGAAAACATATGTGATAAATTAATAATGTATTTTAACTTAAAATGATCACAATAAGTTAACTTGCAAAATAATATAAGTAATAAATTAATAATGTATTTTATTTAAAATAATCACAATAATAGAATACGCAAATAATGTGTTTTATTTATAGGACTGATATAGTTTTATTGATTATTTAATTTTGAATACTACGATGAATATAATATTTAATCTATACTTTAGAACTCACAATAAAATATTAAAAATATATTATTTATTTAATATTTTTAATAAAATAAATAATATATTTTATTTAAAGTAAGCATAGTATAGAACATGCAAAAAAGTTATCAACAAAAAAAAGATCAAACAAAAATGAAAAACAAATAATAAATTTATATTCTTAATTTTTTTAATTAAATAAAAATATGGGTAATAAAACAATATTGTTTTATATTTATAATTATGTGAGTTCTAAAGTATAGATTAAATATTATATTCATAGTAGTATTCAAAATTAAATAATCAATAAAACTATATCAGTCCTATAAATAAAACACATTATTTGCGTATTCTATTATTGTGATTATTTTAAATAAAATACATTATTAATTTATTACTTTTATTATTTTGCAAGTTAACTTATTGTGATCATTTTAAGTTAAAATACATTATTGATTTATCACATATGTTTTCATTTGATTAAATATATTGAATAATGTAAACTTATATCTTATATTTAAATTTATTTTATTTATTAATGTTTAAGATTAATAAGATATTTGAGAAAATTCTACTATTATGATCATTTAAAATAAATTATTTTAATCTCATAGTATTCTTATAATTATAGCAAATATAAAATATTCTAAAAATGATTTTCTATTTATAGAATTTTTATATTTTAAGTATAATATTCAAAAATTCACTAAATTGTTCTTTATATAAAAATAATAAATTTTAAATATTAATTAAAAATTAAAAAAAAAAACATGAACCGGAAGACTTCCAAAAAGTCTTCCGATGAACAAACGGAAAAAAAAGTCTTCCGGTAAACAAACGAAAAAAAATGTGAACCGGAAGACTTCCAAAATGTCTTCCGGTGAACAAATAAAAAAATATGAATCGGAAGACTTGCAAAAAGTCTTCCGGTAAATAAATGAAAAAAAATAATAAATTTGTATACGAGGATATTTTGGTCCAAAAAATTTTAATGTAGGGGTATAGGTATAAGTGTAGGGGTATGGAGTAAAATTTCCTCCCACTTAAACCATATTGGGCCTTTATTGTGTATCATTGGGCTGGGCCGCGAGGTGAGGCCGGGGCCCAGGCCAAAACAACTTCTATAATACCAAGATGTGCTTTTAAAATACAATAATCTCAATAATATACTATAAATTAAGTATTTAAAAGTTGAATTCTTTCCAAAAGCTAATATTTATATAAATAAAGTTGAGTATTAGTTTAAACAACACATATAATAATATCATATGACTTTAAAATCACATGAATGCTCAATCTAATCTTAATTTCATAACTAAAACATGATTTTTAAACAAACAAAAAATAACTAAGATTTGGATATATTTTAAAATCATGCATTTGATTTTGATAACCATTCATTTCAAAACTACTCTTATAAATAATTCAAATAAAATTATATTAATTACTTCATAAGAAGTTAAGAAACACTACAACAATATAAATATATATATGAAATTACTTGATGAGGAGCGAAAAAGCAAGGGCCACATAAATATCCTCAATATATACACCAGGATCATTAAATATTTGATAATATGTGTCTCGAATACTATCCATAAAAAATACGTCTTCTAAAAGGAATTCTGCATAGAAAAAATATTACTACTTAATTAAGTAGTTTTTTAGTTGATCATTAAACATTTAATAAATAGATATTTAAATTAAATACACTTTGCGATGCCAATAAATTTATGTACTGCATTTTCATATAGTTTCATTTTAATAAAAATAATTTCGAAATGAAAAAACTCATTCCACCATGGATTAATTCCATTAACTGTTATGGAATCAAAATAATAATTAAAGAGAATATTATGTTAAACAACATTTTAATAAAAATGATAAAGCTAAGAAGTAAAATTAACATGTTGGAGCATAGCTTACACTGTTTCCTTTAACTTGTGATGAAGTGTATTTAAGCATAGCATAAAGATTTACATTTTCTGTTTAATCATAAAATAAAATTCTTTAAAATATATATATATATATATATATATATATATATATATATATATATATATGTGTGTGTGTGTGTGTGTGTGTGTGTGTGTGTGTGTGTGTGTGTGTGTGTGTGTGTGTGTGTGTGTGTGTGTGTGTGTGTGTGTGTGTGTGTGTGTGTGTGTGTGTGTGTGTGTGTGTGTGTGTGTGTGTGTGTGTGCGTGCGTATGCGTGTGCGCACGCGTGCGTGTTGTGAATTAGGATACCTTAAAACAAAATATACTCGTTTTTTTATGGTCAAGAAACATACAAGGGTTAGTGTTAAGGAAAACCAAGGAGAACAACAAGGATTGGTTATACTGCTATTCTTTAATTTCTCTATAAAATAGATTACAAGTACTAAAGAATAACAAATAACCCTCTCACCCTAATTAGGTTTTGTCACACCACACATAAGATGAGAGACTAGTATGCTACTTATAATAAAACCTAACATACTACACTAATGGGCTTTTTAACAATAACTCATTACAAGCTAACTTAAACAATTAGATCCTTAACACAAGGCCCAATTCGAAAACTACATACTAGAACACAATTTGACTGTAACATGTAGGTCTTTGACAACAGCATGTGAGAAAACTTCGACGACATGCTAACTAGAGTTCAATCCAATATCTCACAAATCTCTACCTTGGATCTAACTCTACCATCAAGAAACAAACTAGCTTTCTTCATGCAGCTTTATCAACTGCATACAGAGGAAAAACTTGCAACTGAGCAACGTCTTGGTGATTATATCAGCAGCATTATATTCTGTCAAAACCTTCAGCATTTTGACTTCTCCATGCTCGATTACCCTTCTGACGAAATGCAGTTTCACATCAATGTGCTTGGTTTGCTCATGATAGGCTAAATACTTCAACAGCTGTATTGCACTTTGACTATCACATTTAACAGTAACAACTCGACCTTGAAGCACTACTAGAAAACTTCATTTTAGCTGCGAATTTAGCCTCGACCACCGACACCGAGGCTAACTAGCCTCGACAAAACCGAGGCTATTCAAACGCAAAAAAAGCCATTTTAAATTTTTTCTTTTACAAATATTTTTATTTAATTCATTAGACATGGCTAGGCCGAGGCTAGATATTTTTTTAATTTTTTTGAATTATTTTTTTAAAATATTAGACACGGATGCGCCGAGGCTAACTATTTTTAGCTGCGAATTTAGCCTCGGCCACCGACACCGAGGCTAACTAGCCTTGACAAAACCGAGACTATTTAAACGCAAAAAAAGCCATTTTAAAGTTTTTCTTTTACAATTATTTTTATTTAATTCATTAGACATGGCTAGGCCGAGGCTAAATATGTTTTAATTTTTGAATTATTCTTTTTAAATATTAGACACGGATGAGCCGAGGCTAACTATTTTTATTTTTTTCGAATATATTTATTTTATCTGATAGACACGGATGAGTCAAGGCTAACTATTTCCCACTATTGTTTTTCATGTTTCCCTCTTAATTCCTTTCAGAATGAAGAACCCTAAAATTAAACCAAATAAATTTTCAGAAGAAAAAAACCCCTAAAATCAAACAAAATCGTCGAGTTTGCGCGGAAAAGACATCTGAGTTGTAACTCAGTCCTTTTCACATTGAGCCATGCAAGTGGTGTCAAATGCTCGCCGAGTCTCTCGGCTCTTGCAATCTCCAATTTTCCTTTCGTCTCATCTTCGAAGCACCAAAGAACCGATTCTCTCAGGGCTCATACAATGTAATTACCAGCAAGTGAAGTCTGAACCATTGGATTTCTTCGCGTCAAAGGCTTTTTACAGTTCTGGAGCTGATAATGTAGAAGGGACTCCAACAGGTTCCTCATTCAATTGTGAACTGGAAATTCCCTTTTCGATATTCATTTTTGTGATGTTTACTGATTTGTATTGTTGAATTTTAAATGTAGAAGCTGTGAAGGTTGTCAAATGTATGATAAAATGCTTTAGTATGTAAATGTTAAAAGATCCATGCCTCCAAATGCTTGGTTGTGGTCAATGGTTGCTAATTGCAAACACCATCACGATATTAGTTTTCTCTTTGACATTATGCAGAACCTCCGCAGATTTGTTAGTTTATATTATCTTCCCCTCTCACCTCTTTATTTTCAATTAATGGTTTATTGATTCGCTCTCTTTGCTATGGTGATGAATTTAATCTATTTGGTGAGTAGAGGTTGTCAAACCTTCGCATACATGACAATTTTAACTGCAATCTCTTCCTTGAAGTCACTAAAGCTTGTGTTCATGTCGGAGCTCTTGATTAGGGCAGTATGTGCATGTTATTGCTTTTTTGTAAAAATGTTGATATGTGCCTTTGAAACATAGGGTGAGTTGAGGATTAACATTGTTATGTTGAACTCATGTTTGTTGCTGTCAAAACTATTTCTCTTACTAACCTGTTAGTGACAGGACAACTACCCCATCATGTAGGTTTTGACTAGTTTGAGTGATTTGGACATTGTAATTTACAATGTGCTGTCATTTTGTTTTGAGGTGTGAGTTTGTTCAACTCATGACAGTTGCTTTTAGATTGTCTCTAGGGTAATGTAGGTAGTTTGTTGATTTTGTAGAGGTGATAATATATACTATTGAAACAGATGGTGAGAGTTGAGGATTGACATTGTTATGTCAAGCTTATGTTTGTTGCTGTCAACTGGTTGAATTTACTTTAGTGTCTTAGAAGTATGAGTTTATCAACTCCTAGTTGCTGGCTGTTTAGTTTTTTTTCTCATGCTAATGTTTAGTTTGTAATTGTTTGACAAGTTAGTACACTATCATTAAAACAATATAAGGATTTAGTGTTTGATTGATTGGCATTGTGATGGCCAAGTTCCTACTGTCATGAGCTTGTGAGTGGTCTGTTTGCTAACTGATCAAACCATTTTTATAAGTGTGACTGCTCTAATTGAGTGGTCTATTTTCTAATTGAGAAACACAAATATTTATATTCAGTGTTTATATGCATTTCTGAGAGGCAATCCACTTGGCAGCTTCTCCTTAATCCTGCTGGGTAGCTCAAAAGAACCGTAGCCTCAAATTTTGCATAAAAGATAGCGCCAGCAAACCTTCTTTGTCAAAGTAGGGATGAGTTAATGCTGCTTTTGCACTCAGCCTTTGCCTTGCTTCCATGAGGTACATAATTCTTTCTACGACGAAACCGGCAAAACTGACAAGGTATAAAGACCTTCATATTCCACAATTCTTTTGAAAATCTATTGCATGTTCTGAACTTCCATCGTATGCTAATGACTGTTATTTGTAGGTTTTGTTCATCTCAAATTCATTGGTTTGATGACAGTTAGGTGTGCTTGAGATGCGGCATGCTTTTGGAAACAAAACCGGATGCTGATACTCCCGCGATGGTGTGCGAAGACGACAAGGTTGCTGCTTTGAAATACCGTCAAAAGGAAGCGTGCCAACCCTCAACATCTACTTTCTACCATCATTCACGGTGAAAACTGGGTGTCTTTGACAGGTACGCAATGTTGTAATCACTTTCGTATTATCTGTTCTTCTTTGACTTAATTCGAAAAGTTGAGATCGAAAATCTTTCCCCTGCCGCAGGTTTTGGAAGAGAGCCTGAAGTTGTCCTTACGCAATTATCTCCTAATCCTCAAAGCAAGTATTCAAATTAAATCCTTCTAAAGGTCCTGTTATAATGGTTGTTTTTTCTGTAGGAAGTTGGACTGCTCCTGAAGCTGTCCTTACGCGATTAACGAAAAAATGTTTGGTAATATTCTGCGATTCAAGACGAGTCAAAACGTTGTTGGTGAGATTTTCCTTTTTCAGATTATCCTGCTTTAATGTTTTTTGGAACTTGTTTTGGAAGGATATGGACTTGTCTTCAATATTTGCCCTTTAGTTTTAATTTGATTTTGTCATGAGTTTTTGATTGCATTTTTATTGATACCATTGCGGGATTGGCTGGATTTGTGTTCCTTTTCAACTTGATGTTTGGTGTGGCTCTCGTTGTACTAGGCCCATTTGATAAGCCTCAAGCAACAATACCTGATGATTCAGAAGATGATTCTTCTAATGATAGGACCGTACAATAAGTTGAATTACCACACAGAGGTGAGCTTTCTTGATTATATGCATATCCCTTATGAAACAAACATATGTTAGTCTGTCATATAGTTTAGTTCCTGAATATTTTTTCTATTATCTTTCAGAAAGTTCAGGAAGAGGAGATTCTGTTACAGAGTCCAGCCATGGAAAGAAGAAAGGCATGGTTCTTCCATTTGAACCACATTCTATCACTTTTGATGACATTGTATACTTTGTTGATATGCCAGCGGTAAGATTCACACAAAGTGATATATTCGGAATTTAGATATTTAACTAGAATTATGTTTAGTGAGACCAAAAGAATTTTTCTAACTTAACTTCAATTTCATCTGACAGGAAATGAAGGAACAAGGTGTTACAGAGGATATATTAGTACTTTTGAAGGGTGTTAGTGGCGCATTCAGGCCTGGTGTTCTCACAGCTTTGAAGGTGTAAGTGGAGCCGGAAAGACAACTCTGATGGATGTTCTGGCTGGTAGGAAAACAGGTGGACATATTGATGGGGACATCAAGGTTTCTGGTTACCTGAAAAAGCAGGAAACATTTGCTAGAATCTCTGGCTACTGTGAGAAGAACGATATCCATTCACCTCATGTAACAGTTTATGAGTCCCTGCTTTACTCAGCATGGCTTCGTTTACCTTCTAGAGTTGATTCCAAGACCAGAAAGGTCAGTTAATACGAACTATGCCATTTTAGGTTTCATTTCTCCTAATCTATTTGAGGTTGATTGTTTTGACTTTAAGGAGATTACAAATGATTGCAGATGTTTATTGATGAAGTCATGGACCTCGTGGAGCTGAACCCGTTGAGGAACTCCCTGGTTGGTTTGCCTGGCGTGAGTGGTCTCTCAACTGAACAGCACAAGAGACTTACTATTGCAGTCGAACTAGTGGCTAATCCATCTATAATTTTCATGGATGAGCCTACTTCTAGTTTAGATGCTAGAGCTGCTGCAATTATTATAAGAACTGTAAGGAACACAGTGGACACAGGAAGAACAGTCGTGTGTACCATCCATCAGCCTAGTATTTGTGGAGGCAAATCGCCACATATCACACAAGTCTGCAAGACATTGGTTAATGCAGGTTTCGATGATGACAAATTCCCTGGATAGATTGGAAATTATGAATTCCAGATCTACTAAACCAGATGCAACGTATCACCCACCATATCCTTTTACGCTTTGCTTAAAACTTCTGAAATGAATATATTATGTGCTGACAAAATGCAATCATGACCAAAGGCATGAAAGACTTCAAACTAATGAATTTTTGCAGGCTTACTGGACATGGGTCGACCATAGGGTCGGCGTATGCATCAAAAAAAGTCTAAACCAGTCAGCGCAGAAAGCATGCGTCAACCATAGGGTCAGCGCATGAAGGAACAACATTCCAGCGGGTCAGCGCGTAAAGGCATGGGTCGACCATAGGGTCGGCGCACAAAGGAAATAGATTTCAACGGGTCAGCGCACGCCGACTATATGGTCAACGCACACTGATGAAATTTCCAAAATTCCAAAACAGCACAGGCCATGCGTCAATGCACAGACCTGTTATGGTCGACCGTTCGCACGGAAAATCTGTTTTAAAATACTTCCCTCTCATATTTGAAATACTGTTATGTCCTGAGTTATGTTGGCACTATATATACTTGTTTAAACACTTGTGTCTACTAACATTTGATATTCTTTTGATTCATGTGATCAAAAACAAGAAAGAGTGAAATAGGTGTCCAAGATTCATCATCTTCATCTTCAACATCTCACAACATTTCAATTACACACAATCATTTTTGAAATGCATTTGTGAGAGATTCAAGGTGATAAGGTTCGAGGCTTAGATTGGAGAATCAAGCTCGGGTTGAAGATTGTGACAGGTTCTTTCTTGAATAAAACCATTGGGGTTTTACCCTACAAGATTGGTTCGAATTTTGGGGGTTTTTGGACGAGATTCTTCATCAACGATCAATCGAGCAAAGGTGATTGTGAAGAGGTGGTCTTCACAAGTCTAGTAGCGGATTCGGTGATTTTGAAGGGAAGATCTCGGGTTCGATTTGGTGCTGTTGAGATCAGCCGGAGCCAAAGGTGTGAATAACAACGTGTTATTCAATAAGGTGGCTGGAGTCGGAGGTCCATCAACACAAATCGAAGAACTTGATTCAGCTTGAATCAAGGGGCAAGGAGTGAAGGCAACTTTCAACACATTGAGATTTCTGTTGTATATTTGCTGCTCAATCCTTGTATAAACCGTTCATTCAAACAGGTGATATCTATAAAATATATCTCAATTCTAGTTTTAGAATTGAGGGCAGACGTACCCCGAAGCGAGGACGATGGGGGAACTGCCTCACCAAATTACTTGTCTTCTCTATTTTCAGCATTTACGTTATAGCTCAAAATAAGTAATTTTTGTGTAAGCTCTATTGTCAAAATTGTGATATCAATTGAGTAAGAGGTTAAAACTATGTTTTTAACTCCAAAGTACAACAAGACATTGTATTAGGCTGGTTGAAATTACTTACTCAACATAAATATCACTTGGAGTGTTTTTGCACACCAAGTGTTTGACATATTGCTTGAACCAAAATTATCTTACTTGTGTATCTAGTTTTGGTTTGATTTTGAATCATTGGAACTAGGAATCCTTACAACTGAAGTAAATAATTGATAAGTGGAATTTGTGTTGTGATTCTATTTTTCCAAATTGTCATTAATCCAAAGGCTTACGTATATCCGGTTTTCCAATAACCGTTCGTTTTAGACTATATTTTTCCTCGGCCGCTTCCGCACTTAAAACATTTTTAAAACCAATTTTAAATTGGTAGCGCCGACTCAAATTTTAATTGGGGATCTATTCAACCCCCCCTTCTAGATCCGTGCCATAGTCTAACAGTATTGACATATTTGAAGCATTTGATGAGGTATGTAGTGAACGGTGATAACAAATAAATACTAATGACAAATGAAGTTACCTTTTATAGTTGTTTTCCTCTCTATTATACTTGAATCTGACATATTATTCATATGCAATTCTAGCTATTCCTTATGAAGCGTGGAGAGCAAGAAATATACGTTGGACCACTTGGTCGTCATTCTGTTCATTTGGTCAAGTATTTCGAGGTAGGATCCCACTTCACTATAAAATTTACTCAAGTGAATGTCTCCATTTCTTGATTGTAATTAGTTACTAAAGTTTTCAAATAAGTTTCTTTGCCCAGAGTATTGAAGGGGTGAGTAAGATCAAAGACGGATATAATCCAGCAACATGGATGTTGGAAGTTACAACTACAGCACAAGAATTTAATTTGGGTGTTGATTTTACTGAGTTGTAAAAAAATTCAGATCTATACAGGTACACTAGTGCATATGGATATGAATCTATTAACTATAGTCGTTATTCCTATCATGTTTGTAACATGCTTAAACTGTTCTGTATGGCTCTTCAGGTGAAATAAACAACTTATACAAGAACTTGGCCAGCCTGCTCCTGGTTCAAATGATCTTCATTTCCCTACACAATTCTCGCAGTCGTTCTTGGTCCAATGCCAGGCTTGCTTATGGAAACAATGTTGTTCATATTGGCATAATCCACCATACACTACTGTGAGGTTTTTCTTCACCACATTCGATCATAGCCTTGATGTTTGGAACAATGTTTTAGGATCTCGGCGGCAAACAATAAGTCAAACTATTTTTAATCAAAAAACAATTCCATATTATTCACCAAAAATTATATTTTCTAATCTCTGTTTATTTGTAGTCACTGTGAAGAAGAAATGAAATTCGTAAGTAGGAATTAATATGCTACTTTGGAAGCAGCTTCGGAAATTTATGTTTTGAGTTATGATTCTGTATTTTGTAACCAATGCTTTGAACTTGTGTTTAGTACTCTGAATAAATATGATTTCCTTTTACCTCATCGGTGGGCGATGATTTGGGCTTTGGTTAAGTTTTAATGCAGAAAGATAGTAGTGTACTACCATGACATTTGGTCACTAAATAATGTCTGAATGCCTTTGTTTTTGTTGACTGTACTTTTCATCGCCATTTTCTTTAGCATGCATAGATTATACAATTGGAAAGCAAGAATAATTTTGTTGAATTTTACAATTTGACTTTAGCCTCGGTTAAGCCAAAGTTAAATATTTTGTTGACTTATAAAGTTTGAACTTAGCCTCAAATAAATCGAGGCAAAATGTTCTTTTAGCCTCGACCAGGACCAAGGCTAAATATTATGTTGGCTTATGGAGTTTGACTTTAGCCTCAGTCAGGCCCAGGCTATTTTTTGTTTTTTGACACGGCTTCACCGAGGCTAATGTAGACACGACTAAACCGAGGCTAATGTAGACACGGCTAAACCGAGGCTATTGTAGACACAGCTCTTTTTGGCCAAAGCTAAACGTTAGCTTCGATCATTTTAGCCTATCCCTGACACCGACGCTACGCCGAGGCTAATTGGCTAGTAGCCGCGGTTTTTTGCCTTATAGTGTCGAAAAATGGCCGAGGCTAAATACTGAATTTCTAGTAGTGAAGTTTCATCTCCTTTGCAAAACCTTCAAATCACAATGCTTCCTTCACAACTTTAGTTAGGGTGATATATTCTGTTCCAGTGGTTGATAAGGCAACAACCTTCTGAAGTGTTGTTTTCCAACTGATTGATATGGCAAACATAGTGAACACATATCCAAAAATAGATTTTCTAGAATCCATACAACCTGCATAATCTGAGTTGACATATCCTTCAATTGCTGCTTTACTATCTTCACTCAAGGCTCCACCATAAATTAGGACTCTGTTCAGAGATTGATCAGTGCATTTTAATACATATTCTATTATGTTTATACTTAGAAATTTCCTTAGTTTGTTTTGTTTCTTTTACTTTTTTATTATGTTTTTATAATTAAGTAATTGTTTGTCGTTAATCTATTTTCGCAGCTTATTTTCAGCTTTAGCGGTTATTTGATATTTGTCCACTGTTTGTATCATAACTGGAGCTACGATAATCAAATTTAAGCATTCTACCAGGCATTGGAAAGCTGAGACAAGGAGCTACAAACTTCATGTTGTACGAAGAAGCTAATTCAGAGTGTAGCAGGCTCGAATATTTTGTTGAAGTCAGGACCCAAATTCTGCCTTTAGGAATATTTAGTTTTGGGTCGGGTTTTTTTCGACCTAGTTGGGTTAGAACCGGATTTTGTGATGCTTCCCTATACCTAGTAGCAGCCATGCTACTGTTTATGACGTTCTTTTCACTGTTAACATTTTTGCTTTTTGTTTCGTACGTATATCTTATGGAGAACTAACTTCTTCGGGTTGATCTACTATAATCGTATCTCCGTTAACTTTGAGGTTAATGTAATTTTCAAATAATTTTGATTCTATTTTCAATTCTATCTATAATTCTGAATGCTTTATTCAGTTGTCATTGTTTGCTTAATTCAATTGCATATTTTATATAATAGGATTGGATTAATTCGATTGATGTATGTTCTGTTAACCGTAACCACGTTTTCTTAATTTATGTTTGTGTTATCTATTTTCTTAATTTGGATTTAGGAACATAAATCATATTTTAGTTTCAATCAAGCTTGTTAATTGTACTGTAATTGAAAGGGAATGGAATCCATTTAGGGGTTGGGAATTGTATGATCAATGATAAGTGGGAGAACGAATAGCAGATTAACTTATCTTATAATCATTTATATTTTTAATCACTTATTTTTTTAATCACTTTTTCTAAATCAAAACCAAACCCCCCATATTTCGTTACTGTAATTGGTTAATCCACTACAAGAATCTTTGAGAATGATACTCGAGTTATCGTTACCATTACTATATTTTTTCAAAAATACTCGTTTTTGATTCGTGTGCGATAGCGGATTAAATTGGCATCGTTGTTGGGGATTCTTGTTGTTTTTAACCGTTAGTTTAGTCATAGGTGTCGATTAGTGCATTTTGAACTTTCGTTTTGTTGTTTTTCTGTTTTCAAGTCCAGACGCCCCGTCTCGCGTCTGATCTAGTAAAAAAATCGGCTCTAGGAAAATCGTCTCAGATTAGTCTGATTCTTTTTCAATTCATTAGAAAAACATCAGGGATCAAAAGCCTTTATTTAGTGGAGGTCGCCCCAAAAATTCTAAAATCATCATTTTTCTATTTTTTGTGAATTTTTTACTGTTTTCATAGTTTTAAAAAAATTCGAAAAAATTCCCAAAAATCTTGTTTTGCTTAATTAGATTAAATTTTGTGTTTTTGTATTTTTTAATTTTATTTTAATCGTTTTTTTTTTGTTTTTCATATATTTTGTTGTTTATGGACATTGCTGATATTTTTCTATTTGTTGTTACATTGCTAATTCTTGTTCTCTCATAATTTGTTTGATTTTGATTTTAAGTTTCATTACCATAAGATGAGTGAAAAAAGAATCTTAAGAGAACGTGCTACACCTTATTCACTTTTTGTCGATTTCCCTTTTTTGTCTGGTTTTGATGACAATTATACTTGTGATGTTTGTACTGACTCTCACTTATGTTCAGTTTGTGCTGAAATTGAAGTTGCCTTACAAGTTGATATTTCTTATGAGATTTCTACTGAAAAAATTGATGTTGCGAATTTAAATATAGTTCTTTCTTTTAAAATTTTGTCATCCGTTGAGGAACCATCTACTTTAGAGCTTAAGCCACTTCCTTCAAATTTTAAATATGCATTTTTAGAATTGGAAGAAAATTTGCCTATAATAATTTTGTATAAATTTGAATATGAATAGGAACAAAAAGTGTTGCAGGTATTAAAGAAACATAAGAAGGAAATTGGATGGACCTTGACTGACATTCCTAGTAATAGCCCATCTATGAATGAGTATGCATAGGGTCTCACTTGAAGATGGAACAAAATTAGTGAGACAAACCCTTAATCCTTTGATTCTTGACGTTGTGAAAAATGAGATCACGCTCATGTGCTCATTCGACACTTTTACTTATCGAAGGACCTTCTTTAATCCTGGAATAAAAGAAGAAGGCATTACTGAAAATTTCAAAAACAATGGTCACTGCCCAAAGCTACTCCATGAGAGCCCCACTTTGGAAGAAGAGGTTGTAGAAGAGCTCTCTTTAGGAAAGGCTGTTTATGCGATCATCTATCCACCTTGACTCCTCGGGTGTATCCTTTCCTATATCTCCTCAATCTTATTTTATATTTTTGTTCTTTCATTGAGGACAATGTATGTTTTAAGTGTGAGGGAGAGAACCATTTCTTTGTGTTGTTTTCTTTCAGTTTTCTTTGTTTTGTTCTCTTTTCTTTAAGTGAACAAAAAATTAAAAAATAAATTTAC
Source organism: Lathyrus sativus (assembly GCA_963859935.3). Lineage (NCBI taxonomy): Eukaryota > Viridiplantae > Streptophyta > Magnoliopsida > Fabales > Fabaceae > Lathyrus > Lathyrus sativus. The sequence goes on along the minus strand of OZ012738.1, from coordinate 276,776,952 downwards.
TTAGAAACACAATGCATCTTTTAAAAATTTTATGCTATAGATTAATTGGAGGTTAGATTATGGAGACTTGAGAAAAATTTATAAGATCGGTACCGTTTTAACACCTTAAGTCTCTCGAATATGGAAACCAATTTAAATACTTGTTATGACATAGCCTTGAGTTCTTATCCTTTAATAGCTCTTAAGTAGTTTATCTAGCCGTCAACACCATATAAAAATCACACATTAAGTAATTAAGCTGATGCAAATAAGTGAATGATCACGTACTTATTAATAAGAAATCTAAATAGGAATCTGCCTTTTAAGTTAGGTGACCCTCAACCGGTCACTTAGGCTAACAATTGTGAAACCTTAAAAAAATGTTGTTGTTGTAAAGTGGTTAATTTTGAATTATTGACAAGATATGGATCATAGTTACTAACAAGTTTATTTACCATGTGTGTGAATAGATAACGAGCTTAATGCGATTGCATTAGAATGAAAGAGAGCAAAAAGGAGGATGAGTAAGTTAGGCTTAGGCATGATAACATGATTTGGATTGGTTTGTATAGGAGAGAGGTTTATGATCACACAATTATGAATTTGTGTTCTTACGATATCCTTAGTGTGAAAAATTAGTACCTACCGATAAAATCTTTACCAAAGAAGAGTTTGTGGCCTAGAAGGAGTATCTGAATGCTATTGTTTTTCATGAGTCTTGATACTATTTTGTTCGGAGTGCAAAAGTTCAAGTGTGGGGGAATTTGATCAGTGCATTTTAATGTACATTCTCTTATATTTGTACTTAGGTATTTCATTAGTTTGTTTTGTTTTTTTACTATTTTATTATATTTTTATAATTAAGTCTTTGTTTGCTGTTAATCTATTTTTGCAGTTTATTTTCAGCTTTAGCGGTTATTGGATACTTGTCCACTGTTCAGATCATAACTAGAGCTACGAGAATCAGATTTAAGCGTTCTACCAGGCGTTGGAAATCTGAGAAAAGGTGCTACAATTTTTATGTTGTACAAAGAAGATGATTTGGAATGTAGCAGGCTCGAATAATTCGTTGAATTTAGGACCTGAATTTTGCCTTTAGGAATATTTAGTTTCAGGCCGGGTTTTTTCTTTATGTTTTTCGACCCAGTTGGGTTAGAACTGGATTTTGTGATGCTTCCCTATACCTAGTAGCAGCCGTGCTACTGTTTATGACATTCTTTTCACTGTTGACATTTTTGCTTTTTACTTTGTACGTATCTTATGGAGAACTAACTTCTTCGGGTTGATCTCTTGTAACCGTATCTTCGTTAACTTTGAGGTTAATACAATTTTCAAGTAATTTTGATTCCATTTTCAATTCTATCTATAATTTTGAATGCTTTATTCATTTGTCGTTGCTTACTTAATTCAATTGCATATTTTATAGAATAGGATTGAATTAATTCGATTGATATATATTCTGTTAACCGTAACCGCGTTTGCTTAATTTGTGTTTGTGTGATATGTTTGCTTAATTCAGATTTAGGAACATAAATCATATTTTAGTTGCAATCACGCTTGTTAATTGTTACTGTAATCGAAAGGGAATGGAATCCGTTTAGGGCTTGGTAATTGTATGATTAATGATAAGTGGGAGAACGAACAACATATTAACTTATCTTATAATCACTTATATTTTTAATCATTTATTTTTTAATCACTTTTTCTAAATCTAAACCAAACCCCCCGTATTTCGTTAATGTAATTGGTTAATCCACTACAAGAATCCTTGAGAATGATACTCGAGTTGTCGTTACCGTTACTACACTTTTTTAAAAATACTCGTTTTTTATTCGTGCGCGACAACGGATCAGTGACCCATTTACGTACCTTAGAATCCACTTCAATGCTTTCCAGTGAGCTTTTCCATGATTTTCCATGCACCTACTTACAAGACTTATTGCATATGTTATGTCGGGTCTAGTACATACCATAACATACATCAAAGAACTCATTATATTAGCATATGGAATGCTATTCATATAAGCTCTTGATCTATACTCAGCTTGAATTCAGGGTTTGTCGGAGTCACAACAAGCTTTGAATTTGACATAGTAAACTTTTAGAGAATCTTTGGTAGGTATGCCTCTTGAGATAAGCATAATTTCGACTATTTTCTATCTCTTCGGATGTCAATCCCAAGAATCTTGGACGCAACTCCCAGATCCTTCATGTCGAACTCCTTATTGAGTTCACCCTTCACCCTCATTACATCTTCGACATTATTGTTTGCTATTAGAATATCATCCATATAAAGCAACAGAATAACAAATGAATTACTGGGTTAAAATCTGAAGTAAACAAAGTGGTTGAACTGACTTCTAATGAAACTTATGTGTGCCATTAACTTGTCGAATCACATATTCCACTGTCGAGGAGATTGTTTCAGCCCATATAAGGATCTCTTTAGGTTGCACACATAATCTTCCTTCCCCTTTTCTACATACCCTTCAAGTTTCCTCATCAGAATTATTTTATCTAGATCATCATACAAGAACACTGTAACACCCTTTTCTACCCCACAGATATTACGGTAAAATAACACAGATTTCAGAGTAAAATATTAAATTTCATAAAAAGCCACAAAAAAGGGCGTACATTTCTCATGTTACTCAAATTAAGTCAATACTCAGTGTACAACGGGTTTTCTCAAAATACCTCAAACTACACAAAACAGCGGAACTCAAAGGCCTAATCAAGGTTTTCCTCAAACGGGAAGATAATCAAAATAAACTCAATAAACATAACTCAACTCAAGACCTCCAACCCGATGTTACACTATCAGAGCAAGACCCTATAAGTTGACCAAAGGCCAACAACTCAAAACTTCAAAAGTCCTCAACGACATCCACGACTAAATCTGGTATCTGCAAGTTACCTACGTGGAGGTAACATTCAAACAGGCAGGGTGAGTAAAATGATTCATAATGATCAATGTATAAAATCAACATATAAATGGCATCATTTCATATTCAACACATTCATATCCTTCAATAGGCCTCGAAGGCCACAACATCATAATTTATACAAAAAGACTCATAAATGCAATGCAACAAGACTCAATGCATGTGGCACCAATCATCACAACACGATGGACACTGGGCCATCAATAGGATCGATTCTACTTGAGAACCGGAGCACATCAAAACACTTCACATCCACACAATGGGATTGATGCCAAAGTAATCGAGTTCCTGAACCGAAGCCCGGATGCACATGAATGCATGATGCACACGTCACAAATCATCCTCATAATAACATTATAGGTGCATCATCATTCATCATATTCATCATCATCAAACATCATAGCTCATCATATTCATCATCATCAAACGTCATAACTCATCATCATAATCATCACCATACGTCCTGTCATCATAACTCATCATAATAACCATCATCATACATCATGTCATCACAATTCATCATAATAATCATCATCATACATCATATAATTATTTACAAATCACGTAATGCTCACATTCATACTCATATTAATTCATCATATTATCACATATTATCACCTATTAATTCATAATTATACTCGCGGTAATCCTCATACCATCGTCTATTAATCACACAAACTTCACAGTACTACTCATGTTAATTCAAGATATTATCACATATTATCACAGTTACCCTCATGGTAATTCATCAGGAAAATTGCAGCATCAAAACATCAAGACATCACTGAACCAGAACATGATTCATTAATAGAACATATACACAATTGACTTATCAAACATAATTAGATATAAAAATATTGTGAAACTAATTGCCTTATCTATACTATGTTATAGCTCTATTCATTAGCTTTCCAACACTTCGAACGGGGGCCAAAACGGACTTACGGATCAAAAGTTACGTCCAAAACAATTTCGACCGAAAACATGAACAGTCGTGACAGACAGCAAAACGCCGTTACGCTCCGGAACCTAAATCAACCCAAAAGTCCACACGATTCACTTCCCCAATGCCTCCAAAACATCCATAAATTATCCCTAAGGTCCTACAGTGATAAAGGCACAAAACCTACGGTTTATTAGGCCAATCCCGTAACATATTCAGCCCTAAATCACAATTTTCCTACAATTACTCTGCAGGCATCTGAGTTACTCACTATCAAATATTCCAACTGGGTTAAGCAAAGTTCAATCAGCTTTTTGGCCACGAAGGCCTAGGTTTCCGTTTCCCCAATCAATTCACCGTTAGATTTGCAATTACAAGTTTAGGCCACGAAGGCCTAGGTTTCCGTTTCCCCAATCAATTCACCGTTAGATTTGCAATTACAAGTTTGGGCCACGAAGGCCAAAGATTACTATTTCTCATCTCTACCTTTAAAATCCCTACGGTTACAATCTCCATAATATATTTAGGCCACGAAGGCCATAGATCACTTATTCTCATATCCTTCTAATCTTTCTTAACCCAAATAAATCCCCACGGTCAAAATCTCAATAATAAATTTAGGACACGAAGGCCAAAATCCCTTTTTCCCATAATTCTCCATAAAACCCTTAAATCAACCATAATCACATCGAAATCTACACATGGAAAATCATGAAAAGCTATACTCCCCATACCTTAAACGTCGATTCAAAGCCTTCACGAATCTGTCAGGGAATCTTTCAACGCTTCCGCCTCCAATTTCCTCTTCAGAGCTCTCTGGCCTCAATTCTTCACGGTTAACACAAAATGAATCCTAAAACCCTTCAGAACTCCCTTTTTGTTAAACCTAGACTTGGGCCAAATAATTGGGTTTTTCCCATAATGCCCTCACTTACTCCTCTCAAATGTCCCAATTACCCTTCTTTCACTATTATTTATTTTAATTCATAATAATATTAATAAATTAATATTATATACTACCAATTAAATAAATAACCCACAAATTGCATAATTCTCAATAATCCACACAACCCACCAAAAATCACCGGAAACACCCAAAATACGAATATTCTCAATTAAATAAATTAATTAAAATAATCCGATTAAAATTGGGGTGTTACAAACACAGTCTTCACATCCATTTGTTCCAGTTCAAGGTCGAATTGTGCCACCGTGGCAAGCAACATTCAAATGTATCTATGCTTCACAATAGAAGAGAATACATTATTGAAGTCAAAGTCTTCTTTCTGAGTGAACCCCCTAGTGTCCAATTTTGCCTTGTATCTTTTTGACGCCACTCCTTCGATTTCTTCCTTAACTTTGAAAATCCATTTACAGCTGACTAACCTGGTTCCAGTAGGTTTCTTGATCAGTTCCCATGTGTTGTTATCATGAAGAGATTTCATTTCATCATCCATGACCTTCAACCATTCAGTCTTCTTTTGACTCCTCATAACTTCCTTATAGTCTTTGGGTTCTTCGTCGAGAACCTCACTTGCAGAGATTAATGCATAAGCTATGAGATCTGCATAGCTAAGTTTCTGAGGTGGCTTGATAACTCTCCTCAACCTGTCTCTTGCTAGAACATAGTCATTATCAGTCTCCTCATCTTCAAGAGTAGCTTCTGCTTCTTCTTCGACTTCATTTGGGGTATACAATTCAGCATCAACATGCTCCAACTCAACAGGAGTCTCTCACTGTTCCAGCTCTTTGTTAGCATCATCAGTTTTCTTGAAATCCATCTCTGTTGCATTGAAAACTACATCTCGACTGGTGATACACCTCCTGTGACCTGCCTCTAGGAACCATAGCCTATAAGCTTTGACTTCTGTAGGGTATCCCATGAACATGCATTGCAGGGCTCTAGGTTCGACCTTATCTTGCCTAATATGAGCATAGGCCACACAACCAAATAATCTCAGCTTGTCGAGACTAGATGAATATCCCAACTAAACTTCTTTAGGTGTCTTCACATCTAATGTAGTCTAAGGACATCTGTTTATCATATATGTTGTTGCCGAAACAGCCTCAACCTTAAACACCTTCTTTAACCCAACACTAGTCAACATGCATCTAACTCTTTCCAAAATAGTTTGATTAAACCTTTCTGCCAAACCATTTTATTGTGGAGTCCCTGCAGTAGTTTTGTGCCTTGCAATACTTGAGGCAACACAAAAACTATTGAACACTGTCGCTACCACGAAAATAAGGTGCCGGCAAAATAGAAGAGTCGCCACCTTTCGTTATTTATCCCTCAGAACGGGAAAGGAAACGATCGGAAAAACTTGATGAAAAGTTATAAGACAAGGTCATCGCAACCGTTGTCTGGGTTCGGGAGTCGGTTCGCAAGGGGAAGGTATTAGCACCCCTCACGTCCATCGTACTCGATGGGATCCACGCTTGTTGTGTTTATCTGACAGGTTGGTTTTATCTATCTACCTATCAAGGCTGGTCTGAAAAGGAAAAGAAAAATGACTCGACAAATTATCGCGCTTTATGCCTACGTATTCCCATCAGAGAATGAGAAATCAGAGTCTACGTAGTTCGCCTAACTACGGGTGGGGGAAGGTGGCTCGCCAATACGTCAGTATTGTGCCTACGTACTCTCAACAGGTATGAGAGATCAGAGCTTACGTACTTCGGGGTAATACGGATTACGGGTGTTTAGATTCATCTGTTTTTCGAGTAGGGTTAACAAATAGTTCCAGCAGTTTGGCGTACGCAGCTCGACCCTTGGAGACTTAGGCGTTACCGTTTGCGGTAGAACTGGGAGTTAACGACACTCTTTTCTTCAAAAAAGCTTCCTTAGAATTATGGGCCCACGGGGCAAAAAGGTTTGAAGTTTGTTTTCTGTCTTTTACGGAAGAACTGTTTTTTAGTTGTCTGTAGTTTGTACAGCACTAGAGACTATGACCTGGGAACAAATGCATCGCATATCGTCCAAAGGACGTATACTACACATTCTAGATGATTGAGAGGAGGCCGCTCAATTATCATTACCCAAGTAGCTTAAGACTCGTATCACGCTTATACTAACTTGCCTTTATTACGTTTTTTACTGTTGTTTCAAGATGAGAAGAGAGGAACAACTACGGGGAGACTATCAAGTCCTAATGTTGTCATGCCAAGGATTCATCCTATGGTTGGGGTTTGAAACAGGGAACTCCTAGAAGTTATCATGCATAGGTTTCAACCTAAAGTTTTAATCATCACTTCCTTATCAAAGGAAGTGAGATTCCTAGGGGATCATGTCAATGATAAACAGAAACAGATAAAGCATCAGTTTAAACAGTAAACAGTAAACGACTGTAAAATGCATGCAATGCAAGTGAGGGAGGAAATGTGTGTGGGGCATCAGCCTCCACAAGCTCGTCTCGACCTCAAGCCAGATATGAATAACTGCAATCATATAGAAGAAATAAAATTCCATCAAGCAAAACACAAACCATATAGGCAAGGGAGCAGGGCTCTACCGAATACCCGCAAGCAAAGCCATACAGTAAAAGTACAAGCAGAGGGAGAAACTCAACCTCTAGTGCAATCATGCTCCTAGCTTAAAACAATATAAACATGAACTTATTCTAATGCATCAAGCAAATCAAACAAGTCACATCAATACAGTTGCACAGAAAGCAAACAGACAGGAAAGAAAGCAGATCAACAGCTTCCACAGCTTCACAGCAAAGCAATCTTCTGACAGCAGTTCAATCCTCAGTCTGTAACCGTTCTTCAGGTCTATCCTCTTCAATGGCAAGTATTAACTTGCTTCTTAAAGCTTTCAATGCATCAAACACAAGTATCAACTTTCTCTCCCTCCTCTTCAAGCTTCAGCTCTTTCTTCAATCTCAATTTGATCTTCTTCACAAGTGTCAACTTATTCTTCTGGATCTTCAAGCTTCAGCTCCCAGGGAAATCTTCAAACAAAGGGGAAGTGCAACCTCTGACATCTTCAGTCCTCTAGCAAGGAACTTCATCCTCTAGCAAGGGAGAAAGATTCATCTAACAAGAGCAAGGTGGGGATAGAAGAAGCAAAGTGAAGACCAAAGGTCACCTCTAAGCACTCCATCATCAAGGAAAGGAACCCTTAAAGGTTCTACCAATTTGTGAGGAGCCACTCATACTACCAAAGGAGGGATGGGGCCTTCACAATGGGACCTTACATCATAGGGAGGAATGGAAGTGATCAACACCTTCCATGTTTCATGAAGGAAGAAAATCTATTCTAAGAGATCTCCTAAAACCCTAATCCTTAACCCTAAACAAACTACACCAAAGGGAGAGAAATCTTCAAGTCCAAGCTCCACCATGAATTCCAAAGCAGCCCACACATGTCTTCATCATCATCCAAGAGCAAGAGAAGCCACACCCTAATCTAAGGGAACTAAATAAATCATTCTAGTTGAGTTAGCAAGTTAGGATCACCTAAAACCTAGTACTAAAGTTAATCCTAACTAAAATACTAAAACCAATTGTAAAATCCTACAAAAATAACTATGGGAACCTAAGTCAATCATGACTCTATCATGTTAATTCCAGAGATCAAATCCTCAAATAAGACCTAGAAATAAATTCTACACTACAAGATACTAAACCTAAAACCTAAAAGGAAGCACCTAAAGTTTCAATCTAAAAACCACACCTAATTTCATCACAAAAATGTGAGAAAAATACTATGGGAGAATACATGTCTAAGCTAATAACCCACAAAAAATCAAGCCAAAAATCATCACCAAGTGCTCACACTAAAATCATCAAACAGAGGTATCAACCATGGCCATTTTATTATCAAATAAAATGTAAAAAATGCACAAAAATTGAAAATGCATGATTTTCCTAATATTTTTATTCAACAAAATTCTAGATTCAATCATGAATCAGGGGGAAAAATCAGGAATTAATTGACTTATTTTTCTATTTTTTATGAATTGTTTTCAAACCAACATGAAATGCACAAAAATAATAAAACAATAAAAAGAGAAGATGAACAAAGGGTGTATTCAGCAACTAAATCCAACTAGTTTCGCTTGGGCCCAACACAATAGGGGTGCACATAGCAACAGTGCATGAGGCCCATCTGAACATCAATTCATCCAAGAAAAATAGTGCCAGGAGGGGGTGCGTTGAGTAACCAAATGCCTTGAAAAACCTTGTTGGGCCTGGAGATGGGGGTGAGGATAGCAACTGAAGCCAAGGCCCATGTGCTCTGAATTCCTCATCTTCACTTCAATTCTCAAACTGAAAAAATAAAAAGAACACACGCCAGGACTCGAACTCATGTGTGTTTGGTTCACCCAGCGAAGATTCACAAGCTTGGATTTCTGACAATCAAAACGCTGCATTGAGGGGAGGGTATACGTGGCGCAACATACGCGCTAGGATGAATAGACTGAGTTAATATTTCCATACAAACGGACGGTCAATGCTTCGTCTTCTTCATTCAAACCTGAAACACTCGCGCGCAGCCCACGGCCACCGCCGGTGACATCTCCGGTCACCCTGCACAACCCTAACTTCCTCTACACACATCCATTTGCCACGATCTTTACATGAAACTTGACCAGAATTTCACCAGGAACTCAACCATAGCATCTATTTGCTCTAACAACGCAAAAATCTTGAGATAACCATCTCAACCGAAAATGCAATTAACCCTAAATTGTCTCTAAAGTTGAAATTAACTATCCAAAATCCATCTAGATCATGAATAGAACCTAACCGCATGCTTCTAGTTCACTAAAAACACATAATCAGAGAGAGATTTCAAGAATTTAAAACCTGTCTTTGAGCTTGGATTGCAGTGGATTCAAGCCTCAATTCTCTTCCAAACCTTGCAGAAACGTTCAGTGATCAATGGTGAATGCTTCTTGATGCTCAATTCTGGTTGAAAACTCTTGATTCTCCAAAATGAAATTTAAATTCCAAGCTTGCTTCTTCACTTCTCTCCAATGGCTTCTCCATGAAAATGATCACCAGAACCTTCCAATTCTGTTCTAAATCCTTTTTATATTCTGTTTCAATGGATTAGAGGCCCAAACCAGGCCCATTCATGAGTTTTGGATTTTCACTTTTCTTCCAAATTTCCAAAGTTGATATCCACCTTCAAGCCTTTCTCATACTCCAATTTCAGTCCCAATCATTCACTTAAGCCTTGTGGAATGTAGTGATGCGGTTTCCTTCCTTTGATTTCAACCTATGGAGTGTGTGAGGTGTGTTTCTTATTTGTGAAGCAACCTTTCAAATGGCCATGTTATGGACTTTAAACCAAAAATGTAATAATGCCAATCTCTCTAAAACATTAATTCCATTCAAATTGACCATAAATTTGACTTGAAAACAAGTTATTCTCAATTGTTTTGAATTTTCCCATCTTAATTCATTAAAATGGCTTTTATATGAACTTTCTTCCACCAATGCTTGATATAATCCATATCAATGGACCCTTGATACTTAGACAAGCTAAAAACATCATTTTGAACAAGTTTCATGTTGAACAAAAATCCATTTGAGGCTTGCAAGATGGTGAAATTGACTTATGATTCAAAATGACCTGTAATGTCCAAATACCCAAAATACCCTTGACTTGTCAAAGCCATAACTTGAGTTATACAAATCCTATCAAGGACTTCTAGTACTCTTTAGAAATCTAAGAGAATAAGGAACAACATTCATGTTGACCAAAAGTTCATAGGAATCATCCTTCTAGGGCAAAAGTGTCATGCAAGTTGGGTAACTTTCAAGCTCCAAATACACATGCCTTAGATGACTTGTAACTTGTCTGGATCATAACCTGAGTTCTATAAACCCTATCAAGGACTTCTAGTACTAAAATTAAAGCTAAGACCATGCCCTACAACAATCATGTTGGGGTCAAGATGAGATGAAGATCATATCTTGAGTTAAATGGCCTAGCAGTCAGGGGTCAAGCTAGGGGATTTTACACTGTCAAGTCTTAGAAACCCTAGCCTGAAACTTCTCAAACTCTTCAATCATGATGAGTTAACCTTGGAATCATCCTTAAAACATCTCAATGTATCCATCCATGATCACATGGCTCTTGAATTAGGTCTCAACCTCCTTCAAATCCTCAGTTGACTTAGGGTTGACCCAGTCAAACCCTAGATGCACCAATCATGGTTGAGGCTTCTTAATCTTGCACAATGACCTGTCTAGGCCTCAAAGTGATCTTCAACTCTTCTCATGAGCTCTCTCAAGACCTCAAGTCCAACTTCATGGCTTCAGAATCATCTGAGGGCTTTCCACAACTCTCAAGTTAGGAGACACACACTCTTGGTTTCAATCACTCTCTCTGAGGATCTTTTAATTTCTCTGACAAGGATATCAACCCTTGAACACTTGAATAACCTTCTTAGCTAGCCTTGTATAGCTCTTGATTGGTAATCATATCTCTTGATCTCCTGCATACCTGTCAATGAAATGCAAATGATAATGATAATGTGAATGAAATGAAACATAAGCTAGGTAAAGAAAAGTTGGGCAAATTTTGGGGTGCAACAGCTGCCCCTATTCAAACGGCTTGGACCTGACTGGGTGAGAAGCGAACGACTCTCACACATTCAAGGTAAAAGACAGTTGAATACCAACAAACCCGGAAATTTTCCAACTGCACAAGTACACGGTACTCTGATGGGACAAATCTTCGGAAACTAAAATATTAGTTGCGCGGCAAATAGCTAGAGAAATACTGATCTGAATCTCTGTCAGGATGATTCTCTGATTTATCTGATATCATTGCATCCTCAAATCATCAAGGGGTCACCGGTTACACGGTAACTGGAGATCTGCCAACCGCACAGGTAAACAATACTCCGATTGGTAGGAACATCTTCGACACTGAGCATGACAGTTGCACGACAACTCTGCTGGGGAATTGGTCACACGGTAACCGGTGAAAGGTCTAATCTCAAATCTCCGTCAGGATGGTCATCTGATTTTGCCGTAGATATGCGTCCTCAAGTCATCAAGGGGTTACCAATTACACGGTAACTGGTAATGGATGGTTGATCGTGCCGTCAGGCATTCTGCGTCACTATGGCAGAAGGATTCCTCGGGACTCATCAGGTCATTAGGAACTTTTTAACAATCAAGTTAATCATGCTATCGGGCATTCAAAGAAATTTTTGGGCGTCAGCCGGACTTCATCAGTAAGTCGGGAATAGACTCCTCAATCAATCATGAACCCAATAGGGATATCTATTCTTTCACCGTCGGGCACTCCGCGTCAGCTGAGACAACTGCTTCGACATCGCAGTTGGACTTCAGCAGTAAGTCTTGAAATGGGATCCTTAATCATTCACGGATCAATAAGGATACACAATCCTTTTCCGTCAGGCACTCTGCGTCAGCTAGGAGAACTACTTCGACATCGCAGTGAGACTTCATCAGTAAGTCAGGGGTTTTGGCACCGCTGCCGGACTTCAATCATCAAGTCTTCAAGGGAAGTTTCAACTTTGCTGTTCAGAACCTGCTGGGGATGACACATCTCCGCTGGGGATTCTGGAGAACTATCAAGTAACTCTGCTTCGGGGATCCAGAAATCATTCTGGGTAAATCAACTCTGCTGAGGACTTCAAGAATCATCTTGGACAAACAACTCCGCCGGGGACTTCAAGAATCATCCTAAACCAATAACTCTGCTGGAGATTTCAGGAATCATCCTGAGCAAACACTCTGCCGGGGACTCTAAGCATTAACTTAAGCAACCCTCTTTGGCGGCTTCACTGGGGATTTTAAGAATCATCTTAAACAATCAACTTCACTGGGGAATTCAAGAATCATCTTGAGCAAACTAATCTGCGTAGGAACACTTGCAAAACAAGAACGGTAACAACCTAGCTCATGTTTCATATGCATACGTTAGATAATGACGCAATGCTCCACACGGTGGAAATGCTACGCATTTTTAGGGTAAATGTTATGCAATCATGCAAGATGCTACGACCCCATCAGCAATATAAATGCTGAAGGGAGAATCCTCCTGTCAAGGAGAAAGAACCACTCTGGTGGAGGAAGGAATCATCCCGCCGAGGAGAAGAAGTCACACCAATCTCAATTGGATTCCGCCTGGGGAACGAACTTCAGCCGACTGCTACAGGGGAACAAAGTTCTACAAGAACCTGAACCCGCTCAACCAGGTATTTAAACCACAAACTGTCGAGGAAACAATATCAATCGCAGAAATAAACTGCACGACATTCGTAGCAAAACTTTCCTAGAGATAACGACTTCGGTGGGGAAATACAGCATTAGCTATTCAACACTCTACTGGGGAAAACCAATCATGGTGTCGACGCTTTCCAAGGACTCGACTCTCTTGGGGATTTGCAAACTCGGCTGGGGAAGAAGGAATCATCCTGCTTGCTGGGGAGAATACAACTCTGTGGGAAATCTCAATTCCGCTGGAGACTTCAGTCTTGAACTATCGAGTGTTGCATACTTGCAGATAGTTTTCTATGAGAATCTGCATATTGACCCAGTGCTGGGGAATGAACGCACACTTTAGTGTATTGCTCAGCTGGGGAGATGAAGATCCTGCAGGATACCTCTGATTGGGGAGAATCTTCTCTGCTTGGGGAGACATATCAACGTTCACCATCCCACGTTCTGGCTCCATGGGGAGATGCTGCTAAACTCGCTGGGGTAGAAGGAATCATCCTGCTTGGGGACGCATACGGCGTACTGCCTGGAATATGCTACCTGCAACAACACAAACAAACAGACAAGATACCCTCCTCAAAGGGACCTATCAAGGTTATCATCTTGTGACAATGTTCAAGTAATTCATTGTTTCAACAATCAGTGGCCTAGGCCAGTAAGTTTATGTATGTGCATTTTATCAAAAACATCGGCGTTCTTTTTCGCAAACAAAACAGACAGATGCTAAACAAACAAACAGAATTGCTGAATAGTATATATTTCATTGATGACGAACCCCTGAATGGGTGAAAATGTTTTACAACAGATGCAAGCTCCTGGAATGAGGAAGCTGCGCAAATATAAAAACATAAATATACATCAGTATATACACAAATGTCGGCAACGCGGCGTAGACGAACACCATGAGTTGATCCCTCTATGACCCACTCGACTTCGATACTTCTCCGACGCTTCAGCTTTAGAAGAGATTGATTCAGATAAACGGCCCTCAGGTCTTCCAACCACTAAACAATGAAAGTCCACACGTGGAACGCAGTCATTTGCTTTTTCAAATCCCTAACTTTTGCCTGAATCGCCCTTTCGGGTTTTCGATTCACCGGGATTCCCTTTTTTGCCAAAGTCGCCCATCCAGGTTTTCGACTTTGCGGGTGTACATTTTTCCATCTATATCCCTAATTTTTGCCCAAACCCTTTTCCTTTTTTATGGTTCGCCGGGATGCCCCTTTTTTGCCGGGATATTCATTTCCTTTCCAGCGGGTCATTCTTTAAGCAAAGTATTTTTTAATTGCGTCCGCGTTCACCAGGGATGCAAAATCTTCGCCATCCATCATGGATAACAACAAGGCTCCTCTCGAGAAGACCTTGCTGACGATGTACGGACCTTCGTAATTGGGAGTCCACTTGCCCCGGTGATCGGAGTGTGGAGGAAGAATCTTCTTCAGGACGAGATCACTCGTCTGAAAGCTTCTAGGACGCACCTTTTTATCATAAGCTTTCTTCATTCGGCTCTGGTACAGACGATCATATGAAATCGATGCTAACCTCTTCTCGTCCATCAGGCTGAGTTGGTTTAGTCGGTTCTTAATCCATTCTGCCTCATCGAGTTTCACGTCAACCAAAACTCGTAAAGAAGGAATCTCAACTTCTAACGGTAGGACAGCTTCTATACCGTACACCAGTGAGAAAGGAGTTGCCCCGGTTGATGTACGTATTGTCGTACGATAGCCGTGCAACGCAAATGGCAACATCTCGTGCCAATCCTTATAGGTCACAACCATCTTCTGCATAATCTTCTTGATGTTCTTATTGGCCGCTTCAACGGTGCCATTCATCTTCGGCCGGTAAGGAGATGAGTTGTGGTGTTCAATCTTGAAACTCTGGCACAGCTCCTTCATCATCTTGTTATTCAGATTCGAACCATTATCAGTAATGATCCGCTCGGGAATTCCGTAACGACAGATGATGTCTCTCTTTATGAATTTATCCACCACCTGCTTGGTCACGTTAACATACGAGGCTGCCTCCACCCACTTGGTGAAGTAGTCAATGGCTACTAGAATGAAGCGATGACCGTTAGATGCAGGGGGCTCGATCTTGCCTATCATGTCGATGCCCCACATGGAAAACGGCCACGGGGAGGAGATGACATTCAACGGACACGGCGGCACATGAATCTTATCAGCATAAATCTGGCATTTATGACATCTCTTCGCGAATTTAAAGCAATCTGATTCCATCGTCAGCCAGTAGTACCCTGCTCTCAGGATCTTTCTTGTCATAGCATGCCCGCCGGCGTGCGTACCAAATTTGCCTTCATGGACTTCTTCCATGAGCATACTCTCCTCTTTCTCATCTACACATCTGAGTAGCACGAGATCGTGGTTTCTTTTATACAAAACTCCATCAGGATTGAGATAAAAGTTTCCAGACAGCCTCCTCAGAGTCTTCTTATCCTGGGTTGACGCTCCCGCAGGATACTCCTTAGTCATAAGGAAAGTCTGGATGTCATGGAACCATGGCTTGCCATCGGAGGCTTCCTCGATCGCAAAGACGAATGCAGGTCTATCAAGACGAGAAAGGACAATCCTTGGAGCTTCATTCCAAAAATTGACTTTATACATTGAAGCCAACGTGGCTAAGGCATCAGCCATCTGATTTTCAGCTCTGGGCACATGATGGAGTTCCACTCGATCAAAGAATAGAAGCAGCCTTCTGGCATAATTCATGTACGGCACCAAGTTTGATTGACGAGTCTCCCACTCCCCTTTAATCTGGTTAATCACAAGTGTCGAGTCACCATATACATCTAGGTTCTTGATTCTCAAATCAATTGCTTCTTCTAGACCCATGATGCATGCTTCGTACTCTGTTTCGTTATTGGTAACCGGAAACGTCAATCTAGCGGTGAACGGGATATGAGATCCATGGGGAGTCGTGATGATTGCCCCAATGCCACTTCCGTAAGAATTAACCGCCCTGTCAAATATCAATTTCCATTGGGATTTCCTGTCTAGACCCTCATCGGGCAACGGTTCATCGCAATCTTTCGCTTTGAGAAACATGATATCCTCATCAGGGAATTCAAACTTCATCGGCTGATAATCTTCGATCGGCTGTTCGGCAAGGTATTCAGACAATACGCTTCCCTTGATGGCCTTCTATGAAACATACTGAATGTCATATTCTGTCAACACCATTTGCCATCTGGCAATCCTGCCCGAAAGCGCTTGCTTCTCGAAGACGTGCTTGATCGGATCCATCTTCGAAATTAGCATGGTCGTGTGATTGAGCATGTACTGTCGCAAACGTTTGGCAGCCCAGGCTAGTGCACAACACGTCTTTTCCAGCATCGAGTAACGAGATTCACAATCTGTGAACTTTTTACTCAAATAGTAAATGGCATGCTCCTTTCTGCCCGTCTCGTCGTGCTGATCGAGAACACACCCCATACTATTCTCAAGAACTGTCAAGTACATGATTAAGGGTCTTCCGGCCACTAGGGGTATCAAGATCGGAGGTTCTTGTAGATACTGTTTTATCTTATCAAATGCCTTCTGGCAATCCTCGTTCCAGATAATCGCCTGATCTTTCTTTAGCAGTTTGAACATCGGTTCATACGTGGCCATGAGCTGAGAGATAAACCTTGCAATGTAGTTTATTCTGCCCAGGAAACCACGGACTTCTTTCTCGGTTTTTGGCGCTGGCATTTCTTGTATCGCTTTTATCTTTGCAGGATCAACCTCATGAAACAAAGTAACCATTTCTTGTTGGTAAGTGGCCCCTGCGTTCTTCAAACCGAAAGGCATCACCTTGTAGCAAAACGTTCCCCAAGGAGTGATAAACGTAGTTTTCTCCATGTCCTCTGGCGCCATCTTGATCTGATTGTAGCTGGAGAAGTCATCCATGAACGAAAACACGGAGAACTGAGTTGTATTGTCGACCAACACATCAATATGAGGGAGAAGGAAATCATCTTTAGGGCTCGCCCTATTCAAATCCCGATAATCGACGCACATTCGTACCTTACCGTCCTTCTTCGGTACAGGCACTATGTTGGCGACCCACGGAGGGTAAGTGGTGACCGCTAAGAAGCCAGCATCAAGCTACTTTTGCACTTCTTCTTTGATCTTAACGGCCATATCTGGTCGCATTCTTCTAAGCTTCTGCTTAACGGGAGGACAATCTTCTCGCAGCGGCAAGTGATGGACCACGATGTCTGTATCAAGTCCGGGCATATCTTCGTATGAACAAGCAAATATGTCACTATACTCTCTCAGCATCTCGACCAGTCTCTGCTTGACATCACTCTGCAATGCAGCCCCTATCCTGACGTTCCTGACCAGTTCCTCAGAACCCAGATTCACAATCTCAATCTCTTCTTCATGAGGCAGAATAACTTTCTCTTCTTGCTTCAACAAGAGGGCCAACTCTTCGGGAAGGTCTTCGTCTTCATCAATCTCTTCTTCGGCTTGATAGATCGGGCAATCGAAGTCGAAGTGAGTCGTAGAAGGTCCAGAGTCGATGTCATCTGCTATTTGGATCCTGCAATAACAAGGGTTAAGCTTAAAACAAGGATATGTAGGTTAGCGCAAACCCTATTGCCATTTTATTGTTTTTCAAAACAAATATAAAACAGGAATAACAGAGATTACAACATTTGAATGCGAAGAAAAATGCCTTTTGATTTATTGATAAAATGCATGTACATAATCAAACAAGTCCCTGACAATAAAACCACTATGCCCTGGGTAGGACATAGGGTTGTACAACAATTGGAGAAAGTAAATCATTACTCTTTGCCTGTCACTTGGATGGTATCCCTGATGGACCAGTTGGTGAGGCTCTGGCCTGGTTTGCTTGGCTGGATCCAAGAATCTAGGTCGCAGTCGCTATCTTCGCCGTCTTCAGACACTGCGTTGACACTTTCAAATATTACCCCGCCACTGGTAAACTGGATCGGCCCTTTACCTCGCGACGCACTGTGCGAAGAGGAGGCTTCAGCCGTAGGAGAGTATCCTAACCCAAACTTGTCCTGTTTGTTGGGTAATTCTAGAACCTGCCCCCAGCCTGGGGTAGATCCGGCTTGAACAACGGCCCGGGCTTCCTTGAAGTAAGAGAGAGTCATCTCTGGTTTCTCAGTCATTACTGGAGCCACGTCCTTGACTTTAACAGCTTCGAATGCCTGACATAAGGTTTCATGGATTTCCCCATCCATCTCAACATATTTGAAGGATGACAAATAGCTCACCATTATGTCTTCCTCGCCACATACAGTCACGATGGTGCCTCTGACAGCATACTTGAGTTTCTGGTGCAACGTGGAGGTCACGGCGCCAGCAGAATGGATCCATGGCCGGCCTAAGAGACAGCTGTAGGCAGGCATGATGTCCATGATGTAGAAGACTGCGTCGAAAGTTTCGGCCCAACTTGGATTGGCAGGGGTACCTCTCCAAAAACATGATGTTTGGTTCCATCGAAAGCCTTCACAACCAGATCATTGGGTGTGCAAATCAATCCTCGAGTATCTAACTTCATCAATGCCTTCTTCGGAAGAACATTGAGCGATGACCCAGTGTCCACCAGCACATGAGCCATAACTGTCCCCCTACACTCTATCGAGATGTGCAGGGCACTGTTGTGGTTTCTTCCCTTCGGTGTCAGCTCCAGGTCAGTGAACCCTAACCCGTTTCCAGCATTCACGTGGGCTACTACCCCTTCCAACTGGTTGACCGAGATTTCCTGCGGTACATACGTGGCATTCAAAACCTTTAACAGCACGTTGCGATGTGTCTCCGAACACAACAACAAATTTAGGATGGAAATTTTCGAGGGTGTTTGATGGAGGTGATCCACGATCTTGTAATCACTCTTCTTGATCAACCTCATGAACTCTTCAGCGTCCTTTACAAGTAAGTCCTTCTCTACCCCACGAGGGGTTTCCTCAACGACTTTACTTTTTCCCTTATCAGTTTCCTCAGCCTTGTCTGCTTTGTCCCCCACAATCTCAGGTGGAGCAAATACTCTTCCGCTTCGCGTGATTCCGCCAATTCCCACTAGGTTACCCACAGACTGCCTAGATGGTTCTAGTTCTAACTTCTGTCCGTTACAGTAGACATCTGCCCCATAATACCACGGGACATCGTTGGTGCTTTCAAAAGGTATCGGCCCAGCCTTGGCGATGGTAATTGTGGGCGGTCTGGGTGCAGAAATGGTTATCGTCTGGCGAGGGATGGTGATGGTGGCAACCTCATCATCTTGCTTCAGCATTACCTCTCCAGATCCACATTCGTCCCTTCGGCTAAACTGCAAGATTCCTTCGGTCATCAGACTCTGAATCCCCACTATCAACTGTTCACATCCATCAGGACGAGTCGCACAGCCCAGACATAATTCTCCACAGCCCGGAAAGAAGCCTCTCTTCATCAGCTTGGCTTTAACGAAGCTAAGCGGTGTCTTCAGATCCTTGACGTCTGTCAATAAATCCAAGTTCTCGTCTTCAATAATGGCATTCACCCCACCTCCCCTATGATTCGGCATAGGGTTCTTTGTGACATTTGGCACATTATCTGAGAAATTGATGATCTTAGCATCCACCATATCTTGCACCTTGTGCTTGAAGGCTTTGCAGTTTTCTATCGTGTGGTCGGGTGCCCCTGAGTGAAAATCACATGTTGCATTCGCATCGTAACCTTGCGGAGGTGCCCCTGTCAAGGGAGCCAGGGTTCTCATCTGGACTAGCTGTAACTGAAGCAGAGTTTGTAATAGCTGGG
Organism: Lathyrus sativus; assembly: GCA_963859935.3. NCBI lineage: Eukaryota > Viridiplantae > Streptophyta > Magnoliopsida > Fabales > Fabaceae > Lathyrus > Lathyrus sativus. The sequence continues at coordinate 276,757,102 of OZ012738.1, read as the reverse complement.
CATAAGATATGGGCGGTGTCTCAAGGTGACGACTTGATAGAGGTGCCCGGTTCTGATATTTTCTGTACCATTGCTGACTTGGCTGCTGCTGCTGTGGCTGCTGCTGCGGCTGGGGTTGTTGGACAGCAGGGATGGTTATGCTAGCCACCTGCTGGCGCTGGCTCTTACCCCTCCTTCGAGTGTTAGACACGGCGCTCATCTCTCCTTCACGCCTCTTGTTATTGTACGGTTTCTTTCCTCCTCCGGCTGAGGATATATCACCTCCCTGAATTTTCCCCAACTTGATCCCATTTTCAACGTGCTCGCCAGTAATGATGAGATCTGAGAAACTCCCTGACATACCACTGACCAGTTTCTCGTAATAAACCCCTGGGAGAGTGGCTACAAACATCTCAACAAGCTCTCGTTCAACCATCGGCGGCTGAACTCTAGCTGCTAATTCACGCCATCGCTGGGCGTATTCTTTGAACCCCTCGTTATTCCTCTGTGACAAGTTCTGCAGCTGAACCCGGTTCGGAGCCAAGTCACTGTTATACTGATAATGGTGTACAAAGGCCTCAGCAAGTTCCTTCCACGTGCGCACACTGGTGGGTTCCAAACTCATGTACCACTCTAGGGATGGCCCGGACAAGCTATCCTGAAAGAAGTGCATCAGCAGCTTCTCGTCTTCAGAGTGAGCGGACATCTTTCAGTAGTACGACCTTAAGTGGACACGAGGGCAAGTGGTGCCCTTGTACTTCTCAAAGTCGGGTACCTTGAATTTGGGAGGCACCTTGAAATCGGAAATCAATCCCAATTTAGACATGTCGACACCCATAGTGTTCAGGTTCTCGAAATTCCTCATTTTGTCCTCGAGTGCCTTAAACCTCAAACGTGCTTCAGCAGTCAGTTCTCCTTCAGCACTCCTCTGTGAGAATAAATCTTCTTGACGATCTTCTAGCCATGGCTGAGGCCCATACAGATTCCCAGCACCTGTGGTGCCGTTGCCTAGTCCAGTGTTGCCATTAGCTTCAAAGTTTCCATTACCGACGCCAGTCGTATTACCATTGAGCCCGATGTTAGTGACCATATTGCCGTTACCACTGCCATTCCCCCCGGTCACGGGTATGCCACCCTGAGGGGTTTCAACAGGTGGAGGGGTTGGAACATTCCCACCATGGAGTACACCGTTGCTGTCAACCCTTGAGATCAGAGGCTGGACCAATGTTCTGAGCTGGTCTTGGCCGTTGGAAACCACTTGCATGAGCTCCATGAAGCGGTACATCCTCTCTCGGAGTTCCTGGACGTCAGTCTGCACCTGTTCCATTGCTCTAGCTTGATTCGCTCTGGTTGGATAGCGGTGGATTGGTCTTCGGTCAATCCTGGAACAACCTGCATACACAAAGGGTTAGAAGAAAAAACGACAAGGTGCTCGTTATGCAAATGCTTCATGCAGATGCAAACGTGTGTCTGTGCCTTGGGGAGATTCCCCCCCGATCCTAGTTTCCGAGACAAATAAAGTCTATGATCCAATCATGGAAAAGAAGTCCTCATATATTCATCTAAAAAGCCCGCTCGGGTAGCGTACAACTGTAATCACATACAACTGAAGCAATAAGGCATGACCCCAACCAACATACCTGGCGGTGATCAGCATATTAATGCATAAAAACGTACAAAGAGAATACAAAAATATCAGGTGCAGCCACGGGCACGGGAATCTTCTATCAACTTCTTTGTAGCGGGATGATCTGACTGAGCATGCAAACCCCGGGCCAGTAGGTCCCTCTGACTGATGGACTTTGGGAGGTTCTTGGCAACGCTCCTAGAAATACCTTCTTCAGAATGGTTCACGACTCTTCTCCTTTTAGCATCAGCTCAGAGTTGAGAATCTTGCAGATCCGCCTCGGCCTCAGCCAATCTATATTGGACGTCTTGTCGCAGGGAGGCTTCAGCCTCTGTGTTCTCATCTTTCACCATAATCTGAGCTTCTAGCTCGGCTACTCGCTGCTTCAGCTTTTCTTCCCGCTCTCTGTACTTGGCTATGGTGCTGCTCCAGACCCTCTCGTACTGGGTTAACTTCCGGTATACTCTGTCCAGATCCTGTTTCTTGGTTGTCAACACGTCGTGTACTGACTTCAGATCCAACCCCAGACGTTCCCTAGCATCAGTTTCTTTGGTCAGGTTGGAGCCTAGACGGTTGATCATCTCAGTCTGCTTCTTGCAGGTATAAACGGCTTCACTTTTCTCTTTCCGAAGTTGAGCGATCTCTTTCTCCAACTCTTCGTTGGCTTTTCGTAGGTCTTCCTTCTCTTGGAGTACCTGGTTGAATTTCTGGATATCAACTGTAGTAGGCTCTTTGTACACGGGAGCATATAATGGTTCCACAGCAGGAAATGACATTAGAAACTTGGCGGCTCTTTCTCGAACCCAAGTCACGTACGGATCAAAGGCCTTGTTGTTGCTTTTTCCCAACAAGACTTTCCCCTTCCGGTGAATTTTGCTCCAAGCATTCTGTACCTTGATCAAAGTGTCACCTTTAAGCAACCCTGTGAGATACAGAGATTCCCGTATCTCTTCCTCTTCAGGAGGACCTCGTAGTGCATACCCAAATTGTCGTACCAGCAGAGCTGGATTGTAGTTGATATATCCATTCCTTCCGACCAAGGGGACGTTAGGAAAGCCACAACAGCTATACACAATATCTTTGCCCAATAGATCTCTATCAAACCAGATAATATTGTCAGCAGTCAAACCCATCAAACATGCAAACCAGGGTGAAGACTCAGCAGGATCAATGAACAGCCCTGACTTAGGAAGATGGCTAGCAAACCACTTATACAGTAAAGGAGCACAACATGCCACGTTCTTCCCCTTTCTGTTTTCATTCTTGCTGTGAACTGAATGGTAGACGTCTCCGAGGAGAGTGGGTACTGGATTCCCGGAGGCAAATATATGGCAAGCATCCATACTTATGAAGTCCGGATGACTCGGGAATAGCACAATCCCATAGATACAAAGGGCTAAGAAGGCATTGAACACATCCCAGCGACCCTTCTCTGCAAACTTTCGGGCTTTTTCCATCAGGAAATGCAAAAGGAAATCATGAACTCCAATCTTTCTGGATACCATTCCTTCCAATTCAGACTCATCTACATGAAGAGCGTCAGTCAGCTTATTCAGTTTGGGCTCACCCTCAACACGGTAGTAAGGCATTTGATTCATCAGAGGCACCCCTAACAGGTCAGAGTACTCTTCCAAGGTCGGGGCGAGGACATAGTCTGGAAACACGAAGCATCTGAGCTGTGGGTCGTAAAACTGCAGCAGGGCGTAGAGGCCATTCAACTCGTACGTAGGAAGCTTATACACGTAGGAAGCTTATACACAATACTCATCAATCTCCCATAACTCTGTCTGAAACTCTCCATCACTGTCTTATCAGCCAAGGAAATCAAAGTTCATAATTCTCGGATGTCAGGTGTTGGTAGCTTGTAAGCCACAGTCTTCTTCAGAGATGCCATATCTGCCATGAGGATCAAGATCACTAGAACCAGGGGAGAAATATGCACCTGCAATACAGACACACGTTAATGACATGCAAATGAGGATGCAAACAATGCAAAATGCAATCATGCAGCAGGAGATCAGGACGACTGTGCTGTTGAAGAGATGAAGGCTCTGTATCAACAAAACCATAATACTGCTCTGTCAAGAACAACCATACTCTGAGGAGAAGAAACCCCTGATACCAGACCAACAATCTGCTCTGTCAAGAACAACCATATATCTGATGATGGGACCCTCTGATACCAGACCATAAATCTGCTCTGTCAAGAGCACACATATCTGATATGAGAACCTCTGATACCGACAAAACTGATTCACTGTCAAGAAAACCAGATAGTCTGAAGGTTAAGGTTTCCTGTAACAAACCTGACCCTGCTCACAGGTATGGACCTAGTCACGGAAAAGGTTCGGCATCCTATGCGGTCATCAGCGTCACAGACTTTCAAGAAACGATGATACGATACCCAGAAGGTGTGGCATCATCATTTCTTGAAGCGACCTCACTTAGCTGAATTCCAAATGATCGGTTCCCAGAGTCGACAATCCTCAGATCCAACAACCCCTCGAGTCCAAAGGACCGATAGGAAGCCATCAAAGAGAACCTCGTCTGAGTGTGGATTACGTGGGAACAGCTGCAAGCAAAGCAAGCACGTCCTCCACTAACCCACTCTAATACTATGTAGCTCTCAAGCCTGGGTCTGGCTTCTCACTCATCAGAATGCCCCTCCCACAACAGTACAGATAATCATATCATACTGAAAATAAAGTGCGGGAAATAAAATGCGATGAATAAACACCACCCAACAAACGCCTCATTGCAAAATTCAAGGCCTGTGTCGGTTCTTAACCTCTCGACTTTTCTGCCAGTCTGATTTTCGACCAGAGTCTTCCAACCTTTAAAATTCTCAAAAGTTTAATCCTTAGCCTTCTGGATGAATACCCATAACTTCCTGGAATAATGATCAACTATGGATAGAAAATATCTTGCTCTTGAATGTGATGAACACCTTGCAGGCCCCCAAAGATTAGCATGGATGTAACCAAGGGATCCATGAGTTCTTTGTTTGCCTTTGTTGAACTTCACTTTGCAAGACTTTCCAAGTACACAGGGTTCACAAATTTTAGCTTTTCGACTTTGTCTCCTCCAAGCAAATTTTGTTTCCCTAATTCGACCAGACCTCTTCCATTGACATGGCCCAATCTCATGCGCCGAATTTCTATTTTCGACAATGGTTTCATGGATGCAACATTTGTCAAACCACTTACAACTTCAGCCTCAAGGGTATACAAGCCTTGTTTCTTCACGCCTCTCAAGACTTCCTTCGACCCCTTCATGACTCTTAGGATACTTTTGTCTCCTTGAAAAACATATCCCTTCTTGTCGAATTCACCAAGAGAAATCAAATTTCTCTTCAAATCAGGTACATACCTGAATTCAGTCAATAATCTTATTGACTCATCATGGAGCTTGAATCTTACAGATCCAATACTTGCAATTTTTCAAGATTTATTGTTTCCCAGTAGCACTGATCCACCATCTTTATCACATAGCTCCTCGAACAATTCTCTATTTGGATTCATGTGCCAAGTGCAACCTGAATCCATAATCCACTCCTTTCTTGAACCTCCCATTGAAACCACAAGAACATCAGATGATTTGAAGTCATCTTGAACAATGGCTGTGTTGCCATTATCTTTACCTCCATGATCTTTCAGGTGTTCAAGGTACACTTTTTTTGTGTACCCTTCTTCTTACAATGATAGCATTGAATACAAGATGCCTCGCCACTATAAGACTTCTATTGACTTTTACCTTTCTTCTTGTCGAACTTACCATCCTTTCGCAAGAATTTTCCCTTAACAGCCAAACCTTCATCAACCATCAAAGTTTTATGCTCCTTTTGTTCGTTCAAGTCCTTAGAATACAAGTATGATTGAACTTCTTCAAAGCTCATGGCTTCCCTTGCATACAGGAGAGTTTCTTTGAAGTGAGCATGTGTTTAAGGCAAATCACACATCAACAACAGTGCTTGATCATCATCATCGATCTTCACATCAATATTTTCAAGATCAAGAATAAGCTTGTTGAACATATCCAACTGCTCAGTCAACACTTTGTCTTCACTCGTCTTGAATGAATATAAAGCTTGCTTCAGGTAGATTCGGTCCACTAGAGATTTGGTCGTGTACAAACTTTCAAGTTTCAACCATAACCCCGATGTCGTAGTCTTCTTTGATACATATCAAAGAACCTTAACACCAAGGCTCAACAATATTGCGATGTGGGCTTTCTCTATCATGGATATCTTTTCTTTTTCTGTTAACGCAATGTTCATGGCTTCCTCTCCCTTCAACCCTTCCAAACAACCCTACTGAGCCAGTAGGGTTTTCATCTTCAAGCGCCACAGACCAAAGTCATTCACTCCGGTGAACTTTTCAATCTCATACTTTGTTGAAGGAATCTTCTCCATGTTCACCGCACCAATTTGTTGTGAATTAGGATGCCTTAAAACAAAATATACTCAGTTTCTTTATGGTCAAGAAACACACAAGGGACAGGGTTAAGGAAAAACAAGGAGAACAACAAGGATTGGTTATAACTTCTATTCTTTACTTTCTCTATAAAATAGATTACAAGTACTCAAGAATAACAAATAACCCCCTCACCCTAATTAGGTTTTGTCAGACCACACATAAGATGAGAGACTAGTATGTTATTTATAATAAAACCTAACATACTACACTAATGGGATTTTTAACAATAACCCATTACAAGCTAACTTAAACAATTGGATCCTTAACACAAGGCCCAATTTGACAACTACATACTAGAACACAATTCGACTACAGCATGTAGGTCTTCGACAACAGCATGTGAGCCAACTTCGACGGCATGCTAACTAGAGTTCGATCAAATATCTCAAAAATCTCCCCCTTGGATCTAACTCTACTATTAAGAAACAAACTAGCTTTCTTCATACAACATTATCAACTGCATATAGTTGGAAAAAATGCAATTGGGCAACGTCTTGGTGATAATATCAGTAGCATTATGATTTGTCGAAACCTTCAGCACTTGGACTTCTCCATGCTCGATTAACCCTCTGACAAAATGCAGTCTCACATGAATGTGTTTGGTTCTCTCATGATAGGCTGAATACTTTGACAGGTGTATTGCACTTTGACTATCACATTTAACAGTGACAACTCGACATTGAAGTTTCAGCTCCTTTGCAAAACCTTCAAGTCACAATGCTTCCTTCATAGCTTCAGTTAGGGTGATATATTCTGTTTTAGTGGTTGATAAGGCAAAAAATTTCTAAAGTGTTGCTTTCCAACTAATTGATGTGCCAAACATAGTGAACACATATCCAAAAATAGATTTTCTAGAATCCATACAACCTGCATAATCTGAGTCGACATATCCTTCGATTGCTGCTTTACTATCTTCACCCAAGGCTCCATCATAAATTAGGACTCTATTCAGAGACCCATTTATGTACCTTAGAATCCACTTCAATGCTTGCTAGTGAGTCTTTCCAAGATTTTGCCATGTACCTACTTACAAGACTTACTGCATATGATATGTCGGGTCTAGTACAAACCATAGTATACATCAAAGAACCCATTATATTAGCATATGGAACGTTGTTCATATAAGTTCTTTCGACATCAGTACTGGGACACTGATTTATACTCAGCTTGAATTGGGGGTTTATCGGAGTCACAACAGGCTTTGAATTCGACATACCAAACTTTTCGAGAATTGTTCATAGGTATGCCTCTTGAGATAAGCATAATTTCGAATACTTTCTATCTCTTCGGATGTCAATCCGAAGAATCTTCGGCGCAGCTCCCAGATTCTTCATGTCGAAATCTTTATTGAGTTCATCCTTCACCCTCATTACATCTTTGACATTGTTGCTTGCTATTAGATCATCATCCTCATAAAGCAACAAAATGACAAATGAATTACCAGGTCGAACTCTGAAGTAAACACAATGGTCAAACTAACTTTTAATGAAACTTATGTGTGCCTTGAACTTGTCGAATCTTCTATTCCACTCTCAAAGAGATTGTTTCAATCCATATAAGGATCTCTTCAGGTTGCACACATAATCTTCCTTTCCCTTTTCGACATACCCTTCAGGTTACCCCATCAGAATTGTTTCATCTAGATCACCATACAAGAACGCAATCTTCACATCCATCTGTTCTAGTTCAAGGTTGAACTGTGCCACTGTGGCAAGCAACATTCGAATGGATTTGTGCTTCACAACAGGAGAGAACACATCATTGAAGACGACACCTTTTTTCTGAGCGAACCCCTTAGCGACCAATCTTGCCTTGTATCATTTCGACGCCACTCATTTGACTCCTTCCTTAACTTTGAAAATTCATTTACAACTGACTAACCTGGTTCCAGCAGGTTTCTTGATCAGTTCCCAATTGTTGTTATCATGAAGAGATTTCATCTCATCATCCATGACCTTCAACCATTTAGTCTTCTTTTGACTCATCATAAAGATAAAAACCAATCCTTTAAAAAAATAAATTATACTATATTTGAATTGTTGAATTTATTTGGTGGCAAACCTATTACACTTATTTTAAGAAAGATTAATTAATTTTAAGTCGTGTTAAAAAATTCGATGACAAAATTTTTTATGACATAAATAAAAAATCGATAAGAAAATAACTCAATAAATATAGAAATAATAACTAAAATTTGTGTAAATATATAATTTGTGTATATTTTTACTTAAAATTATTATTAAGAAAGCCACATGTTGTTCTTAAAGAAACTTGAAGTTCTCCATTCTTAACCATCTTTTACTTTAAAAATATAATATCAATAGTTACAAAATAGTCTCTTACCATTAAACTCTTTCGTAAACCTATAATTATATGAAACAATCAACTTTCGGACAAGCAAATAATTTGTATGTGACTTGCAAATCACATGATATGTTAAAATCACTCTTACTTAAATTTCATAAATAAAACATGATTTTAAAACAAACCAAGATTTGAAATGCATTCCAACATCGTGAGACTGGTTTTGAAAAATCATTCATTTCAACCTACTTTTATAAGCAATTCAAATAAAAACTAATCTTAAATGAATTTTTTTATATACAATAGATAGAGGAGAATCAATTTTATTTAAAATATAACTATCTTGAGGATATGTTTTACTTATTTAATAAATCTTGCACATTATATCTTCAAAAACAAACTTTTAAAAATTATTGTGTCGCAACCATACAACTAAATAATAGAAAATACTCAAAACATAAATTTTCCTAATGATTCATTCAAATCTATAAACAGTTGCACACAATCACACAAATATAATTATGTAAAAAAAAGATTTAATCTTGCACCAGCTAACTCTTCTTTATAAATCTCTAGGCATCTTCACCTTCTGAGACTCTCTTTTAACCCTCCTGGACACATTAAAAATAAGGACAAAAATATCAAAAAAATTTATATATTAAAACATTAGAATAAATATGTCTTATTAATTAATTTACAAATATTAAAAAACTTATAAGTAAATATGATATGATATAACTTTCAAATCACATGACATGTTATGCTCAATCTAACCTTAATTTCATAACTAAAACATAAATTTTAAACAAACTCATGTAAAAAAAACTGATTTGTAATACATTTCAAAATCATGCACTTAGTTTTGATAACCATTAATTTCAAAACTACTCTTATAAACAATTCAAATAAAATTATATTAATTATTTCAAAAAAAAAAGTTAAAAAACGTTACAACAATATAAAAATATATAAAATTAGGAGTGAAATTAAGGACCACATAAATATCCCCAACATATACACCAGAATAATTAAATATTGATAATCTGTTTTTGGAATACTATCCACAAAAAATACATCATCCAAAGGAATCCTGCATTTCATAGAAAAAATATTACAAGTTAATAATGTAGTTTTTTTAGTTGATCATTAAACATTTAGTAAAAATATATATTTAAATTAAACTCACTTTGGTATGCCAATAAATTTATGTGCTGCATTTTAATATAGTTTATTTTTTTTAATTACAGGAATATCATTAGTAGTATCGAAATGAAAAAACTCATTCTAAGATGGATCATTTCATTAAATGTTATTGTCAATAAATATCAAAATAATAATTAAAGAGAATATCTTGTTAAATGTAATTCATTGTTTTGATTTAATTTGATATGATTAGATTTGATTTGAATATTTTGGACCTTTTATGATTTGGGCTTTTGTAAACCTAAAACTATAAATAGGGTGCCTTGCTTTGTATTCAAACAGTAGAACTGGATACACAGTTGCAGTGTTAGCAAGTGAAGGTTCAATAAAATCAGAAATCCCACAGTTGTGGGTAACTCAATACTTTCTCATTCTTCTCTTTCTTGTGTGTTCTTCTTCTTTTCTTTTGTTGTTCTTGATAATTACTTGTTATTACCATCATTATCATATTGTGGGTTTATTCATCAATCTTGAGATCAAGATTGAAGGGAATTCTTCATAGGGTGTGAGGTGAATTTCCAACATCTGGTATCTAGAGCTCCGGTTGAGAGATTCAAGGAAGGAAGATAGTGATGGCGATGAATTATCCGAACGACAACTTTCCGGCGACCCTGCCAATTCTCAAGAAAGACAATTATGAGAATTGGTGCAAGCAGATTAAGGTGATTTTCTGTTATCAAGATCTTTGGGATCTTGTGAAGGACGGAGTAACATTGCTTGGGGAGAACGCAACGGAGGCGGAAAAGGCTGCGCACAAAGAATTGAAGAAGAAGGATTATAAAGAACTCTTTATAATTCATCGGTGTGTCGATTCTGATAACTTTGAAAAGGTTAGTGATGTTGATTCAACAAAAGAAGCATGGGAGATTCTCGAAAAGTTGTTTAGAGGCGCAGAGAAGATGAAAGAGGTGAGGTTACAAACTCACAAGAGAACCTATGATTTGCTTCAGATGGAAGACAACGAAAGCATTACAGATTTCTTCACCAGAGTTACGAAGTTGGTGAATCAAATCAAAGTATGTGGAGAAGCACTAACGACGAAAGCAGTTGTCTCAAAGATTTTGAGATCGTTGGCTCCAAAATTCGACCACGTGGTAGTTGCCATAGAAGAGTCGAAAGATCTGTCAGTATTGACGAAGGAAGAGCTTCAAGGGACTCTTGAGTCTCATGAACAGAGGATGATTGAGAGAGTTGCAGGAAAGTCGAAAGATATGGCTTTACAGACGCAGTCAGAAAAGGAAAGAAAAGGCAAAGGTAGCTGGAATGGCAACAAAGGAGGAAACCAGTCGAATCAGAAGAAACCTTGGAACCAAGGCAACCAAAGAGGTGGTGCTGCAGGTAAAGGAAGAGGTGGTGGTCGAAAGCCAGACAAAAGCCACATTCAGTGTTTCAATTGCTAGAAGTATGGTCATTATGCTAGTGATTGTCCAGAAAGGAAGAGAAATCAAGAGACTGATGCAAAGCTGGCGAAACATGAAGAAGAAGAAACGTTGCTAATGGTCACAACAAAAGATGAAGAAAGATTCCAAGATCAGTGGTACTTGGACTCAGGATGCTCATCACACATGACTGGAAGGAAATATTGGTTTGTCAACATGAAACCCTCTTCGAAGAACACCGTGAAGTTTGCAAATGACAACACTCTAGCAGTCGAAGGTGTTGGTGATGTTCTGATTATGAGGAAAGATGGCAAAAGGTCAACAATCTCCAATGTGTTGTACATACCAGGCATGAAGAGTAATTTGCTCAGTATAGGGCAGCTTGTCGAAAAGAACTACAAGGTAGTTGTCAAAGACAAGATGATGAGAGTTCTCGACGCAGGTGGTAGATTAATCTTGAAGTCTCCAATGTCTCAGAATAGGACCTTCAAGATTGGACTCAATGTGATGGAGCACAAATGTCTAGCAACTGCAGCCAGCAGAGATGAGTGGTTATGGCATTTTCGACTAGGTCATCTCAACTTTAAAGACATCAGAGAACTGAAGAGAAGAAATATGGTTTCAGGATTACCAGAAATCGACATTCCAAGTGAAGTCTGTGAAGAGTGTGTTCAGTCGAAACAACACAAGAATAGCTTCAGCAAGAATGCAGGAAGTCGAAGGCAATACTTGAAGTCATATACTCTGATGTATGTGGTCCAATCCAGGTGGATTCGATTGGTGGCAATAGATACTTTGTCCGTTTTTTTTTTACTTTTCGTTCGACTTTCTAAAATTTTCGATTTTTGCGGTAAATGCAATCTCCAAAATATTTTTCTTTCTCTTCATCAACAAAGATTTTACGGCACATTACAACAATTTCAAAATCATGCACTTAGTTTTGATAATCATTCATTTCAAAACTACTCTTATAAACAATTCAAATAAAATTATCTTAATTACTTCAAAAAAAAAAAGTTAAGAAACATTACAACAAGATAAAGATATATGAAATTACTTGATGAGGAGTGAAACTAAGGGCCACATAAATATCCCAATATATAAACCAGGATCGTTAAATGTCTGATAATCTGTTCCTGAAATACTATCCATAAAATATACTTCATTTAAAGGAATGATGCTTAGAAAAAATATTACATGTTAATTGCGTAGTTTTTTAGTTGATAATTAAATATTTAATAAATATATATTTAAATTAAACCCACTCTGCGATGCCAATAAATTTATGTGTTGCATTTTCATATAGATCCATTTTAATTAAATCAATACCATTAATATTATCGAAGTGAAAAAAACTCATTCTACCATGTATCAGTTCCATTAACTGTTATGGACCATATAAATTCAACAAGTATCAAAATAATAATTAAAGAGAATATTATGTTAAACAACATTTTCACAAAAATGATAAAGCTGAGAAGTAAAATTAACTTGTTGGAAAATAGCTTACAATATTTTCTTTTACTTGTGATGAAGTGTACTTAAGCATAATATAAGGATTTACATTTTCGGCTTAATCATAAAATAAGATTCATAAAAAAATAAAAAATGTTAAACAACATTTTTATAAAAAAACACACACACAAATATATATATATATATATATATATATATATATATATATATATATATATATATATATATATATATGTATATACACACACAACACACACACACACACACACACACACACACACACACATATATATATATATATATATATATATATATATATATATATATATATATATATATATATATATATATATATATATATATATATATATATATATATATATATATATATATATGTATATATATATATATATAACATTTTTTGTTTATCACTAAAAAATAAATTAGACTATATTGGAATTGTTGAGTTTATTTGGTGACAAGCCTATTACATACTTTAAAAAAAATTAATTGATTTTCAGCCGTGTTAAAAAATTCGACAACAAAATTTTTTATGACACAGATATAAAATCTCTAAGAAAATAATTCAATAGATACAAAAATAATAACTTAAATTTGTGTAAATATATAACTTGTGTATATTTTTACTTACTGAGAAGATCATTGTTAGGAAAGCCACAGGTTATTCTCAAAGAAACTTAAAGCTCTCCAATCTTAACCATCTTTTACTTTAAAAGTATAATATCAATAATACAAACTAGTCTCTTACAATTAAACTCTCTCATAAACCTATGATTTATATGAAACGATCAACTTTCTGACATGCAAATAATTTTTATGTGACTTACAAATCACATCATATGTTAAAATCACTCTTACCTGAATTTCATAATTAAAACATGATTTTAAAACAAACCAAGATTTGAAATGCATTCCAACATCTTGCGATTAGTTTTGAAAAATTATTCATTTCAAACTACTTTTATAAGCAATTAAAATAAAAACTAATCTTAAACGAATTTTATTTATATACAATAAATAGAGGAGAATCAATTTTATTTAAAATATAACTATCTTGAGAATATTTTTTACTTAATTAATTAATCTTCCATATTATATCTTCAAAAAAAATTATAAATTGTTTGTGTCGTAACCATACAACTAAATAACAAAAAATACTCAAAACATAACTTTTCTTAATGACTCATTCAAGCACAAATAAAAAAATTAATTTTACATAATCAAATCGGTTAAAATTAATGTTTATGTATGTATAAGCACTTGCACACAATCACACAAATATAATTCTGTAAAAAAAAATATTTCTTCTTGCACCAAGTAACTCTTTATAAATTTCTAGGTATCTCCACCTTCTGAGACTCTCTTTTAATCTTCCTAGACACATTAAAAATGAGGAAAAAATATCAAAAAAATTTATATATTAAATCATTATAATAAATATGTCATATTAATTAATTTACAAATATTAAAAAATTTATAAGTAAATAAAATTATATTTATTACTTCTATAATACCAAGATGTGCTTTTAAGATATAATAATCTCAATAATATACAAAAAAAGTTAAGTATTTAATAGTTGAAGTATGATAAAGTTGAGTATTAATTTCAACAACACATATAATAATATGATATGACTTTCAAATCACATGACATGTTATGCTTAATCTAACCTTAATTTCATAACTAAAACAAGATTTTTAAACAAACTCATGCAAAAAAAAACTAAAATTTGTAATACATTTCAAAATCATGTACTTGATTTTGATAACCATTCATTTCAAAACTACTCTTATAAAAAGTTCAAATAAAATTATATTAATTACTTTAAAAAAAGTTAAGAAACATTCCAACAATATAAAGATAAATAAAACATACCTGATGAGGAGTGAAAGTAAGCGCCATATAAATATGACCAACACATACACCAAAATCATTAAATATTTAATAATCTGTTTCTGGAATACTATCCATAAAAAATACATCATCTAAAGGAATGCTACATTTCATAGAAAAAATATTACATGTTAATTAAGTAGTTTTTTAGTTGACCATTAAAAATTTAATAAAAATATATTTATGTTGTGAATCGGATGTCTTGAAACAAAATATAAATGGTTTCTTTATGATCGAGAAACACACAAGGGTTAGGGTTAACAAAGAAACTAAGGTAAAACAATAAGGAACAACAAAGATTGGTTATACACTGCTATTCTTTCCTTACTCTTAGAACAATATTACAAGTATACAAGAATAACAAAATAACCTCTCTCTCTTGAAATTAGGATTTTGTCTTCCTATTTTTCCTTATACCAAGATGAGAGACTAGCATGCTATTTATAAGAAAAATAACACACTAACCTAATGGGCTTTTTAACAATTACCAATTACAAGCTAACTTAGGGTACAAGCTAACTTAAACAATCGAGCTTACAAGTAAGGCCCAATTCAACATGCTAACAAACCTACCAATATTGACTAATGCATGTTAGAACAAACTTCCACTACAACACGCATTACTCCGACAGCAACATGCGAACATACTTCGACCTCATGCTTAATTCTGGTCGAACCAGAAGCTACCCTTCGACCATACTAGAGTTCGATCCAACATCTCACAAATATCCACCTTAGATCTAACTCTATAACATCAAGAAACTAACTTTCTTCATACAAATTTATCAACTGCATACAGTGGAAAAACTTGCAACTGGGCAATGTCTTGGTGATCATATCAGCAACATTATGATCTGTCGAAACCTTCAGCACTTGGACTTCTCCATGCTCGATTACCCCTCTGACGAAATGCAACCTCACATCAATGTGCTTGGCTCACTCATGATAGGCTGAATTCTTCGACAGGTCTATTGCACTTTGACTATCATATTTAACAGTAATAACTCGACCTTGAAGTTTTAGCTCCTTTGCAAAACCTTCAAGCCACAATGCTTCCTTCACAGCTTCAGTTAGGGCAATATATTCCACTTCAGTGGTTGATAAGACAACGAGCTTATGAAGTGTTGCTTTCCCAACTGATTGTTGTCCCAAACATAGTGAACACATATTCAGAAATAGACTTTCTGGAATCCATACAACCTGCATAATCAGAGTCGGCATATCCTTCGATTACTCTTTTACTATCTTCACCCAAGGCTCCACCATAAATTAGGACTCTATTTAGAGACCCATTTATGTACCTTAGAATCTACTTCAATGCTTTCCAGTGAGCCTTTACAGGATTCGCCATATACCTTCTTACAAGACTTACTGCATATGCTATGTTAGGCCTAGTACAGACCATAATATAAATCAAAGAACCCACTATATTAGCATATGGAATGCTCTTCATATAAGTTCTTTCAACATCAATGTTGAGACACTGATCTATACTCAGCTTGAGTTGAGGGTTTGTCAGAGTCACAACAGGCTTTGAATTCGACATACCAAACTTTTCGAGAACCTTCCGTAGGTATGCCTTTTGAGATAAGTATAATTTCGACTGCTTTCTATCTCTTCAGATGTCAATCCCAAGAATCCTGGACGCAACTCCTAGATTCTTCATGTCAAACTCCTTATTGAGTTTATCCTTCACCCTCATTATATCTTTGAAATTGTTGCTTGCTATTAGAATATCATCCATATAGAGCAACAAAATAACAAATGAATTACCGGGTCGAAATCTGAAGTAAGCACAGTGGTCGAACTGACTTCTGATGAAACTTATGCATGCCATGAACTTGTCGAATCTCCTATTCCACTGTCGAGGATATTGTTTCAGTCCATATAAGGATCTATTCAGCTTGCACACATAATCTTCCTTCGCTTTTTCGACATACCCTTCAGGTTGCCTCATCAGGATTGTTTCATCTAAATCACCATACAAGAACACAGTCTTCACGTCCATCTGTTCCAGTTCAAGGTCGAACTATGCCACTGTGGCAAGCAACATTCGAATGGATCTGTGCTTCACAATAGGAGAGAACACATCATTAAAGTCGGCAGCTTCTTTCTGAGTGAACCCCCTAGCGACCAATGTTGCCTTGTATCTTTTTGACGCCACTCTTTCGATTCCTTCCTTAACTTTGAAAATCCATTTATAGCTGACTAACCTGACTCCAACATGTTTCTTGATCAGTTCTCAGGTGTTTTTATCAGGAAGAGATTTCATTTCATCATCCATGGCCTTCAGCCATTCAGTCTTCTTTCGACTCCTCATAACTTTCTTATAGTCTCTAGGTTCTTCATCTAGAACCTCACTTGCATAGATTAAGGCATGAGCTATAAGATATGCATAAGATATAAGTCTTTGAGGTGGTTTGATGACTCTCCTCAACCTGTCTCTTGCTAGCACGTATTTATTATCAGTCTCCTCATCTTCGACAACATCTTCTGCATCTTCTTCGACTTCATCTGGGGTACGCAATTCAGCATCAACATGCTCCACATTAATAGGAATCTCTCCCTGTTCTAGCTCTTCATTAGTATCATCAGTTTTCTTGAATGCCATCTCTGCTTCATTGAAAATTACATCTTGACTGGTGACACACCTCTTATGACCTGGCTCTAGGCATCATTATCTATAACCTTTGACTCCTTCAAGGTATCCCATCAACATGCATTTCAGAGATCTAGGTTCGACCTTGTCTTGCCTAATATGAGCAAAGGCCATACATCCAAATACTCTCAGTTTGTCAAGACTAGGTGGATGTCCCGACCAAACTTCTTCAGGTGTCTTCAATCCCAAGGCAGTCGAGGGACATCTATTTGTCAAGTAAGCTGCTGTCGAAACAACTTCCGCCCAAAACACCTTCTTCAATCCAGAACTAACCAACATGTATCTAACCCTTTTAAGGATTGTTCGATTGAATCTCTCAGCTAAGCCATTTTGTTGAGGAGTACCTGCTACAGTCTTATGCCTTGCAATCCCATACTCAACATAGTAACTGACGAATGCTTCTTTGTAGAATTCAAGGCCATTGCTGGTTCTCAACCTCTTAACCTTTCTGCCAGTTTGAGTTTCGACCAGAATCTTCCAACTTTTGAAATTTTCAAAAGTTTCATCCTTCGTCTTCTGAATGAATACCTATAGTTTCTGGAATAGTCATCAACGATGGATAGAAAATACCTTGCACCTGAGTGTGAAGGATTCCTTGCAGGCCCCCAAATATCAATGTCATACCCCAAATTTTGACCCCTAGATCCCATTATCATTCTATGTGCATCAAGCATGTGTTATCTAACCCTAACCTTTTTCAAGTTTGTCTTTGTCAAGATGTAGTTGAATTAGGGTTCCACATTATTAAAATCAAGAATCCCGTGGACTGATCAATCAAGGTTTTGGATTGATCTTCTACATATCAAGTCTTCATATCGTCAAGAGGTTCATATCTTACCAATAAAAAGTGCTACTTGAGGTTTTTACCAAGAGAATTAAAGCATTGTTATGCAAAAACCTGATTAGGGTTTCTAATTGAAAAAGTCAACTATAGTTTGACTTTTGGTCTAAATGAGTTTCCAAAGCTTGAACCATGGTCCATGATGTTGTTATGACTTATTTAAGTGCCCTCAAGAAGTATGAAAGGTTCAAAAAACCTCAAAACGCTGAGGATCGATCCTAAAGATTTCAATTGTTCGGTTCGTCTATTTGAAAAGTCAACTCTTTGACTTTTAGGGTTTTGACCCCAAATTGAAGCAATCAAAGTTTCCAAAATCATGTTATGACTAAATAGTGAGTTTGGTTAAGATTTAATCAAGAATTGATGGATAACTTATGAATCAAGAAATTAGGGTTTATGAAAAACTCTAATTGCAAGCTAATTTGGATTGGTCATAACTTTCAAACCACACATCCAAATTGAGTGGTCCAAAGTTGGTTGGAAAGCTCTTTAGGAATCCTACAAAAGTGTCCTATGGGTTTGAGGTCCAAAAATTCATAGATTTAGAGTTATGATCTCATCAAGTTGTGAAGGATTTCCACACTTAAAAAAATTCCATGTTTCTTGGCTTATAAGTCAATTTTTGCAACAAACTTCATGAGGATTTTTGACATAGTTACCTTTGGAATTTGAAATTTGTCCAAAAATGAAAGTTGTAGATCATATTTAGGGATTTTTAAAAATACACGATCATTTTCTCAACATTTGTGGTTAGGGAGAATCGAAGAGGACAAGTTGGACATTTTTCATGTCAGAAAACAAAGTTCAACACTTGCATTTTAATGCATAAATCATTCAAACCTCTTCTAATCACTTTCTTAACTCATTATTTGATTCTTATGGACTTATTTGATGAGATTACATTGCATTGTCACGAGCCAAAACCAGATTCGGATTGTTTTGAATTGTTTATTCTTGCAAGTACAAGCAACTGGCAAGGGGAGAGAAACTTTATGCAAATTCTGCCACAACTCAGCTACCACATCAGCTACTCTCTTCCTTCACCTCATTTCAACTATTTTCAGGCTATTGATAATGATGAAACACATAGGGAAGTGCCTCATGATCAGAAAAGAGATCTCAAGATAGATTTGCTCATTTTTGCCTCCAAGAAGGACAAACTTGGCAAATTTGGAAAATCTGCCAATGCTCTTCACCCTCTGTAATACCCCAAATTTTGCCCTAAGATTATTTGTTTCATCTTGCATCCCATTTCATTTTGCATTGTGTTTAAACTAACCACTAACGGGTTGTGCAGTTGTTTGATTGTTGCAAAAAAATATCATGTGGCGCGCTCTTTTAGTTTACAGGGTTTCTAGTGCCACTTTATTTTGAATGAATAAAATAGCATAATTGGCAAGAGACCGTGTGTAAGGAGTTGTGAGTGTGAAAGGTCGAGAGTTCGAATCCCACCTTCTTCACTTTTTGTTTTGCTTCTTTTATTTTTATTCTAACTTTTCTATTTTCATAAAAAAAATAGAAAAGGGGAAAGGGGAAACAAAAAGAAAAAACGGCGGCCGTTCTCACGACTTATCAGCAAAAATCTTCGAGGCTTCATCATCATCTCAATCAGAAGACGTTTCGGAAATCAACCGTCCGTCACAACAAAAGCAGAGAATCTGAATAATCTCACCATAAGCATCGTTAATTGCCTGTTATTTCTTGTTTTTTTGTTTTTTTTTTTCGTAATCCATTTTCAGGATAAGGAAGAGTAAGAAGAGAAAAGGTGGAAGCCAGGAGAAGATGAATAGATTCACATTGTGAGAAAGCCAAAAGGGAATTAAAGTCAACCCTAGCTAATGGGCCAAATGAGAAAGTCAAAAGGGAATTAAAGCCAACCCCTAATGGGCCAAATAAGAAAGCCAAAAGGGAACTAAAGCCAACTCTAAGGGGCCAAGTGAACGGACACTTCCCCTTTCATTATCCTATCCTTTTTTTTATTATTATTTATTATTATTTCTCATTTCGTTAATTTTTTTTCCTGTTTATTTTTATTCTTCTTTTTTCGTAAAATTCTTATCTTATTTTCTTTTTTAAGTAATTGAGTTTGAGCTGCTAAAATTTTCATTAAAAAAAAAACTTAAAACTTAAATTTTTTATATAAAAAAAACATTTCTTTTTCTTAAAAAAAAAAAAACTCTATTCTTATAATTAAAATTTAAAGCATTTTGTAAGTAAAATTAAAACCTTTTTTAAACTAAAACTTTCTTTTTTGAGGATGAAAGCCAAAGCCTTTGTGTTTCAAAAATCAAAACTCTTTGTTAAAATTAAAACCTTTTTTTTAAAAACCTTTTCTTAAAGGTAATTAGGAACCTTTTTTTTAAAAGTTGATTAGAACATTTCTTTAAAAATATTCACCAAATGAACTTTTTCTCCCAAAATTAAAAATCTTTTTTAAAATAAATTAAAGTTTTTAATAAATTGCTAACCTTTTAAAACATAAAAATTAAAATTAATTTTCCTTTAATCCTAAATTTTTCTTTCTTAAAACTAAATTTCTCACCTAAAAAAATTTCTAAAATTCCTAACCTTTCCCGTTTAATTGTCATCTAACTTTCATTGTTTCTCCTTTTTTGTCCTTTATTACTAATTTCGCGTTTTATCGTATTTTCATTTTTTTCGGTTGTAATTATGCGAGGCATCGTCGCAATTTATTATTCTTGCGTATTGTTTTTCATGGATGTAATTTATGCGAGGCCATGATCGCAGTTATTTTATTTTTTTGCATTTTTTTGGGATTTGTAATTTACGCGAGTGATCGTCGCGATGTTTTTTTTACCGCTTTCTTTACTTTTCGCACTTTAATTTCCGCCATATAATAATTTGTCATGTTTTGCATGTTTTACCGCTATTTTCCCGTCCGAAGGATTAGGTCTAGCCGTTTGACCGCCGAGTCAATAACCCTAACCTTTTGACTATTCCAAAACCCTAATAGCCTAGGCGTCCCGCCGTGGACGAAAATACCCTTTACCCTAGCTTTTAGGTCAAAGAGTTGTCGTACTCTGTTTTAGGGTTTCCCGCCGTGGAATCCCTAATTTTAACCCTATTTTCAATTCAACATTTCAACGTAGAAATAGGAGTTTCAAAACTCTACGTAAGCGTGTCCTTAAGATACGTTTACTCCCCTTGAAACCTTGACCACAGTCAAGAAGTTTCTAACCTCCCTTTCGAGGGGAACTACGATTACTCTGATTCCATTCCCTATCCAGGATACGTAGGCACAAGATGCGATGTCTTGCCGAGTAAACTTAGGACTAACCCTTAGGTCTTTTAGGTCACTTTATCCCTTAGCTCAGTATATATACATCAAGCAAATAATAAAATAAAAAAGCATACAATAAACAAAAGGTTCCTGTAGAGTACTACAGAAGTTTAAGGTGCTAGTACCTTCCCTAAACTTAACCAACCCCTTACCTAGGTCTCTCCCCGCATTGTGTTCACGATGCAAAAATAGGTTTTCCCTCTTTTGACCTTTTCCTTCGGATGAATCAAAGAGCGGTTGTGAATTAAGAATTGTGATTCAAACTAATTAATAGTTTGGTATCCTATTTCCACCGCAACACCCTCCAAGCTTGCCTATAAATAGAACACACTTCTCACATCAAAACCACACTAGAATCAACTAGAAACCAAGTTGAATCTCTCTCACTTCTCTGATCATAACCTTCTTGCAAGTGTTAGAAGTGACCTCTTATGAAGCAAAAATATGTGTTGCATAAGCTCTTCCAAAACTCTCTCTAAACATAAAACCACCAAGAAAATAATTCTAACACATCACATAACACGTGTTAGAGGTGTTCGAACCATTATAACCATCCAAAACCTGCTAGAACAGAAAGTCAACTCTCATACCTTGAAATCTTGACTTTTCTGCACTTTCAAATCTAACTCACTGTCTAGACCATTTCCAATCCTTCCAGCACTTCAAACATACTCCATATAAGTTGTTTGAACTATCCAAAGCATTACCAAATTTCTGTAACACCATTTCCTAGAGGTTCACTTTAAAACTCTTGGTGATTTCTTACAAAAGAAGCCATTATGTCAAGACAATGTGGTTAGGGGAGTTTTGATCATTTGGACATCTCATTTGGAGCACATTGGAGCTATTTGGATCATCATCCATCAACTGGATTTCTTGCTTGGAGTTTTGGCTTGAAAAATCTACAAGAGGTAAGTGTTCCAACTTGCTACATTTAAGATTATGATATGCTTTGAGGTACACTGAGTTTGAACATGCTAGACATCATTTATAGGTCATGTTTGAACCTTTTCTTGACTACAAGTTTGAGTATTCATGACTGTCTACTTGTCTTGGCTTTCTAGCTTGCTTTTCATGTCATTTCCATATGCAACTTTCTGTTTCTGCTTAGGCATAGGTGATTGGTGCTTATAGACATTATTTATAGGTCATATATGTTGTGTTTGATCACTTGGTTGATGCTAAGTTGGTCAATTTTTTACTGTCACATGGTTCTTGCACAAACTTGTCATTTTTGTCACTTCAAATGACATTTGTTATTTTACCTTGTGTATTGATGTATGATGCTTGTAAGAACTCTTTATATGTCACATATAATGTGTTTGAATCATTGCTTGCTGCTTAAAATATGTGTATTGGATTGTCACTTTGCTTTTGCACATAACTTGCCATTTCAATGATGTTTTTGAGTTTTCCACATAATGCATGATCTGACTAAACCACCACCACCATTGGAGTCATTTTGAAAAAAAACACAATTTGATTTTTTGTTCCACTCAATTTCATTAAGTTTTGAGCAAGTTATGGTCCTTCTTGCAAATCTGTCTAACCTAGGTTCTTGCCTTGCCTTGCTTTTGCCCTAGTTGCCCAAGTTTTGAACCTAGTTTTCAAATGTGCATAACTTACTTTTTTTTTTATCATTTTGATGCCACTCTTTTTGTATTTTTCTCCTTATTATGTCTAGTTTCAATGTGTGAAGAAATAATTCAATAATTGTTATTTTTGAAACACTTTGGTCCACTTGAATGACATGGCCTTTTTAGGGGTTTTCCTTGGTTTTCATGAACTTTCTTGACATGATACTTGATTTTTCTTGTAAGATTGATCTTATGTGAATAATTGTTGAATGTCTAACATGTTTATATGTTTGAAAACACCTGGCTCTTTGCTTTACCATGATCATATTTGCCTTTGTGAATGCATGAATGTGAAAAGTGTGCTTTGAATTTTCTTTGTGAACCATGACTTGCTTCTTGATGTTGTAACCTCATGAACATGATACCTCACCCTCATCTTACTTGTTTATGTGTCTTGTTAGAACCATAACATGTTTAGGTTTGTTCCTTACCTTGGTTGTTACCATGATTTTTGTTCATCTTTCCCTTTGTGAAGTTTGAATCCATGCTTGAACCGTGGTTACTTTTCTTGCCTATCCATGACTGATTGTCATCAATATGTCTTAAACATGATTACATATTGTTACATTTGTATTTTTTTATTCATATATCATGTTGGATTCAAGTTGTAACTTGTTTTGCATGAAGTTTTGTTGAATATCATTGATGAAAATGTTGTTGTTACACATACTTCATACTTGCCCATGTTGGTTTTTACCTTCTTTCTTAACTTGTTTCCCCATAAATCACATGTTGTTGTCACACATGTCACATTTTGTTCAAGTTGTTTGGATTTTTTCCTCCACTTGATTTATATCCTTGCTTGAATGTTTTCATGATTTGTGCATGTTGATCATGCACTTTTGCCATGATAAGAAATGTTTTTGCTTATGCATGATTCACTTATGCTTTTGATGTTTGGTCCTTGTAATAATCTAATCATCATCCTCTTTTAGATGTTGTAACATATATGTTTACCTTTGGTTGTAACCATTTGGTTTGTTTCCAAGCTTCTTGTTAGTGAATACTTGGTTGTAATCTTGTTCCTTGCTTGATGTTGTTACATGTTTGCCCTTAGCTTTCTTAGTTGTTACCTTGCTCTTTGTATCTTCATCATGTTTGAATGAATGCATATGTGTGTTTAGGCTTTGTTAAGTTTTCCCAAGTGATGTAGCTTGTTAGCTCTCATCTAGTTGCCTTGTTATCCCTTATTCCAAAGAAAAGTATCTTTATTGACTTCACTGTCATAGATAGCTCATTACCCCTCTCCTTGACTTGTTTAAGTCATTAGGTCCTTTAACATAGTTACGTTAGAACCTATATTCATTAGACTTTGCTTTAAGTCTAAAGACCTACCCTTGTTAGGAGTATCCTTCAATTAGAACTTTAAGATAGAGTTTGTTAACTCTATGTAAGGATCATTGTCATGATTAATTACTCCCCTCTTGGATTTTGTCAAAGTCAATCCCCTTAAGTGTTAAACTTAGACCTAGAGAGTTTTGTCAAACTCTATACAAACATTGTTATGTTTGTTTCCCTCTTGGAGTCTTGATCACACTCAAGTATTCCTCAACCATAGTGAGGAGAACTATAATTGCTCTGATTCCATCCTAGTAAGGATACGTAGGCATAAGATGTGATATCTTTGTGAGCAAACTTAGAATTATCTTTAGGTCTTTACCTTAACCTTGATTCCATGCCCTTTGCAAGATTCTAATAGAGGATCAAGCATATTTATCCGGTCAAAGGTGTGTGTGGTGTGGTTTGAAGTTCAATGGAAGTTTGACCTAATCTTGGTCAAAGAAGTGGTTTATTTTAGTATCAAGTTATCAGGTTGTGGCAAAGATAGTTGTTTCAAGGTGGATAATCATCAGGGCCAGTTGACTTTTAATTAAGGTTTCATTAGAGTGACAACGCATTTAGTATCTCAAATCATCTGTGTCATAGGTTACTTTGGGGATAATTGTGGATTGAATTCAAGTACTTGTATTTGAGGATCCCGATCAGGGTTTTGTTGAAGATTCAAGTTATTTGATGAAATCAAGTTATAGAGCCACCAAAAGTCAAGACATTTGGTCAGTATTATCAAGTCATTTGTGGTCCGCTCTCCTGTCATAGGAGGATTTCGGCTTCTTATTTAATTCAAGACAATTTCAAGATGGAATCAGGATGTGGAGTTATTTCTCATGGAACATATTCAGAGTTTCAATGCATTTATGGCTCTAGATCGAGTTATGTCTGATTCTGTTGTCCAAGGAATTGATTCAAGGTGCTAAGTTACTTCATGTGGAAAGTGTAAGAACTCTCAGGGTTTGATTTTAAAGCATCAAATGGAGAGTGCAAGTTCAAGTCCATGTTTCAATTTAAGATTTGAGTTTCAACCTCATTGCGTTTCAAGTTTTACAAGCAGATTCCATGTCTTATTTTAATCTCATTCCAATTCATTTTCGAGTCCATATTTCAAATTCAATTACTTCAATCAAATTCAAGTTCAATTTCAAATTCAATTACTTCAATCAAATTCAAGTTCAATTTCGAGTTCCAAATTCAATCCAATCCAATTCCAGTTTCAATTCCAATTTTATTTGACTCAAGTTTCATGTTCAAGATTATACAGGATTCAATTTTCAAATTCCAATTCGAAATTCAATTTTTAATTTTCATTCAAGTTCAAACCATAACCATGTTTAAATTCCAATTCCAATTCAAGTGATCAAATTCAACTTCTTTCAATTTTCCAATTTTAGTTAAACACCATCCAAATTCTATTTCCATTTCACAATTCAATTTCCGTGTCAATTTTGGATCCAATTTTCGAATTTGATTTCAAATCCTTTTGGTCATTTCAGTTTCAATTTCTTTTTGGTTTGTCATAATATTCAAGAAACATTTTCAAAATCTCCAATCAAATTCATGACAATTTCAAATCAAAGATTCCAACTCCAAATCCAAGCTCACATTCAAGGTTCATGTTTCAAATATAATTCTAATCCAAATCAAACACCAAAGTCATTCTATAATAATAAAAACTCATATTCAAGTCCATATTACAAAGAAAAAGTTACACACAAAAAATTTCTAAAAACAAGTTCATAAAGTGTTAAATTTGTTACAAGCCCATTTCCTTTCCAAAGCCCATCTCACATTTCTTACAACCAAAAGAAAAAAACTTCTTCTCACTAAAATAATCCACACGGAGAGCTCACCCAAGAGGTGACCGTATGATTTTCATATAGGTTTTTTTCAATCCCAAGAAAAATCATATTACTTCGATCTTGAGGACCTCACGACAACCCGTCGCATTCCATAGCCAAAATAAAATCCATTCACATTTTAGCGGCAACAGATTCAATCAGAAGCAAAAAGAAGAAGACCATAAGCTACTCAAAACCTGTCACTATAATTTTTCTAGACTTCTTAGAGCACCTCCAATGGTGCAACCCATTTTTAGGTTCTTTGTGGGACCCACTCTTTTAAAATAACTCATTCAATTTTCACTCCAATGGTGCAACTTCAAAGAACCCATATTGGGTCCCACCACTTTATTTAAAATATATTATTTATATTAAATTTATTTTATTTAAAATTATAATTTAAATATTTAAATTTTAACTAATATAAATACAAATTAAACATAAAATTAAAATTAAACATAAAATTAAAAATAATAATTAAAATTAAATTTAAATACATGTCACATAATTAAAAACAATAAAAATAAATAACATCACATAATTAAAAACAATAAAAATAAATAACATCACATAAACAAATGTAATTTGAAATAAAAAGATGAAAATTTGGCCTAAACAAATATAATTTGAAATAAAAAGATGAAAATTTGAAATAAAATGATAATGAGAAGAAATTGTTGGAAAAAAAATTAAATATTTATGAATAAAATGATGAAATTGTGAGAGAGAAATTTGAAATTAAAGAGCAAATAAAAAGGAGAGAAAATAGGAATAAAAAGGAGAGAAAATAAGAATGATATAAATTTTTTCCAACAAACCTATATTTATAATAAATAAAAAAGTTAAAAAAATAAAATAAAGCTAAATGATTATTTTAATAATAAACCAAATGAAGAACCGTTGCTTATGTTTGTAACGTTCTACAGCTGGAATAACATTTTGTTGACATTTTCAATGCCAAACTGGGAAACCAATTTGAAAATCCACCGTTGGAGTTGGTCTTACCACTGCAAGTCACAATAAGCCATGCCCTACACAAAGAAAAACTACACCTTCACCAATACCAAAACCGAAATTTACTGCTGCTACCCTCATAGCATAAAACAAACAGCACATACAACCAAAAATAAAAGCCTACTACGATTTCCCCACTTCGTACGACCCATCTCTAGCCTTTGTACAATACCAACACTTCCATTCCACAATACACCCGCCACTAAGACATTCGTACAAGCCTTAATTATGCACCTGCTTGCACAAGCTGCCAAGATCTACGAACCCCCAACACACCAGCAACTCGTACAAACCTCTGCTACCGACAAAAGCATCCGCGTGCCAAAACAAGCCTCCACTATGCAACTTCAGCAGACAATAACCTGCTATATCAGTCGCTGCACTCAAAACCAACAAAGCGGACAACCTGCAAAAATTCCCACCACTCTCCATACAACAACAAAAAGCTTCATCTTCAAACCTTGAAATCTGGTCATCAATAACTGGTCCCAAATCCCTTTTCACCTTCACTCAACCCAGAATCGCGTTTCTGGTTCTTCCAATCTCCTTCAACCCATTCTTCACAAAACACAAATCACCCCAATCGGACCAAAAACACAATCAGAAAGTTGATACGAAGAAGAAAGAGCTCGAATCGCACAAAACCTCAAACAATAAACAAGAACTCCAAGTCCTTCTTCAAACTCGACATTCAGGTCATCACGTACCAACAACAACTTCGATTATCCTCTCCCTAAAACTGAATCCACTCAAACTTTCAGTCTAGAAAAACCACGGCCCAAACATCTTCAAATCGGAACCTAGACAAACAAAACAGGAAAAAGATTGAAATAAAAATTGGAAGAAAAACGAAGCAAGAAGGAGATGAAGAGAATAAGTGCGACGCGAAACGAAATCGAAGATTGAAGCAAAACTAACCTAAGCGAGGGGGATTGCACGAACCAAGGTATATTAAAGTCGAGACGGAGAAAGACGAGACTCTTCGCAAAGTTTTCACCGTGAAACCGATCTGCTGTCTTTCAATTTATCGCACGAAGTTTTCCTTCGTCGCTGTTCATTCTTACATTTGTTTAGAGATATAATGCACTCTCTTTATGACTCATTAATGGTGTTTTGTTAGGTTTGTTGAGAATATATTCAAACTGGGCTTTAGAGCCCATATGGAATTCCTTATCCACCCTGTTTTTATGTGTGTGTACCGTGTGGTTTTGGTGGATGATGGGCTGAGGTCCAAATGATTACACAATTGGTTCTACATCCTGTGTTCCAGATATGCACCTTGTTATTTGGTTTTGATGTTAACTTTATTGTATCCTAAACTTTAATTTTAATTGTAGATTTTGGCTTAGATTTTGAATGTGATTTAGATTTTAGGAATTTGGTTTGCAATGCGGGTTGAGATAATTAGATTTTGGGAATTATTTTGATTATTGACTAATTAGTTAAATTTTAATCAATTTGACTTTAGATTTTGATTGGTTAGATTTTTGTTAAACTTTGTTTAGAGATTTTGTTAATTGTTAACTAGAGTTTTCATTAATCACTTAATTCAATTTTCTTATTTGTGTTTAGAATTCTCTGTTTAATTTATTTTGATTAAACTCCTAATTGAATATTTGGGTTTATTTTTCAATTGAATTTCGATGAGTTGTCAATTGAATATTTAGTGAATTTCGGTGGATCCTTTGATTAAATTCACGTAAAAAATCTTGTTAAGTTCCATTAGAATTTTCATGATTAATTTTGGTTATTCTTATAAATGATTCTTGAATTGTCTGCATAAGATTGGTGTTTTGCCACTTGAGATATTTATTCTTGTTTGATCTTCGAGATTGCATATGAATTATCGTTGTTTGATAATGCTAAACTTTCTTTGTGCATAAGTTGATTGAATGCAGGAAATGATGCTGACGAATACACTTTTGTTTTAAAGATAGGAGTTGTGTGCTTGCTGAAATTTACGACTGTGTTGAAGTGTTTGTTTTCGCTAATGTTTATTGCTTGTTGCCAATCAAGGAGTCTTCACTCCTAGTTGTATGTTTAACTTGTGTGCCACATTAATGGATGCTTTGGTTTCATTTGTTACCATTTTGTCATACTTTTTAGTGAATGAAGAGTCATTCAGTCTTGCCTTTTCGCTGAGATCACGACATCGTTCTTTTGGTTGAGAATGAAGAGTCACTCAGTTTTGCTCCCTAGCTGAGATCACAACATCGTTCTATTGATAATTGTTTAATGTAATGTTCGATTGTATGTGTTCACTTGACATTTGAGGATTCTTAGCTCGATGTAATTCATGATTAAACTCGGGGTAGGGGAGACGTCAGGTTTTCAATCCTTTACATGGAAACATTAGGAGTTGGCATCCCTTAATTATTTTCTTGCCCACCTTTAAACTCGTTCATACACAAATTCAAACCTTGATTCATATCGAGCCTTTTATTAAAGTAAACTTAATATACTTAACCATATTTAAACACAATTTTAATAAAAGATGAAAAGGGATTTGGAATGGAGTCTTCGATTCCTCTCCTCAATTGTTTGGGCCTGAGGAGCCTTTCTTAAGCTCGAACAGTTGTCTTCAAATCCAATAAACAAAATCAAATCTATTTTCTCAACACTTAAATGAAAAAGAGAGAGAGAGAGGGAGTCAAGTCTTTGACTCATTCTCCCGATTACTTGGGTCCGAGGAGCTTTTCTTAAGCTTCGAGTAATCGTCATTCGTAACTTACTCTAGCTATAACAAACTCTTATCAACCTCTGTCAGCAACCTTTTCGCACGCAAAATGCAATCAAACCCTTGATCCAACATCGAGCGGATTTTCTCAATCAAACTATCAAAATAATTAACAAATATCGAAAACTCTTTTCAAGGTGAAAAAGAGAGGGATTGAGTCTTTGATCTCTTTTCAGTTGTTTGGATGCGAGTTATCTTACTCGTGTATGAGCAGTTGACGCCTCTAAAACACTTCCAACTCGACAACATTCAATCTATATATACAACCTCTTTTCGAGATGAAAAAGATGGAGAGTCAAGTCTTTGACTTACTTTCTCAATTACTTGGGCCCGAGGAGCCTTTCTTAAGCTTTCGAGTAATCTTCATCCCTTAACTACTTTAATTATCTTATCACTCTAAACATTTCTCAAACACAACCTCTTTTTAAGATGGAAAAGAGAGAGGGTCAAGTCTTTGACCCACTCTCCCGATTACTTGGGCCCAAGGAGCCTTTCTTAAGTTTCAAGTAGTCGTCATCCAATCAAAAGATAACCACATTAATTCAACTTCTTGTCGTCGTGTGAATCGTCAAACCTTTTTATAAACGTGAGATATGGTGTCTTGAGAAAGACGCAAAATATTGCTTCGTCTGTAACCTATTTGAGTCGACATAAGTGGCGTGTTTCCCATGAATGTTGATATATGGAAATCCATTCAAAGTGATGCAAGCGTCCTCTCCTCACCCGTTTGGGTAAAGCAATATTTTCTATCGAATGCGACTAAGTATCTTTCGATAAAATCAAACCAACAATCTGTAGTGCGAACTACGGACGCTCTGATTTCTCATTTGTCAATGAGAATACGTAGGCATAGGATTGCGAGATCCTAGCGAGCAACCTCCTCTCTTTTCTCCCGTAGTCCCACGAACTACAGATGCTCTGATTCTTCACTTCTTTCAAGTGAAAATACGTAGGCACAAGGGCCATAATCCTTAGTGAGCATCTTGATCTAAAACCACCCATTTCTCCTTAGAAATCTAAACCCTTTTACCCTACCTTTACAATTTATTCCCTTAGAAGAAAATAAACAAACCAACCTAACATTTCTCACGAATCAAATCAAGAGGTTCCCGTTGAGTACAACGGATGTGAGGGGTGCTAATACCTTCCCCTCGCGTAACTGACTCCCGAACCTAGAACTTAGTTGCGATGACCATCCTCTTTCCCTAAAGGTTTTCTCGATATTTTCTTATTCCATCTTGGAATGAATAAAGTTCGGTGGAGACTCTGTTTTCCGCGACCATTCGTGAAGGATCATGCTTTTTTCAAGGTACAACAATAACCAACCCCCTTACCCTGAAACTCTAGCACTGTTATTACATTACGCAAAAGGTTTTTTCTTTCTTTAACCTTTCCTTTGGATAAATCAAAGCTCGATGGTAAATTTCAATGAATTAAGATTCAAGTTAATCAATAGCTTGACATCTGATTCTCACCATAATAGAAATGACGACTTCACTGGGAACAGTTTGAGGGCTTAGCACACTTTGTGTGCTTGTATGCTATATCTCTGTATGTTTACCTATACATGTATATTTGTGAATATATAACTGTGTGTTTGCATTGGATCATTTGGGTGATACCTTGAGTGGTGAGATAAGTCCTAACCCGGACTTGAGCGTACACATATGATAGGATGTGGTATGATTAATAGTTGACTGTTGGGAGTAGTCCAAACTGTTAGAACACAGATTGGTTCTTAATAATATCTCTATGTTTTGATGATAACTAATATGAAATTTTGTATTTAAGAATTATATACTCTAAAATTTGCTTGAGAGTTTTAACTGCAGATAGTAAAGAAATTAACAATCCAGAAGCAAATCAGAATTGAACACAAGAAATTAGCTAGACTCTGAAGCGCCAGATGCACTCATTAGAAGATTCTGATTACTGCCAACAGAAGATTCTGAGCGTAGCCTCCAGAAGATTCTGAAGCAGAAGCTCCAGAAGGATCTAAAGCAGAAGCTCCAGAAGAATCTGAAGCAAGTCAGAAGCATCTGAAGCAAAGAAGAATTTTGTATGAAGAGTTTTTCAAAGCATAGTTTCTACAGAAGATTCTGAAAGTACTAAAGCTGCCAGTACTGAAGTTCTGTCTCAAATATGCTCTGATCTTAAACACGCTGAAAGCACACCTGCTGCAGAAGACTCTGATTCAGCAAAACTCTGATCATCATTAGAAGACTCTGACCCAATTAGACTCTAATGAATTTGCTGAAAAGTGAAGAAGAAATATTCAAAGAATATATCCGTTGGAGTGAACCAAACGTCTCTTTCCTTATTTATGCTAGACACAAGAACACAGACAAAAAGGATTTTTCTATGCTTTCTTCTTCTAGGAAAGGTCACTTGATGTGAAGACAAAAAGGCTCAGACCTTTTGGACACTCTTCTCAACGTGAAGCTCACCTTGGATCAGCTGCCTATAAAAGCAAGACTCCACCAAATTCTTCAGTTGACGTTGGCATTGAAAAGAAATCAAATATTCAAGCTCTCATACTTTCATATTCATTCTAAGAATTTATTTCATTGTTCTTAAACTTAAGAGAAATATAACAGTTGTGATAATAGCTTTTTAGAAGCATTCTTACTCTTGTAATAGTTTTACATTGATTGTAAAAGGTTTCCTTAAGAGGATCCAGTTGGGATCAGTAGCTCTTGAGAAGACTAAGAACAGTTGTTCTTAGGTGTTACTATTGTAATCTGTTTGATTAAATAGTGGATTAAGTCCTTGATTGAGAAAGGCAAATCACTCTAGGAAGGGTGGACTGGAGTAGTTGAGTTCAACGAACCAGGATAAAAATACTTGAGTTTTAATTCTAAATTTTAATCTTTATTCAACCCCCTTCTAAGTATTATCTTACCTTCAGTTGGCATTAGAGCTCCGGTTCTGTGTGTGCTACCACTTAACAGTGACAGTAAAGATCCAGAGAGAAATACTTTGATATATATTTAATTGTTACTATGGCTGATAATACAATATCTAACATTAACAATAAATATGAAGAAAGGGACAGAATCAGCACCAAACCCCCTATGTTTGATGCAGAGAAATTTGATTATTGGAAAGACAAAATTGAAAGTTTTTTCCTTGGATATGATGCTGATTTATGGGATCTGGTCATAGATGGATATGTTCATCCCACAGATGGGAATGGCAAGAAAATAGACAGAAAATCTATGACAGATGCTCAGAAGAAAGATTTTAGAAATCACCACAAGGCCAGAACAATATTGTTGAATGCAATATCTCATACTGAGTATGAAAAAATTACAAACAGGGAAACTGCATTTGACATGTTTGAATCCTTAAAGATGACTCATGAGGGAAACTCTCAAGTCAAGGAAACAAAGGCTCTGGCTCTGATCCAGAAGTATGAAGCCTTCAAGATGGAAGACTCTGAATCTGTTGAAGCTATGTTCTCCAGATTTCAAATACTTACAGCTGGACTAAAGGTTCTGGACAAAGGATACTCTACTGCTGATCATGTAAAAAAGATCATCAGAAGCTTACCCACCATATGGAGACCTATGGTGACAGCGCTGAAGATGGCTAAAGATCTGAACAAGATCTCCTTGGAGGAATTGATCAGTTCACTAAGAAGCCATGAAATAGAACTTGAGGAAGATGAACCTCAAAAGAAAGGTAAATCTGTAGCTTTAAAATCTAATAAATCTGCTAAAGCTTTGCAGGTAATAGAGGAAAGCTCTGAAGAATCCTCATCTGAAGATGAAGATGAACTATCCATGTTGTCCAGAAGAATAAGCAAACTCTGGAAGCATAAAGGAAAGAAGTTCAGAAACTTCAGAAAGCCTGACCAAAGAAAAGAATCTCCTGGACACAGAAGATCTGGCAAAAAGGAGGTTGTCTGTTATGAGTGCAAAGAACCTGTACATTACAAAAATGAATGTCCAAAGGTGCTGAAGGAAAAGCCTAAAAGAGAATTTGATAAGAAGAAAAAGGTTCTGATGGCCACCTGGGATGATTCAGATACATCTGAATCTGAATCTGAGTCAGAAGAAGAATGTGCTAATGTTGCACTGATGGCCAGCACAGAAGATCAGGAGGAAGGAACTTCAGGATATGAATCTGATTCTGAATCTGACTCTGACGCTGAAGAGGTAATGGCTAAACTTACTAAAGAAGAACTTATCAAAGTTTTATCAGAAGTTCTGAAAAGCTATAACAATATCAAACTCAAATACAAGAAGCTGAAAAGCCGTCTTGAATCTGAGATTGATCTTCTGAAGACAGAACTTGTTGAGCAAAAAGAAATCAATCTAAAAATCAAAAATGACTTTGAAATAGCTAAACAAGAATCTGAATCTGAGACTAAGTCATGTGAAAACATTTTAGAAAAATATGACTCTAGCTTTCAGAAATTTCTTCCTAAGAGCATAGACAGAAGCAAGATGGCTTCTATGATCTATGGTGTTAGTGGGAACAACATAAGAGGTATTGGATATGAATCTTCCTCTGGAAGTAATCCAAAATCTGTTGACAAACTCTTCATCAAGAAGACACCTCTATACTCTCAATTTAAGTTTGGTCACTTAAATGACATTAAACACACAAGCTCTGAGAAGAATACTTATGTGTTTAAACCCAAGGCAAGTCAGAATAAACCTTATGTTGAAAAACATAAGTTTAGACAAACCTTCAGAACCACTAACCCTAAAGGACCCAAGAAGATCTGGGTACCTAAAAGTAAAATAATTCCTGTTGCAGATGTTCTTAGCAGCAAGGTCAGGACGCCAATCATGGTACCTGGACTCTGGATGCTCACGACACATGACAGGAGAAAAGTCTATGTTCCAAAGCCTGGAACTTAGATCTGGAGGTGATGTGAAGTTTGGAGGGAACCAGAAGGGCAAGATCATTGGATCTGGCACCATTGGAAATGGTAAACTTCCCTCTATTACTAATGTTTTACTTGTTGAAGGGTTAAAGCATAACTTATTGTCCATAAGTTAATTAAGTGACAATGGTTATGACATTACCTTTAATCAAAAATGTTGTAAAGCTATTAGTCAAAAGGATGGCTCTATCCTATTTAGTGGTAAGAGGAAAAACAACATTTATAAAATAAATCTTTCAGAACTTAAAGTTCAAAATGTTAAATGCCTCTTGTCTGTTAATGAAGAGCAATGGGTCTGACACAGAAGATTGGGCCATATTAATATGAGACGTATATCTCAGATTAATAAAATTAATCTTGTCAGAGGACTTCCTAATCTGAAGTTCACCTCAGATGCTCTTTGTGAAGCATGCCAAAAAGGGAAGTTTTCAAAATCATCTTTTAAATCAAAAAATGTTGTTTCTACTTCCTGACCACTAGAATTACTTCATATTGGTCTGTTTGGACCAGTGAAAACTGTAACACCCTTTTCTATACCCCAAATAAATGCATATAAAACATTTAAGCATATACAAATTCATCAGAGTAAAAGTTTTAGAATAAGGTATAAAAGAAGAATGTCACAACTTCACCAATAAAACACTTTAACATTTTGCTCTATAAAATATGTAACATTTTCAAAAGTAAGCGGAAGATCAAATCATTTAAGCAGTTCCAAAATATTAATTCAAATGCACATAAGTCATCCAGATTAATACATCATATCAGTTAGATTACAAAACCACATCAGCTGATACATCGCAATGTATCACAAAAGAATGACTATACTAGTCTAACCACCCGGTGTTACATATCAGAGCAGCAGACTCAAAAGAATGAAGACTAATCTTCACAAAAGGACTCCAGCATCCTAATCTGCAATGCCTCATAGAGCATTATAAAACAGCAGAAGGGTGAGAAATATAACCATAATAATCAAAGCATAAGATTACATATATATAGGTATCATATAACACATATTCGCATTTCTCACCACACTTTATTCTCACAATCATAATCATATCACATTCACATTTAAAACACGCCTTCTCAACACTTTTGCATTCGGGAGCATGATGTCCCGCTTCACCGCACCTATAACATCTCACCGGAGTAGAAACTCCTCCACTTGGCCTCTTGCCATAACCCATTCTCTGCTTCCCTTTGTCCGCAGGAGTCACATAAGGTTTTCCTCTGAGTTGACCTTTTCCTTTCTTATCACTTAGGCTCTTGTAGTGGCTAGACCTAGCCCTACTGTCTTCGTCATAAATTCTGCTCTTGTTAACCAACTCAGAAAACCGCCTGATTTCCTGGTATCCAATAGCTTGTCTAATCTCAGGTCTCAAACCGTTCACAAACTTGAGGCACTTAGACCTCTCAGCATTACCAGTATTATAGTGAGGACAAAATTTGATCAACTCCTCAAATTTCGCCGCATACTCAGCAACCGTCGAATTACCTTGCCTCAACTCAAGAAATTCGATCTCTTTCTTCCCCCGCACATCCTCTGGAAAGTACTTCTCCAGAAAAGTTTCTCTAAACAAATCCCACGTAATCACAATATCATCTTCCTCAAATCTTTGGCGAGTATTACCCCACCAATCTTCAGCTTCTTCTTCGAGCATATGAGTCCCAAACTGCACCTTCTGTGCATCCGAGCAATTCATAACTCGAAAAATCTTTTCCACAGCTTTCAACCAAATTTGTGCCTTGTCCGGTTCATGAGTTCCCTTGAAGACCGGAGGGTTATTCTTTTGGAATTTCCCCAAAGCACGGAATCCATCATCAGCATAATCCCTCACATTCACATTGGCCGGAGGATTCTGCCCAATTGCCCCCGCCAATCTCGTCAATGCCTCCGCAATTGCTTCGTCGTTCCTCCCTGCAACCATCTTACTAATTCCAACAACAGAACCACGTAAGAACAACCAATATTGATAATGCATCTCACGCATATCAATAACACACAAGGAAAAACACTCTAACAACTTGGCCGGACGGACCAACCTGCTCTGATACCACTATTGTAACACCCTTTTCTATACCCCAAATAAATGCATATAAAACATTTAAGCATATACAAATTCATCAGAGTAAAAGTTTTAGAATAAGGTATAAAAGAAGAATGTCACAACTTCACCAATAAAACACTTTAACATTTTGCTCTATAAAATATGTAACATTTTCAAAAGTAAGCAGAAGACCAAATCATTTAAGCAGTTCCAAAATATTAATTCAAATGCACATAAGTCATCCAGATTAATACATCATATCAGTTAGATTACAAAACCACATCAGCTGATACATCGCAATGTATCACAAAAGAATGACTATACTAGTCTAACCACCCGGTGTTACATATCAGAGCAGCAGACTCAAAAGAATGAAGACTAATCTTCACAAAAGGACTCCAGCATCCTAATCTGCAATGCCTCATAGAGCATTATAAAACAGCAGAAGGGTGAGAAATATAACCATAATAATCAAAGCATAAGATTACGTATATATAGGTATCATATAACACATATTCGCATTTCTCACCACACTTTATTCTCACAATCATAATCATATCACATTCACATATATCAACATTGTGAATAACCACAAGCACATCCCTTCATGCTTGACTTCACAATCATTCACAAGCACATATGTACCACAACAATATTATGCAATGTGACTCAACATATTCAATGCAACTCAATGCTATGCGGTACCGACTCTCGTTATCTTTTCTCGGTTTTTACTTTAAACCGGGTCCACCCTTCTAGACCGATAACAACCAAGCCCGTCCCCTAGGCTTCAAACCCACCCTTCTAGGTTTGGGACAAGCCACTAGTTTCCACGAAACTAACAGACATTGCCTCTTGACTGAATGATGCATGTACAATCAACCAATCACAATAAATGCACTTAAGACCGTTCCAGCGTCTTAATCCCATGCATTCGAATAATTCACCCCTTCGAGAATTTCATCATGATTGCACATACAACATATATCAACATTTATCAATGTATTCATTTCACACATCATCATATTCAACAACAATGCACACATATCACATATGTTCTCATGTATTTTAACCGATTACAAGTAATCATTTATATCACAACTCTAGGATTCACGCCCGAAGGCTACCCACAGCACATGTTATCATAATAGTTCACATACTCATTCATAACATAAAAGTATTAACATATGCGAATCAACCAACCAATCACCATTTGGATAACACAGCAAAGAAATATACTGTCACATTCACCTTCATTCGCCTGGCGAACCCTCGCAGCGAACCTTCGCCTGGCCTTCGCCTGGCGAACTCTCTCAGCGAACACTCGCTAGGCTTCGCCTGGCGAGACTTCCCAGCGAGCCCAAGTCAGTAGCTACTGACTTCATTCGCCACCATTCGCCAGCACCTTCGCTGGGCGAACCTTCGCTATCCAACTTCGCCTGGCGAACCCACCAACGAAGTCTACTGGGACTTAAATATAATTATTCGCCAACATTCGCTAGGCTTCGCCTGGCGAAGCTTCGCCTTCGCTCGCCTGGCGAGAGCCAGCGAACCTGCGCAGAACAGAACCCCATTCTGCTCTTCCTTCACCAATCCATCATCAACCCTCTCTTACACATCCAAATCAGCACAAACAACATCAATACATGTTACCCGACTATTCTACGGCATTATTGCTCAGTTTCAACCGATTAAATCATCATTCTACTGATTAATCCAACATTTGCCCTAATTGGAAAGTGATGGAAACTCTACTAAAACCCTAACCCAACATACATAACATCATACCATGATCAAATAGAAACATTTCTCACCCTTACCTCGATTAATCGGAGCTTTGATGTTGGTTCTTGATGATTTCCACTTTTCCTCTTCTTCTCTTCTCTTTCTCTCCTTTCTTCTTCTTTCCTCTTTCTTTCCAAGTGTTTTTCTAACTTTCTTTTCTTTTCTTTCTCTCTTATATATATATTTCCTTCATTTTCCTTCCTTCCAATTTCCTTCTCAATTCTCTATTAATCCCAATTAATAAAATTAATTTCCAACATTAATAAAAATCCCACTAAATCAATTAATTACTATAATTAATTATTTAATGAAATTTGGGCTGTTACAACCCTCCCCCACTTTAGGAATTTTCGTCCTCGAAAATGTTACCTGATTCAAACAGTTCTGGATAAGACTCCTTCATCTGGCTCTCAAGCTCCCACGTAACATTTTCACCAGCCGGTCCTCCCCAAGCGACCTTCACTAAAGCAATCTCTTTACCTCGAAGCTGCTTCAATTTCCGATCCTCTATCCGCATAGGTGATGCCTCAACAGTCAGGTTATCTCTCACCTGCACATCATCTATCTGGACTACATGAGACGGATCCGCAATGTATTTCCTCAACTGAGATACATGGAATACGTCGTGAAGATTAGCAAGCGACGGTGGTAAAGCCACACGATAGGCCACTTCTCCTATCCTTTGCAAAATCTGATAAGGACCAATGAAACGCGGCGACAACTTGCGCGACTTCAGTGCCCTACCAACACCTGTCATCGGAGTGACTCGAAGAAACACATGATCTCCCTCTTGAAATTCAAGTGCCTTCCTCCTCTTGTCATAATAACTCTTCTGACGACTCTGAGCAACTCTCATCTTCTCTTGAATCATCTTGATCTTATCAGTAGTCTGTTGAACTAACTCGGGTCCAACAACCGAACTCTCTCCGGACTCGAACCAACACAATGGTGTCCTACACCGCCTACCATACAACGCCTCAAATGGTGCCATACCAATACTCGAATGGAAACTGTTGTTGTAGGTAAACTCAATCAAAGGCAAGTAGCTATCCCAAGCTCCTCCTTTTTCCAATACACAAGCTCTCAAAAGATCTTCAAGCGACTGAATCGTCCTCTCCGTTTGAACATCAGTCTGAGGATGATACGCTGAACTCAAACGCAACTTAGTACCCAAAGCACTCTGCAGGCTCTCCCAAAATCTTGAAGTAAACCGCGGATCTCTATCCGAAACAATACTTAACGGAATACCATGCAGACACACAATCCTCTCAATATACAACTTAGCCAACTTCTCCAAAGGGTAATCCATACGTGTTGCGGTTAGAATATGATATCAAATTATTAATTAATTTGAATCGCATCTTTAGTTCACAACCGCTCTTTGATTTATCCGAAGGAAAAGGTCAAAAGAGGAAAACCTAATTTTGCATCGTAAAGACAATGCGGGGAGAGATCTAGGTAAGGGGTTGGTTAAGCTTAGGGAAGGTACTAGCACCCTAAACTTCTGTAGTACTCTACAGGAACCTTTTGTTTATTGTATGTTTTTTTTATTTTTATTCATTATCTGCTTTAATATATATTGAGCTAAGGGATAGAGTGACCTAAAGACCTAAGGGTTATTCCTAAGTTTACTCGGCAAGACGTCGCATCTTGTGCCTACGTATCCTGGATAGGGAATGGAATCAGAGTAATCGTAGTTCCCCTTGAAAGGGAGGTTAGAAACGTCTTGACTGTGGTCAAGGTTTCATTGGGGAGTAAGCGTTCATAGGGAAGCGCCTACGTGGAGTCTTGAAACTCCTATTTCTACGTTGAAATTTTTAATTGAAATTAGGGTTAAATTAAATATTCCACGGTGGGAAACCCTAAAACAGAGTACGACGACTCTTTGACCTAATGCTAGGGTAAAGGGTATTTTCGTCTACGGCGGGACACCTAGGCGATTAGGGTTTTGAAATGTTCAAACGTTAGGGTTATTGACTCGGCGGTCAAACGGCTAGACTTAATCCTTCGGAAGGAACATAACACTAAATCATGCAAAACATGGCAAAATATTATATGGCAGAAATAAAGTGCGGAAAGTAAAGAAAGCGTCGCGACGATCACTCGCGTAAATTACAAATCCCCAAAAAATGCAAAATAAAATAAACCGCGACCATGGCCTCGCGTAAATTACATCCATGGAACAAATTACAAATATGATAACGAAATATTTAATTAATAATAATCGGAGACCTACTAAAACCTAGCGGGAAACAAATAGAGAACGTTAGTGAAAAAAAAGTTAGGCGGAAATCAATGACAAATAATAAAGCAATTAATAATGAAAGAAAGAAAATGCAATTTGGAAATTTATTATTTTATTAATTTTGAAAAAATTTATTTTTAATTTCTGAAAAAAGAAATTTAATCTTAATTTTGAAATAAATGGTTTTTAATAAAAATGTTTTAGTTTTAATTTTTTTTAAAAAGGATTCAATTTAAATTTTTTTTAAAAAAGAAGTTTTAGTTTTAATAAAAAACAGTTTTAATTTTTTTTTATTATAAGAACAAAGTTTTAAAACAAGGTTTAACTAGCAAATATTTTTTAATTAAGCTAACCATTTATTATGACATAATTACAATTTAAACAAAATCAGAATAATAATAATAATAATAATAAGAAGAAAAATAAAAAAAAGGGAAAAATAAAAAATATAAGGGAAAAAGTAGGCTTCACGCTGAAGCATTTCAATCTTTAGGTTTTTAGAAACCCCATCTTCTTCTTCATCACGATGGCGGCGTCGTTGCAGCTCCTTTGAGCTTTGCTCCATTCTTGCATGGCCGGAAACGATTTCTCTCCTTCTTCTTCGGTTTGTTCCACCTGAAAACAACAGAAAAACTTTGTTATTGACAAAAAGAACTGCTCACCTCGTTCGGGGTTCGAAGCGGTTCGCGGTGGTTTTGCGCCGTTTGGTGGATTTGCTGACGCTTTCCTCTTCTGATAAGTCGTGAGAACGGCCGCCGTTTTTTCCTTTTGTGTGTTCTTTTTCTTTTATCAAATGCAACTCATGTTTATATAGGTAACAAATTAGGGTTAACTCTAACCTAATGCCTATTTTAAAGCCCAACTTAAATAATTAGTCAAAACTAAAAAAAACAAACTAAAACAAACTTAAAAGAATAAAATCTTTTCTAATATTTTTAATTTTATGATTTTTTGATGTTTTTATGAGTAATATGGAAAAAAGTGAAAAAATAATATTTTTTAAAAAATAATTTAAATAAAATACGAAAATAATAATTAAATAATAAAAAAAAACTATTTTGTTATTTTTTTTTATAAAAATAGAAAAGTTAGAATAAAAATAAAAGAAAAACAAAAAGTGGAGAAGGTGGGATTTGAACTCTCGACCTCTCACACTCACAACTCCTTACACACGATCTCTTGCCAATTGTGCCATTTTATTCATTCAAAATAAAGTGGCACTATCACTACATCTAGGGGCCAAATTTCCGGTTATCTGTATTTAAATCCCTTTCACCGCGATTTCTCGAGTCTCCGCTGCTCAAATCATCCAGTGAAGTCGCCATTTTCTGTTGCGGTTGGTGATGCTTTCGCTTGTTCTTCGCCGGCGGCAATGGTTCTCGACGAACTTCTTTGGATCTCTTTTCCTCTTTCTCAAATGGAGGTGATGATGATGAGCTTCGAAACTCTTCTGAACCTCCGGATCTTGACGACCGCCGTTTTTCTTTTTGTCTCCTTTTCTGATGACCTGTTCTTGATTTTCTGATGTGAATGAAGTTTCCTCCCATCACTTATGTTTATATAGGTAACAAATTAGGGTTAGCTCTAACCTAATTCCCACTTTAAAGCCCAACTTAAAGAATTAGTCAAAACTAAATTAAAACAAACTTAAAACAACTTAAAACTCTATTTATTTACTAAATATAATAAAATATTTTCTAATATTTTTAATTTTTTGATTTTTTGATGTTTTTTTATGAATAATATGGAAAAAAGTGAAAAATAATATTTTTAAAAAAATAATTTAAATAAAATACGAAAATAATAATTAAATAATTAAAAAAACTATTTTTGTTATTATTATTTTTTTTTATGAAAAATAGAAAAGTTAGAACAAAAATAAAAGAAAAACAAAAAGTGAAGAAGGTGGGATTTGAACTCTCGACCTCTCACACTCACAACTCCTTACACACGGTCTCTTGCCAATTGTGCCATTTTATTCATTCAAAATAAAGTGGCACTAGAAACTATGTAAAGGTAGGACAAATTTGGGGTGCAACAATACGCATAGGAATAAAATGAGCAGATTTAGTCAACCTATCCATGATAACCCAAATAGCCTCAAAATTACTCGGCGTCCTCGGCAAACCTGATACAAAATCCATAGAGATACTATCCCATTTCCACTCAGGAATAAACAACGGCTTCATCAACCCCGATGGCTTCTGATGCTCAATCTTTGACTTCTGGCAAGTCAAACAAGAATACACAAATTCCGCGATATCTTTCTTCATACTAGGCCACCAGAATACTTTCCTCAAATCCTGATACATCTTAGTAGCACCCGGATGAATACTCAATCCGCTACGATGTCCTTCCTCAAGGATGCTCTTTTTCAGCTCAACAACATTTGGAACACAAACTCGATCCCAGCATCTCATAATCCCATTCTCATCAATCCGAAAATCACCACCTTGGCCTTGGTTGATTAAAGTCAACCGATCAACTAGGCTCAAATCCGATTCCTGTCCTTCTCGAATTTCGTCCAAAACACCACTTGTAAGCTTTAACATACCCAAATTAAATCCAAAAGAAGTTCTCTCACATACCAAACTCAAATCCCGAAATTGCTCGACCAATTCCAACTCTTTCACCATCAATGCCGACATATGCAATGATTTCCGACTCAATGCATCCGCTACTACATTCGCTTTACCCGGATGGTAGTTCAAGCCAAAATCAAAATCCTTCAAAAGTTCAAGCCATCTTCTTTGTCTTGCATTCAATTCCTTTTGATCAAAAAGATACCTCAAACTCTTGTGGTCACTAAACACTTCAAATCTTGCGCCAAATAGATAATGCCTCCAAAGTTTCAACACGAACACAACGGCGGCCAACTCTAAGTCATGCGTCGGATAATTCTTCTCATGCACTTTGAGTTGCCTCGAAGCATAAGCCACAACTTGATT
This sequence comes from Lathyrus sativus, assembly GCA_963859935.3. NCBI lineage: Eukaryota > Viridiplantae > Streptophyta > Magnoliopsida > Fabales > Fabaceae > Lathyrus > Lathyrus sativus. The sequence continues at coordinate 276,713,456 of OZ012738.1, read as the reverse complement.
ATTCTGCATCAACACACCTCTTAAACCCATCAAAGAAGCATCACAATACACAACGAATGGTTCTTCCGGATTTGGCAGAATCAAAACAGGGGCTGTCGTCAACCTTCGCTTAAGTTCTTGAAAACTCGCTTCACACTTGGCGTCCCAAACAAAGGCTTGACCTTTCCTAGTCAACTGCGTCAACGGCGACGATAACTTAGCAAATCCCTCAATAAACTTCCGATAATAACCGGCTAAACCAAGAAAACTTCTGATCTCAAAAACTGACTTCGGAGCCTCCCATTGCGACACCGCTTCAACCTTCGACGGATCAACCGTAACACCACTACTAGAAATCACATGACCAAGGAAACTAACTTCCTTCAACCAAAATTCACACTTAGAAAGCTTCGCGAACAACTGCTTCTCTCTCAGCACAGATAACACAATCTTCAGATGCTCGGCATGCTCTCCTTCGCTCTTCGAATAAACCAAGATGTCGTCAATAAACACCACCACAAACTTATCCAAATAAGGATGGAAAATCCTATTCATGTACTCCATAAATACACCCGGTGCATTAGTCACACCAAATGGCATCACGGAATACTCATAGTGTCCATACCTCGTCCGAAACGCCGTCTTCTGAATATCCTCAGCTTTCACACGGATCTGATGATACCCAGATCTCAAATCAATCTTGCTGAACACGCTTGCACCAACCAACTGATACATCAGATCATCAATCCTTGGAAGTGGATACTTATTCTTAATAGTCACCTTGTTCAACTGTCTGTAATCCACACAGAGCCTCATAGAACCCTCTTTCTTCTTAACCAACAAGACCGGTGCACCCCACGGTGACACGCTCGGACGAATAAACCTCTTTTCAAGCAAATCCTCAAGTTGAATCTTCAACTCTTTTAACTCCGAGGCCGACATACGATATGGAGCCATCGATATCGGACTAGTTCCAGGAATCAAATCTATCGAAAACTCCACTTCTCGCTCCGGCGGTAAATCCTTTATCTCATCAGGGAATACTTCCGGAAAATCTCTAACAATGGGCAAACCATAAATCTCTTCACTCTCACCAGTCCTCAAAGTTGACATAAGCATAAATACCTTAGCCCCATCTTGCACCGATTCTTTCACTTGTTTCTTCGTCATAAACAAATCTCTTTCAACATCCGAATCGGGAAAAATAACCGTTTTGTCAAAACAGTTAATATACACACGATTGAATTTTAACCAATTCATTCCAAGAATGACATCCAGTTGATCTAAATGAAAACACACTAAATCAATCCCAAAATCTCTACCGAAAATACTCAACGGGCAATTCAAGCAAACATACGGTGTAGTTACCGAACCCATAGCAGGAGTATCAATAACCATACCGCCACCAATCACAGACAACTCAAGATTCAACCTTCTAACACAATCCAAAGAAATAAAAGAATGTGTAGCTCCGGTATCAATTATAGCGATCAAAGGTATACCATTAATAAAACACGTACCTCAGATCAATCGATCGTCGCTAGCAGTCTCAGATCCAGAAAGAGCGAACACTTTCCCGCTCCCTTGATTCTTCTTCGGCTTATCACATTTCGTACTAATGTATCCTTGCTCACCACAGTTATAGCAAGTAACACCCGTACCGCTTCTGCACTCAAGCGCCTTGTGGCCTGGCTTGCCACACTTAAAACACGCCTTCTCAACACTTTTGCATTCGGGAGCACGATGTCCCGCTTCACCGCACCTATAACATCTCACCGGAGTAGAAACTCCTCCACTTGGCCTCTTGCCATAACCCATTCTCTGCTTCCCTTTGTCCGCAGGAGTCACATAAGGTTTTCCTCTGAGTTGACCTTTTCCTTTCTTATCACTTAGGCTCTTGTAGTGGCTAGACCTAGCCCTACTGTCTTCGTCATAAATTCTGCTCTTGTTAACCAACTCAGAAAACCGCCTGATTTCCTGGTATCCAATAGCTTGTCTAATCTCAGGTCTCAAACCGTTCACAAACTTGAGGCACTTAGACCTCTCAGCATTACCAGTATTATAGTGAGGACAAAATTTGATCAACTCCTCAAATTTCGCCGCATACTCAGCAACCGTCGAATTACCTTGCCTCAACTCAAGAAATTCGATCTCTTTCTTCCCCCGCACATCCTCTGGAAAGTACTTCTCCAGAAAAGTTTCTCTAAACAAATCCCACGTAATCACAATATCATCTTCCTCAAATCTTTGGCGAGTATTACCCCACCAATCTTCAGCTTCTTCTTCGAGCATATGAGTCCCAAACTGCACCTTCTGTGCATCCGAGCAATTCATAACTCGAAAAATCTTTTCCACAGCTTTCAACCAAATTTGTGCCTTGTCCGGTTCATGAGTTCCCTTGAAGACCGGAGGGTTATTCTTTTGGAATTTCCCCAAAGCACGGAATCCATCATCAGCATGATCCCTCACATTCACATTGGCCGGAGGATTCTGCCCAATTGCCCCCGCCAATCTCGTCAATGCCTCCGCAATTGCTTCGTCGTTCCTCCCTGCAACCATCTTACTAATTCCAACAACAGAACCACGTAAGAACAACCAATATTGATAATGCATCTCACGCATATCAATAACACACAGGGAAAAACACTCTAACAACTTGGCCGGACGGACCAACCTGCTCTGATACCACTATTGTAACACCCTTTTCTATACCCCAAATAAATGCATATACAAATTCATCAGAGTAAAAGTTTTAGAATAAGGTATAAAAGAAGAATGTCACAACTTCACCAATAAAACACTTTAACATTTTGCTCTATAAAATATGTAACATTTTCAAAAGTAAGCAGAAGATCAAATCATTTAAGCAGTTCCAAAATATTAATTCAAATGCACATAAGTCATCCAGATTAATACATCATATCAGTTAGATTACAAAACCACATCAGCTGATACATCGCAATGTATCACAAAAGAATGACTATACTAGTCTAACCACCCGGTGTTACATATCAGAGCAGCAGACTCAAAAGAATGAAGACTAATCTTCACAAAAGGACTCCAGCATCCTAATCTGCAATGCCTCATAGAGCATTATAAAACAGCAGAAGGGTGAGAAATATAACCATAATAATCAAAGCATAAGATTACGTATATATAGGTATCATATAACACATATTCGCATTTCTCACCACACTTTATTCTCACAATCATAATCATATCACATTCACATATATCAACATTGTGAATAACCACAAGCACATCCCTTCATGCTTGACTTCACAATCATTCACAAGCACATATGTACCACAACAATATTATGCAATGTGACTCAACATATTCAATGCAACTCAATGTTATGCGGTACCGACTCTCGTTATCTTTTCTCGGTTTTTACTTTAAACCGGGTCCACCCTTCTAGACCGATAACAACCAAGCCCGTCCCCTAGGCTTCAAACCCACCCTTCTAGGTTTGGGACAAGCCACTAGTTTCCACGAAACTAACAGACATTGCCTCTTGACTGAATGATGCATGTACAATCAACCAATCACAATAAATGCACTTAAGACCGTTCCCGCGTCTTAATCCCATGCATTCGAATAATTCACCCCTTCGAGAATTTCATCATGATTGCACATACAACATATATCAACATTTATCAATGTATTCATTTCACACATCATCATATTCAACAACAATGCACACATATCACATATGTTCTCATGTATTTTAACCGATTACAAGTAATCATTTATATCACAACTCTAGGATTCACGCCCGAAGGCTACCCACAGCACATGTTATCATAATAGTTCACATACTCATTCATAACATAAAAGTATTAACATATGCGAATCAACCAACCAATCACCATTTGGATAACACAGCAAAGAAATATACTGTCACATTCGCCTTCATTCGCCTGGCGAACCCTCGCAGCGAACCTTCGCCTGGCCTTCGCCTGGCGAACTCTCTCAGCGAACACTCGCTAGGCTTCGCCTGGCGAGACTTCCCAGCGAGCCCAAGTCAGTAGCTACTGACTTCATTCGCCACCATTCGCCAGCACCTTCGCTGGGCGAACCTTCGCTATCCAACTTCGCCTGGCGAACCCACCAGCGAAGTCTACTGGGACTTAAATATAATTATTCGCCAACACTCGCTAGGCTTCGCCTGGCGAAGCTTCGCCTTCGCTCGCCTGGCGAGAGCCAGCGAACCTGCGCAGAACAGAACCCCATTCTGCTCTTCCTTCACCAATACATCATCAACCCTCTCTTACACATCCAAATCAGCACAAACAACATCAATACATGTTACCCGACTATTCTACGGCATTATTGCTCAGTTTCAACCGATTAAATCATCATTCTACTGATTAATCCAACATTTGCCCTAATTGGAAAGTGATGGAAACTCTACTAAAACCCTAACCCAACATACATAACATCATACCATGATCAAATAGAAACATTTCTCACCCTTACCTCGATTAATCGGAGCTTTGATGTTGGTTCTTGATGATTTCCACTTTTCCTCTTCTTCTCTTCTCTTTCTCTCCTTTCTTCTTCTTTCCTCTTTCTTTCCAAGTGTTTTTCTAACTTTCTTTTCTTTTCTTTCTCTCTTATATATATATTTCCTTCATTTTCCTTCCTTCCAATTTCCTTCTCAATTCTCTATTAATCCCAATTAATAAAATTAATTTCCAACATTAATAAAAATCCCACTAAATCAATTAATTACTATAATTAATTATTTAATGAAATTTGGGCTGTTACAAAAACTGCATCCATCAGAGGCAAAAAGTATGGATTAGTCATTGTTGATGACTATAGTAGATGGACATGGGTAAAGTTCTTAAAACACAAGGATGAGTCACATTCTGTGTTCTTTGACTTCTGCAAGCAAGTCCAGAATGAAAAGGATTTCAAAATTATAAAAGTCAGAAGTGATCATGGTGGTGAATTTGAAAATAAATATTTTAATGAAAATGGCATTGCTCATGATTTTTCCTGTCCTAGAACTCCACAATAAAATGGAGTTGTAGAGAGGAAAAACAGAACTCTGTAAGAAATGGCCAGAACCATGATCAATGAGACAAATCTGGAAAAACACTTTTGGGCAGAAGCAATCAACACAGCCTGTTACATTCAGAACAGAGTGTCTGTAAGACCTCTTCTGGAAAAGACTCCATATGAACTGTGGAAGAACAGAAAGCCCAACATTTCATATTTTCATCCTTTTGGATGTATTTGCTATATGTTAAATACTAAAGAAAATCTGAACAAGTTTGATTCCAAAGCACAGAAGTGTTTCATGCTTGGATATTATGAACGCTCTAAAGGCTACAGAGTATACAACACTGATGTCATACCCCAAATTTGTCCTATCTTATGTAGTTTTCATTATGTATATACCCAGTCATTGACCTTTAGAAAAGAAAAGCATATGGTGTTCTTCAGTTACCTAAATCCAAATTGTTGCAAGGATGAGTCGAGGTTCATTTATAGTACCGAGTCAATACGCATCAACTCAAGGGGGGTTCGTTTAAGGTTGCAGTTAGGATTTGTGTGTGTCAATTTAGATCAACTATATGGGGGCCAGGATTTCAGGTCATGCTGAGATCAGATATTTCATGATGGAGAATCGCATGGAACGTGTGCTTTTCAGATATAGTGCGACATGGTCATTTGTTGTCTATTTGGTTCATAGTGAAAGAGTGATTCGTCATTATTAAAAGGGTTATCGCACGACTAATTGTTAAAAGAATTCAAGTGTAAATGGCATGGAAAATTGATCATAAGTATTAATTTGTGGGAAGTCAGCACTGCCATGAGAATTTTAAAGGCAGGTTTAGTGTGCCCTTTACTCAAAGAGAATGGTTTATGTTTGTTCATTTTTCCAGATTACATAATGTGACATGTTTCCAAGATCCATGATGCATAGCCTAAGGAAGGATATTATTAAAATTAGGTGTTCAAGTGGGTTCAAATTATTATTTATGAATCAAGGCATTATGAAGGTTTTTTTTGTCAAGTGAGGTTGGTACCTCAGTGTTGAATCATGAAACACGGGTGTCAACTTTGAGTTTTCTTAAATGTTAATATGAGCACATGACCGTTTATGCATGCACGTACAAGTGCCATCAGAGTATATCTCATTCATTGGTTTAGGGTGTACAGGCTATAATCATTAAGTCACTCTCATAAAGGATACAAGATCATTATTTCTCATTACAAAAGTTGAAAAGAGAGACAGCCAAGAAGTGCAGCGAGGAGCGCATAACACCAAGCACTCCAAGTCCAAGCAAAACCAATATTGAAATATATAAAAGTAGACAGGAAAGTGAACATGATCGAGACCGTTCGCAGCAGCAGCTCTAACGTGTTTTGCCGAACAAAGGAGGCTTTACGCATCATTTTCTACTGTTTTACGTAAGGAATTTTCAGTACATACACCAACATGGCCATAATGTTTCGCATTGCATCACGCGATACACTGCTATGTACCCGCAAAATTACAAACAGAAGGAGGGGAATCAAGCACAACCAAAAGCATGGTTTTGAAAGTTTTATAAAAGACAACAGCAATAATGTTTTAATAAATAATAATTGCCAGCTATAAAATGTACAAACCATACGACATTTATCCATCCAAAGAGCCAAGATTTATGTTGGAACTAACAACCGAATCTTGATTTGCATATACATGCATATTTCTCGCAGCTGCTACGAGGATGTCTTAATCTGGCCGCATCACATGCTACCAACTGGCCAAATAGAAGGAAAAGTGTTAAACATAAGGAAAATATGAGCAAAAGGATCACATTACAAAAACAAGTTGCCTAGTGCATACCGCGTCGCAAAGCTCTCGCCTCAAACCATTGTTTAGTCCAACCACAGTTTCAACACGGGCCGTGCATCACCTTACGGCCGAACTCCGTAAGCACGATTCAAGTCGTAAACCTGCAACAGATCCAGATGACTACAACACAAACTGACAACCTGTCAAACCATACTGCCATGCCAACGATTGTATGATTCAAAGCACACAATACAAGCTATACCAAATGCAAGCCTCAAGGAATGAGTTTCAGCCCAAAACGTTAAACTGCGAACAAGCTCTGAGATGGTTTTCTGATGAGCTGCAAAATCCAAAGCGACCTGCAATACATGCTTCATCATTATGCAGCAAGAAAAGAATAACCGAAAACAGTATACACCAAAAATTAAGCAAAACCAGCCACGGTAAAATAATGTTGTGAAGTTGACAGTGGCGCATTTCGCGCAGCAGCACCAACAGTAAGATGTCACGCGACAACTTTGATCTTGTACTCATGCACAACGTCCTGAACCCGTACCATTCCACAAACCATTTCCGGGAGCTCTACCTTAATCCATGGACGGGACTGAACAAGAGAAAAGCAGGACAGTTGCGATAGCTCTTTCAGCCGCAGAGGGAAAAAGCCAACAATAGCATGATGGACAAGTCGTGATTCACGCATCACAAGTAATTAGTCATCATGTGACAGCCTGTGAAAGGAACATCAAGAAAATTACTGTGAACCACAACTTGAAGGCCCGTATTAAACTCATGATACACCATATCAAAATCTGGTTTTTTTTCTACTCCCCAATGGCGTCACATCACCTGCATAAATTCACAACCATAACTCCAAAGTAATTCCACAAAATAACAAAATCACATAAATTGGGGACAAACCAAAAAAATTGTGTAGGGGCTGCTATGTGCGGAAGAAATGTTGCACACAACCTACACGAAAAATATCACAAAACCTGCTCCAATTCTGCAGAGCCCTCCAACTGTATTGCATCCTGCCACTACATGAGATTTGCTGCAACACTCCATCAGAAAAAAAACAAAACCGCTGCTGCAAGGACTGTACCGACCTGGACAAACCTGCATATGAAAGAGACCTTTCAAAATGTACTCCTAAAAAATTGACCCAACAAGTCTGATAAAAGAGGAAAACAAAGAAAAAACAGAATTCTTCATCATCTCTGAGCAAACCTTTCAACAAGCCATAGCATGCAGCCTGCACAAGCCACACTAGACAATACCTGTATAACACAACTCACACCCTGCAGAAAATAAACAAAACGGTACCGCCAGCTACAACCAAGCCTGCTACTGCTACAAGTTCACACCAGACCAAATTCTGCACCATTCTACAAAACCGTACGAACCTGCAAAAAAAAAAAAGAAATGAAAAAACCTCACGCCAGACAACCAACATTAGGTGAAAGCTGGCTTCAAACCAATTCATAACCCCACACAAGTCTGATATAAAGAGAACACAAAAAACCAATCCCTTGACTTGTGAATGATGAATCCCAACATTTCTTCAGCTCTCTAAAAAAAGAGTCTGCAACCTAGACAACGCAGTAAATCCCAACACAAACATAAGCCATAAACAAACCCCTTCGTCATTCTTCAAGCAATACCCCATTTCTTTCGCCTTCAACTTCCAAAGCCAGAAAATCCACACGCGAACCACCACTCTAACACCGTGAAAAACCCAGAGCAACAACGGTAAATCCAGCTCGTTTCCAAACTCACCCATATTTCTCCGATTTAACACATAACTCCACAAACTATTGATTCCAATCTCAATCTTCTAAGAACGCAAAAAAACCCATCTCCTTCCCCTTCAACCCTCCTTCATCTCTTTCAACTCAAAAATTTCAACCTTCGAACAACCCATTCTGAACCTAACAGAAACATACAACTACAGATATGAACAGAGAAGAAGGATTTGGAGACGAAATGAATGAAGAAGTTTTGAGTGAGCAAAGTTGAATCTGAGAAGCGAATTGAACACGAGTCAAAGCTCAGAATCTGGGAAGGGAAACGGTTCATACGATGTTTCTCGCGAGGGAGAAGGTCGGCTTGCACGGTTTCTGATTGATGTTGTTTCAAATTGTTCTGATTATCGTTTGGCTTTATTCTTCTCCGCGTCGTATTGCTTTGGTGTTTCGCTAATTTTTCTTCTTCAATACCTTGCCCTATCCGCCGTTGATGGTAATGTTGGAGAAAGGGTTATCCGTGTTGCATAAAGGAGATTACCTTGGTCCTTGTAGCACCTTGGGGCTTTAGGGCCCATTTTTTATTATTGTTAATTCCCTTTCCTTTTTTGTTCTGACCGGGTAGTATGACTGGGAGGTGGATGATTGGCTTTAGAGCCCACATGATTCCATCATCAGTTAACACTATTCATTTTTACCATATACACCCCATTCTCTGATTTTAAACCTCTGTTTCTTCTTTTTTTTATAGAAATATTACACATAGTTATTGTATTTTGGTTTTATAAGCATACTGTTAGTAATTTGTATATATATATATATATATATATATATATATATATATATATATATATATATATATATATATATATATATATATATATATATATATATATATATATATATATATATATATATATATATATATATATATATATATATATATATATATTTTATGTTTCTTAACATTTCTTTTAACAGTTTTTAAACATGCTATATATTATTATTATTATTTAGATTTACTTCCTTCTATTTTATTTTTTTATTTAGAGTTATATATTATATTCATATTTCTTTTAGAGTTTTTAATATTTTCTATTTAGAATTTCAAATCTCATTTTCTTTATAGAAGCTGAATTTTATTTCTCTTTTGTTATTGGGCATTTTGTCTCATTTTCATTTGTTTTGGTCGATGACGACATTTTCGTAATCCATTACCAGTCAAATTATTGATGAATAATGTTGGATCTGAGACTACCTTTTTTCTCTCCTCGTTTCTTGTCCCGATTCGATTCATCGAAGCTATCAAACCATCTTCAATATTCAATTCTTTGTATTGAATTAAAAAGAGGGGATTAAGTGTAGACTTTCTTCCTCTCCGAGTGTTGGGATGCCCACTGTAGTGAGGGTGGTTTTGACACTCGTCTTTCAATACGAAGACGACATCCTCTCTCCTCCTAAAAACCTCGGCTCCGCACCGAATGTATTTTCAAAAACCTCGGTCTCGTACCGAGTCCATTTTCAAACCATTATAAATTGATTTCTCTTTGTATCGAATTAAAGAGAGAAGATTGGGTGTAGACCTCTTCTTCTCCGAGTGATGGGATGCCCACTGTAGTGAGGGTGGTCTCGACACTCGTCTTTCGATACGAAGACACGCAACTTTATCCACCATCTCGCTTTCACCACTTCCTTCCACAATTTTCACACCTAAAACCTCGGTCCTGTACCGAGTGCATTTTCAAATCATTTTCGTAACAAAAACTTGAATGGTCGTGGAGTGGTTAGGCGTAGGCCTTCTCCTATCCCGAGTGCTGACGTTTACTGTAGGGTTCTCCGTCGCAAAGCACTTACCATTCAAAACCAAAAACACTTAATGAGAGAACGAAGCTCTCTTTATGTTGAATTAAAGAGAGAGGATTGGGTGTAGACCCCTTCTTCTTCGAGTGTTAGGATGCCCACTGTAGTGAGGGTGGTTTCGACGCTCGTCCTTCAATACAAAGACGCCTCGTTCGCCACACCTTTTATAACAAAAACTTTGAGATAACGAATTGGGTACTACCCGTAGGGGTTACTATCCGAGGACCTGTCTCGCCCCCTAAAAAACAATCCAATCAATCAAACGTGACTTCTAGCCCCGCGTGGCGAAAACTAATCAATCTTTCAAAAGGATATGTTACGTCCGTTCTACCGCAAACAGGTAATGCCTAAGTCTCTAACGAGCGAGCAGTAAAACACCTAACTGCTAGAATGCGCACGATAGCATCATCCATAAAAAACATCAACACACCGTAGGCCGAACTACGGCTGCTCTGATTCTTTACTTCGTTCAAGTAAAGATACGTAGGCACAAGGGCCACAATCCTTGCCGAGCATATCCCCCCCATATTTGTAGTCCCCCGAACTACGTCGACTCTGACTTTCTCATGTCCATTGAGAATACGTAGGCATAGGACCGCGAAGTCCTACCGAGTCTGTTCTTTCTCATCTTCCTCTCGTTTCCTCTCTTTCCCCGTTTCTAAACCTCTCCTTTACCCAGTGGAACACTTTTATAGCATAATGTTTAAGCAAATAATTTCACACATCGACAAACACAAGGTTCCCATCGAGTACGATGGATGCGAGGGGTGCTAATACATTCCCCTCGCATAACCGGCTTCCGAACCCGTTCTTGGTCGCGAGACCATCTTATCCGTTCGTTTCTTAAGGTTTTCTCGATATTTTCCTTTCCCCTCATGGGATAAATAAAGTTCGGTGGCGACTCTTCGGTCTATCTTTTTCGCCTTCCCGTCGTTGCGCGACGCATTTTTCGAGTAGCGACAACTGAGACACAGATTGTGGAAGAATCCATTCATGTTAGATTTGATGATAAGCTTGGCAATAAAAAGCCAAAGCAGTATGAAAGCTCTGCAGATAGAGAAGTAGTCTTCATTGACTCTGAAGTCCCAGAGGCAGACAAAGCTCAAGTGAAGGAACCAGAAGCAACGCCAGATGCTATTCCTTTAACTTCTCAGATGAACAATCTAAACATTTTTGAAGAATCAACTGTTAGAGGATCATCATCAAGAATTAAAGCTTCTCATCCAGAGAATGTCATTATTGGAAAGAAGGATGATCCCATCAGAACAAGATCCTTTCTAAGATCATCTGAAGCATCATTATTTGGACTGGTGTCAGAAATTGAACCATCTTCTGTAGATGAAGCTCTGCAAGACAATGATTGGATTATTGCCATGCAAGAAGAGTTGAATCAATTTACCAGAAATGATGTATGGGATTTAGTTCAAAGACCACAAGGATTCAATATAATTGGAACAAAATGGGTCTTCAGAAATAAGCTGAATGAGAAAGGAGAAGTTGAAAGAAATAAGGCAAGGCTTGTTGCTCAAGGGTATAGTCAACAAGAAGGTATTGATTACACTGAAACTTATGCTCCAGTGGCAAGGTTAGAATCTATACGATTTCTTATTTCATTTGCTGCACAAAATAACATCACTCTGTATCAAATGGATGTTAAAAGTGCATTTCTTAATGGTATTATAGAAAAAGAAGTTTATGTCCACCAACCTCCTGGTTTTGAAAATGAAAAATTTTTAGATCATGTTTTCAAACTAAAGAAATCTCTATATGGTTTAAAACAAGCTCCCAGAGCCTGGTATGAGAGATTGAGCAATTTTCTTCTGGAGAAAAATTTCATCAGAGGCAAAGTGGACACAACACTCTTTTGTAAATCAATTAAGAAAGATCTTCTAATTTGTCAAATTTATGTGGATGATATAATATTTGGATCTACCAATACTATGCTGGGAAAGGAGTTTGCTACATGTATGCAGGAAGAACTTGAAATGAGCATGATGGGAGAACTCATATTCTTTCTAGGAATCCAAGTCAATCAAACTCCAGAGTGCACTTACATACATCAGACCAAATATGTTAAAGAACTTCTGAAGAAATTTAACATGACTGATAGTAAGCTGGCAAAGACTCCCATGCATCCAACTAGCTCACTTGGCAAGGAGGAAGTAAGTAAGAAAGTATACCAGAAGCTCTACAGAGGTATGATTGGATCTCTTCTTTATTTAACTGCTTCTAGACCTGACATATTGTTCAGTGTATGCTTGTGTGCTAGATTCCAATCAGATCCTAGAGAATCACACTTGACAGCTGTCAAGAGGATTCTAAGGTATCTGAAAGGTACTTCTAATGTGGGTTTGTGTTACAGAAAATCTGATGATTTCAAATTAGTTGGATTCTGTGATGCTGACTACGCTGGAGACAGAGTGGAAAGGAAAAGTACTTCTGGAAGTTGCCAATTTCTAGGAAGAAATCTAATCTCTTGGTACAGCAAGAAGCAACCCACAATTGCACTTTCAACCACAGAGGCAGAATATATTGCTGCTGCTGGATGTAGCACACAGATGCTCTGGATGAAAAGTCAGCTAGAAGATTATCAAATATTTGAAAGTAACATTTCTATCTTTTGTGATAATACTTCTGCTATATGTTTGTCTAAAAACCCCATTTTACACTCTAAGGCAAAACATATAGAAATTAAGCATCATTTCATCAGAGACTATGTTCAGAATGGAATCATAAATTTGGCCTTTGTTGATACAGATCATCAATGGGCAGATATTTTTACAAAACCCCTTGTTGAAGATAGATTCAAATTTATTCTGAAAAATATTGGTATGGATTTTTGTCCAGAATGATATTTGTCAGAAGCAAATTTTTACAGATGCAAAAATGCCTAATGCTCTGAAGTATTTCTTCTAACTGCTTATTTATTTTATTAATTTGGTTTTGTGAAACTCTGAACTAACAATCCTTAGAGGATCTGAACGTTGGTTAACGTTTCATTTCTCAAGAGAATTCAGAACACATGCAAGCAAACACGTGTCACTCCAATTCTGCAAAGGTGGCGTGTACACTACTGAAGAGACGTTTGAGGTGAAGTTTGAATAGTGAAAATCTTGATTTCCCCCCAATTTGTCTGAAGCAATAAATGCTTGAAATGATTTTTATTCTTTTCATTTAATGCTTTGTTCAAACGTGCAAAATCTGACTGTTTGTATGCCTACTTGTTTTAGTATAAATACATCTCTTCTCTTCATATTCACACTTTTCACATCTCAGAAAATTTATGCATTTTCATCTTCTCTTCTCTCTGCATAAAAACCCTAAGCGTGTGACAAAACCATCTTCAATGGCAACTTCATCATCAACTGCTGCACAATTTCAATCTACAATGGCTGAAGTTACCTCTGCTAACATGGGTGTTACTCCTTATTCTCCACCAAAAAGAACTTTACTCACCCCTGTTGAAAAGCTGGAAGTTCTGTGTGAATCAATGGTGGAATTTGATTCACTTGCTGAGAATGGTTTTGAGTTTCGTTCAATTATAGGTGCTCAAGGATGGGTGAAATATTTTGATAGACTGTTTGGACCAGTTTACCCCCTTCTTGTGAAAGAGTTCTGGATCCATGCTTCAGTTTACCCTAAGTTTATCTTATCTTCTGTTCTGGGCAAAGAAATGATAATAACAGAAGATCTGATCAGAAAACTTATTGGCTATGAGGAAACAGATGGAGTTTCACACTTGCCAACTGGGCGTGTGGATATGGATGAAGTGTATGAAGAAGTGATGACTGCTGGACAAGCTTCTAACAAGTTCAAGGATCTGAAGCCTGACTATAAGATATGGGCTAAGATCTTCATGGGATGCATTCATCATAGGAAGTCAACAAACTCTCCAGACTATGTCAATAATGAACAGCTTTATTTTATGTACTGCCTCAGTCAGAGCACCAAGGTAGATCTTCCATATATTCTCTTTATGCATCTTTGGAATCATATACATGCCTCTAGAGAATATGTGAAAGAAAAAGGTCAGAAGATCAGAACCTGGATTCCTTTTGGAAGGTTAATCTCAGATCTTCTAACTGAGAATGGACTGGTTACTGCTCTGTACGCTGCTGGAGTTACAGAGGAATTGGAATTCATTTTGGGAAAGCCTCTGAATGCCAAAAGTCTTCAGAGACTTAAAATAGTGGATGAACTCACAACAGCTCCCAAGAAGCTGAATATTTCTGATCTGAGTAAGAAGAGAACTCCTATAGATGATTACCCTCTGTTCTATGCTGAAGAACCAAGGCACATTGTTGTAATGTATATTGATGACTGCAAGAAAGAAGGAAAGCCTATTCCTGCAGAAATTATAAAGCTAGCAAGACAACCACTTCCTGTTGTAGAAGAAGAAGAACAACCACAAAGAAAGGGGACTCAGCCAGAAGCAGAAGCTGCACCTGTTCAGAAGAAGATCAAGATTGCTGAGAAGCCACAGAAGCTCCTAAAGAGGAAAGAATCTGGAGAAACTCCTTCTGTACCAGCTAAAAGAATCAAGATCAAAGGTACTAAAACTTCTGTATCTTCTGCAAATCCTATTGTTTTAAATGATTCTAATGTTAAGTCTATTCCAAAACCTCCCTCTACACAAAATACATCTGTTACTGCTCCATCTCATGTTTCTACACCATCACCACAAAAGTCTTCTAATCCAATTTCCATTTCACCACAACAACAATCATCTGTTCCAACACCAATAACAACAAAAACAATTCAAACTCCAAAAGTCTCTGTACCACAATCAATTCAACCAAAAATTCAAATCAAACAATCAGTACCACAGAAACAACCTTCAGAAAAACAACCCACAGAACAACAACAAACAACAAAACCATCTGCTCAACAAAAACCCTCTGAACCATTTAAACAAAAGCCATCTGAACAACAAAAGCACCCACAAGAAAAGCAACCAGAAAAATCATCTGAAACCCTACCAGAAAAAGCCTCTGAACATCAACCACCATCAGATAATCCACCATCCAAATCATCTGAACCCACTGTATCTGTACCTGTTATTTCTGAACCTACAAAAATAACATCTGTTCCAATTTCATCTGATCCACCTACCTCAGAACACCAATCAAAACCCTCTGAAATTCCTTCAGAACCAACTAATACTTCTGAACCCAACATTCCTGAGACAGAAGTTCTTGATGTCACACCACTAAAAACTGTGTTTCAAGTATCTTCTACCTCCTGCACACCAACCACCTCATCAAACTCTTCAGAATCTGACATTCACCCAGATTTTCTAATCTCTCCTTCTCACAGAGATTCTGAAGTAAACCAACCAGAACCTCCTGTATCATCAAAAGTTCCTATTTCAGATCCTATTCCCACACCTGCACCATCATCTGAAATCCTGATTCCCAATTCTAACCCAACATCTAACCCAAGAACATCTATCTCATGTGCACAAGTCTCATCACTATTTCACAATCTTGCATATGGTTTCAAACTCAAAGATTTTTATGACAGAGTTGAACCATCTGACCCTATCACCCCTCTGAAACCCAAACTCACAATCACCCTACTATCTGTGCTTCTCACCTATATATAATCAATGTCAGATGTAGGTTCATTAGCAACTATTTCACATTCTGCTAAATCTGACAAAGCTGCTGCTTCAGCTACACCAATTTCATCTGATAAAACTGTTGCTTCTGATGAACCTCCAAAATCTGCCTTCCAACCTTACTCCAATAAACCCTTTGATGTGGTTCCATATCACACCAGAGCAAAACCAAATCTGTTAAATGCTTTAAACAGATCCAAACCAGAAAAAGCCCCTGAAATTCCTTTCATTCCATACTATCCTCCTCCTCTGATCTCCATTCAGAAATCCATTTTTCCACCTACTCCTCAACCAAAACCAATAACACTGGAGACTCTGTTACATCCTAAGCCTAGACTTAATGTTAATCATTTATTTCAATCTTTTTTTCAAGAAATACAGTTGTATTTAGGTACTGTACAAAGGAAGTGCTCAGCAACAATGGATGCACAAGAATCTGATGTCATCTGGAATGGATTCATCAACAGATTCAACTCTGTGGCCTCAAATCTGAAGAACATATGTTCTGATGATGCGAAGCTCAGATTTGCTGAAGCTGCAAGAAATGTGTTCTGGACTATCAAGAGATCTGCACCTTTGCTCCTTACAGATGCTCCTCCACCTTCAGAAGAAACTACTGAACCTGCATCTGAAGATAATCCTTTGGCCATGACTCTGGTAGAACTTCCTTCTGGCTCCAATGCTCCAGACTCTACAGACCCTATGGAAATTGACTCTGTTCAAGCTCCAGAAAATGTTCAACCTTCATCATCTGAGATTAAGAAAGAACATCCAGATTTTGAGGATAAAATTGCTGCTCTGGAAGCTGGTCAATCAGAGATCAAGTCTTGGATGGCCAAACAGGATAAGAAATCTGAAGACATGACTGAGTGGATGTCAAAACAGGATCAAAAGAATGAAACAATGGCTAAGTGGATGTCCAAGCAAGAGCAGTCCTCCTCTGAGATCACGAATCTATTGAAGATGCTTTTGTCAAAACACTCTTAGATTTTCATTTTTTTTCATTCTGATGTCTTTGCATCTGATGTTTGCTTATGTACTTTTTGATATATCTCCTGATGCATGTACTATTGATCTGAACTCATGGAATGAATCAAAGTTTTTCTCCACTGAATTATCTCATTTACTGTTTCCTTTTATTTGTCCTTCTTAAAGTTTTTACTTTTTGCTTATGACAAAAAAGGGGGAGAAAATATAGATCTGAACTGTTTAATTTAACTTCACCAGAATGAAACTTCAGACATATCTACTCTATCTAACATTTAATCTGATTATTTCAGAACATTTGATAAGTACACTCTATAAAAGAAACTCTGAGTCTCTCAGATCATTTGACTATTATCAAACTCTGAATCTGAAATTTGCAAGACTTTCTGACTTTCAAATGTTAAAAGAACAATCAAGATCTAAATCTGAAAATTACTCAAGACAAAAGGGAAGTTTCTATTCCTTATCTGTATTTAACTCAGGGGGAGATTCATCATCTCAGGGGGAGTTATAATTTTAATATTTTCAATTAAAGAAAATTTTTGATTTTTTTGTCATCATCAAAAAGGGGGAGATTGTTAGAACGAAGATTGGTTCTTAATAATATCTCTATGTTTTGATGATAACTAATATGAAATTTTGTATTTAAGAATTATATACTCTAAAATTTGCTTGAGAGTTTTTACTGCAGATAGTAAAGAAATTAACACTCCAGAAGCAAATCATAATTGAACACAAGAAATTAGCTAGACTCTGAAGCGCCAGATGCACTCATTAGAAGATTCTGATTGCTGCCAACAGAAGATTCTGAGCGTAGCCTCCAGAAGATTCTGAAGCAGAAGCTCCAGAAGAATCTGAAGCAAGTCAGAAGCATCTGAAGCAAAGAATAATTTTGTATGAAGAGTTTTTCAAAGCATAGTTTCTACAGAAGATTCTGAAAGTACTAAAGCTGCTAGTACTGAAGTTCTGTCTCAAATATGCTCTGATCTTAAACACGCTGAAAGCACACCTGCTGCAAAATACTCTGATTCAGCAAAACTCTGATCATCATTAGAAGACTCTGACCCAATTAGACTCTGATGAATTTGCTGAAAACTGAAGAAGAAATATTCAAAGAATATATCCGTTGAAGTGAACCAAACATCTCTTTCCTTATTTATGCTAGACACAAGAACACAGACAAAAAGGATTTTTCTGTGCTTTCTTCTTCTAGGAAAGGTCACTTGATGTGAAGACAAAAAGGCTCAGACCTTTTGGACACTCTTCTCAACGTGAAGCTCACCTTGGATCAGCTGCCTATAAAAGCAAGACTCCACCAAATTCTTCAGTTGACGTTGGCATTGAAAAGAAATCAAATATTCAAGCTCTCATACTTTCATATTCATTCTAAGAATTTATTTCATTGTTCTTAAACTTAAGAGAAATATCACAGTTGTGATAATAGCTTTTTAGAAGCATTCTTACTCTTGTAATAGTTTTACATTGATTGTAAAAGGTTTCCTTAAGAGGATCCAGTTGGGATCAGTAGCTCTTGAGAAGACTAAGAACAGTTGTTCTTAGGTGTTACTATTGTAATCTGTTTGATTAAATAGTGGATTAAGTCCTTGATTGAGAAAGGCAAATCACTCTAGGAAGGGTGGACTGGAGTAGTTGAGTTCAACGAACCAGGATAAAAATACTTGAGTTTTAATTCTAAGTTTTAATCTTTCATACTTATTCAACCCCCCCTTCTAAGTATTATCTCACCTTCACTAACATGCTTGACATATGACGTAACCACCCTCAGTTGAGACCTCCTTGTGATGATTAATGGTGTATGAGTAGTCATGAATTTCGTTGGTTGTCTCAACCTGAGAGTCCGTGAAATTGAGGACCTTTAGTTACCTACTTACCCCACTTGGCCTTTTTAGGACGTAGTGCAGTGCCTATAAGGGAGTAGTCCCGAAACAGTTGTTATGCAATACTACACTCAGACAAGTTTATCCTGAGAATATTTTTGACCCACGTGAGTAGTCATGTTGGTCGATAATATCCGAAGGATTTATCTTTGACTCTGGAAACTCTTGATAGAACCCGTTTTACAGGTATAATGAACACCTTAGTACATGTCTTTTGGGAGGGTATACCCTGGCTTCATGCTCATAACCCTGAACCTAGGACACTTGCTTGTTAGCATATGCATTTGTGCATTGTGTATACTTGTATGTGTGTTATGTGTGCATCATATCATCATAGCATCTCATCTTGTTGCACTAGTTTTGTGAAACTCAATTGTCTTCTTTTTGTGAAACCCTAGTTATCATGGATTTTGGGAAAAGAAACACTAAGAAATACAACTTCAAGAAATATGACACAACAAAGTTGAGAGAGCTAGGAACATTGGTATCCGAAGACTTTGGGAAGATGTACGGGAAACTCATGAGTATTATGAAGACTAGAATGGAAGAAGGGGTTCTTAGCACTTTGGTTCAGTTCTGCGATCCGCTATACCACTGCTTCACCTTCTCGAATTACCAATTGGTGTCGACACTAGAAGAGTACTCTTACTTCATTGGAATCCCTGTGAAAGATAAGAAACCGTTCAGTGGTTTGGAGAAGTTACCCTCGCCAAAGGAGATTGTTGTTGCACTTCATCTAGAAGTATCCGAGATTAGAGCCAATTGTGCTTCAAAGAATGGGGTTAAAGGTTTTCATTTTGATTACTTATTGAAGAAGGCTACTTACCTTGCCAAGGAAGGTAGAATGGACGCATTTGAAGCAGTTTTTGCTCTATTGATATATGGGTTGGTGATATTCCCTGAGATAGAAGAATTTGTCAATTCAACTGCTATCACCGTGTTCTTGAATGGTAATCTAGTACCCACTTTGCTAGGATATGTTTATTATTCCATTCATCATAGGACTCTTCATGGAGGAGGAACTATTCTCTGTTGTGCACCCTTATAATACAAATGGTTTATCAATCATTTACCAAGAGCGAACGCTTCCAAAGAAAATCCTAATGGTTGAAGATGGTCTCAAAGGATTATGTCTCTGAATCAAGCAGATATTCACTGGTACAATCCCGACTATGATCGAGGAGTCTACATTGACAGCTGTGGTTCTTTTCCAAATGTACCGCTCCTGGGAGTATGAGGGGGAACCAACTACAATCCCGCTTTGGCCAGACTTCAATTTGGATTCCCAATGAAGGATAAACCTGGCAACATCCTATTGTCTGGTTTCTTCTACCTTAACGCCGAAGCCAAGGAGAGTTTAAGGAAAAATATGATTGATGCTTGGGGGAACATCCAGAAGAAAACTAAAACCGAACTTGGGAAAAGGAATTGTGTAGCCTTTGAGCCGTTCACTCAGTGGGTTCAATCTAGAGTCCGTGATTTTAAGATGCCTTACCTTCCTGAAAAGAATATGCAAATTGTCATCGCGTCATCTTCCACCATCCCTATTGAAAAGATGGAAGAGTACCAAGATATTTTTGAAAGAGCCAAGCTTGAAAGGGATACTTGGGAAGATAAGTACCATACTCTTCATTCTGAGACGACGGAATTACAAATAGAACTACAAGACAAGGATGAGTTGATTGGATGGCTTGAAATGTTTGGGTAGTGAAGATACGATGAAAGAGAATTTATTTTTCTCTAGCGTCAAACCTACGCAAAGTACTCATGACTATTCAAATATCCTACCAACTTCTGGCGCCTGGAAAGGAATAGTAGACAAATTGGTGATGGAAAACACTATGCTGAAAAGACTGAAGAGGACACGCGGATATGATTCTTGTCTGATTTCTTAACCATAGGGCTTAGTCTTCTCCTTTGATGTAACCTCACGTTTCTTGTATTTCAAAAGTTGTTACTTTTCCCAATATAAATGAAATAAGGGTTTTGCTTCCTTTTATCTTCTGAGTTTTGTAAAACCAGTTGCATCTAGCATCTTTGCATTACATTTTGTATCTTGCTAACCATTCAAGGAATTCAAAATCATTTTTTTTGCAGACTTAGTAATGGCTCAAAGAGACAAGTTCACATTCCCAAGTCTAAGGTTGGACAACTTGAGGATCCTAAGAGGCCTAGTAAGGAACTCTACTGCTTTCGTCGCCAAGTATGGAGACCTGTTGTCATTACTGGACGTGCAAGTAGATGAGGAGATGCTGCTAGCTCTCATAAGGTTTTATGATCCTCTTTATCATTGCTTCACATTTTCGGACTTTCAATTGCTGCCAACTTTGGAAGAATACTCTGCGCATTTGAAGATTCCTATGACTTTTACACCTTATTATGGAAGAGAGAAAAAACCAAACAGGAGAGACATTGTTGAGGCTCTACACATGGAACCCACTGACATTCCAACCCGTCTGGATACGAGAGGTGGATTTACTAGACTAGAAGCGAGACCACTTATGGAAAGGGCTGAGTTTCATTATGATTAGGGAGATTTGGGAACCTTTGATGCTATACTGACTTTTTTGATTTATGGCTTATATATGTTTCCAAGTAACCCTGAGTTCATCAGCTAAGAGGCTATCCAACTATTCATTGTCAGAAATCCAGCTCCTACTCTGTTGGATGACACCTATACACTATTCATCGATAGAGGGTGTATAATCTCGAACAATTTTCCTGTTGCACGACGTTATTAAGAAAATGGTTTATTTCGCATTTTCCTAAAACATTCCCTCTATAAAACCTAGAAGATAGTGATGAATGGGTTAGAAAGCTGACTTCCCTCTCTCACTATGACATCAGCTGGTACGATCTTGCTCACGGAGGAATAGTAGCAATACATAGCTGTGGGGCAAGCGAGAAAATGAAGAACTTTGGGAGCTGCTTCGTAAAGACCAGATGGGGGCAAGGCCGCGATAAGAAGAAGGATCATCTTGTTAGAAGATCTTGGCCTTTTAATTTCCTTTTGTTTAGTTTGTATCCCTATTTTTGGGAATGTGTAACCTTTATTTTGTAAACTATTGTGAAAGTTTCATTCGTTAATGAAAAATTTATGCTTGTAAGACTCCATTTGTTAATGAAAATTTGGTTAAGCTTTCATTTGTTAATGATAAGCATTGGGTTGTTACGTGTTGAGCCATTATTTTTGTTCGTAAACAAACTTTTTTGGTTTTCCTTGAATGTGTGGTTTGCATTTGCATTTGCATCTGCATCTGCATCCTGCATTTCATTTGCATTGCATTGGTTCTCCGGTTCATCTTGTGCTCTATTGCTGTTAGAAATCACGTTGAATACCCACCAATACAATACCACGGCTAGCGCTCAGAGAAGAATGGCTGATCAAGACTAGAGAATAGTTCAAATTAACAACGAACTCGAAGGGCTACGCGGTGACGTTGGCCAGATTACGGAAGTCCTACAAGTGATAAGAGCAAAATTGGACTCGCAGACTACAGTGGTATCTGAAATCAATATAACGGAGGCAAATCCTCCTCCGGTAGTGACCTCGGCAACTGAACATCCATTTGGTATTGCCAGGGATTTCATACCACCATACAATAGTGCCTAAGAATTCAATCTTCAGTAGTAGACTATTTTGTTAGTAACAAAAATCCAAAATCCTATCTACACCCAGGCAGGTGCTCAAGCACAGGTCTGACCAATCTTCAACAATCATCAGCAGATATATGATATACCCGACGGGTCTGAAGTCGAAGATGAGAAACATGAAAAATTGAGAGTTGAGATGGATATAATGGCAAGACGGATGAGGGACATAGAAGGAAACAACGTATTTAGTTCCGATGCTAAGGACATGTGCCTGGTTTCGGGTTCGGTACTTCCTCCTAAGTTCACAATGCCCACATTTTAAAGATATGAAGGAGCGACCTACCCAAAGGTTCACTTGATCATGTATTATCGGTGTATAGCCGCACACATTGAAAATGACAAGTTGTTAATACATTGCTTCCAGGACAGTCTCAAGGGTGCCTCTGCCAAATGGTACCTAAGCTTGGACCAGTCAAAGATCCACTGCTTCCAAGACTTGTCTGACACATTCATTCAACAATACAAGTACAACATGGACTTGGCACCAGACCGTCGGCAGCCCCTTAGCATGACACATAAGAGTTCAGAATCCTTCAAAGAGTATGCGCAGAGATGGCGTGAAACTGCCGCTTAGGTAGAATCTCCCTTGACAAAAAAAGAGCTGGATGATTGGTTTGTAGATACAGTCAAGCCCGAATTCTATGAGAGGATGATTAGTAGCGTCATAGCAAACTTCTCCGACATTGTGGACATAGGCATAAAAGTGGAAGCAGGTTTAAAGAACGACAAAGTAACAAGCTTAGCTAGTAGTACCAACACTAGCACAATAAGGAAGCCACCGAGAAATTTTCATAAGAAAAAAGAAGGAGAGACCAATGCTGTAATGTATGACAGAAGGGTTCAGAGCAGAATAAATCAGCCACAAAGTCAACAATTACCTCGTCTACAACCACAACAAAATTATCAGCAGCATCAACAACAGCAGTATGTGGCTGCAGTCACGCCAACCTTCCAGCCTCCGCCGAATCAACAAAACTTCCAATCACAGGCGACCAACGCCTACCAGCAAAATCGTAATCAACAAGTACAACAACAACAAATAGCTTTGGCTCCGAGGCCTGCTTTCCAAAACAGAAGGCCAAGCAACCCATACCTATGAGTTACACTGAGTTGTACCCGTTAATGGTGCAACAAGGCCTGATTCAGATAAGGAAATTGGGCCCTCCTCCGAACTTGTTGCCATATTTCTACAATCCGAATACGTGTTGTGCCTTTCATGAAAACACCATGGGACACGACCTTGAAGGCTGTATAGCACTTCAACATATTGTGCATGAGTTAATTGAAAAAAAGATTCTCTTCTTCGAGGATAATCAACCCAATATGGAAAATTGTCCTTTACCAAAATATGGTGGTATCAATGTCGTAGAGGAAGATTCTAACATGAGATTGATTTTCAAGGTCTCTGAAGTTAAAACTCCATTAACAGAGTCACACAAGAAGCTGATAAAGGAAGGTCTAATCGTAGAATCTCATGAAGACTGCAGTGATTGTAATCATAATTCGCCAGGTTGTAACCTAGTGCGGAGGAACATTCAGTCAATGATTGATGGGGGAGTGCTACAGATATGTGGAAAAAAGGGAAAAGAAGATATCCCGGTGATTGAACCTATTTTCAATTTGCCAAAGAAGTCTGAAAAAGTACCAGTATTCAACACTGCGAATAGCAAGTCTGCTCCTGTTGCTGCTGTTAGGCATGTATTCCACAACAACCCCGTACCGAAGGTCGACCAGCCTAAGCTAAGGTTTGATCCAAGAAGAGGACCGGGTCCCAATCCAAAGGCGGTATCATGGAAATATGACTATTCCTAGCACGATATGAAAGTTGGGAGAAAGCCTGAGGATGTAACAAATATTGCTGGGGCAAGCAAAATGACTCGCAACGGTCGTATATATCAACCCAAAGCAACTGTTACCGTTCCTAAGGAAACTATTCCTAAAGAATCCGTTCCTACGGAAACCATCCAAAAAGTTCCGGTTATTATTGAGAAACCAAAAGGAAAAGAAGTCGCAAAAGAAGATGAAGAAGGGTTCTTGAGAATAATCTGTCGGAGCGATTACAGGGTAGTGGACCAACTCAATCAGACGTCATCAAAAATCTCAGTCATGAGTTCTCTTGCCCATCGACAAGCATTGCTAAAGATACTGACGCATGCCCATATAACAAAAGATATCACCGTGGGGCAGTTTGATTTCGTTGTCGCTAACATCACGACTTGCAATACACTGAGCTTCAACAATGATGACTTGACCACTGAAGGTCACAAGCACAATTATGCCTTGCATGTATCTGTCAAATGTGAAGAAGATACTCTCGCTAGGGTACTGGTTGATACTAGGTCATCTCTCAACGTGATGCCCAAGGGAACTTTGGCCAAGTTAGCATATAAGGGAACCGTGATGAGAGACACATCCCTGATCGTGAAATCCTTTGACGGATCGAGAAGAACAGTAATTGGAGAAGTTGATTTGTCGACTATGTAGGGACCACAGGTCTTTGAGGTCACTTTTCAAGTAATGGACATCAATCTGGCGTACAGTTGTTTACTGGGCAGGCTATGGATACATGCAGCAGGTGCTGTCACATCCACATTACATCAAAAATTGAAGTTCATTACTGAAGATCAATTGGTAATAGTACACAGAAAAGAGGATTTAATGTTGAGCAATCTACCATCCTTCCGGTACATCGAAGCCGATGACGATGCGTTGGAAACGAATTTCTAGGCATTGGAAATTGCACACACGGGCCATCTTTTGTCTCTGCCCAGAGTATCAAGAGTGCCATGAAGGAAGGACTTCCTCAAGGTTGGGGAGAAGTAATTGAGGTCAACGCTCGAGCAAAGAACAATCAACAAGGGTTAGGTTACAAACCAACTCTAGATGAAGGATCAGAGATCAACGACAAGCGCCTAAAGACCCTAAAAGAAACTTTTGTGAGCGGAGGTATTCAGATAAATGCCATTGAAGAAGACGCTGAAGTAAGTTGTATTGACGACCTGGTGTTCAGAGATGAAGTTGTTTTGTGCAATTGGGAGGCTGTCGACGTTCCCATCATGTTACCACTCTTAGAGTAATATGTTTGTCTTGCTTGTTAGCATTTTTCTCTATTTAAAATCCATGGTCACGCTCGAGGCCAGTGGATCATTTTGTATGGGCCACACTTTTGCAATTAAAAGATCAATGAATGAATGAGTGTTTTGTTAAACTTCCATTTGTTGTTTCATTTTGTTTTCTTATTGTTTTCCCTCTTTGAAAAAGGAAAATGACAATCTTTTGAAAACCTAAGAAAGAATTCATTATCTGCATCTCTTTGTGTGTGTTTGATCATTTAAGCCCATTCACACATGCAAAGAACCTCCATCACCCGCTAAATTCGATGATCATCCAGTTGCTTCTGACTTTGGTTCAGATGTATTCCAAGCTGAAGATGAGAGTGATGAAGATTTTGAGATTCCTAAAGAACTGATAAGGATGACTGAGTATGAAGATGCCCACCTTCAACCTTACAAAGAACAGATCGATATTATCAACTTGGGCTCGGAAGAAGTAAAAAGAGAGGTCAAGAATATGGCATCGCTTGGGGCAGAGGTTAAGGACAAATTGGTAATGCTTCTCAAAGATTATGCGGATGTGTTTGCTTTGTCCTACCAAGATATGCCTGGGTTGGACACCGACATTGTAGTTCACAAGCTCCCTCTTAAACTTGAATTTCCTTCAGTTAAGAAGAAACTTCAAAGATTCAGACCCGACATGGCTCTCAAAATCAGAGATGAGGTTAAGAAGCAGATCAACACATGCTTTCTGACAGTTTCTAAATACCCTTAGTGGGTGCCTAATATTGCACCAGTACCTAATAAGGATGGAAAAGTTAGGATGTGTGTAGATTACATGGAACTTAACAAAGCTAGTCTGAAGGACGACTTCCCTCTGCCACATATCGATACTTTGGTGGACAATATAACCAACTTTGCAGTATTTTCATTCATGGATGGCTTCTCCGGCTATAATCAGATAAGAATGGACCCAACTGATATGGAAAAGACAACCTTCATCACACCCTGGGGCACTTATTGTTATAAAGTTATGCCTTTTGGTTTGAAAAATGCTGGAGCCACATACCAACGAGCCATAGTGGCATTATTTCATGATATGATGCACCAAGAAATTGAGGTTTATATCGAAGATATGATTTCCAAGTCTCAGAACGAAGAAGATCACCTTGATCATTTGTTAAAGCTATTTGAAAGACTTGGGAACTATCAACTGAGACTAAATCCTGCCAAATGTACCTTCAGAGTTAGATCTGGAAATTTACTCGGTTTCATTGTTAGTCAACATGGAATCGAGGTAGATCCTGACAAGGTACGAACCATCCAGGAAATGCATGCCCCATAAACTGAGAAGTAGGTCAGAGGTTTCCTTGGCAGATTGAATTATATCTCCAGGTTTATCTCCAATTTGAATCCTACTTGCACGTTGATCTTTAAGTTATTACAGAAAAATCAAGCAGTCATGTGGAATGAGGATTACCAGTCGGCATTTGAAAAGATCAAAGGATACCTCCAAAAGCCTCCAATATTGATCCCTCTTGTGCCTGGAAGGCCTCACTTCATGTACATGATTGTGCTCGAGGAATTGATGGGTTGTATCTTGGGCCAAACGGATGATTCAGGGAAGAAGGAGCGTGCGATTTACTACTTGAGTAAGAATTTCACCGATTGTGAGAGTCGTTACTCTCCATTGGAAAAAGCTTGTTGCGCTCTGGCTTGGGTAGCCAAACGTTTGAGCCAGTACATGATTTTTCACACTACTCTGTTGATATCCAAAATGGATATGATAAAGTGCAAATTTGAAAAACCTGCTTAGACGGGAAGACTTGCAAGATGGCACATGCTCTTATCAGAGTATGAGATTCAATATGTTGCTCAAAAGTCGATAAAAGGAAGTGTCTTGTCAGACTATCTTGCTGATCAACCTATTGAAGATTATTAGCCACTCAAATTCGAATTCCCGGTGAAGATATCATGTTTCTTTACAAAGACAAAGAAGAACCCGGCCCCGAGGAGGGTCCTGAACCTAGTTCCCGTTGGAAAATGATGTTCGACGGTGCATCCAACAAAAGAGGCCATGGTGTTGGTGATGTTTTGGAAAATCTGAATGGTGGCTACACTGCTGTTACTGCAAGATTGTGCTTCAAATGTACGAACAACATAGCGGAGTATGAAGCCTGCATCCTGGGTCTCAAAGCTGCCATTGACCTTTATATTAGGATTCTGGAAGTAATTGGTGACTCTGCCTTGGTAATTTATCAGCTCAAGGGCGAATGGGAGACCCGAGATGAAAAATTGATTCCTTACAAAGACTATATTTTGGAGATGATTGAGTATTTTGACGAAATCACTTTCAAACACGTCCCAAGATCCGAAAACCACATAGTAGATGCTCTGGCTATGATGGCTGCTATGTGGAAGGTTCAATTTGTCAACGAAGATCCCCTAATTAGCATTGAAAGAAAGACTGCGCCAGCGTACGTCATGATGGCTGAAGAAGAGTCTGACGGAAAACCTTGGTTTTATTACATAAAAAATTACCTTCAGAGTCAAGAATATCCTGTCGACGCCTCTAAAATTGATAAGAGAGATTGACAAAGACTGTTGTTATAATCCAAATTTTAACCCCTATATCATATCATCATTCTAGGAGCATCAACATTGACTATCTAACCATAACCTATTTCAAGTTTGATCTTTGTCATGATACAGAGGAATTAGGGTTTCACAGTTAGAAATCAGGGTTTCAAGGGATTGATCAGTCAAAGTTTTGGATTGATCCTTCATATATCAAACCTTCATGTCATCAAGGATATCACATTGGATCAAGAATGAGTCCAACTTGAGGTTGTCACCCAAGAAAGAAGAACAGTGCAGTACAAGAACCCTAATTAGGGTTTCTGATTGGAAAAGTCAACTGTAGTTTGACTTTTGATCTAAAGGGTGTTCCAAAGCTTGAATCATGGTCCATGAGGCTCATATGACCCAAGGAAGTCTACCCAAGAAGTTTCAAGGCCTCAGGGAACCCAGAATACCAACAGTCAATTTAGAGGTTTTCGATTGTTCGGTTCGTCTGACTGAAAAGTCAACCCTTTGACCAACAGGGTTTTGGCCCAAAATTGAATCCAACTATGTTCCCAAAATCATTTAACATCTAATCATGAATTTTGGTGAACAATTGATCAAGAACTAAGAAATAATCGAAGAGTCGGGAAATTAGGGTTTTGAAAAGGGACATACCATAACTTCTTAACCACACATCCAAATGAAGTCGTTCAAAGCTTGTTGGAAAGGTCTCAATGATTTCTTCAAAATTGATATCCATACTCATGAGCAGAAATGCATAGATTTTGAGTTATGAGCAAAAACAAGGCAAGAGGGGGAAAATACACTTAGAAATTTCAAAGATTTCTTGACTTGTAAGTCAAGTTTTCAGCATTTTCACAAGGAGTTTTGACTTAGTTTCAAGTGGAATGGGTTCCTACATCAAAAATCAATGTTGTATTACCTAATGAGGGCTTTCCAAAAAGTATAATTGGGTTCCATAAATCTTCATGGTTAGAGAGAACCAAGGTCTATAAGTTGGCAAAAACTCACTTGTGCAAAGCTAGTTCAACATGGTTGTTTCAACTTCAAAGCTCCCCAAATCAACTATAATCAAGGATTAAGCTTCATTTATGATGTTTACATTGATTTTAACATGTTTAGCATCAAATCCCATGAATTGGCTTGAGAAATGAAAAAAATCATTGTTTAATGCAAGTTGCAAAAGTGAATAGTGTGGGAAGAGAAAAATGGTGGCTACCATCATCAAACCACCAACTTGGCTGCAACTAGTCACCTCCTATCCCCTCAAGCATGATTAAAATGACCTATATGGAATGGATAAACTCTTGTTAGGGTGGCTCAAGGTCAGAAATGAAGATTGCATTGGAAAACTCCAAGATTTTCAAAGTTACAAAGGCTAGACTTGGCATTTTACACCATTCTGCCCATACCTCTTGTTCAAAGCACTTGCCTATATATATAAATAACCTATTGCATCATAAACACACCATTTACATGCTTGAAACCAGCTGCAACTCCTCCTCTCACTCAATTGAAAAGTTCTTGCAAGTTGCCACCACATTTACAAAGTGCACAAAATCTGCCAAACACTTTCCTTTCTAAAACCAATTCCAAACACTTTCAAACTCAAAAAAAGCCTCAAACACTTCACAAATGATGTGTTAGAGCTGTCCAAACCCCCACCTTGACCAGAAACTCATCCAATCCAAAAGTCAACTCTTAAAAGCTCATTTATTGACTTTTCTGCATTTTGAAGGGCAGTCACTGATCCCTTGCATTTCTTTGAGTTTTGAGACCTCCAACACTTCACATTTGACATACACAAATTGTCCATAATGGTTCCATACTTCTGTAACAAGGTTTGAGGGAGTTGGCTTTGAAAATCATTGGATTTTGGAGGTTTTTCTTAATTTACAAGGCATTATGCCCAACAACTTTCTTGGAGTTCATTTGGAGCACTCATTAATCATCCTTGGAGCATTTGTATACCTTTTAGGAGTATTCAAAGTCTCTGGTTTTCTTATTGCTCAAGCTTGTTTCAAGAGCTAAGCCTAAAACTTAAAAACATGAATTTTTCACTTGCATTTCACATGCTATCTTGACTTTTAGATATGATTTGGGGTTGTACATTGTTTTAACATGTTTTGTGTATGTTATGTGTCATGTATGAACCATTTCTTGCAGCAAAACTTGTAGCTTTTGGACAGGTCAAAAACCAGGTCATAAACTAGGCCCAATCTAGTCACTTTTTGCATTTTACATCCAATCTGTCAAACCATGTGTGCATTGCTTGATTTCTTTTGTGACAACCTATATATATGATGTATATGGGATGTTTTTACACTTGTTTCACCAAGCACACCACTACACAATGTTGTCCACATGTTCATGCTTTTGGTTGTCACCAAACTTGCCCAAACACACATGCTATCGGGTTTTCTTGTGGGTGTATGGTATGGAAAAACAAATGGTACCATTGAATTCCTTGTTCAAAAATACCTAATTTTCACTTTTGTTTCACCTCATTTGGTTAATAATTTACTGAGTTCCAATCCTTCATGCAAATGACCCTTAGGTTGTAACCTAGCCTTGCCTTAGTTTTGCCCCCATTGGTGCACCAACTTTCAATGATCATAACTTGCTCATTTTTTGTGTTATTGATGCCATTATTTTTTTAAACTACTCCTTATCATGTCTATTTTCATTGAGTGAAGGAATAATTCAAGGATTGGTATCCTAGAAAGACTTTGGTCCACTTGAAAAACATGTGTTTTTAGGGTTTTTACCTTGATGTTCTTAAACTTTTTTCAACTTGTAGCTTGATTTTTCTTGTGAGATTGATCTTTTATGATTCATACATGTTTGTTAACATTTTTAAATGCTCAAATATGTTTTATTCATTTCCTTACCATGTTCATACTTGCTTTTATGAATGTATATATGTGAAAATGGCATGTTGAACTTCATCTGTGAACTTTGCCATAATTCTTGATGTTGTAACCTCTTGAATGTGTTTACCATGTCTTATCCAACTTGTTTATGTGTCTTGTTATAACCATAACATGTTTAGGGTTTGTTTCTTGCCTTTGTGAATGCTTGAATATGCATGGTATACTTTAAATTTCATATGTGAACTTTGACATGATTCTTGATGTTGTAACCTCTTGAATATGCTTATCATGCTTCATTCTAATTTTTTTATGTGTCTTGTTATAACCATAACATTCTAGGGTTTGATTGTTGTCTTGGTTGTTACCATGAAGCTTGTTTACTTCTCCTCATGAAATCATGTATTCATGCTTGAACTGTTGTAACATTTCTTGTATTCTTGCTTGTTTGATTATCATCAATACATGTTTAGTTGGTCTTATGTTGTTACATTTGATCTCATTTGATCCTTATAACATGCTTGCTTCAAGTTTTCACTTGTTTGCATTAATCTTGTTTGAATGTTATAGATGAACTTGTTGTTGTTACACATGTTCTTTGCTTGCATTGATGGTTGCTACCTCTTTGATTTTTTTATCTTTGTTAAGATGCTAAATGTTGATCATGATTATTGTTACATTTTGTTACATGTTCTTGCTTTATTTCTTCAACCTTTTCAAGTTATTCCCCAGTGATGTAACTTTCTAGTTCACATCGAGTTGTTTGTGTTCTTGTGTCCAAAGGAAAGTCTCTCTATTGACCCTTGGGTCATAGATAGCTCATTACCCCCCCCCCCTCTGACTTTGTTAAGTCATCTTGAACCCTAACTTAGTTACGTAGCACCTATTAGCCATTAGACTTTGCTTAAGTCTAAAAGACCCACCTTTATTAGGAGTGTTCTTCAACTAGAACCCTAGGATAGAGTTTGTGAACTCTATGTAAGAATCATGGTAATGATTACTTACTCCCCCTTGGCTTTTGCCAAAGTCAATCTTGAGTGTACAACTCAGAATAGAGAGTTTTGTTAAACTCTATACAAGCATTTTTATGTTTGTTCCCCTTTGAACCTTGATCATAATCATGTGTTCATTCATCCCTAGTGAGGTGAACTACGATTGCTCTAATTCTATCCTAGTTAGGATACGTAGGCAGAAGATGCAACATCTTTGCGAGCAAATTTAGAACTATCCTTAGGTCTTTACCTAAACTTGTACCTAAATCTCAAACCATAGCATAACCATAGCAACTTTATCATACATACACACAAAAGGTTCCTTTAGAGTACTATAGATGTTTAGGATGTGAAATACCTACCCTAGGCATAACCAACCCCCAATCCCTGACCTCTTAGCGTTGTTGTTACATCGCGCAAAAGGTCTTTCTTTAACCTTTCCTTTGGATAAATCAAAGTCCGGTTGTGAATTTAATGAATTAAGATTCAAGTTAACCAATAGCTTGACATCATGATTTTCACCAAAACAATTGTTATCCAAATTCTTCATCAGTAATAATGTTCTATACAAGAGAAATCACGACATGGTCTTACTCAGATGTGTTTACAGTAGAGAAGCAGACATGTTGATGACAGACATTCATGAAGGTACCTTCGGTACTCATGCAAGCGGCCATGCCATGGAAAAAAAGATCTTGAGGGATGGTTATTACTGGTTGACTTTGGAGACCGACTGAATCCTATTTGCCTGAAGATGTCATAAATGCCAGATTTATGCGAACAAGGTGCATGTTTCACCACATCCTCTGAACGTATTGTCGTCACCTTGTCCATTTTCAGTGTGGGGCATTGATATGATTGGGGAAATTGATCCTAAAGCATCTAACGGTCATCGATTTATCCTAGTCGCCATCGACTATTTCACTAAATGGGTGGTTGCCCGGTTCTTAAAAAAGGAAATCATCTGTCGTTACGGAAGCCCTAACCAGATCATTATAGATAATAAGACGAATCTGAACAATAAAACAATGAAAGAGCTCTATGACAGTTTCAAGATTGTACATCACAAATCTTCTTCTTACCGGCCCAAGATGAATGGAGCTGTTGAAGATGCAAATAAAAACATCAAAAAGATTGTGCAGAAAATGGTAATAACTTACAAATATTGGCATGAAATGCTACCATTTTCTTTACACAGATACAAAACATTTGTTCTCACTTCAACAAGGGCAACCCCTTTCTCCCTGGTTTATGGGATGGATGCAGTACTGCCTATTGAGGTTGAGATACCTTCGTTAAGGGTCTTAATGGAAGTCGAGCTCAAAGAAGTTGAGTGGGTGAAAGAAAGGTTTGATACACTAAATCTCATTGACGATAAAAGGATAACAACAATGTGCCACAGTCAGCTGTATCAGAAGAGAGTTAAAAGATCCTTC
Source organism: Lathyrus sativus (assembly GCA_963859935.3). Taxonomy (NCBI): domain Eukaryota; kingdom Viridiplantae; phylum Streptophyta; class Magnoliopsida; order Fabales; family Fabaceae; genus Lathyrus; species Lathyrus sativus. The sequence continues at coordinate 276,679,980 of OZ012738.1, read as the reverse complement.
GACAAAAGAGTCAAGGTCAAAAAATATAAAGAGGGTGAGTTGGTACTCAGGAAGATTCTATCGGTACAGCGAGACATGCGTGGAAAGTGGATGCCAAACTACGACGACCCATTTGTTGTGAAGATGGTCTTTTCTAAAGGCTCTTTTATCCTTGCGACAATAAACGGTGATCATCTCCAACATCCCGTGAACTCAGATGCAGTAAGAAAATATTATGCCTAAAAAACCCGCTAATTTGAAACCTGGAAAGGAAACTTAGGAAAAAAGGGGGCATCCTGACCGATCATAACCTGAAAGGGAGATTCAGGCAAAAGTTAGGGACAAAGTCATTTCACTGCATTAGGAGTTGTTACTTCTGCAGAAGATCGTCAAAGAGGCTCACTCTCATCAGAGGCAGCGATTTAGACAGACTCTTAGCTAGTTAGAGTTGGATTATCTTTGGATTTTGTAACCTTTTCCCATATTGCCATTTTTCCAAAATCGTAAATGTTCCATGGGACTTTGCCTTTTGCAAGTACCCATCTTTGAATGAAATTATATTTGAACCAATCTTTGTTTTTGCTTTATTGATTGCTATACCTTTTTGTTATGCAAAATATCACTTATTCGTTAATAATGATTTTTAAAGGCAAAAGTTTTTTTGAAACAAAAATTGTTTTGGAGAAGGTTAATTAACAAGCAAGTCATAACTTTGATTATGACATGACGGTGTAAAATTAGACTCCTCTCATGAAGACAGAACGATTGAAACTTTGATACCATCATTTCAGAAATGTGAGGTCTATAAAGATTTCTTTCCCCACGCCGCCACGCTACGAAGTTTTGATATCTCTGATTAGTTTTTGTCCGCTGTATTGAAGTTGTGACCTTTCTCCGACAAGTTTGCAAGAACATGGATCGTTTCCTCTCCAAAGGATTAAGACCATTATCTAGTGTTGGGATTCAATGTGATTCTTCTTTGTTTCCGGTGTGATAGACCGTCATCTATCTTTTTTTTCCTTCTCCTGCGGAGTTGTTCGGCATTGCATTTGCATCATACCTTTAGCATATGCATTTTTCAGCATACCTCTTGTTTTGGTTTATTCTGGTTGTGGCCTTTATGATCCATTTGAGCGGTTTTCTTTGTCAAGAATCTGTCGTGTGTTCTTTTCCCAGTAGTTATTGGATGCCATCTTGAGATCCTTTGGTCGTTACCAGACTCCTTTGCTTCAGTCCTATTGTCACAGGCTTACCTCTTGGTTGTTACCAATTTTCCCCTGTGGTCTAGTTGTTACTAAACCCCCTATTGTTTTGGCTTGTCTGGTCGTCTCCGGATTCCCCTGTGAAGTCTAGTTGTAACTAGCAATTTCCAACAGAGAATCCATTTATCATTAATGCTTGTTGTCTGGTAGTTACCAGTATCACCTTGTGAGGCTAGTTGTTACTATCTCTTCAAATCATTCTTAGCTATTTGGTGACCACCGATTCTTCCCCATGAGGTTTAGCTGTCGCTAATTCTCGTAAAATCCAGTAGTTACTGGCATTGTTTAAAGTCCAATTGTTATTGGCATCACTGATTTGGCTGTCACCAATCCTCTTAGAAAGTCTAATAGTTACTAGCATTGCTTCAAATCCAATCGTTATTGGTATCGTTAATTTGGTTGTCACTATATCTGTTTGAAAATCCAGTAATGTCTTACTGGAACTGTTTAAAGTCCAATTGTTATTAGCATCTCTAATTTGGTTTTCACCATATCCTCTTGGAAGTCTAGTCGTTACTAGTAATCCCCTTAAGCCCAATAATGTTTTGATTGATGCTGTTTAAAGTCCAATTGATATTGGCATCTCCGTTTGATGGTTATCCCCATTTAAAGTCCAGTAATGTTTTGACTGGCGTTCTGTGTAAAAATCTACTTGTTACTAGTGTTGTGGATTAGGGTTGTCACCTTATCCCCAGTAAGTTTAGTAATGTTTTGACTGGCGTTATTTAAAGTCTAATTGTTATTGATATCTTGATTTTGGTAGTTAAGATATCTGTTTAGAAGCCCAATGATTATTGGCAATATTCCCCCAATCAATGTCCTGTTTGTTGACCAACTCTACTGAAAGTCCAGCAGTCACTGGCATAGTAAAATCTAATTGTTATTAGTATCTTATATTTGGTCGTCAGCATATCTCTTGAAAGTACAGTAGTTATTGGCATTGCTTCAAACCCAATCGTTATTGGTATCATTGATTGTTGGTTGTAACCAACATATCCCCATGAAGTCTAGTCGTTACTAAGTATCCCCCAGAAAGTCCAGTAATGTTTAGACTGGAGTTATTTAAACCTAATTGTCTTTAGTATCACTGTTTTGGTTGTAACCAATTCCCAAGAAAGTCTGGTAGTCATTGGCACTACTTCAAACCCAATCGTTATTGTTATCATTGATTTGGTCATCACCATATCCTTTTGGAAGTCTAGTTGTTACTTGCATTCCCCAGGAAGTCTAGTAGTTACCGGTATTGCATAAAATCCAATGGTTATTGGTATTGCTGATTTAATTGTCACCATATTTATTTGAAAGCCCTATAATGTTTTGACTAGAATTGTTTGAAGTCCAATTGTTATTGGCATACCGGCTTTGGTCGTTACCATGTCTGTTTAAAGGCCCGTTGGTTATTGGCAATGTTCATCTAAATTGGATCTTAGGATGGTTGATTGTTACCAGAATCCCCAGTGAATCCTTAGATGTCCCCAGCAGGTCTTGGAGGTCTAGTAGTCACTAGCATCCCCGGAAAGTCCCCATTTGGTTTGTTCCCCAATAGGGACCGTGTCACTTGTCTTTTGAATCCCTAGTTGGAGTCTGAGCCTATTGACATTCGTTCTCCTATGTGGCCTCTTATCCTTGCCTCCCATGATGCATTTCCTCAGTGGAGATTTTCCTTTTCCCCAGTGGAGATTTGACTTCCCCGGTGGATTTTGTGTCCCCTGTGTGGAGGATCCCTTTGAAATACTGTCATTACTCATGTCTGAACTATTTGGTTAGTATGCTTTGGATCTCTCCCCAGTGTGTATGTGTTCCTAGTGAGTGGTTACTCGTTGTTTTGTTCTTCTTTTTTATTTTGCTCGTGTGTCAGCATTTTCTTGCACTCACGCATCATTCTTAGCACTCATTTCATGATCAACATTTGTTCTTTTGCATACCATCGTATCTAAGGGCAAAATTTTCGATTTGCTATATTTAAATACCTTCCACCATGATTCTATGGAGATCATTATCTCTCATTGCCATCTGGTAAAGATATTTAAATAGGGGCAACTGTCATACCCCAAATTTTGACCCCTTGATTCCATTATCATTTTAGGTGCATCAAGCATGTGTTATTTAACCCTAACCTCTTTCAAGTTTGTCTTTGTCAAGATGCAGTTGAATTAGGGTTCCACACTGTTAAAATCAAGAATCATGTGGACTGATTAGTCAAGGTTTTGGATTGATCTTATACATATCAAGTCTTCACATCATCAAGAGGTTCATATCTTACCAAGAACAAGGGCTACTTGAGGTTGTTACCAAGAGAATTGAAGCAGTGCTGTGCAAAAACCTAATTAGGGTTTCTAGTTGAAAAAGTCAACTGTAGTTTGACTTTTGGTCTAAATGGGTTTCCAAAGCTTGAACCATGGTCCATGATTTTTCTATGACTTATTGAATTCCCCTCAAGAATTATGAAAGGTTCAAAAAAACCCCAGAACACTGAGGATCGATCTGGAAGATTTCAACTGTTCGGTTCGTTTGTTTGAAAAGTCAACTCTTTGACTTTTAGGGTTTTGACCCCAAATTGAAGCAATCAAAGTTTCCAATATCATGTTATGCCAAACTAGTGAGTTTTGTGAATATTTAATCAAGAATTAATGGATAACTTGTGAATCAAGAAATTAGGGTTTATGAAAAACCCTAATTGCAAGCTAATTTGGATTGGTCATAACTTTCAAACCACACATCCAAATTGAGTGGTCCAAAGCTGGTTGGAAACCTCTTTAGGAATACTACAGTAGTGTCCTATGGGGTTGAGGTCCAAAGATGTATAGATTTTGAGTTATGAGCTCATCAAGTTGTGAAGGATTTCCACACTTAGAAAAGTTCCATGTTTCTTGGCTTGTAAGTCAGCTTTTGCAACAAACTTCATGAGGATTTTTGATATAGTTCCCTTTGAAATTTAAACTTTGTACAAACATGAAAGTTATAGATCATATTTGGAGCTTTTTAAAAAGTACAAGATCATTTTCTAAACATTTGTGGTTAGGGAGAATCGAAGAGGACAAGTTGGGCATTTTTCATGTCACAAAACCAAGTTCAGCACTTGCATTTTGATGCATAAACCATTCAAACCTCTTCCAATCACTTGCTTAAATAATTATTTGATGCCTAGGGAGTTATCTTATGAGATTAAATTGCATTATCACGAGCCAAAACCGTATTTGGATTGTTTTGAATTGTTTACTCTTGCAAGTATAAGCAAGTGACAAGGAGAGAGAAACTTTATGCAAATTCTGCCACAACTCAGCTACCACATCAACTGCTCTCTTCCTTCACCTTATGTCAACTATTTTCAAGCTATTGATGATGATGAAACACATAGGGAAGTGGCTCATGATCAAAAAAGAGATCTCAAGATAGATTTCCTCATTTTTGCCTCCAAGAAGGGCAAACTTGGCAAATGTGCAAAATCTGCCCATGCCCTTCACCCTCCAAGCTTGCCTATAAATAGAAAACACTTCTCATATCAAAAAAACACCAGAATCAACTAGAAACCAAGTTGAATCTCTCTCACTTCTCTGATCATAACCTTCTTTCAAGTGTTAGAAGTGACCTCCTTGTGAAGCAAAAATATGTTTTGCATAAACTCTTCCAAAACTCTTTCCAAACACAAAGCCACCAAGAAAATCATTCTAACACATCACATAACATGTTTTAGAGGTGTTCAAACCTTTACAACCATCCAAAACCTGCTAGAACAGAAAGTCAACTTTCATTCCTTGAAATCTTGACTTTTCTGCAATTTCAAAGCTAACTCAATGCCTAGACCATTTCTAATCCTTCCAACACTTCAAACACACTCCATATAAGTTTTTTGAACTATCCAAAGCATTACCAAAGTTCTGTAACACCATTTCCTAGAGGTTCACTTTGAAACTCTTGGTGATTTCTTACAAAAGAAGCCATTATGTCAAGACAGTGTGGTTGGGGGAGTTTTGATCATTTGGAATCTAATTTGGAGCACATTGGATCTATTTGGATCATCATCCATCAATAGGATTTCTTTCTTGGAGTTTTGACTTGAAAAATCTACAAGAGGTAAGTGTTCCAACATGCTACATTTAAGATTATGATATGCTTTGAGGTACACTGAGTTTGAACATGCTAGACATCATTTGTAGGTCATGTTTGAACCTTTTCTTGACTATAAGTTTGAGTATTCATGACTGCTTACTTGTCTTGGCTTGCTAGCTTGCTTTTCATGTCATTTCCATATGCAACTTTATATTTCCACTTACGCATAGGTGATCGGTGCTTATAGACATTATTTATAGGTTATATATATTGTGTTTGATCACTTGGTTGATGCTAACTTGGTCCATTTCTGACTGTCACCTGGTTCTTGCACAAACTTGTCATTTTTGCCACTTCACATGACATTTGTTGCTTTAGCTTGTCTATTGATGTATGATGCTTGTAAGAATTCTCTATATATCACATATAATGTGTTTGAATTATTGCTTGCTGCTTAAAACATGTGTATTGGATTGTCACTTTGCTTTTGCACATAACTTGTCATTTCAATGATGTTTTCGAGTTTTCCACATAGCGCATGATCTGACTAAACCACCACCACCATTGGATTCCTTGTAAAAAAAATACACAACTTTATTTTTTGTTTCATTCAATTTCATTAAGTTTTGAGCATGTTATGGTCCTTCTTGCAAATCTGCCTAGCCTAGGTTCTTGCCTTGCCTTGCTTTTGCCCTAGTTGCCCAAGTTTTGAACCTAGTTTTCAAATGTGCATAAATTCCTTGATTCTTATCATTTTGATTCCAATCTTTTTTAATTTTTCTCCTTATTATGTCTAGTTTCAATGTGTGAAGAAAGAATTCAAGAATTTTTATTTTTGAAACACTTTGGTCCACTTGAATGACATGGTCTTTTTATGATTTTTCCTTGGTTTTCATGAACTTTCTTGACATGATACTTGATTTTTCTTATAATATTAATCTTATATGAATCATTGTTGAATGTCTAAAATGTTTATATGTTTGAAAACACTTGGCTCTTTGCTTTACCATGATCATATTTGCCTTTGTGAATGCATGAATGTGAAAAGTGTGCTTTGAATTTTCTTTGTGAACCATGACTTGCTTCTTGATGTTGTAACCTCATGAACATGATACCTCACCCTCGTATTACTTGTTTATGTGTCTTGTTAGAACCATAACATGTTTAGGTTTGTTCCTTACCATGGTTGTTACCATGATTTTTGTTCATCTTTCCCTTTGTGAAGTTTGAATCCATGCTTGAACTGTAGTTAGTTTTCTTGCCTATCCATGAATAATTGTCATCAATATTTCTTAAAAACGATTACATATTGTTACATTTGTCTTTGTTTGATTCATATATCATTTTGGATTCAAGTTGTAACTTGTTTTGCATGAAGTTTGTTTGAATACCAATGATGAAAATGTTGTTGTTACATATACTTCATACTTGCCCATGTTGGTTGTTACCTTCTTGCTTAACTTGTTTCACCATAAATCACATGTTGTTGTCACATATGTCACATTTTGTTCAATTGTTTTTGGATTGTTTCCTCCACTTGATTTATATCCATGCTTGAATGTTGTCATGATCTGTGCATGTTGATCTTTGGACTTTTGCCATGATGAGAAATGTTTTTACTTATGTATGATTCACTTATGCTTTTGATGTTTGGTCCTTGTAAGAACCTAATCATCATCCCCTTTTAGATGTTTTAATATTTATGTTTACCTTTGGTTGTAACCATTTGGTTTGTTTCCAAGCTTCTTGTTAGTGAATACTTAGTTGTAATCTTGTTCCTTGCTTGATGTTGTTGCATGCTTGCCCTTAGCTTTCTTAGTAGTTACCTTGCTCTTTGAATCTTCATCATGTTTGAATGAATTCATATGTGTGTTTAGGCTTTGTTAAGTTTCCCTAAGTGATGTAGCTTGTTAGCTCTCTTCCAGTTGCCTTGTTATCCCTTATTCCAAAGAAAAGTCTCTCTATTGACTTCACTGTCATAGATAGCTCATTACCCCTCTCCTTGACTTGTTTAAGTCATTAGGTCCTTTAACTTAGTTAAGTTAGAACCTATATCCATTAGAATTTTCTTTAAGTCTAAAGACCTACCCTTGTTAGGAGTATCCTTCAATTAGAACTTTAAGATAGAGTTTGTTAACTCTATGTAAGGATCATTGTCATGATTACTTACTCCCCTCTTGGCTTTTCGACTTTGTCACCTCCTAGCAGGTTCTGCTTTCCCAATTCGACCAGGCCTTTTTCGCTGGCATGGCCCAATCTCATATGCCATAATTCTGTCTTTGACACAGGTTTCATGGATGCAACATTTGTTGAACCACTTACAACCTTAGCCTCAAGGGTATACCATCCTTGTTTCTTCACGCCTCTCAAGACTTCCTTCGACCCATTCATGACTCTTAGGATACTTTTCTCTCCTTGAAAAACATATCCCTTTCTGTCGAATTCACCAAGAGAAATAAAATTTCTCTTCAAGTCAGGTACATACCTAACTTCAGTCAATAACCTTATTGACTCATCATGGAGCTTGAATCTCACAGATCCAATACTTGCAATTTTGCAAGATTTGTTGTTTCCTAGAAGCACAGATCCACCATCTTGATCACATAGCTCCTCGAACAATTCTCTGTTTAAAGTCATGTGCCAAGTGCAACCTGAATCCATAATCCACTCTTTTCTTGAGTCACTGCTTGATACCACAAGAACATCAGATGATTCGAAGTCATCTTGAACAATGGTTGTGTTTCCATTACCTCCATGATCTTTCAGGCATTCAGAGCACACCTTTCTTGTGTGACCCTCCTTCTTACAGTGATAACATCGAATACTAGATGTTTCGCCACTATAAGACTTTTGTTGACTTTTATCTTTCTTCTTATCGAACTTACCATCCTTTCACATGAGTTTTCCCTTAACGGCCAAACCTCCGCCCACCATCAAAGGTTTATGATCCTTTCGTTCATTCAAGTCCTTAAAATACAAAGCTGATTAAACTTCTTCAAAGGCCAGGGACTCCCTTCCATACAAGTGAGTTTCTTTGAAGTGGGCATGTGTTTTGGGCAAAGCACACAGCAGCAACAATGCTTGATCTTCATCATCGATCTTCACATAAATATTTTCAAGATCAAAAATCAACTTGTTGAACATATCCAACTGCTCAGCCAACACTTTGTCTTCACTCATCTTGAATGAATATAAAGCTTGCTTCAGGTAGAGTCGATTCACCAGAGATTTGGTCATGTACAAACTTTCAAGTTTCACCCATAATCCCAATGTTGTAGTATCCTTTGATACCTGTTGAAGAACCTTATCACCAAGGCTCAACAATATTGCATTGTGGGTTTTCTCAATCATGCCTATCTTTTCTTTTTCTATTAATGCAACGTCCATGGCTGCCTCTCCCTTCAACGCTTCCAAACAACCCTGCTGAACCAGTAGGGCTTTCATCTTCAAGCACCACACAGCGAAGTCGTTCACTCCAGTGAACTTTTCAATCTCATACTTTGTTGAAGGCATCTTTTCCATACTCACCGCACCAATTTGTTGTGAATCAGATGTCTTGAAACAAAATATAAATTGTTTCTTTATGATCAAGAAACACACAAGGGTTAGGGTTAACAAAGAAAACAAGGTAAAACAATAAGAAACAACAAGGATTGGTTATAAACGACTATTTTTTCCTTACTCTTAGAACAAGATTACAAGTATACAAGAATAATAAAATAACACCTCTCTCTCTCTTTTAGAATTTTATCTTCCTATTTTTCCTTATACGAAGATGAGAGACTAACATGTTATTTATAAGAAAAATAGCACACTAACCTAATGGGATTTTTAACAATTACCTATTACAAGCTAACTTAGGGTACAAGCTAATTTAAACAACTGGGCTTACAAGCAAGGCCCAATTCAACATGCTAACAAACCTAGCAATATTGACTAATGCATGTTAGAACAAACTTCGACTACAACACACATTACTCTGACAGTAGCATGCGAGCATACTTCGACCTCATGCGTAATTCCTATCGAACCAGAAGCTACCCTTCGACCATATTAGAGTTTGATCCAATATCTCACAATTTAAATTAAACCCACTCTGAGATGCCAATAATTTTATGTGTTGCATTTTCATATAGTTTCTTTTTAATTACATCAATACCATTAGTAGTATCGAAATGAAAAAACTCATTCCACCATGGATCAATTCCATTAACTTGTTAGTGACCATAAAAACTCAATAAACATCAAAATAAAAGTTAAATAGAATATAATGTTAAAAACCATTTTCATAAAAATGATCAAGCTAAGAAGAAAAATTAACTTATTGGAGCATAGTTTACATTATTTACTTTTACTTGTGATAATATGTAGTTATAACATTAGGATTTACATTTCCTACTTAATCATAAAATAAAATTCAAAAAAAAAGAAAAAAAGTTAAGCAACTTATATATATATATATATATATATATATATATATATATATATATATATATATATATATATATATATATATATATATATATATATATATATATATATATATATATATATATATATATATATATATATATATATATATATATATATATATATATATATATATATATATATATATATATATATATATATATATATATATATATATATATATATATATATATATATATATATATATATATATATATATATATATATATATATATATATATATATATATATATATATATATATATATATATATATATATATATATATAAAAGTAGGGGGATCAACTTACTCCACATCATAGCCTTTAAATTGAATCTAATCTAGTGGTTAAATTCAAATTTTTACTTATAACCATTCAATTAAATCTAATTTAAAGGCTATGATTGTGAAGTTATAAAAACTTACTCTTGGAGTAAGTGGATCCTCACTATATAAATATTGGTGTATATGTTGGGGATATTTTATGACAATGTGAATTATTTTATGACCAATGGTTTTGTAATCTTGTAATGATTAATGTTCAAAGACAGTGATGTGATGCATTAAAGTTGTTAGACTCCACTGCTAGAGTGATTCTTAAGCAAATGATGTTTCCTTTTAATCTTGCAATATACCTTGGACTAAAAAATATATAAGACTGACAAATCAAAGTACGAAATTACTGCCTGATTTTGGACCCAGAAATATACCTTGTTATGTCTTTTTAATTGTAATTTCTAGATCAAAGAAATCTAAAAAAGGGCTAATTATGGACAAGGTTTGTGAGATATCAGCTGATGGTATTGTTATGATGTTTTAAAAATTATCGTTCATTGCAATCTAGGTAATATTTCTGAGTTTTGTTTGATGTGTTAATGTTTTCTTAGAAAATTATTGTTAGCTATGGGATTCAGGGAGAGATGGATGAAGTGGATTGAGGGTGGTGTTATGAGTAGTTACATGTCGGTATTAGCCAACGGTAGTGCTACTCAAGATTTCAAGGTATCTAGGGGTCTTAGACAAGGATATCCTCTATCTCCTTTCTTGTTCTCAATTGTTGAGGAATGTTTGGCTATTCTGGTTAGAAGAGCTGCTGAGGGTGGCTTGCTAAGGGGTTTCAAGGTAAATGATGGTGTGTCCTATAATCTTTTGCAATACGCAAATGATAAGGTGCTAATCAGTGATGGAGATTGTTCCAACCTGTGTGCGCTGAGATCAATATTGAAGGGTTTTGACCTAATTTCAGGGTTGAAGATTAACACAGGGAAGAGTTATCTTTATCCAGAACTTCAAGTTTCTTTGAGAACACACCATCTCTCTCTCTCTCTCTCTCTCTCTCTCTCTCTCTCTCTCTCTCTCTCTCTCTCTCTCTCTCTCTCTCTCTCTCCATTAAACTCTTTCATAAACCTATAATTTATATGAAATAATCAACTTTCTGACGTGCAAATAATTTTATGTGACTTGCAAATCACATGATATGTTAAAATCACTCTTACTTGAATTTCATAACTAAAACATGATTTTAAAACAAACCAAGATTTGAAATGCATTCCAACATCATGCAACTGGTTTTGAAAAATCATTCATTTCAAACTACTTTTATAAGCAATTCAAATAAAAACTAATCTTAAATGAATTTTATTTATATACAATAAATAGAGGAGAATCAAGTTTATTTAAAATATAACTATCTTGAGGATATGTTTTACTTATTTAACAAATTTTGCACATTATATCTTCAAAAAAAACTTTTAAATTTTTTTGTTGTCGTAACTAAATAATAGAAAATACTCAAAACATAACTTTTCTTAATGATTCATCCAAGCACAAATAAAAAAAATAATTTATCAAAATCAAATCTAGTAAAATTAAAGTTTACGTATGTATAAACACTTGCACGCAATCACACAAATATAATTATATAAAAAATAAAGATTTCATCTTGCACCAGCTAACTCTTGTTTATAAATCTCTAGGTATCTCTACCTTCTGAGATTCTCTTTTAATCCTCCTGGACACATTAAAAATAACGACAAAAATATCAAAAATTTTATATATTAAATCATTAGAATAAATATGTCATATTAATTAATTTACAAATATTAAAATCTTATAAAAAATTACATGACATATTATGCTTAATCTAACCTTAATTTCATAACTAAAACATGATTTTTAAACAAACTCATGCAAAAAAACTAAGATTTGTAATACATTTCAAAATTATGCACTTGGTTTTGATAACTATTCATTTCAAAACTACTCTTATAAAAAATTCAAATAAAATTATATTAATTACTTCAAAAAAAGTGAACAAACATTACAACAATATAAAAATATATAAAATTACCTGATGAGAAGTGAAATTAAGGGCCACATAAATACCCCAACATATACACCAAGATTCCATTAACTTGTTATTGACGATAAAAATTCAATAAATATCAAAATAATAATAAAATAGAATATAATGTTAAAAACCATTTTCATAAAAATGATCAACCTAAGAAGAAAAATTAACCTATTGGAGCATAGCTTATACTGTTTACTTGTGATAAAATGTACTTATAATATTAGGATTTACATTTCCTACTTAATCATAAAATAAAATTCATAGGTTTTATAAAAACTTACTCTTGGTAAATGATGATGTGTGCTATAAATTTTTATAATTTATTCCACAATCATAGCCTTTAAATTAGATTTAATCGAATGGTTATAATTAAAAATATTAATTTAACCACTAGATAAGATTCAATTTAAAGGCTATGATATAGAGTAAGTTGATCCCACCACTTATATATATATATATATATATATATATATATATATATATATATGTGTGTGTGTGTGTGTGTGTGTGTGTGTGTGTGTGTGTGTGTGTGTGTGTGTGTGTGTGTGTGTGTGTGTGTGTGTGTGTGTGTGTGTGTGTGTGTGTGTGTGTGTGTGTGTGTGTGTGTGTGTGTGTGTGTGTGTGTGTGTGTGTGTGTGTGTGTGTGTGTGTGTGTGTGTGTGTGTGTGTGTGTGTGTGTGTGTGTGTGTGTGTGTGTGTGTGTGTGTGTGTGTGTGTGTGTGTGTGTGTGTGTGTGTGTGTGTGTGTGTGTGTGTGTGTGTGTGTGTGTGTGTGTGTGTGTGTGTGTGTGTGTGTGTGTGTGTGTGTGTGTGTGTGTGTGTGTGTGTGTGTGTGTGTGTGTGTGTGTGTGTGTGTGTGTGTGTGTGTGTGTGTGTGTGTGTGTGTGTGTGTGTGTGTGTGTGTGTGTGTGTGTGTGTGTGTGTGTGTGTGTGTGTGTGTGTGTGTGTGTGTGTGTGAGAGAGAGAGATGTTGGATCGAACTATATATATATATATATATATATATATATATATATATATATATATATATATATATATATATATATATATATATATATATATATATATATATATATATATATATATATATATATATATATATATATATATATATATATATATATATATGTGTGTGTGTGTGTGTGTGTGTGTGTGTGTGTGTGTGTGTGTGTGTGTGTGTGTGTGTGTGTGTGTGTGTGTGTGAGATGTTGGATCGAACTCTAGTATAGTCGAAGTCTGTTCGCGAGTAATGCATGTTGTAGTCGAAGTCTGTTCTAACATGCATTAGTCAATATTGCTAGGGTTGTTAGCATGTTGAATTGGACCTTGCTTATAAGCCCAATTGTTTAAGTTAGCTTGTACCCTAAGTTAGCTTATAATGGGTAATTGTTAAAAAGCCCATTAGGTTAGTGTGCTATTTTTTCTTATAAATAGGATACTAGTTTCTCAACCTAGATATAAGGAAAAATAGGAAGATAAAATCCTAATTTCAAGGGAGAGAGGTTATTTTGTTATTCTTGTATACTTGTAATCTTGTTCAAAGAGAAAGGAAAGAATAGCAGTTTAATAACCAATCCTTGTTGTTCCTTGTTGTTTTACCTTGTTTTCTTTGTTAACCCTAACCCTTGTGTGTTTCTTGATCATTAAGAAACCGTTTATACTTTGTTTAAAGGTATCCGATTCACAACAAATTGGTGCGGTGAGCGTGGAGAAGATGTCTTCAACAAAGTATGAGATTGAAAAGTTCACTGGAGTGAACGACTTCGGTCTGTGGCGTTTGAAGATGAAAGCCCTGTTGGTTCAGCAAGGTTGTTTGGAAGCGTTGAAGGGTGAGGCAGCCATGGACGCGGGATTAACGGAAAAAGAAAAGACGTTGCCCAGTTGCAAGTTTTTCCACTACATGCAGTTAATAAAGCTGCATGAAGAAAACTAATTTCTTGATGTTATAGAGTTAGATCCAAGGTGGAGATTTGTGAGATGTTGGATCGAACTCTAGTATAGTCGAAGTCTGTTCGCGAGTAATGCATGTTGTAGTCGGAGTTTATTCTAACATGCATTAGTCAATATTGCTAGGGTTGTTAGCATGTTGAATTGGACCTTGCTTGTAAGCCCAATTGTTTAAGTTAGCTTGTACCCTAAGTTAGCTTATAATGGGTAATTTTTAAAAAGCCCATTAGGTTAGTGTGCTATTTTTTCTTATAAATAGGATACTAGTTTCTCAACCTTGATATAAGGAAAAATAGGAAGATAAAATCCTAATTTCAAGGGAGAGAGGTTATTTTGTTATTCTTGTATACTTGTAATCTTGTTCAAAGAGAAAGGAAAGAATAGCAGTTTAATAACCAATCCTTGTTGTTCCTTGTTGTTTTACCTTGTTTTCTTTGTTAACCCTAACCCTTGTGTGTTTCTTGATCATTAAAAAACCGTTTATACTTTGTTTAAAGGTATCCGATTCACAACAATATATATATATATATATATATATATATATATATATATATATATATATATATATATATATATATATATATATATATATATATATATATATATATATATATATATATATATATATATATATATATATATATATATATATATATATATATATATATATATATATATATATATATATATATAGATGAGATTCAATTTAAAGGCTATGATATAGAGTAAGTTGATCCCACCACTTATATATATATATATATATATATATATATATATATATATATATAAATATATATATATATATATATATATATATATATATATATATATATATATATATATATATATATATATATATATATATATATATATATATATATATATATATATATGAGATTCAATTTAAAGGCTATGATATAGAGTAAGTTGATCTCACCACTTATATATATATATATATATATATATATATATATATATATATATATATATATATATATATATATATATATATATATATATATATATATATATATATATATATATATATATATATATATATATATATATATATATATATATATATATATATATATATATATATATATATATATATATATATATATAAGCTATGCTCTCATAGGTTAATTTTTCTTCTTAGCTTGATCATTTTTATGAATATTATTTTGATATTTATTGAATTTTTATCTTCAATAACAGTTAATGGAACTGATACATGGTGGAATGAGTTTTTTCATTCTGATGCTACTAATGGTATTGATGTAATTAAAAAAATAAACTATATGAAAATGTAGCACATAAATTTATTGGCATCTCAAAGTAAGTTTAATTTAAATATATTTTTATTAAATGTTTAATGATCAACTAAAAAACTACTTAATTATTCTGGTGTATATGTTAGGAATATTTATTTGGCCCTTACTTTTACTCCTCATCAGGTAATTTTATATATTTTTATATTGTTGTAATGTTTCTTAATTTTTTACTGGAGTAATTAATATAATTTTATTTGAACGGTTTATAAGGGTAGTTTTGAAATGAATTGTTATCAAAACCAAGTGCATGACTTTGAAATTTATTACAAATCATAGTTTTTTTTGCATGAGTTTGTTTAAAAATCATGTTTTAGTTATGTAATTAAGGTTATATTAAGCATAATATGTCATGTGATTTGAATGTCATATCATATCATATTTACTTATAAGTTTTTTAATATTTGTAAATTAATTAATATGACATATTTATTCTAATGATTTAATATATAAGTTTTTTTGATATTTTTGTCCTTATTTTTAATGTATTCAGAAGATTAAAAGAGAGTCTCAGAAGGTGGAAATACCTAGAGATTTATAAAGAAGAGTTAGCTGGTGCAAGATGAAATCTTTATTTTTTACATAATTATATTTGTGTGATTGTGTGTAAGTGTTTATACATACATAAACTTTAATTTTAATAGATTTGATTTTGATAAAAAAAAATTATTTGTGCTTGGATGAATCATTAAGAAAAGTTATGTTTTGAGTATTTTCTATTATTTAGTTGTATGGTTACGACACAAACAATTTTTAAAAGTTTGTTTTTGAAGATATAATGTGCAAGATTTATTAAATAAGTAAAACATATCCTTAAGATAGTTATATTTTAAATAAAATTGATTATCCTCTATTTGTTGTATATAAATAAAACTCATTTAAGATTAATTTTTATTTGAATTGCTTATAAAAGTAGTTTGAAATGAATGATTTTTCAAAATCAGTCGCATGATGTTGGAATGCATTTCAAATCTTGGTTTGTTTTAAAGTCATGTTTTAGTTATGAAATTCAGGTAAGAGTGATTTTAACATATCATGTGATTTGCAAGTCACATAAAATTATTTGCACGTCAGGAAGTTGATTGTTTCATATAAATTATAGGTTTATGAAAGAGTTTGAGAGAGAGAGAGAGAGAGAGAGAGAGAGAGAGAGAGAGAGAGAGAGAGAGAGAGAGAGAGAGAGAGAGAGAGAGAGAGAGAGAGAGAGAGTGTGTGTGTGTGTGTTCTCAAAGAAACTTAAAGTTCTGGATAAAGGTAGCTTTTCCCTGTGTTAATCTTCAACCCTGAAATTAGTTCAAAACCCTTCAATATAGATCTCAGCACCTACAGGTTGGAACAATCTCCTTCACTGATTAGCACCGTATCATTTTTGTATTGCAAAAGATTATAGGACACACCATCATTTACCTTGAAACCCCTTAGCAAGCCACCCTCAGCAGCTCTTATAACCAGAATAGTCAAACATTCCCCAAAAATTGAGAACAAGAAAAGAGACAGAGGATCTCCTTGTCTAAGGCCCCTAGATACCTTGAAATCTTAAGTAGGACTACCATTGACTAATCCCGGCATGTAACTATTCATAACACCACCCTCCATCTACTTCATCCATTTATCCCCTAATCCCATAGCTAACAATAATTTTCTAAGAAAATATTAAAACATCAAACAAAACTCAGAAATATTACCTAGATTGCAATGCACGATAGTTTTTAAAACATCACAACACTACCATCGGCTGATATCCCATAAACCTAGTCCATAATGAGCATTGTTTTAGATTGCTTTGGTCTAGAATTTACAATTAAAAAGACATAACAAGGTATATTTCTGGGTCCAAGATCGGGCAGTAATTTCATACCTTGATTTGTCAGTCTTATATATTTTTTAGTCCAAGGTATATTTCAAGATTAAGAGGAAATATAATTTGCTTAAGAATCAATCTAGCAGTGGAGTTCAACAACATTAATGCATCACATCACTATCTTTGAACACACTAATACAAAAATGATTTTTGGCAGCGTAGAAAAGACATCGCTTTCTATAAAAGCGCTGCTAAAGAGTTAGGAAAAAAAAGAAAAAAAAGAGCTGACTTTAGACAACGCTTTTAGAAAAGCGCTGCTAAAGGTGACAGTTATGGATAACAATAGAAAGCTCTTTATAAAAAGTGTTGCTAAATGGGGTACCTACGAAAGTGCTTTCTTAAAGCGATGCTAAATAGGGTACCTACGAGAGCGCTTTTAGAAAGCGTTGCTAAAAGGGTAACCTACGAAAGCGCTTTTTGAAAGCGCTGCTAAAGGTGGCATTAAAGGGGGTACATAAGAAAGCGCTGCTAAAGAGTGTACAAAAGAAAGCGCTTTTATAAAAGCACTGCTATAGGGCCTTCCTAAGGCAGACCTTAGAGAGTGCTTTTATAAAGCGCTGCTAAAGGCCATGCAAAAGCGCTGCCTTATGTTTAAGTAGCATAAATTTAAAAAAAAAACTCATAATTTTTCAGAACAAAACAGTCTTTTGTTAAAGCTTCGCTCCCACTCGCGATAGTGCTCTACTCCCTCTGTCGACCACTTCTGTCCGTTGTGTTCGTTCAACCGCCACATGTAACACCCCACTTTCCCCAACTCAAGTAAAATACACTTAATTCAAATAACATCAGAGTTCCCCCACCTTAGTGGGATATCACATCAACTTCATCATACTCTTCATAAAAAGGTTTTCACAAAAAACAGCGGAAAATATTCATTTTGATTCATCATCCACGGCCATCCGCCAAATTACATAAAAATGTTCATTTATAAAATTCACCGACATGATACGTCACAAGAAAAAATAAAACAGTTTAGCAAGAAAACAAATAAACGCCCAAGTCTCGTGCTACGTATCAGAGCATCCTAAGACTCGACTCGCACACCACTATCCAAGCCAGCTAATTACCTGGATTATTTGTACTTCCGAGGAAGCACATACCACCACAACAACAAAGGGGTGAGAAAACATGATCAAAACTATCGGTAATAAGATACATGAAATAAAGGTAGTAATCACATAATTCATCACCCAACATTCATCAAACACGACCTACGGTCCACCATCAACCGTAACATACAATAATACAAATATGTAACTTAACACCATGCATGCGGTACCGACTCATTGGTTCATTCAATCGAACCCCGGATAGATCACATACACCCCTCCTTGGCAATGATCTATCCCCACCATTCTCCACAAAGGAGTACAGATGAATCACATACACTCCTCCTGAGCAATGATTCATCCCACCAAACACCATGACATGCACAACATCAAATGCACAACAAACAACTCAAGCACACTAAGTGCACACGATCCTCCTGATCACATCACCACACATCATATATATTACACAACAAGTAAACTCAGTAAACAATCAATAAATCCTCTCAATTAAACCATGTTTTAGTTAAGGTTTAATTAAACAATGACTCCCCAAAAATATTGGATATAAAAATATTTGGCAACTAATTATATTATCTATACTATGTTATAGATCTATTCATTAGCTTTTCAATGCTTCGGACGGAGACTAAAACCGACTTAGGATCAAAAGTTATGGCCAAAACCGTCGGAACAGCTTTGAGTCGACCGCTGGTCGGTGCATAGCAAACAGAAGCGAAATCCAGAAAGACGCAAACAGTATGCGTCGACCGTTGCAGCGTTTGAGTCGACGCAAACAGCGCAGAATATAGAATTTTCTGCGTTTTCCACCGTTGGAGGCCTTCCGGACCTCCGATTTCAATTCCGTAAAAAGCCCCGGTTTCAGAATTCGAAATCCTACCATAATATGACTATTATAACAGCCAACAACACATTTTTAAAGATCATATCATCATATATCATGTAACCATACTTTTCAAAACCATGAAATTTAGGGGTTTCTATCCTAAATGTGATCCTACCCATCACACACTATCACACAATCCCCATGATCATACGAAAGTCCACCATTACTGTTCAGAACTGTTATCTTTCTCAAATTCAAGCCTATTTCTCCACTTCTATCTCTTTTCCTCTCGATACTACAACCAATACACATTATCCTATTAATTTCTACCAGTTTTAACTTCAGAACCCACACCGATGTTCATCATCAGAACTATCAGAGTTACTTAGAACCCCACCCAAATTTACAACAATAATGGATGCACCAAATTCTATAATATCATACACCAAATTTACCCATATCAACAACAACAACAATTATAAACACCAATTCACCAATTCATCAACATACAGGTCATATTCATTAAAATCCATACGAGGTTAAGGAATCCCCTCTACCCAAATTCATGTAATTACCAACCCCAATCAGTTTCTCCCCCCTTACCTCGATTAGTACTCTGATTGTTGAAGAATCTTCAAGAATCGTTAGCCATAGCCCTCTTTCCTTCCTCCTTGTTCTTCCTCTTTTCTCTTTTCTCTTGGAACTGATGTATCGTGTTCTAACTTTCTTTTCCCAAAACTTCTCTAATATTACTTATTCCCTTATCACTTACTCCAACCACTCATATTCCCAATAATAATAATAATAATAATAATAATAATAATAATAATAATAATAATAATAATAATAATAATAATAATAATAATAATAACAACTAATAATCACCATAATATTACTATTATTTATTAGATTACCGCCAATATTATATTATATTATATTAATATCAATCTCCATACTTAAGGGTACCCACTACGCATCCAGACACATTCCCCCACAAGGACACACCAATAATAAAATATCACCAAGAGGCTAAATAATTAAAATGGGTGTTACACCGCAAACCGTCACCGTCCTCCGTAGCTGTCCGTCGTGTTCTACATTTCTGCCTCCGTCCATTTCGTCCGCCCGTCTTCGTCCTCCACCTCCTATGTCATCCATTTCCACCATTTTTAAGGTATTTGAAGTTTTTTAAAAATGTTGTTGATAGAAACAAATGATTTTGAAGTTGTTGTTGTTAGTGATGATGTTAATGTTGTTGTTGATGGAAACAAATGATGTTGTTGCATGTTAGTGTTGTTGTTGATGGAAACAAATGATGTTGTTGCATTTTAGTATTGTTTTGTTAAAATGATAATGTTGATGGAAACAAATGATGATAATGTTGTTGTTGTTAGTGTTGATGTTAATGTTGTTGTTGTTAGTGTTGTTGTTAATGTTAAAATGATAATGTTGATGAAAACAAATGATGATAATGTTGTTGTTGTTATTATTGATGTTAATATTGTTGTTGTTAGTGTTGTTGTTGATGTTAAAATGATAATGTTGATGGAAACAAATGATGTTAATGTTGTTGTTGTTAGTGTTGATATTAATGATGTTGTTGATATTGTTGATGGAAACAAATGCTGTTGTTGTTAGTGTTGATGTTAATGATGTTGATGTTGTTGATGAAAACAAATGAATTAATTTCGTATATATGTTAATGTTATTGTTGTTGATGGAAACTTAAATTAAGTAACGATAATGTTGTTGGTGATGTTGTTAGTGTTGATGTTAATGATGTTGATGTTGTTGGTGAAAGTAAATGAATTATTTATGTCTGCTAATTTTGATCGTTTCCAAGAATTATTTAATGTTGATGATGTTAATTTTGTCTGTTATAAGGGTTACCTGTGAAGAGCAAGATTGTTATCGTTTCCAAGTATCCTACTATGTAGTTCTAGAAGTTGGTGATTTCTCTACAAGTGCTATAGGTATTCGCTGTTTTTGTTTAGCTTTCTTAGTTTAGTTTATGCTACTTAATATATTAGTATGGATAAAAAGTGGATGTCTTCTAATCGCTTGTCAAAAGAGTACGAGAATGGGGTATCAAAGTTCGTTAAGTTTGTTGTTGAACACGCCAAAGACCCCAGTAGGATCACATGTCCTTGCTTAGGTTGCTGTTATGGGCATCAGATTGACGCAGTTCAGTTGGAATCTCATTTAAAGAGACATGGAATTGATCGAAGTTATACATGTTGGACATTACATAGTGAGATAAGTAACGAGAATGTCGAACTGGGGGATAATACGACATATGCTTCAAATGACAATGGAAGAGATACATATGATTGTGACTGAGTCGAAGAGATTGCAGAAACACTTGAAGAAGATCTTCAGGATTGTCCCAAGATATTTGAGAGGTTGGTAAGCGATGCAGAGAAACCGTTGTATAAAGGTTGCACTACTTTCACAAGATTGTCTGGGGTATTAAAGTTGTACAACTTAAAGGCGGGTAATGGATGGTCGGATAAAAGTTTCACGGAGTTATTAGCCCTTATGAAAGAGATGCTTCCGGAGGATAATGTTCTTCCCAATCGAACCTATGAAGCTAAAAAAAATGTTATACTCTATTGGCATGAGCTATGATAAGATACATGCTTGTCCAAATGATTGCATTTTGTTTCGAAATGAATATGCATCATTAAACGAGTGTCCTAAATGCGGTGTATCTCGGTATAAGAAAAAGTTGTCACCAACAAAAGTCTTATTGTATTTTCCTATAATTCCTAGATTTAGGCACATGTTTCATAGTGAAACAGATGCAAAACACTTGACTTGGCATGCAGATGATAGAGTTATAGATGGAAAGTATCGACATCCGGCAGATTCACCACAGTGGATGAAAATTGATAATGAGTATCCTGATTTTGGAGAAGAAGCTAGAAACCTTCGCTTGGCATTATCAATTGATGGAATGAATCCGCATGGTCTATAGAGTATCTCACATTCCACATGGCCTGTAATTATTATGATATATAACCTACCTCCATGGCTATGTATGAAGCGTAAGTATATGATGTTATCTATGTTAATTTCTGGCCCTAAATAACCAGGGAATGACATAGACGTATACTTGACACCTTTAATCGAAGACTTAAAGAGTTTGTGGGAGAACGGTGTGGAGGTTTATGATGGATATAGGAAAGAAAGTTTCAATTTGAGGGCGATATTTTTGGCACAATTAATTATTTTCCAGCATATAGAAATTTATCGGGGTATAGCATTAAAGGTCAATGTGCGTGTCCTATCTGTGAAGAAAACACATATTGGACGCAGTTGGAATTTGGTCAGAAGAATGTCTTTCTTGGTCAACGTAGATTCTTAAATTCTAATCATCACTACGGTGGGTGGAGAAAAGCATTCAATGGAAATTCAGAACAAGGTAGAGCTCCACCTACATTGACCGGTGAACAAATTTTTGAAAAGGTGAAGGATGTGAGTACTAAGTTTGGCAAGCCTTTTTCTCATACGCTTGTCACGCGTGGGTGGAAGAAGAGGTCAATTTTTTTTGAGTTTCCGTATTGGAAGTAGTTGTATGTAAGACATTTTCTTGATGTTATGCATATTGAAAAAAAAATGTATTTGAAAGTGTTATTGGTGCGTTACTCAATATACAAGGAAAGTCTAAGGGTGGCCTTAAAGCAAGAAAGGACTTGGTAGCGATGGGAATAGGAAATGAATTAGGACCCTTGAAGAAATGAAATCGAACATATCTACCACCTATTGCTTATACTTTATCTAGAAAGGAGAAAAATATATTGTGTAAGTTTCTAAGTGAAGTTAAAGTTCCAAAAGGATACTCTTCAGATATTAGAAAACTTGTTTCTATGAAAGACCTCAAGTTAAAGAGTTTAAAGACACATGATTGCCATGTTATAATGGAACACTTTCTACCAATAGGTATACGTTCTATTTTTCCAGAAAAAGTGAGAAGCGCAATAACTAAATTTTGTTTTTTCTTCAGGTCAATTTGTAGTAAGGTGATCGATCCTGAAATCTTACTAACATTACAAAAAGAAATAGTTATTACTTTGTGTGAGCTTGAAATGTATTTTTCTCCATCATTTTTTGACATAATGGTACATCTAGTTGTTCATCTTATGAAAGAGACACAATTGTGTTGACTAGCTTATATGTGATGGATGTACCCTGTTGAACATTATATGAAAATATTGATAGGGAATATGAAAAACCGAAGTCGACTAGAGGGTTGTATTGTTAAACGATACATTGTTGAAGAAGCGATTGAGTTTAGTGCTGAATATTTGTCCAATGTTCAATCCATTGGCCTCCCAAAATCTCATGTTGTTTAAAAAATAGTAGGACAACAGTTAATTGGAAATAAAGTTGTGACAATTTCAAGGGATGAACGGGAGCAAGTGCATTTGTATGTTCTGTACAATGACATTGAGGTTGAGCCATATGTTGAAATGCCCAAGGACGTTCTCTGAGGTTTAAATCTGAATAGAAATGAAAATTGGATAGCACGTGAGCACAATCAAAGTTTTATAACATGGTTCAAGGATCATATATTTTCAAATTTTTATTCTGATCCCGCTTCAATAACAGAAAGGTTGAGATGTTTAGCATATGGTCCAAGTTTGCATGTGTTTTCTTATAGCGCATACACAATTAATGGATACACATTTTATACCATAGAACAAGATGATAAAAGTACAATGCAAAATAGGGGTGTCACCGTGCTTGCCGAAGCAATGCGCATTTCAAGTGTGAAGGACTTAAACCCCAAATATGCATATCTGTCATATTTTGGGGTTATCGAGCGCATTTGGGTGTTTGATTATGAGAAGTTTCAGATTCATATCTTTGGATGCAAGTGGGTTGAAAATAATAGTGGCATACGAATGGATAGGTCAGGATTTTTGCAAGTGGATCTTAATAAGGTGGGGTACAAAGATGAGCCTTTTATTCTAGCCACGCAAGCTAAACAAGTGTTCTATGTCACTGATCCGACAAGTACGAAATGGTCTATAGTTCTTTTTTTCCAACAAAGTAATCGATGATAACATTGGAGATCAGGGTTATTTTGATGTTGAGAAGGAATCTTATATTATAGATGATCAAGATGAGAATATTAGAGCGGACGAATCATATATTAGAAATGATCATAACAAGGGAATTTGGATCAATCCATTCGTCCGTGTTGTTAAGAGACGAATAAACCACGTTCCAACGAAGAAAAGGAAGAGATGTTAGTGACAAAGGTACTTGTAAAATTAGATATTGTCTCATTCAATAAAATTACATATCATATCATTCAATAAAATTACATATTATGTCATTCAATAAAATTATATATTGTCGCTTGCGCGAAAATAAGGTGCCGGCATGACAGAAGAGTCGCCACCTTTCGTTATTTATCCCTCAGAGCGGGAAAGGAAACGATCGGAAAAACCTGACGAAAAAAGGTAAGACAAGGTCATCGCAACCATTGTCTGGGTTCGGGAGTCGGTTACGTAAGGGGAAGGTATTAACACCCCTCACGTCCGTCGTACTCGACGGGATCCTCGCTTGTTTGTTTACTTGGACGGGTTGGTTATAATCTATCTACCTATCAAGGCTGGTTGAAAAAGAAAAGAAAAATGACTCGGCAAAGCGTCGCACTTTATGCCTACGTATTCTCATCAGAGAATGAGAAATCAGAGTCAACGTAGTTCGGCCTACTACGGGTGAAGGTGGGGAAGGTTGCTCGCTAGGATATCGCATCCTATGCCTACGTACTTCCATACTGCATGGAAGATCAGAGCAAACGTAGTTCGGGCAACTACGGGTTATCTCCTGAAAGAAGTGTTTTTTATTGTGTTTGCGATTTCAACCGCACTAGAGACTATGACCTGAGAGTGAATGCGTCGCATGTCACCCAAAGGGTACCATACTAAACATCCAGACTGTGGAAAAGAAACTCTCCCACAATCTTTTCTCAGATAGCTTAAGGCTCGTAACGTACGAAAGAAATCATTCATGATTACTGTATCTTAAACTGCTTTGAGATGAGAAGAGAACAGGCCCAACTAGGAGGGAGACCATCAAGTCCTACTGTTATCATGCCATGGATTCATCCTATGGTTGAGGTTTTGTTGCACCCTAAAATTTGCTCAACCTTATTCACTTGGTTTATGTTTCAATATCATTAGCATTTGCATATAGAGCCATGTACATAGGTTACTCATCTGCATAGCATAAGCATAGCCAGTCATTCAACAGGGGTCCAATCATCATTCTCATCTTTAGAGGCCTATCAAGAGGTTATTATTCAAATTCAATCTCATTCAAGTCATCAGAAAAATTTGGAAGCTATCAAGTCAATGGATCAAGCAGTTCATCTATCTCCTAACTGAGGGTGTCTGAGGATCAACAAAGAGATTGTGAGTTGTGGGTTGAGTATGGGGAGTATCTAGACATCTGGGAGGAATTAGAAAGTCATTTGGAGAAGGAGACAAGTCATTGGTATGATCACAAGAATTGCAGTTGAAGACAGTCAACTAGGGTTTCATCTGGGTCAACCCTGGGTCAACTCTAGGTCAAATGTCTGATGGAAGGGCATTAAGGTCTATTGGAGAGATGTGGGGTTCACCATTTGACATGAATAATAAGGATATGTTGTTATGCTAAGGAGAATTCAAGAGAAATCAAGGAGAAGAGGAGTTTCTAAATTAGGGTTTCTATGTAAAATCCCCTAGTTTAGGTCAAATTTCCAAGCAAGATAAGTCAAAATGCAAGCTTAAAATGTATCCTTGGCCAACATGGAACTTGTATAGGATCTCAAGACCTTTAATTTGAGTGGTGGAAGACATCAAGGAGATTTATAGAACTCAAGTTATGGTCCTTGCAAGTTACAGGTCATCTGAGGTATCTGAAATTTTGTCTGTGAAAGTGACTTGACTTCCAAGCAATATTTACCCCTCAATGAGATTTCAAATGAATTTTTGGCTAACATAATTATTGTTCCTCATTGTCTTAGCTTTCTAGAATGGTATAGTATGCCTTCATATGATTTGTGGAACCCTACTTATGGTCTTGGCAAGCAAAGGGTATTTTGGTCATCTGAGAATTACAGGTCATTCTAACCTATGCCCAAAACTCATACAAGGAAGCTTCAAATGGAAAACTTTACAACATCCAACTTTCTCCAAATGACATTTTGAGTCTAGAAAAGTGACCATGAGAGATTGGAAAGATTCATAGCACAAGGTTTCAAAATTGGTGGATTTAATGAATAAAAATGGACTTAAAAATGAGATTTTTCATATCTTGGCCAAATGAAGCAAAATTATAGGTCATTTTGAATGGAAAGATCATTTTAAAGACATTGGCTAAAGTAGAATTTTGAGCTTAGTTCACATTTTGGGAGTTATCCATGGTTACTTGTAATGGAAGATACATAAACCAAATTCAAGGGAAAGAATGCAAGGGAAACTTCTCCAAGTTTCTAGGAGGTTCTAAGGACACCTATATATTGATAAGAGATGGTTCATGCCATGGTTGGTGATTGCATTTTCTCAAAACCCCAAGTTTCATTCACTTTCTCCATTTTGCAAAAGTATCACAAACTCTCTCAAATCTCCATCAATTCTCACACTTCTTGATCTGAGCTTCATCACCATCATCCATAGATCACAATTCTCATAAGAATTTGGTTGAGTTGAGCAAGGATAGTGCTATACAAGTTTCATCATTCAAGGTGCAAGAAATTGGAATCACATGATACAAGAAGTTTGAGCCAAGATCTTTGCATACAGAATCAAAGTGGTAGTGTGTGGATCAGTTTCAAGTCCCTGCAAGCATTGATTCAAGGGTTTCCATAGTTGTATCTCCATTTTAAACCAGGTTGGTATCTCTGCTCGATTTGCATAGTTTAGTCAACATGATAGGGTTTTGTTAGCTTAGATTGGTTAAGTTAGGTTAGATGATGATTTCCACAGAGTTTGGAGAGGTTTAATGGAGTTTGATCATGGTGCACAAATTCTGTTAAGGTTCATAACATATGGAACATAGCACGATAATCCTCTTTTTATAGCTTAAAATGACCAGTATGAGGTGTAGACTAGATTAGGATAAGTTTTGGCAAGAATTGAAGCATTTGATAGCAGGTGAAAATGGTGGATCCTATCTGTTACCCCTATCGGGTTTGTTTCTTGAGTGAATTTTAGAGTGAGATATTGATAGGGTTGTGTAGAGGGAAGAAAATGGACCAAGTTTGCTCTTCATGGCATGTGATTTCATGGACGATTGATGGAGAACAGAGGAGTATAAAGTGTGTGCATGGCGAAGAAGTTTCAGAAACCCTAGGGTTTCTAAGGTTGAAGACAACCTTCTGACCACACGATTGCCCTTTGACATTTGACTCAAATCTCAATCCAACGGACGCGATTAAAAGTGAGAAACGGAGGGAACTTTCAAACTATGAAACACCCCGTTTCATTTATTCCATCAGACTGGGCTTCAAATTCCTTTGCTTTTAACACCCCTCTCAACCAGGCCCAACGTAAATCAACTGAGAATATTGCTATATACACCGTTTGAGTTTTTTTTGATTTTTTGTTGATATTCTGAAGCGCGCTGGGCCTATCTCTTTATTCTATTCGCACCCCCTGCTATGTGGCCCACCTGGAAAAGCAACTAGGCGCCCTTGCTATTCTCACCCTCTCTTTCTATTTTCTTTATATTTTAATTTTTAATTTCTTTTCATTTTCATGCATTTTATAAAAATCATATAAAATTGGGAAAAAATTATTTTTTAATAATTACTTTTGCATAATTTTCTTCAAAATGTCTAGAAAATTATAAAAAATAAAAATTGCATTTTATTTTTTATTTGATATTTTTCCCATATTTTCCAAATAAATGCATATTTTAGGTGTTTCATTTCATACATGATTTTGATAATTTTGGTTCTAATAGTTGCTTTAATATTTTTCACCCATTCTTTTTAGGTTGATTAATAGACATTATTAGCTTGTACATGCAATTTAGTTCATATTTTTAGGAATTAATTTGAGGTGATTAGTTTAGGTGTAAACAACATGAATAAAATTAGGGTTTCAAATCAACTTAGGTGAGGTAGTTTAATTCTTTTAGGAGATTTTCATTTGATTTTTGGGGTATGGACTATAGGGGTTATGGGTATAGGATAGTTCCCCTTAGAAATCACTAGGATTCCCCTACTGCTATTAGTGTATTACTGTCTATATTTGATTGATTGGTGTGGTGTGCCCTCTGGGGATTACTGTTTGCCTGTATGGGTATTGGGATTGGCTGGGGATTGAGGAAGCTGAAGACTTGTGATGTTGAAGCCATTGGAGATCCAGAGACTGAAGACCAACTTCCAGAGTTGAAGAGGAGATTCCTGCTAGCAGCTGTTGAGGAGATTAGGGTTTAGGAGCTAGGCAGAGCTCTAGAGTAGAAAGCTTGTTTCTCAAACATGGAATGCCTTGTCTGCATCCATCCTTTCTCTATGATTCAAAGTCTCTTTCAAATATCCACCTCCTTCCTTTGGAAGGATCAGTGAATGCATTTGAAAGATAGAACTTTTGAGAGGAAACTGTCTGTTTAATGTTAACAGTTGATGAACCACCCTTGGTAGGTAATTGACTGTCTAACATTCATTCACTTCATCTTGTTGACTGATGTTTCTCCTGGAGATTGAGACTGGAAGAAAAGCCATTGCAGATGGAAAACTGATGATCAAGACCTTGCTTGAAAGCTGTGGAGATGGAGATTGATGCTTGCTGAAGCTTGTAGCTGATTGGAGATGACTTGAAGATATGTGTTGGTGCAGAGCTGCTGTGGCTGTTTATTTTTTGTTATTCATTCTTGATGTATTGATTGGTTTTCTGGATTGTATTGTTTGCTGTTTACCCTTTTGGGTTGAAAGTGAATCCTGTTCACTTTTGCCTATTGTTTTCTAGGTTCGAGGTTGAGTGGGACTCCCTTGCCTCGCTTGTATTGTTGCATCCATGCATTTTACTGTTTTACTGTATATATCTGATATTGTTTCTGTTTCCGTCTATTCCCTTAGGATCTCTGTTTTTCTCTGTGAAAGAGAGGAGCATGATAGACTCTAGGTCTTAACCCATGCATGATAACATTAGGGTAGTTTGATTCCCTTTGCAACCGTAGGTTAGAGTTCTGTCTCTTCTTTCTCAAAACAAACAGAAAACATAATAAAATTTCAAACTCAATAAAAGACACTTCTTCCGTAAAAGAATGTGAACTCATCAAGATGTCATTTTTGTCCGCCGGGACTGTTAATCAGAAAAACCTTTTTCAGAAGGAATAAAAACAATCAAGACAGACTTGTGTCGTACGTGGCCCGAACTACGTTTGCTCTGATCTTTCATGCTGTATGAAAGTACGTAGGCATAGGATGCGATATCCTAGCGAGCAACCTTCCCCTCCTTTCCCGTAGGTAGGCGAACTACGTTGACTCTGATTTCTCGTTCCAGACGGGAATACGTAGGCATAAAGTGCGATACTTTGCCGAGTCATTTTATTTTCTTTTTTCTTTCCTCTTTAACCCCTAACCCTTAGTTTAGATAGAAATAACAATCCATACCCGAAAACAAGCGTGGATCCCGTCGAGTACGACGGACGTGAGGGGTGCTAATACCTTCCCCTTGCGTAACCGACTCCCGAATCCAGGTTTTGGTTGCGACGACCATACCTTTCCTGTGTTGTGCGAGGTTTACTCTGAGCGTTTCCTTTCCCTCCCGTGGGATAAATAACGCACGGTGGCGACTCTTCAGTTCAGCCGGCGCCGATTTTCGCAGTAGCGACAGCTGGAGACTCTGCTGGGGATCCAACGTCCCCTGGCTGCTAAGGACTGCGATAGTTCCTTATGCATTTGGGATCCAACGTCCCTTAAGAGAGTCAATCCTAACGCTTGTTTTCCCGCCAAGGATTTTGTATGGATTTATATTTCTGACCTTTATTTTTAGCATTATATATATTGTTATTATTGCTGTATTGGGTTGTGATGGGTGGTTCTATGATTGAGAGATAAGTCGGACCTGGGCTTGAGTGCACCTAGAATTAGAGTAGAAAGTAGTGGGCGCGTGCCGGCTTTGCTTGCATTAGTGTCTCATGAAATCTACACTCGGACGAGGTTCTTCTGGTTGACTTCTTTTTCTACCCTTTGGGTCGAAGGGGTTGTTGGTCAGCTGAATTGTCGACTCCGGGAACCGATCATTTGGAAGTTGGCTAAGTGAGGCCTCTTCAGGATTTGATGATGCCACTCCTTCTGGGAATCGTATCGTCAATCCTGAAAGTCTGTGACGCCGACGACCGCATAGGATGCCATACCCTTGTCAGTTACTAGGACATCCACCGGTGAGAGGGTTTGGGGTTATGCAGATAACTAGACCTTCAGACTACCGGTTATTTCTTGATCAGAGATCCTGGGTATTTGTGAGTTATGAGGTCTGTCAGAGACCATTTTGGAGATGTGTTATGAGGTCTGTCAGAGACCAGTTGAGGAGTTCTGAGGTCTGTCAGAGACCTATTGGAGTTATGATTTGAGGTCTATCAGAGACCAGCCAGAGTTATGCTGTGGGTCTGTCAGAGACCATTATTGGAGCTTTGTTTTAGGTCTATCCGAGACCAGGGTTTGAGGGCTTCTATAGAGTCTATCAGAGACTTCTTGATATGGTTCAGGCTATTCAGCTATGACAGTTGGTCCCTGTTGCATGTTACTTGCATTGCATTATTTGCATTATCATTGCATCCCATTAACGTGTGTCTGTGCTGCAGGTGCATTTGCATATCCTCCGATTCTAGTGCCCAGACTTCTGAGTATTGAC
Source organism: Lathyrus sativus (assembly GCA_963859935.3). Classification (NCBI taxonomy): domain Eukaryota; kingdom Viridiplantae; phylum Streptophyta; class Magnoliopsida; order Fabales; family Fabaceae; genus Lathyrus; species Lathyrus sativus. The sequence continues at coordinate 276,648,971 of OZ012738.1, read as the reverse complement.
TATGGTCGGTTTGAGGAAAACAGTTGCGTATAAGCTGCCTTCACCTGATATTACTTCTTTGCTTGGTCTGATATCTCTTGCTGATGAGGAGGTCAGGAGAAGCTTCAGAATGAGTCATGGGAGATTACTGAGATTAGTCTGCAAGCCCACTGCGGATGAGATGAACGGGCTGTACACCTTGATGCAGTTCTATGACCCCGCATTGAGATGTTTTACGTTTTCTGACTTCATTCTAGGACCTACCATTGAGGAGTATGTGGAGTTTACTGAGCTACCCGTGCAGAACAAGGTTCCCTTTATTCACTCTGCTGCTGAGCCCAAGTTGGAGGACTTAGCCAAAGCTTTGCATATGGACGCTGCAGAACTATTACTGACTTCTTGGCTTGGGGTTTCAGGGTTTTCTCTTGATTTCTTGGTTGGCAAAGCTCAGGAGTATGCCAAGAGCGGATGTTGGGTGGTTTTCAATGCTATTTTGGCTCTATGCATTTATGGGATTGTGCTATTCCCTAACTTGCCCAATTTCGTAGACTTGGACGCCTTTCATCTATTCGCTGCCGGCAATCCAGTGCCAACGTTGATCGGGGACTTCTACCACTCCTTGCACTACAAGAACGAAAACAGAAGGGGAAAGGTTGTTTACTGCTGTGCTCCTTTGTTGAATATGTGGTTCAAGAGTCATCTTCCCATGAAGGGATCTTTTGTGGAGAGTGCAACCACCGCTAGCTGGTCAGAGCGCCTGATGAGGCTATCTTCCGAAGACGTCGAATGGTTTGATAGAGATCTGCTAGGATCCGAGCTTATCTTCAGTTATTCTGGTTACCCTAATGTCCCGCTGATAGGAAGAAAAAGGTGTATCAACTACAACCCATCGTTGTTGGTTCGTCAGTTCGGATATGCGCTGAAGAACCCGCCAAAGGAGGAAGAAGTACAGGAATCTCTGTACTTCACCGGTGATTTGAAGGGGGAGTTATTAGCCAAGATGCAGCATGCCTGGACGCGTATTAATCGAAGAGGGAAGCCGTTGTTAGGGAAACATGACTGTCAGGCCTATGCACCTTACAGGGTTTGGATCCAGGAGAGAGCCAGTCAGTTGCGGATGCCATTTCCAGATGCACCAGCCCTTGTTCCTATTCCGGTAGCAGAGCCAACTACTGTTTCTCGGGAAGCCTACGAGCAAGTTGTGAAAGAAAAAGAAGCCTTGATGAAGATCAACGAAGGGTTAGAGCAAGAGCTAGCCCAGATACGCAGTGAGAAAAACAAGGCCGTCCATGCTTTCCAACAGCAGATTGAGCTAATGAACAAATTAGGGGCTGAGTTAACTGAGGAGAAGAAGAAGCGCGAACGTCTGGGGCAAGAGTTCAGAAGCTCCCATGACATGCTTGAATCCAAGAAGAAAGCGCTTGACATTGCTCACCGAGAGATCTCTTCTTGCAATAAGACCTGGAATGCCACGCTCACCAACAATAAGAAGAGGGAGGATAAGTTGAAGCAGCAAATCTCCGACCTCGAAGAGCAGTTGAAGTCTAGCATCAAGAAATGTGAAGAAGAAGTGATGACCCGGTATAGTCTCCAGAATGCACTAAACAAGGCTATCAAAGGCAGAGATGAAGCTGTGTCTCAGAAGCGTAAACTTGAGGATCGCTTCGGAGAGGGGGCATGGGAAGAAACTGCTGAAGACGTGCGCCGTGTTCTTAAGAAAAGGAACCAACTTGTTGAAGGGCTGCTTGCTCGACCCAGTCATCCGGAGACCAAGAAGCTGCTAGAAGAGTACCAGACTTACGGGAGGATTTGATCACTTCATGTAGTAACTAGTATGCTTTATTTGCATAGTGCTGACCATCACCAGGATTGTTGGTTGAGGTCACGCCTTCTTGTTGTACTCTCAGTGATATTGTATTCCGGGCTTATTGATTTCTCAGCAATATATGAGACTTTCTATGATTCAGCTCCGATCTTTATATTGATTAGCACTGTCACTGCACCGGCACCTTCACACTAGAATCGAGGAATGAATCTCCCTAATGCACAGGCACACATTGCATTGCATTCATATTCGTATTGCATTACAGGTAATCTTTGGATGGTGTCTTATTTCCTGCTCTGTACCAGGTACTTTTCAGGATTGCAGATCAGCACCCGCACCGCTATTCTACTCGCACCAACTGTCGAAGAATCATGGATCAAATGCAGAACGAGATGCAAGATGTGCGCGAGAAGCTAGCTCTCTTTATGCAGACCATGGAGGCTATTGCAAAAGGTCAGGAGAATTTGCAAGCCATGGTCCAACCTCTGTTGGCCCGAAATGCTGGTCACGGTAACGAGGAGCATCAGTTTGTGCGAGTCGATACTGTTCATGGAGACGGCACTCCCGCGCCAGTGGCTCCACCTGTAGTCAATATACCTGCTGCTAATATCAACAATGCTACCGCTGCTGTGAACGGTAACGTCGGAGTTGGGAACGAGACTGCTGTCCATAACGTTGGGCTTGGTGATGTCAACTTGGGCGATAATATGGGAGGCAACGGCTTTGGTAATGCTGGATTCGGGTTCAACGATCAGGGATTCGATAATGCTGGGAAATATGGTTTCAATGCACAAGGCTTTGGGCAAGACGGTTATGGTATGGCCAATCAGGGCTACGGAGGTTTCGGAAATGGAAACGGCGCTGGGTTTATGGCTTTTGGGCCTGCTGGAGGTGTTCAAGGGTATGGCAACAGAGGCCGAGGTCCGGGGATGAATCAGATCAGGGCTGGACGTAATAATAGATATGACGGGTATGGAGCTGGGAATGGTATGTGGCAAGAAGATCAGCAGGAGGACGCTTTCTCCGGCGGAGGTTTCGAAGGGCCGATGGATGACTCCCAGAAGATCAGAATGCTGGAAGAGCAGATGAGAGGGGTCCTGAACCAAAGTGTTGTGGGCTTGGACATGGCAACAATGGGCCTGGTACCTGGTTTAAGGGTGCCAATCAAATTCAAAGCTCCTGCGTTTGATAAGTATAAAGGGGACACATGTCCGAAAGTGCACGTGCGGGCTTATTACAGAAAGATGTCTGCATACTCAACTGATGAGAGAATGCTAATGCATTTCTTTCAAGATAGTTTGTCAGGCCCTTCCCTAGAGTGGTACATGGGGTTGGAGCCGACTAATATCAAGACATGGAAGCAATTGGCGGAGGCATTTGTAGCTCACTACAAGTATAACAGCGACTTGGCACCCAATCGGGTCCAATTGACAGGGCTGTCTCAGAAGAAGGGGGAGAGCTTTAAAGAGTACGCGCAAAGGTGGCGCGATATGGCTGCCAGGGTCCGTCCTCCTGTAGAAGATAAGGAAATGAATGACATGTTTGTCGGCACATTCACAGGCTTGTTTCATGACATGTTGTTCCATACATCTCTGGCCAGTTTTTCAGACTTAATTCTGATGGGAGAAAAGATTGAACGTAACATTAAACAAGGAAAATTCCAGGCTGAGGAATCAACTGCACCTGGCAGTAATAGGAAGGCTTTTGGTGGGCGCCGCCAGGGCGAGGCAAGCGCAGTATTTGGAGGCCGAGGCCGAGGCCGAGGTAGGGGACGAAACCAATATCATCAGCCGCAGCAGGTGGCGAGTGTTACTATCCCGTATCAGCAACAACCACTTCAGCAACAACCACTTCAACAACAACAACCGTCCCAGTAGCAGCCAATGCAGCAGCAGCAGCAGCCTCAGCAGGGGGCACAACAGGCTCAACGAAGATTCCAGGGCGGTAAACCAAGAAGAGTATTTGAGAAGCCTCCATCAACGTATGCTGATTTGTTGCAGACGCTGTTGGGTCTAAATCTGGTAGAGAAAAGAACTCTGGCACCGATAACGGGAACGCCTCCGTATGGTTATGATGCAAGCAGGCACTGTGAGTTTCATTCTGGGGCTCCGGGCCACGATATAGAGGGTTGCCATGCTTTTAAGCACGTTGTGCAGGATCTTTTGGATAATAAGACTATCAGTTTCGGAACGGCAGGTCCAAATATAGTTCAGAAACCCATGCCTAATCATGGGGCAAACGCCATTCTGACTGAGGAAGGGTTGAATCTGATTATGAATGTCGACGATTTAAAGACGCCGCTGAGCGAGATAAAAAGCAGATTGTTGCGAGGGGGTGTTTATCCAGGATGTGACGAGTACTGCTTAGAATGTTGGACCCTAGCTGGGGGGTGTGATGATTTGAAGAAGGGAATTCAGGCTTTAATTGATGGAGGCACACTGCAGTTCGACCGAGCAGCAACTGAAGAGCCTGCAGGGACAGTAGCAGATGATCAGAGTGATGTGGCCACTGTAACGATTCCTCGAAAGACAATCACTATTGCAGCACTGGTTCAGCGACCACCGATCACCATAACTAAGGCCGGACCGATCCCTTACGAGAACACAAAAGCAGTCCCATGGTCATATGGGTTAGAGGTGTATTGCGACGGGATAAAGATTGATGTTAATAAGCAGCCAGCCGAGACTGTGGATAACGTTGTTGGTTCAGGAGGTATGACAAGAAGTGGTAGGATCTTCATATCACCGGAAGTGGAGGCCGAAAGACTAGCAAAAGGAAAGGGGAAGATGGTTGAGAATGTCCCAGTGCAAGCAAGCGACAAAGAAGCAGCATCGAAAGACGTAGAAGAGTTCATGCGCTTGATTCGAAAAAGTGATTATAAGATTGTGGAGCACCTGCAACAGACGCACTCCAAGATATCTATCTTGTCATTGCTCTTGTGTTCGGAAGCTCACAGAAATGCTTTGTTGAAAGTCCTGGATACTTCTTTTGTACCCCAGGACGTTTCCGTGAATCAGCTGGAAGGAGTGTTGGCACATGTGAATGCAGGCCACAGCCTGGGCTTTACCGACTTCGATTTGACCCCGAAAGGGAGAGATCATAATATGGCGCTGCACATATCAGTCGAGTGTAGGGGATCAGTAATGTCGCATGTATTGGTCGACACCGGATCGTCTCTGAATGTGATGCCCAAGAAAGCGATGATGAAGCTAGATGTCAGAGGAATCCTGTGTACACCCAGTGACTTGGTAGTCAGAGCGTTTGATGGCACGCGGAGAACAGTCTTTGGATCGATCACATTGCCTCTACAGGTGGGGCCGGAGGTATTTGCAACTGAGTTTTATATCATGGATATACAGCCTGCGTACAGCTGCTTGCTTGGAAGACCTTGGATTCACGGGGTTGGGGCAGTCACGTCTACCCTGCATCAGAAGTTAAAATATATGGTCGGAGACAGCGTAGTCACCGTATGCGGAGAAGAAGACATCCTGGTCAGCCATCTATCGTCATTTAAATATGTGGAGGTCGACGGAGAGATCCACGAAACGCCCTGCCAGGCATTTGAAGGGTTGCGTATCAAGGACAAAGGTCCCGGGCCGAGCAAGGTGTCAGAGATAGCCGTCTCATCGTATAAAGAAGCTCAAGCTCTGGTGGAGGCAGGAGAAGCAAAGGGCTGGGGCAAAGTGCTGGATATCCCTGTGAAGATGGACCGGTTCGGGCTGGGGTACCAACCGTCGTCATCAACTCCCGCTGTGGGGGCACCCCGTTTCAGAGGGCCAATAACCATCTCTGCCAGTGGAGTATGTCATGAAACCGTCAACGCTGCTTCGGAGTCTGACGAAGGAGACAGCGACTGTGATATGGATGTCTGGATTCAGCCAAGCACGCCAGGACAAGGACTGTGCAACTGGTCTATTCAGGAGCTTGTTCCTGTGACTCATAAACAATAATGCTTTGCTTTATTAATTGTCGAATAATCTGATGTCTTGCCCGGGGCATCAGGATTTGCTTAGGGCTGTGTTGTTATGAACTTTGCGTGTTAATCATTAAATAAATGGCGTTTTTTCATGTGCAAATACTGTAATCTCTGTCTTTCTTGTTTTATATTTTTCAATAAAATGGCAACGTGGTTATTCGCTTTATACGCATTTTGAAGAACTTAACCATTCCTTTTGCAGGATAACATTTTCAGATGACATCCTTGAACCACCTATGACTCGTCCCGACTTTGAGCATCCGGTATTTCAGGCCGAAGAAGAGGTTGTCGAAGATAGTGACGTTCCGGAAGAACTGTCTTGGTTGGTGAAGCAAGAGGAAAGAGCCATTCTGCCTCACGACGAGGTCATCGAAATTATCAACTTGGGGTCGGAGGGGGTTGAGAAGAATATTTGTATCGGGGCCGCGCTGCAGAGCGATATCAAGCGAAGACTGGTTGAAATGCTCCGAGAGTATAGTGATGTATTCGCTTGGTCGTATGAAGATATGCCAGGGCTCGATACAGATATGGTTGTGCACCGTCTGCCACTGAAAGAAGAATGCCCGCCAGTCAAACAAAAGCTTCGCAGAACTCGACCAGATATGGCAGTGAAGATCAAAGAGGAAGTTCAAAAACAGTGGGACGCTGGTTTCCTGGCTGTGACAAAGTATCCCTCCTGGGTTGCTAACATAGTACCAGTACCAAAGAAAGACGGCAAGGTTCGAATGTGCATGGATTATAGAGATTTGAATAAAGCAAGCCCAAAAGACGATTTTCCGCTTCCTCATATTGACGTGCTAGTTGATAATACTGCTCAATACTCCGTATTCTCCTTCATGGATGGCTTTTCAGGCTATAATCAGATTAAAATGGCGCCAGAGGATATGGAGAAGACCACTTTCATAACGCCTTGGGGAACATTTTGCTACAAAGTGATGCCCTTTGGTTTGAAAAATGCTGGGGCGACATATCAGCGTGCGATGACGACTCTTTTTCATGATATGATGCATAAAGAGATCGAAGTTTATGTTGACGATATGATTGCCAAATCCCAGACGGAGGAAGAGCATCTGGTGAATCTGCTGAAGTTATTTAAAAGGCTTAGGAAGTTCAGGTTGAGACTGAACCCTAACAAATGCACCTTCGGGGTGAGATCGGGTAAACTGCTGGGGTTTATCATAAGCGAAAGAGGAACAGAGGTCGATCCTGCTAAAATAAAAGCGATTCAAGAGATGCGAACGCCTAAAACAGAGAAAGAGGTGCGCGGGTTCTTAGGGAGATTGAACTACATCGCTCGGTTTATATCTCACCTAACTGCTACGTGTGAACCATTGTTCAAGCTATTGAAGAAAGATCAAGCTGTGACATGGAACAAAAATTGTCAAAAGGCGTTCGATAAAATAAAGCAGTATTTGCAAGAGCCTCCTATTTTGATACCCCCGGTGGCAGGGAGACCCTTGATCATGTATTTGACGGTTCTCGAGGGAAGCATGGGTTGTGTTCTCGGTCAACATGACGGGACAGGGAGAAAAGAGCATGCGATCTACTACTTGAGTAAGAAATTTACAGATTGTGAATCTCGATACTCAATGCTTGAGAAAACTTGTTGCGCGCTAGCCTGGGCCGCCAAGCGTTTGAGGCAATATATGCTGAATCATACAACCATGCTCATCTCGAAGATGGATCCTATCAAATATGTATTCGAAAGGCAGGCGTTGTCAGGGAGGATTTCCCGTTGGCAAATGGTCTTGACTGAATATGACATCCAATACGTCTCGCAAAAGGCTATAAAGGGGAGTGTGCTGTCTGAATATCTGGCGGAGCAGCCTATTGAAGATTACCAATCGATGAGGTTTGATTTTCCTGACGAGGATATCATGTACCTAAAGATGAAAGATTGCGAAGAACCGTTGCCAGACGAGGGGCCAGAGTTGGGTTCCAAATGGAAGATGATATTTGACGGAGCTGTGAATGCTTACGGTAGCGGAATAGGGGCAATCATCACTACGCCACACGGGTCGCACATCCCGTTTACTGCCCGATTGACCTTTGCCGTTACCAACAATGAGGCCGAATACGAAGCTTGTATAATGGGACTTGAAGAAGCCATTGATTTGCGAATCAAAAATCTAGACGTATACGGAGACTCAGCTCTGGTGGTGAATCAGATCAAAGGGGAATGGGAGACACGGCAGCCCAACTTGATACATTACATGAATTATGCGAGGAGATTGTTGCCTTTCTTCGACAAAGTTGAATTACATCACGTACCGTGGGCAGAGAATCAAATGGCTGACGCCCTCGCCACTTTGTCTTCCATGTACAAAGTCAACTTCTGGAACGAGGCTCCCCGAATCATTATTTCTCGGCTTGACAGACCGGCTTACGTATTTGCTATTGATGAAGCATCCGACGACAAGCCGTGGTATTTTGATATCCTTAATTTCCTGAAGAATAAAGAGTATCCGGCTGGGGCATCCAGTCAAGATCAGAAGACTCTCAGGAGATTAGCGGGTAATTTCTATTTGAATCCAGACGGTGTCTTATACAGAAGAAACCACGATTTGGTGTTGTTGCATTGTGTAGACGAAAAAGAGGCGAAGCTGCTCATGGAGGAAATACACGAAGGTACCTTTGGTACGCATGCTGGTGGGCATGCTATAACGAGAAAACTGCTGCGGGCAGGTTATTTTTGGCTGACTATGGAAACTGACTGCTTCAAGTTTGCGAGGAAGTGCCACAAGTGCCAAATTTATGCTGATAAGATCCATGTGCCTCCGAGTCCTCTAAATGTGATGTCATCGCCATGGCCATTTTCGATGTGGGGAATCGATATGATTGGAAAGATCGAGCCGACAGCTTCTAATGGGCATCGGTTCATCCTAGTAGCAATCGATTATTTCACCAAGTGGGTGGAAGCGGCGTCTTACGCAAATGTAACGAAGCAAGTGGTGGCCAGATTCATCAAGAGAGATATCATTTGCCGATATGGGATCCCCGAACGGATAATCACGGACAACGGTTCAAACTTGAACAACAAAATGATGAAGGAGCTCTGTCAGAATTTCAAGATCGAACATCACAACTCCTCCCCTTACCGACCCAAGATGAATGGCGCTGTTGAGGCGGCCAATAAGAATATCAAGAAGATCGTGTAGAAAATGGTGGTGACCTATAAGGATTGGCATGAGATGCTACCTTTCGCTTTGCACGGTTATCGTACGACGGTACGCACATCAACCGGGGCAACCCCGTTCTCGTTAGTATACGGAATGGAAGCAGTACTACCATTGGAAGTTGAGATCCCTTCTCTGAGGGTATTGCGAGACGTTCAGCTGGACGAAACAGAATGGGTGAAAGACAGGTTGAACCAATTGAGTTTGATGGATGAGAAGAGGCTAGCTTCTCTAGCATATGGTCGTTTGTACCAGAGCCGAATGAAGAAAGCATATGATAAGAAGATACATCCGCGAAGCTTTCATACGGGCGACCTTGTGCTGAAAAGGATTCTCCCGCCGCAGGCAGATCACAGGGGCAAGTGGACCCCCAACTACGAAGGGTCGTACGTTGTCAGGAAAGTCTTTTCAAGAGGGGCTTTATTGTTTTCCACCATGGACGGTGAAGACTTCACGTCACCTGTGAACTAGGACGCAGTTAAAAAATACTTTGCTTAAAATTGACCCGCTGGATAGGAAAAAAGAGAGTCCAGGCAAAAATGGGGCATCCTGGCGAACCAAAAAACAGAATAAAAGGTTCGGGCAAAAGTTAGGGATAAAATTGAAAAAAAATGTACACCCGCGAAGTTGAAAACCTACACTGGGCGGCTTCGGCAAAAAGGGGTATCCCGGTGAACTGAAAACCCGTAAAGGGCGGTTCACGCAAAAGTTAGGGATTTGAAAAGCAAATGACTGCGATCCGAATTTGATATTACAGTGGGCATCAGTGCGGGAGAATACCTGAGGAGTCGATTATCAGATACAACCGCTTCAGAGGTATGGATACTGGAATGGCATTAGAGTCGGATGAGTCATAGGAGGATCAATTCGTGGTGTTCGTCTGCATCCCGTTGCCGACATGTGTACAAAATTTAATTTGTCAATATATTTATGCTTCTTGTGCATACTTGTATATTTGCTTCGCGTAGCTTCCTCTTTTCAGGAGTTACATCCCGTGTACAAAAACTCCGCCCATTCAGGGGCCCAATCAATAAAATATGTTATTTAGTACTTGATGCTGGTTCTTTACTGTTTTGTGCATGATAAAACGCCTAAGTTTATTGAAACTAGCATGTGTATAATATCACTGGCCCTTGCCAACAATTGCTAAAGCTTCGAATTAACTGAAAATAACGTCACTAACCTGAGTTGATTTTGTTGCATAGGCTTGTCTTGTCTTGTTTGTGTTGTTGCAGGTTTCATAACCGTACGAAGAAGACGATCAACAGATTGCAATAACGAAGGACTCGGCCCTCACGCAGGTCATGCAGGTTCTTCCTGAAGAAGGATCGAACTCCCCAGCTAGTCGTAGCTTGTGCAAAAGGATATTATCCAGCAAAGCCATCTATCCTCAGCAGAATTGACGATTCCAAGATCGTAAGGATGTATTCAGGAAGTGTGGTGTCCCCCAGCAGGATTCCTTGTCTCAAGCAGAGGGGTTTAGCCGCAGAAGATTAATATTTGTGAGCTGTATTCAGGCAAGTTCACCTTTCCCGCAGGGTCAGGTACTCTCCCCCAGCGGAGTCAGTTGGTTTCCCCAAGAGAATCATCCCATCCGCAGCGGAAATTCTCTTTCCAGCAAGTGTTTTCATTCCTCCCAGTGGAACTCGAGGATTAAGGCTCTCCCCGGCAGAGTTGGTGTGGCGCATTGGCATTTATTTTGTCGGAATACCGTGTGATATCCGTTCACTTTCCAGCAGAAGTCTAATCATACCAGGCGCATCTGCTATTCTCCGGCAGAGTTATATTCCCCAGCAGGGTGTTACTTTGATGAGGTGCTTGGTTTAAGTTCCCAATATCCCAGCTGAGTCAAATTTACTCCTCCAGCATTTATTTTGCTGGAATAATTCTGTAGCATCTGGCTATCCCCGGCGGAGTTGGCATTATCTTCAGCATTTATTTTGCTGAAGCAGTTCTTGTATCCCCGCAGTTCGAGTCTGCATTTGCATCGGCATATAGTGTCATACTTGCATCCACCAAACAAAAACGCATAGCATTTTGAAACATGAACCAGGTTGGCTAACCGTTTGTTTCAAGTATTGTTTCTCTTGCAGGTAGAGAGAGCCCTTGCTCAGGTGAATCAATAAAACATTCAGGATCTCGACGCGAGACATTCGACGAAGTGTCAGCTTTGGCACTACTCACCACAGAGTCAGCAGGATAAATTTCTCTTTGTTCCTAAGCAGAGTTACTTGTTTCCCCGCCAGGGTTTCTTGTTGAGAGTTTCTCTAGTCCGACCAGCGGATTGTATCCTTCAAAGTTGTTGTTACGTCAGCATTAAAAGGTTTCATGAACCAGAATTTCAGAGGCTACCGCCGGTTATCAGAGCAGGCATCCAGTAGTTTGGTTTTCAGATATCCCCAGTAGAGTCAGCTCCAAAGCGGCTGTGACGTCAGAAGACTGTGGGTTGGGGTCAACGAAGAAATGAGTCCTGACGCAGACATTCTTATTGGCAGGATTATTGGAATGTGGAGTCCTGACGTAGACATTTCTTCAAGTTGACGATATGTGTTAGTCCTAACGTGGACGGATTCGAGTTCTCGGTATTGATTGAGTGTGGAGTCATAACACTGACAAGGTTGATTACTCTGCATGTTGGAGTCCCGACGTGGACCATTTATTTCCAGCAGATAGCTTTAGTCGTAACGGTGAAATGTGCGTCCTGACGTGGACGAGTATAGTTCGTCGTGATGACAAGACGCGAGAGTCCTGTCGTGGACAAATTTATCCGTCTTCGGGTTGGTGGCAAAGTGTGTGTCCTGACGTGGACGGGGTTTATTTCCCCAGCAAATCAAAGATGCGCGAGTCCTGACGTGGACAGATCCTATTACTTCAGCAGGTTGAGATGTGAGTCCTAACGTGGACAAGGTCTTACTTCCCCAGTGGGTCAAAGGTGCATGAGTCCTGACGTGGACAAATTTTTATCCTCAGCGAGTCGAATGGTGAGTCCTAACATGGACAAATCAAGACGAAGAGCGTTTCCTCACGTGGAAAGATCGGAGTCCTTACGTGGACAGATAAAGGAGTGTTCCTTACGTGGAACAATGGAGTCCTTACATGGACAAATCCAGAAGATTATTATTCCTAACAGGGAAAAGTGGGTCCTAACGCGGACGATGTAGTCCTTACGTGGACATGTCAAATTGTTTTTCTTATGAGGAAAAGTTATGATTCCTTACGTGGAAAAGAAGTTGATTCCTTACGTGGAAAGAGAAGTTGTTTCCTTACGTGGAAAAGCTTAGTCCTGACGTGGACAGATTCAGACCAAGTTGGTTTCCTAACGTGGAAAGATGGAGATTCCTTACGTGGAAAGGCGATGATTCCTTACGTGGAAAGATTGAGTCCTTACGTGGACATATCAAGATGGGAGTCCTTACGTGGACAAATCAGAGAGAGTGGTTTCCTTACGTGGAAAGATTGTGGTTTCCTTACGTGAAAAAGAGGTGATTCCTTACGTGGAAAGTTTGAGTCCTTACGTGGACATATCAAGTTGGAGTCCTGACGTGGACAGATCAAAGTTGCATTCCTAACGTGGAAGAGTTTAGTCCTGACGCGGACAGATCCAGACAAAGACTTAGCCCTAACGTGGATGGTGTTATTCCTTACGAGGACGGTGTTATTCCTAACGTGGAAGAGTTTATTTCTAACGTGGACGATTTATTTCTGACGAGAAGGCAAACGAGCCATCCCCAGCAAAGTTGTTGAAGTTTTCCGAATTGACGAAGCAGGCGTCCGGACGTGGACAATGTTCTATTTCTGCAATGATAAAAATATTTTTCAGGCTGATGAAAATAATCCCCAGCACGAGATTAGTGGGTTGTCGTGACAGTCAGATTCAGCTGATGAATGTCGTTCCTCAAGCAGGAGCGCGATTTGTTTGTGCGGTTGGCAAATTTCTGGTTTCACTAGTATTCAACCGTCTCGTACCGCGAACGTCTGAAGGCCCCGGGCTCTTCACCCAATCGGGTCCAAGTCGCTTGAATAGGGGCAGCTGTTGCACCCTAAAATTTGCTCAACCTTATTCACTTGGTTTATGTTTCAATATCATTAGCATTTGCATATAGAGCCATGTACATAGGTTACTCATCTGCATAGCATAAGCATAGCCAGTCATTCAACAGGGGTCCAATCATCATTCTCATCTTTAGAGGCCTATCAAGAGGTTATTATTCAAATTCAATCTCATTCAAGTCATCAGAAAAATTTGGAAGCTATCAAGTCAATGGATCAAGCAGTTCATCTATCTCCTAACTGAGGGTGTCTGAGGATCAACAAAGAGATTGTGAGCTGTGGGTTGAGTATGGGGAGTATCTAGACATCTGGGAGGACTTATAAAGTCATTTGGAGAAGGAGACAAGTCATTGGTATGATCACAAGAATTGCAGTTGAAGACAGTCAACTAGGGTTTCATCTGGGTCAACCCTGGGTCAACTCTAGGTCAAATGTCTGATGGAAGGGCATTAAGGTCTATTGGAGAGATGTGGGGTTCACCATTTGACATGAAGAATAAGGATATGTTGTTATGCTAAGGAGAATTCAAGAGAAATCAAGGAGAAGAGGAGTTTCTAAATTAGGGTTTCTATGTAAAATCCCTTAGTTTAGGTCAAATTTCCAAGCAAGATAAGTCAAAATTCAAGCTTCAAATGGATCCTTGTCCAACATGGAACTTGTAGAGGATCTCAAGACCTTTAATTTGAGTGGTGGAAGACATCAAGTAGATTTATAGAACTCAAGTTATGGTCCTTGCAAGTTACAGGTCATGTGAGGTATCTGAAATTTTGTCTGTGAAAGTGACTTGACTTCCAAGCAATTTTTACCCCTCAAGGAGATTTCAAATGAATTTTTGGCCAACATAAGAATTGTTCCTCATTGTCTTAGCTTTCTATAATGGTATAGTATTCCTTCATATGATTTGTGGAACCCTACTTATGGTCTTGGCAAGCAAAGGGTATTTTGGTCATCTGAGAATTACAGGTCATTCTAACCTATGCCCAAAACTCATACAAGGAAGCTTCAAATGGAAAACTTTACAACATAAAACTTTCTCCAAATGACATTTTGAGTCTAGAAAAGTGACCATGAGAGATTGGAAAGATTCATAGCACAAGGTTTCAAAATTGGTGGATTTAATGAATAAAAATGGACTTAAAAATGAGATTTTTCATATCTTGGCCAAATGAAGCAAAATTATAGGTCATTTTGAATGGAAAGATCATTTTAAAGACATTGGCTAAAGTAGAATTTTGAGCTTAGTTCACATTTTGGGAGTTATCCATGGTTACTTGTAATGGAAGATACATAAACCAAATTCAAGGGAAAGAATGCAAGGGAAACTTCTCCAAGTTTCTAGGAGGTTCTAAGGACACCTATATATTGATAAGAGATGGTTCATGCCATGGTTGGTGATTGCATTTTCTCAAAACCCCAAGTTTCATTCACTTTCTCCATTTTGCAAAAGTATCACAAACTCTCTCAAATCTCCATCAATTCTCACACTTCTTGATCTGAGCTTCATCACCATCATCCATAGATCACAATTCTCATAAGAATTTGGTTGAGTTGAGCAAGGATAGTGCTATAAAAGTTTCATCATTCAAGGTGCAAGAAATTGGAATCACATGATACAAGAAGTTTGAGCCAAGATCTTTGCATACAGAATCAAAGTGGTAGTGTGTGGATCAGTTTCAAGTCCCTGCAAGCATTGATTCAAGGGTTTCCATAGTTGTATCTCCATTTTAAACCAGGTTGGTATCTCTGCTCGATTTGCATAGTTTAGTCAGCATGATAGGGTTTTGTTAGCTTAGATTGGTTAAGTTAGGTTAGATAATGATTTCCACAGAGTTTGGAGAGGTTTAATGGAGTTTGATCATGGTGCACAAATTCTGTTAAGGTTCATAACATATGGAACATAGCACGATAATCCTCTTTTTATAGCTTAAAATGACCAGTATGAGGTGTAGACTAGATTAGGATAAGTTTTGGCAAGAATTGAAGCATTTGATAGCAGGTGAAAATGGTGGATCCTATCTGTTACCCCTATCAGGTTTGTTTCTTGAGTGAATTTTAGAGTGAGATATTGATAGGGTTGTGTAGAGGGAAGAAAATGGACCAAGTTTGCTCTTCATGGCATGTGATTTCATGGACGATTGATGGAGAACAGAGGAGTATAAAGTGTGTGCATGGCGAAGAAGTTTCAGAAACCCTAGGGTTTCTAAGGTTGAAGACAACCTTCTGACCACACGATTGCCCTTTGACATTTGACTCAAATCTCAATCCAACGGACGCGATTAAAAGTGAGAAACGGAGGGAACTTTCAAACTATGAAACGCCCCGTTTCATTTATTCCATCAGACTGGGCTTCAAATTCCTTTGCTTTTAACACCCCTCTCAACCAGGCCCAACGTAAATCAACTGAGAATATTGCTATATACACCGTTTGAGTTTTTTTTGATTTTTTGTTGATATTCTGAAGCGCGCTGGGCCTATCTCTTTATTCTATTCGCACCCCCTGCTATGTGGCCCACCTGGAAAAGCAACTAGGCGCCCTTGCTATTCTCACCCTCTCTTTCTATTTTCTTTATATTTTAATTTTTAATTTCTTTTCATTTTCATGCATTTTATAAAAATCATATAAAATTGGGAAAAAATTATTTTTTAATAATTCCTTTTGCATAATTTTCTTCAAAATGTCTAGAAAATTATAAAAAATAAAAATTGCATTTTATTTTTTATTTGATATTTTTCCCATATTTTCCAAATAAATGCATATTTTAGGTGTTTCATTTCATACATGATTTTGATAATTTTGGTTCTAATAGTTGCTTTAATATTTTTCACCCATTCTTTTTAGGTTGATTAATAGACATTATTAGCTTGTACATGCAATTTAGTTCATATTTTTAGGAATTAATTTGAGGTGATTAGTTTAGGTGTAAATAACATGAATAAAATTAGGGTTTCAAATCAACTTAGGTGAGGTAGTTTAATTCTTTTAGGAGATTTTCATTTGATTTTTGGGGTATGGACTATAGGGGTTATGGGTATAGGATAGTTCCCCTTAGAAATCACTAGGATTCCCCTACTGCTATTAGTGTATTACTGTCTATATTTGATTGATTGGTGTGGTGTGCCCTCTGGGGATTACTGTTTGCCTGTATGGGTATTGGGATTGGCTGGGGATTGAGGAAGCTGAAGACTTGTGATGTTGAAGCCATTGGAGATCCAGAGACTGAAGACCAACTTCCAGAGTTGAAGAGGAGATTCCTGCTAGCAGCTGTTGAGGAGATTAGGGTTTAGGAGCTAGGCAGAGCTCTAGAGTAGAAAGCTTGTTTCTCAAACATGGAATGCCTTGTCTGCATCCATCCTTTCTCTATGATTCAAAGTCTCTTTCAAATATCCACCTCCTTCCTTTGGAAGGATCAGTGAATGTATTTGAAAGATAGAACTTTTGAGAGGAAATTGTCTGTTTAATGTTAACAGTTGATGAACCACCCTTGGTAGGTAATTGACTGTCTAACATTCATTCACTTCATCTTGTTGACTGATGTTTCTCCTGGAGATTGAGACTGGAAGAAAAGCCATTACAGATGGAAAACTGATGATCAAGACCTTGCTTGAAAGCTGTGGAGATGGAGATTGATGCTTGCTGAAGCTTGTAGCTGATTGGAGATGACTTGAAGATATGTGTTGGTGCAGAGCTGTTGTGGCTGTTTATTTTTTGTTATTCATTCTTGATGTATTGATTGGTTTTCTGGATTGTATTGTTTGCTGTTTACCCTTTTGGGTTGAAAGTGAATCCTGTTCACTTTTGCCTATTGTTTTCTAGGTTCGAGGTTGAGTGGGACTCCCTTGCCTCGCTTGTATTGTTGCATCCATGCATTTTACTGTTTTATTGTATATATCTGATATTGTTTCTGTTTCCGTCTATTCCCTTAGGATCTCTGTTTTTCTCTGTGCAAGAGAGGAGCATGATAGACTCTAGGTCTTAACCCATGCATGATAACATTAGGGTAGTTTGATTCCCTTCGCAACCGTAGGTTAGAGTTCTGTCTCTTCTTTCTAAAAACAAACAGAAAACATAATAAAATTTCAAACTCAATAAAAGACACTTCTTCCGTAAAAGAATGTGAACTCATCAAGATGTCATTTTTGTCCGCCGGGACTGTTAATCAGAAAAACCTTTTTCAGAAGGAATAAAAACAATCAAGACAGACTTGTGTCGTATATGGCCCGAACTACGTTTGCTCTGATCTTTCATGCTGTATGAAAGTACGTAGGCATAGGATGCGATATCCTAGCGAGCAACCTTCCCCTCCTTTCCCGTAGGTAGGCGAACTACGTTGACTCTGATTTCTCGTTCCAGACGGGAATACGTAGGCATAAAGTGCGATACTTTGCCGAGTCATTTTATTTTCTTTTTTCTTTCCTCTTTAACCCCTAACCCTTAGTTTAGATAGAAATAACAATCCATACCCGAAAACAAGCGTGGATCCCGTCGAGTACGACGGACGTGAGGGGTGCTAATACCTTCCCCTTGCGTAACCGACTCCCGAATCCAGGTTTTGGTTGCAACGACCATACCTTTCCCGTGTTGTGCGAGGTTTACTCCGAGCGTTTCCTTTCCCTCCCGTGGGATAAATAACGCACGGTGGCGACTCTTCAGTTCAGCCGACGCCGATTTTCGCAGTAGCGACAGGTTTGAACAGGGAGCTCCTAGATGTTGTCATGCATAGGTTTCAACCTAAAAGTCTATCATCAAATCCTTATCAAAGGAAATGAGAGTCCTAAGGGATCATGTCAATGATACGCCAAAATAGACAAAGCATCAGCTTAACAGTTAAATGCATGCAATGCAAGTGAGGGAGGAAATGTGTGTGGGGCTTCAGCCTCCACAAGCTCGTCTCGACCTCAAGCCAGTCATGAAATAACAGTAATCATACTGAAAAATAAACCACATGCTATCAAGCAATAAACGGTAAACTGCAATCATACAGATAAAGGACATGAAATACCATCAGGCAAAACAAACACATGGGCAAGGGAGCTGGGCTCTACCGAATACCCGCAAGCAAAGCCAAACAATAACAATACAAGCAGAGGGAGTAACTCAACCTCTAATGCAATCATGCTCCTAGACTGAACTTATTCTAGATGAACTTAGTCTAATGCAACAGACAAATCAAGCAAAACAAACAATACAGAAAAGAAAACAGAAGAAAGCCTCAGCTCCTCCAGCAGCTACTCAGTCTTCAGACTTCAGAGATCACTTGCTTTCCAGGTATCAACCCTACAACATGAGTATCAACTCATCTTCTCCCTTGAGCTTCAGCTTCTTTGATCAGCTCCACCTTCAGGCTTCACTATCTTCAAGGGTCTTCAAGCATCAACTTGATCTTCACAAAGTCTTCAGACTTCAGCAATCTTCAAGGAATCATCCTCTTCAAAGCTTCATCTTCTATCTTCAATGGCTCAAATGCTCCAGCAAACAAGATTCAGTCAACAGGATGAGGTGAGGATGTTACACTGCTCACTGACTTCCAAAGGATGCCATTGAGGACTTAACATCAAAGGGAAAGGCTCTCTCAAAGTTCTACCTCAGAGGGAAAGGTCACTAATCCCTCCAAAGGAGAGAGGTGAATACCCTTAAGGGACTTTATGTCACAGAGAAGGAAGGAGGTGAGCAAGACACTCCTTGTTTATTGAATGGAATTATGCTATCTAAAGCTCTACCTATGCACTTATGATCCTATAAACAGAACAAAATCTAGAGCTAAGCTCCTCTGCAAGGTCTTCAAAGCTTCAATGATGATCCACAAGGTCTTCAACTCAATCTTCAAGGCTCACACACTCAAAGGAGAAGAAAAACAAGCACAACAATACAAACTATGCCTCTAAGCAACACACATACTATCCATACATTCAAAAATCAATTAAAAATACTAAAACACCATACAATATTCTAGAAAAATTCTAGGGGACTCTATACATACTTACCCTAAACCCATATATTCCCCTTACACTAATTTGGCCTATAGACCCCAAAACAAAATTGTTTAAATCTACTTATACAACCTAAAACCCTAATCTGAGCACCTAAATGTCAAACAAGCAAACTATATCAAATTTTAATCTAAAAATTTAGAATTAAATCCTATATGAACTATGATTCAATATCTAACTATGCCAAAAAGAATGGCCCAAAAATCCTAAGGTAAAGTCCTAAAAGAAATTGTACAAAATCAAGTATCAAACTAAACAATTAAAAATACCATTTACAAGAAAATATGCTAAAAAATATTAAAAGAAAAATAAAATGGAATTTTATTTATTTACATTTTTCTAGACATGATTATGAATATGTGAAAAAAATAAGAAGTGAAAAATATTAATTTTTGAATTTTATGTGAATTTATTAAAATGCAAGAAAATATTAAAATGAGAAAATAAAAAGAAAATGAAATAAAGGGGAGGGGGTGCCATGAGTAATGCGCCTCAGTTGTTTTCATGATGGGCCAAGATCCTGGGGGGTGCAGATAGAAATCCTGGTAAGCCCACCTGCGCTTAGAAAATTCAAAGAAAAATCAAAGGAAAATTGGTAA
This sequence comes from Lathyrus sativus, assembly GCA_963859935.3. Classification (NCBI taxonomy): domain Eukaryota; kingdom Viridiplantae; phylum Streptophyta; class Magnoliopsida; order Fabales; family Fabaceae; genus Lathyrus; species Lathyrus sativus. Next base: position 276,629,378 of record OZ012738.1, on the reverse strand, counting down.
GACAATGGTGCAAAAAGCAACAAATTGCAGTGTATTTTTGGATTGGGCCCATTGTGGGGGTATGGGTAGCGAGATCTGCATTCAGCCCAGGATTCACAACTTAATTGAACGCAGCGTTTTGGCCTTAACATTTCCCTCCGTTTTTGAAATTGAATTGGGGCCGCTGGATTGAATTACAAAGTCACGAAACCAGGAGGATCCAACGGTGGAGGCTCATCTTCTCCAAACAAACCCTAGGGTTTTCAGAAACCCTAATCCCATGCCAGAATTTCAACTCAATCGTTCTCAATGATGGCTTGATGAAATCCAGAAATTCCAAAAGCAAAGTTGTACTATTGATTACCACGAACACAACCATACAAGTAGTTTTCTCTGAAACTCCTTAAATCATTCTAACAGAACACACGAATGCTTGGGTTCCACCATGATTCTCTGAGATCAAACCTAATAAAGCTTCAATATAATGATGTAAATCTGTCCTCCATGTTATCCTAGCCATTCTAAACTATATCATATCCATAAATGCACACTGAACAACTTGCTATCAATCTTGCAAGAATTGGTACCCTGCCACGAGATTCCATGGATCTTCCTCTAATTCTCAAAAAATCTTCCTCTAACCTAGCATGTTGATCTTACACCTAGGATTCTAACAGAATGTACATAATTATGGACCTATAGCTCAAGATACCAACCTGTCAAACTTCAATGGTGAGTGGTGTTAGAGCTTGATCTAGCACTTGAAATCCTCTCCAAATCTTCCTCCAATGATGAACACCTTTCTGTTTGCAAAAGTTGAGGTGGATGAAGCTTGTAGAAGAAGGAATTGGATCTTGCTTGATCTTGAAGAAACTTAGCAATGGCACTTTCCCTCTCACTCTCTCCAATGAACTCAGCAACTTTCACCAACCTTTCCCTCATTGTGATTCATCCTTCTTATAACAATCAAAAGAATAATCTAGAACTTCCTAGAATGAGCTAGAAAGTTATAGAATTTCTCATGAAATGATACATTGCATAACCTTTATCTCATGACTTAAGCTTGTCAAATTGGCTTTAAAATCTCCTTACAAGAGATATTGAGAAAGAATGAGTGAAAAACATGCACTCCCTTGCCTTTGGTGAAGTTTTGTCAAGTTGTCTTATTATGCAAGAATGAGAATTACAAAGTAACCCCCATTTCTATGCTTCAAATCAAAATTCTAATTGAACCATTGTTTTTAAAATATTGTTTGGAGTCAAAATGACATATTGGATGACCCATTTTGGATTTGTACATCTCCTAAACCAATTTCCAACTTCAACTTTTTAAACTTATAAGCCATTTTTAGGTCATTTTTACCCAATCATGAAAATCCTTGCTACAAGCTTTTTCAATAACTCATGACCACTTTTCTAGACTTAAAATCCCATTTTGAACAACTTTCATGTTTTGAGTTTTTCCATTTGAGGCTTGGAAATGGGAGATATGGCCTTTGCTTAAAATGACCTATAATCACCAAATGACCAAAATACCCCTGTCTTGTTCAAACCATAAGTTGAGTTCTACAAATCCTATCAAGGACTTCTAGTACTCTATAGAAATCTAAGAAGATGATCTTCAACATTCATGTTGATCAAGAAATCATAGGAATCATCCTACTAGGGCAAAAGTTGTCTGCAAGTTGGGTGACTTTCAAGGACCCAGATTCACACACCTCAACTGACCTGTAATTTGCCAAAACCATAACTTGAGCTCTGCAACTCCTATCAAGGACTTCTACCACTCAAATTAAATCTAATAACAAGCTCTACAACATTCATGTTGTGGGGAAGATGAGATATCAATCATATCTTGAGCTAAAACTGCCTGGAAGATAGGGATCAAATTAGGGTTTTTTCACTGACAATCCTCAGAAACCCTAACTCAAAACTTCTCAAACTCCTCAATCATGATGAGTTGGTCTAGAAATCATCTTTATAACATCTCCATACATCATTCCATGATCTCATGGCCCTTGGATTAGGTCTCAACCTTCTCCAAATCTTCATCTGATCTAAGATTGACCCAGTCAGAACCCTAATTCTACCATTCATGGTTGAATCTTCTGAATCCTTGCACAATGACTTCTATGGGCTTCATGATGACTTTCAAGACATCTCATAGGCTTTCTCAAATCTCCAAGTTCATTCTCAAAGTCTCTGAATCATCTGAGGAGTTCCCACAACTCTCAAGCTATGAGTCACACATCCTTGATTTCACCCAATTCCTCTGAGGATCTCTTGAGCTTTCTGATGAAGGTATCAACCTTCAAACACTTAATGAGTAAATAATTGTTGGTCAAATTTTGGGGTGCAACATATATATGTTTTTCTTATTTATATGTTTTTCTTTTCATATATATATATATATATATTTGTCATTCGTTTCATAATTTGGTTTTTCTGAATTACAGGTATTGTAACACCCTTCTAAACCCCGCAAATAATATATGCATAATCAGAGTAAAAGTTAACATGCATCCATAAAAGGGCATCACACAAAACTTGCACCACATTAAAACAATTTGTCATGCTCATAAACACCTCCCCAATTAGCAGCGGATTCATTAATGAAAATCCTTTAAAAGAAACATTTACTTTCATCATATAAAATCAACATCTCTAGGCACTAAGGCCAACATCTCATTATCTCAATTACTCCAAATATGAAAACATAACTTAGGTTACATAATGTAATCCTAAAACATAAGCAATCGATCCCCGTGTTACACGACCAGAGCATGACTCGACCCATAAATAATTACTAAACCGCTACACACGTAGCGACCTCGAACTACAAGCAGAACTTCATAAAGGCCTCCAGCAACCTAATCTGCAATGCCTCATAGAGCATTATAAAACAGCAGAAGGGTGAGAAATATTACCATAATAATCAAAGCATAAAATCATGTATACATAGGTATCATATAATTAACTCCCTATTTCTCACCACAATTCAACTCATAGTCATTTACATCGTCACTTATATTTATATACAACATGAATATTCACCAAGCATTTTACATCATGCATACATCCACAATTCCACAATCTTAACATTCACACGTAAGCATCTCTTCATGCACGCTTCATAAGTATTCAACAAACATCTCATTCACATGCATACTTCACAATTTCACAATCTCATCATTCACACATAAGCATCTCTTCATGCATATGTCATATATTAATATGACTCAACAACTCAATGCAACTCATGCAATGCGGTACCGACTCTCGTTATCTTTTTTCGGTTTTTACATTAAACCGGGTCCACTCTTCTAGACCGATAACCCGTTATCTTTTTTCGGTTTTTACATTAAACCGGGTCCACTCTTCTAGACCGATAACCACAAAGGCCCGTCCTCTAAGCCTTCAAACCCACTCTTCTAGGTTTGGGACAAGCCACTAGTTTCCACGAAACTAACAGACATTGCCTCTTGACTAAATGATGCATGTACAATCAACCACAACAAATGCACTTAAGACCGACATCTTAATCTCATGCATTCAAATAATTCATCTCTTCACGAATTACATTATGATTGCACACACAACATATTCACATAACATTCATCGATGTATTCATAATTCAACATTATCACCACATTATCACTCACAATGCACACATATCCACGATATGTTCTCATGCATTCTTCACAGTTATCAAACAATGCACACATATCCACGATATGTTCTCATGCATTATTCACATTTAATCACATACATACAATATGCATTTACAACATCTATCAAGCAATGCACACATATCCATGACATGTTCTCATGCATTCTATTCATACCACCATATACCAACAATATACATTCACAATTCAATATCATCACCGCATTATCAATAATGCACACATATCCACAATATGTTCTCATGCATTCTCAAGTAATTCATCATACAAGAATTACATCATGCTTACACGCATAACACATTTACCACGCAATGTACATATATTCACGATATATTCTCACGCATTGTTCATACATAATCGCATCCAATCAATACAAACATCATATTTATCAAACGATGCACGCATATCCATCAACATGCTCTCATGCATTCTTCATGTATCTTAACATACAACCGCATATAAACAATATACATCCACAATACATTTTTGTATTATGTTTATTATTCATCTCATGCCATTTCATACAAGGTATACATGTCACAGTACCAATAATACAATTATAAGCTATGCACACATATATCCACAATGTTCTCATGCATACTTATTACCTAATTGTATACACATCAAGCCTTCGCAAGTTCATTAGACAATACACATACATTCATCATTGTATTCACATGTATTTCTATTTATCACAATTAATACGCATCGCGCATCAACTAGGATTCACGCCCGTAGGCTACCCACAGCACACATCATCACAATAGATCATATCTATATCATATCATAGAGGCATTCCCCTATGAGAAGCAACCAAACCATCTCCACATGAACAACACAGCAAAAGAAAAATGCTGTCACATTCGCCTTCATTCGCCTGGCGAACCCTCGCAGCGAACCTTCGCCTGGCGAACTCTCTCAGCGAACACTCACTAGGCTTCGCCTGGCGAGACTTCCCAGCGAGCCCAAGTCAGTAGCTACTGACTTCATTCGCCACCATTCGCCGGGCGAACCTTCGCTATCCAACTTCGCTTGGCGAACTCGCCAGCGAAGTCCACTGGGATTTAACTTATCATTACTCGCCAGCATTCGCTAGGCTTCGCCTGGCGAAGCTTCGCCTTCGCTCTCCTGGCGAGAGCCAGCGAACCTGCGCAGAACAGAACCCTATTCTGCCTCTCCTTCATCAATCCATCATCAACCAAACCTCAAACATCCAAATCAGTACAAATAGCATCAATACATGTTACCCGACTATCCTACGGCATTATTGCTCAGTTTTAACCGATTAAATCATCAATCTACCGATTAATCTAACATTTTCCCTAATTGGAAAGTGATGAAAACATCCACAAACCCAAACCCAACATACATAATAGCATACAATGATTAAATAGCAATGTTTCTCACCCTTACCTCGATTAATCGGAGCTTTGATGTTGGTTCTTGATGATTTCCACTTTTCCTCTTCTTCTCTTCTCTTTCTCTCCTTTCTTCTTCTTTCCTCTTTCTCTTCTTCTTTCTCTTCTATTTTCTTTACTTTACTATCTTTTCTTTTCTCTTCTACTTTCCTTATATACTTCCTTATTTTCTTTCTTTCCCATTTCTCTCTCAATTCTCTATTAATTTCCAATTAATAAAAATTAATTTCCAACATTAATAAAAATCTCACTAAATCAATTAATTACTATAATTAATTATTTAATGAAATTTGGGTTGTTACAACTCTCCCCCACTTAGGAATTTTCGTCCTCGAAAATGTTACCTTATCCAACAACTCTGGATATGACTCTCGCATTCCAATTCTTCCAAATCCAATTCTCCCATAACTACTTCCACCAAAGGAATCTCTATACTTCGAAGTTGTTTCTTATCAACAACTAGAACTAGCCACGCCTCCGAAGTCAAATTCTCTCTCACTTGTATACCATCCACCTGAATCAATGTACCTCTTCAACTTAGACATATGAACACCTCATGCAATCCTCTCAAGCGACATCGGTAAAACAGTCTAACATGCTATCCGCCTCACGCTTCCGCTGCGCTACTCTGATACAGATCAACAAAACACAGGGTGCTCACGAGACTTCAAGCTCGACCAACACCAATTACTACCATAACTCTCAAAACACAGCCTTACTTGGATTCTTTGATCGTTTTCATCGTCCCTTGCACGGTCTTTGATCCGAGTACAACACTCCCGTTGGACATGCAACAACACAAAGGAGTCATACCCTCTTACCCAACGAACTTAATACGATGTTGTTTCCGATACGAAATGGCAACAGTTATTGTAGGCAACTCCATCAACGACAATTAACTACCCTTAGATCCATCTTGGTCCAACACACAAGCTCTCAACGAGTCCTCTTCATACTGGATAGTTTTCTTCGTTTGTCCATGCCATTCACGGACGCTAGTCAGAGTTCATCTTCAACATGGCACCCAACCGCTTTCGCAATCTTTCCCATAATCTTAACGAAAAACTTGAGTTCCCATCTAACAGAATGATTCATCTTCACTGGTAGGCAACGAGTTACTCTTGTTAATCCATTCTTAACTGTCCAAATCGGATCATACTTCCTCAAATTCATCAGAAAACCCGGCACAAAGCCCATGGGAATACTATCCCATCCCACTTGAAATACTCAACAGTTGTATCAGATCCAACCATCTCTAATGTCCACACTTCAATTCCCAGCAAGTCTAATCAACATATACAAACTCAATCAATTCCTTCTCCATCTATGGCTATCCAAAACTATTTCTCAAATTCGGTCGCATCTTCCTAGTACCTGCACGGATACTCCGTCTTTCTCGATGTACTTCTCCCTGAGTACTCTTATCCAACTCACACTATTTAGAATACACACTTTATCACGACATCTCACAATACCATTTCCCTTAATCCGAAAATAAGCCCTCTGACTTTTATCCATTATATTCAATTAATCTATCAACTCAACTCAGAATTCCGATTTCCTCGAACCTCATCAGAATACCAAAAGTCAATCTCAACATCCAAGGCTCAACTCCATAAGAAGTCTCTTCACAGGCCGAACTCATATCTGAATTTGCTTAATCAGTTCTAACTTCCTTACCATCTTCATTAGTGTATACCAAAATTCCCGATTCGATATCTTAGCTACCACTTGGTCTCATCCGAATGGTAATTTAACCAAAACCATACTCCTTCAGGAGTTCCAATTACTTCTCTGTCTCATATTTGACTCTCTCTCAAATAAAACAAATACCTTAAGGTCAGTAACCATCTCAAATCTCAACTAAACAATTGAGGCTTCCAAACTCCGGTACAAACACACAACAGCAACCCACTCCAAATTACTTGTCAGATAATCCCTCTTTGTACTTTATATTGCCTTCAAGCATAACCAAAACTCATTAATGTTGTACTTAACACATCTCTTAATCATATCAACAAAGTATCTCAAAACATAACGACAATCCTGTCGGACTTGGCAAAACTAATACACGAACTGTTGACAGCTTTCTCAAAACTCTTTGAACTTTCTTCACAGTAGTACATCACTGCCTCTTCCCCAATACTAATAACTCAAGTTCCCGACGCTCAACATGAACCCCTATACTCTCCGAACATATCCAAACACCATCGGTTACATAACCATTGACTCTCTCAATCAAGTGTGGAAAATCATTATATCAAACGGACACTCAGCTGTGAACTTATGGTGATAACACAAACCGCACTCTCCGCGCTTACCATAACATCCAAACATTTTTCGCCAATAAATACTTAATTCCATGTCACTATTTTCCCATCACATAGAGCACTGTAATATCGTCCAACGCTTCTAATCTTGCGTCATTCCGAATTACGGTTTTCCGTTACGACAAAATCACGGAAACAACCCTTCCACACTTAAAGGTCATCCAATACCTCTCCAACTCTTGAAATGCTTAAGGGTCCAATTATACCAACCATGTATTCCACATCTCATTTCCTTTAGTAATCACTAGAAGTCATTATCCACCCTTATACTCAACTCCACAATCTGTTGTCGTAGCACACACACCAGACATAATTCTCAACACTACTCAATCAATTTAATTCTTCGACTGTCCAAACAGATATAATTAGTCGGCAAAACCGCCATCTTCCCACTTTCATTAGCACCCCGAATTCCCATCAAAATTAACCATCTCCTCACTGTCTCGCGTCGACTCATCAACACACTTCTTAAGCACCTGGCTTAGCTCCAAACAATTCTTTGCTCACGCCACCTAAGCTTGCAAGACACGTCCATCCCATCCAACAGAACTCCAACTACTATCAACAAAAGATTAAGGGTGATCAGTGTTGCGGTGAAATTTAGATGTCAAGCTATTGATTAACTTGAATCTTAATTCATTTACAACCGGTCTTTGATTTATCCGAAGGAAAGGTTAAAGAAAGGAAAAACCTAAAAGGGAGAGATCTAAGGTTCGGGGGTTGGTTAAATTTAGGGAAGGTATTAGCACCCTAAACTTCCGTAGTACTCTACGGGAACCTTTTGTTTATTTTTTTTATTTATTTCATTAATTATTTTGCTTTAGGGTATATACAAAGGATTGAAAATTAAAAAAGACCTAGGGGTTAATTCTAAGTTTACTCGGCAAGACATCGCATCTTGTGCCTACATATCCTTACGGGAATGGAATCAGAGTAACTGTAGTTCCCCTCAAAAGGGAGGTTAGAAACGTCTTGACTGTGGCCAAGGTTTCAATGGGGAAGTAAGCACATCTTAAGGATATGCTTAGTGGAGTTCAGAGACTCCAATCTCTATGTTAAAAAAAATGTTAATTAAAATTAAAATAGGGTTAAATTAGGGATTCCACGGCGGAAAACCTTAAAACAGAGTACGACGACTCTTTTGGCCTAACACTAGGATAAAAGCAATTTTGCCCACGGCGGGACACCTAGGCTAAACAGGGTTTGATCCATTAAAGGGGTAAGGCTATTGACTCGGCGGCCAAAAGGCTGGACCTAATCCTTCGGAAGGATAAAACTATAAAAAATGTGAAAATATGACAAATCATTATATGGAGGAATAATTAAGGTACAGAAATAAGAAAAGTAATAAAGGCAGAGGGTATAAAGAAACAAAGAAACATTTCTGAAAACATGAAGAATATGAAAATATGTAATGACACTTAGAATGAAGTGAGGGAGGAAAATAGTGTGGGGTTGTGGCCACCACAAGCACATCTCAACCTCTAGCATGCACATGAAATGCCCAAAGAAAGAAAAGTAATAAAAGATACATAAAATGACACGACAAACATCAAACATCAGGAGTTCCTTACGAAAAGGTTTTAATTTTTTTAATATTTTAATTATAAAAAAAAAGTTTTAATTTTTTAATAAAAAATATTTAAGTTAAAATTATAAAAAAAATTAAGTTTAAATTATAAAAGAAAAGTTTTTGGGGAAAAAGTCTTTTCAGTTTTTTTAGAACAAAAAAGGCTTTTCATCCCAAAAAAAGGGCTTTTCAGTTTTTTGGGAAAAGGTTTTCAGTTTTTTGGGAAAAGGCTTTTCAGTTTTTTTGGGAAAAGGTTTTTGGGAACAAAAAGTTTTTTTTTCTTCGGAACAAAAAGGCTTTTCAGTTTTTTAAAAAAGTTCTTACTAAAAAAAGGTTTTAATAATAAATAAAAAAAGGGTTTTGATTTTAAAAAAAGGTTTTGTTAAAAAAGGGTTTTGATATTAAAATCTACGGACCTAAACACACATGGAGATTAACATGGCAAAATATGCACATAAACATGAAAAAGCAAAAGGTTTAGTAATTTAACGGACCTAAACACATTAACATGGCAAAATATGCACATAAACATGAAAAGGCAAAAGATTTATTAATTTAACCTACGAAGCGGAGGTTTGCTTCGATAAATGTGAAAAAGGTTTGAATAAGGGAACACTGGAGAGCTCCAATCCTTCTGACGAGTTGTGGGAACGACCGCCTTTTTTCTCTGGGGATCTCCTTTGTTTCTCCCTTTCTCTCTCCTCTTTTCTGAAGGAAAACCTTCTGACCCCTTTTTTCAACAAGGCAACACATGTATGTATATATAGGGAACAAATTAGGGTTAACACCAAATTGTCAATAATGTCCCTAAAGCCCATTTTAAAGCCCAAACTAAATAATTAGTTAAGAAAAAAATATTATTTAAATAATTTAAAATAATTAAAATAAACTTAAAATAAAAACTAATAATCCTATTGATTCCTAAAATCAAAAATATTATAAAAAGAACAAAATTTTTCCCAATATTTTTTATTTTATGATTTTTTGGATATTTTTATGAATAATTTAGAAAAAAGTGAAAAAAATAATATTTTAAAAAATGATTTAATTAAAATACGAAAATAATAATTAAATAATAATAAAAAATTATTTTTGTTATTTTTTAAATGAAAGATAGAAAAATTTAGAGTAAAAATAATAAAAAACAAAAAGTGACAAAGGTGAGATTCAAACTCTCAACCTCTCACACTCACAACTCCTTACACATGTCCTCTTGCCAATTGTACCATTTTTACTTTTTAGAAAAAAAATGCATGCCATATGATATTTACCTGCAAAAAGTCAAACGACTACACAAATTTGTTAGTAATTGATTAAATGCAATAAAAATGCAATGAAATGCGACGACAAATCTTAGGGCAAAATTGGGGGTATTACAATCAGTTCCTCAATTTGTCAATAGGCAGCTGAAAATCATGATGGAGTATAGACTATCTTTACCAAACCACAAGAGTGTTAACCACCCACTGAGCTACAACTTCTACACCTGCAGCATCTTGGAGAAGCACAACTTCTCCCCCACTTTAGATCATTCCCACTTCTCCAGACAAGGTTAAGCAACAACATGTATCGACAGTGTTTTCACACACATGTCGCATACAAGGGAACAAATAACATTAGACAACTTAGCCGGACGGACCGACCTGCTCTGATACCACTAATGTAACACCCTTCTAAACCCCGCAAATAATATATGCATAATCAGAGTAAAAGTTAACATGCATCCATAAAAGGGCATCACACAAAACTTACACCACATTAAAACAATTTGTCATGCTCATAAACACCTCCCCAATTAGCAGCGGATTCATTAATGAAAATCCTTTAAAAGAAACATTTACTTTCATCATATAAAATCAACATCTCTAGGCACTAAGGCCAACATCTCATTATCTCAATTACTCCAAATATGAAAACATAACTTAGGTTACATAATGTAATCCTAAAACATAAGCAATCGATCCCCGTGTTACACGACCAGAGCATGACTCGACCCATAAATAATTACTAAACCGCTACACACGTAGCGACCTCGAACTACAAGCAGAACTTCATAAAGGCCTCCAGCAACCTAATCTGCAATGCCTCATAGAGCATTATAAAACAGCAGAAGGGTGAGAAATATTACCATAATAATCAAAGCATAAAATCATGTATACATAGGTATCATATAATTAACTCCCTATTTCTCACCACAATTCAACTCATAGTCATTTACATCGTCACTTATATTTATATACAACATGAATATTCACCAAGCATTTTACATCATGCATACATCCACAATTCCACAATCTTAACATTCACACGTAAGCATCTCTTCATGCACGCTTCATAAGTATTCAACAAACATCTCATTCACATGCATACTTCACAATTTCACAATCTCATCATTCACACATAAGCATCTCTTCATGCATATGTCATATATTAATATGACTCAACAACTCAATGCAACTCATGCAATGCGGTACCGACTCTCGTTATCTTTTTTCGGTTTTTACATTAAACCGGGTCCACTCTTCTAGACCGATAACCCGTTATCTTTTTTCGGTTTTTACATTAAACCGGGTCCACTCTTCTAGACCGATAACCACAAAGGCCCGTCCTCTAAGCCTTCAAACCCACTCTTCTAGGTTTGGGACAAGCCACTAGTTTCCACGAAACTAACAGACATTGCCTCTTGACTAAATGATGCATGTACAATCAACCACAACAAATGCACTTAAGACCGACATCTTAATCTCATGCATTCAAATAATTCATCTCTTCACGAATTACATTATGATTGCACACACAACATATTCACATAACATTCATCGATGTATTCATAATTCAACATTATCACCACATTATCACTCACAATGCACACATATCCACGATATGTTCTCATGCATTCTTCACAGTTATCAAACAATGCACACATATCCACGATATGTTCTCATGCATTATTCACATTTAATCACATACATACAATATGCATTTACAACATCTATCAAGCAATGCACACATATCCATGACATGTTCTCATGCATTCTATTCATACCACCATATACCAACAATATACATTCACAATTCAATATCATCACCGCATTATCAATAATGCACACATATCCACAATATGTTCTCATGCATTCTCAAGTAATTCATCATACAAGAATTACATCATGCTTACACGCATAACACATTTACCACGCAATGTACATATATTCACGATATATTCTCACGCATTGTTCATACATAATCGCATCCAATCAATACAAACATCATATTTATCAAACGATGCACGCATATCCATCAACATGCTCTCATGCATTCTTCATGTATCTTAACATACAACCGCATATAAACAATATACATCCACAATACATTTTTGTATTATGTTTATTATTCATCTCATGCCATTTCATACAAGGTATACATGTCACAGTACCAATAATACAATTATAAGCTATGCACACATATATCCACAATGTTCTCATGCATACTTATTACCTAATTGTATACACATCAAGCCTTCGCAAGTTCATTAGACAATACACATACATTCATCATTGTATTCACATGTATTTCTATTTATCACAATTAATACGCATCGCGCATCAACTAGGATTCACGCCCGTAGGCTACCCACAGCACACATCATCATAATAGATCATATCTATATCATATCATAGAGGCATTCCCTTATGAGAAGCAACCAAACCATCTCCACATGAACAACACAGCAAAAGAAAAATGCTGTCACATTCGCCTTCATTCGCCTGGCGAACCCTCGCAGCGAACCTTCGCCTGGCCTTCGCCTAGCGAACTCTCTCAGCGAACACTCGCTAGGCTTCGCCTGGCAAGACTTCCCAGCGAGCCCAAGTCAGTAGCTACTGACTTCATTTGCCACCATTCGCCGGCACCTTCGCCGGGCGAACCTTCGCTATCCAACTTCGCTTGGCGAACTCGCCAGCGAAGTCCACTGGGATTTAACTTATCATTACTCGCCAGCATTCGCTAGGCTTCGCCTGGCGAAGCTTCGCCTTCGCTCGCCTGGCAAGAGCCAACGAACCTGCGCATAACAGAACCCTATTCTGCCTCTCCTTCATCAATCCATCATCAACCAAACCTCAAACATCCAAATCAGTACAAATAGCATCAATACATGTTACCCGACTATTCTACGGCATTATTGCTCAGTTTCAACCGATTAAATCATCAATCTACCGATTAATCCAACATTTGCCCTAATTGGAAAGTGATGAAAACATCCACAAACTCAAACCCAACATACATAATAGCATACAATGATTAAATAGCAATGTTTCTCACCCTTACCTCGATTAATCGGAGCTTTGATGTTGGTTCTTGATGATTTCCACTTTTCCTCTTCTTCTCTTCTCTTTCTCTCCTTTCTTCTTCTTTCCTCTTTCTCTTCTTCTTTCTCTTCTATTTTCTTTACTTTACTATCTTTTCTTTTCTCTTCTACTTTCCTTATATACTTCCTTATTTTCTTTCTTTCCCATTTCTCTCTCAATTCTCTATTAATTTCCAATTAATAAAAATTAATTTCCAACATTAATAAAAATCTCACTAAATCAATTAATTACTATAATTAATTATTTAATGAAATTTGGGCTGTTACAGGTATTATGGCCACCAACGAGGAAAAATCACATGATGGAAATAAAATAGCACAAGACGTGGAAGGCGATATTCCAAGAGGAATAACAATTATGAAAAAAGCCATCTGTGCGAGAGATAAAGGTATAAAGTATGATGTGCATTGGAATGAAACAGATCAATTAATTGAGCCAAACCGTGAGATGGTGACAAGTTACATTGGAGCACTTGTTCATTCGCAAATTCCAATTACTTGCAATAATTGGAGAATTCCTTCGTTACAACCGGCTAAAGACAAAATTTGGAGCGAGATACAGGTATGATATTTGATATTTTTTAATTATGTCGACGATTATGTCTTTAAATTAATTATATTAACATACTATATGTATGTTTATTTGTTTGTAGAGATCTTTTAATATTGATGATTGCAGGAGAAAATATTGTCTTCAATTGGCCGGAAAGCGACTAAGAGGATTTAAAGTGTTTTTAACGAACAAGTTTCTTAAAGATTTTGATGGAAAATTTTTCGAATCAGAGCGTCCAAAGAAGTATGCTGATCTGATTTCAGATGAAGAATGGGAAACATTTGTTGCCAAGCGAAGAACCCAAGAATTCCATGTAATTATAACTTATCATGAATAATGTATAATATATATACTTCTTCCACATGAGTTCTGATATGACTTAAACTTATTTTTTCAGGTTGTGAGTGACGTAAATCAGCAACGAGCATCAAAACCCGCGTATCCATACAAAAAAGGGCGTTTGGGATATGCACGCTTACAACAAAAAATAGTAAGTATATATAAATGCTTTAATATGATATAGTTACAAAAAATAGTAAGTATATATAATGGGATATGCATGCTTTATCATCTGTTCTGATGTGTAGTTAGAAGAGGAGAAAAATGATGCAACATCTCTTCCGGACCATGTTTTGTGGAAGACTGCCCGTGTGGGAAGAGATGGAGTCGTTCATGAAGAAGTTCAATAAGTATTTGAACAATGTGTAAGTACAACATTAGTTCTGTCATAAACTCAAAAGTGTATAATATATTTATGCTTTTATCTATATTTCAGGAGACTCTATCCCAGACTATAACTGCAGGTGAGGACAATGATTGCAGGAGCGTACTGAGTCGAGTGTTAAATATTCCTGAGTATTTTGGGCGTGTGAGGGGTATGGGATTTGGTGTCACTCCAAAAAAATTGTATAAGCAATAAAAGAATAAAAATCCTAGCAATAAACAAGTGATGGAGATGTTGGAGGAATTGAAAGCTCATATTCATGAATTACAAAAGGACAAAGAGAGACACATGTCAGAAAGGCGCGGTCCAGAGTGTAAAGATACTAGTGACAAAGATAGTATCGATTGTAATTTTCAGCAAAAGCTTCCAGAGGTAATTATATATATTACATTGAAATTTATTTAGCACAATTTTCTTAATTGACACATTAATCATATTCATTATTTGTTTAAGTCATTTCACCTTGTCGACTATATTTATCGTCACCGACTTATCGCATGGTTGGCAATGGAAAAGTGCATAACACTTTGGGAGACTTACTTCACCATAAACCGCTTCCTGCTGGAATTTTGAAAGTATCGGTTGATATTGCTTTAGAGGCGGGTGCGTTGTTGCCTATACCAGATGATGTTTCGGATGCAACAGTGGTAGGAGACGCAATAGGATCATTTGTTACATGGTCGTCAAATCTCATTTTTATAGATGATGAGGTAGGTTGAACACCATTATGAACCTTGTAGTATTCAAATGTTTTACGACCCATACATGAAAGTTATTCTTACATTTATGTATCATTTATTTACATGATGATCTTAGACTCCTACAAAATCCAAATCAAAAGATAAGGGAATTGTGCGGGAAACCGATTCAACTGCATAAAAAAAACAGGTACTATTACAGTTACATGATGATCTTATTATTATACATTAATTACTTAACTTATATGACTTGTAGGTTCATGCTCAACAGTTGCAACAAGTCAGCAAGGGTAAGATGCCTGAACCTAGCAAGGTGCCCAACAAAAAAAAGGTTGAGCCTAAAAAAGCATCTTGTAATACCCCAAATTTTGCCCTAAGATTTTTCGTTTCATCTCGCATTCCATTGCATTTTTGCATTGCATTTAACCATTCGCTAACAAGTTCGTGCATTTGGTTGATTTTTGCAGGAAAATGTCATGCGGCGCGCTCTTTGGTTCATGAAGGGTAAAATGGTCATTTGTTTGTAGTCGACTGTGAGTTTATGAATTTTGAGCTGTAGTCAGGAAATCTGAGCCGTTGGATTGTTGATATGAGTCGGGGCCGAGGTGTAGTTGGAACTGTTCGATTGAGAAAGAGTTGAGATGTTCGAAAATAAATCGATTCAAGTTAGTGGACTGAAGTTAGTCGGAGAATACGATCATTTGAGTTTAATCAGACAATTGGATTTATTTGGATAAAGTTGCTCATTTGAATGGTCGGAAGATTTAATCGGAAGATATGTCGGGAATGAGATTAATCGGTCAAATTTGATGAATTAGGAATTAAGGAAAAATATAGAATTTCATTTCATTTCTCATTTTATTTTAAGTTAATCATATATTATTTTTATTTTTATTTTTATGTTAAAACAATTTTATCTTATTTTTAATATCATTTGCACTTCATTTTAAGTCAATTTTATTGCATTGTCAATTTTTATTATTGCATTTTAAATAATTTTTGTTTTAGTCTAAGATCTTGTTTCTACTTCATATTTATTTTTAAAAAATTTATAATATTTGCTCTCATTTTATATAATTTTTGTTTCATTTTAACTTTAGTTTTTCATTTTTTGCATATCCAAAACAAACAAATGAATAAGGTAAAGGATTTTATTAATAATAATGAAAATTACAAAAAAAAAATAATAAAAAACTAAAACAACAAAAAAAAATAATAAATCCCTAAAATTCCTAAGTCTTCCGATTTCTTCGACTTTTCCCGAGCTTCCGATTTTCTTCGAACCTGCGAAAATAAATAAAAGCAAGCAAAATTTAATCGGTTAGAATTTTATCCGACACCCTTAGAGCATTGTCATCATCGGACGTGTCGGGAGGGTAACGAATTACTCCAAAACTAACTCCCGACTTTATTTCCGACCAAAGGCTAAATCGGTAATATCCATTCTTATTCCGAGACAACCGAGAGAGAGATAAAGAAGTGCTTTTGAAAAAAGCTGGTTTGAAAAAAGTGCTTATCCAAAAAAGTGCTTATTGGAAAAGCACTTATTTGAAAAAGTGTTTTTCAGAAAAAGGTTTGCCAAACATGTCCTTAACACTTTTTCCAGAAATTTCTCAATTTCAACGGATCAACTCAGCCAACAACATGAAATCCGCGAGCCACCTGGGAAAGTTTAATCAAGCGAAGTCAAGTCAAACAAACAAAGCTCAGATGCGAAACAACAATTTCCAGAATCAGCCACAAACAAATCGCGGAAAGAACACACATCATAACAAAATCAACAACAAACCCTCGAGACCGAGTTTATAGCAACAATTTCCGGAGAAAAACATTTCGAAAAATCCTTCCAAATCCAACACAAAAGTCATGATAATAACGGATCCGACCCAAAAACTAAGAGAAGAAGATAAATCATCAGAAGGGTTCAAATCAAAACCCTAAGGACGAAACGGAAAGACGGCAACGACTCAGATTCAGAAGATCTAAGAAGGATCTTCACCATCATCATCGTCGAGATTCAGAAGCCCTAGGCATCATCATCATCTCAATCAGAAGAAGAGTCAAGAAGGAACCGAAAGAACGCCGTGGAACTCGAAGGAGAAGACCACCATCACCGATCATCGAAGAAACGACGAGCGATCTAACCCACAAGTCTCAGCTCACAACATCATCAGCGGAAGAAGTAAGACCAAAGGCCAAGGCTCTACCGCACCATCGCCGGAATAACCATCGCCACCCTGCGAGCCAATTATTTCGAACCGCTATTGGAAAAGGTGAGCCATTTTCTGTTGTCCTTTATGGTTGCGTGGTTTTGTTTTGCAGGAGATGAAGAAGAAAGAAGAACGTTGGACATGCAAGAAAACAGAAAGCTTTGGGATCCGGCCATAGGGGCGCCGCCGACACTCATGAGGAGAGAAAAAGGAGGTTTCAAAGTGAAACCCTAAAACATGAAAGCGAAATACCCGCCCCTCTTATGTCGTTTGTTGTTTTGCTTTTATTGTTTTATTATTTTAAGGATTTATATTATTTATGGTAATGATTGTAATTAAACCAGATTTTTTAGATTAGTGAAACTAAAACCATAACCTAAGTTAAAGATTTCCTGTAATTAAAAGTTTAAATAAAGGAATTTTTCTTAGCTAGAACATTAAAACTAAAACAAATTTTTCTTTATTAAAACATCTAACTTTTTTATTAAAATAAAATTAAAATATTTTTTCTTTATTAAAACATTAAAGTTAAAGCAATTTTTCTTAAATTAAATAAAACTAAAACAAACTTTTTAATTAAAACCTTCAAACTAAAATAAATTTTATTTTCTTCATTAAAACCTTAAAAATTAAAACAAAAATTTTCTTTATTAAAACAAGCCCTGTTTTTATTTGTATGCCAAAATAAAAAGCTCTTAGATTTAGGTCGTTCTAATTTTCATCTAACAATCACTCGATCCTTATTCATCTCTGCATACTAATCTCTGACTTTTATTTATATTTTAATTTGTCGATTTGTAATTACGAGAGGCTATCATCGCCTTATTTTGTTTTTATGGTTTGTAATCATGCGAGTAATCGTCGCAGTTAGTTTTTTTTGCATTTTTTGGGATTTTTTATTTACGCGAGTGATCGTCGCGATGTTTTTCTTTACCACTTTCTTTATTTTCGTATTTTAATGCTGCCATATGATAATATCCGTTGTTTGCATCATTTCCCGTTAGCGTCCCTCCGAAGGATTAGGTCTAACAGTTTGACCTTTGAGTCAATAGCCTTACCCTTTGAATGGTTCAAACCCTAATAGCCTAGGTGTCCCGTCGTGGACGAAAATGCCATTTATCCTAGCGTTAGGTCAAAGAGTCGCTGTACTCTATTTTAGGGTTTCCCGCCGTGGAATACCTGATTTCAACCCTACTTTTCAGTTAACAATCTCAACGTAGAAATAGGAGTTTCAAGACTCCACGTAAGCGTGTCCTTAAGAAACGCTTACTCCCCATTGAAACCTTGACCACAATCAAAAAGTTTCTAACCTCCCTTTCGAGGGGAACTACGATTACTCTGATTCCATTCCCTATCCAGGATACGTAGGCACAAGATGCGAATCTTGCCGAGTAAACTTAGGACTAACCCTTAGGTCTCTTTAGGTCACTCTATCCCTTAACTCAGTATATATTTTCAAGCAAATAATAAAGCAAAATAGCAAAAATAAACAAAAGGTTCTTGTAGAGTACTACAGAAGTTTAGGGTGCTAGTACCTTTCCTAAGCTTAACCAACCCCTTACCTAGGTCTTTCCCCGCATTGTGTTCACGATGCAAAAATAGGTTTTCCTTCATTTGACCTTTTCCTTCGGATAAATCAAAGTCGGTTGTGAACTAAAAATATGATTCAAGCTAATTAATAGTTTGGTATCCTATTTCCACCACAACACATCTGTTCCTCGATTTAGATTGTGCCTTGAAACATATGTAGGAACAACAGATGTGGCTGAGGGTGGCATTCGTCAAATACCTATGGAGGAAGGTATTTTCGGTTTTGAATATGCCGAAACAATTGCAAAAGAGGATTTGGACCAGATTTTCCAACATTCTGAATTGGGCATCGGTGTTATGCATTCCTACATCAGGTACTCCGATCAATTTTAATTAAATAATTGAACAATTTATTTGCTCATTTAAATGAATATTCTAATCACTACGCCAGAATTGACTTTTAGCAGCGCATACAAAGAAAGCGCTTTTAGAAAAAGCGCTGCTAAAGAGTCATTAAAAAAAAAGAAAAAAATTGCTTACCAAAGGCAGCGCTTTTTAAAAAGCGCTGCTAAAGGGGGGACCTAAGAAAGCGCTTCTAAAAAGCGCTGCTAAAGGGGGGGTCTAAGACAGTCCTATGAAAGCGCTTTCCTAAAGCGCTGCTGTAGGTGTAATCTACGAGAGCGCTTTTTCTATAAAGTGCTGCTATATGGGGTACATAAGAAGAACTTTGAGAACGCTTTTTAAAGCGCTGCTAAAGCCATTAAAAAGCGCTACTATAGGTTTAGTTAGAATTAATTTAAAATACCCACCAGAATTTTTAAAAGAAGCATAACAGTCACCGTCATCGCGTATTTCTTTCTTTCTTCTTCTCTGGCGAACAAAGTTGCCCTATAATCAGTCACCGTCGTCGTCCGACCGTCGCCCTCCTCTGTTTCATTTCGCCGCCGTTCACCGTCCGTTTTCGATAGCCTCTGCTCGTCTGCATTGCATTTCCTCCATTGTTACGGTATTTGAAGTTTTACTCTGGTTTTCTTTTTTACTTATATTTTCACCATTGTTGCTGTAATCTTTAAGACAAACTGAATATGTTTTTATTATTTGAATGCAATCAAGTTAAGTCATTTTCTGTCATCTTGTTGTATGGATATCTACATGTTAAGTCTCTCTGTTGCATGTTATATATTTTGTATTTTAATCTACATGTTAAGTCTCTCTGTCATTGTTACAGATATTTTGTATGTTTTAGATTGACAAACAAGAGTTTGGATTGAAACTAATGAATTGCCTGGGAACTGTTTGGTGTTTTTATATATTTTGATTCAATGTACTGATAAATTCAGAACAAGAGTACAATTAGAAACAAGGTGAATAGAACCAATGCACTACGATAGTGAGATATTGAAGGTTAGTCGATAGTGAGAGATGAATAGAATCAAAAAAGTGAAGATAGTGTGTAAAAGTTGTACAAATGGAGAATGAAAATTAGTGGTGAGTTTATATGATGATGAATGTTAGTGTTGTTAAGTGATGGCTAGGTGGTAGATAGTTTTACAAGGTGAATAAATAATGGAATAGATTGATAAAAGTTGTACAAATGGAGAATGAATAGAATAAAAAAAAGGAAGGGAAAAGTGAGAGAAATGAATAGTTAATTAATTAAAAAATATTAATGTAACTTGATAGAGCATTTTTTTTTCAATATAGTTTGGAAATTCCTATTTTTTAAGAGATTAGCCAACATAAATATGGTTCTATATGATATGGTTTTATATGTTATTATGGTTTTATATGTTGATGGTTTTATATGTTTATATGTTGCTATGGATTTCCCAATGTTTATATGATATGTTATTATGGTTTTATATGTTTAGTTAGGATTTCTCAATGTTTAGTAAGGGTGTCATTTTGGTTTAAGGATTATCTAGTATTTTTAATATGATTTGTTTTGGTGGATTATCTATTATTTTTGTTTTGGTTAATTATTAATATGATTTTAATAAAATTTATATTTTGTCTGCTATAGGGGTTACCTGTGAAGAGCAAAGTTGTGATCGTTTCCAAGCATCCTACTGTGTAGCATTCTTAGAAGTTAGTGATTTCTTTACAGGTATTCTCTGTTTTGTTTAACTTTCATAGTTTAGTGTAGATTACTCAATTAGTATGGATAAAAAATGGATGTCTGGTAATCGATTGTCAAAAGAGTACGAGAATGGGGTATCGAAGTTCGTTAAGTTTGCTGTTGAACACGCCAAAGACCCCAGTAGGATCACATGTTCTTGCTTAGGATGTTGTTATGGGCGTCGAGTTGACGCTGTTCAGTTGGAATCTCATTTAATGAGACATGGAATTGATCGAAGTTACACATGTTGGACATTACATGGTGAAATAAGTAACGAGAATGTTGAACCCTGGAATAATACGACATGTGCTTCAAAGGACAATGGCAGGGATACATATGATTGTGATCGAGTCAAAGAGATTGCAGAAGCACTTGAAGAAGATCTTCAAGATTGTCCCAAGATGTTTGAGAGGTTGGTAAGAGATGCAGAGAAACCGTTGTATAAAGTTTGCACTACTTTCACAAGATTGTCCGCGGTATTAAAGTTATACAATTTAAAGGCGGGTAATGGATGGTCAGATAAAAGTTTCACAGAGTTGTTAGCCCTACTTCAAGAGATGCTTCCGGAGGATAATGTTCTTCCCAATCGAACCTATGAAGCTAAAAAAATATTATGCTCTATTGGCATGAGCTATGATAAGATACATGTTTGTCCAAATGATTGCATTTTGTTTCGAAATGAATATGCATCATTAAACAAGTGTCCTAAATGCGGTGTATCTCGGTATAAGAAAAAATTGTCACCAGCAAAAGTATTATGGTATTTTCCTATAATTCCGAGATTCAGACGCATGTTTCGTAGTGAAACAGATGCAAAACACCTGACATGGCATGCAGATGATAGAATTGTAGATGGGAAGTATCGACATCCGGCAGATTCACCACAGTGGAAGAAAATTGATAATGATTATCCTGATTTTGGAGAAGAAGCTAGAAACCTTCGCTTGGCATTATCGTCTGATGGAATGAATCTGCATGGTCTGCAAAGTATCTCACATTCCACCTGGCCTGTAATTATTATGATTTATAACCTACCTCCATGGCTATGTATGAAGCGTAAGTACATGATGTTATCTATGTTAATTTCTGGCCCTAAACAACCAAGGAAAGACATAGACGTATACCTGACACCTTTAATCGAAGACCTAAAGAGTTTGTGGGAAAACGGTGTGGAGGTTTATGATGGATATAGGAAAGAAAGTTTTAATTTGAGGGCGATGTTATTTGGCACAATTAATGATTTCCCAGCATACGGAAATCTATCGGGTTATAGCATTAAAGGTCAATGTGCGTGTCCTATCTGTGAAAAAAACACAGATTGGACGCGGTTGGAATTTGGTCAGAAGAATGTCTTTCTTGGTCATCGTAGATTCTTAAATTCTAATCATTACTACCGTGGGTGGAGAAAAGCATTCAATGGAAATTCAGAACAACGTAAAGCTCCACCTACATTGACCGGCGAACAAATTTTTGAAAAGGTGAAAGATGTGAGTACTAAGTTTGGCAAGCCTTTTGCTCATACGCTTGTCACGCGTGGGTGGAAGAAGAGGTCAATTTTGTTTGAGTTTCCGTATTGGAAGTCGTTGTATGTAAGACATTTTCTTGATGTTATGCATATTGAAAAAAAATGTATTTGAAAGTGTTATTGGTACGTTACTCAATATACAAGGAAAGTCTAAGGATGGCCTTAAAGCAAGAAAGGACTTGGTAGCAATGGGAATAAGAAATGAATTAGGACCCTTGAAGAAAGGAAATCGCACATATCTACCACCTGCTACTTATACTTTATCTAGAAAGGAGAAAAAGATATTGTGTAAGTTTCTGAGTGAAGTTAAAGTTCCAGAAGGATACTCTTCAGATATTAGAAGACTTGTTTCTATGAAAGACCTCAAGTTAAAGAGTTTAAAGACACATGATTGCCATGTTATAATGGAACACTTTCTACCGATAGGTATACGTTCTATTTTTCCAGAAAAAGTGAGAGGCGCAATAACTAAATTGTGTTTTTTCTTTAGGTCAATTTGTAGTAAGGTGATAGATCCTGCGATCTTACCAACATTGCAAAGAGAAATAGTTATTACTTTGTGCGAGCTTGAAATGTATTTTCCTCCATCATTTTTTGACATAATGGTTCATCTAGTTGTTCATCTTGTGAAAGAGACACAACTGTGTGGACCTGCCTATATGAGATGGATGTACCCTGTTGAACATTATATGAAAATATTGAAAGGGTATGTGAAAAACCGAAGTCGACCAGAGGGATGTATTGTTGAACGATACATTGTTGAAGAAGCTATTGAGTTTTGTACTGAATATTTGTCCAACGTTCAATCCATTGGCCTCCTAAAATCTCATGTTGTTGAAAAAATAGTAGGTAAACAGTTAATTGGAAATAAAGTTGTGACAGTTTCAAGGGATGAACGGGAGCAAGTGCATTTGTATGTTCTGCACAATGACATTGAGGTTGAGTCGTATGTTGAAATGCACAAGGACGTTCTCCGAGGTTTAAATCTGAATAGAAATGAAAATTGGATAGTACGTGAGCACAATCGAAGTTTTATAACATGGTTCAAGGAGCATATTTTTTCAAAGTTTTATTATGATCCCGCTTCAATAACAAAAAGGTTGAGATGTTTAGCATATGGTCCAAGTTTGCATGTGTTTTCTTATAGCGCATACGCAATTAATGGATACACATTTTATACCAAGGAATAAGATGATATAAGTACAATGCAAAATAGTGGTGTCACCGTGCTTGCCGAAGCAATGCATATTTCCTCGTATTATGAGGTTATCGAGCGCATTTGGGTGTTTGATTATGAGAAGTTTCAGATTCCTATCTTTGGATGCAAGTGGGTTGAAAATAATAATGGCATACGAATGAATAAATCAGGTTTCAGATTCCTATATTTATCGTCACCGACTCATCGAATGGTTGACAAGGGAAAGGTGCATAACACTCTGGGAGACTTACTTCACCATAAACCACTCCCTTCTGGATTTTTGAAAGTATCTATTAATATTGCGTTGGAGGGGGGGTGCGTTGTTGCCTATACCAGATGCTGTTTCAGACGCAACAGTGGTGGGAGACGCAATAGGAACGTATGTGGCATGGCTGACAAATCTCATTTTCATAGATGATGAGGTAGATTGAACCTTTTAATATTCAAATGTTTTATGATCCATACATGAAAGTTATTCTTACATTTACATTTTCTTATTTACATGATGATCTTAGACTCCTGCAAAATCCAAATCAAAAGATGATAGAATTATTGTGTGGGATACCGATTCAGCTGCATCAAAGAAACAGGTACTACTACAGTTACATGATTATCTTATTATACATTAATTACTGAACTTATATATGACTTTTAGGTTCATGATGATCAGCAGTCGCAACAAGTCAGCAAGGGTAAGATGCCTGAAACTTCCAAGGTGCCCAGAAAAGCATTTGTTCCTCGATTTAGGATGTGCCTTGAAACATATGTGGGAACAACAGATGTGCCTGAGGGTGGCATCCGTCAAATACATATGGACGAAGGTATTTTCGGTTTCGAATATCCCGAAACAATTGCTAAGGAGGATTTTGACCAGGTTTTCAAACATTCTGAATTGGGCGTCAGTGTTATGCATTCTTACATCAGGTACTTCGATCCATTTTAATTAAATAATTGAACATTTTAAAATTTGCTCGTTTAACTGAATATTCTAATGTTGATTATGTTTTTTTAGGCTCTTGTATGACAAGTTGTTGGTCCCGAATGATTTGAATTCAGTATTCGCATTCTTATCTGCTAGCTGTGTCAACTCACGGACAATAGACTAGACACCAGATGCAGTCAAAGAGTACACAGTGCATAGATTTATGGGCGTGACTACGGAGAAGTTGTTCTTGTTGCCATATAATACTGGCCATGGGTTAGATTTTATTCTAAATTCATTTATTATAATTGTTCAATTTTTGCCTTTCTATATAACATTTCCGTCTAAACTGTTGTCTTATTTTATAGTGGACACTGGTTGTTGGTCACGATTAATCCGAGGAAAGGAATAGTGTATTATATAGATTCATTGGATGGCGATGCAACAAAATATGAAAATCTGAGGAACATGGTTGATACGTAAGTGATGAGATATACTGTTCTGAATAATTATATATCTTTATTTATTATGTGACATCGTTCTAAATATGCATTTATATTATGTTATAGTTATACAAATATTCAGAGCACAAAGAGATGCAACAGTGCCAAAAAGCAAGGCAAACAACATCAATTGGATCAGGGTGGAGGTATATTTTCCCATGTTTGACTATTATAGTGGTTCTACTTGATAAAACTATTTAAACTATATATCCTAATAAATGTTCGTTTGTTTTTTCCATTTACAGTGTCCTCGTCAGCGCAATGGGATTGACTGCGGATATTTTGTATTGCGCTTTATGAAGGAAATTATTCTTTCTGGTCAAATAGAGGTTCCAATCATGGTATGGATCAATTCATAAGTTATATGATTCATTTTGATAATTATCCGATACTTCATCTGAGTAATTAGTTTTAAAATTAAATCTTGCATGTTCTATTATATTATGTAGTATTTTGATGAACTCAAGTGCGCTACTTACTCGAAAGCAAGATTGGAAGAAATTAAAGAGGAATGGTGTCAATTTATTCTTGAGTTGAGAATTGTATAAAGTTATCGGATTGGAAGAATTGTAATTATATGTAAATTGACTGTATTTATGATGTTGTAATTCTGAGGATCGGATTTTGTTATAACATATTTAAGCAGGTTTATGTGTATTAAAATAATTATGGGCAAAGTGATGAGTTACAATGTATACTTAAAGGCCAAAGTTTTGAATTGTATATATAAGGCCAAAGTTTTGAATTGTATATATAAGGCCAAAGTGTTGAAATAAAGGCCTGAATTATAAGCAGGTTTGTGTAATATAAGCAGGTTGTTGGTAAATATACAAAACAGCGTGATTATTTAAAAAACAAATTTAAAATCTAGGACATTAGACAGCGCTTTTACAAAAAAGCGCTGCTAAAGGTTACAAACATAGCGCTACAAAAGCGTTGCTATAGGTTGGGAAGGGGGGGGGGTCTAAGACAGCGCTTCTAAAAAGCGCTGCTAAAGGGGGGGCTATGACAGCGCTTTGTAAAAGCGCTGCTAAAGGTGGGATCTAAGACAGCGCTTTGTGAAAGCACTGCTAAAGAGGGGGAGGGTTGGGGGGAATATGCAGCGCTTATGAAAGCGCTGCTAAAGGGCTAAGAAAGCGCTGCTAAAAGAGTTACTGAAGGGAGCCTTTAACAGTGCTTTTCCAATAAAAAAAAAGCGCTGCATTTACCTTTAGCAGCGCCACCTTTGGCAGCGCTTTTAAGCGCTGCTAAAGGTCTTTTTTGGCATAGTGAATGTTGATTATGTTTTTATTTAAGGTTCTTGTATGACAATTTCTTGGTCCCGCATAATTTGACTTCAAGATTTGCATTCTTATCTACTAGTTGTATCAACTCACGGTCAATCGATCACACTCCAGATGTAGTTAGAGATTCCATGGTCCAAGCATTTACGGCCGCAGATACAGAGAAGTTGTATTTTTTGCCATATAATAATGGTCATGGGTTAGATTTCATTCTAAATTCATTTATTATAATTATTAGTTTTTTTCCATTCTATATAACATTTCCGTCTAAACTTTTGTCTTATTTTACAGTGGACACTGGTTGTTGGTTGCGGTTAATTCGATGAAAGAAATAGTGTATTATCTGGATTCGTTGGATGGTGATCAAACAAAATATCCTAATATGAAGAAAATGGTTGGTACGCAATTTATGAGATATATTATATTATTCTGAATAATTATCTTTATTTATTATGTGAGATTGTTCTAAATATTCGTTTATATTATGTTAGAGCTATACAAATATTCTGATCACAAAGAGAAGCAACAGTGCCAAAAAGGAAGGCTAACAACATTAGCTGGATCAGAGTGCAGGTATATTTTCACAATTTTGACTGTTATAGTGATTCTACTTGATAAAACTAGTTAAACTATATATCCTGATAAATATTTGTTTGTTTTTTCCATTTATAGTGTCCTCGTCAGCGTAATGGGATTGGTTGCGGATACTTTATATTGAGGTTTATGAAGGAAATTATTCATTCGGGTCAAGTAGAGATTCCAATCATGGTATGAATCAATTTATAAGTTATATGATTTATTTTAATATTTAACCGATATTTCATCTGAGTAATTAGTTTTAAAACTAAATCATGCATGTTATGTTATATTATGTAGTACTTTGATGAATTCAAGTGTGGTACTTACTTGAAAGACAGATAGGAAGAGATTAAGGAGGAATGGTGTCAATACATTCTTGAGTTAAAAATTGTATAAGGTATATATATTGTCAAATATTGATGCGGGATAATTATATTTCTGGAAGTCATATGTAGTTTTGACGCTATATGTGTAGTACTGAATGTATTTGTAAAGTTATCAATTTTGTAATTATATGTATAATGATTGTATTTGTGAAGTTGTTCTGATGATCGGCTTGTGTTGAATTATAAGCAGGTTAATTTATGTGTTGAATTACAAAGATTATGGTATATATAAGGCCAAAGTGTTGAATTAAAGGCCTGAATTATAAGCAGGTTTATTGAAAAATATATAAAAAATGGTGCAACATAATTCAAAAAACCTGTTTATAAAAAATATGAAAAATAGACAGCGCTTTTACCAAAAAAACGCTATGAAAAAGTGATTTTTTTTTAATAAAATTTTTTAAGACGTGAAGAATAGACATCACTTTTATTAAGAAAGCGCTGCTAAAGAGGGGGAGGGAGGGTAAAGATAGCGCTTTAAAAAGCATTGCTAAAGGGGGGAATAGGCAGCGGTTTTCTTAAGAAAAGCGCTGCTAAAGGGGGGGGGGGGGGCGAATAGAGAGCGCTTTTATGGAAAAGCGCTGCTAAAAGTGGGCCTTTAGCAGTGCTTTTTCCATAAAGAAAAGTGTTGCCTTTACCTTTAGCAGCGCCAGTTTAGCCAGCGCTTTTAAGCGCTGCTAAAAGCAAAAAAACACTGCTAAAGGTCTTTTTTGTCATAGTGAACATTAATCATTACAAGAATAGAAAACCATTGGTCATAAAATAATTCACATTACATGTGTGTGTATTTGTTTTGAATTAGAAATTGGTAGACAATACCCTTATTAGGGATGGACATCTGTTCGTACCGGTTCTAGTTCAGGCCCAAACACCCAAACCAGACCAATTCATGGGTGGCATTGGTAGGTCTAGCTTCAAATCAATTGATTTTTCGGTTTTTTCGAATTCAGATTTTTTTGGTTTGGTTATATTCACTGGTTTATTTCAGGTTTATTTAATAAATGGGCTAATTCGAAGATGAGCCCAGAAATATATAATTAATTAATTATTTTAGGGGAATTTTTTATTGCACCCTATGTATTACTTGGGTACCACGTAAAAATACAAAAATGCCCCCAGATTCTGGAGATGTATCTCTGGACGCATTTTGAGTCAATATAAACCATACTTATACAAAAAAAAACTATGAGATGTGTCTTCATAAATATTACGAAGATGCATCTCCATATGATATTTGTTCTAAAATGTGCCAGAACCCCTTCTCCCTCCTCACTTCTAAGAAATCAACTTTAAACCTTTCTCTAACTCTCTCAATTCGCATTCTCTCAAAATCAACCAACCAAATTCAAAGCTTCTCCTATCAACATCAATTACATGAAAGAGATCATTCAACACTAAAGTAAACTCACAATTTGTAAGTTTTTAATTTTTGTAAGATTTTTTTATTTTTATTTTTTATAAATTTGAGGAACTGATGATTAAGTTATGAAATTGATAGTTTTTGCATGATTGGTTGTTTATACATAATGAGAAACATGTTCAATGGTTAAAAATAACGATCAATGCATTATTTTGGGGGGTTTGTGGTCTACATTTTTGCCATTAACGTAGCTGAAAGTTGCAGAAAATTTCGGAGATGCATCTCCGAAATTTTATAATCTTTGGATTCCTAAGAATAGAGATGCATCTCTGTAATTTATCTGTGTTTTTTTGTTGCTTTTCTCGCTTGTAGGGATGCTTGTAGTAATTGTGTGACACTTATCTGGTTTACCTACACACATTATGGCTAATAGAAACGACAGGTTGAGGCATAGAAGGATTGCACAATGTGCATATGTTTGGAGGGAAACTAATCAGGTTTTTGAGGCTCCTGTTCCTTATAGCTTGGTTCATGCAGAGACGTCGACTTCTGGGGCTCATATGTATCAACCTTTTTCTTCCCATTGGAGACAGGTGTCACCTAGTGACGCATCACTGTCTCCATCTTCTCGTAAGCAACATATTTCACCTATTTAGGCACCAGAGGTACCCGAGTCACCAGAAGTACCAGTGCCACCCTAAGCATCAGAGGGACCTCGTAATCATGAAGCTGATGAGTCAGTGTCATCTCAGGCTATTGAGGCTGGTGATCTAGTTTCACCTCAGATATTTGGAGGAGGCCC
Source organism: Lathyrus sativus (assembly GCA_963859935.3). NCBI lineage: Eukaryota > Viridiplantae > Streptophyta > Magnoliopsida > Fabales > Fabaceae > Lathyrus > Lathyrus sativus. The sequence continues at coordinate 276,599,640 of OZ012738.1, read as the reverse complement.
TCTAGAGTTCTCACGACTGCCTCTTTACCTGGACCATACTGCAAAAAATATATGGGATGGAGAGGTAAAATTATTTGGATGCATTCTTTTTAAATTACGTTTATTATTATATTATAAGTTTATGACGTTGATTTATTTTTATGTAGGACCGTGTTCTACTGAAATTCATTAATCATGAAGGGAAGATTACTGAAATTATTATTTTAAAACAAACCAAGATTTGAAAAGCATTCGAGCATGTGCGATTGGTTTTGGAAAATCATTCATTTCAAACTACTTTTATAAGCAATTTAATTAAAAATTAATCTTACATGAATTGTATTTATACACAATAAATAGAGGAGAATCAATAAATATATTTTACTAAATTAATTAATCTTGCACGCTATATCTTCAAAAACAAAGTTTTAAAAATGGTTTGTATTGTATCGTAACCATATCGTAACCATACAACTAAATAAAATACTCAAAACATTAATTTTATTAATGATTCATACAAACACAAATAAAAAAATAATTTTTCAAAATCAAATATTTTAAAATTAATATTTATGTACACATAAACACTGGCACATAATCACACAAATATAATTCTCTAAAAATAAAATAGATTTCATCTTGCTCCAACTAACTCTTCTTTATAAATCTCTAGGCATCTCCATCTTAACTCTGAGACTCTATTTTAATCCTCCTGAACACATTAAAAATGAGGATAAAAATATCAAAAGTTTTATGTATTAAATCATTAGAATAAGTATGCCATATTAATTAATTTACAAATATTAAAAAACTTATAAATATTTAAAATTTATTTAGTACTTCTATAATACCAAGATGTGCTTTTAAAATATAATAATCTCAATAATATACTATAAATTAAGTATTTAAAAGTTGAATTCTTTCCAAAAGTTAATATTTATATAAATAAAATTGAGTATTAGTTTAAACAACACATATAATAATATGATATGACGTTATGTTCAATCTAACCTTAATTTCATAACTAAAACATGACTTTTAAACAAAGTCATGCAAAAAAAACTAATATTTGGAATACATTTCAAAATCATGCACTTGGTTTTGATAACCATTCATTTCAAAACTACTATTATAAATAATTCAAATAAAATTATATTAATTACTTCATAAAAAGTTAAGAAACATTACAATATATATATATGAAATTACTTGATGAGGAGTGAAATCAATGGACACATAAATATTCCAAATATACACATTAGGATCATTATATGAAATTACTTGATGAGGAGTGAAATCAAGGGACACATAAATATACCAAATATACACATTAGGATCATTAAATTTCTGATAATTTGTTTCAGAAATACTATCCATTTCAGAAATACTATCCATAAAAAATACATAATTTAAAGGAATGCTGCATAGAAAACATATTACATGTTAATTAAGTAGTTTTTTAGTTGATCACTAACCATTTAATAAATATATATTTAAATTAAACACACATTGCGATGCCAATAAATTTATGTGCTACATTTTCATATAGTTCCATTTTAATAAAATTAATATCGAAATGAAAATACGCATTCCACCATGGATTAGTTAGTTCTATTAACGATTATGGACCATAAAAATTCAATAAATATCAAAATAATAATTAAGGAGAATATTATATTAAACAACATTTTCATAAAAATGTTAAAGCTAAGAAGTAAAGTTATCATGATGGAGCATAACTTACACTATTTCCTTTTACTTGTGATGAAGTGTACTTAAGCATACCATAAGGATTTACATTTTCTGCTTAATCATAAAAAAAAATTCATAAAAAAAAAAAGTTAAGCAACATTTTTAAACATATATATATTGTTTTGGATTGGGCCGACACTTGACCCATAGTCGAGCAGGCCCAACCCCACATCGGACTGGAAGGCCTAATAAGACCCAAACTGCCTCCCTGCCAGGCAAAGACATTTCTCCTGTCGGGCACAGACCCTTGGCAGTCGAGCATGCGTGCTCTCCCTTCTGCCCCACTGTCGGGAAGACCATGTCCAGCTCAGGGGGCTCCTCTGACCTCCCCCATATTCTCAACGTGTCCCCTACGTAGAGACATGTCATTAGGTAACTATCCGTTCCCTGATTATTCGGTCCTCCACCTCCCGGATAGCACGAAGCAGTTACACTAGGGCGAAGACCATGTGCTGGTATTCTTTACGCCACGTCATCCCTAGCAGTTATCAGCATTGGGCCTGGCAACCCAACTCAACGCGAAGTAACCGTTGTCCCTGCGCTGGGGCACACTATAAATACCCTATTCCACTATAGGGTCAGGTAATCCCATTCATACTTCTCTCTATGTACTTGTTATCACTCTGCCCGACTCTTACTTTGGCATCGGAGTGTGTTTCAGGTACACCCCTTCCATTCTCCCAGTAGTTAGACAACTCAGACGCGTGGTCGGCCAATGACTCCTCCTAATCAGGTGCGATCAGGTACCACGTTATTTCCTCTTCCTCGCAGGCAGCCCTTCCACCCAACACGCCTCATTCTCGACGGGGACTTCGAGCTCATAGCCCTCAGCGAGGATGCGACCAGGAACGTGAAGATTGGAGCGGGTTTGTCCGACCTAGCAAAGAAGCAGCTAAAGGCATGTCTCTATGAGAACACTGGCATTTTCGCCTGGAGCGCCGCCGAGATGCCCGGTATTGACCCCGAGGTCGCCTTCTATCAGCACTTCATCGACCCAACCGCGAAAGCCGTAGTACAACATAGGTGTGGGCAGTCCCCCGAAAAATCGGCGGTTGCTGAAAAAGCTATAAAAGATCTCCTAGAGGAAAATTTTATTTCGGAAGCTCGGTATTCAACCTGGCTGTCCAACATTGTATTAGTAAAAAAGAATAATGGAAAATGGAATATGTGTGTTGACTATACGGATCTCAACCAGGCATATCCCAATGACGCCTATCCCCTTCCCAATATCGACAAGCTCGTCGATAACTCGGCGGGCTTTAAGTTATTGTCCTTCATGGACGCCTACTCGGAATACAACTAGATCCCCATGGTTGAGGCCAACAAATAGAGCACGACCTTCATGACCGAGTCGGGAAACTATTACTACAATGTAATGCCCTTCGGTCTAAAGAACGTCGGTGCCACCTATCAACGGATGATGAACAAGGTCTTCCGGGGAGAGATTGGCGACACACTCGAAGTGTACATGGATGACATGATCGTCAAATCATGCACTGAGGTCGACCACAAAACCCATCTCAATAAGGTCTTTGAAACAGCGAGGAGGTGTAGGATGCGATTTAACCCAAAGAAGTGCACCTTTGGTGTACGGGCGGGGAAGTTCCTCGGGTTTTACCTGACCGAATGAAGGATCAATGAAAACCCGGACAAATGTCAGGCTTTCTCCGAGTTTGCAACGCCGAGCACGAAGAAGTCAATCCAGTCGCAGAATGGGATGCTCGCCTCGTTATCCCGGTTCGTCGCTAAATTTGTGCAACATGCCCTCCTATTTTTTAGACTACTGAGGAAGGAGACCACGTTCGAATGGACGGAGGAATGCGAGCAAGCCCTCCTCCATCTTAAACGTGTCCTCTCTGAGCCGCCAGTCCTGATGAGACCAGACATTGAAGAAACCCTCTACCTGTACCTGGTCGTTTCCACCGAGGCCGTCAGCGCTGTACTGATCCAGGAAACTCCTGACGGGCAGAATCCTATCTGCTTCACGAGAAAGGCCTTCCATGGCCCCGAAGTGAGGTACCAGCAGATCAAAAGAGTTGCCCTGACCCTCATCAATGCAGCCAGAAGACTGTGACACCACTTCTTAGCCCACACCATCATGGTCAGAACCGAGCAGCCTATCAAATAGCTGTTCGGTAGGCCCGACATGTCAAGGCGCGTGTTGAAGTGGTTGCTAGAACTCTCCAAATTTGACATCCTCTACAAAGTCAGAAAAACACTCAAGGCACAAGTACTGGCTGACGTCGTCGCCGAGATGACTCCCGCCACGGAACCAACTTCCGGAGCCCACAAGTAGACCATCTTCGTCGATGCGCTTCGAGCTCGATGGGAAGCGGCGCGGGAATCATCCTGGAGAACAAAGAAGGCACTGTCATGGAAATCTCTCTTGCCTTGGCCTTCCCGATGATAAACAATCAGGCCGAGTACGAGGCGTTCTTGGCTGGACTCTGCCTTGTGGAAGACCTCGGAGCCAAGGAGATTAAAATTTTCACGGACTCCCAGTTGGTCGCCTCTAAAGTCCGAGGTGAGTACCAAGCCAAGAACGACAACCTAGCCGAATATTTAGCCCTTATAAGAGAGCGGATGAAGAGTTTCGACTCTGCCGAAGTGCAATACGTCCCCCGCGAGCATAACACCCGAGCAGATGTTCTCTCGAAACTGGCGAGCAAAAAGAAGAAGGGCGCGAACAAATTCGTTGTCCAGGAGGTCCTCGCTTGGCTAAGCATGGAGAAGGCAAAAGCGATACTTACGGTTAATGCCATTGGGGACAGCGACTGTTGGATGACCCCGGTACATGCCTACCTTAGCATGGGACACCTCCCCCGCGACACGAAGGAGGGCAGCATGGTCAAATGTCGAGCTTGCTTCTACGTGCTGCTCGAAGGCAGACTATACCGGAGAGGCTTCCCGATCCCTCTCCTCAAATGCGTTAATAAAGCCCAGGCCCCGAGCATCTTGCAAGAGATTCACGAGGGCATCAACGCACAACACCCAGGAGGAAGGTCTTTAGCCAAGAAGGCCCTGTGAGCTGGGTACTACTGGCCGACAACGCAGTAGGATGCTAAGGAGCACATTAAGAAGTGCGACAGGTGCCAGCGGCACGGAGACATGCACCTCGCCCCTCCGAGCGAGCTCAAGTCCCTTTCCTCCCCATGGTCGTTCGCCTAGTTGGGGATAGATATCCTCGGTTCGTTCACCATAGGCTCATACCAGAACAAGTACTTGATATTCGGTGTCGACTATTTTACTAAATAGATCGAAGTCGAGGCCCTCGCCAAGATCACAATGCACAACATACTCCGCTTTTACAAGAGGAACATCCTCGTCAGGTTCAGCGTCCCCCTGGCCATCGTGACCGAAAACGGGACACAGTTCAGTGACAAAAATTTCCAAGACTTTGTGACCAAGCTTGGAACAAAGTAGCACTTTACGTCAGTCGAGCACCCACAAATGAATGGCCAGGCGGAGACCGCGAACAGAGTTATCTTATGGGGCCAGAAACGCCGGCTCGGGGAAGCCAAGAAGAGATGGGTCGAGGAGCTCCACAGTGTACTCTAGGCTTACAGAACGACACCCCACTCGACCACCGGGGAGACACCTTTCCGACTAACCTACAGGACCGAAGCGGTGATCTCGGTAGAAATAAGGGAGCCATCCAGGAGAATTGAATCCCCCCTCGAGGAGGAGGCCAATTATGAGGCCCTTAAAGATGAGCTCGACCTAGTCGAAGAGATCTATTCAGGGGAAGCTCTCTGCGAAGCCGCGCTGAAGCAAAAAATTTCCCTTCGCCATAACAGCGACCTGGTCTTACAAAGAAACCAGAAAGCCTCGCGCAGGGGCAAGCTTGCCGCGAATTGGGAAGGGCCATATTGTGTCCAAGATAAGACGGCACACGGGACCTACTACCTCGAAAACTTACACGAGGATGAAATAGCTCGACCATGGAATGCTGAGAAGCTAAAAAAAGTACTACAGTTAAACACTGCCCGCAACGACCCACCTCGCGACCACGGGAGCGCGACCTGGTACAAACGCATCTCCCAAAACTCAACGAGATAACAAGCTCCTGCCCTTTTGTGTGTGCGGGCAGAACGCTCTGTTGGACGGGGATCCCTCAATCGAGAGCGACCGCCGCCGTACCAAGATGGCAGAACACCCATCTTGCGATGGGACGTTCACGTCGCAGAGAGAGGGCCGCGAACATGGTCCCTCTTCATAACTGACCAGGTAACAACCCCGGTCACCCGGCCAGTTCCCTACACTACCAGGCACAACAAGTAACGTCGAGCTACCACTCCCACCAATATACAAACGAGAAAACAAGCATACAAAAACGTGCAAACAAGCATACGTAAATAAATAAATGTGCACACACAAATACTTAGAAAAAACGATAAAAATTGATTACAATCACGGACACTAGCCTAGCTGTTCAGGAATTACAAATAAGGGAACAAAGCTCGAACAATAATAAAAAATAACAATCGGGCATGCAGATCGATACAAACAGGCCCGCAGACCAACATATAAATGGGTACGCAGGCCACACCAATTCCTACTCATCAATATGATCCTCCCTTTCTAGGACGGGTTGGTCCCCTTCGTCACCGTCTGGTCCGTCGGGCGCCATGATACGATCACCTTGGACTTGATGGTAGGGGCCAGTTGTTGCTACTCGAAAAATGCAACGACGGAGAGGCAAAAAGAAAGACAGAAGAGTCGCCATCGAACTTTATTTATCCCATGAGGGGAAAGTAAGATATAGATAAAACCTCAAGAGAGAAATGGATAAGATGGCCTCGCGACCAAAGAACGAGTTCAGAAGCCGGTTATGCAAAGGGAAGGTATTAACACCCCTCACATCCATCGTACTCGATGGGAACCATTTGTTTATCGACGTGTGAAGATATTTGCTTAAAGATATTGCTATAAAGAGTGTTCCACAGGAGAGAGAAAGGTTAGAAACAAGGGAAAGAGAGGTAACGAGGGAGAAAGGACTCGATAGGACTTTGTGGTCCTAGGCCTACGTATTCTCAACAGATATGAGAAAGTCAGAGTCGACGTAGTTCAGGGAACTACAGATTTAGAGGGGAATGTGCTCGGCAAGGATGGTGGCCCTTGTGCCTACGTATCTTTACTTAAGAGGAGTAAAGAATCAGAGCAGCTGTAATTTGACCTACGGTTTGATAATGTTTTTGTGGATGACGCTATCATGCGCATTCTAGCAGTTTAGGTATATTGCTGCTTGCTTGTTGGAGACTTAGGCGTTACCTGTTTGCGGTAGAACAGACATAACATATCCTTTTTGAAAGATTAGTTTTCGCCACGCGAGGCAAGATGTCATGTTTGATTTGTGGAATTGTTTTTTAGGGGTGAAATAGGTCTTCGGATAGTAACCCCTTGCGTGTAGTACCCAATTCTTTATCTCAAAGTTTTGTTATGAAAAGGTGTGGCGAATACAAGTGTGTCTTCATATTGAAAGACGAGTGTTGCGGTGGAAATAGGATCACAAACTATTAATGAGTTTGAATCGCAATTCAATTCACAACCGCTCTTTGATTTATCCGAAGGAAAAGGTCAAAAGAGGGAAAACCTATTTTGCATCGTAAACACAATGCGGGGAAAGATCTAGGGTTCGGGGGTTGGTTAAATTTAGGGAAGGTATTAGCACCCTAAACTTCTGTAGTACTCTACAGGAACCTTTTGTTCAGATGTTTACTATTTGCTTTATTTATTTGCTTAAGGTATATGTACAAAGGATTAAAAATGAGAAAATAAACCTAAGGAGTTAATTCTAAGTTTACTCGGCAAGACATCGCATCTTGTGCCTACGTATCCTTACGGGAGTGGAATCAGAGTAATCGTAGTTCCCCTCAATAGGGAGGTTAGAAACGTCTTGACTGTGGCCAAGGTTTCAATGGGGAATAAACGTATCTTAGGGACACGCTTACATGGAGTGTAGAAACTCCAAATCTCTACGTTGAATTGTTAAGTTGTAATTAGGATTAAATTAGGTTAGGGATTCCGCGGCGGGAAACCCTAAAATGAGCGCGGCGGCTCTTTGACCTAATGCCAAGGGTAAAATTGTAATTTTGCCTGCGGCGAGGCATTTGTGAAAATTAGGGTTTGTGAGGCTGTAAGGGTTTGAAGTTGAGGACTATTGGCGCGGCGACCAAAAGCTAGACCTAACCTTCGGATGTGAGTGATGTGATAGAATAATAATGATAAAAATGTGAGAAATTTAAATCATGCAAGCGGAAATAAAATGCGGAAAGTAAGCGCGATTGTTCGTTCGCGAGGTTACAACCGAGAAGCAGTTACAATAATAATGAAACTTAAATGAAAACACAACGCAATAACAGTAAACATAAGCTGCAAAAATGAACACACGCATTAGTAGGCGAAGTTAGACGGTGATCGGACGAGTCCTGAGACAAGAGTGCAATGTTGAAGGTTTTTTGTTGTTTTTAAAGAAAAAAGTGTTAATTAAATTTATAGAAGAAAGAGTAATGTTAATTTAAAAAATATTTTAAATTTAATCTAAAAAAGGTTTTAATTTTTATTATATATTTAAAAAATATTTTAAGTTATTTATTAAAAAAAAAAGGTTTTTATTTTTATTATATATAAAAAAAGGTTTTTTTTTAATTTTTTTTTAAAAAACAGTTTTAAATACTTAATATAATATTAATTATAAAGAAACAGATAATAAAAAAAAAGGAGAAAACTAAAAGGGGTTGGGCTGGTATGTCAAAACACCGAGTTAGGGTTTTAGAACCCTATGATCCCCTTCGCGGCGCCGTTGTGCCTCTCATTCTTCTCCATGTCCGATTCTCATCGTTCTTCACTTGCATGCTTAGTTCTTCTCAATTATCCTGAAACATACACGAAAACATGATTAAACACAGATCTTTATCTTACTCTTCGAATGCTTCGATGGCGAGGTTGTGCGTTGAAAAGCGATGATGACGATATGGTCTGAGCTTCAAGGGGGTTTGCCCGTTGTTGTACGAAACGGCGCCGGTGGACCTCCTTCGGTTGACTCGTCTGCGCTTTAGTGATGCACTTGATGATTTCTTCCGTTAGTTTCTTGTTCTCTGCTTGCGACCCTTCTTCGTTTTCGCCGTTAACCCGTTAGGGTTTTTAATCGGTGATTTTTCAGGGTTTCTCGATCCTCTTCTTCGCCTTCGTCTCCCCTTTTCTACGAGGTGATGTTGTGTCCTTTTATAATCTCTCCTTTTGGGCTTTTGTTGGGTTTTTTACGTTACTGAGATATGATTCTGATTGAAATTGATTTGATTTGATTTCTGTTATCTTTTCTGGTAGGATTCGAAACTGAGATTGGATTTGATATCGATTCTGGTGTTATTTTGCAGATGTGGATTTGTTATATTGTGATTCTGATTTGATTTCTGTTATCTTTTCTGGTAGGATTTGGATCAATTGACCTCTTCGGACAACCGAATTTTGTTTCGATCCTCTTTTCAGATACAGATATCTAGCCTTTGGGTTTCGATTAATTTGTTTTGGAGCCATCAAAACTTGCTCTAGATTTGGGCATTTGTTGTGAGCTGACATGAACTGATTTCATTCTCTTCGACTTCCTGAGTTGAAGCTGATGGTGAATTGGCCGTGATGGATGACAACTGAGCCTTACTTTTTGTGACCTTCATTTATGGTTGGGATCAATATGACTGATAAAATTTCAGTGAGCAGGTCTTTAGTTTTTGACATGATTTTGAACTGAATTGAGCTGGCTTTGTTATTTGTAAATTGAACCTGCTCTTCCTTGTTTGACTTGCTTCGAATTTTCTCAATCAGTTCCATGCTGTTTATGATTTGCCTTGCCTATTTTTGCTTTTTCGAACATGAAGCTTGATTTTTCTGTGATGTTTATGAATTCGGATAGTGCAGTTCGGTTTTAGGATCCAGCTTTGTCTTCTGATATGGATTTCGATCTGATGCTGCTACTGATATCCAGTTGTGGATTTTGCAGTTTCGATCCCTATCTGATACCATTTAGTTTCGACTCTGATATTGGCTGATACAACTATGTTATCAGATGCTGATATAGCTTTGGATCCCTTTCAGAACAGATATCTGCTTTCTCTGATGAGCTTGGTTCTTTCGAGTCAATATCTTGTTTTTCTGATGAATTTGGTTCTTTTGCAGATGTCTGACTCGATGCTGTCTTGGCCCTTGATTCGAACTTCTGAACTTAGCTTCGTGGGCAGTCCCTAACTCGAGTAGTCTCTAATTTCTTCAATTTTCTTCTTCTTCTTTCAGAACTGATACTTCGTATAGATCAGTGCCGCCGAGAAGGTTATGCCGTGATGACGAGGCTTCGTTTGATCCTGTGTTGGATGCCATTGCCATTTGGTTTTGGTTACGTTGCCTTAGCGATGATGACCTTCGGGTCTGAGCTGATATTTTGAGCTGATATTTTGCACGAAATTACCGATGCTTGTAGTTCGACGTTCGGTAGGGAGTTGGTAACGGCTTCGGCCGTGGCTCTCCCAGCCACTCGAATTCTCACGCCCAATGATGGTTAAACTGAGGGCTGAATCCCTGTTCCATCCATTTTGATATCTCGATTCTTCTTTGTCTGAACTGAAACTCACATCTCTTTTTTCCTGAACTGATAGGTGGCTGCGAATTTGGGCTATGATGTTCATCACTAAACCTTAGGCTTTGCATTTTGATTTTCCAATGTGACCTGCACATTTGGTTGAGGTTCTTCGAACTGATATGTAAATGTGATTATGTGAACTTATCTTGCTCTTCTGATTTGGTTTACCTGGCACGAACTGAGTTGGGCATTTCCTGCTGTGGTTTGTGAACTGGACCTCTGCCCTCTCTTGTTTTTGAATTTACTTGAACTTGATTCTTTTCTTGCACTTTCCATTCTATTTTTTCGAGCTGATTCAGTGGCTTGTGAATTATTGGACTTGGTCCTTCTTTTTTATGAACATGGGCTGGTTTCGGCGCTTTGCGAATTGAATTTTTTATTCAATTTTGTGCATCCTGTGAGTTGTTTTGTTTATGCAATTTAGGTGCAGCTTGTGAATTGTTTTGGCCTTAAGTCCTCTGATGCTGTTTTGATTCTTGTATTTCAGGTGTTGAATAGTTTTCGGAAAACAGTTCAGACCTATTGGCATCTGGGTCTGAATTTGGATTGGCTGTGATGTTTACTTGATAGAACGGTCCATGTGGCTTAATCAATCCTTTCGGCAAAACCTTTTATTGGCCCAAACTTCTTTTCACTCTTTATCTTTCTCGGCTGTCCCTCAGAATAAGAATGATACTACCAGTCTGACACTGATGGCGCAGATTGGAAACGGGAGTAGGATGCGGCTTCGGTTGTGCCCTCCCGGCACTCGATGATGACGATGTTCTGAGAGTGTCAAAAAAACTTCTAACATTTTTCCTATTCTGTTTGTTCTGTTTTGATGTGCAGGTAACCGGAAACAGAAATCATGGAGAACAAGGTTGAAGACTTTGGCTTTTTAGACTTATGTCTTAGGACAGAAAAATAATGTAACTAGGATTCTCTTGTAATTTGTAAACAAAGAGTTCAAATGAAATAAAATTCAATATTTTCCTTCCATTCAATTTTCTCTCAATTTTCTTTTATGCCTTGAATGGTTTATGTTTCATGAGTCATGAACTTTGAAATATTTTCGCTGCTATGCAATAAAGATACCACTTATGCCCATCGCCTTTGAATAATTGAGTTTGAAATATTCTCTAAAACAACCTGATTAATCCCCGAATAAATTCAAACTGACTTTCGCTGGTCACATAACTTCTCAAAACAAACAGGCACCTTGACCCACGTGGCAAATAAATGCCTCAGGAATGATATCTCAAAACTTGCAGTTTCCATGTAAAATGACCACAATGCCCCTGGGGTAATTCCTGCAAACAAAATATGCTCCACGACTGGTTAGTGGTTAATGGATTCAAAATGAAATGCTATGCGAAATGACTGACCAAATGTAAGGGTAAAATTTGGGGTATTACAGTTGCCCCTATTTAAATAGCTACACCCGACGATTTGAGTGACAGAGACTCGAGGAATCGTGGTGGAGAGATTTAAATATAGATAACCGAAAATTTTGCCCTTATATGCGGCGATATGCCATGCTATGGACAAAACGGAAACAACTTAATGCAGATGATGCCATGAATATGGTATGATGCGTATGAATGCGAAAATGCTGACGAACATGACGACACCGGGACAGACGCCACGAGGAGAACTCACTGGGGAAAATGATGCGTTGAGACACAGTACAACACTGGGGAAATCTAAAAAATGATAGTCAACTGGTGCGTATGACCAATTGTCACTTTAGGGACGAGATTCGCAAATGGAAATGACATCTGTGAGACGGCCTCCACTGGGGAATCTAAAGGATAAAAACTGAATCGCGTACGATTGCAAGATCGCTTATAGAATGCTGGAGCATTGAGCAAAGAATAACATCCAAGCTTCTGTAAACTATCTCTCGTGACACGATCAAACGGACTTTTCGGGAATCCGTAGCAAAATATACAGGGTAAAGACCGGCTGTATACCAAGATAAATGGGCTTTAATAAGACATGCCCTGATAAGCTTCTCGAGGGAGAACTGTCACTTATCGTTGGAAGGGACTTATGTGCAAAAAATGGATAAGCACTCAAATAAAGAGGCTGCTGCTTATCTGATAAATAAATCTTCTCGCATTTTAAGGTCGGCGCCTGGAATACGATTCTGATTTTTCTCTTACTGAAGGATAAATAAACTGCTTCAAGATCGTGCTCTCTTGAACATGAAACGGGTAAACTGAACTTCTTCATACTTCAGAATCGTGCTCTCCTGAATATGAAACTGGATGACTGAATTTCTTCATACCTCAGAATCGTGCTCTCCTGAATATGAAACTGGATGACTGAATTTCTTCATACCTCAGAATCGTGCTCTCCTGAATATGAAACTGGATGACTGAATTTCTTCATACCTCAGAATCGTGCTCTCCTGAATATGAAACTGGATGACTGAATTTCTTCATACCTCAGAATCGTGCTCTCCTGAATATGAAACTGGATAATCGAACTTCCTCATAACTCAGAATCGTGCTCTCCTGAATATGATTCGGCTCCTGAAATTTCTTCATTCTTCAGAATCGTGCTCTCCTGAAAAACGGCCAACTGAACTTCCTCATAACTCAGAATCGTGCTCTCCTGAATATGATTCCGCTCCTTCTTTTACTAAAGGATAAATGAACTTCTTCATAACTCAGAATCGTGCTCTCCTGAATATGAAACTGCTCAAACCTCCCCGTAACTCAAGATCGTGCTCTCCTGAATACGATTTGGTTCAAACCTCAAGACGGCAGGTAAATGGAAGCCCAACTGCTCCATGGAGATGGCCATTTGCTGCGAGTCATAACGAGGATAGGATCGACTTCTTAGGTGAGAAATGTCGTATGCTGATGCTGTAAAATGTAAAGTGTAAAGGGTTGTATTGATATATTTTCCGGCGCGAACTGGCGTGTATCTGTAAAGGATTGTAGTTGAAGATAGTGCAAAATAAATGCACGTCCGGGTACAGTGATAAACTTCTCGGGCGAGAACAGTCGAACATCTGTCATGGTATGGTGAAAATCTTTAGATGGTGCAAAATAAATGCACGTCCGGTTGGGCTTGACTACCGACAAGACTGAGATTCAATCTAGGATCGAGCTAGAAAGAAGACTGGTAATCAAGACTCCATCGAGGGAATGATCTCGGAGGGTAAATATCTTATCCTGGTGAGGAAAGATAGCTGAAGTAACCGTCATCCACGAGGCTCGAGCTCCGTGGGGAAACTGGAAACGCATATGTATTTTATGCTTAGGGCTGACAATCTATTTGGAGAGAATGGACAGACCCAGTTACTCGGTGGTAACAACCAAATGATGGTGAAACACAATGAACCTGTGAATGCTAATGCATATGTTAATGCATATGTTAATATGAATGTATGTTGATGTCTATGTATGTTAGATGTTATGAAATGAGTATGTAATGAGTATGTAATGAATATGTAATGAATATGTAATGAATATGTAATGAAATAGGCATGTGATGCTTATGCCCTTGCGTAGGCCGACGAAACAGACTAGAGACAGGACGAGAGACGAAATAAACATCTCGACGGAGATACCCTGCGTTCTCTGCAACCAATACGTCAATCATGGGTAAGAAAGATCAATGGTAGAATCAAATCTGGTTTTAAAGTTCTGAATTCTCTGGGGAGAAGGTAATCTGCTTGGGTGTACAGTATCACATCTTCACATGGGGAGAAGAAAACCTGAGGAACACTTTTAAGTTACCCCAAGAAGAAGTTGTCAGCTTATAGTCTCTCTGGGGACTATCACTGGGCAATGGTTTGAAAGTGTTTCTGCAATAATGATATTTCCGGGGAATGAAGAGATCCTGTCGGAATTTCCACTAGTCAAAGTAATTTATTACATTTCAAACTTGTTTTGTTTTTTTTGAAAAACAGTTTTGGAAAATCCACAATGCACCTTTCATTTTCAAATTTTAAGAATAAACGCATTTTGCATAACAATAGAAAATAAAGAGCAATGCACCAAGGAATGTAAGTAACGAGATGGTATCTTTTATTAAAGGGTGGCTGCTTGCTGAAGGCATAGCTCCACAGATGATTATGTTTAAAATTGGCAACATGGGAAAAAGTTACATCGAATTCAATGACACCTACTGACACTAATAACTAAGACTAATCCAGAATCCTGCTTTGGGGCAAGGATGAAAGAACTGAAACATGGCTCTCATACGGAAAGTGTGTTCGAGATAATCAGTGTCTTCTGATGCAATGAAATGCCTTTGTCCCTAACTTTTGCCTGGACCGCCCTTTCGGGTTTTCAATCCACCGGGACGCTCTTTTTTGCCTAAGCCGCCCTTTCGGGTTTTCAACTTAGCGAGCTTTTTATTACTATTATTTTTTTCAACCCTTACTTTTGCCTAAGTCGCCTTTTGCAGGTTTTTCGACTTAGCGGGTTTTTAGGCATAATATTTTCGGACTGCATCAGAATTCACGGGATGTGCTAGTTCTTCACCGTCCATTGTCGTAAGTATTAGAGACCCTCCGGAGAAGACAGTCTTTACAACGAACGGGCCTTCATAATTGGGCATCCACTTTCCACGCATATCTTTATGTACTGGTAAGATCTTTTTGAGTACGAGCTCTCCTTGACGGAACTCACGGATACGAATCTTCTTATCAAACGCTCTTTTCATCCGTTTCTGATACAATTGCCCATGGCACATGGCTGTCAAACGCTTCTCGTCAATGAGATTCAACTGATCCAATCTGTCCTAAACCCACTCAGCTTCCTCAAGTTCAGCTTCCATTAACACTCTTAAAGAAGGTACCTCTACTTCGATGGGGAGCACGGCGTCCATTCCATACACCAATGAGAAAGGTGTTGCCCCTGTCGAAGTTCTCACTGAGGTTCTGTATCCATGCAAAGCAAACGGTAACATCTCATGCCAATCTTTGTAAGTCACAACCATCTTTTGCAGGATCTTCTTGATATTCTTATTTGCAGCTTCAACGGCTCCATTCATCTTAGGACGGTACGGAGAAGAATTGTGGTGAGTGATTTTGAAGCTATCACACAGCTCTTTCATAGTCTTGTTGTTCAGATTGGTGCCATTGTCAGTTATTATCCGGCTTGGGACTCCATAGCGGCATATGATCTCTTTCCTGATGAATCGGGCAACCACTTGCTTGGTCACGTTGGCGTAGGAGGCAGCCTCTACCCACTTGGTGAAATAATCAATGGCAACAAGGATGAAACGATGACCGTTAGAAGCCTTCGGCTCGATTGCCCCAATCATGTCAATGCCCCACATAGAGAACGGCCATGGTGAAGACAAAACATTCAACGGTGACGGAGGTACATGCATTTTATCAGCATAAATTTGGCACTTATGGCATTTTCTAGCGTATTGGATGCAGTCGGCTTCCATGGTTAACCAATAATACCCAGCCCTTAACATCTTCTTGGACATAGCATAACCATTGGCATGAGTCCCGAAGGTCCCCTCATGAATTTCCTGTAGTAACATGTCCGCTTCCCGTTTATCAACACATCTGAGCAGGACCATGTCGTGATTCCTCTTGTACAACACACCATTACTGATAAAGAATTTGGACGCCAATCTTCTCAATGTCTTTTTGTCCAGACCAGTAGCACCATCGGGATACTCCTGCTTGGCGAGGTAGTTCTTGATATCATGAAACCAAGGCTTTTCATCCACCTCAACTTCTTCGACCATCTGACAATAAGCGGGCTCAACCTTGCGCTCAATATGGATAAGAGGTGCTTCATTAACGAATTTAACTTTCCACATAGATGCTAACATGGCTAATGCATCAGCTACGTGATTCTCGGATCTAGGAACATGCTCGAATTCTATCTCGTCGAAATGCTTGATCAGCTCAATAATGTAGTCCTTATGAGGGATCAGCTTCTCATTCTTCGTTTCCCATTTGCCCTGTACTTGGTAAATAACCAAGGCTGAGTCACCACTTACTTTAAGAAGTTTGATTCGGAGGTGAATTGCTGCTTCGAGGCCGAGGATACACGCTTCATACTCTGCGACGTTATTAGTACACTCAAAGTCCAACCTTGCTGTAAATGGAGTGAATCCACCCTTTGGGTTCATCAAAACGGCGCCTATACCATGCCCATTGAAATTTGAGGAACCATCAAACATCATCTTCCACCAAAGACCTGGTTCTGGACCTTCGCTCGGATCTGGCTCTTCACAATCTCTTTTAATCAACAAAATATCCTCATCAGGAAAATCGAGCTTAAGAGGTTCATAATCTTCAACTGGCTGGTCTGCAAGATAATCAGATAAAATACTACCCTTAATCGCCTTCTGGGGTACATACTGGATGTCATATTCGGATAACAACATGTGCCAACGGGCTAGCCTCCTGGTTTGAGCAGGTTTTTCAAAAATATACCTGATCGGATCCATTTTAGAAATCAATAACGTGGTATGACAGACCATATACTGCCGAAGGCGCTTAGCGGCCCATGCCAATGCACAACAAGTTTTCTCTAATGGTGAGTATCTGTTTTCGCAATCGGTAAACTTCTTGCTCAGGTAATAAATTGCATGTTCCTTTTTCCCAGTCTCATCATGTTGCCCAAGCACACAACCCATAGACTTCTCGAGGACAGTAAGGTACATAAACAACGGTCTTCCAGGTACGGGCGGGATCAGAATAGGGGGATCTTGCAAATAACCCTTAATCTTCTCGAACGCTTTCTGACAATCAGGGTTCCACTCAACTGTCTGCCCCTTGCAAAGCAACTTGAATATCGGCTCACAAGTAGCGGTCATATTAAAGATAAACCTGGAAATGTAATTCAGACGTCCCAGAAAACCCCTAACTTGCGTCTCGGTTCGCGGAGCCGGCATATCTTGAATGGCTCGGACTTTGTCAGGATCCACCTCAATCCCTCGCTGGCTAACAATGAAACCAAGCAATTTTCCGGATCTGACACCGAAGGTACATTTTGCAGGATTCAATTTCAACTGGTATTTCCTGAGTCGTTCAAACAGCTTCACCAAATGGTCTAAATGCTCCTCTTCACTCTGAGATTTGGCTATCATATCGTCCACATACACCTCAATTTCTTTGTGCATCATATCATGAAAAAGAGTGGTCATAGCACGTTGGTAAGTTGCCCCTGCATTCTTTAAACCGAAGGGCATGACTTTGTAGCAGAAGGTTCCCCAAGGAGTAATGAAAGTAGTCTTCTCTCGATCATCGGGATCCATCTTGATCTGATTATAGCCAGAGAAACCATCCATAAATGAAAACAACGCAAAACTGGCTGTATTGTCTACAAGTGTATCAATATGTGGCAGTGGGAAGTCGTCCTTTGGACTTGCTTTGTTCAGATCCCTGTAGTCTACACACATCCTAACCTTACCGTCCTTCTTGGGCACTGGCACAATGTTGGCAACCCAATGTGGATACTTCGCGACTGCCAAGAAACCTGCATCCAACTGCTTTTTAACCTCATCTCGAATCTTCAAAGCCATGTCGGGTCTCATTCTTCGAAGCTTTTGTTTGATAGGCGGACAATCTGGCTTAAGCGGCAACTTGTGAACAACAATATCCGTGTCTAGGCCCGACATATCTTGATACGACCACGCGAACACATCAATATACTCTTTTAACAACTCAATCAACCTCGGCCTAATCTCCGTCCCAAGCATTGCACCAATCTTGACCTCTTTCTTGCTCTCATCTGTACCTAGATTAATTAGGTCCACCTGCTCTTTATGCGGTTGAAGCTCTGTGTACTCGTACTCAATCAATCTTGTCAGTTCCGCAGGTACTTCAAAATCTTCTTCACCCTCGTCCTCAGCTTGATTGATGGGTGCATCCCAGTCAGGAGTGTCAGTAAGGTCATCGGATCCAACAAGATTTACGATATCTCTGCATGATGGAAGGCTTACTTAATTAAAAATGCTCGAAGATATGTAGGAATGAAATGCTGTTTTTTTTTTTTTCATTATTATTTTTTTTTTTGAAAAAAAGGTTGCCAATTTCATTTGTAAAGGTGAAAACGAAAAGCGCAAATGAACCAAAGTGGAATTGAACAAAATGCTTTTATTAATATCTTTTTAGAAATGAAAGGTGGCCCGACAAAACAACCCTATAGCCTTGGGCAGAGCTACAGATTTTTATTTGAAAATGTAAATGAAACTTTTTTTTTTAAAAAACAATTACTTTGACAAGGGAAAGATAACAGGGATCTCTACGGCCTCCCAGTTGTTCAAAACTGCATCACCCTTAAACACCAGATTGCTCAGCTCTTCATTTTCTTCACAGTCGCTGATGGCATTGACTTGGAAACCTCCGCTGACAAATACTTCTTGGATAACCTTCGGACGCCCTTCGACAGTTGTGGCAGCTCCAATCTGAGTTGGTTTGTAACCCAACCCAGAGCGATCAGTCTTGGTCTTGACGTCAATTACCTCTCCCCAACCTTCGGGAATGCCCCTGTCAATTGTTGCTTTGGTACTCTTCAGAGATGCAAAAGATGGATTACCCTGACCCACTGTCTCTTCGACCTCCAGCAGAACAGCATTGGCGATCTCAAGTGCTTGAAAGGAAATGTCTAAAGCATTCTCGTCGGCTTCGATGTAACGGAAAGAGGACAGGTTACTGACCATCAGATCTTCCTCACCGTGTATAATAACCAACTTTCCATCGATTACGAACTTCATCTTCTGATGTAAAGTTGAGGTTACCGCCCCAGCGGCATGAATCCACGGCCTTCCGAGTAAACAACTGTAGTTGGGATTAATGTCCATGACTTGAAACGTGATATTAAAAATTTTCGGACCAATCAGGATAGGAAGCTCAACCTCCCCCATTACCGACCGGCGAGAGCCATCGAAAGCCTTGACAACCAAAGGAGTAGGTTTCAACACAATCTCTTTACAAGCCAACTTATTGAGAATCCTCTTGGGTAGAACATTCAGAGAAGAGCCGGTGTCCACTAGCACTCTCGCTAAATTGTCCTCTTGACATTTTACCGATATATGTAAAGCACGATTATGGTTCGGACCCTCTTTCGGTAACTCTTCATTGCTGAAACTGAGGGTGTTACAGGCGGTCAAATTGGCAATCACACTATCAAACCGACTGGTGCTAATATCTTGATCCACATGTGCTTGAGTCAAAACCTTCTGCAAGGCCATCCTATGAGCGGGTGAATTCATTAACAGAGATAGAATTGAGATCTTGGAAGGAGTCTGATGAAGTTGATCGATAACTTTATAGTCACTTTTCTTGATGATCCTCAAAAACTCAGCATCTTCATCATTCGTAACGGCTCCCTTACCTTTGTCTTTGACGGCCACTGGGATATTAATGGTTTCCTTAGGTGGGACCTCATTGGAATGGGGAGTATACACACGGCCACTGCGGGTCATCCTGCTTACCTCTGCGATATTGGTCACAGTATCCTTACCCTCTCCCTTTGGAATAACCTTCCCAGACTCCTTGTCAATCATCGTCACGTCGTATTTCCAAGGCACGGCTTTAGGATCACTGAAAGGAAACGGACTTGGTCTTCGAATAACTATAGGCTTAGGCTGATTCACTTCAGGGATATACGACCTCGGTATATCGAACACGAGATTGGCGGAGCCTGCCCCTGATAAATTAAACACTGGTACCTTACCCTTTGATTCAGGCTGATGGAAGACAGGCTCAACCACAGCGACTACATCCTTCTTGGCTTGGCTTGTCACTTGTAAAACACCCTCATTAATCAGCCTCTGAACATCATTCTGAACCAACACACAACCCTTAGTACTGGCTTCACAACTTACACATGCAACGTGGGAAGTATCTACCAAACCGGCTTCAAACAGTTTCGAATGGAACATCTTAAGAGGAGTCTTAATCTGTTCAACATCAAGGGCATAACCTTCCTCTGAATCAGCACTAATGGCATTGACACTCTCATGGTTAGGAAAAGGGTTCTTCTTAACATTTGGTTGAGGATCTTCAAATGACAAAATCTTCTTTTCCAATAAATCCCTGACAATATTCTTGAGAGCATAACAATTTTCCAGATCGTGACCAGGCACACCCTCATGAAATAAACAATGAGCAGCGGCGTTGTAATTGGCGGGTAGAGGATTAGGAGGCGGACCCAAAGCCCGAGTAGTGATGAGACCCTGCTTGACCAAAGAGGGATACAACTCGGTAAAAGTCATTGGAATCGGCGGACAAGGCTTATACGTTCTTCTGTTTGGCATATTCTGGCGAGGAGCCGGACTCTTTGGCTGTTGAGGAGCAGGAGTGTTGGGTGCCTGCAGATAGTTGACAGGAGGCGGATAAACAGGAGGTTGTTGCATAGGTTGATACATGGGAACCTGTTGATTGAAAGAAGGAGTAATAGCTGCCACATAGGGTTGTTGAGCATATTGGACTGGGTACCCTTGAGGTTGAGCATAACCTTGCGGATGCCGATAAAAGCGTTCCCTTGGTCTACCAGAGGATATAGCATTAGTCTCACTCTCCTTCTTTTTCTGGGAGCTATACGGAGGTTTCTTCGGCTGATCCTTAGAAGCGCCATGATTATTTGTCATTTTACCACTCTTCATACCCAATTCAATCTTGACACCCACAGCAACGATGTCGGAGAAGTTTGAAGTCACACTACCCACCATTCTCTCGTAAAATTCTGGACGGACTGTGTCGACAAACCAATCAGCTA
This sequence comes from Lathyrus sativus, assembly GCA_963859935.3. NCBI lineage: Eukaryota > Viridiplantae > Streptophyta > Magnoliopsida > Fabales > Fabaceae > Lathyrus > Lathyrus sativus. The sequence continues at coordinate 276,578,586 of OZ012738.1, read as the reverse complement.
ACTCTTTCTCGGTCAAAGGAGGTTCTACCTGTGAAGCAGTCTCTCTCCACCTTTGAGCATACTCTTTGAATGACTCAGAATTCTTTTGTGACATACTCAGCAACTGTCTTCTGTCAGGAGCCAGATCCATATTGTACTTGTAGTGTTTGATGAAAGCGTCAGATAAATCTTGAAAGCTCTTAACGCGGGATTGGTCCAAAGTTAAATACCACTTGGAGGAAGCACCCCTCAAACTATCTTGGAAGCAATGAATCATCAGTTTATCATTCTCAACATGGGCAGCCATCTTGCGATAATACATGATCAGATGACTCTTAGGACAGGTGGCACCTTCATAGCGATCGAAGTTCGGAGTTTTGAACTTCGGGGGAATAACTAAACCTGAGACCAAACAAACATCCCTTGCAGCAGTCCCAAAAATTTGATCACCCTCTACCTTTTTCAATCTCTGGACGATAGTGTTTACTTCCTCACGAAGCTTATCATGTTTCTCATAACCCTCAACATTCTCATCAAGATTATCAAAAACTGTCTCATTGAAGTACGGTTGCGCACGAGTGTATACCACAGGTGGTGCAAAGATAGGAGCCCCCCTAGAAACTTCAGAGAACAAGGGCACGGCCTGCTGAACGGGTTGATTAATCGGAACAGTGGCTTGAGGAGGCACAAAACCGGGAGCAAGACCATAAGGTGGGTCCCTTGCTACGGTCACACTTGGTGGAGGGTCCACAGTAACGCCGGTAATCTCAGAAACAACAGTGGGCTGGGTATCCATCTTAGCATTCATGACGTGTAACAATTCCATCATACGCCCCATACCCCCTCGAAGGTCTTCAAGTTCATTGCTAAGGCGATCAATCTCTTTTGCCTGATCCTCCATTCTTTTCCGAGTTTGAGCTCTGGTGTTGTATTGGTGCCGAGAACTCAGGGTGACGAAACTGGAAGGTGAGAGAACCGAGTGTGAGAAATCGGGAGACATATGCAATGCAAAAGTATGATGCTAAAATGTGAATGTAAATGAAGATTTCATGGAATTCAAAACATTTACTAACGTCGTGGGGTACCAAGGAAATCTTTTTCTTGTTTTTTCATTTTATATTTTTATTTATTTATGGGATCCCGCGATATCCATTAATGATGTTTGAACTCCATGAAATACAATGCGATGAGATGCTTTATGGATGCAATGCATGAAAACACACAAAGTCCTAGGTTAAAGGCTTGCATGAGGTTCAAAGGCAAGTACCCTCCCCTGAAGTTAGATGGTTCATCCTGTCCTACAAAAGTAACCAGGTTCTAAGGGATCTCAATATCATTGATCCTTCACAAGGGTGGTTGTTCAGAAGGCAACTTACTTGCCAACCAAAACCCTCCAAGTTTAAGATCTCAATGAGCGTAGTATCGAGTGTCAACCAACTTCAGTCTGCACCAAAGCCGGTTACCTCACTACTTTCTAAAGGCCAAGATGAGTTAACTAGGGTTCTAAAAGTCAGTTAGTGCATTGACAACATATGGCAGCCTCAATATTATCCTCAACTTGACTTAAGGAATATAAGCACCAACCAAGAAGTCGCACTAACTATGGCCACCAGATCAACCGTATCGATATACGTCGTACAGTTTCCTTGGTCTATTGCCATTTACCTAAGGTACACTAGATCCGGGTGTAGGACTCATCTAACAGCACAAGGAACAGTCCCACAATCAATGAATAATAACACAGATAGTAATAAATATGAACAAGTTAGGGATAACCCTCAATATTTAGATTCCCCAGTGAAGTCGCCATTTTCTGTTGCGGTGGAAATAGGATCACAAACTATTAATGAGTTTGAATCGCAATTCAATTCACAACCGCTCTTTGATTTATCCGAAGGAAAAGGTCAAAAGAGGGAAAACCTATTTTGCATCGTAAACACAATGCGGGGAAAGATCTAGGGTTCGGGGGTTGGTTAAATTTAGGGAAGGTATTAGCACCCTAAACTTCTGTAGTACTCTACAGGAACCTTTTGTTCAGATGTTTACTATTTGTTTTATTTATTTGCTTAAGGTATATGTACAAAGGATTAAAAATGAGAAAATAAACCTAAGGGGTTAATTCTAAGTTTACTCGGCAAGACATCGCATCTTGTGCCTACGTATCCTTACGGGAGTGGAATCAGAGTAATCGTAGTTCCCCTCAATAGGGAGGTTAGAAACGTCTTGACTGTGGCCAAGGTTTCAATGGGGAATAAACGTATCTTAGGGACACGCTTACATGGAGTGTAGAAACTCCAAATCTCTACGTTGAATTGTTAAGTTGTAATTAGGATTAAATTAGGTTAGGGATTCCGCGGCGGGAAACCCTAAAATGAGCGCGGCGGCTCTTTGACCTAATGCCAAGGGTAAAATTGTAATTTTGCCTGCGGCGAGGCATTTGTGAAAATTAGGGTTTGTGAGGCTGTAAGGGTTTGAAGTTGAGGACTATTGGCGCGGCGACCAAAAGCTAGACCTAACCTTCGGATGTGAGTGATGTGATAGAATAATAATGATAAAAATGTGAGAAATTTAAATCATGCAAGCGGAAATAAAATGCGGAAAGTAAGCGCGATTGTTCGTTCGCGAGGTTACAACCGAGAAGCAGTTACAATAATAATGAAACTTAAATGAAAACACAACGCAATAACAGTAAACATAAGCTGCAAAAATGAACACACGCATTAGTAGGCGAAGTTAGACGGTGATCGGACGAGTCCTGAGACAAGAGTGCAATGTTGAAGGTTTTTTGTTGTTTTTAAAGAAAAAAGTGTTAATTAAATTTATAGAAGAAAGAGTAATGTTAATTTAAAAAATATTTTAAATTTAATCTAAAAAAGGTTTTAATTTTTATTATATATTTAAAAAATATTTTAAGTTATTTATTAAAAAAAAAAGGTTTTTATTTTTATTATATATAAAAAAAGGTTTTTTTTTAATTTTTTTTAAAAAAACAGTTTTAAATACTTAATATAATATTAATTATAAAGAAACAGATAATAAAAAAAAAAGGAGAAAACTAAAAGGGGTTGGGCTGGTATGTCAAAACACCGAGTTAGGGTTTTAGAACCCTATGATCCCCTTCGCGGCGCCGTTGTGCCTCTCATTCTTCTCCATGTCCGATTCTCATCGTTCTTCACTTGCATGCTTAGTTCTTCTCAATTATCCTGAAACATACACGAAAACATGATTAAACACAGATCTTTATCTTACTCTTCGAATGCTTCGATGGCGAGGTTGTGCGTTGAAAAGCGATGATGAAGATATGGTCTGAGCTTCAAGGGGGTTTGCCCGTTGTTGTACGAAACGGCGCCGGTGGACCTCCTTCGGTTGACTCGTCTGCGCTTTAGTGATGCACTTGATGATTTCTTCCGTTAGTTTCTTGTTCTCTGCTTGCGACCCTTCTTCGTTTTCGCCGTTAACCCGTTAGGGTTTTTAATCGGTGATTTTTCAGGGTTTCTCGATCCTCTTCTTCGCCTTCGTCTCCCCTTTTCTACGAGGTGATGTTGTGTCCTTTTATAATCTCTCCTTTTGGGCTTTTGTTGGGTTTTTTACGTTACTGAGATATGATTCTGATTGAAATTGATTTGATTTGATTTCTGTTATCTTTTCTGGTAGGATTCGAAACTGAGATTGGATTTGATATCGATTCTGGTGTTATTTTGCAGATGTGGATTTGTTATATTGTGATTCTGATTTGATTTCTGTTATCTTTTCTGGTAGGATTTGGATCAATTGACCTCTTCGGACAACCGAATTTTGTTTCGATCCTCTTTTCAGATACAGATATCCAGCCTTTGGGTTTCGATTAATTTGTTTTGGAGCCATCAAAACTTGCTCTAGATTTGGGCATTTGTTGTGAGCTGACATGAACTGATTTCATTCTCTTCGACTTCCTGAGTTGAAGCTGATGGTGAATTGGCCGTGATGGATGACAACTGAGCCTTACTTTTTGTGACCTTCATTTATGGTTGGGATCAATATGACTGATAAAATTTCAGTGAGCAGGTCTTTAGTTTTTGACATGATTTTGAACTGAATTGAGCTGGCTTTGTTATTTGTAAATTGAACCTGCTCTTCCTTGTTTGACTTGCTTCGAATTTTCTCAATCAGTTCCATGCTGTTTATGATTTGCCTTGCCTATTTTTGCTTTTTCGAACATGAAGCTTGATTTTTCTGTGATGTTTATGAATTCGGATAGTGCAGTTCGGTTTTAGGATCCAGCTTTGTCTTCTGATATGGATTTCGATCTGATGCTGCTACTGATATCCAGTTGTGGATTTTGCAGTTTCGATCCCTATCTGATACCATTTAGTTTCGACTCTGATATTGGCTGATACAGCTATGTTATCAGATGCTGATATAGCTTTGGATCCCTTTCAGAACAGATATCTGCTTTCTCTGATGAGCTTGGTTCTTTCGAGTCAATATCTTGTTTTTCTGATGAATTTGGTTCTTTTGCAGATGTCTGACTCGATGCTGTCTTGGCCCTTGATTCGAACTTCTGAACTTAGCTTCGTGGGCAGTCCCTAACTCGAGTAGTCTCTAATTTCTTCAATTTTCTTCTTCTTCTTTCAGAACTGATACTTCGTATAGATCAGTGCCGCCGAGAAGGTTATGCCGTGATGACGAGGCTTCGTTTGATCCTGTGTTGGATGCCATTGCCATTTGGTTTTGGTTACGTTGCCTTAGCGATGATGACCTTCGGGTCTGAGCTGATATTTTGAGCTGATATTTTGCACGAAATTACCGATGCTTGTAGTTCGACGTTCGGTAGGGAGTTGGTAACGGCTTCGGCCGTGGCTCTCCCAGCCACTCGAATTCTCACGCCCAATGATGGTTAAACTGAGGGCTGAATCCCTGTTCCATCCATTTTGATATCTCGATTCTTCTTTGTCTGAACTGAAACTCACATCTCTTTTTTCCTGAACTGATAGGTGGCTGCGAATTTGGGCTATGATGTTCATCACTAAACCTTAGGCTTTGCATTTTGATTTTCCAATGTGACCTGCACATTTGGTTGAGGTTCTTCGAACTGATATGTAAATGTGATTATGTGAACTTATCTTGCTCTTCTGATTTGGTTTACCTGGCACGAACTGAGTTGGGCATTTCCTGCTGTGGTTTGTGAACTGGACCTCTGCCCTCTCTTGTTTTTGAATTTACTTGAACTTGATTCTTTTCTTGCACTTTCCATTCTATTTTTTCGAGCTGATTCAGTGGCTTGTGAATTATTGGACTTGGTCCTTCTTTTTTATGAACATGGGCTGGTTTCGGCGCTTTGCGAATTGAATTTTTTATTCAATTTTGTGCATCCTGTGAGTTGTTTTGTTTATGCAATTTAGGTGCAGCTTGTGAATTGTTTTGGCCTTAAGTCCTCTGATGCTGTTTTGATTCTTGTATTTCAGGTGTTGAATAGTTTTCGGAAAACAGTTCAGACCTATTGGCATCTGGGTCTGAATTTGGATTGGCTGTGATGTTTACTTGATAGAACGGTCCATGTGGCTTAATCAATCCTTTCGGCAAAACCTTTTATTGGCCCAAACTTCTTTTCACTCTTTATCTTTCTCGGCTGTCCCTCAGAATAAGAATGATACTACCAGTCTGACACTGATGGTGCAGATTGGAAACGGGAGTAGGATGCGGCTTCGGTTGTGCCCTCCCGGCACTCGATGATGACGATGTTCTGAGAGTGTCAAAAAAACTTCTAACATTTTTCCTATTCTGTTTGTTCTGTTTTGATGTGCAGGTAACCGGAAACAGAAATCATGGAGAACAAGGTTGAAGACTTTGGCTTTTTAGACTTATGTCTTAGGACAGAAAAATAATGTAACTAGGATTCTCTTGTAATTTGTAAACAAAGAGTTCAAATGAAATAAAATTCAATATTTTCCTTCCATTCAATTTTCTCTCAATTTTCTTTTATGCCTTGAATGGTTTATGTTTCATGAGTCATGAACTTTGAAATATTTTCGCTGCTATGCAATAAAGATACCACTTATGCCCATCGCCTTTGAATAATTGAGTTTGAAATATTCTCTAAAACAACCTGATTAATCCCCGAATAAATTCAAACTGACTTTCGCTGGTCACATAACTTCTCAAAACAAACAGGCACCTTGACCCACGTGGCAAATAAATGCCTCAGGAATGATATCTCAAAACTTGCAGTTTCCATGTAAAATGACCACAATGCCCCTGGGGTAATTCCTGCAAACAAAATATGCTCCACGACTGGTTAGTGGTTAATGGATTCAAAATGAAATGCTATGCGAAATGACTGACCAAATGTAAGGGTAAAATTTGGGGTATTACAACGAGTATCGAGACCACACGCTCTACAGTGAGTATCCTAACACTCAGAGAAGAAGACGTCTACACTCAATCCTCTCTCTTTAGTTCAATACAAAGAGAACTTCATCCTCTTATTAAAGTGTTTTTTTTATTTTGAATGGTAAGTGCTTTGCGACAGTGAACCCTACGGTAATGTCAAGCACTCGGGATAGGAGAAGGCCTACGCCTAATCACTCCACGACCATTCAATTTTTTGTGAAAAGAATTTGGAAATGCACTCGGTACGGGACCGAGATTTTAGGAGAAAAAAGCTTCGAAAAGAGGTTTGCAAAAAGAAGTACGTCTTCATATTGAAAGACGAGTATCGAGACCATACACACTACAGTAAGTATCCTGACACTCAGAGAGGAAGAAGTCTACACTCAATCCTCTCTCTTTAGTTCAATACAAAGAGAACTTTTATCCTTTTATGAAAGATGTTTTGAAAATGCACTCGATATGGGACCGAGTTTTTTAGGAGAAAAGGGGGACGAGTACAAGCGTCTTCGTATTGAAAGACGAGTATCGAGACCACACACTCTATAGTGAGTATCCTGACACTCGGAGAGGAAGAAGTCTACACTTAATCCTCTCTCTTTAGTTCAATACAAAGAGAAATTGATTTCTTTATTAAAGAGATTTTTGAGAAGGTATGAGAGAGATAGGAGAGGGATACGAACAAGATACAAAAAATATTAAAGATATGTAACCAACAGTCCACCAATTAGGATTTTATGGTTTCAATATTTATTAAGTTTTTAAAAAAAAAAGTACAAATAAAAAGGGGGTTAGACGATAGTTGTCGCTTGCGCGAAAATAAGGTGCCGGCATGACAGAAGAGTCGCCACCTTTCGTTATTTATCCCTCAGAGCGGGAAAGGAAACGATCGGAAAAACCTGACGAAAAAGGGTAAGACAAGGTCGTCGCAACCATTGTCTGGGTTCGGGAGTCGGTTACGCAAGGGGAAGGTATTAGCACCCCTCACGTCCGTCGTACTCGACGGGATCCTCGCTTGTTTGCTTACTTGGACGGGTTGGTTATAATCTATCTACCTATCAAGGCTGGCTGAAAAAGAAAAGAAAAATGACTCGGCAAAGCGTCGCACTTTATGCCTACGTATTCTCATCAGAGAATGAGAAATCAGAGTCAACGTAGTTCGGCTAACTACGGGTGAAGGGGGGAAGGTTGCTCGCTAGGATATCGCATCCTATGCCTACGTACTTTCATCTGGTATGAAAGATCAGAGCAAACGTAGTTCGGGAAACTACGGGTTATCTCCTAAAAGAAGTGTTTTTTATTGTTTGCGATTTCAACCGCACTAGAGACTATGACCTGAGAGTGAATGCGTCGCATTTCACCCAAAGGGTACCATACTAAACATCCATCCTCAGATGGCTTAAGGCTCGTAACGTACGAAAGAAATCATTCATGATTACTGTATCTTAAACTGCTTCGAGATGAGAAGAGAACGGGCCCAACTAGGAGGGAGACTATCAAGTCCTACTGTTGTCATGCCATGGATTCATCCTATGGTTGAGGTTTGAACAGGGAACTCCTAGATGTTGTCATGCATAGGTTTCAACCTAAAAGTCTATCATCAAATCCTCATCAGAGGAAATGAGAGTCCTAAGGGATCATGTCAATGATACACCAAAACAGACAAAAGCATCAGCTTTAACAGTAAAATGCATGCAATGCAAGTGAGGGAGGAAATGTGTGTGGGGCTTCAGCCTCCACAAGCTCGTCTCGACCTCAAGCCAGTCATGAAATAACAGTAATCATACTGAAAATAAACAACATGCTATCAAGCAATAACAGATAAAAGAAATGAAGTGCCATCAGGCCAACAAAACACAAACTTGAGAAAGAAAGAATCTACTCTCTAATCCTAACCCTAACACAGAATCTAATCAAATCTAAGAAAAGCCCTAAAGCAAAGCCTAACCAAAAGAAATCAATCCCAGCCTTCAAGCTTCAGAACAAGCTTACCAAAGAAAGGGAGCTAAGTAAGCAGTCTCATAGTGTCTTCCTCAAGAAAGCACTAGGAGGTGTATACTCAGGAATCATATCCTATGTGGCTCAACCACTGTGATCAGTTTACGTTCATCCTCAGGAGAAACTAAACTCACAAGCAGGCTCCAACATCACTGGATATTTAGGAAATCCTATCTGAACTAGTGGAACTAAGTGAATAGACCCATAGGACCTTCCTCAGGAAAGTACTAGGAGGTTTCCACTTAGGAGTTGTATCCTATGTGGCTCAACAACTGTGATCAGTTTACATTCCTCCTCAGGAGAAATTAAACTCACAAGTTGGCTCCAACATCATTGGATACTTGAGAAATCCTAGATAAACTAATGGAACCAAGTGAATAGACCCATAGGACCTTCCTCAGGAAAGTACTAGGAGGCTTCCACTTAGGAATTGTATCCTATGTGGCTCAACAACTGTGATTAGTTTACATTCCTCCTCAGGAGAAATTAAACTCACAAGTTGGCTCCAACATCATTGGATACTTGAGAAAGAGGTGAGAAGAAAGAATGAAAGTCATTCATAGTGCCTTCCTCAGGAAAGTACCATGAACTTCCTTCAAACTTCAGGATCTCAAACCTCACAGACAGGGAATAAGCTAAGCTCTGGGTCTCTGGGTCTTGATCTTCAATCTTCACTTCATGATGCTCTCCAACAAAGATCTTCAAGACAACACAAGCCCCACAACAAATTCCCCAAAACAAACCCCAGAGATGAACAGATAACCACAAGACAGACAAAATCAATAGGCAACTTCAGAAAATGCCTAAAAATACTAAACCAAGGGGGAAAAATCTAACAATTATTCACAAGGGTCTACAACATCTACCCATAACATCTACATGGGCCTCTACCTAAAAATCAAGACAAAACTATTCAAAGAAAATGAATTCTTCACCTAAGCACAACCTAAACCCTAATTAGGATACCCTAAATCTACCCTAATTAAACTAATCAAAATTTAATTCTAAAATTCTAGAATAAATCCTATGGGGAACTATGATTCATCATCTAATTTCACAAAAAAGAATGGATTAAAAAGACTAAAGGAAGGTCCTAAAACAATTCTTGCAAAATGAGGTATCAACTAAAAGAAAGAAAATACACTATATTAAAGAAAATACCACTAAAAATTCTACATTAAAAATAAAATTCCATTTTTATTTTTATATTTTTCTACACAAAATTATCTCAACATAGAAAAAAGAATGGACAAAAAAGAGTTATTTTTCATTTATTTATGAATTTTTAAAGACAAGAAAAATATTAAAAGAAATCAAAAATATAAAATGATTAATTAAAGGGGAGGGGGGTGTGATAAGTAAGGCGCGTTAGTTGGTTTTCTAATGGGCCAGAAATAGAGGGGGTGCGGATAGAAATGGACTCAGCCCAGGCGCCCCTCATTTAACAAAACGCGGCGTTTTGGCTGCGAATTTCCCTCCCATTTTCAGATTGAATTTGAGCCGCACGATGAAAGGAAAAGGTCAAAAGTCCATAGAGATCCAACGGCCAACAGCCATCGTCCCCAAGCTGGCCTAGGGTTTTCAGGTTCGCGTGCTTCATGCAGCATACTTCCATTGATTCGTTCTCTCTCCACAATTGATGAATCTCAAAAATTCTAAAAGCAAAAGTGATCTATTAAACACGAAGAATCCAACCTTACGCGTAGTTTTCATTAACTCCCCCTAGATCATTCAAACAGAGGACCTTAAGATCATGGTTCCACCATGTTCATCTGAGATCAACCATGGTAAAGCTTCAACCTAAGGGTCTGAACTTGTTCTACATGCTATCCTAGTTAATCTGACCTAATCCATGCTAACTAAAACTCCCTAAACAGCTAGTTCTTGGAGTTTAAAGGATCATTCACCTGTTATGGAACCTCACGAATCTTGCTCTAACTCCTAGGGTTTAATCAACTAACCTAATGCATCAATCCTATACCTAAAGAACTACTTGAAAGTGCATAAATTAGGAGAATTATGGAGAGAAACCAACCTGTCAAGTGATGATGGTAGGTGCTCGTGGGAATGGATTCAAGGCTTGTAATGGCTGCAATGAGATCCTCTTGTGATGCACAAGTTTCTGTTTGCACTTGTTGTGAAAGAGATGGCTTGTAGATGAAGATTTCTTGAATTGCTTGAACTTGAAGAAAGTGCTTCAATGGCTATTTCTCTCTCTCTCTCTCCTCTGAAATCTCTCTCTATCACCAACCTCATACTCATCATGATTCACTCTTTTTATAACCATCATTGGAAAAGTCTAGGACCATCTAGAATGATCTAGAAAGTTCTTGAAATCTCATGTGATGACATATTGAATTTCTCTCATCTCATGCCTTATGCCTTACCATTTTGTGCCAAAATACCTTTACATGAGATAATGAGAAGATATGTGTGAAAAACAAGCTCACCTTTGGCTTGTGTAAGGTTTTTCAACATTGCCTTATAATGCAAGTAATAGATTTACAAAGAAAGTCCCTTTTTTAGACCTCAAATGAAAAATCTATTTGAACCAAAGTTCTCAAAATAATGTTTCCAATCAAAATGATATATTGGATGACCTATTTTGGATTCCTAGATCCTCCAAACCAATTTTCAAATTCAACTTTTCAAACTTATATGCCATTTTTAGTTCATTTTTGACCAATCATGTAACTTCATGCTATGAGCTTTTCCAACAATTTGTGGCATTCTTTCTAGACTTAAAATCATATTTTGAACAACTTTCATGTTTTGAGTTTTTTCATTTGAGGCTTGGAAATAGGAGTTTTAGGCATTGGCTGAAATGACCTATAACTGACAAATGACCAAAATACCCCTGTCTTGTTCAACCCATAAGTTGAGTTCCATGAATCCTATCAAGGACTTCTACCACTCAAATTAAAGCTAAGAAGATGCTCTTCAACATTCATGTTGTCCAAGAGATCATGAGAATCATCCTACTAGGGCAAAAATTGTCTGCAAGTGGGGTGACTTTCAAGGGCCCAGATTCACACACCTCTGCTGACCTGTAATTTGTCAAAACCATAACTTGAGCTCTGTAACTCCTATCAAGGACTTCCACCACTCAAATTAAAGCTTAGAACAAGCTCTACAACATTCATGTTATGGGGAAGGTGAGATATCAATCACAACTTGAGCTAAAACTGCCTGGAAGATAGGGATCAAATTAGGGTTTTTCACTGACAATCCTTGGGGACCCTGACTTGAAACTTCTCAAACTCCTCACTCATGATGAGTTGGCCTAGGAATCATCTTTATATCATATCTATGCATCATTCCATGATCTCATGGCCCTTGGATTGGGTCTCAACCTTTCCCAAATCTTCAGTTATCCTAGGGTTGACCCAGTCAAAACCCTAATTCTATCATTCATGGTTGAATCTTCTGAACTCTTGCATAATGACTTCTCTGGGCTTCATGAAGGCTATCAAGACATCTCATAGGCTTTCCCAAAACATTAAGTTCATTCTCAAAGTCTCAGAATCATCTGAGGGGCACCCACAACCCTCAAGCTATGAAGCACACAACCCTGGTTTCAAACCACTTCTTCTGAGGATCTCTTGAACTTTCTGATGAAGGTATCCACTTTCCAACACTCAATGAATAAATAATTGTTGGTCAAATTTTGGGGTGCAACAGCTGCCCCTATTCAAACGGCTTGAACCTGACTGGGTGAGAAGCGAACGGCTCTCAACCAATCAGGGTACGAGACGGTTGAATATCGGTAAACCCGAAAATTTGCCGACTGCACGAGCACACAGTACTCTGCGGGGAACAAAACTTTGAATACTGCAACACTAGCTGCTCAACAACTAGCTGGAGAAATATCGACCTGACATCACCGTCCGATAATCAAAATACCCAACATTACCGCTGGAGAACCAAATCTGACATCACCGTCGGACGATCGAAGTACCCTGCGTCACCGCTGGAGAACTAAACCTGACATCACCGTCGGACGATCGAAGTACCCTGCGTCACCGCTGGAGAACTAAACCTGACATCACCGTCGGACGATCGAAGTACCCTGCGTCACCGCTGGAGAACTAAATCTGACATCACCGTCGGACGATCGAAGTACCCTGCGTCACCGCTGGAGAACTAAACCTGACATCACCGTCGGACGATCGAAGTACCCTGCGTCACCGCTGGAGAACTAAATCTGACATCACCGTCGGACGATCGAAGTACCCTGCGTCACCGCTGGAGACACATCTTCGACTTCAGTCAGAAGGAATATCATTCACTTGATCGTAATCAATCATCACCTCAGGATAACTGACTTGGTCTTCAGACCCACACGGACCACTCCGTTGTATCTACAAACTCTGGAACCTTGTCTTCAGCCACCCGTTGATTCATCAACCCGGAAATCTGAACTCACAGAAACTTTCTGATGTCGCTTTCAGGCGCTTATGAAATCCATCTTCAGATTAGATATCATTGTTGGAGCAGACATATCACGCTGCTCAGGACTTCAAGAATCATCTTGAACAAACAGATCCGTCGGGCATCTTCAAGAATTATCCTGAACTGATAACCTTTCTGGAGCAAACATTCTTGTTGGGTATTCCAGGAATCTTCCTGGGCAACTCTTGCTGAGGACGTTATTGGGGAGCTCAAGTATCATACCAGGTGAACAACTCGGGAACCTGCGCTGAGGTATTAAGAATCACCTTAAGCAAACGGCCCTGCTGAGGAGTTCAAGGGTCGTTTTGAACTGAAAACTTCGCTGGGGATCTCAAAAATCATCTTGAGCGAGCGACCGTGGGGATTACACCGGGGTCTTTAAGAATCATCTCAAGAGCGACCTTGCTGGGGAGAACATCAAGAATCGTCCTGAGCAACCGGTCTTTTGGTCGCACACCTGGAAGGCAAGAATGATAATGACCTAGATCATGCTTATGATGCATATGCTCCGGCACCATGCCCCACACGGCGGGAATAGTATGCGTTTATGCTAAATGTCATGCAATCATGCACAATGCTATGCAACGTTAAATGCTATGCAGTGTTAAATGTTATGCGGTGTTAAATGTTATGCGGTCATGTACAACGATGCGATCCCGTCAGCAAAATGAATGCCGAAAGGGGAAATCCTCCTGTCAAGGAGAAAGAACCATTCAGGTAGAGGAATCATCCTGCTGAGGAGAACGTGAACACGCCAATATCAATCAGGCTCTGTATGGGGAATTGATCTTCCGCGAACTGCTGCAGGGGAACAACTTCAGCTGACTGCTGCAGGGGACGAAGCTCTACGAGAACTTGGATCTGCTGATATCAATCGCGAGAATGAACTGCGCGGCCGTCTCGACTACTCTTCTGGGGATGACCACTCTGAGGGGAACCAACTTCAGCTGCTCAACACTCCACTGGGGAAAAACCAATCATGATCTGATCAACTTCCAAGGATTCGGATCTCTTGGACATCTACAAACTCGGCTGAGGAAGGAGAAATCATTCTGCTTTGATGGAGAGAGTGCGATTCTGGGGAAACACAGCATTAGCTGCCCCACGCTCTGCTGGGGAAAATCGATCATGATCCGATCAACTTCCAAGGATTCTGCTTTTCTGCGGACTCAGCCGGGGAGGGAAATCATTCTACTTCACTGGAGAGTACGACCCTGGTGCGGAATTTCAATTTCGCCGGGGAAGAAAGGATCATCTGCCTTCAGGGGAAAGTACAACTCTGCAGGGGAATACAACATCAGCCGTTCCAATACTCTATTGGGGAAGAGGGAATCGTCTAACTTCAGGAGAGAATACGGATCTGGTGGGGAATCTCAATTCCGCTGGAGACTTCAGTCTGGCACCATCAGTTACTGCATCCTTCGGCTAACGAACAGCCTCCTATGAAACCTGCACTTGTGACCCGGTGCGGGGGGATACACCTGCTTCGGTGACTTTACTGGGGAAAACACGAGCTCCAGTACCCAAACATTTCTATGAACTCTGCACTTGTGACCCGGTGCTGGGGAGAGACGACATCATTCTTCGGTGCTTGGCTCAGCTGATGAGGTGACGTTCCTTCAGGATGCGTCTGCTTGGGGAAGAGAATCACCTCTACCCGGGGAAGACATATCAACGCTCACCATCTTGCGTTTAGATTCTGCGGAGAAGAGACTACTGAACTCTGCTGGAGAGGGAGGGCTCCTCCTGCTTCGACACATCTTCTGGCAAGTACTACACCTGCAACAACACAAACAAACAGACAAGATACCCTCCTCAAAGGGGCCTATCCAGGTTATTATCTCGTGACAATATTCAGTTAATTAGTTGTTTCAACAATCAATGGGCCTAGGCCCGCAGGTTTATGTATGCACATTTTATCAAAAAACATCGGCGTTTTCATTCGCAAACAAAACAGATAAATGCTAAACCGACAAGCAGAATTGCTGAATAATGTGCATTTTATTGATGATGAACCCCTGAATGGGCAAAAATGTTTTACAACAGAGGCAAACTCCTGGAATGAGGAAGCCGCACGAAAAAGAAAACATAAATATACATCAGTATATACAAATGTCGGCAATCGAGGCGTAGACGAACACCATGAGTTGATCCCTCTAAGACCCACTCGACTTTGATACCTCTCCGACGCTTCAGCTTTGAAAGAGATTGATTCAGATAAACGGCCCTCAGGTCCTCCGAACCACTAAACAATGAAAGTCCATACGCGGAACGCAGTCATTTGCTTATTCAAATCCCTAACTTTTGCGTGAACCGCCCTTCACGGGTTTTCAGTTCACCGGGATACCCTTTTTTGCCGAAGCCGCCCAGTGTAGGTTTTCGACTCCGCGGGTGTACATTTTTTCAATATATCCCTAATTTTTGCCCGAACCTTTTATTCTGTTTTTGGTTCGCCGGGATGCCCCTTTTTTGCCTGGACTCTTTCTTTTTTGTCCAGCGGGTCTCTTTCAAGCAAAGTATTTTTTAACTGCGTCCGCGTTCACCGGGGATGCAAAATCTTCGCCATCCATTGTGGATAACAACAAAGCTCCTCCTGAGAAGACCTTGCTGACGACATACGGCCCTTCGTAATTCGGAGTCCACTTGCCCCGGTGATCGGAGTGTGGCGGAAGAATTTTCTTCAGGACGAGATCACCCGTCTAAAAGCTTCTGGGACGCACCTTCTTATCATAAGCTTTCTTCATTCGGCTTTGGTATAGGCGACCAAATGCGATCGATGCTAACCTCTTCTCGTCCATCAGGCTGAGCTGGTTCAAGCGATTCGTAACCCATTCTGCCTCATCAAGTTTCACATCAACCAAAACTCGTAAAGAGGGAATCTCCACTTCTAACGGCAGGACAGCTTCCATGCCGTACACCAAGGAGAAAGGAGTTGCCCCGGTCGACGTACGCACCGTCGTATGATAACCGTGCAAGGCAAACGGCAGCATCTCGTGCCAATCTTTATACGTCACAACCATCTTCTGAACAATCTTCTTGATGTTCTTGTTGGCCGCTTCAACAGCGCCATTCATCTTCGGCCGATAAGGGGATGAGTTGTGGTGTTCAATCTTGAAGTTCTGGCACAGCTCCTTCATCATCTTGTTATTCAAATTCGAACCATTGTCAGTAATGATCCGCTCGGGAATTCCATAGCGACAGATGATGTCCCTCTTTATGAATTTAGCTACCACCTGCTTGGTCACATTAGCGTACGAGGCTGCCTCCACCCATTTGGTGAAGTAGTCGATAGCTACCAGAATGAAACGATGACCATTGGATGCGGTGGGCTCGATCTTGCCTATCATGTCGATGCCCCACATGGAGAACGGCCAAGGGGAGGACATGACATTCAATGGGCACGGCGGCACATGAACTTTATCAGCATAAATTTGGCATTTGTGACATTTCTTTGCGAATCTGAAGCAATCCGACTCCATAGTCAACCAGTAATATCCAGCTCTCAGGATCTTTCTTGTCATGGCATGCCCGCCGGCGTGCGTACCAAATGTGCCCTCATGGACTTCTTCCATGAGCATACTTGCTTCTTTCTCATCCACACATCTGAGTAGCACGAGATCGTGGTTTCTCTTATACAGCACTCCATCAGGGTTGAGGTAAAAGTTTCCAGATAACCTCCTCAGAGTCTTCTTATCCTGGGTTGACGCACCCGCAGGATACTCCTTAGTCATAAGGAAGGTCTGGATGTCGTGGAACCATGGCTTGCCGTCGGTGGCATCCTCGATTGCAAAGATAAATGCCGGTCTATCAAGACGCGAAAGTACAATTCTTGGAGCCTCATTCCAATAATTGACTTTATACATTGAAGCCAGCGTGGCCAAAGCATCAGCCATTTGATTTTCAGCCCGGGGTACATGATGAAGTTCTACTCGGTCAAAGAACGGAAGCAGCCTCCTGGCATAATTCATGTACGGCACTAGATTCGCTTGACGAGTTTCCCACTCCCCTTTAATCTGATTGATTACGAGCGCTGAGTCACCATATATGTCTATATTCTTGATTCTCAAATCAATTGCCTCTTCTAGACCCATAATACATGCTTCATACTCGGCTTCGTTGTTGGTAACTGGAAACGTCAGTCTTGCAGTAAACGGGATGTGGGATCCGTGAGGAGTCGTGATGATAGCCCCGATACCACTCCCATAGGAATTAACCGCTCCGTCGAATATCAACTTCCACTGAGACTTCCTATCCGGCCCCTCATCGGGCAATGGCTCATCGCAATCCTTCGCTTTGAGAAACATAATGTCCTCGTCAGGGAATTCGAACTTCATCGGCTGATAGTCTTCGATTGGCTGTTCGGCAAGGTAGTCAGACAATACGCTTCCCTTGATGGCTTTCTGGGAGACGTACTGAATATCATATTCTGTTAACACCATCTGCCATCTGGCAATCCTGCCCGAAAGAGCCTGCTTTTCGAAGACGTACTTGATCGGATCCATCTTCGAAATTAGCATAGTGGTGTGGTTGAGCATATACTGTCGTAGACGTTTGGCAGCCCAAGCTAATGCACAACACGTCTTCTCCAGCATCGAGTATCGAGATTCACACTCAGTGAACTTTTTACTCAAATAATAAATGGCATGCTCTTTCCTGCCCGTCTCGTCGTGCTGACCGAGAACACACCCCATACTATTCTCCAAAACTGTCAAGTACATGATTAATGGCCGTCCAGCCACTGGGGGTATCAAGATTGGAGGTTCTTGAAGATACTGCTTTATCTTGTCGAATGCCTTCTGGCAATCCTCATTCCAAGTAATCGCCTGATCTTTCTTTAACAACTTGAACATCGGTTCACAAGTGGCCGTGAGCTGAGAGATAAACCTTGCAATGTAGTTTATTCGGCCCAAGAAACCACGAACTTCTTTTTCTGTTTTCGGCGCTGGCATTTCTTGAATAGCTTTTATTTTCGCAGGATCAACTTCGATACCTCGTTCACTAACGATAAACCCCAATAACTTTCCGGACCGCACTCCGAAAGTGCACTTGTTAGGATTCAGCCTCAGCCTGAACTTCCTAAGCCTTTCAAACAGCTTCAACAAATTGACCAGATGCTCTTCCTCCGTTTGGGACTTTGCAATCATGTCATCAACATAGACCTCGATCTCATGATGAATCATATCATGAAACAAAGTTACCATTGCACGCTGGTAAGTGGCCCCTGCGTTCTTCAGACCGAAGGGCATTACCTTGTAGCAAAACGTGCCCCAGGGGGTAATAAACGTCGTTTTCTCCATGTCCTCCGGCGCCATCTTAATCTGATTGTAACCGGAGAAGCCATCCATGAACGAAAACACGGAAAACTGGGCTGTATTGTCGACCAACACATCGATATGAGGCAACGGGAAATCATCCTTAGGGTTCGCCCTATTCAAATCCCGATAATCGACGCACATACGTACCTTACCGTCCTTCTTCGGTACAGGCACTATGTTGGCGACCCACGGAGGGTAAGTGGTAACGGCTAGAAATCCTGCGTCCAACTGCTTCTGGACTTCTTCTTTGATTTTTACAGCCATGTCTGGTCTCGTCCTCCTGAGCTTCTGCTTGACTGGAGGGCAATCTTCTCGCAACGGCAAGCGATGAACCACGATATCAGTGTCGAGTCCGGGCATATCTTCATATGACCAAGCAAAGACGTCACTATACTCTCGAAGCATCTCGACCAGTCTGTGCTTGACATCATTCTGCAGCGCAGCCCCAACTCTGACATTTCTGACGAGCTCCTCAGAACCCAGATTTATGATCTCAATATCCTCCTCGTGAGGCAGAATAACCTTCTCCTCTTGTCTCAACAAGCGGGCCAATTCTTCCGGAAGGTCTTCATCTTCATCAATCTCTTCCTCGGCTTGATAGATCGGGCAATCAAAGTCGTAGTGAGCCGTAGAGGGTCCAGAGTCGATGTCGTCTGTTACGTGGATCCTGCAATAACAAGGGTTAAGTTTAAAGCAGGAATATGCAGGTTAGCACGCACCTCGTTGCCATTTTGCTGTTTTTTCGAAATAAACATAAAATAGGAATAACAGAGAACACAATATTTGATTACGAAGAAAACACCTTTTATTTATTAACAAAATGCATACACATAATCCAACAAGGCCCTGACAGTAAAACCACTATGCCCCGGGCAGGACATAGGGCTGTACAAAGATTGTAAAAAGCAAATCATTACTCTTCACTTGTCAGCTTGATAATCTCCTTGATGGTCCAATTGTGGAGGCGCTCGCCTGGCTTGCTCGGTTGAATCCAGGCGTCAAGATCGCAATCACTGTCCCCGCTGTCCTCCGACGTAGCGTTGATACTTTCGAAAATTACTCCCCCCTTGGTGAATAAGATCGGCCCTTTCCCACGAGACGAACCGCCAGAAGAAGATGAAGCTTCAGCTCCAGGAGAATACCCCAATCCAAACTTATCCTGCTTGATTGGTATGTCCAAGACACGCCCCCAGCCTGGGGTGGAACCGGCTTCGACAACGGCCCGAGCTTCCTTAAACGAGGAGAGGTTCAACTCTTGCTTCTCTGCAACAACGGGAGCTACCTCCTTCACCCTGACGGTTTCAAATGCTTGGCAAAGAGTCTCATGGATCTCACCATCCATTTCAACGTATTTAAAGGACGACAGGTGGCTTACCATGATGTCCTCCTCTCCACAGACTGTCACTATGCTGCCCCCAACAGCATATTTAAGCTTCTGATGCAGCGTGGACGTCACGGCACCAGCAGAATGGATCCATGGCCGTCCTAAGAGGCAGCTATAGGCGGGCATGATATCCATGATATAGAAAACCGCATTGAACGTCTCTGGACCAACTTGAATTGGCAGGGTCAATTCTCCGAAGACGTGGCGCTTGGTTCCGTCAAAGGCCTTCACGACCAGATCACTGGGCGTGCACAGCAGTCCACGGGTATCCAACTTCATCAGTGCCTTCTTCGGAAGCACGTTAAGCGAGGAACCCGTATCTACCAGGACATGTGACATAATCGTGCCTCTGCACTCTATTGAGACGTGCAAGGCGCTGTTGTGATCTCTTCCCTTAGGAGTCAGCTCCAGATCCGTAAATCCCAGCCCATTACCAGCATTGACATGGGCCACCACCTCCTCGAGTTGATTTATTGATATCTCCTGTGGCACGTATGCAGCATTCAATACTTTCAGTAATGCGTTGCGGTGCGCTTCAGAACACAGCAACAGGTTAAGAATAGAGATCTTCGACGGAGTCTGATGAAGATGATCTACAATTTTGTAGTCACTTTTCTTGATTAGTCGCATGAACTCTTCAGCATCTTTAACCAGCAAGTTTTTTTCTGCCCCTGCAGGGACCTCTTCAACAGCTTTACCTTTTCCTTTATCCACAGCGTCAGCTCGGACCACTTTCTCTGCTGCAACCTCTGCTGGCGCGAATACTCTTCCGCTCCTAGTGATACCACTAACTTCGGTAAGATTCTGCGCAGTCGATCCGGACGGCTCAAGCTCTATCTTCTGACCATTACAATAAACTTCGGCGCCATAATGCCATGGAACGGCATTGGTACTCTCGAATGGGATTGGTCCGGCCCTGGTGATGGTGATAGAAGGCGGACGGGGCGCGGAAATAGTAATAGGGTGACGAGGAATAGTAATGGTAGCAACTTCGTCTGCCTGCTTCAGTACGACTTCCCCTGATGCACCCTCAATGCTCCGGCTGAATTGCAAAATACCCTCGGACATCAGACTTTGGATACCTTCGATCAGCTGCTCACACCCATCAGGAAGTGTAGCACAAGCCATACATAATTCTCCACATCCAGGAAAGAAGCCCTTCTTCAGCAACTTAGCCTTGACAAAACTCAATGGCGTCTTCAAATCTTTGACATCAGTCAGCAAGTCTGAATTCTCCTCAGTGATAACAGCATTCACTCCGCCCCCCTTATGATGAGGCATTGGATTTTTGGTGACGTTGGGCACGCTGTCAGAAAAGTTGATAACCTTGGCGTCCACCAAGTCCTGGACTTTGTGCTTAAAAGCTTTACAATTCTCAACCGTATGGCCAGGTGCCCCAGAGTGAAATTCACAAGTAGCATTAGCATCATACCCCGGTGGTGGTGCCCCTGTTAAGGGAGCCATTGTCCTCTTGTGAACCAATTGGAGCTGAAGCAACGTTTGCAGAAGCTGTGCATATGACATAGGTGGAGTTTCAAGATGACGGTTTGCCAGGGGACCCCGATTCTGATATCTCTTATATCCCTGATTATTCTGTTGCTGGGGCTGCTGCTGCGGCTGCGGGGGAGCAGCAGGGATGTTTATGCTAGCAATCTGAGGCTGAGGGCCCTTGCCCTTCCTCTTAGCATTAGTGACAGCACTGGCATCTCCCTCTCGACGCTTGCCAGTATAGGGTTTCTTGCTAGCTCCTCCAGCTGAGGATGATTCGCCCTGAATTTTTCCGATCTTTATACCGTTTT
Source organism: Lathyrus sativus (assembly GCA_963859935.3). Classification (NCBI taxonomy): domain Eukaryota; kingdom Viridiplantae; phylum Streptophyta; class Magnoliopsida; order Fabales; family Fabaceae; genus Lathyrus; species Lathyrus sativus. Next base: position 276,557,293 of record OZ012738.1, on the reverse strand, counting down.
CGACATGCTCGCCCAAAGTGATGAGGGCCGAGAATGTTCCAGACATGCCACTGACCAGCTTTTCATAATAGATTCCAGGAAGGGTAGCCACGAACATTTGTACCAACTCACGCTCAACCATCGGTGGTTGAACCCGAGCAGCCAATTCACGCCACCGCTGGGCGTACTCTTTGAAGCTTTCATTGTTCCGCTGCGAGAGATTCTGAAGCTGAACTCGGTTGGGAGCCAAGTCGCTATTATATTGATAGTGGAGAACAAACGCTTCTGCAAGATCTTTCCAGGTGCGCACAGTAGCGGGCTCCAAACCCATATACCATTCGAGCGGTGGACCAGAAAGACTATCCTGAAAGAAGTGCATCAGCAGCTTCTCATCGTCAGAATAAGCGGACATCTTTCTATAATAAGATCGGAGGTGAACGCGGGGACAAGTAGTGCCCCTATACTTCTCAAAGATAGGCACCTTGAACTTGTGAGGCACTTTAAAGTCAGCAATCAACCCGAGTTTGGACACGTCAACGCCCAATGTGTTCTGATTTTCTATATCTCTCATCTTGTCTTCCAGCGCCTTGAACCTGAGTCGAGCCTCAGCAGTCAACTCTGCCTCTACACCTCTCTGAGAGAATATGTCATCCTGATGGTCCTCCAGCCACGGTTGAGGCACCACCATATTTCCTGCACCAACATTGCCGTTGACCGGCCCTATGTTAACGTTGGCACCCAAACTACCATTGCCGGCGCCTGCCGCATTAAGTCCGAGATTAGTCATCAGGTTGCCGTTAGCACTGCCGTTGCCCCCGGCAGCAGGAACAACGTTCTGTGGAGTATCCCCTTGAGCGGCCCCGCCGTGAAGTATTCCATTACTGTCAACCCTGGAGATGAGAGGTTGAACCAAAGTACGAAGCTGGTCTTGCCCATTCGCAACTACTTGCATCAGCTCCATAAAACGATCCATCCGTTCACGAAGCTCTTGAACATCTGACTGTACCTGGTCCATGATTCTCGTCTGATTAGCGCGAGTTGAGTAGCGGTGGATGAGTCTTTGATCAATCCTGGAGATCGAAAGCAGCTCGGAACCTGAGTACCTGAAAAACCTGTCAAGATTAAAGGTTAGGAAAAGCCACAAAATGTATGTCATGCAACAATGCTTTATGCGGATGCATGCGTGTGTCTGTGTGCTTGAGAGATTTCCCCCGGTCCTGGCACCTGTTGGCAATAATAAGGAGAGGAATCCAGGCCCAATCATGGAAATAGTAACCTCGCATAGCAATAGTCAGATTCGACACAACAAGGACCAAGAACTCGTACGCATCAGTCTTCCTGAGAAAGGCTGTAGTAACGCAATAAGAGGCGAGAGATCCTGGATCGGGGAAACGGTACCTGTCACAGACACACGCTAATGGAATGATTATGCAAGCTAATGCAAAATGCAGGTATGCAACAATATATCCAGGTGGCTGCTGTGGAGATACGGTGTCAACAGTCACTGATGAGAAGGAAACCCCGGTGTAAAACCACTGATCTGATCTGCTGTGAATAACCATCTGATAGGATCGAGATCAAAATTCTTCCCTGACAAGAGTAAGTGCCCGATAATAAAGACCCCGGGTGCAATATCAAGGAATATATGTTGATGAAGTCTTCAGACCCCCAAATCAAAAATCTGCCCTCTCAATAACAAATGCACAGCTGCTGATGAGATCTTCAAACCCCACTCAAAATCTGCCCTATCCAGAACAAACCACTGATAACAATATCCTGATCGAAACCTGCTTTATCAAGAACAGACATGCACCCGATGATAAGATCCTCTGATCAAACCCTTGCTCTATCAAGAACATCTCTGCAACTGAGAACCCAACATAACTGATTCACTGTCAAGAAAACCGGGTAGTCTGGAGGTCAAAGTTTCCTGCAATATCCCGACCCCACTCACAGGTATGGACCTAATCCACGGACAAAGGTACGGCATCCTATGCGGTCATCAGCGTCACAGACTTTCATGAGTGACGATACGATTCCCAGAAGGAGTGGCATCATCAAGTCATGAAGAGGCCTCTCTTAGCTGACTTCCAAATGATCGGTCCCCAGAGTCGACAATCCTCACGTCTGGACTCCCCTCAGATCCTCAGGACCGGAAAGGAGCACCTCTGCAAGAATCTCGTCTGAGCGCAGATTTTCGTAGGGAACTGTGCCTGCTCAGCAGACAGGTTCGTCTACTACTTCTCCGCAACTATATCTAGGTGTGTACTCAAGCCCGGGTCCGGCTTTCACTCACAGTGACATCCCTCTCCCACAGCAGCACAGATAATCATATCAAACTGGAAATAAAATGCGGGAAATAAAATGCGGGAAGTAAAAATGCGATAAATAAACGCAACCCAACAAGCAAACACACAAACGATAGGATTGACTCTCGTAGGGGATGGGAAACGGTCCCAGCATAAGGGATGGGAAAAGTCCCTAGATGCTATGAGTCCCCAGCAGAGTCGCCAGCTGTCGCTTGCGCGAAAATAAGGTGCCGGCATGACAGAAGAGTCGCCACCTTTCGTTATTTATCCCTCAGAGCGGGAAAGGAAACGATCGGAAAAACCTGACGAAAAAGGGTAAGACAAGGTCGTCGCAACCATTGTCTGGGTTCGGGAGTCGGTTACGCAAGGGGAAGGTATTAGCACCCCTCACGTCCGTCGTACTCGATGGGATCCTCGCTTGTTTGCTTACTTGGACGGGTTGGTTATAATCTATCTACCTATCAAGGCTGGCTGAAAAAGAAAAGAAAAATGACTCGACAAAGCGTCGCACTTTATGCCTACGTATTCTCATCAGAGAATGAGAAATCAGAGTCAACGTAGTTCGGCTAACTACGGGTGAAGGGGGGAAGGTTGCTCGCTAGGATATCGCATCCTATGCCTACGTACTTTCATCTGGTATGAAAGATCAGAGCAAACGTAGTTCGGGAAACTACGGGTTATCTCCTAAAAGAAGTGTTTTTTATTGTTTGCGATTTCAACCGCACTAGAGACTATGACCTGAGAGTGAATGCGTCGCATGTCACCCAAAGGGTACCATACTAAACATCCATCCTCAGATGGCTTAAGGCTCGTAACGTACGAAAGAAATCATTCATGATTACTGTATCTTAAACTGCTTCGAGATGAGAAGAGAACGGGCCCAACTAGGAGGGAGACTATCAAGTCCTACTGTTGTCATGCCATGGATTCATCCTATGGTTGAGGTTTGAACAGGGAACTCCTAGATGTTGTCATGCATAGGTTTCAACCTAAAAGTCTATCATCAAATCCTCATCAGAGGAAATGAGAGTCCTAAGGGATCATGTCAATGATACACCAAAACAGACAAAAGCATCAGCTTTAACAGTAAAATGCATGCAATGCAAGTGAGGGAGGAAATGTGTGTGGGGCTTCAGCCTCCACAAGCTCGTCTCGACCTCAAGCCAGTCATGAAATAACAGTAATCATACTGAAAATAAACAACATGCTATCAAGCAATAACAGATAAAAGAAATGAAGTGCCATCAGGCCAACAAAACACAAACTTGAGAAAGAAAGAATCTACTCTCTAATCCTAACCCTAACACAGAATCTAATCAAATCTAAGAAAAGCCCTAAAGCAAAGCCTAACCAAAAGAAATCAATCCCAGCCTTCAAGCTTCAGAACAAGCTTACCAAAGAAAGGGAGCTAAGTAAGCAGTCTCATAGTGTCTTCCTCAGGAAAGCACTAGGAGGTGTATACTCAGGAATCATATCCTATGTGGCTCAACCACTGTGATCAGTTTACGTTCATCCTCAGGATAAACTAAACTCACAAGCAGGCTCCAACATCACTGGATATTTAGGAAATCCTATTTGAACTAGTGGAACTAAGTGAATAGACCCATAGGACCTTCCTCAGGAAAGTACTAGGAGGTTTCCACTTAGGAGTTGTATCCTATGTGGCTCAACAACTGTGATCAGTTTACATTCCTCCTCAGGAGAAATTAAACTCACAAGTTGGCTCCAACATCATTGGATACTTGAGAAATCCTAGATAAACTAATGGAACCAAGTGAATAGACCCATAGGACCTTCCTCAGGAAAGTACTAGGAGGCTTCCACTTAGGAATTGTATCCTATGTGGCTCAACAACTGTGATCAGTTTACATTCCTCCTCAGGAGAAATTAAACTCACAAGTTGGCTCCAACATCATTGGATACTTGAGAAAGAGGTGAGAAGAAAGAATGAAAGTCATTCATAGTGCCTTCCTCAGGAAAGTACCATGAACTTCCTTCAAACTTCAGGATCTCAAACCTCACAGACAGGGAATAAGCTAAGCTTTGGGTCTCTGGGTCTTGATCTTCAATCTTCACTTCATGATGCTCTCCAACAAAGATCTTCAAGACAACACAAGCCCCACAACAAATTCCCCAAAACAAACCCCAGAGATGAACAGATAACCACAAGACAGACAAAATCAATAGGCAACTTCAGAAAATGCCTAAAAATACTAAACCAAGGGGGAAAAATCTAACAATTATTCACAAGGGTCTACAACATCTACCCATAACATCTACATGGGCCTCTACCTAAAAATCAAGACAAAACTATTCAAAGAAAATGAATTCTTCACCTAAGCACAACCTAAACCCTAATTAGGATACCCTAAATCTACCCTAATTAAACTAATCAAAATTTAATTCTAAAATTCTAGAATAAATCCTATGGGGAACTATGATTCATCATCTAATTGCACAAAAAAGAATGGATTAAAAAGACTAAAGGAAGGTCCTAAAACAATTCTTGCAAAATGAGGTATCAACTAAAAGAAAGAAAATACACTATATTAAAGAAAATACCACTAAAAATTCTACATTAAAAATAAAATTCCATTTTTATTTTTATATTTTTCTACACAAAATTATCTCAACATAGAAAAAAGAATGGACAAAAAAGAGTTATTTTTCATTTATTTATGAATTTTTAAAGACAAGAAAAATATTAAAAGAAATCAAAAATATAAAATGATTAATTAAAGGGGAGGGGGGTGTGATAAGTAAGGCGCGTTAGTTGGTTTTCTAATGGGCCAGAAATAGAGGGGGTGCGGATAGAAATGGACTCAGCCCAGGCGCCCCTCATTTAACAAAACGCGGCGTTTTGGCTGCGAATTTCCCTCCCATTTTCAGATTGAATTTGAGCCGCACGATGAAAGGAAAAGGTCAAAAGTCCATAGAGATCCAACGGCCAACAGCCATCGTTCCCAAGCTGGCCTAGGGTTTTCAGGTTCGCGTGCTTCATGCAGCATACTTCCATTGATTCGTTCTCTCTCCACAATTGATGAATCTCAAAAATTCTAAAAGCAAAAGTGATCTATTAAACACGAAGAATCCAACCTTACGCGTAGTTTTCATTAACTCCCCCTAGATCATTCAAACAGAGGACCTTAAGATCATGGTTCCACCATGTTCATCTGAGATCAACCATGGTAAAGCTTCAACCTAAGGGTCTGAACTTGTTCTACATGCTATCCTAGTTAATCTGACCTAATCCATGCTAACTAAAACTCCCTAAACAGCTAGTTCTTGGAGTTTAAAGGATCATTCACCTGTTATGGAACCTCACGAATCTTGCTCTAACTCCTAGGGTTTAATCAACTAACCTAATGCATCAATCCTATACCTAAAGAACTACTTGAAAGTGCATAAATTAGGAGAATTATGGAGAGAAACCAACCTGTCAAGTGATGATGGTAGGTGCTCGTGGGAATGGATTCAAGGCTTGTAATGGCTGCAATGAGATCCTCTTGTGATGCACAAGTTTCTGTTTGCACTTGTTGTGAAAGAGATGGCTTGTAGATGAAGATTTCTTGAATTGCTTGAACTTGAAGAAAGTGCTTCAATGGCTATTTCTCTCTCTCTCTCTCTCTCCTCTGAAATCTCTCTATATCACCAACCTCATACTCATCATGATTCACTCTTTTTATAACCATCATTGGAAAAGTCTAGGACCATCTAGAATGATCTAGAAAGTTCTTGAAATCTCATGTGATGACATATTGAATTTCTCTCATCTCATGCCTTATGCCTTACCATTTTGTGCCAAAATACCTTTACATGAGATAATGAGAAGATATGTGTGAAAAACAAGCTCACCTTTGGCTTGTGTAAGGTTTTTCAACATTGCCTTATAATGCAAGTAATAGATTTACAAAGAAAGTCCCTTTTTTAGACCTCAAATGAAAAATCTATTTGAACCAAAGTTCTCAAAATAATGTTTCCAATCAAAATGATATATTGGATGACCTATTTTGGATTCCTAGATCCTCCAAACCAATTTTCAAATTCAACTTGTCAAACTTATATGCCATTTTTAGTTCATTTTTGACCAATCATGTAACTTCATGCTATGAGCTTTTCCAACAATTTGTGGCCTTCTTTCTAGACTTAAAATCACATTTTGAACAACTTTCATGTTTTGAGTTTTTTCATTTGAGTCTTGGAAATAGGAGTTTTAGGCATTGGCTGAAATGACCTATAACTGACAAATGACCAAAATACCCCTGTCTTGTTCAACCCATAAGTTGAGTTCCATGAATCCTATCAAGGACTTCTACCACTCAAATTAAAGCTAAGAAGATGCTCTTCAACATTCATGTTGTCCAAGAGATCATGAGAATCATCCTACTAGGGCAAAAATTGTCTGCAAGTGGGGTGACTTTCAAGGGCCCAGATTCACACACCTCTGCTGACCTGTAATTTGTCAAAACCATAACTTGAGCTCTGTAACTCCTATCAAGGACTTCCACCACTCAAATTAAAGCTTAGAACAATATCTACAACATTCATGTTATGGGGAAGGTGAGATATCAATCACAACTTGAGCTAAAACTGCCTGGAAGATAGGGATCAAATTAGGGTTTTTCACTGACAATCCTTGGGGACCCTGACTTGAAACTTCTCAAACTCCTCACTCATGATGAGTTGGCCTAGGAATCATCTTTATATCATCTCTATGCATCATTCCATGATCTCATGGCCCTTGGATTGGGTCTCAACCTTTCCCAAATCTTCAGTTATCCTAGGGTTGACCCAGTCAAAACCCTAATTCTATCATTCATGGTTGAATCTTCTGAACTCTTGCATAATGACTTCTCTGGGCTTCATGAAGGCTATCAAGACATCTCATAGGCTTTCCCAAAACATTAAGTTCATTCTCAAAGTCTCAGAATCATCTGAGGGGCACCCACAACCCTCAAGCTATGAAGCACACAACCCTGGTTTCAAACCACTTCTTCTGAGGATCTCTTGAACTTTCTGATGAAGGTATCCACTTTCCAACACTCAATGAATAAATAATTGTTGGTCAAATTTTGGGGTGCAACAATAGTATGCACAATATGACAATATGAAGTATGAACGATGATGATGATATGAACAAGATAATGTTAATAGAAAATATAAATAGATAAATATGTGTGGAAATATAAAACAATAAAGTATTAACACAATGTTAAAGTCAGGAGTTAGTAATCAGTGAAATGGAGGAGGTCAAAAAAAATTCAAACCTTGTCTTAATCGCAGACTTCATGTTAATTAGTCGAAGGGAACCTCTCACGATCTCAAAGTAGAGAAAATGACCCAAATGGTCATTCTCCTTAGATTTGAAATAACGAAGGTTTCAACATCCTCGAAGATCAACGTTTGACGAATCAGAGACTTCATCGGTTTGAAAAAAAAATGAAATGAAGAAGATACGAGGTGAAAAATAAGCGGGTCTCGGATCCGACGCTACTTGTCAATAGATTGACTAGTAACGTTTTATGGAAACTTCGTCATCGACCCAAAAGATGCGACAAAAGTGGAACAAAATGCCCAATAATAAATGAAAAATCTAACTTCTAAAAAAATTGAATTAAAATCCTAAATAAAGAAATTACTAAAACTTATATATATATATATATATATATATATATATATATATATATATATATATATATATATATATATATATATATATATATATATATATATATATATATATATATATATATATATATATATATATATATATATATATATATATATATATATATATATATATATATATATATATATATATATATATATATATATATATATATATATATATATATATGTGTGTATATATATATATATATATATATATATATATATATATATATATATATATATATATATATATATATATATATATATATATATATATATATATATATATATATATATATATATATATATATATATATATATATATATATATATATATATATATATATATATATATATATATATATATATATATATATATATATATATATATATATATATATATATATATATATATATATATATATATATATATATATATAAAGCTAAAATATAATATATTTACAAAACAAAACAAAAAAAACTGTTTTATATAATATATTTACGAAATGACAATAATATATAAGCATAATAAATTGAGAAAATAAAAGACATGAAGGGGGTATTGAAAGCAACACAGGGAGTATGGTGGATAGAGAGAGCCACAGTGGGCCCTCAAGCCCAAGAGGGTCACGATCTATCAAAACAAAATGAAAAAAAAATATCTTGTCCTGCATCTACCAAAACGAAACACAATAACCCGTTTTCTCCAATCTACTCACCAAAACTTCAATAGCTCTAAAAAACTGATTTGTGAACAACACTAAGAAATCCAACAGAACGAACACAGGGCTGTTTCTGGAAGTGACGTTTATGGGTGGTTCGGAAAGTTTGGATCGGTGTTTTCGGATTTGCGTTGGTTTTGAGGTTTGGGAGAAGAATGGATCTAGGTCATCTGCGTTTTGGAGATTTGGAGGTGTTCAATTTGGTTCATCAAGGGGTTTCGCTAGTTCTGTGTTAGTGAGAATGATGATGGTGGTTGTTGTGTTAGTGAGAATGATGATGTTGGTCGCTGTGTTAGTGAGGGTTTTGAAAGTGACGAGTGGGGGATTTTCGATGTTGGTCGCTGTTGTTGTAGGTGACTTTGATGGGTTTGGTTCGAAAATGGAGAGATGTCTTTTCTGGTGATTTTGTTCAAGTTTGTTGGTTTTGTTCTATTTGAAGTGAGAATGGTAGTGAGAGAATTGGGTTTCAATGGAGTTTTAGTTGAAGGTTTTGGGGTAGCTGATGAAATGGGTCACAGATTCTGAAAATGGGTTAAGGAGGAAGAAGATGGAAGTGAAGGTTGTTGAAGGTCCGCTGGATTTGGTTTAGAGGATGAAGAACTGATGATGATTTCTGGGTGAGGGAGAGAGGCGCTAGGGTTTCTGAGGTCGGGGATGGTGAATAGTGACCAGGATTTTATACAACTGTCATGTGTCACTATCAAGCTTGTTTTTTTCTTTCTTTTTGATTTAATTTTGTGTCAATCAACTTAAAACAAAACTTAATCTAAGATCCTAACTCTAAACTAATCTCTAATATAAAAATTAACTTAAATAACTAATCTAACTAATTTCTAATCTTAACTAATAAATTAATCCTAAACTAAAATTCTAATTCTATTAAAATAATAATAATAATAATAATAATAATAATAATAAAACTATTCTAATAACTTTATATTAAAATTCTATATTAGGTTAAATAAAATAAAACTTAAAACTAAATTCTAAATTCTAAATAAAAATTCTAAACCTAATTTAATTAAAAACCTAAACTATAATTTCTAGTTCTATTCTATTTTAATAAAATAAACTATTTATTCTAAACTAAATAATAATAAAAACTATTCTAATTTCTAAAAAAATAAAATTCTAATTATAAAATCTAATTTCTATTAACAAACAAAAATGTACAAAATAATATCATTTTGCAAAGAAAAAGAGAAATTAAAAAAGAAATTAATATTTACAAAAATACCCTTTGGCCACGCGTCACGTTCCTATTGGGCAAAATAGCAGAGATCTGAAAAACACCAAATCGCGAGTGGACACGTGTCTAAATAGCATGAAATTAAGCGGGCAATGCAAAACTAAAAGATAGATTCGAAAATACGAAAAATATTTGAAAAAAAGGAGGACAAATATCGTTGAAGGCGGATAAGCTTCTCTGAAGAGATTGCCACTTATCGCTGAAGAAGGATAAGCTTCTCTGAAGAGATTGCCACTTATCGCTGAAGAAGGATAAGCTTCTCTAAAGAGATTTCCACTTATCACTGGAGAAGGATAAACTTCTTTGAAGAGATTGCCACTTATCGCTGAAGAAGGATAAGCTTCTCTGAAGAGATTGTCACTTATTGCTGAAGAAGGATAAGCTTCTCTGAAGAGATTGCCACTTATCGCTGAAGAAGGATAAGCTTCTTTGAAGAGATTGCCGCTAAGCTTCTCTGAAGAGATTGCCGCTTATCGCTGAACAAGGATAAGCTTCTCTGAAGAGATTGCCACTTACGCTGAAGAAGGATAAGCTTCTCTGAAGAGATTGCCACTTATCGCTAAAGAAGGATAAGCTTCTCTGAAGAGATTTCCACTTATCGTTGAAGAAGGATACGCTTCTCTGAAGATATTTCCACTTATCGCTGAAGAAGGATAAGCTTCTCTGAAGAGATTGCCACTTATTGCTGAAGAAGGATAAGCTTCTCTGAAGAGATTTCCATTTATCGCTGAAGAAGGATAAGCTTCTTTGAAGAGATTGCCACTTATCGTTTGAAGACGGACAAGCTTCTCTTGAAGAGATCACTGGGGATCACCCAAGAGAAGGATTGGATTGAGATGGACCACCGGAGCACGCGAACTGGCTTGCTCGGGGATCAAAGCTTTGACAATAAAAAGGTTGCAAAAGACTCCATGAGGAACGCCCATGGTCTTGAATGATATGCCCCTGTCTGGGCTGTATGTGGATTTGAAGATCTGATCAGCCACGAGGTTGAAATACGTCATGGGAAATACCCATGGCCTTGAAAAGATGCCCCTGACTGGGCTGAATTTTGCTTCGATATTCTTGAATTTCATTGGAGGACCCACGGTCTTCACAGATAATGTCGCAGACCGAGCTGAATATGGTCTTGGAAATCTTTGTGCTTGATCTTGAACCCTAATCTCGCATATGCTAATGCTTAATGATGATAATGTTCCATAAATGGAAATGCAAATGCAAATGCTAACACGCGGACATGCAACAGTTGGGGAAGTATAATATGATTCTGTAGTATGCATATGATACAAGATGATTATGAAGTCGAATGCAACACGTATGATGCATATGATTGCAGATGGGTGATTGGAAACGCAGGTGCTGACATGGAGGGCTTTGGTAGTTGCCAATGCAGATTGGACTTTAGATCGGGTGGGAGGACAAGCCTGACTCCCTGACATCATTTTTTATGATGTAATCAAATCTCGGAGATGCTGAGACTCTCAACTCAGAACCAGTTTCTGCTGGGCTTGACGACCTTGTCTCCGTCAAGTCATTTCAAGATCTTAAATGGTGTTCCTGCATATTTCTCGGAGTCGTGGTCACCCTTTAGTTACCCTAAGAGAGTAAGTAATCCCTTAAATAATGCTACTATGCACAATACTTATCATCAAATAAACAAAACTTACAAACATATGGTAAGAAAATAGAAACGGAAAATCTTTGATGAAAGTAATTTTATTGATGAAAACCCACAAATAGGAAAATTACAAAAGGAGGCAATCCCTAAAAGAGGTAATTTCTTTGAAAGAAATATAAAAACAACGACAATGTTGAAAACGGTTCCTGTCGAGTTCCAACTCCGCTATAACCCACATGTCTCTGAAGACCCTTCATGCCTTGCTTCTGAGCGTAATGATTGAATTGGTCTCTCTCAGTTGGAAGCTTAACGAGCATGGAGGAAATTTTGCACGTCTCTTCAAGATGCAGTTTTGCCTTTCGAATCCCTAACTTTTTCCTAGGCCGCCCTTTTGGGTTTTCAGCCTACCAAGATATATTTTCTTTTATTTTAGTCCCTAACTTTTTCCTGAACCATTTTCTTTTTATGGTCCACCAGGACGCCCATTTTTGTGTGGATTTTCTTTTTTGGTCCACCGAGTCTATTTTTCAGGCATAATATTTTTTAACTGCATCTGAATTCACGGGGGATGGAAGATCGTCACCGTCCATGGTTGAAAGGATCAAGGCTCCTCCGGAGAAAACCTTCTTCACTACATATAGACCCTCATAGTTCGGTGCCCATTTGCCCCTTGGATCAACGTGAGTTGGATGAATTTTCCTCAATACCAAATCTCCTGCTTTGATGAATCGTGGGCGGACTTTCTTGTCAAAGGCCCTCTTCAACCATTTCTAGTATAACTGTCCATGACATATGGCCGTCATGCGCTTCTCGTTGATAAGGTTAAGTTGGTCGAGTCTAGCTTGTATCCATTCGGCTTCATCCAGTTTGACGTCTACCAAAATCCTCAAGGAAGGAATCTCTACTTCAATAGGAAGCACTGCTTCCATGCCATACACGAGAGAAAACGGGGTTGCCCCTGTAGAAGCACACACTGAGGTGCGGTAGCCATGCAACGGAAATGGCAACATCTCATGCCAGTCTTTGTAAGTTTTCACCATCTTCTGGACGATATTCTTAATCTTCTTATTCTCTGCCTCAACAGCTCCATTCATCTTGGGACGATATGGTGTTGAATTGTAATATTCCATATTGAAGCTCTCACACAACTCCTTCATCATTTTATTGTTGAGGTTCAGACCATTATTAGTAATGATCTTATTCGGAACTCCATATTGGCAGATGATATCTTTCTTGACGAAGCGAGCCACCACTTTCTTAGTGACGTTGGCATAAGATGCAGCTTCTACCCACTTAGTGAAGTAGTCGATGGCTACTAAGATGAAACAGTGCCCGTTGGAAGCAGTCGGCTCAATGAGTTCGATTATATCTATGCCCCACATAGCGAAAGGCCAAGGTGAAGCCAACACATTCAAGGGAAGTGGTGACATATGAACTTTGTCTGCGTAGATCTGGCATTTGTGACATGTCTGGACGTGGCAATAACAGTCTGTTTCCATTGTCATACAATAGTACCCTACCCTCAAGATCTTCTTAACTATTGTGTGACCACTAGCGTGTATCCCAAAAGACCCTTCGTTCACTTCGTTTATGATACATTCTGCTTCGTGTCTATCCACGCATCTGAGCAGAACCAAATCATAATCCCGCTTGTATAATACATCACCACTGAGGAAGAACTTTGAGGAAAGCTTCCTGAGATATTTCTTCTCAGTGATAGTTATGCCTTCTGGATATTCCTGTGTTTCTAGATACCTCTTGATATCATAGAACCACAGATGATCATCAACTTTAGGCTCTTCAGCACCGGCTTCCAGGAAATAAGCGGGTTCATCAAGATACTTCAGACGAATGTGTGGCGCCTCATTCTTCCACTTGACTTGAAACATGGATGCTAGTGTTGCTAGAGCATCTGCCAACTGGTTTTCTTCCCTGGGAATGTGATGAAAAGTGATCTCATCAAAGTATGGGATTAGCTTCAAGACGTGGTCCCTGTAAGGAATCAACTTGAGGTCAAGTGTTTGTATTCCCCTTTAATCTGGCATATGACAAGCACAGAATTTCCATAGACTTCTAGAATCTTGATCCTATTATCAATGGCAGCTTCAATTCCGAAAATACAAGCTTCATATTCGACCAAGTTGTTAGTATATTTGAAGTATAATCTGGCGGTGAATGGTAAGTGAAAACCAGTTGGAGAAGTAATGATTTCCCCAATTCCACAGCCTTTAGCGTTTGCGGCACCGTCGAACACGAGCGTCCACCGCGATCCTAGTTCGGGTCCATCATCTGGGCCTAGTGTGGTATAGTTTCTGGCAAACATGACATCTTCGTCAGGAAAGTCGAAGTGCATAGATTGGTAGTTTTCCATAGGTTGGTGGGCGAGATAATCAGAGAGCACACTTCCTTTGATAGCCTTTTGCGTTACATACTGGATGTCGTACTTTGTCAATACCATTTGCCAACGAGCCAATCGTCTGGTGAGAACAGGCTTCTCGAATATGTACTTGACAAGATCCATCTTGGAGATCAGCAAGGTTGTATGGGTGAGCATATATTGTCTCAAGCCTTTTGCATCCCAAACTAATGCACAACATGTCTTCTCAAGCATTGAGTATCTCGATTCACAATCGTTAAACTTCTTGTTGAGGTAGTAGATTGCATGCTCCTTCCTACCTGTTTCGTCATGCTGACCTAATACACATCCCATGGATCCCTCTAGCACAGTCAAGTACATGATCAGGGGTCGCCCGGGTACTGGAGGCATCAAGATCGGTGGTTCTTGCAGATAGTCTTTTATTTTCTCAAAGGCTTTCTAACAATTATCGTTCCACACCACGGCTTAGTCTTTTTGAAGCAATTTGAAGATGGGCTCACAGGTGGTCGTTAGATGGGATATGAACCTGGCGATGTAATTCAATCTCCCAAGGAAACCTCGGACTTCCTTTTCAATTTTGGGTGCTGACGTCTCTTGGATAGCTTTGACTTTATCTGGGTCGACTTCAATCCCCTTTTGGCTCACAATAAAACCTAGCAGTTTACCAGATCTTACACCAAAAGTGCATTTGTTGGGATTTAACCTCGGCTTGAATTTTCTTAGTCTAGAAAAAAGCTTTTCCAAGTGAATAAGGTGTTCTTCCTCAGTCTGGGATTTCGCAATCATATCATCTACATAGCATTCAATCTCTTTATGTATCATATCATGAAAGAGAGTGACCATAGCTCGCTGATATGTGGTGCCTGCGTTCTTGAGCCCAAATGGCATGACCTTGTAACAGAAAGTTCCCCATGGGGTGATGAAAGTCGTTTTTTCCATATCTTCTGGCGCCATCTTGATCTGATTATAGCCTGAAAAACCATCCATGAACGAGAAGACAGAGAACTGAGTTGTATTGTCTACTAATATGTCAATATGTGGCAGGGGAAAATCGTCCTTTGGACTTGCTCTATTGAGGTCTCTATAATCGACACACATTCGCACCTTCCCATCCTTCTTCAGTACTGGAACAATATTTGCTACCCATTGCAAATAAGTGGATACTTCTAGGAAACCAGCGTCTAGCTGCTTCTACACTTCTTCTTTAATTTTGAAAGACATCTCAGGCTTTGTTCTCCTCAACTTTTGCTTCACCGGTGGGCAATCTTCTTTGAGGGGTAGCTTGTGCACCACAATATCTTCATCCAGACCATGCATATCTTTGTAGGACCAAGCAAATACGTCAACATACTCTCGAAGCAATGTGACCAACTTTGTCTTAATCTCTGACTCTAAGGCGGCGCCTATCTTGATCTCCTTGGCATCCTCTTCGGTTCCCATGTTGATAACTTCAACCTCTTCTTGATACGGCTGAATGATATTTGACTCTTGCTTTAGCAATCTAACTAACTCTTCTGGGAGATCACAATCTTTCTCGCATTCTTCGTCAGCATGGTAGATCGGGTTATCAAAGTCATATTGGACCATAGCAGGATCGTTATCGATAAAAACAGGGGAGGATCTGCACGATGAATGATTTCATGCTTTTATTTTTTAAGAAAAAATAAAAAGAAGCAAACAAAAACATTGCCTTTTAAAAATATTTTTATATGCAAAAATTAAAAATGAAAGAAAGAGAGCGCAATTGGATGCAAAAGTTTATTTATTGATGATAAGTTGTGCTTCAAAAGCAAAAAGCCCTACAACATGATCCATATGCCTTGGGCAGAGCATAGGATTTTTTTAGGTAAAACGAAAAAGCAGGGAATTACTCGTCTACTAGAGTAACTTCGGGGATTTCGACGATTCTCCAATTGTTCAAAGTTTGATTAGGTGCCCTAGGATACACCATGCACAACTCTTCATGATCTTCGGCTTCAATCTCCAAAAGTGTGACTTGACCATCAACAAGATGGCCCCCACTGGTAAAAACTAGCGGAGTCGCAAGTGCTTTACCCATATCAGAGGCGTTTTTCTGTTTGTAATCCAAACCGACTCTGTTTTTGTTAACGGGAAATTCCAATACTCTAGCCCACCCTCGCGGATGACCTTCCTCTATCACTGTACTTGCATCTTTCCTAGTTACTATTGACGACACCGGCTTCTCGTGAATCATATCAACACTGATTACTTCAAAGGCTTGAAACGGAGTCTCATGTACTTCGTCTCCTACCTCCACGTAGCGGAAAGAAGCAAGATGGCTCACAAGAACATCTTCTTCGCCCTCAATAATGACCATTTGATTATTAATCATAAATTTAATCCTTTGATGCAGGGTTGATGTTACGACACCTGCTGAGTAAATCCACGGGTGGCCTAGAAGGAAATTGTAGGTGGGATATATATTCATTACATAAAATGTAATGATAAAAGTATGAGGCCCAATCTTGATCGGGAGATCAACCTTGCCTATCACAGTTCTCTTAGCTCCATCAAAAGCTTTTACAATGGTTTGACTTGGCTTCATCACAAGTCTTCCAATTGATATCTTGCATGACGAGCTCTTTGGGAGTATATTCAGTGATGACCCAGTGTCGACTAGCACTCTAGAGAATACAACATCTACACATTCGATGGTAATGTGCAAGGCCTTGTTGTGATTTTTACCTTCGGGAGGTAATTCACTATCATTAAAGCTCAGGATATGACCTGATGCTATATTCCCCACCACCTCTTCGAACTGCACTACTGATATCTCTTGCGATACATGAGCAACCTTCAAAAATTTTAACAGCGCCTTCTGATGGGCTTTCGAACACATTAATAATGATAGCATGGATATTTTCGAAGGAGTCTGATTGAGCTGGTCAATCACTTTATAATCGCTTTTCTGAATGACTCTTAGAAATTCCTCTGCTTCATTATTTGGGACGTCTTTCTGTTTGGATGACTGCCCCTGTTCAATGATACTTGGTTTAACAATATCTTTCTTTGCATTACCACTGTTGTTGACAGGTGGTGAGGTTGGTGCAAAGATCCGACCACTCCTGGTGACGCCACCAGTCCCCACGATGTTCTCTATGGTCTTCTTTTCTCTGAAGATATCCTCTTCTCCCACCTTCTGTCCGTTGAGAAAAACAGTCTCGTCATATAGCCAAGGTACATCATTCGTGCTCTCGTATGGAAATGAAGTTGGTGCCGAAATGACAAGTTGGTTCATTGATGGTGGAGACATAGGTATCTCAACCGAATCGTACGGGATCTGTAGCGGGATAGAAGCTTGTCCATACACGTTGTCCCATTCTTCCTCATCGCACGGTATGGTCAATGGAATACGAGTCAAATTATCATAAGGAATCCATAACCCATATTCATCGTCATATGGTATCTCCAATGTCTCAAACGGAATGTCAAGAGTAGCAACTTCTTTGGTCTTTGAAAGTTGTTCTGCTACTAATATGCCTTGATCGACCAGGCTTTGGATGCCTTTCTTCAATTCAGCACATCCTTGAGATCCATTCAAACAAATGTGACAATTGGCTGAACAGCCAGGATCAACGTTATTCAATAAGAGATGTTCCTTAATAGTGGAAAGAGGGGTTTTTAGTTTGTCAATGTCCGAAATTAATCGGATCCCTCTAGAGCTCTCAACCATGTTTGTTGAGTGGTGAGTCGGCATTGGATTAGTCTTGATGTTCGGGGTGTTTCGAGTAAATTTTATCGCCTTTGAATCGATAAGATCTTGCACAATGTATTTCAGAGCTTTGCAATTCTCAATGTTATGGCCTGGGGCGCCAGAATGGAATTCGCATCTTGCATTAACGTCATAACTGTAGGGGAGAACGGCTAGAGGGTCTCTCATTTACCTAAGTTGGACAAGAACTCCTTTTAACAAGAACGGAAGTAATCTGGCGTATGTTGATGGAATTGGATCAAGCCTTCTTTCTGGCTTCCTCGGCCCTTGATACTGATTTTGTCTCGGTTAGTAAGATTGTTGTTATCGATTATGCTGAGCTATAGGTTGACTTGCTGGAATGGAAAGTGGTTGTTATGGAGCAACGACAGCAACATGGTGATAACCTTGATGGGTTCTCCCTCTGTCTGTGGACACAACACTAGTTTCACCTTCTTTCTTCTTAACGAACCCCTGATATGGCTTCTTGACCTGACTTGAGGATCCACCAGCATTCTGAATCTTTCCTGACTTCATTAAAATCTCTAGTCTTTCTCCAACCATGACAAGTTCAAAAAACATTGTAGAGGTTGTAGACGCCAGACGCTCAAGGATCGGCCCTTGCAGCGTGCCCATGAAGAGGTCTGTAAGCTCCCTTTCCATAAACAGGGGTTGTACTCTTACGGCTAGTCCTCTCCATCTCTGTGCAAAGTCTTTAAAAGAGTCGTTCGATTTTTGGGTCAGATTCTGAAGTTGCATCCGACTCAGAGCCATGTCAGTGTTGTATTGATAATGTTTCACGAAAGCGTCTGCTAACTCTTTCCAGCTTTTCACATTAGACCGCTCGAGCTGTATGTAGCATTCCAGGGAGGCCTCAATCAAACTATCCTGAAAGAAGTGGATTAATAGCTTTTCATCATCGGAATAGGCGGCCATCTTCCTACAGTAAGACCTTATATGGTTCTTGGGACAACTGTTACCCTTGTATTTCTCGAAAGTCGGGATAATAAACTTCGGAGGTATCTTAACCCCTGGCACAAGACAAATTTCTGCAGAATCCAATCCCAAAACGTTGGGACCTTGCATTTCTCTTACTGCTTCTTGTAGAGCATTAAACTTCTTTTCTAATTCAGCATTCTGTGGTACATATGCTTCAGCTGAATCTTCGTAGAATCCTTCATAATCGTCATAGTGGACTGGTGGTGGGATCGTAGCACCGGGAGGATGGATTGTACTAATAGGTACCGCACATGTGGGAGTATGAATTGCACCAACAGGGGTTGGAATAGCACCGATAGGGGTTGGAACAGCACCGGTAGGGATTGGAATTGCGCCACCTGCATTGAGAACCACGTCAGTCAGGGTCTGATTAGCGTTCTTCTCCACTACTAACCTCATCTCCTCTTGATTTCTGGCCATGTTCTGAATCACCTCCATGAGTTGATTCATCTGCGTCTTCATACCTTGCATTTCTTCCCTCATAGCAGCCTGGTTTTGCTCTAGCTGATCCATGACTCTTTTCTGGTTATGTCTTGTGTTGTACTGATGTCAGGAAGTCAGCTTGCTTTACTGCAAAAGGGCAAGCGACATGTAAGGTCGAGTTTCAGGGAATTAAAAAATAATGCGCAAGCATATGCAATGTTCAAGAGACTTTCGATACTTATGATTATAATCGGTATTATAGAATTGCGAATGGATAGTAAAGAATACATAACTAAGACCAAAAGCAAACTTTCATTAATTTTGAGAGAAGATCCAATACAAATGATTGCTGAATAAGCTGAACATAACAATTTATGCTACAAGATAAAAATACTGAATAACTAAAAAGCCTTCTTTTGAGACTCTCTTCAAGCTTCTTTGACTCAAACATGAATCTTCTAACCATCTGGTCATAGAGCTGAATAAAGTGATGAACAGAAGGAGGGACGTCACTCCCTTCCAAGTATTGAATCACACTTTCCAACCTCCATGGAATATCACGGATCATGAGGTTACAATGCTCCACTAGATCGTTGTACCTAGTACGACACATGTCTAGAATCGGTTGATAATAACGAAGAGAATCCACATGTGTATCCAACAGTTCATTGAGTTGAGCCTCCTTCTTGAGCCACTGTACACTATCCCTTTTCAAGGCGTCGAAACAATTCTTCCACAAAGTGGATGTTTCTTGAGCAGTTTCCAACTCTAAGCATTTGTTGTTCCACTTACCAGGAGTGACATATGAAGCTCTCAACACTTCTTCTTTGAGTTATTGTTCATCTTTCACAAGGTTTAAAGCACTTCTCAATTGCTCTTCGAGATCCCCAATGTCAGCCTCAAGATTCTCTCTTGCCTTCTTCTTTTCAGCAAAAGCTAATTCAAAGAAATGTCATGCTTTGTCACAAGAGTCCTTAGTTTCCTTTAAGCACTGTTGGAGAGTTTTCATTGATGCGTCAGCCCTTTCGAAACCATTCTGATACATGACTCTCATATTCATTTCTAGCTGCAGTTTCTTACTGCTCTCAGCCGCTTGGTCTTGTTCAAACTCCACCTTCCTTTTGTACTGGCCATTCTCCATGCCTGCTTGGTGAATTTCAGCTTGAAGGTCTTGGTTCTGTTTAGTCAATCTTTCTATCACTAGCTTCAGCTTCTCATATTCTTCCATAGATACGTGAGTGGGAGCAAGAGGTTATTCTCGCATGGATGGTTCTGGAGGAAATGGCAGCAATCTTTCAGCCACTCTAGCTAGTAACCATCGGTTGTATGACTCTTTAGCCACACAATTCTTTGCTTTCAACTCTTTCCTCCCTATTGTATGGATCTTGGCCCATGCTTTAGCAATTTTCCTGACAAACGCAGGATCTTCTGTTGTGGCGAGCAAAAAGAAGCTTTGAACTTTCTCTGCTTCGGGTTCATCCTCCATAGCATAGCCCAACTGACGTAATTCCATTACTGGGTTATAGTTGATGCAACCAGCTCTACTAATCAGAGGCACATTACCAAACTCCCCACAGCTAAAAATGATCTCCACATCATAGTATTCATGGGAATACCAAGCAATATCATTGTCTATAAGAGACATAATGCGTTGTGACCATTTCAGGTTCTCCTTAATTTCCACAAACGACCCTTCCTTCGGTAGATGGGAAGCATACCATTTGAACAGTAGATGAGAATAGCATTGGACCATTCCTGTCTTCTTTTCACTCCTCCAATGAATAGAGTGGTAAACATCGACAAGGAGAGTAGGAATAGGATTCTTCTGCATGAAGAGAATAATGGCAGTGATGTCTATGAAATTATCTATGTTTGGGAAGAGAACAATCCCATAGATCATCAGAGCAACAACAACACCAAACCTTTCCCAATCCCAACGGTCTTGTACTAGGTGGCTTTGCCTAGTAGAAACTTCAGAGGAAATCCTTGAGTACCTCCCTTATTGGCTAGACCATCTTCGACTTCTCCCTTGGTCATATGGAGAGCAAGAGCAATGGCGGAAGGCTTTGGTTCTTCTTCTAGATCGTTGTAGATAGGTTGATCCTTAATCTTAATATTCAAAAGGTAAGAATATTCTTCAAGAGTAGGAGCCAACTGGTAGTTTTGGAAGGTAAAGCATCTGAGAGGTGCATCATAAAACTGAGCCATAGCAAACAAAGCCCAAGTGTCCACTCTAGAATAGAGAAGATCAAGCAATTTCTTGTGCTTCCCTTGAAAGTTGATCTTGATAATCTTTGGCACATTAATCAAAAGGTCTTGGATCAATTCTAACTTTGGTTCTCTAAACTTCAAGGAATTTGTGCTTCTTTTTCTTTGATCAGTCATTGTGTTTACCAATACCTGAGATAATCACAGTCTCTTAAGTACCTTGATATGTAATAATGCTATGCAATGAAATGCTTTATGAATGCATATGATAATATAACAACAGGAGGGTCAAGGTTAAAGGTCCTGCAAGGTAATAGAACAAGATATCCCTCACCTCGGGTGGGCAATCTATTGGTTTGTAACAGGGAATTCCAAAAGTTTCCAAACAAAGTCCCATGCACTAACCCTCAAAAGTTTTCCATCATAACAATGATTCGTAAGATGGTAATCCCTTCAAAGGATGAGTACCTAGTTATGTCTTAGTAACCTTCGGAATTGGGGTTCTACAAAAGGTCCTCAGAATCACGGACTCCTAGGTCGGAAATGAAGACGCCATTACGACTACTCGTAAGACATAATCGTCCCAAAGGGGCCTCAACTGAGCGGTGGAATTCAAACCAACTCAACGAGTCTTAAGCCTCACAAATCAGAAAGAAACCACCTTCTAATCTTAGTGTATACTAGAAAGCTCGGGTAGAAATCCTTTATCCTTACAACCCATCCAATAAACCCAACAGTTAGAGAACACAACACAATAAATAATAAAAGCAAATAAATCACAAATGCGACAAGAAAACTAGGTTTGTCTTGCTAGGTGTCCTCAACAGATTCGCCATCTGTTGCTACTCGAAAAATGCAACGACGGGGAGGCGAAAAGAAAGACAGAAGAGTCTCTATCGAACTTTATTTATCCCATGAGGGGAAAGGAAGATATCGAGAAAATCTCAAGAGCAAAATGGATAAGATGGCCTCGCGACCAAAGAACGGGTTCAGAAGCCGGTTATGCAAAGGAAAGGTATTAGCACCCCTCACATCTATCGTACTCGATGGGAACCATTTGTTTGTCGACGTGTGAAGATATTTGCTTAAAGATATTGCTATAAAGAGTGTTCCACGGGAGAGAGAAAGGTTAGAAATAGGGGAAAGAGAGATAACATGGGAGAAAGGACTCGTTAGGACTTCGCGGTCCTAGGCCTACGTATTCTCAACAGATAAGAGAAAGTCAGAGTCGACGTAGTTCGGGGAACTATAGATATAGAGGGGAATGTGCTCGGCAAGGATGGTGGCCCTTGTGCCTACTTATCTTTACTTAAGAGGAGTAAAGAATTAGAGTAGCCATAGTTCGGCCTACGATTTGTTAATGTTTTTGTGGATGATGCTATCGTGCGCATTCTAGCAGTTAAGGTGTATTGCTGCTTGCTTGTTGGAGACTTAGGCGTTACCTGTTTGCGGTAGAATGGACGTACCATATCCTTTTTGAAAGATTAGTTTTCCCCATGCGAGGCAAGATGTCATGTTTGATTTGTGGAATTGTTTTTTAGGAGTGAAATAGGTCTTCGGATAGTAACCTCTTGCGGGTAGTACCCAATTCTTTATCTCAAAGTTTTGTTATGAAAAGGTGTGGCAAATACAAGTGTGTCTTCAAATTGAAAGACGAGTATCGAGACCACAAACTCTACAGTGAGTATCCTGACACTCGGAGAAGAAGAAGTCTACACTCAATCCTCTCTCTTTAGTTCAATACAAAGAGAACTTCATCCTCTTATTAAAGTTTTTTTTGGTTTTGAATGGTACGTGCTTTGCGACACTGAACCCTACGGTAATGTCAAGCACTCGGGATAGGAGAAGGCCTACGCCTAACCACTCCACGACCATTCAAGTTTTTGTGAAAATAATTTGGAAATGCACTCGGTACGGGACCGAGATTTTAGGAGAAAAAAGCTTCGAAAAGAAGTTTGCAAAAAGAAGTACGTCTTCATATTGAAAGACGAGTATCGAGACCACACACACTACAGTGAGTATCCTGACACTCGGAGAGGAAGAAGTCTACACTCAATCCTCTCTCTTTAGTTCAATACAAAGAGAACTTTTATCCTTTTATGAAAGATGTTTTGAAAATGCACTTGGTATGGGACCGAGGTTTTTAGGAGAAAAGGGGGACGAATACAAGCGTTTTCATATTGAAAGACGAGTATCGAGACCACACACTCTATAGTGAGTATCCTGACACTCGGAGATTAAGAAGTCTACACTTAATCCTCTCTCTTTAGTTCAATACAAAGAGAAATCGATTTCTTTATTAAAGAGATTTTTGAGAAGGTATGAGAGAGATAGGAGAGAGATACAAACAGAATACAGAAAATATGCAAGATATGTAACCAACAGTCCACCAATTAGGATTTTATGGTTACAATATTTATTAAGTTTTTTGAAAGAATGTACAAATAAAAAGGGGGTTAGATGATAGTATGCACAATATGACAATATGAAGTATGAACGATGATGATGATATGAACAAGATAATGTTAATAGAAAATATAAATAGATAAATATGTGCGGAAATACAAAACAATGAAGTATTAACACAATGTTAAAGTCGAGAGTTAGTAATCGGTGAAATGGAAGAGGTCAAAAAAAATTCAAACCTCGTATTAATCGCAAACTTTATGTTAATTAGTCGAAGGGAACCTCTCGCGATCTTAAAGTAGAGAAAATGACCCAAATGGTCATTCTCCTTAGATTTGAAATAACGAAGGTTTCAACATCCTCGAAGATCAACGCTTAAAGAATCGGAGACTTCATCGATTTGAAAAAAAATGAAATGAAGAAGATACAAGGTGAAAAAGAAGCGGGTCTCGGATCCGACGCTACTTGTCAATAGATTGACTAGTAACGTTTTATGGAAACTTCGTCATCGACCCAAAATATGCGACAAATGTGGAACAAAATGCCCAATAATAAATGAAAAATCTAAAACTTCTAAAAAAAATGAATTAAAATCCTAAATAAAGAAATTACTAAAACTTATATATATATATATATATATATATATATATATATATATATATATATATATATATATATATATATATATATATATATATATATGTATACATATATATATACATATATATATACATATATATATATATATATATATATATATATATATATATATATATATATATATATATATATATATATATATATACATATATATATACATATATATATATATATACATATATATATATATATATATATATATATATATATATATATATATACATATATATATATATATATACATATATATACATATATATATATATACATATATATATATATATATATATATATATATATATACATATATATATATATATACATATATATATATATATATATATATACATATATATATATATATATATATATATACATATATATACATATATATATATATATATATATATATATATATATATATGTATATATATATATATATATATATATATATATATATATATATATATATATATATATATATATATATATATATATATATATATATATATATATATATATATATATATATATATATATATATATATATATATATATATATATATATATATATATATATATATATAATATAGCTAAAATATAATATATTTGCAAAACAAAACAAAAAAAAAGACTGTTTTATATAATATATTTACGAAATGGCAATAATATATAAGCATAATAAATTGAGAAAATAAAAGACAGGAAGGGGATATTGAAAGCAACATAGGGAGTATGGTGGATAGAGAGAGCCACGGTGGGCCCTCAAGCCCAAGAGGGTCACGATCTATCAAAACAAAATGAAAAAAAATTGTTGTCCTGCATTTACCAAAACAAAACACAATAACCCGTTTTCTCCAATCTACTCACCAAAACTTCAATAGCTCTAAAAAACTGATTTGTGAACAACACTAAGAAATCCAACAGAACAAACACAGGGCCGTTTCTGGAAGTGACGTTTATGGGTGGTTCGGAAAGTTTGGATCGGAGTTTTCAGATTTGCGTTGGTTTTGAGGTTTGGGAGAAGAAGGGATCTGGGTCATCTGCATTTTGGAGATTTGGAGGTGTTCAGTTTGGTTCATCAAGGGGTTTCGCTAGTTCTGTGTTAGTGAGAATGATGATGGTGGCCGCTGTGTTAGTGAGAATGATGATGTTAGTTGCTGTGTTAGTGAGTGTTTTGAAAGTGACGAATGGGGGATATATGATGATGGCAGATTTGAGGTTGTGTTGTTGTTGTAGGTGACTCAGATGGGTTTGGTTCGAAAATGGGAGAGATGGCTTTTCTGATGATTTTGTTCAAGTTTGTTGGTTTTGTTTTGTTTGAAGTGAGAATGGTAGTGAGAGAATTGGGTTTCAATGGAGTTTTAGTTGAAGGTTTTGGGGTAGTTGATGGAATGTGTCACAAATTCTTAAAATGGGTTAAGGAGTGTTGATGGTGGTTTTAAAATGAGGAAGAAGATGGAAGTGAAGGTTGTTGAAGGTCCGCAGGATTTAGTTTAGAGGATGAAGAACTGATGATGATTTTTGGGTGAGGGAGAGAGGCGCTAGGGTTTCTGAGGTTGGGGGTGATGAATAGTGACCAGGATTTTATACAACTGCCATGTGTCGCTATCAAGCTTGTTTTTTTTCTTTCTTTTTGATTTAATTTTCTGTTAATCAACTTAAAACAAAACTTAATCTAAAATCCTAACTCTAAACTAATCTCTAATATAAAAATTAACTTAAATAACTAATCTAACTAATTTCTAATCTTAATTAATAAACTAATCCTAAACTAAAATTCTAATTTTAATAAAATAATAATAAAAAAAAACTATTCTAATAACTTTATATTAAAATTTTATATTAGGTTAAATAAAATAAAACTTAAAACTAAATTCTAAATAAAAATTCTAAACCTAATTTAATTAAAACCCTAAACTATAATTTCTAGTTCTATTCTATTTTAATAAAATAAATTATTTATTCTAAACTAAATAATAATAAAAACTATTCTAATTTCTAAAAAAATAAAATTCTAATTATAAAATCTAATTTCTATTAACAAACAAAAATGTACAAAATAATATCATTTTGCAAAGAAAAAGAGAAATTAAAAAAGAAATTAATATTTACAAAAATACCTTTTGGCCACGTGTCACGTTCCTATTGGGCAAAATAGTAGAGATCTGAAAAACACCCAATCACGAGTGGACACGTGTCTAAATGGCATGAAATTAAGTGGGCAATACAAAACTAAAAAATAGAATCGGAAATACGAAAAATATTTGAAAAAAGGAGGACAAAATTTAGGGTATGACACCAGTCCCCTCAGTCACCAAATCCACGCCGGGGTTGGCAAGCCGAAGCTGGGTGATGGCACTCTTAAAGCCTACATCGAAGGCCCCTAGGCAGTCATCCTCCAACAGTCGGATCTTTTCCACCATCTCCCGTCGGGAAACTAACAGCTTCTCCTCATCCGACTCTTCCTCGACAAGAGCAAGCAAGTCCTCGAGTTCAGCAACCCGCCCCTGCAGCCCAGACAGCTCATCATCCCCGTCCTTCACCATCTTCTCAAGCTCTTTGATCCACTCGCGATGGGCTTTGTCCTGCCTCTAGTACTCCCTTTGATCGACAACTAGCTTGGACCTAACCTCCTCGGATACTACCAGCTCATCCTGCACGGTGTCTAAGTCCGTCGAGGAACAAGCCTGCTCGTTGAGCACGAGAGCCGTCTCAAACGCCCTCACCACCGAGGCCAGGTCGTTTGGCAACATCTTCCTCCGAGCCTCCTTGTTGAAAGCCAGGATGGTCTTCGTCTCCTCGGGAGCCACAACAGGGACATTATCCCTGGTAAAGAAATTAGGCCTGAGACAGCAGGGGGGAACGACAAAGCGTCGATTAGGAGAGTTGTCTGTCAGGTCGATCGGGGACGCTTCAAACTCTCGTCGCCTCTTAGAGACCGGCGACGCAACCGGGGAGCCGCTACCTTGTGGGGACGAATTCAACCCCGACGGTCCAACACCGGCCTCCTTTCTAACAACAGCGGCCCTCCCTGCGGGACGTCGGCCACCTCCCTTGAGCAGCTTCATAACGCTTTCTTCCATCGAACCCATAGCACCTATAAAGAAAACACAAAAAACAGCTAGTGAGAAAAGTTCAAAACAAATGAACAAAAGCCGAGGAAGTTGCTCGCTACCTAAAAAATGATGAGCCTCTGCCTCGGTCCGGCACTCGAGGAGGGCCTTCGTGTTGATGCACCTAGTCTCGATCTAGATCTCCCCGCTAGCGTCGCGGATATACTGCCCATCCGGAGTCACGCATTTGCAAGGGGGAAGACGCCCGACGAAGTCAACCAATTTCTGGAAGGCCAAACTACGTCCTTGTCCAGGTGGTTAGGCCGGTAGATAAAACTCTCCGTACTATTATTATTATTATTATCATTAATTTATTAAAACTTGTTATAATATAAAAATTTGTTTTTTTAAAATAAATAACATTAACATCTTTTCCAAATTAATATGAAAACCTATTATTTTTAAGAAAAACTTTTTTTTAGATAAATTTAAAATAATAACTAAAATATTTTTTTAAAATAATAACTAGAACCGTTTTAAAAAAATATATATAATAATAACATTAAACCTTTTTTTTTTAAAAATAAAACCTTTTTGTTAGATAATTAAATTAAGACTATTTTTGAAAAGTTTTTTAATAATATTAAAATCTCTTTTTTAACTTAAATCAAAAGCTTTTTTATATATCACAAATAAACAACAAAGAATATCTATAACTTTCGCACTTCCGTTTCATAACTCGTCTGATTACTGTCTGACTCTGTCTACTAACGTTGTGTATTCAATGTGCAGCTTGTTACGTTGCTATTAGCTATTTTAATGTGTTTTTCAATTCAAGTTGTATTTTAATTGTATCTGTTTCTCATTTGTAACTTCGCGAACAAATTATCGCGTTTACCTTTCCGCACTTTAATTTCTGCTGTTTGTATGGTTTAAATTCGCGCATTTGCATCGTTAATTTGTCCCATTGCATTCCTCCGAAGGATTAGGTCTAGCCGTTTGGCCGCCACGCCAATAGTCCTCAAAACTTCAAACCCTTACAAACCCTAACTTTTCACAAATGTCTCGCCGTGGACAAAATTACAAAACTACCCCTAGCTTTAGGTCAAAGAGTCACCGCACTCATTTTAGGGTTTCCCGCCGCGGAATCCCTAACCTAACCCTAATGCACTTAACAATTTATAACATAGAGATCGGAGTTTAAGACTCCATGTAAGCGTGTCCTTAAGATGCGTTTATTCCCCTTGAGACCTTGACCACAGTCAAGAAGTCTCTAACCTCCCTTTTGAGGGGAACTACAGTTACTTTGATTCCATTCCCGTAAGGATATGTAGGCACAAGATGCGATGTCTTGCCGAGTAAACTTAAAATTAACCCCTAGGTCTTTTTTAATTTTCAGTCCTTTGTATATACCCTAAAGCAAAATAATTAATGAAACAAATAAAAAATAATAAACAAAAGGTTCCCGTAGAGTACTACGGAAGTTTAGGGTGCTAATACCTTCCCTAAATTTAACCAACCCCCGAACCTTAGATCTCTCCCTTTTAGGTTTTTCCTTTCTTTAACCTTTCCTTCGGATAAATCAAAGACCGGTTGTAAATGAATTAAGATTCAAGTTAATCAATAGCTTGACATCCAAATTTCACCGCAACAGAAAATGGCGACTTCACTGGGGAGTCCTAACTTTTGAGGGTTATCCCCATTTTGTTTATTTTTCATTATATATTTGTTTCATTAATATTTTTGCTCATTTGTATATATATTGTTCAGGGGTACCTTGCTTGGGAATTACTGTGTTGTGAGATAAGTCCTGCACCCAGACTTGAGTGACATTATTATAGGATGGCGATATATTCGACGAGGCTTATAGGGAGTGAGTCCCGACTAAGCTAAATCGAGAATCACCACTCAGTTGAGACACTTTCGAAAATGGTTCGGTTGATCGAGTGTAGTCGTGAAAACTTTTACCGTTATCGATTGGAGTCTGTGATACTGGGAACCGTAGTACCTTTACACCATCTTGGCCTTATCTAGGACGTAGTGCGGGAACTATGTGGGAGTAGTTCTACAATGGTTGCTACGCGATACTACACTCGAACGAGGTTCTCTTGAGAATATTATCGACCCTTGAGTCAGTCGAGAAGTTGATAATATCCAAAAGATGGGCTGATGACTTTGGGCACTTTTTAGAACCCTTGTTCTGCAGGTACAATTAACCTATAGTACACACCACTTTGGGAAGGGTAGACCTTGACTCCATTCATTGTTCCTCTAAAATTAGGACCTTTGTTTGCTTATGTGCGTTTGTGCTTTGCATCCATAAAGCATCATATCATTTCTAGTTTCAAGGAATTCAAAAGTCCTTTGCAAATTCAAGAAGTCCTACATTTTAAAGTCTAACAGCTTTTCTCACTTTCCTAAAAGGGAATGTTTGCAATTGACCATTGAAATTCTTGAGACCATTGCATGGCATTAGCATCACATTTTTGCATTGCATTTATCCCCCAGTTTCTCCTTCTTGGTCCTATCGTCTTCTAGTGTACCTTTGAGTCGTCAAGCTGATTCCTCGACACAGATATCAGACCAGAAACGGAACAGGAGTCACTTTGATCCTATTCTCATGACTTACACAGAGCTATATCCTGACTTAGTCCGGCAAAGACTGATTACTACAAAGGCTTTACCACCTCCTCTTAATCCTCCGGCTGGATTTAGGGCTGATCTCCATTGTGCTTCCCATGAGGGTGCCCCAGGCCATGACTTGGAGCATTGTTTTGCATTGAAGGCTAGAGTATGTGAATTGGTTAGAACTGGAATACTTGATTTTACAGACAGTCATCCAGATGTTCAGAAAAATCCCTTGCCAGTACATCAGAAATGAAGTTTTGTCACTAGGCCTTTTGTTTCTCGTTGTTTGCACTATCCTTATTTTGTTTAAGTTGTTTGCTTTTAATTATGTTTGTACTTTCATTAATGAAATAAGCATTGCGACTTTTGATTCAATTCATTTCCGTCCATTTATTTGCATCTTTATGCTTTATTTTTCAAATGTTTACTTCTTGTCCAAAATTTTGATATGCTAAGATTGGAGGGAGGATGATGAAAACGTTATACCCATAATTGTTGTCAGTATCCTTTCAATCAAACCTTGTTGACGATGTAAGGCATTGTTTCAATTCCCAAACACTGGAGAAATAAGGAAGTTAATCCCTCGTTACCCCCTTCGAGCCTAGAAGTTGGAGTTTCTTTCGTTACAAAAAACCCACAATTTTAACCTTGGGATGGGTAGTTCTCAGTTAACTTGGTTGTGTGTTCATACGATACACCTTTCATTAACAAATTTTCCTTCGCACACGTCAAACAAGTGTCGAAGATGTTTTCTAATCAAAAGGTCGATGATGGTTCACCGTAATCATTAAAATCAAACAGTCACTTTCCTTCACACAAAAAAATAATATAAAAAAAGCAAAAGAAGCCCGCTAAGTCAAAACCTATGAAGGAGACTTAGGCAAAACTGGGGCATCCCGCTGACTGTAAACTCTAAAATAAACAGTTCAGGCAAAATTTAGGGATAATACAAAGAGATTTTTAAATCCTTATCTTGAAAATCCTCAATGTCAAAACAATCAAATGTTATAGGGGAGTAGTGGCTGCCTTTTCATAGGTCCCTTTGACTTCTGAATCATCACTGCTACGATAAATGAAATCCCTAACTTATGGGAACCTGAATGCATAGTATGAGTTAACTGAGCATAGGACTGAAGATCATCACGTAGATTTTGTAAATTATCCAAAAGAAAATTTACGCAGAATATAAAAAGAATACTAATTGGGGGCTTTAAGTTGGTAGAAAAAAGAAAGCAGCTGTCATACCCCAAATTTGTCCTACCTTTTTCAAAATTTTCATTCGCATTGCTTGTACAACTTAACGTATTTTTCACCTTTTTACCCAATAAATTTGTGACACGTGACTTTTTATTATTATTATTTTTATTTTGTTATTATTTTGTTTTGTTATTTTTGTTTTATAATTTATTTTTTATTTTTAATATGTAAATATAATATAGTTTTAATATTAGTTAATTAACTAGTTTAGATTTAGAATTAAATTATAAATGATATTAGAATAT
Source organism: Lathyrus sativus (assembly GCA_963859935.3). Classification (NCBI taxonomy): domain Eukaryota; kingdom Viridiplantae; phylum Streptophyta; class Magnoliopsida; order Fabales; family Fabaceae; genus Lathyrus; species Lathyrus sativus. The sequence goes on along the minus strand of OZ012738.1, from coordinate 276,525,775 downwards.
TTAGTTAGATTTTTAATTAGAGCCGGAATTTTAGTTAGGATTTATATTAAAAATTAGATTAGAATAGTTAATATAATAATTGAAAATCATATTAGAAAAAGATTATTAATTAATTAAAAAAAAGAAAAATAAAGAAGAATTGAAAGAAAAATGAGAAACACGGTTGAGATTGGGAAATTAGGATTTAGAATTAGTATAAAAGGGGGCATTTTACTGTTCATGGAGAGGATGGAAAACCCTAAAAAAATTTCCCCAAATCGGCCGCCGCACTCTTCTTCCCTTTCATCTTAACCGGAATCCACCTCCATTACCTTCTTCAACCTCTTTCTTCTTCACCGCCGCTATTGCTCAGAACATCCTCACATTCTTCACATCAAGAAACCGCCACCTCCCTCATCTCTGCTTTCATCTCTAAAAATAACAATCCACCATCTCAAAAATCACCATCATCTTCTCTATTGAATCCCATTTTTTCTTCCTGTCACAGCCGAAAAAACCTTTGTATTCCTCCTTCTCACAAGTTTCGCCGCCACCAAAACCCACCGGCAACAGATTTAACTTCAACAACAAACTCAAACGAAGACACTAGCCCTCTGTTTTGAGCTTCAAAATAGGAGCAGATGCCGTTGATATCACGTCGATATTATTATTAATAAAATAGTCTCGTGAAAATGGTTTCTCGGTGAAGGTATCGAATTTGTAAAAGACAACCCTGCTGGCTGTTATTTGATTTTGCACGCAGGTTCTGAAGAAGAGGCAAGCTCGGAGTCGGTGATGTTCGGGATTTGAAGGAAAATGTCACTGAGCAATAACAAATTTGTTTCAGATTTCTTCGAGTTACAACAGAGCTTCAGCAACAATGTCGACAGTGCGACATCGGCGATTGCATTTCTGATCGTTTGCGTTTTGAGATCTTGTGTCGTTTTTCTTTAACTCATTCAATTTGGAGGTGATGTTTTCTTTTGCTATTGATATCTCTGTTGCTGTTGATAGTTGTTTTTGCGGAGATTCAACTTGATAGGCTTGTGTTTGTGTACTGATATGGAGAGGAAAGAAGTATTCAAATCCATGGAAATTCTTGTGTTGCTGTTATAACGTTTATTCTTCGACCTAATTACATGGCGGTATTACTCCGGCCTTCCTCTTTTGATTATGCTGATTGTTTTGTGTTCTATTTCATAGCAATATCATGTGTGTAAACATTACTGTTATTTGAAATAGGTTGTTAATGTGTGTTGGTTTTTTGTTCTGAGTCAGTTTGCTGCCAATTGGAGAGTTCATTTTGATTCACATTGTTATTTAATAGGTATTTTGACTCCACTTTAATTCATGTCTCCCTTTGAAACCTTATGTTTTTTGGTTTGCTATATAAAATTTCAATTCAATTTTAGTGTATATTCTGCAATTGGATGTTGCTGCTGCTAGCTTTGAATGAGTGTGGAACGATATCGCTTTTCCTATTACTGCTATTATCCCATGAATTCCTAGTCTACAAATGTCTTGGTTTTAGTTTGATCATACATGTTGGTATCTTATGATTAGTGTGGTATTTATTTATTTATTTTAAGATATGCTTTTCTTGAAATTTACCATGAAGAAGTTAGTCCATGGCATGTTATTATTTCTATTTAATCCGTTTAATCTAGTGTGGATGGGGAATGTATAGACCAATTTACTTACAGTTGGTAAATTGATTATGGCTATGCATAAAGGGAGGTGGTGATTTTCATTTGATTCATGCTTGTTTGTGTTGGTCCACGTATGTTGCAATTTTTATCAAACTCTTTTCATTTTTTTATATAAATTTTATTTACCTTATTATTATTATACATTATTATTAATAATTAGTCTAGATTTAAACATATGGGTTATTCTTGATTTGAGCTCATCAAACATCATTTTTATACACCATTTGATGTAAATAGTTGTATTGGATTTTTATAGATAATTTGTGAATATGTTACTATTTCCATTTGATTGAGCTATAATTTATTAAAAGCAAACATAATTTGGCTGATATTATCTTATTACATATCCCATTTTCATTTTCTAAAATAGTTTAATTAATTAATTAATTAAATTTTGTTTAGTTAGTTAATTTGGATTAATTAACTTTAATTAACTTGATTGTTTGATTTTATCAAAATGATTTGGATAATTAATTTTAAATAACCTAATTAAATAAGTTAATCAAACTTTAGTCAATTAATTTTGTTAATTAAAACTTGATCGCTTCATTTCACACCATGCTTTTGTGCACTTGCGTTCATTTATGTTGATTGGACTTGATTTAATTGTTTCATTATCTCATATCCCCATTTGACAAAATGTACCCCAACTCCCACAAAATGTAATAATTTTTATCGTCTTTATCTTAATTATGCTTTAATGCTCCAAAACAATTTTAAAGAAATAAATTCTCGATTAGTCGAGCCATTTTCTACCCTTGTAAGTCGAAGTGCTTTCAAAGCCTCGCCATTAACCCTTTGGTCACAGACACAACATTTTAAAGCTTAATCCTGGGCTTCCTTACAGTGATACCTATTTGATCAATTATTTCTAATTGGTCACTTAGAAGACTAGCCCACTTTGCTAGTGTACACGTTAAAACTCTAATTTCAAACCTCGACTTGCATCGAGCATTTTCTTCCAATCAAATTAAAATACTTAATAAATACTTAAATGCAATTTCAATAAAAGATGAAAAAGAGAGAGCTCCAAGTCTTTGGTTCTCTCTCCCAATTGTTTGGGTCAGAGAAGTTTTTCTTAAGCCTGAATAATTGTCTTCTAAAAAACGATAAACGAATTCAAATCTATTTTTCTTAAACACACAGATGAAAAAGAGAGAGTTCCAAGTCTTTGGTTCACTCTCCCGATTATTTAAAGTCCGAGAAGTCTTTCTTGAGCTTTGAGTAATCGTCATCCGATTAATACACTCTAATATTATTAAACATCTTTCATAATATTAGATGAAAAAAGGAGAGAGTTCCAAGTCTTTGGTTCATTCTTCTGATTATTTGAGGTCTGAGAAATCTTTCTTAAGCTTCGAGTAATCCTCATCTGTTAAAATACTTTAATCACATCCTATCTTTCAAAGTGCCATCCAAACAATTCCTTTTGCGATGAAAAAGAAAGTATTCCAAGTCTTTGGTTCGCTTTCCCGATTACTTGGGACCGAGGAGTCTTTCTCGAGCTTCGAGTAATCGTCATCCGATTAACCCACTCGAACCACATCTTATTCTTTTGCAATTGAGGTTGAAAAAGAGAGAGTTACAAGTCTTTGGTTCACTCTCCCGATTACTTGGGTCCGAGAAGTCTTTCTTAAGCTTCAGGTAATCGTCACCTCTAGCTAAACACATGATACATCTGACCAACTCTCTTCCTCGCCCTCGTGCGACCAAAACCTTATAACCTATTCCAATCTATCCTCTTTTCTAATACCAAAATACTTAACACATCAAACTCTCTATTCCTCGCCCTCGGGCGATCCACGACTCTTCTCAAAGAACATTGTTTAGTCCCTTCTTCCGCGCATAACAAACTCGTGCTTCAGCCTCCCCTAGCGAGCAGAGCCAACGTTTAGCAGTTAGAACGCGACCTAAACACTCGTTCATTTTCAAACCCTTTTACCGTAGTTAGCCGAACTACGGCTGCTCTGATTTCTCACATCTGTTGAGAATACGTAGGCATAGGATTGCGATGATCCTAGCGAGCACTTTTCCTTCTTTCTCACCTTTAGGTTCCCATACCTTTTACCAAAGAACATTGTTTAGTCCCTTCTTCTGCGCATAACAAACTCGTGCTTCAGCCTCCCCTAGCGAGCAGGCAAGCCAATGTTTAGCAGTTAGGATGCGATCTAAATACTCATTTGTTTCCAAACCTTTTTTTACCGTAGTTAGCTGAACTACGGCTGCTCTGATCTCTCATATCTATTGAGAGTACGTAGACATAAGATTGTGATAATCCTAGCGAGCATATTCCCCCACAATCCCCTCTTTACCCGTAGTCCCATGAACTACGAACGCTCTGATTTTCCACTTCTTACAAGTGAAGATACGTAGGCACAAGGGCCCCAATCCTTGGCGAGCACCCTATCTTAAAACCACCCATCTTCCCTTAGCAAGCAATCCCTTTAGAAGATACACAAACATAGTTAACTTTCTCTCGTGAATCGAATCAAGAGGTTCCCGTTGAGTACAACGGACGTAGAGGGTGCTAATACCTTCCCTCTATGTAATCGACTCCCGAACCTAGAATGTTGGTTGTGATGACCATGTTCTTATCCCTTTAAAGGTTTTATCGATATTTTCCTATTCCTTCCTTGGAATAAATAAAATTCGGTGGCGACTCTGTTTCGAACAGTATTTTCCGCGTCCATCGTGAGGATCGTATTTTTCGAGGTACGACAGATGGCGACTCTGCTGGGGATTTGCATAGCCCTATGCTAGAGAGAGTCAAGCCTAACTTGACTCAATTCGCGAGAGTTAGATCCGTTTGTGTATTTATATTTTCTTATTTAATTGCTTGTTTGCTTTTATATATCTTATTGTTGTTTCTTATGATACTATTGGGGTTCTCTGATTGTGGGAACTTTGTGAGATGGCTCTACACCCGAGTCCGAGAAAAACATAGGATTAGAGTGGTGGTTGTGTAGTGGAATCCCTCGAGGAGTCTTTCTCGTTGGGAGGAAGCGAAAGCCCCACTTAGAGTTGATTCCCTAAGGATGTTATTGTTGTGGTGAGTCTTTGCCATGGCAATAATATTTTTGAGGTTGAATCTATAGCTCTAAGGACCTTTTACCCTCAAACCATGGTGGTTGGTAGTGTTAACTCATGAGGGTCACTCCTTTTTAGGTTGATGCGAACGCCCCAATCAGATGAGATCCCTTGAACGTATCGTTATTCTGACAATGATATTTTCAACCTCGATCTATGACTCTGAGGTCCCTTTAAGAAACCTTGGACTCGATGGTTGTGTAGTAGAGACTCGCGAGGAGTCTTTTTCGTGGGACGACACGAAAACCTCACCTAGAAGAGATCCTTCGAGGGTATTATTATCGGATGAATCTTTGTCATGGTAATAATATCTTTGAAAAGATCCATGACTCTAGGCACCTACCCGTTTAGAGCCTACCTATGGGGTTCCTTTTATCATAAATATTTGTTATTTACCCGTTCTTCTGTCTGACTTCAGAATTGTGATTGAGCCTGTGATCCTGAGCATTGCATTGCATTGCATTTGCATATCATTTCATTTGCATTGCATATCTGTCTCTCAGCCAGAAATCTTATCCATCCTTTGTCCATAATCCGCAGTTGATTTCTCGACACCCGTATCGGACTTGAAGTAGCTCTGAAAGACCATGGAACCCTTGAAGCATAATCGAGTTGAGCAGGGAAAAGACGCGAACAACGTGAAAGGCAAGATGAAGCAGCTGCCAGAATTTATGACAATTGTTGGGAGAAGGAAGGAAAAGCTTCAAGAAGGTACCACAACTAGGAGTTTTACTCCCATGGTTCCCTCCGCTCCGCAGCCTGCAGTGAATAGCCTATTGTGTGTTGCTCCTCTTGGGTTTTCTCCCCAACCAATTCTTCCAAAGCCTCAGAATCAACGGTCATCACCTATTCGGGATCGGAGAGGCAGTAAGAAGTCTCAGTCACGCCTTATTCTCAGCCCTATTCCTATACCGTGTGGACAACTACTATCATATCTAATTCAGAGTTCATTGCTGGTACCCATATCCCTCGGGCCAGTTCGTACTCCTCCTCCACTTGGATATGATCCTAATGCGCAGTGTGAATACCATAAAAGGGAAAAGGGGCACTTTATTGAAGGATGTTGGTCATTCAAGAATAAGATTCGAGAGCTAATTAACAACAAACGCCTAGTCTTCGAGGAAGATAACCCCGGGGCAGAATGTGGGCATCACACTGGAACCATAGGGCATACTGTTGAAGAGTGTGAAAGCTTTCGAAACAAGTTGCAAAGATTGACCAGAAAAGAAGGCCCTATCCCAAATGGTTCAACTCAAAGATCTGGCAAAGAGAAAGTACAAGAGTTTCGGGGACCGCTCAAAGTCTTGTACCACAAGAAAAAGATTGAGTTTTTGGCGGATGAAGTACCTTTATCCTCTGATAATCATGTTGAAACTACCACTTCAAGAGAAAATCTGGAAGAAAAGTCCAAAAGGGTTGTATCTGCTGAAGAGACCTCGAAAATCCACTTTGGAGAACATCCCGTTGACACTGAGGAAGATGATGACATCCACATTTGGGTTCCTAGAGGACAACCAACAATACCTAGGGAACCATGTCAAAAATCTTGGATTGCTCCTTATGCAAATCAACGAGCGTATGGCCAAGGAAATCAAGATCCATGCCAGAATTAACATAGGCCTCGCAATAATTTGGGAAGAAGGAACGCTCCTCTTCACCCGGTTCCTGTTTCTTACACTCAGCTTCTGCCACACTTAATTCGAAATTCACTAGTGGAGCCTAAATCTCTCAAACCAGTGCCAGAATCGTACCTTCCTGGGTACGATCCCAAGGCGCATTGTGGTTATCATGCCGGATCAATGGGGCATTCAACAGAAGATTGCAAAGCTTTCCAGGCCATGGTACAACAATTGATTGACGAGGGATGCATATCCTTTCAAGAAGGGAGTTTGGTTGTACGTATCCGCCTCGCACCTGAATGAGATCGAAGACCTTAAGATGCAACTTCTCAAGACAGCTAAGCAAGAAAGAAAAGCCCAGTTCATCAATGTTGGCAGTTTCCATATCATTTTTATGCATTTGTATTTTCTTTTATGTTAAGTCCTATTTGCTTTTAGACATTGTTGTTACTTAATGGTATTGTTAATGTGATAATTATGCATGTTTTGAACAAATCCATTCGTATTCACTCACAGTTTTTCGCAAAAAAATTCACAAAAAATCACTTCACTTCCTTTATCGCACTGCTGTTTAGCAAAGATTTGAGGGAGGATGACGAAAACGAAATACCCATAATTGCTGATAAGTATGTTGGTGGATAAAATCACGCCGATGATGTACATGCATTGCTTCAAATTCCCAAACACTGAAGAGATAAGGAGTTAGTCCCTAGTTAACCACTTCGAGCCTAGAAGTAGGAGTTTCCTTCGGATTTCTAAACCCTTACACTTAACCCGGGGCATGGGTAGTGTTCAGTTAACCTAATTACGCACTCAAATCACAAGACAAACATCCAAAAGACATGACAATTGGTCATCAATGACCAATGACTTGGCAGTCACAAATCCTCCAACAAAAAAGAAAGAAAAATAGAGCCTGCTAAGTCAGACACCTTAAAAGGAGACTTAGGCAAAAATCAAGACAATCCCGATGGATCTGACAAGCAAAGTCAGTCCATGCAAAAGTTAGGGATAAAAAACAAAACCAAAAAGAGGTCCTCGAACCCTCAACAAAAACAAAATAAGATTCAGTGGCCACCCAAATCAAGGGGTTACTGACATCCATCAAAATAAGATGGCTGCCATTTCAAGCAAACATTGAACCATCAAGTTTACATCGTCAAGCAGGTGCAAAATTAATTGAACGTAGGTATGGAGATCATTGCGAAGAAGGGGTGAGTACAAATAATACTTTGAGCCTAATATCCTTTATTTCTATAACCGTGAACCACACCACGTTACAACCCTCGAAAGACCTAATTGAGGCGAGGTTTATTCTGAAAGCATACTACAGCAAGGTTGCGTAAACTGACTCCTACATATTTGCTAATTTTATGTATTGGTGTCATATTCTTGCTATATCTTTCACACCAATTAAATCAGCATTGCGTTTGGATTAATAGTCCACTCGTCACACATTTTCACATTATTCCCAATAATTGATATTTTTCAAAACTTACATGAATGTCACATTAAAATTACCATTTTTGAATGAACAATTTTAAACTGCAAATCAGTACTTGACATTATAGAAATTCCAACAAAGTGCAGTCAAAGAGGAACTTGATCACTCGTTGGTGTTGATCTGAATCAAGACTTTCTCATAACCCTACGAATCTGGGGCAAGTCCTTTTGAGGTTTAAACAGGGGAAAACTGTTGTAAGGTTCAGACACTGGAGCAAATGGGTTCAAGCCATATCCTGGTATAATCATCGCCAAAGTTCTCATCCCAGAAGAAAATCCTTCAAATACCCCGCAGACTGGGGCAGACCATTTGAACTGGGGCAGATTAGCTGAACAGGGGCAATTTCCCTTCACGCTTTCAAATTTGATCAAGATGACCACACCAGACACCAGTAATGGTTAGGGTCCATAAATGTCAAAAGCCTTGGGGCAGAGCAAAAGCACGACTAACACGCATTGGTTAAGTCGCTACGCTCACGCAATCCATATGCATTGGTTAAGTCGCTACACTAGTACGAGTAACACGCATTGGTTAAGTCGCTACGCTCGCGCAGTCAACATGCTTTGGATAAGTCGCTACGCTCAACATTTGTAAGCCGACATGACATATCAGCTAGAAGATAGGCTCTTACAACAACACGAATACCGCTTCTGCAAAGGATCCAACTTGGGTCACCAAGAGTATCCGCATCTGTCTTCTGATTGTGGCGCTGTCATATACCATGTGTCGGGAAGTCAAATCCTTTTACCAATAAAAGTCCGATCTCGCCTGGCACATCCATAAAGTCCAATCTTTTATTGGCAACTACAAAAAGCCACTCCTGTTGGCATCTCAAATTTACCCTATAAAGTCCAGTCTTCGTTGGCAAACAATAAAAGTCCAACTTCGATGGCATCCTCAATAACCAAAGTCCAATCCATTTGGCAAATACCAAATCCTGTCCCCGGCAGTATCCCAGCAGAAATTTATCCCCAGCATACCTGATCATTATCATAAGCATGGCATACGACATGATATCATAATCATATCAAGCATTAGCACATCATTTGCATTCGCATCTTGCACTCCATAGCAGTTGCATCTTAGTTTCCTGTTTATGTATCATAACGCATATCATCACTGTCTTCAGCAACATAACATAACAGCATAGCAGGATCCAGGATCGATTCGCGAGCATCTTGGCAAGTCCTTCATCAAAGTCGACAATATTTCTCTGTAAAGAGTTGATATCCCGCAAGTTCAGGAATTCTACTCCCCAACAAGTTATTTTTCAAACATGAGTTGATGACAATAACCCCCAGCAGTTGTTGCTCTTATGATCCCCCAAGCAAAGGTTATCTTAGAAAGTTTATTCAAGATTTCTCCCCTACAGAGTTTGGACAACGCTGTTCCTCTAATAGGAATTTTAGCTCAACTATTCCTCAGCAAAATTATCGCTCGAGATACTGCTTTGGTATCATCGAAGAGCCTTAATGGATAAGGTGCTGCTTCGACCACCCGAAGAATCTCAAGTTTTGATCGAGATACTGCTTTGGTATCATCGAAGAGCCTTAATGGATAAGGTACTGCTTCGACCACCCGAAGAATCTCAAGTTTGGATCGAGATACTGCTTTGGTATCATCGAAGAGCCTTAATGGATAAGGTGCTGCTTCGACCACCCGAAGAATCTCAAGTTTGGATTGAGATACTGCTTTGGTATCATCGAAGAGCCTTAATGAATAAGGTACTGCTTCGACCACCCGAAGAATCTCAAGTTTTGATCGAGATACTGCTTTGGTATCATCGAAGAGCCTTAATGGATAAGGTACTGCTTCGACCACCCGAAGAATCTCAAGTTTGGATCGAGATGCTGCTTTGGTATCATCGAAGAGCCTTAATGGAAAAAGGTGTTGCTTCGACCACTCGAAGAATCTCAAGTTTGGATCGAGATACTGCTTTGGTATCATCGAAGAGCCTTAATGGATAAGGTGCTGCTTCGACCACCAGAAGAATCTCAAGTTTTGATCAGAGATACTGCTTTGGTATCACCGAAGAGCCTTAATGGATAAGGTGCTGCTTCGACCACCCGAAGAATCTCAAGTTTGGATCGAGATACTGCTTTGGTATCATCGAAGAGCCTTAATGGATAAGGTACTGCTTCAACCACCTGAAGAATCTCAAGTTTTGTTCGAGATACTGCTTTGGTATCATCGAAGAATCTTATTGGATAAGATGCTGCTTCGACCACCCGAAGAATCTCAAGTTTTGATCAGAGATACTGCTTTGGTATCATCGAAGAACCTTATGGGATAAGGGGCTGCTTCGACCACCAGAAGAATCTCAAGTTATGATCAGAGATACTGCTTTGGTATCATCGAATAATCTTATTGGATAAGATGCTGCTTCGACCACCCGAAAAATCTCAAGTGTTCAGAGATACTGCTTTGGTATCATCGAAGAATCTTATTGGATAAGATGCTGCTTTGACCACCCGAAGAATCTCAAGTTGTGATCAGAGATACTGCTTTGGTATCATCGAAGAACCTTATGGGATAAGGGACTGCTTCGACCACCCGAAGAATCTCAAGTTTTGATCAGAGATACTGCTTTGGTATCACCGAAGAGCCTTAATGGATAAGGTGCTGCTTCGACCACCCGAAGAATCTCAAGTTTGGATCGAGATACTGCTTTGGTATCATCGAAGAGCCTTAATGGATAAGGTACTGCTTCGACCACCCGAAGAATCTCAAGTTTTGATCGAGATACTGCTTTGGTATCATCGAAGAGCCTTAATGGATAAGGTACTGCTTCGACCACCCGAAGAATCTCAAGTTTGGATCGAGATACTGCTTTGGTATCATCGAAGAGCCTTAATGGATAAGGTGCTGCTTCGAACACCCGAAGAATCTCAAGTTTGGATTGAGATACTGCTTTGGTATCATTGAAGAGCCTTAATGAATAAGGTACTGCTTCGACCACCCGAAGAATCTCAAGTTTTGATCGAGATATTGCTTTGGTATCATCGAAGAGCCTTAATGGATAAGGTACTGCTTTGACCACCCGAAGAATCTCAAGTTTGGATCGAGATGCTGCTTTGGTATCATCGAAGAGCCTTAATGGAAAAAGGTGCTGCTTCGACCACCCGAAGAATCTCAAGTTTGGATCGAGATACTGCTTTGGTATCATCGAAGAGCCTTAATGGATAAGGTGCTGCTTCGACCACCAGAAGAATCTCAAGTTATGATCAGAGATACTGCTTTGGTATCATTGAAGAATCTTATTGGATAAGATGCTGCTTCGACCACCCGAAGAATCTCAAGTGTTCAGAGATACTGCTTTGGTATCATCGAAGAATCTTATTGGATAAGATGTTGTTTCGACCACCCGAAGAATCTCAAGTTGTGATCAGAGATACTGCTTTGGTATCATCGAAGAACCTTATGGGATAAGGGACTGCTTCGACCACCCGAAGAATCTCAAGTTTTGATCAGAGATACTGCTTTGGTATCACCGAAGAGCCTTAATGGATAAGGTGCTGCTTCGACCACCCGAAGAATCTCAAGTTTGGATCGAGATACTGCTTTGGTATCATCGAAGAGCCTTAATGGATAAGGTACTGCTTCAACCACCCGAAGAATCTCAAGTTTTGATCGAGATACTGCTTTGGTATCATCGAAGAGCCTTAATGGATAAGGTACTGCTTCGACCACCCGAAGAATCTCAAGTTTGGATCGAGATACTGCTTTGGTATCATCGAAGAGCCTTAATGGATAAGGTGCTGCTTCGACCACCCGAAGAATCTCAAGTTTGGATTGAGATACTGCTTTGGTATCATCGAAGAGCCTTAATGAATAAGGTACTGCTTCGACCACCCGAAGAATCTCAAGTTTTGATCGAGATACTGCTTTGGTATCATCGAAGAGCCTTAATGGATAAGGTACTGCTTCGACCACCCGAAGAATCTCAAGTTTTGATCGAGATACTGCTTTGGTATCATCGAAGAGCCTTAATGGATAAGGTACTGCTTCGACCACCCGAAGAATCTCAAGTTTGGATCGAGATACTGCTTTGGTATCATCGAAGAGCCTTAATGGATAAGGTGCTACTTCGACCACCCGAAGAATCTCAAGTTTGGATTGAGATACTGCTTTGGTATCATCGAAGAGCCTTAATGAATAAGGTACTGCTTCAACCACCCGAAGAATCTCAAGTTTTGATCGAGATACTGCTTTGGTATCATCGAAGAGCCTTAATGGATAAGGTACTGCTTCGACCACCCGAAGAATCTCAAGTTTGGATCGAGATGCTGCTTTGGTATCATCGAAGAGCCTTAATGGAAAAAGGTGCTGCTTCGACCACCCGAAGAATCTCAAGTTTGGATCGAGATACTGCTTTGGTATCATAGAAGAGCCTTAATGGATAAGGTGCTGCTTCGACCACTCGAAGAATCTCAAGTTTTGTTCGAGATACTGCTTTGGTATCATCGAAGAGCCTTAATGGATAAGGTACTGCTTCGACCACCCGAAGAATCTCAAGCTTTGTTCGAGATACTGCTTTGGTATCATCGAAGAGCCTTAATGGATAAGGTACTGCTTCAACCACCCGAAGAATCTCAAGTTTTGATCGTTTTATACCGCTTTGGTATCGCGAAGAACCTTAACAGACGAGGGACTGCTTCGACCAACCAAAGAGGATAGTTTGTACTGCTTTGGTATCATCGAAGAATCTTATTGGACAAGGGACTGCTTCGACCACCCAGAGAATATCAGGTTATCTCGTTCATCTATTTTGCATCTTGTCATCCCGTTCAGGTATATCCTATCTCTTTGCATTTTTACTTGCTTGTCGGACAAATTTTGAGGTCTTCTTGTATCTAATTGACTTCCACCCTAAAATGAACACCTTGCAGCTGTTCATTCTCTCAGGTTCAAGACAATTAGATAGGGGCATCTGTCATACCCCAAATTTGTCCTACCTTTTTCAAAATTTTCATTCGCATTGCTTGTACAACTTAACGTATTTTTCACCTTTTTACCCAATAAATTTGTGACACGTGACTTTTTATTATTATTATTTTTATTTTGTTATTATTTTGTTTTGTTATTTTTGTTTTATAATTTATTTTTTATTTTTAATATGTAAATATAATATAGTTTTAATATTAGTTAATTAACTAGTTTAGATTTAGAATTAAATTATAAATGATATTAGAATATTTAGTTAGATTTTTAATTAGAGCCAGAATTTTAGTTAGGATTTATATTAAAAATTAGATTAGAATAGTTAATATAATAATTGAAAATCATATTAGAAAAAGATTATTAATTAATTAAAAAAAAGAAAAATAAAGAATTGAAAGAAAAATGAGAAACACGGTTGAGATTGGGAAATTAGGATTTAGAATTAGTATAAAAAGGGGGCATTTTACTGTTTATGGAGAGGATGGAAAACCCTAAAAAAAATTTCCCCAAATCGGCCGCCGCACTCTTCTTCCCTTTCATCTTAACCGGAATCCACCTCCATTACCTTCTTCAACCTCTTTCTTCTTCACCGCCGCTATTGCTCAGAACATCCTCACCTTCTTCACATCAAGAAACCGCCACCTCCCTCATCTCTGCTTTCATCTCTAAAAATAACAATCCACCATCTCAAAAATCACCATCATCTTCTCTATTGAATCCCATTTTTTCTTCCTGTCACAGCCGAAAAAACCTTTGTATTCCTCCTTCTCACAAGTTTCGCCGCCACCAAAACCCACCGGCAACAGATTTAACTTCAACAACAAACTCAAACAAAGACACTAGCCCTCTGTTTTGAGCTTCAAAATAGGAGCAGATGCCGTTGATATCACGTCGATATTATTATTAATAAAATAGTCTCGTGAAAATGGTTTCTCGGTGAAGGTATCGAATTTGTAAAAGACAACCCTGCTGGCTGTTATTTGATTTTGCACGCAGGTTCTGAAGAACAGGCAAGCTCGGAGTCGGTGATGTTCGGGATTTGAAGGAAAATGTCACTGAGCAATAACAAATTTGTTTCAGATTTCTTCGAGTTACAACAGAGCTTCAGCAACAATGTCGACAGTGCGACATCGGCGATTGCATTTCTGATCGTTTGCGTTTTGAGATCTTGTGTCGTTTTTCTTTAACTCATTCAATTTGGAGGTGATGTTTTCTTTTGCTATTGATATCTCTGTTGCTGTTGATAGTTGTTTTTGCGGAGATTCAACTTGATAGGCTTGTGTTTGTGTACTGATATGGAGAGGAAAGAAGTATTCAAATCCATGGAAACTCTTGTGTTGCTGTTATAACGTTTATTCTTCGACCTAATTACATGGCGGTATTACTTCGGCCTTCCTCTTTTGATTATGCTGATTGTTTTGTGTTCTATTTCATAGCAATATCATGTGTGTAAACATTACTGTTATTTGAAATAGGTTGTTAATGTGTGTTGGTTTTTTGTTCTGAGTCAGTTTGCTGCCAATTGGAGAGTTCATTTTGATTCACATTGTTATTTAATAGGTATTTTGACTCCACTTTAATTCATGTCTCCCTTTGAAACCTTATGTTTTTTGGTTTGCTATATAAAATTTCAATTCAATTTTAGTGTATATTCTGCAATTGGATGTTGCTGCTGCTAGCTTTGAATGAGTGTGGAACGATATCGCTTTTCCTATTACTGCTATTATCCCATGAATTCCTAGTCTACAAATGTCTTGGTTTTAGTTTGATCATACATGTTGGTATCTTATGATTAGTGTGGTATTTATTTATTTATTTTAAGATATGCTTTTCTTGAAATTTACCATGAAGAAGTTAGTCCATGGCATGTTATTATTTCTATTTAATCCGTTTAATCTAGTGTGGATGGTGAATGTATAGACCAATTTACTTACAGTTGGTAATTTGATTATGGCTATGCATAAAGGGAGGTGGTGATTTTCATTTGATTCATGCTTGTTTGTGTTGGTCCACGTATGTTGCAATTTTTATCAAACTCTTTTCATTTTTTTTATATAAATTTTATTTACCTTATTATTATTATACATTATTATTAATAATTAGTCTAGATTTAAACATATGGGTTATTCTTGATTTGAGCTCATCAAACATCATTTTTATACACCATTTGATGTAAATAGTTGTATTGGATTTTTATAGATAATTTGTGAATATGTTACTATTTCCATTTGATTGAGCTATAATTTATTAAAAGCAAACATAATTTGGCTGATATTATCTTATTACATATTCCATTTTCATTTTCTAAAATAGTTTAATTAGTTAATTAATTAAATTTTGTTTAGTTAGTTAATTTGGATTAATTAACTTTAATTAACTTGATTGTTTGATTTTATCAAAATGATTTGGATAATTAATTTTAAATAACCTAATTAAATAAGTTAATCAAACTTTAGTCAATTAATTTTGTTAATTAAAACTTGATCGCTTCATTTCACACCATGCTTTTGTGCACTTGCGTTCATTTATGTTGATTGGACTTGATTTAATTGTTTCATTATCTCATATCCCCATTTGACAAAATGTACCCCAACTCCCACAAAATGTAATAATTTTTATCGTCTTTATCTTAATTATGCTTTAATGCTCCAAAACAATTTTAAAGAAATAAATTCTCGATTAGTCGAGCCATTTTCTACCCTTGTAAGTCGAAGTGCTTTCAAAGCCTCGCCATTAACCCTTTGGTCACAGACACAACATTTTAAAGCTTAATCCTGAGCTTCCTTACAGTGATACCTATTTGATCAATTATTTCTAATTGGTCACTTAGAAGACTAGCCCACTTTGCTAGTGTACACGTTAAAACTCTAATTTCAAACCTCGACTTGCATCGAGCATTTTCTTCCAATCAAATTAAAATACTTAATAAATACTTAAATGCAATTTCAATAAAAGATGAAAAAGAGAGAGCTCCAAGTCTTTGGTTCTCTCTCCCAATTGTTTGGGTCAGAGAAGTCTTTCTTAAGCCTGAATAATTGTCTTCTAAAAAACGATAAACGAATTCAAATCTATTTTTCTTAAACACACAGATGAAAAAGATAGAGTTCCAAGTCTTTGGTTCACTCTCCCGATTATTTAAAGTCCGAGAAGTCTTTCTTGAGCTTTGAGTAATCGTCATCCGATTAATACACTCTAATATTATTAAACATCTTTCATAATATTAGATGAAAAAAGGAGAGAGTTCCAAGTCTTTGGTTCATTCTTCTGATTATTTGAGGTCCGAGAAATCTTTCTTAAGCTTCGAGTAATCCTCATCTGTTAAAATACTTTAATCACATCCTATCTTTCAAAGTGCCATCCAAACAATTCCTTTTGCGATGAAAAAGAAAGTATTCCAAGTCTTTGGTTCGCTTTCCCGATTACTTGGGACCGAGGAGTCTTTCTCGAGCTTCGAGTAATCGTCATCCGATTAACCCACTCGAACCACATCTTATTCTTTTGCAATTGAGGTTGAAAAAGAGAGAGTTTCAAGTCTTTGGTTCACTCTCCCGATTACTTGGGTCCGAGAAGTCTTTCTTAAGCTTCAGGTAATCGTCACCTCTAGCTAAACACATGATACATCTGACCAACTCTCTTCCTCGCCCTCGTGCGACCAAAACCTTATAACCTATTCCAATCTATCCTCTTTTCCAATACCAAAATACTTAACACATCAAACTCTCTATTCCTCGCCCTCGGGCGATCCACAACTCTTCTCAAAGAACATTGTTTAGTCCCTTCTTCCGCGCATAACAAACTCGTGCTTCAGCCTCCCCTAACGAGCAGACAAGCCAACGTTTAGCAGTTAGAACGCGACCTAAACACTCTTTCATTTTCAAACCCTTTTACCGTAGTTAGCCGAACTACGACTGCTCTGATTTCTCACATCTGTTGAGAATACGTAGGCATAGGATTGCGATGATCCTAGCGAGCACTTTTCCTTCTTTCTCACCTTTAGGTTCCCATACCTTTTACCAAAGAACATTGTTTAGTCCCTTCTTCCGCGCATAACAAACTCGTGCTTCAGCCTCCCTTAGCGAGCAGGCAAGCCAATGTTTAGCAGTTAGGATGCGATCTAAATACTCATTCGTTTCCAAACCTTTTTTTACCGTAGTTAGCTGAACTACGGCTGCTCTGATCTCTCATATCTATTGAGAGTACGTAGGCATAGGATTGCGGTAATCCTAGCGAGCACATTCCCCCACAATCCCCTCTTTACCCGTAGTCCCATGAACTACGAACGCTCTGATTTTCCACTTCTTACAAGTGAAGATACGTAGGCACAAGGGCCCCAATCCTTGGCGAGCACCCTATCTTAAAACCACCCATCTTCCCTTAGCAAGCAATCCCTTTAGAAGATACACAAACATAGTTAACTTTCTCTCGCGAATCGAATCAAGAGGTTCCCGTTGAGTACAACGGACGTAGAGGGTGCTAATACCTTCCCTCTATGCAATCGACTCCCGAACCTAGAATGTTGGTTGCGATGACCATGTTCTTATCCCTTTAAAGGTTTTATCGATATTTTCCTATTCCTTCCTTGGAATAAATAAAATTCGGTGGCGACTCTGTTTCGAACAGTATTTTCCGCGTCCATCGCGAGGATCGTATTTTTCGAGGTACGACACATAGGTCCCTTTGACTTCTGAATCATCACTGCTACGATCAATGAAATCCCTAACTTATGGGAACCTGAATGCATAGTATGAGTTAACTGAGCATAGGACTGAAGATCATCACGTAGATTGGGTGGGTACAAATAAATTTTGAGCCTTTATCTTTTGTTTCATAAACCGTGAACCAGGCCACGTTACAACCCTCAAAAGACCTAACTGAAACAGGGTTATTTTGAAAGTATACTACAACAAGATTGCGTAACCTGACTCCAAAAGATCCTTGCGAATCATTTATTTTGGCAATACACTTTTATTTTAAACTTTGAGTGTCTTGAACCGCCTTGTTCTGACTAACGACTCATGTATTTTCCATCTTTCAAAAATAATTTTTCAAAAATCGCATGAACTTTGCATTACCATGTTTGTATGAATATTTTTTTTTGCAAACTGGATTTCCTCTAAGGAATTTTCAAACAATGAGAAACTTGGTCAAGTGATCTTATCAGGGGCAAGTTCCTTTTACATCCTGTCAAAGAATTAGTTCAAGGCAATATCTTCTCAGATTTGGTTTATCCAGAGAATTGTTCAAGACCCAGACTGGGGCAAGCCCTCCGAGGATACAACAAAACAGTCGATTCCACGAATTAGACAGCTGAAGCAATTATCAGTTCATTTGACCTGGGGCAGTTTACTTGCATAATCCCTAAGCAGTTATTCATCATTCCTACAGTGACTATCAACTTGATACAGTTTAACAGAATGACAGTAATCTCCGTGTTGAGGAATCAGTCCTCCAGTTTTGTCATCTCACCGAAAGAGTCGAGCCTTGTCGTCGATGTCTGCATTTGCATTTGATCATATGTCATAGCATAATTCCTATACATGTGCATATCTTGAGTGCTTTATTCCCCATTTACATTTTTATCTTGGGTGCTTTACTCCCCATTTACATTTTTATCTTGGGTGCTTTACTCCCCATTTACATTTTTATCTTAGGTGCTTTACTCCCCATTTACATGTCTATCTTGGGTGCTTTACTCCCCACTTACCTTCTATCCTTGGGTGTTTTATCCCCCATGTACCTTTATCCCGGATGTTTTATTCCCCGTTTACCAGATATTCCTGGGTTTACCTAACATCATGGTGTTTTACCCCCATTTACTTTTTTTTTCTCCCTGAGGTCGTGTTTTACTCGCGTCTTACCTTGTGGGCAAAATTTATTTACTTGGCATCATGGGTGTTTTATCCCCATTTGCGTTTTTCTCCTGAGCTCGTGTTTTACCCGCGTCTTACCTTGCGGACAATTTCTAATTTACTTGGCACCTATCAAACAATTCTGTGTCGTGTCTACCCGACGTTCTTCCAGATATGACATGTCTTCTTCCCTAGTGCAATTCCTTGATGGGTCGTCCCCTGTGACGTTGTTTCTGTTGGTGTAAGCCCTAGAGGCCAATACTTTTTGGTACTTGTATCGGATTATTCGTTTAATAATAAAAGGCATTTCTTTATTATGTTTGTCTTTCAGAATAATAAAGTCCCTAGAATAGTTAGTCTGTTTAATGAAATGTTAAGTGTGACTTAATCATGAGATCCCATTAAACATAAAGACATTATTCTTAAAATATCCGTAGTCAAGCTTTATTGCAAAGTGGGATAACATTAAAAGCATTGAGACTATTATGAAGATAGACTGATGATCACATCTCATGGATCATGGATAAAGAGTTATCAAGTCTTGACATAGGTATAAATATTAGGAATAATATTTATACCGGATTGACCCGCTATGAGAATACTACATAGTATGTTATGCAAAGTGTCATAAGTTATTCTCATGGTGATAATGGTGTATTACCACCCTTCGACCTGAAACCACTATGGACCCTAGATGTAGAGTCGGGTGCTTTATTGCTGATCAAACATTATCCGTAACTGGATGATCATAAAGACAGTTGATGGGCACTCCACGAAGCATGCTGCGGGACATGAGTGTCCTAGATGGAATTTGCCAATCCTGCATAACAGGAGAAATGTCTAAGGGCCCAATATTGAACTGGACAAGGATGACACAGTGTATGCCTTGTGTTCAATATAGACATAGGGGCAAAAAGGGTAATTGTACAAACATATATTATCACGAAAAAGGTTTTGTCAGATCACATGACATTTTCGTGACTTGGGTAGCAGTGATGTGTTGCTAGATACCGCTTACTGTTTATTATGTTAAATATATAATTTAATATAATTACCAACGTTACGAAATCCTACGGGGTCACACACATAAGGACAGTTTGATGAGAGATAGAGAAATCAAAGGAACACCGTAAGGTACGGTGCACTTAAGTGAAAAATAGAAATTCGGATAATATAATAATAATTATTGTTATTTTATAATGGTTATAAAATAATAATAAAATAAATATATTTATTATAATAATAGTTATTATAATAATATATAATATTATTATGGATCATGTGAATTGGGTTTTTAGCCCGCAGCCCACAAGAGAGTCTATAAAAGGAACCCTTGTGATGAAGCTTTCACTTGATGCAATTTCGTTTTTGATTCTCTTTTCTCACTCAAATAATTCCGTTCGTAAGCAGCTAGCACTGTGACCGAAGCTATTCGTGTGGACTGAGTAGAGGCGTTGCACTTCATCAACGCTTGTGATCGCTGCATCAAAGATCTGAATCGCCACAAAGAGGTAACGATTCTATCACTGACCATGCTCATTCGTAAGGATCACTAAAGGAAATTGTTTTGTTTTCCGCTGCGTTTAGATCGCAATTTTCCATCAGTTTCGTCTGTATCCGTGCATTTGTCATTTTCATCATACGCATCATATCAGATTCATATCATATTTAGCATTATAGTTCGTTTTGTTTTGTCCATATCATTGCATAGCACTGCGTCTAAAGGCAAAATTTTCGGTTATCTGTATTTAAATCCCTCCACCATGATTTCTCGAGTCTTCGTTGCTCAAATCACCCGGTGAAGTTATTTAAATAGGGGCAACTGTAATACCCCAAATTTTGCCCTAAGATTTGTCGTCGCATTTCATTGCATTTTTATTGCATTTAATCAATTACTAACAAATTTGTGTAGTCGTTTGACTTTTTGCAGGTAAATATCATATGACATGCATTTTTTTTTCTAAAAAGTAAAAATGGCATAATTGGCAAGAGGACATGTGTAAGGAGTTGTGAGTGTGAGAGGTTGAGAGTTCGAATCTCACCTTTGTCACTTTTTGTTTTTTATTATTTTTACTCTAAATTTTTCTATCTTTCATTAAAAAATAACAAAAATAGTTTTTTATTATTATTTAATTATTATTTTCGTATTTTAATTAAATCATTTTTTAAAATATTATTTTTTTCACCTTTTTCTAAATTATTCATAAAAATATCCAAAAAATCATAAAATAAAAAATATTGGAAAAAATTTTGTTCTTTTTATAATATTTTTGATTTTAGGAATCAATAGGATTATTAGTTTTTATTTTAAGTTTATTTTAATTATTTTAAATTATTTAAATTTTATTTTTTTCTTAACTAATTATTTAGTTTGGGCTTTAAAATGGGCTTTAGGGACATTATTGACAATTTGGTGTTAACCCTAATTTGTTCCCTATATACATGTGTTGCCTTGTTGAAAAAGGGGGAGAATGAAAAAACCTAAGAGGAGTGAGTGCCGTTTACCGTTATTTCTTTTTCTTCATCTATTACTGTTGTTTCTTTTTCTTCATCGTTTACCGTTATTTCTTTTCCTTCATCTATTACTGTTGTTTCTTTTTCTTCATCTTTTACCGTTATTTCTTTTTCTTCATCTATTACCGTTATTTCTTTTTCTTTATCTATTACTATTACGTTTATATATTTATAATTTTTAAATTGTTAGAGTTTATATATATATATATATATATATATATATATATATATATATATATATATATATATATATATATATATATATATATATATATATATATATAAGATTAATTTTTGATCGAATTATATCGATACGATGTTTGCACATTTGTGTGCATGACGCGTGACATTTGTGTTAGTTCGATCTGGTTGCGATGATCGCATTTTTGTGTGAGCAATAATACTGTTTTTTGCTTAATTTCTTTTTCTTTGCGATAAATTTTGTTTCGTCCGATTTAGATCTGGTTGCGCTGAGCGCATTTCTGCGTTAGCAACATTGTTGGGTTATTTGGCACATTTAAAATTCATTATTGCTTTATTATTATTATTATTAGTAGTATTATTATCATCATTATTTATTATTATTATTATTAGTATTAGTATTATTATCATTATTTATTATTATTATCATTATTTATTATTATTATCATTATTATTATTATTATTACTATTATTATTATTATCATTAATTTATTAAAACTTGTTATAATATAAAAATCTGTTTTTTTAAAATAAATAACATTAACATCTTTTCCAAATTAATATGAAAACCTATTATTTTTAAGAAAAACTTTTTTTTAGATAAATTTAAAATAATAACTAAAATCTTTTTTTAAAATAATAACTAGAACCGTTTTTTTAAAAAATATATAATAATAACATTAAACCTTTTTTTTAAAAAATAAAACCTTTTTGTTAGATAATTAAATTAAGACTATTTTTGAAAAGTTTTTTAATAATATTAAAACCTCTTTTTTAACTTAAATAAAAAGCTTTTTATATATCACAAATAAACAACAAAGAATATCTATAACTTTTGCACTTCCGTTTCATAACTCGTCTGATTACTGTCTGACTCTGTCTACTAACGTTGTGTATTCAATGTGCAGCTTGTTACGTTGCTATTAGCTATTTTAATGTGTTTTTCAATTCAAGTTGTATTATAATTGTATCTGTTTCTCATTTGTAACTTCGCGAACAAATTATCGCGTTTACCTTTCCGCACTTTAATTTCTGCTGTTTGTATGGTTTAAATTCGCGCATTTGCATCGTTAATTTGTCCCATTGCATTCCTCCGAAGGATTAGGTCTAGCCGTTTGGCCGCCACGCCAATAGTCCTCAAAACTTCAAACCCTTACAAACCCTAACTTTTCACAAATGTCTCGCCGTGGACAAAATTACAAAACTACCCCTAGCTTTAGGTCAAAGAGTCGCCGCACTCATTTTAGGGTTTCCCGCCGCGGAATCCCTAACCTAACCCTAATGCACTTAACAATTTATAACATAGAGATCGGAGTTTAAGACTCCATGTAAGCGTGTCCTTAAGATGCGTTTATTTCCCTTGAGACCTTGACCACAGTCAAGAAGTCTCTAACCTCCCTTTTGAGGGGAACTACAGTTACTCTGATTCCATTCCCGTAAGGATATGTAGGCACAAGATGCGATGTCTTGCCGAGTAAACTTAGAATTAACCCCTAGGTCTTTTTTAATTTTCAATCCTTTGTATATACCCTAAAGCAAAATAATTAATGAAACAAATAAAAAATAATAAACAAAAGGTTCCCGTAGAGTACTACGGAAGTTTAGGGTGCTAATACCTTCCCTAAATTTAACCAACCCCCGAACCTTAGATCTCTCCCTTTTAGGTTTTTCCTTTCTTTAACCTTTCCTTCGGATAAATCAAAGACCGGTTGTAAATGAATTAAGATTCAAGTTAATCAATAGCTTGACATCCAAATTTCACCGCAACAGCATTAAAGCACAATTTAGAAAAAAAGCGATAAAATTGTTATATTTTGTGGAAACGGGGTACATTTTGTCGAATGAAGATAAGAAATAATGAAATAATTAAATCTAACCCAATAGAACAAGTACAAATAACTAAAAGGGACTCGTCATAAGAAGGCTCAAAAAGCAACTGAAATCAAAAGCCTCAAATTTAAAAACATGCTAACTTATCTAGAGTGGATTCAAATGGGAATCACTATATACACGACCGATCCACAAAATATATGAGTCCATACGGATTTCGAAAGTCAAATTGGATTTTAACTCTAAATTTGCGACGCAATAAAAATGTAGCAAACCAAATATATGTATCCAAACAACTTTCGAAAACTAAATTGAGGTTTGAACTTTCGAAATTGCAATGGAGTGAAACCAATACAAAAATTAATCAAATAATCTATTAGTAATTAAAGAAACAAATAAAAAAGAAACTAATCAACTAAACCAAAAATAATGCTAAGATAAAATAATAGATCAAGAAGAGAGTATACAAAGAATCGGTAGGATAATTCCAATTTCTCCACAACAAAATAATGGGCTTACATTTGATCTATATTTTCAAATCGGTTGAAATAGTCGGAAGCTACTCAAGCCCATGCAAATAAAAAAAGAACCTTACTATACTGTACACCTAGAGATAATAATTAACTTAAAGATGTAAAAGAAATAAATAGGTACTTTTTCTATAGGAAACATTACACATTGTCTCTACTGCATTTATTAATTAAAGGAATGAATATATATTTTATATAGTACAAAAGCAAAGTGTTAAAATATGGAAACTCTATCTTCAACATCTAGCAACAAATGTAAAAAAAGGAGTAAGCGCCAAACTTAGTGTAAAAACGTGTTCCCCTTAGGAACACCGTTCATCATCTCTACCAAAAAAAAACTAAACAAAACTTAATGCAACATGAATGGCATCAACATCAGTGTTAATCCATGCAAGCGAAAACAACAGCATTTATTATGTTACAGTGCACAATCTATCCAAAAAGTCGAACTGAAATATGCAACAATATGCAAAATCTCACTAAAGAAGATTTAGTTTGAAATCTCTACCAATATTTTCACGCACTACAAGAATGTCAATTTTCTCTAGTGATTTAGTGACATGTTAATCACGTGGGAAAAAGATACGTTGTTGTCAAGTGATTCACACGTCACTAAACTATTTAAATAATAAATTATGCAGACCTAAAATCTGCAACCAAAAATTAAAATTTTAAGAGAGATGGAAATTTGAATTTTTAAAAAATTCGTGTAAAACACATGGGAACTGAAAATTCAAAAAGTCCTTTTATTTCCCACGTGAGTGACATGTCACAAATTACCCACATGCAATGCACGTCGCAAAACTACAAATAGTAAATGTCTTAGCTTTTCCATTAACTTTTCAGACACGTTGGGTGTTGGAATTGAATGTGACAAGTTTGTGAAGGGATTCCCACTTCGCAACCCACTTCCATAATTGCATTCTTACCGTTGCGTTGTCATTGTGTGTGAGCAACGGATATATTTTAATTTGGTGGAAGGTTCCGACGTGGCCTGCTTCCCACAGGTTTTGCACGTCGCAAATGCTCAATATGTTTGCTGGTTCCGACGTGGGAATCACGTGGGTACCTTCCCACGTGTTCACCACGTCGCAAGCTTCCCTATATTTTAATTCACTAGATTTTGCTTCAGCAACATCTCGTTTCATCTTCCTTCATGCTTTCTTCCTTCTTCTCCAATTCTCTTCATTCTTCCATTACCATTACTGCCTCCCTCATAACTCTATTTTTAACGAAAATTTCACAAAAAATTTAAGGTGATTGGTATATATGTTGTTTTTGTGAATGTTTTACCGTTTATTTTATGTTTATCTTATTATTAATTGTTGATTTTTTTTTCAGATCTAAGATTTAAGAAGTTCAATTGGAAGCTTTGATAGAGTTAACACATTGAGGTATTTATGCATTTCAATTTGTTTATTTTTGAGATTTTGGTGATATATGAAATATTATTTTAGAATATTGATTAGAAAATTTTAGATTTTTTGTTGATATATTATTGTGTTGTGTTGTTGTTGATATATTATTTTGTTGATATATTATAAAATTTTAGATTTTACAATATTGTGTTGTTGATATATTTTTGAGATTTTTTGTTTATTGTGTTGTTGTTGTTGAAAGCAAAAAAATAAAAATAATTTGTAGTAGAATATATATTTTTAGAATATATATATGTTTCGAATTAAAAACATAATAACATATATAAACAGAATATTTATTAGAAACAAATTAAATATGTAATATATTTTTAATTTTTAAAAATAGAATATTTATTATGTTAGAAAAAGTAGAATTTTTAAAAATACTTTTAGTAAACAATACTGTAAATAGAAAAAATTAAAAGATACTTTTTATAAAACATAAAGAATATGTATTATATTTAAAATGTGTTATTTTTAAATGTATTATTTTTTCAAAAAGTATGTTTATTAAAAAATAATAAATATGTATTATATATATTTTAAATGTGTTATTTTTAGTAAATCAATTATATATATTATAGAATATTATATTATTGAATAGTTATTATATTTTAGTAAACATAATATATATTATTTTAGAAAAATAGATTTTTTAAAATAATGAATATATATTATATGTTAAATATGTTATTATTAATAAACAAATTACATATTATATTTTAGAATATTATATTTTGAAAATATGTTGTATATTTTAGTAAACATAATTTATATTATTTTAGTGAACATATTTTATTAGGTTGGTGTCGAAATAGAAAAAATAGATTTAAATTACATATTTTATTAAAATGATATATAATGATAATACAAATGTGCAGTATGGAATATTTTCGTTACGATCGTAGTTGGATGTACGATAGAACGTTACCAGGCAGACGTTGACTTACACCAAATTTTGAGGAAGGAGTTAAGGGGTTTATCACGTGGGCATTTGCACAAGAATGTTGTCGACGTAAAGGAGGAGTGAGATGTCCTTGTCTTAAATGTGAATGTAGACCTATAATTAGTGACCCAGGGGAAGTAGAACGTCATTTGAAGAGGAAGGGTTTCATTAAAAATTATTGGATTTGGACATATAATGGAGAACAACTGCCGAGTAACGTATATGCATAGACGACTAATACACACGCATCAAGCAGTCGATCACATATGGAATTTGATGAATAATTTAATCTGATCGATGAAATGGTTGGAAATGCATTTGGAGTAAATGTGACATATGATGAACCTTAGGATTTTGATGGGGAAGAGTTGCCGAATGAGGAAGCACAAAGATTTTACCAATTGTTGAAAGAAATGAATACACCGTTGTTTGAGAGGTCAGCAGATTCAAAATTATCAATGTGTGTGAGATTATTGGCCGCAAAGTCAAATTGGAATGTTCCTGATCAGAGTTTGGAATACTTTGCAAAAATGATGTTGGATGCGACTCCTACAAAAGACAACTTGCCTACAAGTTATTATGATGCAAAGAGGTTGGTGTAGAAGTTGGGTTTAGAAGTACGAAAGATTGATTGTTGCATAAATGGATGTATGTTGTTTTATGACAATGAGTTTGGTATTAATGATGAGGCGCTGGAGGAATGTAAGTTCTATAAGAGTTCGAGATATCAAGTTCGTAGTAAAGTCGTTAACCGTAAACAAAAACGTGTAGCAGTGAAGTCCATGTTTTATTTGCGGATAATACCAAGGTTAAAAAGATTGTTTGCTTCAATGCATAGTGCAAGTCAAATGACATGACATCATACAAACAAAACATGTTCAAGAATTATGCGGCATCCATCTGACGGTGAGGCATGGAAACATTTTGATAGGGTACATTCTGATTTTGCTGCAGAACCTAGAAATGCCAGGCTCGGACTGTGCTCTGATGGTTTTACTCCATACGTCCAAGCATCTGCAATTGCATATTCCTGTTGGCCAGTTCTTGTAACCCCTTACAACCTCCCTCCAGAGATGTGCATGACAAAACCCTACATTTTTTTGACTTGCCTCATTCCAGGACCGTCAAGTCCTAAATCAGGAATCGGCGTTTATTTGCAACCTTTAATAGATTATTTAAAGAGGTTGTGGATTGGATAATGGACCTATAATATATCTCGCAAAATAAAAATTTACTTTGCGAGCTACCTTGATATGGACTATTAATGACTTTCCCGCTTATGGAATGTTATCTGGTTGGGGTACGCATGGCAAAATGGGATGTCCACATTGCATGGAATTTACAAAGGCTTTTACTTTGGAATTTGGAGGGAAAATTTCGTGGTTTGACTGTCACCGCAGATTCCTACCACGAGACCATGTATTTAGAAGAAACAAGACTGATTTCAAAAAAGATGTACGAGTAAAAGATTTGCCTCCTCCGCGATTGTCACCAGAGAAAATATGGAATTGAGTTTCTGAACTGCCAAAAATTACAGATTACGGTGAAACATGCAGAATTGAACGATATGGGGTCAAACACAATTGGACAAAAAGAAGTATATTTTGGGACCTCTCATATTGGAAAGATAATTTATTGCGGCATAATCTTGATGTTATGCATATTGAAAAGAATTTCTTCGATAATATCTTTAACACAGTGATGGATGTTCAAGGAAAAACAAAGGATAATGAGAATGCTATAAGGGACATGGAAATTTTGTGTGATAGAAAAGAGTTGGAGTTGAAGCCTCGGCCTAATGGAAAATTATTAAAACCTAAGGCATGTTACAGTCTAACTTCCCAAGATGCTAAAGCGGTTTGTCGATGGTTAAATGAATTGAGAATGTCGGATGGTTATGCTTCAAATTTAGCAAGGTGTGCTGACACCAAAACTGGGAAGTTGCATGGAATGAAAAGTCATGATTGTCATGTTTTCATGGAACGATTGCTTCCAATTGCGTTCAGTTCACTACCCAACCATGTGCTATATCCGCTAACTGAAATAAGTCAATTTTTCAGAGATATTTGTGCGTCAATTTTAAGAGTCGATAACATTATTAAGTTGGACCAAAATATTCCAGTTATTCTATGCAAGTTGGAACGCGTTTTTCTACCTGGTTTTTTTCGATTCTATGGAGCATCTACCTGTGCATCTTGCATATGAAGCCTATCTTGGTGGCCCCGTTCAATACAGGTGGATGTATCCCTTTGAAAGATTCATGGGTGATTCAAAGCAATCAGTGAAAAATAAAGCTAAAGTTGAAGGATCAATATGTGCACATTATTTGCATCGGGAAACATCACATTTTTGCAATCATTATTTCAATCATTTGATGTTAACTCCAAGAATCATAAGGAATGAATTTGATGTTAACAAAAGAAGTCAGTTTACCTTGTCAATCTTCGGTCTTCCCGGTCGCCCCTCTAGAAAGGAGAATGTGCATTGGCTGACCCAAAAAGAATTGCAATTTGCACACGTTCATGTTCTTATTAACTGTATTGAAGTTAGGCCATATCTTGAGTAAGTATACCCTTAACGTAACTACTTATCTGGCTTTACAAATTGAATTATTCCATTCTAACTAAAAATGTGTTTCTTTATAGGGCATTTAACGCCTCCTATTTTCAAAGCACCGGTGAACAAGCAACTACCGGTCAAATACATGCATCTTTTCCAGCATGGTTCAAGGATCAATTGTCATGCATTGTTGCACCGACTTAAGAAATACTTCATTTGCGTAACTTATCTAGAGGGCATGTTCAAAGAGCAATTGAATGGCACACATACTTTGTGAACGACTATAAATTTCACACCCAGGCGTGGGCAGAAGGGAAAAAAACCATAAATAGTGGTGTATTTGTTAAAGGAATTACAGATGGTGGTGAAGACGACTTCTATGACGTTGTTACGCATATTTACAAGTTGGCATACAATTACTTGGACTCGGAAAATAGAGTTGTCTTGTTTCATTGTGATTGATATGATCCATCTGCCAGGGGCACAAAAATAGATAAGAAACATAACACTGTTGATATTCGAATGGACAGAAGGTACAAAGAGTATGACCCTTTCATAATGCCACATATCGTTAAACAAGTTTATTATGTTCTGTACCCTTCAATTCAGTCACGTAAACGTGGATGGTGCGTTGTAATCAAAACAAAACAATTGGGTCATATTGAAACCGACGATCTAGTGGAAGATGCTACTTACCAAGATCATGAAATTTCTCAAATTAATGATGTGGTTGAAGTTGAAGAAATTACAAATTTGTGTGATACATTGGTCGAGGGTCATCAAATTGATGCATCTGTTTTGTTGGTAGATAATAATGTGGACGAAGAGCATGAAGATATTGGATCTGAGGACATTATTGGATCAGATGATGAAAATAATATGGACGAAGAGCATGAAGAGTTTGAATAGATAGTTTTATATGTGTTCGGACAATTTTTATTAATGTATTATTTGTTTTATATGAATGCAAATGATTTTTACGTATGTATATTGATTTATTTACGTATTATTTATTTACGAAGAGCATGAAGAGTCTTGATTTATTTCAAAATAGATACAATGCCACCCCGAACTGATAAGGGTAAGGCTAAGGAGACCCAACCCCGTTCGAGGGCCAGAGTATGTGAGGTACCTCCTTCGCCCATGTATGCTTCTCGCCCACAGACTCAGGCAGATCTAATGTCCGTAGACACTTCACAGCCATTTACGACATTACTCTCCTCCTCCCAAACGGTTCTATCTGGAAATCCATAGTTTATTAGTCCGTTTGGGGGATCCTTCATGCATCCACTTGGGGGATCTAATTTTCCCCATGTACCATCTACGTTTACGCAGCATTCTGGGGGATCTAGTTTTCCTGGGGGAGCTAGTTTTCTTCCTCAGCATTATTCCTTCACACAGCAGCCTGAGGAATCTAGTTTTCCTCAGCAGACTCACTTTGCACAGCCTGGGGGATCTATTTTTCCTCACCAGTAATCCTTCACGCCACAGTCTTCAGGATCTAGTTTTCCACTAGCCAGAAGGATCTGGCTCCCGCATTCCACACCCCACACATATACCTGCGCATCAGCAGCAGGATGACCACACTGTTCAGGGGGATGACGATGTTCATGAGGAGCAGACAAATCCTGTTGTAGAGGAGCTTTTGGTGGTTGAAGGACGACATCTGATTAGGCCTGAGGGATCTGGGTATGTTTTTAATTTATAATATTTATTTAGCTATATATTGTCATTTTATGTTTAATACTCGTTCAAATTATTGTTGTTTAGTTTTGATCAGTGTCGTCCTGCTGCTAAAGCTGTAAACCGGGTCATTCAATTGATGTATACAAAACTCATTAAGTCTTTCGGAGAGCTCCCAGATACTGAGAAAGATATATGGTTTGATAAATTCAAGGTAAATTGTATTTTTATTATAGTTATGTTATTTTATAACGATTTTTTGTTATATATATCTAACATTTTATTTGACTATCATATAACTTGCAGGAAAGGTGTACTTGGCAGAAATTTGACGAGTTCAAAATTAATTTTTTTTCCAGAAATAAGGTATCTAGCAGATTATCTGACATGCTCAGGAATGCTAGACAACGTTGGGAAAGAGATCAAACTCGTCCTAACTGGATAGGCGAGGAAATATTTGGGAAACTTATTAAGTGGTGGAAGACAGAAGATTTTCAGAGAAGATCTGAACATGCTAAAAAGATGAGGGCATCTGAAGCAGGTGGTTGTCTTAGTACAGTTGGAAGTATCAGTATCGGCGAACATCGTCGACGAATGGTAATTATAACTATTTTTTTAAGTTTTATTTTGTATTATTATATATTTAATTAGGCTTCATTATTTTAATTAGAAAAATGATTTGGGGAGGGAGCCACAAATTAATGAGCTATTTGTGAAGACCCGAACCAAAAAATCGGGGGACTTTGTTGACGGCCGTTCCAAATCAACCTTGGTAACTTGTTTATTATAGTTGAATTCTTTTAATTTCATAATTACTATATAATTAAATTGTTTAAATTATATTTAATTTAATTTTTTTAATGTGTGTGTAGGAGTTGTACCAGACCTTGCTTGCCCAATTTCTAACTGAAAATCCTCAATATACGCCGATTGGGGATGCACCGCTTGATCCACGCGTTGATCTTTATATTTGGAATTTAACAATAGGTGGGAAGAGAGTCAATGAATGTTTTTTTAGTATAGGGTCTTTGGCTGACGATTATAGAAAAGGGGACCGAATTGGTAAAGGTACGTTCCCACATGATTTTCACGTCACTAATTAGTGACTTGGTTTTCACGTAGAAATTTTTTCTCTTTTTTTTTTGTTATTTGCGACGTGGGATCTATGTCACAACTTTGTGACCTGTTTTCCACGTGAGAAAAAGTTCCCACCATTGCATTTCCGACGTGTTTTACCCAAGTCGCAAATGTTGATAAGTGAAGTGATTTTTAGGTTAGTGACGTGAGAATCACTTGAGAAAATGCAATGTTTCTTGTAGTGACGAGACTACTGTTGCAATGTTATGATGATCGAGTTTTAAGATCAAACAACATCGAAGCGACCGGCTCAATACAAAATTCTAGTATTACGCTGTTACGAGATCAATGCATATGACAATATAAGTATCACTGATTGAGTTATCTTCCATGTTTATCACAATATAAAACAAAGACAACTAAGAAAAATAAAAACCGCAAGAAGTATTATCTCTGACGAAAGCAAGTTGCAAACAACAAGAAACATATACACCTAAAAGGAAATCAAGTCATAAACAGCGAGAAACGTATACACTTCCAAGGAAATCAAGTCACAAACAACATGTGTGCCGCCACGAAAATCAAATTGCAAACAAGATATGCACCAAAATGATAATCAAATCACAAACAGCACATCTTTGTAGACCAAAACAACAGACATAACATTTATAAACCGAAATGTACCGTTAGCGCAATGCCATGTCATCAATATATCGAGTGAAAAAATCTATAATATAACAACATACGAACGATGTCGCACTCGTGGATTTACCCGATTTAAAGCAGAATAGAACAACAAAACAAATAGCAATATATATTCCTCATTTATTTCCAACATTTGCCATAACTCGCCATGGTTAAAGAGAAGAGGAAAAAAACGCAGCCATCATAGCTAGTTATATTTACATACCATACATTATTTACAAGTTATCAGAACATCACTCCATTATTCAAACAAAGCCCCATCACAGTCTTTGAGAAAATACTTTGTTGTAGTCGATGAACAAAATTTTCATACTAAATAAAATCATCACAATAGAAATTGGAAGCTGATATGTTACTATTATGAGTTATTACCGTTAGCGTCGTCGGAAATTCAAAGCTTTCCGAAATGTAGACGCAAACATGGAAGCTGCCGTGAATGCCGGAAATAAAATGAACTGCGGAAGAACTCGTCGATCCACGGAGGAAAAACTTGTTGATTCACGGAGAAGAGGCATGTGAGGCATTACGATGAAGATGGAAGCTGTAGAGGAGGAGCTTGTGGAATCGAGTGTTAGATTGGGTGCCGGAAATCATGATGTTCATGAAGCTGAGAAGAATCACACGGTGATGAAGACGGTGTTTGGAATTGTTTAGATGATAGTTGGTAGAAGATAGTTTTAGAGAGTAGTTTAGAAAGAAGGTTTTGTGATTAATTTCTTGGATGATAGTTTACAATGTAGCAAATGCCTATTTATAGGCTCAAGTCACCAACCTTTCAATGGTGGTGAATATTCTAGAGTTCTCATGATAGGTTATTATCATGATAAATCTAGATTTTTCTATCTTTGCCATATACTTATATATCTAGATTATTCTACCATATTCATACACCTTATAGTTTCTAGGATGTTCTATATTTTCTTACATATTATATTTAAGAACTCTCTAGAAATTTGTAGCAAATTTAACACTCCTCCTTGATACAAATTTCTTTGACTTCAAGCATAGCTCGTAGCTCTGCAAATCTTGGTCTCGGCAACGCCTTCGTGAATATGTCTGCAATTTGATCTTCTATTCTGCAGTAGTCGAGTTTGATCTCTTTAGTTGCTTCAGCTTCTCTTATAAAGTGATACTTGATTGCTATATGGTTTGTTCTACTGTGATGCACTGGATTCTTTGCCATTGCAATTGCTGATTTGTTGTCGCAATTGATTTTAGTTGGTTGATCCTGTTTTTCTCCCATGTCTTCAAGTATCCTACGAAGCCATATAGCCTGACTCGTTGCTTCAGCAGCTGCCACGTACTCTGCTTCTGCTGTGGATTGTGCAACCGTAGCTTACTTCTTCGACGCCCAAGAGAAAGTTCCTGATCCGAGTGAGAAAGCATAGCCAGAGGTGCTCTTCATGTCATCTATCGAACCTACCCAATCACTATCGGTGTAGCCAAGTAATCCTGAGTTAGTTTCGGTAGAGTACCATATACCTAACTCTTTTGTTCCTTGTAGATATCTCAAAATTCTTTTTCCTGCTCCAAAGTGTATTTGACTTGGACTTTGCATGAATCTTGATAGAAGACTTGTAGCATACATTATGTCTGGCCGCGTAGCTGTCAAATATAGGAGGCTTCCAATTAAACTTCGATATTTGGATGCATCAGCTTCTGGTGCTCCATCATTTTTTTGTAGTTTCTCATTTGTTATGAGTGGGGTAGCGACAGGTTTGCAACCGTACATCTTGAATTTCTTAAGTAAGCCTTCTGTGTATTTCTTTTGTGAGATGAGTATCCCTTCATTTCTTTGGCTTACCTCTATACCGAGGAAGTAACTCATCAAACCAAGGTCGGTCATCTCAAAGGTCTTCATCATGTCTTTTTTAAACTCCATTATCATCTTAGTATTGTTTCCCGTGTAGATAAGGTCATATACATATAGAGAGAGTAAGAGAGTGTACTGACCTTAAGACTGGATGTATAGTGTGGGCTCACTCTTGCTTTTCCTAAATCCTTGATCCATGAAATATTGATCGATTCTGCTATACCATGCTCGAGGAGCTTGCTTCAAACCGTATAGTGCTTTTCTTATTCTTAACACTTTGCTCTTTTCGCCTTCAGATATGAATCCTTGTGGCTGCTCCACATAGATCTCTTCTTCAAGTACACCATTGAGGAAGGCAGATTTGACATCTAGTTGATGTATACTCCATCCTTTTTGTGCCGCAAGAGCTATTAGAGCTCTAATGGTATCAAGACGAGCTACTGGTGCAAATGTCTCATTGTAGTCAACCCCAGGTTGTTGTGAGTAACCCTTAGCTACTAGCCTCGCCTTATGTTTCTGTATGGTGCCATCAGGATTGAGCTTTGTCTTATAGACCCACTTAACCCCAATGATATCTTTTCCATGGGGACGGTTTACTAACTCCCATGTGTTATTTTTCTCGATCATCTTTATCTCTTCTTCCATTGCCTTGACCCATGCTTCATGCTTTGATGCTTCTTTAAAGCTTCCAGGTTCGAGTATGGCCATGTTGCAGGTTTTATATATGTCTCTCAAAGATCTTACTCGTCTTGGAGTAGACTCTGGTGATGATAGTTCTTGAACTTGTTGTTGTGGTGGAGGTGAAGAAGGTTCACCTAGGACTTCTTCCTCAGCTTCTTCTTGAGGTAGTTGAGTGGGTATAAGAACATTCTTCTCCACTTTATCTTCATCCCAATTCCAAGAAGTATTCTCATCAACTTCAACATCTCGACTGATGATGAGTTTTTTTGTTTGCAAGTTATATACACGGTAGCCTTTAGATATTGTGCTATACCCCCAAGAAGATACCTCATATAGTCTTGTCTTCAAGCTTATGCCTCTTCACGTCTGGAATATGAATGTAGCATATAGATCCAAAGACCCTTAGGTGCTTTGCTGATGGCTTCTTCCCGTTCCAAGCCTCAATTGGAGTCTTATCTTGTACAGATTTAGTTGGACATCTGTTGAGTAAGTAAACAACAGTGTAGACTGCTTCAGCCCAGAATGTGTTAGGTAGTTGCTTCTCTTTGAGCATCGATCTAGCCATCTCCATAACTGTGCGGTTCTTTCTCTCAGACACATTTTGCTGAGGAGAATATGCGACTGTAAGTTGTCGCTCTATGCCTTCATCCTCACAAAATCTATCAAACTCGCGGGATGTGTACTCTTTGCCGCGATCACTTCTTAGTACTTTTATCCGCTTTCCACTTTGATTTACAACAAGGTCCTTGAACCTTTTGAATACTCCAAAAACTTCTGATTTTTCTTTCAAGAAATAGACCCATGTCATTCTAGAGAAGTCATCAATGAAGAGTATGAAGTACCTATTGTTCTCGTGTGATGGCGTCCTCATCGGTCCACAGACGTCAGTATGTATCAGCTCCAACAGATCTTTTGCTCTCCATGCTCCTCTTGTTGAGAATGGAAATCGGTGTTGCTTACCAAGGACACATCCTTCACACACTTCATTGTTATCCTTTATGCTTGGAAGATCTCTCATCATGTTCTTATCATGTAACAACTTCAAGGCATGTGTGTTGAAGTGGCCAAATCTTCGATGCCAAAGCCATGAATCATCAACTTGTACCTTCATGGCAATGTTAGTTGTATATTTTAAATTTAGCGAGAAGCTTCTATTGCTCTTATTCATCTTCACTTCGGCTATCTCAGCCCTTTTATTCTTGTTGTCTAAGATTTTGCATACACCTCCTTCAAAGTGAAGTGTGTAGCCTTTCTCCATCATTTGGCCAATGCTTAGAAGATTTTCTTTTAGGCTGGGAACTAGTAAGACATCATGGATGAGTCGCATACCTTTATCTGTCTCTACCACGACGGTGCCTTTTTCCTTTTGACTCAACCACACTTCCATTTCCTAGTCGAACTTTGACTTTGACTGACTCATCAATGCTTTTGAAAATAGTCTCATCCTTGGCCATGTGATTGCTACATCCACTATCCAAGTGCCAACTTCCTCCTTTTTCTTTGATTGATTCTTGAGTGGCATAGAACATACATTGTTCTTGATCATGCTCCTCTGCGATATTAGCTTGATGCCTATTTTTGTTGCGATAGTGTTTCTCTATGTGCCCGAATTTCTTGCAATGATTGCATTGTGGCATATTACGGTACCAACAACTTTTCTCCGCGTGGCCTAGTCGTTTGCATATATTGCATGGAATATTTTTATCTGGATTGTTCTTTTGGAAATTTCTAGGAACTTCTCTTCTTTTGGAAGTTTCACCATAATTTTTCTTTCCTCCATTTTCTTTATGTTGGGACTTGAATTTGAGCTTTGACTGAAAGGCATTTTCAAGTGTATCTTCTTTATGCCTATGTAGTCTTTGCTCATATGTTTCAAGAGAGCCCACTAGTTTTGCCACTGATAGAGTAGACAGATCTTTGGTTTCCTCTATTGTTGTCACGATTGGGTCAAATTTTGGGGGCATAGTAATTAGAATTTTCTCAACAATTTTCTTGTCAAGAATATCCTCCCCAAAAGCTCTCATTTGATTAACTATTTCTTTAGCTTTAGAATAGTAATCTTTAACTGTCTCAGACTCCTTCATCTTCAATAGTTCAAAATCTCTTCTTAGAGATTGAAGTTTTACAGCACGTACCTTGTCATTTCCTTGAAACTCCTCCTGCAACGTCTTCCACGCTTCTTTTGCAGTCTTAGCTCCCATAATTCTTGGAAAAATTGCATCAGTCACCGCTTGTTGCAAGGTGAACAATTCCTTTGAATTTTTCTGTTTATTTTTCTTCAACTCTTTTTCTTGAGCTGCATTTAGAGCTGAAGTATCTATGGGAGCGATGAAGCCTTCTTCTACTATGTCCCATAAATCTTGAGATGAAAAATATGTCTCCATTTTAACACGCCATAAATCATAATTTTCACCATTGAAAATAGGGACACAAATAGTTGGTGATTGAGTAGTGTTATCCATGGCTTAGAAAAAATATTGTAGTGGGTTAATAGTATAAGGGAAATATTTTGAAGTAGTTTGGAGGATTTTGAAATGGTAGGTATTAGTATAACTACGCTCAATGTATGACCGAACGTAGCTCTGATGCCACTGTTTGGAATTGTTTAGATAATAGTTGGTAGAAGATAGTTTTAGAGAGTAGTTTAGAAAGAAGGTTTTGTGATTAATTTCTTGGATGATAGTTTACAATGTAGCAAATGTCTATTTATAGGCTCAAGTCACCAACCTTTCAATGGTGGTGAATATTCTAGAGTTCTCATGATAGGTTATTATCATGATAAATCTAGATTTTTCTATCTTTGCCAAATACTTATATATCTAGATTATTCTACCATATTCATACACCTTATAGTTTCTAGGATGTTCTATATTTTCTTACATATTATATTTAAGAACTCTCTAGAAATTTGTAGCAAATTTAACAGACGAAAACCGCAACAGATTTGTGATGTCAACGGAGGAGCTCGCCCTTGTGCAATGGGATCCATCTGAAAGTTGTTTCCTCCCCTTTTTAATGTTTGCTCTCTCTATCTCTTTTCTAAGAATCAACCCTGTCGTCACCTTTTCCTTGCTGTAGACCTAATGTGGTGATTTTTATGTTCAATTTTTGTTTGGGCCTACAACCTGGGTCATGGGTTGGTTGGTTTAATGGGATTTTTTCAATATGCGCTTAAGTGTTATTTTTTTTTGAATTAAGTGAGTGTTACAATAAAAATGGTTATTAACATGACTTTTGGTTTGAAATGGAATTATGGATATATAAAAACATGGATATTTGCTTTTCGACGGATCTAAATTGAAATGGATTTAAAGATGGATGCGGGTATTGGATTTAGAAATCGAAAATGATTTCGAAGTGGATAATGATGGATAATAAATGGATATATGGATGAAAATTATATACGGAAAGGACAACTTTGGGGTATGACAGATTCCCCTATCTAATTGTCTTAAACCCGAGAGAATGAACTACTGCACGACGTTCACTTTTAGGGTGGAAGTCAATTAGATACAAGAAGACCCCAAAATTTGTCTGACAAGAAAGTGAAGATGTAATGCAAGAAGATATGGAAATAACAAAAGGGGACAACGGGGAAAAAGCTCACAAGTAACTTTTAAAATGAAACTCCGTTTAGGGAGAAACAAGAGCAAGAGCTGCCGAGGGTTATCATTATCAACTGCATGGTTGAAAAATGACTTGCCGAAGAATAGAATTCCACAAACACGTGCGGGGTATCAACTCTTTTTAGAGAAATACTACCGACTTCGATGGAGGACTGACCAAGATGCTTGCAAACTGATCCTGGATCCTGTTATGCCATGCTGCTGGGGACAAAAATGCCATGCTCTGTGTGATGCATGAACATGCAACTAAGATGCGACTGCTATAGAATTTATAAGTGCATATGGGAATTCAAATGATTGATATGCAATGCGCGTGAGAATGCAACTGCGTAACGATTTTTGGTAAGGCTTTATTTCTGGTTTCCCATGAGGGATTTTGGGGAATAGACGAAGCAAGGTGAAAGGACTCACTAGGTATACCGGCATATCAACTCGGGGGTTCAGAAAAGAAAATATACTACCGACTCGGGGTTTAGAAAAGCAAATATACTACCGACTCGGGGGTCGAGAAACATTAAGATAACTATCAACTCAGTGGTGAGAAAAAAATACTATCGACTCGGGGGTCAAAGAAATATCAAGATAACTATCAATTCGGGGTTGAGAAAAAGGTAAATACAACAATGGTATCGACTCGGGGGTTGAGAAATTAAAGATAACATTGAATGGGGGGTCAAAAAAATAGCAAAACATCAACTCGGGGGTTGAGGGATATGTAAAGCAAATATCGACTCGGGGGTCGAGAAAATAAAGACAATATCGACTCGGGGGTCGAGAAAATAAATACAATATCGACTCGGGGGTCGATAAAATAAAGACAATATCAACTCGAGGGTCGAGAAAATGAAGACAATATCGACTAGGGGGTCGAGGAAATAAAGAAAATATCGACTCGGGGGTCGAGAAAATAAAGACAGATATCAACTCGGAGGTCGAGAAAATAAAGACAATATCAACTTGGGGGTCAAGAAAATAAAGACAATAGCGAATCGGGGGTCGAGAACAAATCAAAATATCAATGCGGGGTTAAAGAAAGTATAAAATATCAACTCGGAGGTTGAAGGTAAAGGAAAATACCGACTCGGGGGTCGAGAAAATAAAAACAATGACTCAGGGGTCAAGATTTGTAATAATATGCCAACTCGGGGGTTGAAGGAGTAAATGATTAGGCATATGATACATGTTAATTATATGATGCATATGCGAATGCCAGTAAGGAATTAGTTTTATAAAGGTGCCAACAGGGTGGACTTTTGGTAGTTGCCAATAAAGGTTGGAGTTTAGGAGGTTGCCAATATGAATTGGACTTTAGGAGGTGCCAAGCAGGGTTGGACTTTATTTGGTGGAAGGACTTGACTTCCCGACACTCGATATCTGATGATGCTATGATCAGAGGACAAATGTGAATGCTCTTGGTGCCTTAAGTTGGATCCTTTGTAGAAGTTGTGCGCTTGTTCATGTAAGAACCTCACTTCTACCTGGTATGCCATAATGGCTTGCAAATGATGGTACAAGTGTAGCGGCGTAACCAAAGTATGTTGATTGTGCGCGCGTAGTGACTTAACCAATGCATGTTGATTGTGCTTTTGCTCTGCCCCAAGGCTTTTGACACTTGTTGACCTCAACAATTATTAGTGTCTGGCATGGTCAGGTTGACCAACTTGAAAGCATAGAGGGAAACTTCCCCTTTTCAACTAGTCTTCCCCAGTCTGTAGAGTATTTGGATGATTTTTCCTTGAAAGGTTTATACCATGACATAGTCTGAGATGATTTTCCCCAGTGTTTAGACTCTGCAATGGTCTGCCCCCATTTGAACCTCAGTAAAACTTGCCCCAGATTCACAAGGTCATGAGAAGGTCTTGATTCGTGCTAATACCAGTGAATGATCTAGTTCCTCTTTGATTTAGTTGGAATTTCCTTAATGTCAGGTACTTATTTGCAGTTAAAATTGTTCATTCAGAAATGGTAATTTTAATGTGACATTTATGCAAGTTTTGAAAAATCATTTATTGGAATGAAGTGGCAGTGTGTGATGAGTGGACTATTAGTCTAAACACAGTGCTAACTTAGCTGGTGTGTGAAAGATATAGCAAAAATATGACACCAATACAGAAGATTAGCAGATCTTTAGGAGTTAGTTTATGCAACCTTGCTATAGTACGCTTTTAGAATAAACCCCGCCTAAATTAGGTCTTTTGAAGGTTGTATCGCGGTCTGGTTCACAGTTATAGAAACAAAGGACATAAGGCTAAAAATTTGAAATTAACCCACCCTTTTCTTCGTGATGATCTCCAGTCATACGTTCAGTTAATTTGACGCATACGCTTAGAGATTGGCGGTGCAAGATTAAGGACCATGATTCAATATTTTCTTGAAATGGCAATCACCTTATTTTGTTTTTGTCGTGATGTAAATAGACATTTTGATTCTTGATATGGTGGCTACTGAATCTTATTTTGTTTTTGTTGAGGTTTTGAAGACCTCTTTCGATTTTTATTTTGATCCCTAACTTTTGCATGGACTGATTTTACTCTTTGAGTCCATCGGGATTGCCTTGATTTTTGCCTAAATCTCCTTTTGAGGTGTTCGACTTAGTAGGCTTTTTGATTTTTTTTTAAATTTTGTTGGAGAATTGTGACTACCAAGTCATTGGTCATAGATGAACAACTGTCATATCTTTTGGATGTTTATCTTATGATCCGAGTGTGTAATCGAGTTAACTGAACACTACCAATGCCCTAGGTTAAGCGTAAGGGTTTGTAGATCTAAAGGAAACTCCTACTTCTAGGCTCGAAGTGGTTGACTAGGGACTAACTCCTTATCTCTCCAGTGTTTGGGAGTTCGAAACAATGCATGTACATCATCAGCGAGATTTTATCCAAAAGCGTATTATTAGCAATTATGGGTATTTCGTTTTCGTCATCCTCCCTCCAATATTTGTTATAGCAATAATGTGATAAAGGAAGCGAAATGAAATTTTTTGTGATTTTTTTTGCAATAAATGAGAAAATGCGAGTGAATACGAATGGATTTGTTCAAAACATGCATAATTATCACATTAACAATACCATTAATAAACGCCAATGTCTAAAAACAAGTAGCACTTAACATAAAAGAAAATACAAATGCATAGGTATGATATGATATGAAAATTTCCAGTATTGAGGAACTGGGCTTTTCTCTCTTGATCAACTTCTAGACTAGTTTTCTTGTTCATCGAGACCAGTATGATAACCTTCCTTACACCTACTCTCTGCAGCTTCTTCCATGTCATTGACTGACGGACCCGTCTGATCATATGAAGGATTGAAGTGGATATGAAAACCTTGAGACGTAAATGAGATTAACTTAGAATTAATTAGATCTAGAACCTTATTCTTGAACTATTTGTAATCTTCGGTTGAATGCCCCATGGTACCAGCATGGTAGCCACATCGTGCATTAGTGTTAAAGCCAGGTGGGTATGGAGGAACCACAGGATCCAAGCCCTTTGGCACTATCAGTTCACTACTGATTAAACATGGTAGCACGTGATTGTATGGCATTGGTAATGGATCAAAGTGTCTTTTTGGTCTTTGATTATAGTAACGTCGTTGTTGCAGAGTATGCGGTTGTGTGATCCATTGTTGATGAAGGGGACCTCTATTGACAGGAGGATATTTACCATGTAGAGAGACCGGAGTCACGCAGGTAGACCCATAGGATTGCTGACTTTGAATAGTTGAGATGCTTGGGTACAGAGGATAAGGTACCGAGGATGGAGCTTGTGGAGTGTCCTATATTATATTGATTTCATCCTCATCTTCCTCTTGGGAGCTGACAACTGATTCACTTTCACTAGCCGGGATGTTTGAGGCGTCGTGAAGCTTTCCCTTCTTGAGATGGCTCTCGATGCGTTCTCCTAGTGATACCAAGTCAGAGAAATTGGATGTCCCATTGCCCATCATCCTTTTAAAATATGAGCCTTGCAAAGAATCTATGAACATGTCAACCAATTCTCTATCTAAGAGTGATGGTTGAACGCGAGCAGCTACTTCTTTCCATCTCTGAGCATACCCTCTAAATGATTCATTTTCCTCTTGAGATAAGCCTTGCAACTGTATGTGGTTGGGAGCCACATCAAGATTATATTGGTATTGTTTGACAAAGACGTTGGCTAAGTCCGACCACGACTGAATATGGTTACTCTCTAGCTGCATGTACCAACTCAATGATGCCCTACTCAGCCTGTGTTAGAAATAATGAATCATAAGTTTATCGTTGCAAGTATATGAAGTCATCTTTCTGCAAAACATCACCAAATGATGCTTTAGACAACTATCTCCTTTGTACTTCTCAAAG
Source organism: Lathyrus sativus (assembly GCA_963859935.3). NCBI lineage: Eukaryota > Viridiplantae > Streptophyta > Magnoliopsida > Fabales > Fabaceae > Lathyrus > Lathyrus sativus. The sequence continues at coordinate 276,483,163 of OZ012738.1, read as the reverse complement.
TTCGGCATCTTAAACTTTGGAGGTATTACCAGTCTGGGTACCAAATACATGTTCCAAACATTCATATCGGAAGCATCACGCCCCTTCATGGTTTCAAGCTTCTCTTCCAACACACGACATCTGTCAGCAAACTCAACATCTTGAGGTCGTTCAATATTCCCCACCAGGCTTGCCCCTTGGGAATTCGGCGTAGTGAATGCAAAGCTATGGTACTTAACAACATCATGAAATGAGGTATGTTCATCTCGAATAGTGTGACGTTCTTGCATAACCTGGTCCTCAATAGGAATCTGCATAGGCTGAGGTTGAGCGAGATTGTTCACTTAAGGTGGAATGACGTTCTCAGTGACCATAAGTCGTTGAGATTTGTCCTCTTTCCTTGTCAAGGCTAACATAGCTTCCACAAGTTGTTCCAACTGGATCTTCATCAAGTCAACATCTTCTCTTGACGCGAACTGGTTCTGCTCTTCTGAGTTCATGATTCTCCCAAGAGTTGCTTCAAGTCCAATACAGGTGTCGAGAAATCAACTGTGGGTTATGGACAAAGGATGGATAATTTTTTATGGTTTTGGAAGATAATATGCAATGCAAATGAAATGCAAGTGCAATGGTATGCAAATGAAATGCAATGCAATGCGATGCTTAGGATCATAGGTTAAATCACGTAGGTAGGCTCATAGGTAGGCTCTAGGTAGAACAACGGGTAAATAACATATATCTATGATTAAAGGGAACCTCATAGGTAGGCACTAAACGGGTAGGTGCCCAGAGTCATGGATTTTTTCAAAGATATTATTGCCATGGCAAAGGCTCATCCAACAATAATACCCTCGAAAGAATCTCTTCTAGGTGAGGTTTTTGTGTCATCCCACAAGAAAGGCTCCTCGTGAGTCTCCACTACACAACCATCGAGTCCAAGGCTTCTAAAGGGACCTCAGATTCATAGGTCGAGGTTGAAAATATCATTGTCAAGACGACGATACATTCAAGGGATCTCATCTGATTAAGGTGTTTGTATCAACCCAACAAGGAGTGACCCTCATGATTTAACACTACCAACTGTAACAGCCCAAATTTCATTAAATAATTAATTGTGTTAATTAATTGATTTATTTGGATTATTCTAATTATTTGAATAATTAGATATTTGTTTAATGGATTGATAGATGTTTTGAGAAAGTAAATATATTGGAAAGAAATAAAGAGAAAGGTATTATGGAGGAAATAGAATGGAAAGAAAATGATAGAGAGAAAAGAAAAGAAAAGAAATAAAAGGATATAAAAAGGGGATTGGAGAGAAAGAGAAAGATAGAAAGAAAGAAAGAAAAGAGAAAGAAAGAAGAAGAGGAGAAATGAAGAGGAAAAAGGGAAAACTTGGAGGATCATCAAGAACCAACATCAAAGCTCCGATTAATCGAGGTAAGGGTGAGAAATATTGCTATTTAATCATTGTATGCTATTATGTATGTTGGGTTTGGGTTTGTGGATGTTTTTCATCACTTTCCAATTAGGGCAAATGTTGGATTAATCAGTAGATTGATGATTTAATCGGTTGGAACTGAGTAATAATGTCGTAGAATAGTCGGGTAACATGTATTGATGCTGATTATGCTGGTTTGGATGTGTAAGAGAGGGTTGATGATGGATTGGTGAGGGAGAAGACAGAAGGGGATTCTGTTCTGCGCAGGTTCGCTGGCTCTCGCCAGGCGAGCGAAGGCGAAGCTTCGCCAGGCGAAGCCTAGCGAATGTTGGCGAATAATTATATTTAAGTCCCAGTAGACTTCGCTGGTGGGTTCGCCAGGCGAAGTTGGATAGCGAAGGTTCGCCCAGCGAAGGTGCTGGCGAATGGTGGCGAATGAAGTCAGTAGCTACTGACTTGGGCTCGCTGGGAAGTCTCGCCAGGCGAAGCCTAGCGAGTGTTGGCTGAGAGAGTTCGCCAGGCGAAGGCCAGGCGAAGGTTCGCTGCGAGGGTTCGCCAGGCGAATGAAGGCGAATGTGGCAGTATATTTCTTTGCTGTGTTATCCAAATGGTGATTGGTTGGTTGATTCGCATATGTTAATACTTTTATGTTATGAATGAGTATGTGAACTATTATGATAACATGTGTTGTGGGTAGCCTTCGGGCGTGAATCCTAGAGTTGTGATATGAATGATTAATTGTAATTGGTTAAAATACATGAGAACATAATGATGATTATGTGTGTATTAATTGATGAGTTTGTGAATGTTTGATTGTTGTGTACAATTATGTAATAAGTATGCAGGAGAATATTGTGGAAATATGTGTGCATAACTTATAATTGTATGATTGGTATTGTGATGTGTACACCTTGTATGAGATGGCATGAGATAAAGAATAAACATACTATGAAAAATGTGTTGAGGATGCATATTGTTTATATGCGATTGTATGTTAAAAATACATGAAGAATGCATGTGAGCATAATGATGGATATGCGTGCAGTGCTTGCTAAATATGATGTTGTATTGAATTGTGAATATTTGTGGATAATGCATGGGAACATATCGCGGATATGTGTGCATTGTTAATAATTGTATGAGATGCATGGGAACATATCGTGGATATGTGTGCATCGTTAATAATTGTGAGAAATGCATGGGAACATATCGTGGATATGTGTGCATTGTGTGATAACATTGAATTATGAATACGTTGATGATGATTATGACATGTTGTGTGTGCAATCATGATATAATTCACGAAGGGGTGAATTATTCAAATACATGGGAATATAATGATGAATGTATGTGTATTGTCTAATGAATTGTGAGTGCATATTTGTATGCGATTGTTGTGTAAATGCATGGGAACATATGTGATATGTGTGCATTGTTGTTGAATATGATGATGATGATGGGAGAAATGAATACATTGATACATGTTTGATATATGTTGTATGTGCAATCATAATGAAATTCTCGAAGGGGTGAATTATTCGAATGCATGGGATTAAGACGCGGGAACGGTCTTAAGTGCATTTATTGTGATTGGTTGACTGTACATGCATCATTCAGTCAAGAGGCAATGTCTGTTAGTTTCGTGGAAACTAGTGGCTTGTCCCAAACCTAGAAGGGTGGGTTTGAAGCCTAGGGGACGGGCTTGGTTGTTATCGGTCTAGAAGGGTGGACCCGGTTTAAAGTAAAAACCGAAAAATGATAACGAGTTATCGGTCTAGAAGGGTGGACCCGGTTTAGAGTGAAAACCGAAAAAAAGATAACGTGAGTCGGTACCGCATAGCATTGAGTTGCATTGAGTATGTTGAGTCACATTGCATAATATTGTTGTTGTATAAATGTGCTTGTGAATGATTGTGAAATTAAGCATGAAGGGATGTGCTTGTGGATGTTCATAATGTTGATATATGTGAACGTGATATGATTATGATTATGAGAATGAAGTGTGGTGAGGAATGTGAATATGTGTTATAGGATACCTATATATACATGATTTTATGCTTTGATTATTATGGTAATATTTCTCACCCTTCTGCTGTTTTATAATGTTCTATGAGGCATTGCAGATTAGGTTGCTGGAGGCCTTTATGAAGTTCTGCTTGTAGTTCGAGGTCGCTACGTGTGTAGCGGTTTAGTAATTAATTGTGGGTCGAGTCATGCTCTGGTAGTGTAACACGGGGATCGATTGCTTATGTTTTAGGATTACATTATGTAACCTAGGTTATGTTTTCATATTTGGAGTAATTGGGATAATGAGATGTTGGCCTTAGTGCCCAGAGATGTTGATTTTATATGATGAAAGTAAATGTTTCTTTTAAAGGATTTTCATTAATGAATCCGCTGCTGCATGCAAACTGAAATTTTGTAAAGCATGATTATTTATTGAAATATTAATGAGCATGACAGATTGTTTTGATGTGGTGCAAGTTTTGTGTGACGCCCTTTTTATTTGGATGCATGTTAATTTTACTCTGATTATGCATATATTTTCCCTGGGGTTTAGAAGGGTGTTACACCAACCACCATGGAAAATGTTTAAAAGGTCCTTAGAGTTATCAATTCAGGCCTGAAAACATTATTGCCATGGCAAAGGCTCACCACGACAATAACATTCTTAAGGGAATCAACTCTAAGTGGGGCTTTCGTATCCTCCCAACGAGAAAGACTCCTCGAGGGGTTCCACTACACAACCACCATTCTAATCCTATGTTTTTCTCGGACTCGGGTGTAGAGCCATCTCACAAAGTTCCAACAATCAGAGAACCCCAACAGTGACATAAGAAACAAATAATAGGATACAATAAAAGCAAGCAAATAGATAATAAATAATCAAACAACCAAGCGAACAAACAATAAGAGAAGATAAACAAATAAGAGCATCTAACTCTCGTGAATCAAGTCAAGTTAGGCTTGACTCTCTCTAGCATAGGGTAATGCATTTCCCCAGCAGAGTTGTCATCTGTCGTACCTCGAAAAATATGACCCTCGCGGTGGACGCGGAAAAAATGTTCGAACAGAGTCGCCACCAAACTTTATTCATTACAAGGAAGGAATAGGAAAATATCGATAAAACCTTTAAAGAGATAAGAACATAGTCTTCGCAATCAAATTCTAGGTTCGGGAGTCGATTATGCAAAGGGAAGTTATTAGCACCCTCTACGACCGTTGTACTAAACGGGAACCTCTTGATTCAATTTGAGAGAAAAGTTAGCTATGCTTGTTTGTTATCTTTTAAAGATTCACTTACTAAAGGGAAAATGGAGGGTTTTATATTAGGGTGCTCACCATGGATTGGGGTCATTGTGCCTTCGTATGCTCATTTGGATGGAAATGAGAAATTAGAGCTCTCGTAGTTTGACTACGGGAAAGGATAGGGGAAACGGAGGATGGAGGGAAGGTAGCGGAATAGCAGGAAAAAATGGAAGTGTGAAAATATGGAAAAAGAAAAATGTAGCTCGCTAGGATCTCGCAATCCTATGCCTACGTATTCTCATTGACAAATGAAAAATCAGAGTGTCAGTAGTTCGGAAAACTACGGTTGATTAGTTTGAGTTTTACGAACGAGTGTTTAGTTCGTGTTCTAACTGCTAAACATTGGCTTGTGTACTCGCTAGCGGAGGCTGAAGTGTTACACCCTACTTCCCCAAAATTAAATAAAATACAATTATTTCAAATAAACATCATAGTTTCCCCTCACAAGTGGGATATCACATCAAATAGTTCAACATAAATCTTCATCAGTTGGTTTTAAAAATAAACAGCGGAAATAATCATTAATCCAATATTCTCGGCCATCCGCCCAATTTACATTAAATTATTCATTAATAAGTTCACCAAACATGATACGTCACAGGAGTAAAGCAAGTTCAACATAAAACAAATAAACACCCAAGTCCCGTGCTATGTATCAGAGCATCCTAAGACTCGACTCGCACACCACTATCCAAGCTAGCTAAGTACCTGGATTATATGTACCTCCGAAGAAGCACAGACCACAACAACAACAAAGGGGTGAGAAAACATGATCAAAATTATCGGTAATAAGATACATGAAATAAAGGTAGCAATTATATAAAATATCATCCATCACGCACCAACCACGACCTACTGTCCAACATCAAACACAACATACAATAATGCAAATATGCAACTCAACACCATGCATGCGGTACCGACTCATTGGTTCATTCAATCGAACCCAGGATAGATCACATACACCCCTCCTTGGCAATGATCTATCCCCACCATTCTCCACAAAGGAGTACGGATGAATCGCATACACTCCTCCTGAGCAACGATTTCATCCCACCATTCTCCACAAAGGAGTACGGATGGATCGCATACACTCCTCCTGAGCAACGATTTCATCCCACCAAAACACCATGATATGCACGACACCAAATGCACAACAAATAACTCACCAAATGCACAATAAATAACTCAAGCACACTAAGTGCACACGATCCTCCTGATCACATCACCATACATCATATATATATATATATATATATATATATATATATATATATATATATATATATATATATATATATATATATATATATATATATATATATATATATATATATATATATATATATATATATATATATATATATATATATATATATATATATATATATATATATATATATATATATATATATATATATATATATATATATATCACCAATTAATCATGTTAATTAAATTAAATATTATGGGACATTCACATTCTAACACCAAGTATACACGCTTCACCATTAAACACCATCCCTATACTCATCATGACCAAAAGGGGTCCTACACCACAAGATCAACGTTGCATGGAAACAACAAAATAAAACAAGTTGTTGTCATGCTCACTGGCCCACTCGCCTAGCGAGGCCTCAGCGAACGCTCGCTGCCTCACTTGCCTAGAAAACTTGCTAGCGAAGGCAGACAGTGGCTACTGGAAGTGTTCGCTACCTAGCTCGCCATTGTGAGTCCCTAGCGAATGCTCGCGACCCTGCTCGCCTAGCGAACCTGCTAGCGAGCATCTGCGATACTCAAAAACCCCAACTGTCCAAAAATCATCAGAAGCTCATAAATCATCTGATTCTCACCAAACCAGTCCCTGTAGTCTTAGCCTAACATACTACGACTAAACTGCACGACTTATTCCAGACTTTACCCAATAAAACATCAATTCTACCGACTAAACCATTTCCGACCTAAAATGGTAAACTACACAAAAACACCCAAACAATCCCTACATAATCACATGCAATGATGGAATCACAGAGTTTCACAAATTTCATGACAATATATGCATAAATTCATCCATGGCAGCAACAATCATCAACATACCAATCATATTCCTCAAATCCCTATGGGGTTAAAGAATTCCCTCTATCCAATTCATGTAAAATACCAATCCCAATCAGTTTCTCCCCCTTACCTCGATTGATTGCTCAGATTGATGAAGAATCCTCAAGAATTGGTAGCCCTAACCTTGCTTCTCTTCTTCCTTGTTCTTCTTTCTCAATCTTTCACTAAACTGGTTTATCGTGTTCCTTTTTCTCTTCTTTACCCCAAAATCCTTCTTATATCTCTTAATCTTCATTTCACTTATTCCATCCACTAATAATACAAATAATAATAATAATAATAATATTGTGACTAATTATTAAATTATCATCATTATTAATTATATTATCTTAATATTAAACTCCATAGCTTATTAAATAATCCCTATAAATTAAGGACACCCATCAACGCGCTCAAACACACCCCCACACAAGGACACACCAAAATAAAATAACACCAAAAAGACTAAATAATTAAAATGGTTGTTACATGAAGCGCACTAGTTCATATGCGCGGAAGAAGGGACTAAACAATGTTCTTTCAATCGCACGGGGGCGAGAAGAGAGGGTTTGACGTGTTGGATGTTTTGTTAGAGGCGACGATTATCTAAAGCTTAAGAAAGGCTCCTCGGGCCTAAGTAATTGGGAAAGTGAGTCAAAGGCTTGACTCTCTCTCTCTCTTTTTCAACCTTAATTGCGAAATGATTTCGATATGGTTCGAGTAAGTTGATCGGATGACGACTACTCGAAGCTTAAGAAAGGCTTCTCGGGCCCAAGTAATTGGGAGAGTGAGTCAAAGACTTGACTCACTCTCTTCTCCATCTCGAAAAGAGGTTGTGTTTGTAAATCGTTTTGAACGATGGAAGATAGTTAAAGTATTTTAAATAGATGAGGATTACTTGCAACTTAAGAAAAGCTCATCGGACCTAAGTAATCAGGAGAATAAGTCAAAGGCTTGACTCTCTCTCTTTTTCGTCTTATATTATGAAAGAGCTTTGGTTTAGTTAGAGTAGTTTATGAATGACGATTACTCGAGGCTTAAGAAAGTCTCCTCGGGCCCAAGTAATCGGAAGAATGAGTCAAAGGCTTGACTCCTTCTCTTTTTTCATTTAAGTATTGAGAAAATAGATTTGATTTCGCTTATTGTTCTTTGGTAGACAATTGTTCGAGCTTAACAAAGGCTTCTCGGGCCCAAACAATTGAGGAGAGGAATAGAAGACTCCATTTCAACTCCCTTTTCATCTTTATCAAAATTTTGTTTAAGTATAGTTAAGTGTATTGGTTTGGTTTGAAGAAAGTGCTCGATGTGAGTCGAGGTTTGAATTTACGTACGAAAACGATAATGGTTTGAACAAGTGGAAGAGAGGTCCTAGTGGTATAAGGGTAAGGTCTATGGCGAGGCAAAAGCACTCGACTTACAAAGAGGTAAGGGAACTGAACAAGTAATTAAATTTGGTTTTAATCGTGTATACTAGCAAAGTGGACTAGTCTTCTAAATGATCAATTAGAAATAATTGATCAAATAGGTCTCACTGTAAGAAAGTCCAGGAGTAAGCTATGAATGTTGTCTATGGTGACCAAAAGGTTGATGGCGATGCTTAGAAAAAAATCGACTTACAAGGTGGAAAATGGCTCGATGTTGGATCGAGAATTATTTCTTTTGAAAAGGGTTTAAAGCATTAAAGATAAATTAAGGCAAAAACGATAAAATTATTATATTTTATGGGAATGAGGTACATTTTGTTAAATGAAGATAAGAAATAATTAAATAATTAAATCGAACCCAATATAAAAAGTACAAATAACTAAACGAGACTCGTCATAAGAAGGCTCGAAAAGCAACTGAAATTAAAACCCTCAAATTTAAAAACATGCTAACTTATCTAGAGTGGATTCAAATGGGATTCACTCTATGCACAACTGGCCCACAAATCTATGCGTCCATACGAATTTCGAAAGTCAAATTGGATTTTAACTCCAAATTCACGACGCAATAAAAATGTAGCAAACAAAATATATGCATTCAAACAGCTTTCAAAAACTAAATTGAAGTTTGAACTTTCGAAATTGCAATGCAGTGAAACCGATACAAAAATTAATCAAATAATTTATTAGTAATTAAAGAAACAAATAAAAAAGAAACTAATCAACTAAACCAAAAATAATGGTAAGATAAAATAATAGATCAAGAAGAGAGTATACAAAGAATCGGTGGGATAATTCCAATTTCTCCACAACAAAATAATAGGCTTACATTTGATCTATATTTTCAAACCGGATGAAATAGCCGGAAGCTACTCAAGCCCATGCAAATAGAAAAAGAACCTTACTATACTGTACACCTAGAGATAATAATTAACTTAAAGATGTAAAAGAAATAAATAGGTACTTTATCTATAGGAAACATTACACGTTGTCTCTACTGTATTTATTAATTAAAGGAATGAATATATATTTTATATAGTACAAATGCAAAGTGTTAAAATATGAAAACTCTATCTTTAACATCTAGCAACAAATGTAAAAAAAAGGAGTAAGCGCCAAACTTAGTGTAAAAGTTCATCATCTCTAAAATAAAAAAAAAACAAACAAAACTCAGTGCAACATGAAAGACATCAACATCAATGTTAATCCACGCAAGCGGAAACAACAGAATTTATTATGTTACAGTGCACAATCGACCCAAAAAGTCGAACTGAAATATGCAACAAAATGCAAAATCTCATCAAAGAAGATTCAGTTTGAAATCTATACCAATATTTTGACGTGACTACGGTTGCAATGTTATGATGGTCGACTTTTAAGATCATACAACATCGTGTTGAAAGATTAAACTTGATTTGGGCCTAAAATATTATTTGGATTTTTGGACTTAATTGTTTTGGACTTAGGTAATTTTAATTAATATTTCTAGAAAACGCTTGTAATGTTTGGAGTGTCTAGATATTTCTTAAGGTTGTAGTATTCTCTAGAATACTCTTGGAATTCCTAGAGTTGAGAACTCTCTAGAATTAGTGTGTCTAGAGTTCTCCTTAGAGTACTATAAATAGAGATATAATTCTACACTTTTGCATCAAGAAAAACACAAAGTTCTCTCTTCCATAAATAATTCTTCCACCTATCAAGTTTTTCTTTAAGCCCCTAATATTCCCACACATTTTTCTTAAACACAAAAGGTCTTATTTCCAACAAAGTGGCATCAGAGCTTGAAGGTCCTCAAAAGATGGCGAATGGAGGTTTTCCTTTTCAAATGCCGATACTCACAAAGAACAACTATGACAATTGGAGTATCAAGATGAAGGCGCTACTAGGAGCTCAAGATGTGTGGGATATTGTTGAGAAAGGCTTCAAGGAGCAAGATGAAGCCTCCTTAAGCCAAGGTGTAAAGGAGGCATTAAGGGAGTCAAGAAAGAGAGACAAGAAAGCTTTCTTCCTCATTTATCAATCGGTGGATGAAGATACATTTGAGAAGATCTCCAATGCAACGACGGCCAAAGAAGCATGGGACAAGCTTCAAACTTGCAACAAAGGAGTGGAGCAGGTGAAAAAGATTCATCTTCAAACTCTTAGAGGTGAGTTTGAACGTTTATTTATGGAAGAGTCTGAGTCAATTTCTGATTATTTTTCTCGAGTATTGTCCGTAGTCAATCAACTTAAAAGAAATGGTGAAGATGTTGATGATGTCAAAGTCATGGAGAAAATACTTCGCACTTTAAATCCAAGTTTTGACTTCATTGTTACTAACATTGAAGAAAACAAGGATTTAAACACCATGACTATTGAGCAACTTATGGGTTCCTTACAAGCATACGAAGAAAAACAAAAGAGAAAAACTAAACAAAAGGAGACTATGGAACAACTACTACAACTCAATGCAAAGGAAGCAAACTATGTGAGTTACAAGAGTCAAAGAGGACGAGGTCGTGGCCAAGACCGTGGACGTGGACGTGGACGAGGACATGAAGGAGAAAGAAGAGGAAGTTACAACAACTACTCCAACAACTTCAACAATGGAGAAAGAAGTTGGAATCCACAAGCAACAAGAGGTCGTGGAAATGGAAATTCATGGTCAAGGTGCAACAAGTTACAAATCAAGTGCTTCAATTGCAACAAAATCGGTCACTATGCATCTGAGTGTAGATTCTCAAAGAAGGTTACGGAGAAAGCTAACTTTGTAGAAGAAAAAGGTGGAGAAGAAGAAACTTTGCTACTCGCGTGCCAAAACCAATTTGAAGAAAAAAGAAACAAGTGGTACCTCGACACCGGCGCAAGCAACCGCATGTGCGGCGATCGAAGCATGTTCATAGAGATCAATGAAGCGACAACTGGAAATGTCTCATTTGGAGATGACTCAAAGATACCGGTCAAAGGCAAAGGTAAAATTCTCATACGCTTAAAAAATGGGAGTCATCAATTCATATCCAACGCCTACTATGTTCCTAACATGAAAAATAGTATTTTGAGCTTGGGACAATTATTGGAGAAAGGATATGACATCCACTTGAAAGAACATAGTCTTTTCTTAAGAGATTGTGGGCATAAATTGATCGCTAAGGTGCCTATGTCAAAGAATAGAATGTTCCTCTTGAACATTCAAAATGATGTGGCAAAGTGTCTCAAGGCCTGTTATACCGACTCTTCATGGCTATGGCATCTACGATTTGGACACCTCAACTTCGGTAGTCTAGAATGTTTGTCAAAGAAGGAGATGGTGAGAGGCTTGCCTAGTATAAACCACCCAGACCAACTATGTGAAGGATGTCTAATTGGGAAGCAATTTCGAAAAAGCTTTCCAAAGGAATCAACATCAAGAGCGACAAAACCACTAGAGCTCATACACACTGATGTCTGTGGACCAATCAATCCAAACTCTTTTGGTAAGAATAAATACTTTCTCCTATTTATTAATGATTATTCTAGAAAAACATGGGTTTATTTCTTGAAGGAGAAGTCAGAAGTGTTTGAAAACTTTAAGAAGTTCAAAGCCCTTGTGGAGAAAGAAAGTGGTCTTTCTATTAAGGCTATGAGATCTGACCGAGGAGGAGAGTTTACTTCAAATGAGTTCAACAAATATTGTGAAGAGCATGGAATCCGCCGCTTACTAACAGTGCCATGATCGCCACAACAAAATGGAGTGGTGGAGAGAAAGAACCGGACCATACTTAATATGGTGCGAAGCATGCTTAAGAGTAAGAAGATGCCGAAAGAGTTTTGGGCCGAAGCAGTAGCATGTGCGGTTTACCTGACAAACCGTTCCCCAACAAGAAGTGTGCATGAGAAGACACCACAAGAAGCATGGAGTGGAAGGAAGCCAGGGATCTCTCACCTCAAGGTGTTTGGAAGCATTGCATATACCCACGTTCCAGATGAAAGGAGAACAAAGCTCGATGATAAAAGTGAGAAGTATGTATTCGTAGGTTACGACTCAAGCTCTAAAGGGTACAAGCTCTATAATCCAAATAGCGGAAAGATTGTCATAAGTCATGACGTGGAGTTCGAAGAAGAAGATTGTTGGGGTTGGAGTGTTCAAGAAGACAGGTATGATTTTCTTCCTTATTTTGAAGAAGAAGAAGATGAAATGGAACAACCAATGATAGATGAACATATTACACCACCTGCCTCACCAACACCAAGGTTGGATGAAACCAGCTCAAGTGAGAGGACACCACGATTAAGGAGCATTGAAGAGCTTTATGAGGTAACCGAAAACCAAAATGACATTAACCTCTTTTGTCTTTTTGGTGATTGCGATCCTTTAAGCTATCAAGAAGCTGTTGAAAATGTAAAGTGGAGAGACGCCATGGATGAAGAAATAAAGTCAATCACGAAGAATGATACGTGGGAACTTACTACACTTCCACGAGGACACAAAGCAATCGGAGTAAGATGGGTGTACAAGGCAAAGAAGAATGCAAAAGGAGACGTAGAGAGATACAAAGCAAGACTGGTGGCAAAAGGCTATAGTCAAAGACAAGGAATTGACTATGATGAGGTATTTGCCCCCGTTGCTCGTCTTGAAACTATTAGACTAATCATTTCTTTGGCAGCCCAGAATGAATGGAAGATCTATCAAATGGATGTGAAGTCGGCCTTCTTGAATGGTTTTCTCGAAGAAGAAGTTTATATCGAGCAACCACAAGGATATGAAGTAAAAGGGCAAGAAGAAAAAGTCCTCAAGTTGAAAAAGGCGTTGTACGGACTCAAGCAAGCACCGAGAGCTTGGAATGTTCGAATCGACAAGTACTTTCGAGACAAGAATTTCACCAAGTGTCCATATGAGCATGCACTCTATATTAAAGTGCAAAGTGGAAATATTTTGATTGTGTGCCTATATGTTGATGACTTAATCTTCACTGGGAACAATCTAAGCATGTTCGAAGAGTTCAAGAAAGACATGTCAAATGAATTTGAGATGACAGATATGGGGCTCATGGCATATTATCTTGGCATTGAAGTAAAGCAAGAAGACAAAGGAATTTTTATCACCCAAGAAGGCTATGCAAAATAAGTCCTTAAAAAGTTCAAGATGGATGATGCTAATCCGGTTGGCACCCCGATGGAATGTGGCAGCAAGTTGAGTAAGCATGAAAATGGAGAGATTGTGGATCCAATTCTTTACAAAAGTTTGGTTGGAAGTCTGCGTTACTTGACAAGTACAAGGCCGGATATTCTCTATGCTGTAGGAGTTGTAAGTCGTTACATGGAAGCTCCAACAACAACTCACTTCAAGGCGGCAAAGAGAATCCTTCGATATATCAAAGGTACAACAAACTTTGGCTTACACTATTACTCTTCTAACAATCATGAAATTGTTGGCTATAGTGATAGCGATTGGAGTGGAGACGTGGACGATAGAAAGAGCACTACTGGTTTTGTATTCTTTATGGGAGATACTGTTTTCACTTGGATGTCAAAGAAACAACCTATCGTCACACTGTCAACTTGTGAAGCTGAATATGTTGCCGCTACATCATGTGTTTGCCATGCAGTTTGGCTAAGAAACTTGTTGAAAGAGTTAAAAATGCCACAAGAAGATCCTATGGAAATATGTGTTGACAATAAATCAGCACTTGCTTTGGCAAAGAATCCTGTATTTCATGAAAGAAGTAAACACATCGACACCCGTTACCACTTTATAAGAGAATGCATCGAGAAGAAGGATGTTAGGTTGAAGTATGTGATGTCTCGAGATCAAGCTGCCGACATTTTCACCAAGCCACTCAAGTTGGAAACGTTCATAAAGCTAAGGAGTATGCTTGGAGTCACAAATCAAGTTTAAGGGGGATGTTGAAAGATTAAACTTGATTTGGGCCTAAAATATTATTTGGATTTTTGGGCTTAGTTGTTTTGGACTTAGGTAATTTTAATTAATATTTCTAGAAAACTCTTGTAATGTCTAGATATTTCTTAAGGTTGTAGTATTCTCTAGAATACTCTTGGAATTCCTAGAGTTGAGAACTCTCTAGAATTAGTGTGTCTAGAGTTCTCCTTAGAGTACTATAAATAGAGATGTAATTCTACACTTTTGCATCAAAAAAACACAAAGTTCTCTCTTCCATAAATAATTCTTCCACCTATCAAGTTTTTCTTTAAGCCCCTAATATTCCCACACATTTTTCTAAGTATCACTGATTGAGTTATCTTCCATGTTCATCACAATATAAAACAAAGACAACGAAAAAAAAACCGCAAGAAGTATTATCACCGAGGAAAGCAAGTTGCAAACAACAAGAAACATATACACCTAAAAGGAAGTCATAAACAGCGAGAAACGTATACACTGCCAAGGAAATCAAATCACAAACAGCATGTGTGCCTTCACGAAAATCATATCGCAAACAAGATATGCACCGAAATGAAAATCAAATCACAAACAGCATATGCAAGCTTAACACTTTGTAGACCAAAACAACAGACATAACATTTATAAACCAAAATGTACCGTTAGCGCAATGCGATGTCATCAATATATCGAGTGAAAAAATCTACAATGTAACAACATACGAATGATGTTGCACTCACGGATTTACCCGATTTAATAAAGCAGAATAGAACAACAAAACAAATAGCAATATATATTCCTCATTTATTTCCAACATTTTCCATAACTCAGCATGGTTAAAGAGAAGAGAAAAAAAACGCAGCCATCATAGCTAGTTATATTTACATACCATACATTATTTACAAGTTATCACAACATCACTCCATTATTCAAACAAAGCCCCATCACACTCTATGAGAAAATACTCTGTTGCAGTCGATGAACAAAATTTTCATACTAAATAAAATCATCACAATAGAAATTGGATGCTGAAATGTTACTATTTTGAGTTACTACCGTTAACGTCGTCAGAAATTCAAAGCTTTC